>CM065818.1:54496000-55781000 GCA_033398695.1 Orobanche coerulescens | reverse complement strand
TATCATATAAAATCGAGTCATTCGTTACCTTGAGAAAAGAAGAATCAATTGGTTGATGAAAAATAAAACTGAAATTTACTTAATTTGTGGAGTTTTTGATTTTTCATGCTAACTAAAAAAATGATTTTCTGCAAAAATTCTATTCCCTAAAAAAAAAAAAAAGGAGTCATTGGTGAAAAGAGCTACACGTTAGCAAATAACGGTGTGAAAGCTATCACCTATAAAAAATAAATGACGAAAAGGAGAAGTGTTGAGCAGCAACAGCTGCCTAATTTTGGAAGTCTTAAATTTTGCGAAAAATAAAGGACTAACCTGTAATACCCGAGATTTCTGTTATATAATTGGAACTTGTGATATTGTAATGATTGTACTTTTGTATGAGTATTATTCTCCGTATTTCATAATCCGATGTCGTCGAGCATATAATTTCGTGTATGTGATTTATATGGTTGAAATTCTGTGCATGTAGCGCACGCTACAGGCTACGGGTAGCGTACGCTAACATGGTTTCATAGCGTACGCTACCGAGTGTAAGTAGCGCACGCTATGCGTGGTCAGACCGATTGAGACGTGCGGTAGGTGAGATCTGGCCGGGGGACCCCTGTCGGATCCTGTCGGATGTACCTGGACGGCTTTCGGGAAAAGCCGGGTCAACGCCTTAGCGCACGCTACAGGAATATGCGTAGCGTACGCTAAGTGCCGAGTACAGTTTAGACTGTGAGCCGTTAGCGCACGCTACGAGCAGGGTGTAGCGCGCTAATAACCCTTTTATTATAAATAGACAAACATCCTATTCGTGAATTCATTCCTTTCTTCCCCCATAACCCGAACTCTTGCACTTGAAACATAACTCCATTCGTCTTAAACACTCCATATCAACCTCCTAGTTCGAGATTGAAGATCTTATATCATTGGAGATTGGTGTTCAAGCCTTGGGTGTTGGATTGCTTCATTTTCATCCGTGTTCTTCACTACTTTGAGGTAGGTGATTCTTCACCAATGATTAGTAATGTTCATGATGGAGTTTGAATCATGTTTGGATAGCTAGTATCTCGTTTTTATCGATCATCACATGTTAGAAGGATACTTTTGACGTATCGGTACTAGATGTCGAATGAATCTTTGAACCATCTTATTATAAAGACTCCTAAGCATGTTTAAATCGATTTATGATCAAGTAATCGGATATTACCCAGTTGATACGTTGTATACGTTGGAATCATGTGTTTTGGAACGTAAGACGATGGAATTTAGATTATTTCTTGAAGATCGTAGAGGAATTGTGATATCGAGATAACTATCCGTATATTGGTGTTTCACAATCATAAATCTTCCAGAAACCTTATTAGCATGAAATGCTCGAGGATAACTTGTAATATCACCATAGGGTTCATGAGTTCTTCATCATTCAACCCAGTTTTCGGTTCGTAGTATTCTGCCATGCACGATTAGCGCACGCTAACATGTGTGAGTTAACGTGCGCTATCGAGGTTCGCTGCACGTAACGCACGTAGCGTCGTTATGAGGCAACAGTCGATCGCCGCGGTTGTGGCTAGCGCACGCTAGTCTTATACGATAGCGTCGCTATGATTCGACTTAGCGCGCGTTACGTATAGTACGTGGCGCGCGCTAAGCAATCCAGCACTTGTTTAGTTTGAGCTTTTCGGCCGTAGGTCGAATTGTTAAACCATTTGTTCGACTCGAGATGATTTGTATATCGTTCCTTTTGTTAAGGTTCGAGCTTGTTACGTTGATCGGAGGCGGCCTTCGAGTGCGTCGAGAGCATTGAAGTATATCGTTCTTGCCATCTACGAGGCAAGTATCGTGATATGTTAATATCGGTATTTCGGAGTATATGTATGATTATGCATGTTGTTGAACATGATATTTACTTCGTTGATCTCATGATATTCGTTGAATATTGTTTATATGTTCATGTTGATGAACATAATGATTTGGCATATGTGTATGCATGAGTTGTGTTTGTATACGTTGTACGATCTATGCTGAGGGCGCTGGATCGGATGTCCACCTCGTGTTGATCCGACGGGATCATCTTGGGATCTAGGCTGAGGGCGCCGGATCATTGGACGGGTTATTTCCACCTCGTGTTGGTCCGACGGGATCATCTTGGGATCTATGCTGAGGGCGCTGGATCATTGGAATACCCATGCTGTGTAATGGAATCTTGTAGATTCGCATTGTCGGGTTCCGGTAGCGGAAGCCCGTGTGATATGTCTTGTTGTGTATTGTTGATGCATATTCGAATTGTTTAAATACGATACTTGTACTAGCATTGTTTTGCTAACCCCTTCGGGGGTGGACATTTGTTTTGATGTTCAGGTAGCCAAGGAGCAGGGAAATGACCAGCATCAGCGTGACGACGAAGGGGTTCAGTGATGTTTATTGTTATTGGAGATTTGTTGTCTTGGTTTGGTTTCTGTACTCGAGTACGTGGGTCCTTTGATATTAATTCGATATGGTTGTATTAATTACCGTTGAATCAATTGTACGTTTTCATAAACTCGAATTTTCGCAGTATTGACGTCTTATATTCACTTTCCTTTTTAATTAGCCTTGTAAATCCTTATTTAAAAGGGTTTACGGCGCTGTAATTATTCCGAATATCTCGGGGTGTTACAGAATATGGTATCGGAGCTAAGATTTATGGATATCTTGGCAGTCGGGTCTTATTTGGGTCTGTTTACGTTATTTGATTTACGGGTCGTTTGTAACATCACTGTTCAGCCGAAGTCGTCATGTGGACCGTGGTTGTAAGTCTCTTAATCTCTTATACTACCGTTTTACTTAATTACTGTTTTGTGAGTGTTGACGGACTTTATTTCAAAAATTTTGTTCTGTATATTGAGAAATTTCGTTTACAGTATGTTGAGAGGAGGTCGTGGACGCGGACGCGGTCGTGGACGCGGACGTGGTAATATGAGACATGAGGATTCCGCAACTACCCCAGAAATATCGGCTAGTCGAACCGATTCCCATTCTGGAGGGCAGCAAGGATCAGCGAATGATGACGCAAATCCGAACATGCCGGGAGTGCTTCAACAGGTGGTGGCGCAGATAAACCGATTCGCCAGTCGTTGATCGCATGCAGACGATGGGACAGCGGCACCATGAGGATAACCGGGAGACAGATGGCTTGCCGAGGTGGTTAAATTGCACCCGCCAAAATTTGACGGATCTGTGAGGCACTTACTTGGGATCACCGGCTCAAGGAGTTGGAGAAGATATTCGCGGGTCTTAATTGTCCCGAGGACCTGAAGGTTCCCATTGCCCGATTTTCCGACCGGGAGGCCTTTGATCGGTGGGAGGCCATTCGACCCGAGAACCATAATGCGGATTGGACGGAATTCAAACAAATGATGGAAGCACGTATTGTCCTCGTCCTGTTAGAGAGGCGAAGATCCGAGAGTTTTTCTCACCACGAGTTCGGAGGCATCTGTGATGGATGTAATTAAAACTTTTAATCATCAGTGACTTGTGTGCGACACTTGGTCGAACGGAGGCGAAAAGATTTTCCATTTTGATATGCGGATGAAGCCGGAGGTTCAGCAGTACATGTCCGGATTCGAGTGTACTACGTTGCGACAGTATCAAGACAAAGCGCTGGCCTACGACATGAAAGAGGCGGCGGTGGAGAAATCAGTAGAGGCAAAGAAGCAGAAGGTTACCGACAGCTTTGCAGAGAACAAGAGTGGTGGGGCCCGCAAGGGCCAGTCTTCCTTTATTCGGCTAGGAAACCTCCACATCCTTCTAAAGGCGGAAAGAAGTTCCGGACAGCATCAGCGGTTTCGGACGCATCAAGGAAATGCTACAATTGTGGTCGAGCAGGGCATATTCGACGAGATTGCCCCGCATCTTCTGTGACTTGTTACGATTGTGGGCAAGAAGGGCACCGTGCGGCCTTCTGTGGAGCCGCTACTAGATCTGTTGGCACCCGCACTCCGGACCGGTTCCTAAGGAGATGAGTGTGAACCAGACACGCAGAGTGGATTTCAGCAGAACGCTGGGAAGAGAGAGACATCCATCTTGGGTCCGTTCCTCCGCGCCTGTACGAAATGAGGAGATCTCGACGATCGAACACCTTTGTTGCATCGTGCGATTCGGATCCTTTTGCAACCAGTTAGTGTCTTGTTCGATTCGGGAGCTACGCATTCTTTTATATCTTTGAACTGTATTAATCGTTTGAACATCTCGTGCTTGTATAATTGTGAACCTTATGTTGTGGGGTTACCGAGCGGAGAGAAAATTGTGGGAACACTAGAAGCTAGGGATTTCCCAGTATATATAGAAGGGAGAGATTGGCCATCGAATCTTATTGTAGTTGACATATGCGGTGACGATTTAATTCTCGGAGATGATTGGCTCAACCGCTATGGAGCTGTGTTGAATTACCGAGAGAGAGTCATTTCCATTATTGCTGATGACGGATCGGAACACTTATTCCGAGGATGGAGACCGGGAAGCTCGGGGAAATTGATCAAGGCAATGAAAGTGTGAAATTGCGATCGGGGATGTCACGGACTTTGGTGCTATGCCATGAGGAAAGAGGAAGGAATAGAGCTCGTCTATTTCGGTTGTGAATGAGTTCTCGATGTATTTCTGACGAGCTACCCGGTTACCCCGCAAAGAGAAGTGGAATTCACCATCGAATTAGAGCACGGAGCAACCCCTATTTCCGGGGCACCATACCGCATGGCGCCAACCGAGATGTATGAACTCAAGAAGCAATCGGAGGAATTGTTACGAAGGGCTATATTCAACCGAGTGTTTCCCCTTGGGAGCACTGTTCTCTTTGTCCTAAGAAAGACGGATCCTCCGATCGTGTATTGATTACAGGGAGCTTAACAAGATGACGATCAAGAATAAGTATCCTATACCTCGGATCGACGACTTGTTTGATCAGCTGCAAGGGGCGAGGTATTCTCGAAGATTGACTTGCGATCGGGATACCACCAATTGAGAATTAAGGAATCGGACATACCGAAATCGCTTTCGGATCCCGATGCGGGCATTATGAATTTGTGGTGATGCCATTCGGACTTACCAATGCTCCTGCGGTATTCATGCAATTGATGAATCGGGTATTCTTGGAATACTTGGATAAATTTGTGGTCGTTTTCATTGACGACATTTTGATATATTCGAGGGACGCAGAGGAGCATGCTGATCATTTACGTGTGGTTTTGAGCATCTTGAGAAAGGAACAACTATATGCAAAATTTGCTAAATGCGAATTCTGGCTTAAGGAAGTAACCTTCCTTGGGCATGTGATATCCGCCGATGGAGTTCAGGTGGACCCGAAGAAAGTCGAAGCAATCTTGGAATGGGAAGCTCCTAAGAACGTGAAGGAAGTCCGAAGCTTCTTAGGACTAGCAGGATATTATCGCCGCTTTGTAGAGGGATTTTCCAAAATTGCTCGTCCGCTCACTCATTTATTCTGAAAACTCAAAAGTTCACGTGGAATGAGAAATGCCAGTTGGTTTTGATGAACTTAAAAAGAGACTGACGACAAGACCTATATTAGCGCCGCTGAAGGAACCGATGGATTCATGGTATACGGCGACGCTTCAAATCGGGGTTTGGGTTGTGTGTTGATGCGAAGGATAAGGTGATTGCTTATGCTTCTCGGCGGTTGAAACCGTCTGAAGTTAATTATCCGACTCATGATACGGAGCTAGCACTGTGGTTTTGCCTTGAAAATTTGGAGACATTATCTGTACGGCACTCATTGTCGGATCTTTACGGATCATAAGAGCCTCAAATACATTTTCATCGAAGGAATTAAACATGAGGCGAGAGAAGGTGGTGGAATTGATCAAGGATTACGACACGGAGATCCTCTATCATCCGGGAAAGCAAATGTAGTAGCCGATGCATTGAGCCGTAAACTGTTTCTCTTCGAGCGTTGAAGCTCTTACGCCCTGCACCGGCATTCAACGAGAACCGATCCGCGAAGGGATTGAGATATGGGCACCGGAATCCAAGGGCGACTTTATGTGATGGAACCGACTTCATCACTAGTCGAGCGAATCAAGTCCAAGCGGTTGGGCGATTCCCGATCCTTCGATTATGTGATGAAGTAAAGAAAGGAAAAGCCCCAGGATTCGTGATACAGGATGATGGAGTTCTGAGATTTCAAAGTCGACTTTGCGTTCCCGATGATGATGATTTGAGACGGACTATTCTGAAAGAAGCTCATAGCGCGCCCTATTCTATTCACCCGGGCAGTAGTAAGATGTATAAGGATCTAAAACAAAACTTCTGGTGGGGGAATATGAAGAAGGACGTAGCAGATGCGTTGAAGTGTTTGACTTGTCGTGAGTTAAGATTGAACATCAGCGACCTGCCGGGATGTTAAAGCCGCTTCCGATCCCTGAATGGAAGTGGGAGGACATTTCGATGGATTTCATCACCAGTATGCCAAGGACTAGATCGAGAATGAACATGATTTGGGTTATAGTTGATCGACTAACCAAGTCAGCTCATTTCCTAGGGATCAAAGATACTTGGGGACCCGAAAGATTGGCGCGAGTATTTATTGCGGAGGTAGTCAGATTGCATGGGACGCCAAAGACCATTGTTTCGGATCGAGATGGTCGTTTTGTGTCGCACTTCTGGAAAGCAGTTCACAAGGCTATGCGGAAAGAACTCAATTTTAGCACAGCTTATCATCCCCAAACAGACGGTCGGTCAGAAAGGACTATCCAAATATGGAAGACATGCTTAGAGCACATGCGTTGGATGGGTCATCTGATTGGGTTGTTCACTTGCCCTTGATCGAATTCACTTACAATAATAGTTGGCATGCTTCTATTAGAATGGCACCATTTGAAGCTTTGTACGGGAGGAGATGCCGATCACCCCTGTGTTGGGATGATTCTTGGATTTGATCGGGACGGAACCGGAATTGATTATTCGGACTCAAGAGAAGATAGCTGTGATTCGAGAGAGACTGTTGACCGCCCAGTCGGCGAAGTCTTATGCGGATGTACGTCGTCGCCCTCTAGAGTTCGACCTGGGACCACGTACTATTGAAGGTGTCTCCTACACGAGGGATTTTCCGTTTCGGGAGAAGAGGTAAGCTTAGTCCAAGATTTATCGGACCATTTGAGATCCTAGAGAGAGTTGGGGATTTAGCGTACAGGTTGGCCTTACCGCCATCGCTAAGTCATGTTCACAATGTGTTTCACGTGTCCCAACTACGGAAGTATATACCGGACCCAGATCACGTTATTGATTTCGACGAGATCGAGATAGCTAATGATGGCACCTTCGAAGAAAGACCAATCAAGATACTTGAAAGCCGGATCAAACAATTGAGGAATAAACCAATACATTTGGTTAAAGTACAATGGTCACGACATGGAGTCGAAGAGGCCACTTGGGAAATGGAGGACGGTATGAAGGCTATATATCCGGAGTTGTTTTCATCCTAAGTTTCGGGACGAAACTTCTTTTTAGGGAGGAAGGATGTAATACCCGAGATTTCTGTTATATAATTGGAACTTGTGATATTGTAATGATTGTACTTTTGTATGAGTATTATTCTCCGTATTTCATAATCCGATGTCGTCGAGCATATAATTTCGTGTATGTGATTTATATGGTTGAAATTACGTGCATGTAGCGCAAGCTACAGGCTACGGGTAGCGTTCGCGTAGATGGTTTCATAGCGTACGCTTTCGAGTGTATGTTGCGCTCGCTATGGGTGGTCAGACCGATTGTGACGTGCGGTAGGTGAGATCTGGCCGGGGGACCCCTGTCGGATCTGTCGGATGTACCAGGCGGCTTTCGGGAAAAGCCGGGTCAACGCCTTAGCGCACACTACAGGAATATGCGTAGCGTACGCTAAGTGCCGAGTACAGTTTAGACTGTGAGCCGTTAGCGCACGCTACGAGCAGGGTGTAGCGCGCGCTAATAACCCTTTTATTATAAATAGGACAGCATCCTATTCGTGAATTCAGTCCTTTCTTCCCCCATAACCCGAACTCTTGCACTTGAAACATAACTCCATTCGTCTTAAACACTCCATATCAACCTCCTAGTTCGAGATTGAAGATCTTATATCATTGGAGATTGGTGTTCAAGCCTTGGGTGTTGGATTGCTTCATTTTCATCCGTGTTCTTCACTACTTTGAGGTAGGTGATTCTTCACCAATGATTAGTAATGTTCATGATGGAGTTTGAATCATGTTTGGATAGCTAGTATCTCGTTTTTATCGATCATCACATGTTAGAAGGATACTTTTGACGTATCGGTACTAGATGTCGAATGAATCTTTGAACCATCTTATTATAAAGACTCTAAGCATGTTTAAATCGTTTTATGATCATTTAATCGGATATTACCCAGTTGATTTGTTGTATAAGTTAGAATCTTGTGTTTTGGATCGTTAGTAGATGGAATTTAGTTTATTTCTTGATGATCGTAGATGAATTGTGATATAGAGATATCTTTCCGTATATTGGTGTTTCACAATCATAAATCTTCCGAAACCTTATTAGCATGATATGCCCGAGGATAACTTGTAATATCACCATAGGGTTCATGAGTTCTTCATCATTCAACCCAGTTTTCGGTTCGTAGTATTACGCCATGCACGATTAGCGCACGCTAACATGTGTGAGTTAACGTGCGCTATCGAGGTTCGGTTTTCGCACGAGCGTCGTAGCGTACGTTATGAGGCGGCCGAGTCGATCGCCATTTGTGGCTAGCGCACGCTAGTCTTATACGATAGCGTACGCTAACAGCCTTAGCGCCGTTACGTATAGTACGTAGCGCGCGCTAAGCAATCCAGCACTTGTTTAGTTTGAGCTTTTCGGCCGTAGGTCGAATTGTTAGGCCATTTGTTCGACTCGAGATGATTTGTATATCGTTCCTTTTGTTAAGGTTCGAGCTTGTTACGTTGATCGAAGGGGGCGGCCTTCGAGTGCGTCGAGAGCATTGAAGTATATCGTTCTTGCCATCTACGAGGCAAGTATCGTGATATGTTAATATCGGTATTTCTGGAGTATATGTATGATTATGCATGTTGTTGAACATGATATTTACTTCGTTGATCTGTCATGATATTCGTTGTATATTGTTTATATGTTCATGTTGATGAACATAATGATTTGGCATATGTGTATGCATGAGTTGTGTTTGTATACGTTGTACGATCTATGCTGAGGGCGCTGGATCGGATGTCCACCTCGTGTTGATCCGACGGGATCATCTTGGGATCTAGGCTGAGGGCGCTGGATCATTGGACGGGTTATTTCCACCTCGTGTTGGTCCGACGGGATCATCTTGGGATCTATGCTGAGGGCGCTGGATCATTGGAATACCCATGCTGTGTAATGGAATCTTGTAGATTCGCATTGTCGGGTTCCGGTAGCGGAAGCCCGTGTGATATGTCTTGTTGTGTATTGTTGATGCATATTCGAATTGTTTAAATACGATACTTGTACTAGCATTGTTTTGCTAACCCCTTCGGGGGTGGACATTTGTTTTGATGTTCAGGTAGCCAAGGAGCAGGGAAACTGCCACAGTTCCGACGTGACGACGAAGGGGTTCAGTGATGTTTATTGTTATTGGAGATTTGTTGTCTTGGTTTGGTTTCTGTACTCGAGTACGTGGGTCCTTTGATATTAATTCGATATGGTTGTATTAATTACCGTTGAATCAATTGTACGTTTTCATAAACTCGAATTTTCGCAGTATTGACGTCTTATATTCACTTTCCTTTTTAATTAGCCTTGTAAATCCTTATTTAAAAGGGTTTACGGCGCTGTAATTATTCCGAATATCTCGGGGTGTTACATAACCATTGTTGGTGCGTAGCTGCCGTCTCAGGAAAAATTGGTGAAAAGAGCTACACGTTAGCAAATAACGGTGTGAAAGCTATCACCTTTTTACGAAAAAAAAATGAGATAGAAATTGTGTTAGTGAAAAGAGCTACACGTTAGCAAATAACGGTGTGAAAGCTATCACTAAAAGGGATGTAGTTTATGAGCAGATTTGAATTAATTAGCAGCTGAATTTCAATACACTCAATTTTGTAAAAATCACAATATTTGATGACGCCAATGAAATTCTTCTTCATATTGAGTCGAAAAATAAACGAGTGATCGAGAGCAACCATTAAAGGGAGTCGTGTGTATCACGAGTGGGAAAGAAATAATCAACCTTTTGGGACGAAAACCTTACATTTTGGAATTACAAAATAAAAACCGTGTTTTAACTTCAAAAATATTAGTAGATTTATTTTGAATCTTGATTCATTTCTATCTACTGTATAAAGCTGGTTGTTGTTTACTAATGGCATTTTGATCTCCTTTTCTCTTTTTATATTTTAATTTATGTGTGTATTAATTTTCTTATTTTTTTTTTATTTTTATTTTTATTTTTGGAGTGTGAATAATAAAGAGTCTTGCTCGGGACTAGCAAGAATTCAAGTTTGGGGGTGTGATAAGTGTCATTTTTGTACACTTATCCATGGTTTATATCGATAAAATTCACCCATAATTGAGCTAGTCTTCTCGTTTTTTGCTTTTAATTTATTAGTTTTAATAATTTTATTTTTATTGGATGATGATCGGATTAAATAACTGAATTACTCAAGAAACAACATGTTTAATAAATATTCTCTTTATTGAATTTTGATATATTCATGTTGTAGGGCTTTTCGAGACGAATTCGGCAGTCTTTCCGGATTCAAAATCAGAGTTATATATCAAAAGTTATCATCAGAAGAAGATCTGGGCAAAACGCAAAGTCCGAGGAATTCTGGTGAAAACGTAACTATCAAAGCTTCAAATGAGCAAATTTACGAAGCCACGTTACGGCCGTAACATTCGTGAAGTTACGGCCGTAAGTCACCTCGATTCGGCCGTAACTCCCGAATGTTACGGCCGTAACTCTTGACAGATTGCTATGATTTGTCTAATTTTTATACTTTTTGTGTATTATTGAGGGATGGTGGCATTGATCCGATATAATGTAATAATGCTGTAGTTTTGGAGCTATTAGATGACTTTAGGTGTATAAATAGACCCCTTAGATCCTTCATCATTCACCATTCATCATATAATTTTCCATTTTCTTGTAAACTTTTCTTTTGTGTGAAGAACACACTTGTGTTCTTGAGTGATCTTTGTAAGTGTGGTATAGTATATGTTGTTCGAGAGTTTATTGCTTCTATCTCCTTTATCTACTAAGGGAGTTAGGATCAATTCTTTCTCTTGATTCAACTAAGAATGACCACCAAAGCTTGTAATATGTGTAATAAACCCTTTATGGGCTAAGTTTCTTAAGTTGGGATTATAAACAAGGTTAGTCATGTTATTTATGTTTGTATAAAGATATATTATGAATTACTTATTATTGTGTGTGATTTTCATTGTTTTAACAATCTTTATTTATTTGGCCAATTAATGAAGATATTTATGATCTTCATATGTTTCGAAAGAAAATATGTTTGATTAGATCAAATGATCTTCACTCTAAGTTGTTCTAGGGGATAGAAATATACCCCTAGTCCTTAGATGACTCATTGAGTTATTTTCACAAATCCTAATGCTATGTATTGAAGCCAATCAACATAGAAATATAGTGGATTGATTCAATATGTAAGGGCGTTTATAGTTCGAAAGAGAAACCGTCTTTTTAAGGAAAATCGAATCTACACAACATAATAAGTAAATTCATCTTATGATCTCCAATACATCTTTTATAACTAATGACGAACTAAGTTTGTAATCCCAACTATTTCATTTTATCGATAATCAATCTATTATTATTGCTATCTTTTTATTTCCTTATAATATTAGAACTATTATTGCAATTTCTTTGCAATTATTAAACCAAACTTTTTAATTGTGTGTTTCACTCATCTTAAGTATCTATAAAAATAGACTAATAGTGTATAATTCAAATTATAACATAACTTCCTTGTGGGATCGATAAACCGGACTCAAAAAGTCCACTTTACTACTTGATACGATATCGTGCACTTGCGATAGTTACACAAAAAGCGTGTCATCGTACTCAAGTGATAACTTTTTTATGTTATGCGGTTCATTTGACAATGATTGATAAGTTGATGAAACTTGAGTTTATGATTGTCCAACTTGCGGACCAGTCATTGTAAAGGTCAATTCACCCACTTTTAGACCAAGTCTTAATTATAAATATTAATCATTACTTCCTAACATCCACGACTACCTTCTCATAAATTTTTGGTACCATTTGGGGACTTGGAAGGAGGTGAACCACTCATATGAAGTTTTCACATACCAGCCATTCCAATAACCAGTTCATGTCTTTTTGACTGGTTTCCGACCATAAAGCTAATGGTTTTGAAATCTTAACACCCGTATATACATGCTCACGAAACTTTGTGGTGTTTAGAAATGGTGAAGGGAATGAACTCTTCAAGAAAGCACTAAAGGTTCGCTAAAACCAATGGCCTATCATCAGTTCAATCGTTTCTTTATGTTCGATCTCGGTGGTGCATGGTGGCGGTTTTGTTGGATTCTCAAGACCAGTAGTTGCGGTTATGTAGCATAGGTCAATATGTCATATTCACCTATACCTATAATCATTTAAATGCTTAGTTACAAATGTAACAATATGCATTTTATTAACTGGATTGTGTTAACAATGAAAACCTTTATCGTCCACATGTTCATATGCCAAAGTGCATAACCACCACGCATTATGATGGGTTATAAATGATGAATTTGACATGCGCTTTCACTCATAGTCCGTTTAAAATATACCTTGGCACACGATTTCGTAAGTCACCTTGATGAGCCAGTCTTCCCGTCGTTAGGGGGAGATGCGAACAATAATGTTCGAGTGGAACAATTTGGAATTGTTGTAGTTTATCCCTATTGTGCCTCACCAAGTTCCCTAAAGTGACAAGATTAAATACATGCTGCAAACATGTCAACAAGGATTGTGTCCGGTCATGGACGTTCGTCACCTATAAATGGTGATATGGTAACACCATAAATTGTGGCAGATGGTTTTACTAGTCTGTGGATCTCATAGAGTATCGGGATGTCACTTGGTTCGATAAATACTATCGCTAAGAATTTCCGCGAGTTTGGTACATGAAACTTGATCATGTGATCAAATGAACTCATGCGCCTCGTGTGATTCTGGATTATAGTCATCATTGGGGGATGCCTCAATGAATGTCATTCCATAAAAAGTACTCTATGAATAAAACCGGTTAATGAGAATTTGGAATGTGAGTTTAGTCGAACCATACTCCGTTGAAGATCTACAATGTTGTAGCATTGGCCTAAAATAGAAACATATGCGACTCCAGTATGAACAAGTGATAGCCCTTTGTTGAAGTGGTGCCTACACTCCAAAGATAAGTCCTCACTCACGCGCACCTGAGAAACTTCACAGGGGGTCACCCATCCATAACTACTCCAGGCCAAGCACGCTTAACTTTGGAGTTTCTATAAGATGGCTACCAGAAAAGAAGATGCATCTTGTTGGTATGAGTAGTCCAAATCAATTCATTTAACCACTTTCTAATGCAGATCTCACAGGTCGAATCGCAAGCCGCGTCTCGCGCATTTTTTAAGCCCATGCAGGCAGGATGCTGGACCGAATCCCCCTCCCAGTACCTGCCAGCATATCAGCCCCATAGTCTGGAAACCTCAGCGAAACTAGATTTGATCACACAGCCCTCTAGCGGCTGGATTCATTCACACAGTCCTCCAATACTTGACATCAGCATTTGTTCCGTCTCCGTTTACCTTCTGTTGCGCCAGTATCTCAGTTCCAGCATACTAGATTTGATCACATAGCCCTCCAGCACCTGACAACCTCCACAGCGCCAACATCTTAGTTCCGGCCAACTGGCAACATTTGTTGCATGCCCGTCTCTCAGTTCCAACACTCTGGCAGCCTCTACTGTAGGATACTCCGAGGGAATTCGTACCCATGACCTGCTCCGATACCAATTGTTGGTCCCAAGAATGATGAAGATTGTCCCCACTGTACCAACACGAGTCTTTTCTAGCGCGCTTTGTCCTCACTCACGCGCACCTGAGAAACTTCCAAGGGGGTCACCCATCCATAACTACTCCAGGCCAAGCACGCTTAACTTTGGAGTTTCTATGAGATGGCTACCAGAAAAGAAGATGCATCTTGTTGGTATAAGTAGTCCAAATCAATTCATTTAACCACTTTCTAGTGCAGATCTCACAGGTCGAATCACAAGCCGCGCCTCGTGCATTTTTTAAGCCCATGCAGTGGGATCTTTGGACCGAATCCTCCCAAGACTGCCAAAGATCTCAGCCCCATAGTCTGGAAACCTCCGCGAACTAGATTTGATCACACAGCCCTCTCGGCTGGATTCATTCACACAGTCCTCCAACACTTGACATCAGCATTTGTTCCAGCTCCGTTTACCTTATGTTGCGCCAGTATCTCAGTTCCAGCATACTAGATTTGATAACATAGCCCTCCAGCACCTGACAACCTCCACAGCGCCAACATCTTAGTTCCGGCCAACTGGCAATATTTGTTGCATGCCTGCCTCTCAGTTCCAACACTCTGGCAGCCTCCACTGTAGGATACTCCGAGTGAATTCGTACCCGTGACCTGCTCTGATACCAATTATTGGTCCCAAGAATGATGAAGACTGTCCTCACTGTACCAACACGAGTCTTTTCTAGCGCGCTTTGTCCTCACTCACGCGCACCTGAGAAACTTCCCAAGGGGTCACCCATCCATAACTACTCCAGGCCAAGCACGCTTAACTTTGGAGTTTCTATGAGATGGCTACCATAAAAGAAGATGCATCTTGTTGGTATGAGTAGTCCAAATCAATTCCTTTAACCACTTTCTAGTGCAGATCTAACAGGTCGAAACGCAAGCCGCGCCTCACGCATTTTTTAAGCCCATGCAGGCAGGATGCTGGACCGAATCCCAACAGTCCCCAATTGCAAGTCGCGTCCTGGACTGGTGGTCGATTCACGAGAAAGATTATCCCTTTCTCTCCATCATGGCGAGGGAGCTTTTCGCAGTTCCGACTTCAACCGTCTCCGTCGAGCAAGCATTTAGTATTCGTGGCCTTGTGTTGGACGAACGAAAAAGCAATATGAAGGTGCACAACACGGAAGCCACAATGTTGCTTGACGATTGGGCGAAGGTGGAACTAAGAGCTCAAGAACTTGATTGGAATGATCGGGATGAGATCCCAAATGATGATTTCACCGAGTCCGAGAGATCCGTTAGGGAGGTAAGCCAAGGAAAGCGAACTACGTGGACTTTGATTCCGACTTAGGATGCGTAGGCAACTCAATTTTAATTTTTGGAGTTTATTTTTGAAAATTAAAATCGACCCCAAGCCCTTTTCCTTTTTTTCCCATCAATCATCCTTTGAGATATTAGCAATTTGTAACTTTGTATTTTATTTTTGTAAATGTTAATGTAATTTCAAATTTTGTAAGTTTGTATTTTTTTTAATTCTTTACTTTAGTGTAATTTTATATTTAGATTATAGATTAGTATGTACTCAAGTACTAGTTACAAATTTTGATGTAATTTCAAATGTCAATGTAAATGTTAATGTACTCAAATGTTAATGTTCTAAACTCGTTTCTTATCTTATTCTATTTCTATCTATTTACTTGTCTCTTAATAGTTATTACTTAAAGTAATAAATTCAAACTTTTAAAGCAACAATTTAAAAAAATTGAATTCAAATTTAATCTTGAACTTGAACTTAAACTTAAACGTAAACGTAAACGTGGCAGAACAGGAACTGCCGATTCGGAACCGGAACTGTCGTAACCCTTCGCCGATTCAATTCCGATTCCTCTTTTCTAGAATCAGGAACCGGCAGTTCCGGATTTAATCTTGAGACCTGTATTTTCCGAGTAAATATATAGGGTAGTGTGTTGTGGCAAGAGACTGAGTCGGTTTTTAGGTTGTATGGTGAATGATATGCTGGCACATTGGTTACTTGAATGAGATGATACACCTTAGTTGAAATATTGAGTACATCCACATATGGTCTATATTGTCTTGTTGATCGACAATAGTTAATGTTGACTATTTGTGTGTCCGTCGTCCGCATAGGCGGATCCAGGATCGAAAAATTACTGGTGCATCGATCAATCCACGAAAAAAAAATATCGAACAATAAAATATATATTAAAATTACATTAAAGATAACAAATAATACATAAAGAAAGTCATAGTAATAACAAAGGATCCGTACATTTACAAAGAAAATCGCCTACATTTACCGTTCATTTCCTGAAAATGTGTTAAAACAAAGTGATCACCACCACCACACATTCTTAAACAAATAACACGGCAAATAATATACATGGTCAGCAGATTCACTATACTCAAGCCAATCATATTTATTAAACCAATTCACATTAAATCGACGCCTCTTATCACCATACTTTGTCCAAGGAAATGTAAAATTACGAGGTTGATTGGGACCTTTTTTTAGGTAAGCTTTTCTTACCTCATTTCAAATGTCTGGATGATATTCTGAAATTGGTTTTCTACGTCCGAGGTCGGCTATCAAAGTTTCCAATTCAACATTTTTTTTCTCTCTCATTATCAAAGTTTGATGGAACGACAAGTTGCGTATCACTTGAATGTCGAGCTTCCGATGGATCTTCAATTACCGAACCACTTGAAGTACCTTTGAATTTGGGACGCACTTCAAAGTATTTTTTCATCCTAAATAAATACACAAACAAATAAATATTAATTGAAAAACCATAAGTTCTTATTGAAGTACTCTTAATATCAAGGGGCTTTAAGAGAGAATTAACAAAAGCAGAATCCTAATATTTTGTAAAAGGATCTTTCTTAAAGAAATGCTTAGTTTTGGATTGCACAAGATAAATTCGGAATATGATCAACAGCAGAAATTAATTTCTCTGAGATCCCCAGTAACAACCTGGAGGACCAAACTTTGAGTTACAGCATCAAAACTCGCAAATCAAGATGAATATTCTCAAGAATTATACAACAATACATCAATTTCACCAAAAATCTTAATAAACTTACACACAGGTCCAAATATAAGATAAATTAAATAATTTCATATGAAAAAACACAAATAATAAATTCATATGAAAAACACAAAATTACAAACCCTAAATTCATATGAAAAAAAAACCCCTAAATTTTAAGAAACACAAAGAAGAAACATCAAATACAATTACTGAAAACTACCTCTAACTATGATTCACAGGCATAGGTGGCAGCAGCGGGCGGGCGAGTCAAAAATCGCAGGCGGGGCAGCAGTGCAGACGCGCAGTGGCGAGCCGCGAGCGGATCGTACTCGTCGACGGCAGCGGCTGGAGGAGGAAGCAGGCTGGCGGCAGCGGTTGGAGGTTGGCGGGCGGGCGAGAGACAGCTGGAGGTTGGCGGGCGAGCGGGAAATTTCAGGAGGAGAAGCGGGCGGGCGGGCGGCATTTGACTCACAGCAGAAGTAAAGTCGCGGGGAAGAAGAAATGATAATTAATGTGGGTCATGAGATTTTAATTTTATTTAATACACAGCAAACAAAACGCGTCCCAAAACGACCACATTTTGGCCAAAACGTCGTTTTGTGTAAGTTTTGGCCAAAACAATGTCGTTTTGTGTAAAACCAAAACGACGTCGTTTTGGTTTTGGCCCAAAAAATTTGATGGTGCACTTGCACCACCATACCTCACATAGGTCCGCCCTTGGTCGTCCGGCAAATAGTCGAAAATAGATTTTGAGAAAAATAAAACACCCAAGTCCATCTCGCAAAAAAATATAAATTCACAATATACAACTCGTTTCCCATCAATTAAATATTTGGTGAAACATTAGATTTGGTAGAATTTCCTTTTTTTTTTTTCAAAACCAATTTCAAACAACAGTAGGATCAAGCAGATGATGTTCTGTTCCACAGAACAAAGCTTCTATAACTTAAAAAGGGGGGTAAATAGTTGAGGAAAAAGAAAAACTCATTCTAGTCTCTATGCAAATGCAATGCAGTATCTTCATTTCTGGACTTAATTCTCTTCAAAGTACCCTCAACAGCAATATCAAACGCATCTTTCTTACTCCTTAATCCCAAAGAACTCCCATGCTTTCTGTACATCACTCTACCCATCATCTCCAAAACCTTCTCTCTCTTCCTCCTAACTTCACCTCTTGGTATGCTCATCAAAACATCCAAAATCCTCACCCCTTTAAACACAACATCCTCCTTCGGTATAAACACCGAAAACTCGTCATACTCCTCCTCCATCAGGTGCCAGCCGTACTGTCTTTTCGCCGACATTTCCTCAAAAAACACCGGTACACAACCCGCTAACATCCCATCAAACGTCGAACGCCTAGTAGGGATGTCCCCAGGCGGCTGCAAACAGAAACTAGATTGCAACATAGGTTTCATAAACTTAATCGGATCGTGCTCACAGATCCCGTTCGAGCAATCTACAAACTCGCAGAATTTACCGAATCCAGAGCCATTTGTGCGCATACTAGAAAAATTTTCGCATTCGAGCCTAATGCTTCTTCTAACATTAGGATTAGCAGAAATTCCTCCCCCGCCAGCAAATAGCATCAACGTACTCCTCCTGGATCTCCTCACCCTATTCACCCAAGATTCGAAGAACACGAGATTCGGAGGGTGAAACGACGTCGGATAAGGGATTGCCTGTTCTTGCCAGGGATAAGCCCTGGCTTCCAATGTCAGAGCAGTTATGTTGAAAAACTCAGGTAGTTCGAGAAACGAAGTCCCGAAAATCGGCGGATCGTTGGACAGTGGCTGGCTGAAATCCCAAGCGGGCCGGGCCAAGACCAAGAAATGGTCGCGCCCGAGGTTCCGATTCCATATCGACGGATTGTCCACGTGGGAAATGTAATGGAACAAATCCAGGCCGTGCCGGGAACTGGAGTTGACTTCTGGGCCAAAGAGGTATTTAAGGGCGTCGATGCCGGCGTAATAGGGGACGTAGATTGCGTCGGCGAGATCTGGATCGGGGGTCAGACAAGAATATTCGAGCATGCGGCGGTGGAAAATGAGTTCAAGCATGAAGGGATCGGTTCGGTACCAGCTGCGAGAGAAGTTGTGGGTTTTTTCACCGAGGCCGTAATTGGAGATGTAAGGGCAGAAGTTGTCGAAGAGAGGGTATTCGGAGCAGTTCGCGAGGAGGTCCAGATGGAATTCGGGCGGGAGATGGCGGATGTGGATCAATCTGCCGGTGCAGTCGGACTCGAGATCGGAGTCCTGGGACGTGGCGGATGCGATGGTGAAGAGAAGTAGGAGAAGGAGAGTGGCGGTGCAGGGTGGTGGCATGGTGGTGGGGGCGGTGGCGGTGGTGGTGCTACGTTGGAGATGAGTGGTGGAGAATTTGATGTGGGTAAAGATGATTTGAGAGTTGAGTTTGAAATGCAACTGAATGTCCTAGTCTCATGGTTCATTTTGTGGACTATTGTAATTACTTTTACATATAATAGTAATAGGGTGTTCAAAAATACCGATTTGAACTACTCGATCACCCAAATTAAAAATTTCAAGTACTTTTATATTTTTTAAATTTCTTTCAGGTCGGGTATCGACCCAAAAAAAAGTCATATAATCGCAATGGCCAAAATGACTTGTTACAGTAAATTCTGACTAAAACCCGATTATTCTTTTAATAGTTATTTTTTTTACAAACTTAACTATTTAATGTAAGTGTATGAAACTTTATCTTTCAAATAATATGAATTATATTTAATATGGGAATTCATGTTAATGTATTTTCAGTAATGATATTTATTCTCCCTAGTTTGGAAATTTACAAGAAGTTAAAATCGTTAAATAAGAAATAATATATTCTCTCATATATATAATTGAATATTGGTTTAAGCATGATTATATAATAAAAAAGAAATGATACGCATAAAATTTTTTAGTTATTTTAAAATTTACTTATTGTACAGAAAATATTTACAATGTATTTAGTACTTGTGAAATTAATTTACGTAATAAATTTTAAAATAAATTTATATTAACTTACAGATTATTTATATAAAATTTAAAATTAGTGATATTAAATTTTGGGCCGGTAACCTATGACCCTACCCGAAAAAATAGGGTACCCGAAAAACGGATACCCAACCTTTTCGGGTCGGGTCACATGCCGAATTTTCCATTACCCGCATAACTGGGTACCCGTAAATTTAAATACCCAAAAATTTGAATACTCAATTATGAACACCCCTAAATACCTAGTACTAGCACTTTTTTGTAAAGTTCTTTTATTTATCACATTTGTCTTGAAAATTGATATCGGGAAAGCTGGAGGAGAAATTATTATTTAGTCTATTATCTTTTAAACCTAGCAGATAGTATAATTTTTATAATTCTATATAAATGATTCGATTCGATAAAGTAATAAATTTGTAATTAGTGATGGTAATTATATAGTGGAATTTAAACTAAAATATATCGATAGTGATCAAAGGCCATGTAAACCCTCAGAGGTCTCGTCAGACCGTACATGAATGGATAAATATTGGATTCATGTAGAGGTGGCCACGGTTCCGGTTCCGGTTCGCCGGTTCCACGGTTCCGAAAATGGAAACCGGAACCGAACCGGTAACATAGTGCCACGGTTCCGGTTCCGGTTCCGAACCGGCGGTTCTCGGTTCGAACCGTCCGAACCTTTTTTTTTCGTAAACTTCACTTTAATTGTTTTTTGTTGTTTAAATGTATTTTTGTATAAGTTAATAAAATAATCATTAATAAAATAAAAGAAACAATTTTGAAAATGAACCGAAAAGAAATATATAGAGAGAGAAGAGATTAGTGCAACTAGTTCTTATTATTCCTTAGATAATAGTTTGTGGTATTTATAACTACGTCTCGGTTGCTCAATAAAGCCACATGGAAAGAACCGAAAAGAAAACCCATGAAGGAGTATTAAACTCTTTTAAAAAATACATTAAATTTTACGTAAAATTGGGAGAAATTTGGGAGAAATTTGAATTTGAAATTCAAATTTGAAATTTAAATTTGAAATTCAACACCTTGGGAACCAAAATCTGAAAAAAAAAAAAAAAAAAATCTCCAAAAGTGGGAACCAAATCTCCCACCATGTGCCAAAGTGGGTCCGGCCGGTTCCCTTTTTTTTAAATGGTTCCCGGTTTGAACCGTGAGAACCGGCGGTTCCGGACGGTTCGCGGTTCCACGGTTGATTCTGATTCAACCGAACCGCCTTACATTTTTCGAACCGAAACCGAACCTGGACACGATTTGATTCGGTTGGAACTGCCTAACACGTTCGGTTCAGAACCGTCCCATACGGTCCGGTTTCACGGTTCGGTTCTCAGTTCCGATTTTTTTGGCGACCTCTAGATTCATGATACCAATAACTTTAAAAAGATTTTCCATGTATTGTAGAAATTAAGTAATGAGATTATAATTGTTTGATATGAGTGTGCGGGAATATTATAAACATAAAATTTACAAAGAAATGAAAAAAAAAACTAAACTTAGAAATTTGAATGGATAGAAAGAGTACTCAGATAGTCTCAGCATTAGTTTCATATAAATTAACAAATAGTCTGTATATATAACTAGCTGTTTCGGGATATCTTTCTCTTATTGGTGTCTTACTTAATACTGGTTGTAGGGGGTACATAGATGGAAGGTTCTAGATCCTTCTAGGGGTAGTAGGATCCTATTAGATGTCCTACCTTATCTAGGAATCCTATGTATGGAAGGACTCTCATTGTAATGCCTATCAGTGTTATGAATACAATTGATTGACTAGTATTTACAGTCTTTTACTTTCTCCTGAAACACATTATCAGCATGTAGCTCGAGAAAATCTTACAAATTCCGAAAAAAAAATCGGCCCTTAACCCTAGCCGACCACCGCTGTCGAACAATGCCAGACCACCGCCGATCACAACCGACCACTGCCGGAACCCTACCGGACCTCAGATCTACTCAGACCGATCACAACTGATCACTGCCGGAACCCTACCGTACCTCAGATCTACTCAGACCGATCACAGCCGATCACTGCCGGAACCCTGGCGGACCTCAGATCTACTTAGACCGATCACAGCCGATCACTGCCGGACCCCTGCTGGACCCAGATGGATCACATCCGATCACCGCCGGACCCCTGCCGGAACACCGATCGACCCAGATCGACCACCGACGCAGCTTGTCGCACGCCACCGCTTCCAGTCCGCCCAGATCGTGATCGATCCTAACCATTACTGGCAGCAACTCGTCTGTGCCGACCAGATCCCGTCCGGTGCCTGAGCCCAGCCGCGACCGCAACTCGTCTATGCCGACCAGATCCCGTCCGGTGCCTGCCGATCTATCCCAGTCGCGACCGCAACTCGCCTGTGCCAGATACCGTTCGACGCTGACCGAACACTGCCGATCCAACCCAGCCGCGATCCGATCAGCTCCAGCCCAGTCGTCCGCTGCCGAAGGCCGCGACCCGATCCAGTCCAGCCAGTCCGACCCGATTCAGAATCTCGGACCAAAGACCCGAACATCGACTTAATTTATTTTCTGAAACCGCCAAAATTGCGCCCCCGTTTCACGTCCTCGCATCGAGTACTAATCGGTAGATCGAAGCACACCATAAATTCATCCATATCACGTGCCTAATTTTATAATCGAGGTAATTATCTGAACTTGTCCCTATTCAATTCTCTGTTTTGGGAATTTTTTGGGGTGACATGGGTTATTGAGTTCTTTATATCCCACGCTACTTTGCGGTGGATGAGACTGCGAGAGAAGTTGGTGTCTCTGCGTGTCGAAGAAAACTGTGTGACGGTCCTGGGGGAGTCACGGAATTGTTGAAAGTCAATACTTGTGGTTGTTGCATACACCACGTATCTGGATACGATTTGATATCGCCGTTTTTGTCGACTTTACTAAACAACAATTAAGGGAAGTACATCTGAGTAACGGTTATGTTACACACTTTTAAAAGCATCGATTGTGACTGTTTACATTGTCACTGAAAATTCAACAAGACTAACTTCCTCTTGTTTATATCTTGTAGATGCAACACAAAGCTCCAATGTTCACCCGGAGTTCGACATCCTTGACCATACTGGTAAGGAGTACCATAGGTGGGTCTCAGATGTTCGCTTGGCGTTCGTCGGTAAGAGATTTTCTACCACCATCTTTCCCTCTAATGAGTCTACCGCTCAAGAACCGAGCGAGGAAACCAAGGCTAATGCACTGATGTACTTGCGTAGACATATACATCCGTTGTTGAAAAAGTGTTACATGAATTTGCAAACCCTAAAGAACAATGGGATACACTCGAACAACGGTTTAATAATGCGCATGATCAACGCTTCCCTGAATTGCAACTTCAGTGGGAGCAAATCCAATTTTTGGATTATGCGAATGTGGAGGCCTATAACCAAGCCATCCTCGATCTTCGCACTGATCTTGGTTTTTATAGTGTCAAGAAGTCTGATCAAGACTTGATCGAGAAGACTCTTAACACGTATCTCGTGGGAGCAAGTGTGATTGCTCATCAGCTGCGCGTTGCCTATGAGGAAGGGAGAAATAAAATTTTAGTGACTTTATCTCTCATCTCGCGAAAAAAGAAAGACACCATGAGATCATTCTCAACAGCAATGCGCGCCTAACTGGTACGAAGCCAATTCCGGAAGTGAATCAGGCTACCCATAGGAAGGCACCACGACAAAATAGAAAAGGCAACGCTACTCAGTTTTTGCAAGTGATAAGTGTCAGTTTTATACACTTATCCATGGTTTGTATCGATAAATATCACCCATAATTGAGCTAGTCTACTCATTTTTTGCTTTTAATTAATTAGTTTTTAATAATTTTATTTTTATCGGATGATGATGTAAATCTAGTCTTAATCGGATTGAATTACTGATTTACTCAAGAAATAACATGTTTATAAAATATTCTCTTTGTTTAATTTTTATATATTCATGTTGTAGGGTTTTCCGAGACGAGTTCGGCAGTCTTTTCGGATTCAAAATCAGAGTTATATATCAAAAGTTATCATCCGAAGAAGATTTGGGGCAAAATCGCAAAGTCTAAGAAATTTCTGGGCTGAGAATGAAGTCTGAAACTCCATACGGGCGTAACATCATAACATACGGGCGTAACTCACAAAACCAAAAGCCGTAGCCTACTTACGGCCGTAAATCATGTACATTACGGCCGTAAGTCATCCATGTTACGACCGTAACTACTGAATGTTACAGCCGTAACTCTTGACAGATTGTGATCATTTGTCTAATTTTTTTATACTTTTGGTCTATTATTGAGGGGATGGCTGACATTGATCCGATCTATTGTAATAATGCTGGAGTTTTGGAGCTATTAGATGATTTTAGGTGTATAAATAGACCCCTTAGATCCTTCATCATTCATCATTCATCTTATAATTTTTCCACCTTTTGTAATATTTTCTTTTTGTGTGAAGAACACACTTGTGTTCTTGAGTGATTTGTGTAATAGTTGTAACACCCCTGATATATTCAGGAATATTACAGCGCCGTAAATCCTTTACATCAGAATTTACAAGGCTAAAGAGTTGAAAAGGCATTAACAAGTACCAACGAATGAAAATAACGAAATTAAGATACAACAGTTCTGACCAAATACTGAAAATACAAATGTTCAACAGAAATTATTAATACATCACCAAATGCAAATTCATCAAAAACGACTACGTACTCGAGTACTTATTGAAATAACTAACAAACAACAGACAAGTAAACCCGGCTAGAACATCACTCTGCACCCCCATCGTCATGCAGCTCCAGTGGTTGTTTCCCCGCTCTCCTGGATCCTGAACATAAACAAAATGTTCACCCCTGAAGGGGTTAGCACAACGATGCTAGTACAAGTACCACAACATATTATTCAACATCTCACGTAGAATAATAATACGTAATTGACAAAAATACCAACGAGTCTTCTCCTACGAGAAACTCAATAAGTAACATACACATCTGATAATCACAACATGATATCATAACAAACACATGGTAATTCCGACGATCCAGCGTTCACTGCCTAGAACCCACGATGATCCCGTCAGACCAACCCGTGGTGGAAAAACCCGTCCGATGATCCAGCGCACGCTAGCATAGATCCCCCGATGATCCCGTCGGACCAACACGAGGTGGACATACAACAACGACATACACGCACGACAATATGTATAACATCAATACATAAAACAAATAAGGTACTTGCCTCGATTCGAAGACAAGAACAAAACTTCCACGAAAACGAAACACTCTAAGGTCGCCCCTTCAATCAATCACGTTGCTAAGCTTGAACCTTAACAAAATAAGTAATATAGATTTCATTTATAGTCGTACTAACATCTAATAATCCAAATCACGGTCGGAAGTTCATAAAATGTAACCTAATCAGTCGAGTCAAAAGTCACCTCGATCGGTAGTCAAAAGTCAACATCGCTGATCAGCCGAGTCAAAAGTCAACCTCGCTGATCAGCCGAGTCAAAAGTCAACCTATATGATCAGCCGAGTCCCGTCGAGATGATCGTTTTAAAAAAAAATTCATCCGAATCCGAGTTCGTATGAAGAAGTTATGACCCAAAAGTCACCTCGCTGATCAGCCGAGTCAAAAGTCAACCTCGCTGATCAGCCGAGTCAACCTAGCTGATCAGCCGAGTCAACCTCTCTGATCAGCCGAGTCAAAAGTCAACCTCTAGACGATCGTTTTAAAATAAAATTCATCCGAATCCGAGTTCGTATGAAGAAGTTATGACCCAAAAGTCACCTCGCTGATCAGCCGAGTCAAAAGTCAACCTCGCCGATCAGCCGACTTGACTCGCCTAGTTGATGACAGTAGGGTATTGGTTAGAAAACTGAACATACAAAATTCTCAGGTGAAGTTGGGTGATCCAAGATTGATGTGTTAGATTCCAATATCATCATTATATCTAGAAAACATCTAACAAATCCAACTTATATGGAAGGATATAACCTGTGATGATTTATTCATAAATATAAACATCCCAATTTCTAAAACATGATGATGCTTGGATGATTCTATTAGTGGAAGTCAATATCTTGACATCATACTTCTATCATATCCTTGATAACACGAATCCAAGTAGGAATGAGTATTAACATACCTTAAGATGAAGAAAACACCGAGGCAATAAGTAGAATCCAACTCCGGTTGCTTGCTTGCCAGATCAAGATGTTTCTCCACTTCAATGATCAATCACCAGTGACACCCAATCTTCAAAGTTCACAAAAGGGGTGGTCTAAATGTGTTTAAGAGTTAGGGAAAACCCTCTGGACTCTCAGGAAATTAAGAACAGGTGAAGGAAGATGAAAACCAAATGAAATGAGGTGTTGTCCTTTATAAAATGTTTCTGGACCCCTGTGCTCAATAATTCCTACGCTAGATTCCAAAGCTGTCCAGGCTTAATAATTAAAAACTGTCCAGGACCATGTGCTGACCTCCACCCAACTCCATAATTGATTACTTTACTTATAATATGCAGCCATACTCAATAATTTGTATTATTGAGTATTTGTATGGGACAAGTAATATGCTGCCATACTCATGCACGAAAATACAAATACGGTAAATACCATATTCCACTTATTGAAATCACAATTCCAACTAATACAGGGTTCAAATACAGGTGAAATACTCGGTAATTAATCCGGATATTACATACTCTCCTACTAAAAAGGAGTTTCGTCCCGAAACTCAAGACGAAAATAATCCTGGATATATGGACTTTATACTTTCTTCTGTTTCCCAAGTGGCTTCTTCCACTCCGTGGCGCGAACACTGAACCTTGACCAATGCGATCGGTTTGTTTCTCAACTGCTTAACTCGACTCTCGAGTATCCTGATCGGTTTCTCTTCAAATGTGCCATCTTGAGCGACTTCGATCTCGCCGAAATCAATGACATGACTAGGATCTGGTATATACTTCCGTAATTGGGATACGTGGAACACGTTATGAACATGGCTCAATGACGGCGGTAATGCCAATCTGTATGCCAACTCTCCAACTCTCTCAAGGATTTCGAACGGTCCGATATATCTCGGACTCAATTTTCCCCTTCTTCCAAAACGGAAAATTCCCCGAGTAGGAGAAACCTTTAAAAGTACGTGGTCTCCAGTATTGAACTCCCAAGGGCGACGACGTATGTCTGCGTAAGATTTACGCGACTGCGGGCGTAAATGACCTTTCACGAATCAAGGCTATCTTCTCTCGAGTCTGTACGATCAACTCTGGTTCTGTTTCTGATGAATCGTCCCAACATAAGGGCGATCTACATCTCCTCCCGTATAATGCCTCAAACGGTGCCATCTTAATGGAAGCATGCCAACTATTGTTGTAGGTAAATTCAATCAACGGTAGATGAATTTCCCAATCGTTTGACCAATCTAAGGCACAAGCCCTTAGCATGTCTTCCACCGTTTGAATGGTCCTCTCGGATTGTCCGTCAGTCTGCGGGTGATAAGCTGTACTGAAGTTCAATTCTGTCCCCAAGGCCTTATGAACTGCTTTCCAAAAATGAGACACAAAACGGCCGTCTCGATCAGAAACAATGGTCTTCGGCTTTCCATGCAATCGAACTATCTCTGAAATAAATACTCGTGCCAACCTTTCTGGTCCCCACGTGTCCTTAATGCTTAGAAAATGAGCTGATTTGGTTAAACGATCAACTATCACCCAAATCATGTTCATTCCTGTCTTGGTTCTCGGCATACTAGTGATAAAGTCCATCGATATGTCCTCCCACTTCCATTCAGGAATCGGGAGTGGTTTCAACATTCCGGCAGGTCGTTGATGCTCGATTTTAACCTGCTGACAAGTCAAGCATTTCGAAACGTAGTCCGTTACATCTTTCTTCATGTTGCCCCACCAGAAATTCTATTTCAAGTCCTTATACATTTTACTGGTGCCCGGGTGGATAGAATAGGGCGAACTATGAGCTTCCTTCATAATTGTCTATTTCAGAACATCGACATCGGGTACACAGAGTCGGTTCTGAAATCTCAAAACTCCATCATCTTGGATTACGAATCCGGGGGCCTTTCCCTTGATTACTTCATCACGTAACCGAATCATCAGAGGATCATCCGCCTGTCTAGATTTGATTTCTTCGGTTAATGATGAAGTTATTTCCATCATGCACAGTTGTCCTTGGACTCTTTGTAACCATACTTCAATTCCTTCTCGAATAATCTCTCGTTAAAGGCTAAGTTGGGAGGTCAGAGTCTCCAGCATCTGAATAGAAACAGGCTTGCGGCTGAGGGCGTCGACCACTACATTCGCTTTGCCTGGATGATACAAAATCTCCAAGTCGTAGTCCTTAATGATCTCTAACCATCTCCTTTGCCGCATGTTCAACTCTTTCTGACTGAAGATGTATTTGAGACTCTTGTGATCCGTAAAGATCTGACAGTGAGTCCCGTACAGATAATGCCTCCAGATCTTCAAAGCAAAAACGACTGCCGCTAGCTCCAAATCATGTGTTGGGTAATTAACTTCATAAGGTTTCAGCTGTCGCGACGCGTAAGCGATCACCTTGTCATTCTGCATTAATACGCATCCGAGTCCTTGATTCGAAGCATCACTGTAAACTATAAATCCTCCTGTTCCCTGTGGAAGTGAAAGAATTGGTGCCGTCGTCAATCTCTTCTTCAATTCATCAAAGCTAACCTGACACAACTCATTCCACTCAAACTTTTGAGTTTTCTGCAGGAGTCGAGTAAGTGGACGGGAAATTTTGGAAAATCCTTCCACGAACCGACGATAATACCCAGCAAGTCCTAAGAAACTTCGGACTTCTTTCACGTTCTTAGGAGGCTTCCAATCCAAAACCGCTTCAATCTTCTGAGGATCTACTCGGACTCCTTTAGCTGATACCACATGACCGAGGAACATTACTTCCTTTAGCCAGAATTCACACTTAGAGAGTTTGACATACAGTTGCTCGCTTCTTAAAAGTTCTAATACAATCCGCAAATGCTGTGCATGCTCTTCTGGGTTCTTAGAATACACTAGAATGTCATCAATGAACACGACCAAAAATTTATCCAAATATTTGATGAACACTCGGTTCATCAACTGCATGAATACAGCAGGTGCATTAGTGAGACCAAACGGCATCACTACAAACTCATAGTGTCCGTAGCGAGTTCTAAACGCTGATTTCGGAACATCTGATTCTTTAATCCTTAGCTGATGATATCCACGATCTCGGATCAATTTTAGAGAATCTTGTTGCTCCTTGCAATCGGTCAAATAAATCATCAATGTGGCAACGGATATTTGTTCTTAATCGTCATCTTGTTCGGCTCTCGATAGTCGATACAGTCAAGTGATCCATCCTTCTTTCGGACAAAAAGAACCGGCGCTCCCTGGCGAAACGCTTGGGTGAATATTGCCTTTGTCCAAGAACTCCTCCAGTTGCTTTTCGGTTCATACATCTCAAGAGGTGCCATACGATATGGCGCCTTAGAAATTGGTGTAGCTCCGGTTCCGGTTGATGGTAAATTCTACATCCCTTCGTGGAGGTAGTCCAGTAACTCGTCAGAAATACATCCGGAAATTCGTTCACAACAGAATGGATGAAAATTCCACAATTTCGTCTTCTTTCTTCATTGCATAACACCAGATCCCAGTACATTCTGTTTCAACAATTTGACAGCTTTCATCGCTTTGATCAACTTTCCTGAGCTTCCCGGTTTCCATCCCTCAAACAGTATTTCGGAACCATCGTCAGCGATCAGCGAGATATTCCTTCTTCGGTAGTTTACAATAGCTCCATATCGATTAAGCCAATCGTCTCCGAGTATCAGATCGTCCCCTTGCATTTCTATTACAATCAGATTTGAGAGCCACTCTCTGCCTCCAAATGATACAGGGAAATCTCTAGTTTCTAAGTTTCCAACAATCCTCTCTCCACTCGGTAAACCAACAACATAAGGTTCACAATTATGAAAACCAGAAACATTCAAACGATTTACACAAGACAAGGATATAAAAGAATGTGTAGCTCCTGTATCGAATAAAACGCTAACTGGCTGGGAAAGGATCTGGACAGTACCTGATGCGACAGCAGCATCCTGATCGTCTGTCCTCCTCATCTCGTACAAACGTGGGGGAATAGATCCGGCACTCGATGTACCCTTTCCGTCCCACTGTCCTCTGCCTCACCCGTGGCCAAAATTCTGAGGCATCTGAACACTTTGCTGTGTTTGTTGGATACTGGCTTCCTTCTGGACTGGCTATGGTGTACGGGCTCTAAAAGACTTTGCGGCCTCTTCACAGAACACCGCACGATGTCCCTCTCGACCACAATCAAAACAAGTCACATCAGGTAGGGGGCAATTCCGTCGATAGTGCCCCGTCTGGGCGCAGTTAAAGCATTTCCTGATAACATCAGTCATAGTTGATGTCGCTCCGAAGTTCTTTCCGCTCCTAACTGGGTGCGGAGGTTTCTTTAAAGAATGAAAAGATGACTGGGCCTTGCGGCCCGCTCTTGTGCTCGTAAAATTACCAGAGACTTTCTGCTTCTTGGATTCCGTAAATTTCTCCATAGCTGCTTCCTTGATCTCATACGCCAATGCCTTATCCTGGTATTGACGGAGTGTGGTACATTCAAAACCGGACATGTACCTCTGGATTTCTGGTTTCATCCTCATATCAAAATGGATCATCATTTCTGCATCTGTTCTGACCAGATGTCGAACAAATGCCATTTCCGGTTAAACGCGTCTTAATTGCTCGAGATATCGCACATCGAAGGCCGAGCGAGAAAACTCCCGAACCTTAGCTTCCTTCACAGGACGAGGGCGATCGAGCTTCCATCATCAATTTAAACTCTGTCCAATCAGCATCATGGTCTATAGGCCGGATGGCTTCCCACCATTCGGACGCTTCCCCTATCAGAAAGTATTGAGCGATAGAGGCTCTCCGGTCATCTGGGCAGTTAATCCCGGCAAAGATTTTCTCCAGTTCCTTCAACCAATGGTCCCAAGTGGGAGTCTCGGAAATACCATCGAATTTGGGTGGTTGCATCTTCGCCACCTCTTGCATCCACCGGTCACCTCGATTTCCCATGTCCGGGATTCCTTGCTATCCCTCTCCCTGTTGTAGTCCCACCGCCACTTGCATTCGGTCCACGACCTGGGCGAACTGAGTCATCTGGTTCACCACCTGACGAAGGATTTCTGGTACAGCAGGTTCTGGTTCGTTATTGATAGATCTTTGTGGCTCGCCGGAGCTATGACTGGCCTGATTAGAAGGAGACACTTCTTCAAAGATTCCTTCGTTTCAAGGCCCGCGACCGCGACCACGTCCACGTCCGCCTCTCAACATACTGTAAGCATAATTACTCAATATACAGGAAACAATATCGTTCAAATGCTCAAGTATAAGGAAATGTAACATGCAAAGGATGAGATAGAGTTTAGGAACTTACAACCACTGCCCGCACGACGACGTAGGCAGTACAGTGATGTTATTCCCGGCCGGTTACCTCAAAAGACATAAACGACCCCTATTTTAACCCAACGACCAAGATATCCATAATCTTAGCTCCGATACCATATTCTGTAACACCCCTGATATATTCAGGAATATTACAGCGCCGTAAATCCTTTACATCAGAATTTACAAGGCTAAAGAGTTGAAAAGGCATTAACAGGTACCAACGAATGAAAATAACGAAATTAAGATACAACAGTTCTGACTAAATACTGAAAATACAAATGTTCAACAGAAATTATTAATACATCACCAAATGCAAATTCATCAAAAACGACTACGTACTCGAGTACTTATTGAAATAACTAACAAACAACAGATAAGTAAACCCGGCTAGAACATCACTCTGCACCCCCATCGTCATGCAGCTCCAGTGGTTGTTTCCCCGCTCTCCTGGATCCTGAACATAAACAAAATGTTCACCCCTGAAGGGGTTATCACAACGATGCTAGTACAAGTACCACAACATATTATTCAACATCTCACGTAGAATAATAATACGTAATTGACAAAAATACCAACGAGTCTTCTCCTACGAGAAACTCAATAAGTAACATACACATCTGATAATCACAACATGATATTATAACAAACACATGGTAATTCCGACGATCCAGCGTTCACTGCCTAGAACCCACGATGATCCCGTCAGACCAACCCGTGGTGGAAAAACCCGTCCGATGATCCAGTATGACGCTAGCATAGATCCCCCGATGATCCCGTTGGACCAACACGAGGTGGACATACAACAACGACATACACGCACGACAATATGTATAACATCAATACATAAAACAAATAAGGTACTTGCCTCGATTCGAAGACAAGAACAAAACTTCCACGAAAACGAAACACTCTAAGGTCGCCCCTTCAATCAATCACGTTGCTAAGCTTGAACCTTAACAAAATAAGTAATATAGATTTCATTTATAGTCGTACTAACATCTAATAATCCAAATCACGGTCGGAAGTTCATAAAATGTAACCTAATCAGTCGAGTCAAAAGTCACCTCGCTGATCAGCCGAGTCAAAAGTCAACATCGCTGATCAGCCGAGTCAAAAGTCAACCTCGCTGATCAGCCGAGTCAAAAGTCAACCTATATGATCAGCCGAGTCCCGTCGAGATGATCGTTTTAAAAAAAAATTCATCCGAATCCGAGTTCGTATGAAGAAGTTATGACCCAAAAGTCACCTCGCTCATCAGCCGAGTCAAAAGTCAACCTCGCTGATCAGCCGAGTCAACCTAGCTGATCAGCCGAGTCAACCTCTCTGATCAGCCGAGTCAAAAGTCAACCTCGAGACGATCGTTTTAAAATAAAATTCATCCAAATCCGAGTTCGTATGAAGAAGTTATGACCCAAAAGTCACCTCGCTGATCAGCCGAGTCAAAAGTCAACCTCGCCGATCAGCCGACTTGACTCGCCTAGTTGATGACAGTAGGGTATTGGTTAGAAAACTGAACATATGAAATTCTCAGGTGAAGTTGGGTGATCCAAGATTGATGTGTTAGATTCCAATATCATCATTATATCCAGAAAACATCTAACAAATCCAACTTATATGGAAGGATATAACCTCTGATGATTTATTCATAAGTATAAACATACCAATTTCTAAAACATGATGATGCTTGGATGATTCTATCAGTGGAACTCAATATCTTGACATCATACTTCTATCATATCCTTGATAACACGAATCCAAGTAGGAATTAGTATTAACATACCTTAAGATGAAGAAAACACCGAGGCAATAAGTAGAATCCAACTCCGGTTGCTTGCTTGCCAGATCAAGATGTTTCTCCACTTCAATGATCAATCACCAGTGACACCCAATCTTCAAAGTTCACAAAAGGGGTGGTCTAAATGTGTTTAAGAGTTAGGTAAAACCCTCTGGACTCTCAGGAAATTAAGAACAGGTGAAGGAAGATGAAAACCAAATGAAATGAGGTGCTGTCCTTTATAAAATGTTTCTGGACCCCTGTGCTCAATAATTCCTACGCTAGATTCCAAAGCTGTCCAGACTTAATAATTAAAAACTGTCCAGGACCATGTGCTGGCCTCCACCCAACTCCATAATTGATTACTTTACTTATAATATGCAGCCATACTCAATAATTTGTATTATTGAGTATTTGTATGGGACAAGTAATATGCTGCCATACTCATGCACGAAAATACAAATACGGTAAATACCATATTCCACTTATTGAAATCACAATTCCAACTAATACAGGGTTCAAATACAGGTGAAATACTCGGTAATTAATCCGGATATTACAATAGTGGTATAGCATATGTTGTTCAGAGAGTTTATTGCTTCTTTCTCCTTTATCTACTAAGGGAGTTAGGATCAATTCTTTCTCTTGTTCAACTAATAATGACCACTCAAGCTTGTATTATGTATATTAAACCCTTCATGGGCTAAGTTACCTTAGTTGGGATTATAAACAGAGGTAATACAACCAAATAGCCACTTTGACTATGTGGACTACAATATTTGTCAAGGAACTTTATATGGACAAATTCTAGCCAATTTGAGTGTTTTTGTACCATTTTACCCTTACTTTTCACTTTTCCCCTATTTTCTCTTTATTTTTTCCCATTTTTTTTTTCTTCATTTCTTTTTCATCTTCTCTTTTCTCTCTCCCTCTCTCTCTCTTTCTCGACAAATATTCTCTCCACTCTTCATTTCTTCATTTTTCTCTTTTCTCTCTCTTTCTTCTTCACCTTTTTTCCTTGCTTCTTCTTTTCTTCTTCATTTTTTTTTCTTTTCCTTTTTCTGATTTCGCGACTTGAAGTCGATTTTGAGGTATTGTTTTGTATTTTGTAGATTTTTAAGTTAAAAAATATGTATATCGCACTGATATGAGATATTGAATTCGTAACATGGAATTATGACAAACTGATACGAATTCATAAAATCGTAACATGGAATTATGACAAAGTGATATGAAATCATAAATTCGTAAAAGAGAACCAAGGCATATTTATATGAACCGTAAAATTCGTAACATAGAATAATGACAAACTGATACGAAATCGTAAATTCGTAATAGAGAAACAAGCCATGTTGATACGAAATAAAAAAATTATAATTCGTAATAGAGAAACAAGTCATGATGTAATGGAGCGCTTTTTCGGATCTTGAGACGATGTCAGGGAGTTTCATGAAGGCTCCAAGTGTTGATTTCAGCGAATATCCTTTACTGTGTTCTCCCCACCAGTTAGCATAATCCGGTAGTCTTCTGATGCCAGATTCTTTCGACTAAAAGTTTATTTGTTCTACAATAAACAAACAATAAAATCAAATCAATAATTCGGAATATGTAAATAATGTTACGAAATAGCAAATTATGTTACAAAATTATAATTCGTAACACATTTACAAAACACAACATGTTACGATTTTAAAATTTCGTAACTGATCAGAATTAGTTACGACGTAACAAGAATTCACAAAAAAAGCAAAGGAGTACAATATTACGAAATTCGTATCAACAATAAGTGTTACGAAATTATACTTCTTAACCGGGTTAAAAAAACAGGACAAAAATATGTACATCGCACAAATGTGTTACGAAATTTAAATTTCGTAACTTCGTAACAACATCTCACACGGCAGAATTAGTTATGAATTTTGAAATTCGTAACATATGTTAGGAAATTGATAAATATTTGTTACGAAATACGAAATTCGTAACAGCATAATTAATAGTGTTACTAAATATCACAAAACACCCAACAAGCTTAAAAATGACCATACGAATTACGAAATTCTTAACAGGATACAAAATATCCAATACGAAATTCTAAATTCGTAACAAAGTTATAACCTTATTATAAAAATCACAGTTCGTATTACTTATTCTTGCTTTTCGTATCATTACCCCAAATGTGTTACGAAATTTAAATTTCGTAACTTCACAACCAGATCTCACACAACAGAATTAGTTACGAATTTCGAAATTCGTAACATCTGTTACGAAATTGGTAACATTTATTACGAAATACGAATTTCATAACAACATAATTAACAGTGTTACTAAATCGCACAAAAAACCCAATAAGCATAAAAATGACGATACCAAATACGAATTTCGTAACAGGGATACAAAATATCCAATATGAAATTCTAAATTCGTAACAAAGTTATAACCTTATTATGAAAATCACATTTCGTATCATTTATTCTTGCTTTTCATACCATTACTTCAATACGAAAATGTAAAATCGTATCGGAATATTCAATACGAAATTGAAATTTTCGTAACATGTCTAACAGACCTGAGAAAAATAGGCGATAATAACAAGATTCGTATGAATTCACCTATCAGTTCAACCACAAATCGTATCAATCACCAATCGTAATAGTTACGAATTCGTAACATGTATACCAACTCTCCAATATGAAAATTTCAAATCGGCACAAATGTGTTATGAAACTCGAATTTCATAACTTCATACTGATACGAAATGATAAAATCTTAACAGTAAATCAAGGCATAGTGATACGAAATGACAATATTGTAACATGGTAACCCAGTACGAAATCAATAAATCGTAACAACTGTAAATTCGTAACCACGAATGCAAACATACGAAAAACTAGATCTAAAACACCAATACATATAAATCGTTCAGAAATCACCCCAAATATACCACGAATCACCAAGAATCATATGAAAACTTGTAAATCATCAAAAATAAATACGAAAATAATATTATTTCAAGCTAGATCTAGGATTTTTCTAGAGAGAGAAAGATGGAGAAAGAGAAATAAAATCGAAAGAGAGAGTAGGGAAGATCCCGAACCTTGAGTTCTGTCGAGAATATTACGAGCTCCATGGTGGTTGTGGGGTAGCAGCGGCGGCGATGGTTTCCGGCGAGATTTTGAATATTTTTAGATAGAGAAAGAGAAAGAAATTGAGAGAGAAAGATGAGAGGAGAGGAAAAAGTGAAGGGTGGAATGAAAAGATGAAAAGAGAGGGGAGAGAGAAAAAGGATGAGATAGAAAACGGAGAGGAGAAATGTGAAAAGAGAGGAGAGAGAAAAATAATAAATGAAAAGAAAAGGATGAGATAAAAGTAGGTGGGTTGAAGGGTAAAATCGTCCACAAGTTGTAAAATTGGCTAGAATTTGACAATATTAAGTTGCATGACATAATTTGTAGTCTAAGAGGTCCATATGGCTACATTCCTACTCCTCTCTTATAAACAAGGTTAGTCATGTTATTTAAATTTGTATAAAGATTTATTGTGAATTACTTATTATTGTGTGTGATTTTCATTGTTTTAACAATCTTTATTTATTTGGCCAATAAATGACGATATTTATGGTCTTCATATATTTCGAAAGAAAATATGTTTGATTAGATCAAATGATCTTCACTCTAAGTTGTTCTAGGGGATAGAAATATACCTCTAGACCTTAGATGATTCTTTGAGTTATTTTCATAAATCCTAATGCTATGTATTGAAGCCAATCAACATAGAAATATAGTGGATTGATTCAATATATAAGGGGTGTTTTATAGTTCGAAAGAGAAACCGTCTTTTTAAGGAAAATCGAATCTACACAACATAATAAGTAAATTCATCTTATGATCTCCTATACATCTTCTATAACTAATGATGAACTAAGTTTGTAATCCCAACTATTTCATTTTATCTTCTATTAATCTATTATTAGTATAATCTTTTATTTCCTTGAATATTAAAACTATTATTGCATTTTCTTTGCAATTATTAAACCAAACTCTTAAATTGTGTGTTTCAATCATACATATCTCTATAACAAATAGACTAATAGTGTATAATTCAGATTATACCAAACTTCCTTGTGGGATCGATAAACTGGACTCAAAAAGTCCACTTACTACTTGATACGATATCGTGCACTTGCGATAGTTACACTAAGAACGTGTCAAGTTTTTGGCGCCGTTGCCGGGGAAGTATAAGTGTTATTTTTGAAATCTTACATTGTAAACTATTTTTATAGATACAATTGCTCGACGTTGTAACTTAGTACTCAATTATGTTTGTCCGGTCAAGTGGCGGATAACGGTACTCCGTGACTATTAAAGTCGGATTTTTCAGTTTCCCACAACAACTGATATTCGTAGATATTTTATCCTTTTTCATTTTTTTTGTCATGGATGAAAATTTGAATAATATTGAAAAAAGATTTCCCTTTCTGAGCAAAAAAGTAATTTTAAAAATTTACAAAGCTAGAATTGAAAGGATGAGGTTGCTTATGAATAAAAGCATACCTTTTGATATTATATTCATAATTGAAGCCAAAGTAAGAATAGCAGGTGAATTCACAGAAACACCGACTAGATTTTTACCAGGGCTTGAAAAAAGTTCATATGCCAAGAAACGACGAGCAAAGATGATAGCCGTTTGCTATAAATGTGCTAGATGGAACTGTAATTTAAAATGTCGATCTTTAGGAATTCCATCTACAAACAGAGAAGATAAAATTCAATTCATTAAGGATGGTCTGAATAAAGAGAATCTAGATAATATCGAAATTTCTCTTGACACGCATCCTAGTGGACTCGTACATTACAGAATTCGATGTTTGTGGAATAAATTCAAACCAGAATATGAACAACGTCTTGGGAATCTGACGTTAAAAGACCCTGTTTGCCAATTTGTATGAAAATTAGATGGAAGCTTCTCCCTGACTCATAGAAGGCGTTTAGGCCATTTCTGAACGTAAAATCAGAGGAAGATGTGAGCCACAATCATAACTACTGTACATACGCGTGAGTATCTTTTATTTTTGTCGTATGGTGAGATTTTCTGAATAAAAAAATGTGGTACACAATAAATACATTCATTATTCTATTGAGTAGTTGGAGCGCAATCAACGCAATCATAAACTTGTTAAACAATTTTTCCTCATTTCTCTTCTATAAATAAACATTGTGTTTGTTTCTTTTATTCATCCCCCAAACTTGTATTTTTTTCTTTTTCTCTCTAAAAAAATTTCTTTTCAAAAATGGAGTCATCATCTTCAACAAAAAAATTTAGCACAGTCTGCATTTTTGGTGGAGCTAGTTATGGAAAAGAGGCATGCTTTACTTAAGCAGCCCACAACTTGGGTCGTACCTTAGGAGAAAAATGCATTCATGTAGTTTACGGAGGGGGAAGTCTAGGATTAATGGAACGAGTTGCTGCTTCTGCCTATATGAAAGGAGTAAGAGTGTTGGGAATAATTCCAAAACCTCTGGCTGAAAGTAAAATCACCGGGGCAACCATTGGTGATGAGTTTAGAGTTGTAAATATGAAAGATCGCATAACTCACATGATAAACAATTTTGGCGCCTTTATCACCCTTCCCGGTGGTTTTGGCACTCTTGAGGAACTTTTTCATGTGGTTACCAGAGCCCAGCTAAATATTCAACAAAAACCAATAGGTCTGCTTAATGTCAATCATTTCTTTGATGGTTTACTATCTTTCATCGACTACTCTGCTGAAAAATATTTTATTTTCGAGCGTGCTAAACGAATCATAGTCGTTGCAACAACACCAGAAGAACTAATCAAAAAACTCATTGAATTTGTTCTTCAACCAGATCCAGCTCTAGCTAAAATTGTCTGGATGGAAGATTTTACCGTGAGAAAACGAAAAGTGGATTCATTCCTCTCCCTTTGATAACCCATGTCGGACCTCTTGTATTTTTACTTTCTGTTGTGTGTAAAAATCATGCTAAATGATGGCAGCTTAAGGAGTTTCTTCGTGATCTCTTGACGCGCATCTATTCGCGATTTATATATTGTTATTTTATTGCAGTAATTTTTATTGTTTGTTTTTTATAAAAGCATTGATGGCAGCGTAAGGCGACTCTTCGGACTTTCTTGAAGCGCATCTTAAAAATTGTGTTATACTTCCGAGTATATTTTATTTTCTTTAGTTGTGTGCCTCATATATTTATTCTCTTGCAGATTTTAAAAGGCGTAGTTCAAGCATCAACTTTCTTATCAGGAAGTATTCTGTTTTTCTCCTTGCTTTTTATTTATTTATTTATTTTTTTTAAAAACTGAGGACAGTTTTATCTTCAAGTTTGGGGGTGGTATGTTTAATTATTTTGGTGTGTTGGTATTCTGGTGTGTTTTGATTATTTTGGTTTTTCGCCTTAATTTTTTTTAGTATATATTTATATATATATATATATATATATATTATTTTGATTTGTGAGATTTCTAGATCTGGCCATAACACCAATAAGTTAGTTATATACAAGCTTTTAAAATCGTTTTAACCGGTAAAAAAAATTGTATATTCCAAAATTTTTTTTTAGCCTTAATCTCTCTTTCCAAGCCTTGTAGTTATCATATAAAATCGAGTCATTCATTACCTTGAGAAAAGAAGAATCAGTCGGTTGATGAAAAATAGAACTGAAATTTACTTAATTTGTGGAGTTTTTGATTTCTCATGCTTAACTAATAAATGATTTTCTGCAAAAATTCTATTCTCTAAAAAAAGGAGTCATTGGTGAAAAGAGCTACACGTTAGCAAATAACGGTGTGAAAGCTATCACCTAAAAAAAATGACAAAAAGGAGAAGTATTGAGCAGCAACAGCTGCCTAATTTTGGGGATCCTAAAATTTTGCGAAAAATAAAGGACTAACCATTGTTGGTGCGTAGCTGTCGTCTCACAAAAAAGTTGGTGAAAAGAGCTACACGTTAGCAAATAACGGTGTGAAAGCTATCACTAAAAAAAAAGAGAGATATAAATTGTGTTGGTGAAAAGAGCTACACGTTAGCAAATAATGGTGTGAAAGCTATCACTAAGGGATGTAGTTTATTAAGCAGATCTGAATTAATTAGCGGCTGAATTTCAATACACTCAATTTCGTGAAAAATCACAATATTTGATGACGCCAATGAAACTCTTCTTCATATTGAGTCAAAAAATAAACGAGTGATCGAGAGCAACCATTAAAGGGAGTCGTGTGTATCACGAGTGGGAAAGAAATAATCAACCTTTTGGGGGGGAAATTTTGAATTTGGAATTACAAAATAAAACCGTGTTTTAACTTCAAAATTATTAGTATATTTATTTTGAATCTTGATTCATTTCTATCTACTGTATAAAGCTGGTTGTTGTGTATTAATGGCATTTTGATCTCCTTTTCTCTTTTTATATTTTAATTTATGTGTGTATTATTTTTCTTATTTTTGTCTTATTTTTATTTTTTGAGCGTGAATAATAAAGAGTCTTGCTCGGGACTAGCAAGAATTTAAGTTTCGGGGTGTGATAAGTGTCAGTTTTATATACTTATCCATGGTTTGTATCGATAAATATCACCCATAATTGAGCTAGTCTACTCATTTTTTGCTTTTATTTAATTAGTTTTTAATAATTTTATTTTTATCGGATGATGATGTAAATCTAGTCTTAATCGGATTGAATTACTGATTTACTCAAGAAATAACATGTTTATAAAATATTCTCTTTGTTGAATTTTTATATATTCTTGTTGTAGGGCTTTCCGAGACGAGTTCGATAGTCTTTCCGGATTCAAAATCAGAGTTATATATCAAAAGTTATCATCCGAAGAAGATTTGGGGCAAAATCGCAAAGTCTAAGAAATTTCTGGGCTGAGAATGAAGTCTGAAAGTCCATACGGGCGTAACATCATAACATACGAGCGTAACTCACAAAACCAAAATCCGTAGCCTACTTACGGCCGTAACTCATGTACATTACGACCGTAAGTCATCCATGTTACGGCCGTAACTACTGAATGTTACGGCCGTAACTCTTGATAGATTGTGATCATTTGTCTAATTTTTTATACTTTTGGTCTATTATTGAGGGGATGGCTGGCATTGATCCGATCTATTGTAATAATGGTGGAGTTTTGGAGCTATTAGATGACTTTAGGTGTATAAATAGACCCCTTAGATCCTTCATCATTCATCATTCATCTTATAATTTTTCCACCTTTTGTAATATTTTCTTTTTGTGTGAAGAACACACTTGTGTTCTTGAGTGATTTGTGTAATAGTGGTATAACATATGTTGTTCAAAGAGTTTATTGCTTCTTTCTCCTTTATCTACTAAGGGAGTTAGGATCAATTCTTTCTCTTGTTCAACTAATAATGACCACTCAAGCTTGTATTATGTATATTAAACCCATCATGGGCTAAGTTACCTTAGTTGGGATTATAAACAAGGTTAGTCATGTTATTTAAGTTTGTATAAAGATCTATTGTGAATTACTTATTATTGTGTGTGATTTTCATTGTTTTAACAATCTTTATTTATTTGGCCAATAAATGACGATATTTATGGTCTTCATATGTTTCAAAAGAAAATATGCTTGATTAGATCAAATGATCTTCACTCTAAGTTATTCTTGTAATACCCGGTTGTAATTCATTCATTATCATTCAGTATTTATCACTCTATAATTGTCACTCAGTAATTTTCACTCATTAATAATCACTCATCATTCATGGTTCATTCAATTGTGTTCATCGTTGGCATTTTGTAACCGTGTATCAGTTACCGATCATCATTCATCTCCGTTTGTGGATCGAGACGAGAGTATAATCAATATCATCGGGAATATATTCTCGTGTTGGAAGTATCATCTATCACGTGTTATTGAACTCATTTTCAATCATACGAGTATTGTACGTCGGATTTTCACTGTTTGTAATGAGTAGACGGAGTTGTCGGATTTTTGTCACCTCCAGGAGCGAGTTACGGCCGTAAGGATTGTCGGATACGGCCGTAACAGGCGTTGGGTGATTTCAGGTCAGTATGGACAAACGGGACTTACGGCCATAAGGATTTCGGCATACGGCCGTAAGTTGAGCAGGTACGGCCGTAAGGCTTGGCCGGTTACGGTCGTACGTGTCCAGCAGGGTGCCCAGGCATTTTTTTGGCCGAAGGCGAGTTACGGCCGTAAGAAGGGAGGATACGGCCGTAAGTGGTATTTGTAAATTTCAGGTTTTGTCGGATGAGAGGGACTTACGACCGTAAGGGTTGCGGCATACGGCCGTAAGACGAGGAAGGTACGGTCGTAAGGCTTGGCCGGATACGGCCGTACGTTACAGGCAGGGTGCCTGGTCATTTTCGACGAAGGGGGCTTACGCCCGTAAGTTTGGCCGGATACGGCCGTATCATCCGAGTTACGCCCGTAAGGTGTGCATGGTTCTAAAAAACGCTAGGCGCTAGGCGTTCGGATTGCTAACGCCTAGCGCCCAGAGGATTATTCGGAGATTAATCGGGGATTAATCGGACTAGGCGGATTTATTTTTTATTATTATTTTAATTATTTTATATATGTAAAATTATATATATGTAAAATAATTAAAAATAATTAAAATTTAATCATTTAAACAGATATATAATCAATTATATATTAAATTTGAAATATTTATATAGATATCAAGGAGTCCATAATATCCATAATATCTCAATTTAGGAATTTATAGTACTATTAGAACAAAATAAAAAAACCAAAAAGTATAACTGTCTAGGCATCCACCTAGTCGCCCATGTAGTTAGGAAATTTGAAACATTGATATAGGTATAAAGTAGTCTATAGTATCCATAGTATCTTAATTTGCCTTCATAGGCACCCGCCACAAATTTCAGACGACCGATTAATCACCCAAACGCCCAGTACAAGCGCCTAGGCTATAATCGGAACGGCAGAGGACCTTCTAGGGATTAATCGGAGGATTAATCGGCCTAGGCGGGGATTTTTAGAACACTGAAGGTGTGCGGGTACGGGCGTAAGGATGTAGGCAGGTGTTTTTAAATGAGGGCGAGTTACGCCCATAAGTCAGGAGCGGATACGGCCGTAAGGCTGTCGGCAGGATTTTGGACGAAGTCGAGTTACGGCCGTACGAGTTGGCCGGTTACGGCCGTAAGGCCGTTGACCTGGGATGTTACGGCCGTAAGAAGGCCGAGTTACGGCCGTAACTTCCGACAGTTTATAAGGATCTTGGACGGGACTTTTCCTCATTTTTCTCATTTTCTTCATATTGTCCGAGAGAGAGAGAGAGAGAGCTTGAGGAATAGATCTTTCTTCATCAATCACTTGAATACTTGGTGTTCATCATCTTCATTCGTTTGGGGAGCTTGGATAGTCGATCTAACACGTTTTCATCGGATCGAAGTGCTTGGATCTTCAAAGGTAATATTCATCAACATCTTGGATTTCGATTTTGTATTGAGATATGATGTTTTAGCCGTTAAAATCATGTTGTATGAGGTGATGTACGGATGATTATGGATATGTATGATTATTCATTGGATTATTCAAGAACACTTTGAATATTAAGTTGGATTTGGGGGATTTCGATTATTGTTGTTGAAATCAAGAATTTGGATATTCATTTCGGATTATTGATCGTATTGAAGATGTTTTGTTGGTTTAAAACACTTCTTGGGGATTTAATGTTTGTATAATTGAGGATTGATTGTTAATAATCGGAGATTGGTCACGACGTGTTTGTTATAATGCCCCAATGAACTTGCTTTAGTCGTATCGACGTTTCGATGTTGGTTATCATCATGTTTGATTCGTATGTTGAATGGGTTGTTCAAAATTGTATTATTCAAGGTTGTTCGAGCGACCGACATCTCATTTAGGACGTTGTTCGTGGAAGGACATTCTTCATCGGTGTTGTGTAAGTTAATTCTTACTCGGTTAAAAGGACACTCATTCCTTTTTGTTGTTGTTCATTCATAATCATAATTCATTCATCATTGTATTAATCGTATTGAGACTTGTAATTGTCGAGTAATCACTTCATTCACGAGGAACGATGGTTCCAATCATTTCATTGAGCTATCAATCACTTCACTATTATTTTCATCTCGGTGAGTCATTCTTGACTTTGTCGGATTATTATTCATTGATATTCATTATGGTCATTCTCGTTCATATGACCTTCTGAGTTCATATTGCGTGGCCGGGTGCGGATGTGTGGAATTTTTAGTCGAGCACGCGATGGTCATGTATTGGGATCGATACATTGGACTGTGCACACGGTAACGATTACCTCCGTGAGACTAATTAGGTACAAGGACGGGTGTGTCCGGTCATTCGTCTTGTACACTTGCACAGAACATTACGAGCGTACTATGATGCTCCTCTTCAGCGTAATTCATAACTAAGGATATTTTATAGCTAAAGATATATCATGATTGTGTATTTTCAACCCTTGAGGATTGTTGTTCTGTGTAACTGATCCCGGCTGGGGATTTTGTTTTCAGGTCATGGCAAGGCAAAAGCACGGGAATAGAACGTTGACGGCGAGGAGTCCCAGTGATACTAGTAGGGCCCCCCGATCTTTTCAGTCATTCATGTTTTTGTCATTTATTTTCCACTGCAGATTTTCATTTGGATACTCCGTTTCATTCAGTGTTGTGTATTTTATCTTCATATAAAATATACTAGCATTTGGTATTGTCCTGGTGTGATGTACTTAAACTCCTCATCGGAGTATTTGGTAATATAATGTGGTTCGGTACTACAATTATATTATTTAATTCATCAGTTTTCATTCGCCTGGTGGGTCCCAGTCGGGGATCCACGGCACTGTAATATCCGCCTAATTTGGGGTGTTACAGAATTGGTATCGGAGCGTGGTTTTGAATACTACCTTCCGAGTCATGTCTCATTTGAAATCATCGTCATCAGACTAGTATCATTGGACTTTCACGTCACGTGTGACCTGTGCAAATGCCGAGCCCATCAGACCGAAAGAACTGTAAGACTTCTAATGCCATGGTATAATTTCTGGCAATAATCATTCATTCATAATTCATCAGTAAACAATCCTAAAACATCATTTTCATTTGATCAGGACGATCATGTTAACTCATTAATCACTCAATTCATTTCATTAATCAGTTGTTGATCTGGAAGATCATATCATTAATCTTGTTAAATTGTTCAAGATAATCATTTCAAGAATTTCATCAGATAATCATGTCACCTCAATTAATCATTCATGTAATCACTGTGTTAGAGCACGTATGCTCATTTTCATCATTTCATGACGTAAATCATAATGCGGTACTCATACGAGATCTATGATTATCATGCGACCTTCCTACTTCAGTATGGAGAGAGGTGTCAGGGGATACACGGGGAGAGGCCGCGGTGCAGGCCAAAACCCCGGAAATAATCACTCGCTGTCGGGAAATCGTACCTAGGACTCGGCTCGATCAGAAGATGTTCGGGTTGATCCACTCATTTTTATGCAGGTCATGATGACTCATATGAAATTTCTTAATCATCATTGCGCCACTCTGGCCGAATTAATTGAGAGAACTCTCCCGTATGAGCCTGATGCTAAGAAAATTGCTGAGCTACAACCTTCATCTGTCAGCAAGAAATCAACGAAGTGTAATCAGTCCGAAGGCGGTCAGTCAGCTTTCAAAAAGCCTCGTGCGGGCCCTAACGTTTCTGAGCGACCTCCTACGGTGCCTAATCATGCGGGATCTCAGTCTCGAGCGGCCAGTTCGGCCGTCACCTGTTTCAACTGTGGAGCGCCGGGTCATTACAACACTAAGTGTCTGAATCCGTCTATCACGTGCCATACTTGTGGGATTGTTGGGCATAAGGCCCGTTATTGCCGAAGGGACTCCAAGCCGACTCCGGCGGCATCTCAGGCCCCAAGCACCGCGATTCGTAATCAGCCGCTCGCTGTGGCTGCTTAAGATGACGGAAGCGAATAAAGGCGGAGCTCATATTTATCAGACGGGAGCGTCTGGTTCGGGGGCCGGCAAGTCCCGAATTCACGCGAGGAAGAGGACCGACGATCCGGTGACCCGAATGACCTCAGGTATACTCGCAATTTTATCTCAACCTGTGTGTACCCTTTTTGATACTGGTGCATCGCATTCATTCATTTCCGAATCATGTTTGTATAGACTTAATTTGGATAGTCCTATGGATTGTGGACCTTATATCATTGGTCTACCTGACGGTAGAAGAATTTTCGGAAATCATGCCGAATTAAGCTTAATGACCACAATTGGTTGGCGAACCTCATTGTGGTGGATTTATCTAAGGACGATGTAAAATTGGGTATTAGTTGGATGGATCGTCATGATACCATCCTTAGTGTTCGTAAGCACTTGGTCATGATCATTTCAGTCATTGGAGCCGAGTGTGTATTTCAGGGAGGTAATCCCCGTTGTTCGAGATGAATTATTAATATGATGGAGACAGTGAAATTACTCAATCGAGGTGTTCAATCATTCATTGTATCATTTTCATCGATTGGCCGTTCTAAGGCAATCGAGGTGTTCAATCATTCATCGTATCATTTTCATCGATTGTCCGTTCTAAGGCAATCGAGGTGCTCAATCATTCATTGTATCATTGTCATTGATTGGCCGTTCTAAGGCAATCGAGGTGTTCAGTTGTTCACTGTATCATTGTCATCGATTGACCATTCTAGGGCAATCGAGGTGTTCAATCATTCATGGTATCATTGTTATCGATTGACGATGTACTCCCAGACGAGCTACCTGGTTTACCTCCACCGAGTGATGTGGAATTCACAATAGAGTTGGAGCCTGGTACGCCCCCGTTATCGAAGGCACCATACCGGATGGCCCCGACCGAAATGCAGAGTTGAAGATTCAACTTGAGGAATTATTCGAGAAAAGTTATCTCCGACCGAGTGCGTCCCCGTGGAAAGCACCAGTGTTATCTGTCAAGGAGAAGTACGGTTCGTTTCGTGTGTGTATTAATTATCAGGAGTTGAACAGGGTGATGATCAAGATTAGTATCCTCTACCCCGTATTGATGATCTCTTAGATCAACTTCAGGGAACTTCAGTATTTTTCCAAGATCAACTTAAGATCTGGATATCATCAGTTGCGAATTCGAGAGTTGGATATCGCGAGGACGGCGTTTCAAACACGCTATGGTCATTATGAGTTCGTGGTAATGCCGTTTGGGTTACCTAATGCATCTGCGGTATTCATGGAATCAATGAATCGGGTTTTCATCAACTTTTGGGATCAGTGTGTGGTTGTCTTCAGTGATGATATTTTAATTTATTCTCGTGACCAGGAAGAACACGAGTTTCACCTTCATCAGGTTCTCGACGTGTTGAAACGTGAGCAACTCTACGGAAAGATTTCCGAATGTGAGTTCTGGATGTCCGAAGTGTCGTTTCTCGGGCATGCATTTTCATCAGACGGTGTACGTGTCAATCCTCAGAAGACGGAGGCTATCCGAGGTTGGTTACCTCCGAAGAACGTTAAGGAAATCCAAAGCTTTCTCGGATTAGCCGGTTACCATCGGCGAATTGTGGAAGGATTTTCTAAAATCGCTCAATCAATGACGAACCTTTTGCGAAAGGATAAGAAATACACGTGGTCCGACGTGTGTCAACGGAGTTTTGAGGAACTCAAGAGCCAGTTAATTTCAGCACCTGTACTTTCCTTGCCTCAAGGGACAGAAGGATTCGTGGTTTATAGTGACGCGTTCGGACACGGTCTCGGATGTGTATTAATGCAGAATGGCAAGGTTATTGCCTATGCTTCACGGCAATTGAGACCCTACGAGGTTAATTATCCGACCCACAACCTGGAGTTAGCAGCCGTGGTTTTCGTGTTGAAGATTTGGCATCATTACCTTTATGGCGTCAGCTGCCAGATATTCACCGATCACAAGAGTTTGGAATATATATTTACTCAGAAGGAGTTAAATATGCGACAGAGACGGTGGTTGGAACTAATCAAAGATTATGATATCGAGATCCTGTACCACCCGGGTAAGGCAAACGTGGTTGCCGATGCCTTGAGTCGTAAGTCCATTCAGGAGCAAATACTTGCTCATTTAACAGTTCAGAAGGAGCTCCAGTAGGAATTCCTTAGACCCAAGATCGAGGTCTGGCTTCAGCGAGTGCAAGGGAAACTTCGCATGTTAGAGATTTCATTGCCACTTGAGGAGGAAATCAGAGAAAATCAGGGTTCAGACCCATCATAGTTGCGCATCCGTGAGGATATGGCTCAGGGGAAGTCCCTGGATTTGTGGTCCACGAGGATGGGCTATTGCGATTCAAGAATCGGTGGTGCGTACCGGCGAATGATGAGTTGAAAAACTCTATTTTGAGAGAAGCTCATGCCACCCCTTATTCCGTTCATCCGGGGTCTAGCAAGATGTATAAGGACTTGAAACAAAATTACTGGTGGAGTAATATGAAGCGAGAAGTCGCAGAATTTGTTTGGAGATGCTTAACCTGTCAGCAAGTCAAGATTGAACATCAGCGACTGACGGGTATGCTGAAACCTCTTCCTATTCCAGAGTAGAAGTGGGAAGACATTTCTATGGATTTCATCACGAGTTTGCCGATGAGTCATCGTGGCATGAATACAATCTGGGTAATTGTGGGCCATTTGACTAAATCGGCTCATTTCCTTGAGATTAAGGATACGTGGGGTCCCGAGAGACTTGCCTAGTTGTTCATCAAAGAGATAGTGAGACTGCACGGTACTCCTAAGAGTATCGTTTCCGATCGTGACGGACGATTCATGTCTCATTTTTGGAAATCAGTTCATCGTGCTATCGGAACTCAGCTTAATCTCAGTACTGCTTTTCATCCTCAGTCCGACGGACAATCAGAGAGGACTATTCAGACATTAGAGGATATGTTGAGGGCATGCGTCCTCGATTGGAAGGACGATTGGGAAGCCCAATTACCGTTGTTTGAGTTCACGTACAATAATAGCTGGCATGCTTCGATTAAGATGGCACCTTACGAGGCCTTGTACGGTCGTCGTTGTCGATCTCCTTTGTGTTGGGATGACTTATCAGAGTCAATCGGCACCGAGCCCGATATGCTTATAGCCGCCCGTGAGAAGGTAGCTTTGATCAGGAGTCGTCTGTTGACCGCTCAGAGTCGACAGAAATCATATGCAGATAATCGTCGTCGACCACTAGAATTCAAGACAGGTGACCACGTGTTGGTCAAGGTATCCCCGAGTCGAGGTAATTTCTGTTTCGAAAGACGGGGAAAATTAAGTCCGAGATTCATTGGACCGTTTGAGATTTTGGATCGAGTAGGCGAGTTAGCTTATCGATTGGCTTTACCTTCGGCGTTGAGCCGAATTCATATTGTGTTTCATGTATCTCAGTTGCGGAAGTATGTTGCCGACCCGAGTCACATATTTCAGTTCGGCGGAATCGAGATCGCGGATGATCATTCGTATGAGGAGCATCCTATACGAGTTTTAGAGCGCGAATCAAACAGTTGAGGAACAAGATGATTCCTTTGGTCAGGATTCAGTGGTCTAGACACGGAATCGAAGAGGCTACTTGGGAAGTCGAGCATAGTATGCGGGAAAGTTATTCCGAGTTGTTTGACCCTTAGTTTCGAGGACGAAACTCTTTTTAAGGGGGGGAGTATGTAATACCAGGTTGTAATTCACTCATTATCATTCAGTATTTATCAGTCTCTAATTGTCACTCAGTAATTTTCACTCACTAATAATCACTCATCATTCATGGTTCATTCAATTGTGTTCATCTTTGGCATTTTGTAACCGTGTATCAGTTACCGATCATCATTCATCTCCATTTGTGGATTGAGATGAGAGTATCATCAATATCATCGGGAATATAGTCTCGTGTTGGAAGTATCATCTATCACGTGTTATTGAACTCATTTTCAATCATACGAGTATTGTACATCGGATTTTCACCGTTTGTAACGAGTAGACGGAGTTGTCGGATTTTTGTCAACTCCAGGAGCGAGTTACGGCCGTAAGGATTGTCGGATACAGCCGTAACAGGCGTTGGGTGATTTCAGGTCAGTATGGAGGAACGGGACTTACGGCCGTAAGGATTTCGGCATACGACCGTAAGTTGAGCAGGTACGGCCGTAAGGCTTGGCCGGTTACGGTCGTACGTGTCCAGCAGGGTGCCCAGGTATTTTTTTGGCCGAAGGCGAGTTACGGCCGTAAGAAGGGAGGATACGGCCGTAAGTGGTATTCATAAATTTCAGGTTTTGTCGGACGAGAGGGACTTACGGCCGTAAGGGTTGCGGCATACGGCCGTAAGACGAGGAAGGTACGGCCATAAGGCTTAGCCAGATACGACCGTACGTTACAGACAAGGTGCCTGGTCATTTTCGATGAAGGGGGCTTACGCCCGTAAGTTTAGCCGGATACGGCCGTATCGTCCAAGTTACGCCCGTAAGGTGTGCGGGTACGGCCGTAAGGATGTCGGCAGGTGTTTTTAGACGAGGGCGAGTTACGCCCGTAAGTCAGGAGCGGATACGGCCGTAAGGCTGTCGGCAGGTTTTTGGACGAAGCCGAGTTACGGACGAACGAGTTGGACGGTTACGGCCGTAAGGCCATTAACCTATGATGTTACGGCCGTAAGAAGGCAGAGTTACGGCCGTAACTTCTGGCAGTTTATAAGGATCTTGGACGGGACTTTTCCTCATTTTTCTCATTTCCTTCATCTTGTCCGAGAGAGAGAGAGAGAGAGCTTGAGGAATAGATCTTTCTTCATCAATCACTTGAATACTTGGTGTTCGTCATCTTCATTCGTTTGGGGAGCTTGGATAGTCGATCTAACACGTTTTCATCGGATCGAAGTGCTTGGATCTTCAAAGGTAATATTCGTCAACATCTTGGATTTCGATTTTGTATTGAGATATGATGTTTTAGCCGTTAAAATCATGTTGTATGAGGTGATGTACGCATGATTATGGATATATATGATTATTCATTGGATTATTGAAGGATTATTCAAGAACACTTTGAATATTAAGTTGGATTTGGGGGATTTCGATTATTGTTGCTGAAATCACGAATTTGGATATTCATTTCGGATTATTGATCGTATTGAAGATGTTTTGTTGGTTTAAAACACTTCTTGGGGATTTAATGTTTGTATAATTGAGGATTGATTGTTAACAATTAGAGATTGGTCACAACGTGTTTGTTATAATGCCCCAATGAACTTGGTTTAGTCGTATCGACGTTTCGATGTTGGTTATCATCATGTTTGATTCGTATGTGAACGGGTTGTTCGAAATTGTATTATTCAAGGTTGTTCGAGCGACCGACATCTCATTTAGGACGTTGTTCGTGGAAGGACATTCTTCATCGGTGTTGTGTAAGTTAATTCTTACTCGGTTAAAAGGACACTCATTACTTTTTGTTGTTGTTTATTCATAATCATAATTCATTCATCATTGTATTAATCGTATTGAGACTTGTAATTGTCGAGTAATCACTTCATTCACGAGGAACGAAGGTTCCAATCATTTCATTGAGCTATCAATCACTTCACTATTATTTTCATCTCGGTGAGTCATTCTTGACTTTGTCGGATTATTATTCATTGATATTCATTATAGTCATTCTCGTTCATATGACCTTTTGAGTTCATATTACGTGTCCGGGTGCGGATGTGTGGAATTTTTAGTCGAGCACGCGATGGTCATGTATTGGGATCGATACATTGGACTGTGCACACGGTAACGATTACCTCCGTGAGACTAATTAGGTACAAGGACGGGTGTGTCCGGTCATTCGTCTTGTACACTTGCACAGAACATTACGGGCATACTATGATGCTCCTCTTCAGCGTAATTCATAACTAAGGATATTTCATAACTAAAGATATATCATGATTATGTATTTTCTGTAATACCCGAGATTTCTGTTATGTATTTGGAACTTGTGATATTGTAATTATTGCATTTTGATCTGAGTATTATTCTCCGTATTTCATAATCCGGTATTGTTGAGCGCATGATTTCATGAATAAGATTTAAATTGTGATTCTGCGCATATAGCGCACGCTATCAACTAAGTGTAGCGTACGCTAACTTGGATCCATAGCGCACGCTGTGAAGGAACGTTAGCGCACGCTATACGTGGTCAATATGATTGAGACGTGTTGGTAGGTGAGCTCAGGCCAGGGATCTTGGTCGGATTGTGTCGGGATGAACCTGGACGGCTTTCGGGAAAAAGTCAAGTCAACGCGTTAGCGCACGCTACTCATATGAGGATAGCGCACGCTAAAGGCTGAGTACAGTGAAATCAGTAACGTTTCAAATAGCCGTTAGCGCACGCTATGAGTATGGACTAGCGTGCGCTAATAACCATTTTCTATATATAGGACAGGATCCTTTTTCAAATTTTCAGACTTTTCACTCCCCCATCCGAATTCTTGAACTTAGAAAGTCACTCTCTTCATCCTAAACACTTCTTGCCGGCATCCTAGCTCGTGTTGAAGATTGTAGATCATTGGGGATTGGTGTTCAAGCCTTCGGCGTTGGATTGCTTCGAATTTCCTCCTTGTTCTTCACTACTTTGAGGTAGGTGATTCTTTACCAATATTAGTAGTATTCTGAAGGACGTTTTTGATCATGTTTTGGGATTTATCTAGTCAGTTAGATTCATAAGTAGTCGAACATCATGTGTTAGAAGGATATTTTCGATGTTTCGGTACTTATTCATCGTATAAACCATTGAACCTTTTAGTGTTTGAACTCCTAGCATATTTTGAAGCTTCAAACCGATTTGTGACCAGTATATGGAGATTTTCAAAGTTCTTATGACTTTACATAAGGGAATCATACGTTTTGGGACATATAACGGATTGAACTTAGGATATTCCTTGAAGATCAAAGATGAATTATGGTGTTGTGATGATTATACGTAACCTTGTATCTCGTAGTCGTTTAATCCGTATAGAACTTTCACAAACCTTATGAGCATGATATGTACGGGGATGACATGTATTATCACCATAGAATTCATGAGTTCATCACCATTAGATCAAGTTTTACGCGTGTAATCTGCCATGCACGGTTAGCGCACGCTAACATACGTAAGTTAACGTGCGCTATCGGGAATAAGTTAACGCACGCTACGTTTGGTACGTAACGTACGTTATGTTATCAGTCGAGTCAGTCGGCTGATCAGAGAGAACTGTCAGTCCATGGCTAGCGTACGCTAGACTTAGACGATAGCGTACACTAACAGGCAGGCTTAGCGCACGTTACGTAGAGTACGTAGCGTACGCTAAATAGTTCAAGCAGATTGCATATTTAGAGCTTTTGGCCGTAGAACGGATTGATAGGCAATCGTTCGACTTGAGATGAATTCTATATCATTTCTTTTGTTAAGGTTCGAGCTTGCTACGATTGATCGAAGGAGGCGGCCTTCGAGTGTGTTGAGATCATTGAAGTGTTTCGTTCTTGCCATCTTCGAGGCAAGTATCGTAATGTGTTAATATTGGTATTTTTGAGCATGCGTATGGTTTATTCATGTTGATGAACATGAGATTTATTTCGTTGAATTGTCATGATATTCATTATCTAGTGTTTGTATGTTCATGTTGATGGATGTTGTGTCACGATTTATTCATCCCGACAGGCGATCGACTATAAGGCCGAGCGACCAAGTCAACTCCAGTCAAACTATGGCTAGCTCGCCAAGTCGAAGATATCAGACCACCATCAGGTACCTAGCGATCGGCTCCCAAGGCGATCGCCCTTTGGCAGCTGGCGATCTACTCTAGTGACCGGCTAAGGGCAATCGACCTACGCCCCGAGCAGAGACGATCGCCCGTCAAAGTCATCAAGGACTGGATCTCAGAAAAGCACCCACGTGCAGATCCACCAAAGGCGCTGACAAGATCTTCGCTAGCAGATAAGATCTTTTGCTGACAGACAAGACCTTTGACCACAGCCTGTCACCTACCTCACCTACCAGCATGCGCGCCGAAAGTTGTCAGTGGGACCACCCGTGATAGCAACTCAGGACGCGTGTAAGCTCCCCATTGGACCGCATAGTTGACTGCCAGCAACTCCTGCAGACTTTGAGGGGACAGGCCCATGTGCTAAAAGACGATCGCCCGATTATTATAATGCAGAAAAGGCGATCGCCCGGCGGATCTAAGCCCTATAAATAGAGAACCTCCTCCTACTGGAAAAAGGTTCCAAATTCATTTTGACTTACGTTAAGAATTCATTTCTCCCACAACAGAAATACAGTAGAACACACATATCACCAAGCTCCCGGCTTTCTCACCGGAATCCATCTCGGGACTTCTCTCTCCGAATCTCTCGTCCATAACACGATCGGCAGAGGCAGCAAGTCTCCACTAGATCGATTCCAAGAGATTCATAAGCCTCGGAGCCCAGGCATCCAGCTAAATACTCGCCGTGAGAGACGATCGATCTCTCACCGCCGCGACTGTTCAACTCCTTTGTTACAAGAACTCACAGAGCATCAAATCTGGTTCTTCCGGCAATCTACACGCTCACTAGCTAAGATAACAAGAATCTTTACACTCATTGTAATTGTATTCTTACATTAGTACTTGTATCCCCGAATATTGGTATTAATAATATCTCGCGAGAGCATTCAAGCCCGGGACTAACAACCCCGGCAAATCTTGTGTTATTTATCTTTCTCTCGGAAGTGCTCTTGCATTTGTTTGCTATCCCATCCATTCCAGCAATATCTATCTCCGGATAATATTTTGGGTAGCAACAATTGGCGCTAGAAGGAGGGCATCCAACCCTCGCATTTTTATTCCTACCGTCCCAAAGAACACTCACTATTCTCGGGGCATATACTTGAACTGACACTCACTGCACTTCAAAGAAAACCTTTAGAATCATGACATCCGCCGGTACATCGAAGAAAGCTGCTCTCCGAACCGCCGGACACCATATCCCGGTCTAGTCCGAACCCCAGCCGACGACAGGGGGAAGCCGCAACAACGCGAGACTCTCAATCCCGCATCCGAGAGATGGCCCCAACCTCTCACTCGATCAGTTCCAAACCGAGGAACAGATCGAGGAGGCTATGGCCATCCTGGAGGAGCGACGGAGAGCATGTGCGTCGCCTGCAATAACTCCCTCGATCATCCGCCGCATGGGAAAACGTAAATTCAGCAGGCTACTGAACGAGCGATCGTCAGAAAGCCCCAATTCGCGAGGAAAGGCTCTCGCACGACCGGACGGATCCATATTCGATCGCTTGGGGCGCGACCCATCCTGGCGACCGGGGCACTCTGTTTCCAACCTCGAAAAGACGGAACCCGAATCCACCGTGGTTCGGCCTACCCACCTCACAGCCGAACGCAGGTCAGCCATCTGACTCCCGCCCCGATCTCCAGGGGATCAGTACTCAATCGCCTCGGCACCCGCTCCGAGCGCCGAGCCGCGAGCAGCCAGGCCACGGCGATGGCCGCCATACAACGCCAGCTCGACGATATGAGAGCACTCTTGGACACTGGGGCAAGCACCAGCAAAAAGGTCACCGGGCCGACCGAGCCACTCGCGGTCCACATCGAGCTTGCCCCCATACAACCAACGATCGCTCCTCCCAAAACACCTCTGTATGAGGGGAGATCGGACCCCGAAACCCACCTGAGTAAATTCCGAATTTACATGACTGGGTGTGGGGCATCTGATGCTACCAAGTGCCGGATCTTCCCGTTGACATTGGGCGAGCTGGCCCATAGGTGGTACGTCTCACTACCACCACGATCAATCACCTCCTTTAAGAAACTGGCGAATGACTTCACGTCATACTTCGCCAGCAAGGTCGCCAGACCAGAAGGCCCCCACCGCATGATAAAAATCAAGCAGGGGAAAGACGAATCAGACGCAAATTACATTGACCGAGTGGACGAAATCATCCTCACCGGCGAACCCATCAGTGACGAGCTCGCTCTCTATTCGGTCATGGGGGGATTCCGCGGTCACTCTCCCATGTTTAGACATCTCTCCAAGGATATTCCCTCAACTTACGCGATCTTCCACGCTAAAGCTGCCAACTTCCTGGCCAGGCAAAGGCTACTCACCCTCCGCTTAGACGAGGAAACGCCACCTCTTGTCCAGAAGATAGCGATCGCCAAAGCAAAGAAGGCGATCGCCAAGACTCCCGGAGATCTCAAGGCTTTCGAGGACATGGAAGCCCATTTCCTCCATACGTTCAACAGAACTCCGGCGCATATTTTCTATGCCATCAAGGGGCACGAAGAGCTCAAAAAGCCAAAGGCGATAAGGGACCACGGTCACCTGGACAACAATCAATATTGTGCCTACCACAAGAGTCCCGGCCACAGCACCAACAAATGCCGCGATCTCCTCAAACAGCTCTGGAGATTGTTCGAGGAGGGCAAGTTGGACAGCTTATTGGTTTAGCCGAAGCCCCTAACAATCTCTATAGACGATCGTCCGAGTCGAACACAAAACAGGCTGGGAAGCTCATACGAGACGACCCCTGGATCAACCTAGGCGACCGTCTCTACATGCTTCAGTCAAGAAAAGGAGACCTCGGAGGTCTCCCCGATCTCCCTCCTTATTTAAGAAACCGGAGGACTCGATCTCCATCTATAGTTCACCGTCTAACATGATGGAATAAGGCACGAGATCGCCTCCCCCGCACAACGTACACCGTCGAAGGTCGGCATCTACATGACGATCTAAGGTGGAAGAGTGCAGCCATGGTCCTGGTGGTCGATGGAACCGACTGCTTAGGCCATGCAAGGTCCCTTTGGGCCAAGATCGCCCGCCCTTCGTTTAAATACGAGGCCGGCGTAGTCTGAGGGCCCTCCAAAGTAAATCAGTGGACACGATCGCTCGCCCTTAAAGGTTCATCATCTAACATGGTGAACCCGGACAATGCGACGTGCCACAACCCCCGTCTCAACGTACACCGTCGAGGTTCGCCATCTTCATGGTGGGCCGAGGTGGAAGCAGAGCTAAACAAGCCGCGGGCGTGGAGTTGAATCATCCGACGCTGCCCCGCGCAAGGACTCCTCTAGACCGAGACCGCACGCCCTTCGTTTAAATACGAGGCGAGGCGCAGTCTAACAGAGGACCCTCATAATAAAGTGAGTCACGAGACACTCAATGTATTCGCGCATCAAGACATGATCAAGGAGTCGGTCCATCGAACTCCGCGATCGTGCACGGTTCCTCAAGATGGACGACCGTCCCCGAGGATTCGACAAAGTTGAAGACCGCTCACTCAAGGAATTATTTTCATCCCCTTACTTCCACTAAGTGAATAAAAACAAGGGCAAATAAGAGTGCGGACTACCTACACGACGATCGTCGCTACTCAACCTCATACGGAGATCGTCATTTTTTCAGATGTAGTGCAGCGATCGAATTTGTTGTAAAATGTTGTCTTTATGAGTTTATCAATTCATTTGGAACTACCCTCGCAACGATCTCTCCTCACACATTTGTACAAAGTCAAACAAAGACTCAAAAATAACCATTCATTCAAGTAATCGAAGATAATCAAACATTCAGTTCATTGCTTGAGAAGATCAAAGTACATGGTCGCCCGAAGGCCTATATTCTACAAAAGAAAGCTACAAAACTACAAGTACGCTAAAAACGCCAAAAATGAAGCGCCTCAGGCCCCTGCCTGGCCTTCGCCATCAGCATTCGGCGCGGTCCCCTCATCTTCCGGAGCGTCGGGATGAGCAAGATTGGCCAGAGACGGATACCAGCTCAAATCCACGCCGATGTCCGTAAGATCCAAGATCGGCAAGGAGAAAGCTGAATGGAGAGGATGCTCCAACGCATACGCCTTGAAGTTATCGGCAAGAGGCCCGACCTCCAAACCTCCCTTCTTAGCCGCTCGGATCGAGTCGGCGAACGCCAAATAATAGGCGAACTCGCTGACATACTCCAAGTTTTGGAAGGGATCGGCCTTGGTCGCCTCAACCTCTCTTTTCAGCTCCGCCATCGCCTGTTGCGATCCCTGGAGCTCGGCCTCCCTCGCAGCAATCTTTTCCCTCGCCTCCGTCAGCTCGCTGGTCAGCCGAGCGATCGTCACCTTCTGGCGATCGGCCTCCTCTTCAGCAACGATCCGCGCCTGGACGGCATTCTACATCTGATCCCGAAATCGGTCAACCGCCATACGATATTTCTCAGTCTCCTTCTTCTCCAGCTCAAGCTCATAGCTCGCCCGCTTGGCCGCCTCCAGAGAGCCCTTCTCCATCGTCGCGATCTTGTCAGCAAACTCGGCGTTCTCTTTCCAAGCCGCCTCGAGATCCTCCTGCAGGCGAATAGTGGAGGGCCGCCCCTCAAACTCCTGAGCAGCCTGGACGGCCATGGTCGCCGTCTGAAGAGAAAGGGCGAGAACAGCGTGCATCGAACTCGCCGATCGCTGTCGAGCGATCGCATCCAGATCAGTCGTCCATGCCTTCGGCAGAGCAGAAGCAGCCTTGTTAACGTATGGAGGAATGTCGCAGGAATGGCGAGGAGATCGGCTCGCTAGGAAATCTACGACCATCGGCGGACAAGACGGATCTGCGCGACGGATCCTGCATCAAAACAACAAAGTTAATACAACTCCTACGCAGATGCAATTTTCAACACAAAAATGCTATCTACCTCTCAGCCTTCTCGGGATCCCGTCCGAAAAACGGTTTCCCTCGAGGGGTCTCGGCATCCTCGATCGCCATCTCCCGCATAAAAGCCGCAGAGGGCGGCTCGTTCTCCGGAGCAACGATGGTGATCGGAGGCGCGACGATCGGCGTTTCATCGCCCGGGGCAGGAACCGAAGTTTCTTCCGGCCTCGGCCTCTTACGATTCGCTCGGAGCCCCTCCTCCGGAATTTCCTCCTCAACCACGACCGGCTCCACGCGAGGCTCCGGCTCCACGCGAGGCTCCGCCTCCGGAACTATAGGCAACGCAACGGGTGGGACCCGAGTCGACCTCTTATGGCGAAGACGGCCTAGAACTCCTGGGTTCGACATGGTGATCTCCGTCGGAGGCTCCAAAAAGCGAGGAAAGCGAACCTCTACAGTTAAGACAATCGATCAACAGTCAGATTCTGTCCTCAAATAAGGCGATCGCCTAGAAAGTGAAGGTCGCATAAAGTCATACCTGGCACCGCGAGATGTCTCGGGAAGCGGAATAGTCGAGCCGACAACCAACGACTCTCCTTGTTGATCTGAGTGGCGTCAAGGTCGTCGTCCGACAATCTCCTTATCTGCTCCCAGACAACGAGAAAGTCGAAAGGCAGCTCCTCGATCGCCGGAATATGAAAACCTGCAAAAACGAAGATCAGTCCAAAACGCATCCAAACGAAGGGAGAGTCTAAACCTTTACCGGGATTACTCTCCCGAAATTCAGTGGGGATCTCCAGCTCGCCCGTAGGATTGTCGCTCGCCGAAGCTCTCCACTTGCCGGCGACCCAGAACCACTTCGTCTGATCGCCCCGCATCTTATTCGGGACTCCATGAATCACCCGGCCAGATCGGCCTTGAATATGGTAACCACCGACCAACCCTTTATGAGCCGTCAGTTTAAACAAATGGTTCATCTCCAACGGCGATGGGAGGCGGTATAGGCGGTGACTGCCGAAGAGGGTGAGAGTGCAGTTAATTTGGAGCCAGGCGTTCGGCGTCAGCTGAAGTGGCGCCACATTCCAAGCGGCCAACAGATGGGAGACAGCAAAGGATAGAGGGAAGCGCAGCCCGGCCTCCATAATCGCCTCATTCACGGCGACCATACCCATCGGAGGCTGGTCGGCCCGTTCATTCTCCGCCGGTGCGAACATGTCCACATCTGAAGGAACATGGAATCTTGTCCTCCAGACGGCCAGATCTCTCCTGGTCGTCGAACTCCGTATTTGGCCGAGCGACCACAACGATCGCCGCAAAGACGGCATCGCGACCGCTTGGGAAGCACATAGGATAAAGGCGACCGAGTATCCCCTAAATCGACCCTGAGTAGACCGCCAACCTCTCCATTATTTCAGCAAAGGCCCTATAGGCCGGACCAAAAGCGCTATGTTGCTCCCAGTAAGCCCTGATCGCCAGATCTCTCTCGATCTGCGATCGTCTTTCTTCAGCAGCCGACTCCTTAGCAACATCGGTCTCATTGAACAAAGCCTCAACTTCAACCGGGTCGATTCCAGCCCGAATAGCTTCAGCCGCCATCTCCAGGTGGAAGACGGAAGAAGTTTCTCCCCGGACAGTCGATGTCCCGGCGGCAGAACTGGTTCCCGCTCCAAATGATGATGAGGTTCTGGCCATTCTCAGAAACAGAAAAGGAGAAAAGGATTTTTCTTACCCTAAAGTGAAATCGAACGACGATCGGCACTAAGATCTTCAGAAAATTCGGCAGCAAGTCCTTCTTCCTCCATAAAGTACGCGTGAGTAAAATCGCAAAGACCGCGCCTTTTATAGGAGAAGCCAGGGACCCGCTTGCAATATGGGAAAACCTCGGTCGGATCTCAAACGACGGCATTAATTGACCCTCGAGACCCGCGTACGCGTCTTTTCAAGGACGCGTCACCGAGGAGTCATTAATGACCGTTGGCATCCTCCAATAGAAGCCCGACGCGTGCGCGGAGACTTTTCCACGCCCATTGTTTTTTCCTCACAGCTCGGCGCCAACCGTGTCGTCCGAACCCAGAGTATATCAGCTCAAAGACGATCGCCAGTTCAATTAAACACGAAGTCGCTCGTCAAAAGTTCAGCGATCGCCAAGAGAGCCACCTCACCCCACGTTTCCAACATATGAGCGAGTTGGGGGGCAATTGTTGTGTCACGATTTATTCATCCCGACAGGCGATCGACTATAAGGCCGAGCGACCAAGTCAACTCCAGTCAAACTATGGCTAGCTCGCCAAGTCGAAGATATCAGACCACCATCAGGTACCTAGCGATCGGCTCCCAAGGCGATCGCCCTTTGGCAGCTGGCGATCTACTCTAGTGACCGACTAAGGGCAATCGACCTACGCCCCGAGCAGAGACGATCGCCCGTCAAAGTCATCAAGGACTGGATCTCAGAAAAGCACCCACGTGCAGATCCACCAAAGGCGCTGACAAGATCTTCGCTAGCAGATAAGATCTTTTGCTGACAGACAAGACCTTTGACCACAGCCTGTCACCTACCTTACCTACCAGCATGTGCGCCGAAAGTTGTCAGTGGGACCACCCGTGACAGCAACTCAGGACGCGTGTAAGCTCCCCATTGGACCGCATAGTTGACCGCCAGCAACTCCTGCAGACTTTGAGGGGACAGGCCCATGTGCTAAAAGACGATCGCCCGATTATTATAATGCAGAAAAGGCGATCGCCCGACGGATCTAAGCCCTATAAATAGAGAACCTCCTCCTACTGGAAAAAGGTTCCGAATTCATTTTGACTTACGTTCAGAATTCATTTCTCCCACAACAGAAATATAGTAGAACACACATATCACCAAGCTCCCGGCTTTCTCACCGGAATCCATCTCGGGACTTCTCTCTCCGAATCTCTCGTCCAGAACACGATCGGCAGAAGCAGCAAGTCTCCACTAGATCGATTCCAAGGGATTCATAAGCCCCGGAGCCCAGGCATCCAGCTAAATACTCGCCGTGAGAGATGATCGATCTCTCACCGCCGCGACTGTTCAACTCCTTTGTTACAAGAACTCACAGAGCATCAAATCTGGTTCTTCCGGCAATCTACACGCTCACTAGCTAAGATAACAAGAATCTTTACACTCATTATAATTGTATTCTTACATTAGTACTTGTATCCCCGAATATTGGTATTAATAATATCTCGCGAGAGCATTCAAGCCCGGGACTAACAACCCCGACAAATCTTGTGTTATTTATCTTTCTCTCGGAAGTGCTCTTGTATTTGTTTGCTATCCCATCCATTCCAGCAATATCTATCTCCGGATAATATTTTGGGTAGCAACAATGGACATAGCGATTTGGCATATATGTATGGGTTATGTTTGTGTATGTTGTGCGATCTATGCTGAGGGCGCTGGATCGGATGTCCACCTCGTGTTGGTCTGACGGGATCATCTTGGGATCTGGGCTGAGGGCGTTGGATCATTGGACGGGTTATTTCCACCTCGTGTTGGTCCGACGGGATCATCTTGGGATCTATGCTGAGGGCGCTGGATCATTGGAATACCCTTGCTGTGGTAATGGAATCTTGTGGATTCGCATTATCGGATTCCGGTAGCGGAAGTTCGTGTGGTGTATCTTGTTATGTATTGTTGATGCATATTTGATTCGTTTAAATGATACTTGTACTAGCATCGTTTTGCTAACCCCTTCGGGGGTGGACATTTGTTTTGATGTTCAGGTAGCCGAGGAGCAGGGAAACAGCTACAGTACCGATGTGACGACGAATGGGTTCAGTGATGTTTGTTGTTGTTGGTGATTTGTCTTTCTTGGTTTGATTTCAGTACTCGAGTACGCGTGTCTTATTAATATCATTTTGATATGGTTGTATTAATTACTCGATTGAACCAGTTGGACCGGTTTTGTAAACTTGAATTTCCGTGGTATTGATGTCTTATATTTACATTTCTTTTATTTAGCCTTGTAAATCCTTACTTAAAGGGTTTACGGAGCTGTAATTATTCCGAATATCTCGGGGTGTTACAGAATATGGTATCGGAGCTAAGATTCATGGATATCTTGGCAGTCGGGTTTTAAGTTGGGTCTGTTTACGTTATTGATTTACGAGTCGTTCGTAACATCACTGTTCAGCCAAAAGTCGTCATGTGGACCGTGGTTGTAAGTCTCCTAATTTCTTGTACTACCGTTTTACTTAATTCTGTTTTGTGAGTATTGACGGGCTTTATTTTTGAAAATTTTGTCTTGGATATTGAGAAGTTGCGTTTTCAGTATGTTGAGAGGAGGTCGTGGACGCGGACGTGGTCGTGGACGCGGACGTGGTCGTGGACGCGGACGTGGAAATATAAGACAGGAGGATTCCGCAACTACCCCAGAATTATCGGCTAGTAGAACCGATTCCCATTCTGGAGGGCAGCAGGGATCGGCGAATGACGACGCAAATCCTAACATGCCGGGAGTGCTTCAACAGGTGGTGGCTCAAATAAACCAGTTCGCTCAGGTAGTTGATCGCATGCAGACAGCGATGGGACAGCAGCACCACGAGGATAACCATGGAGACAGATGGCTTGCTGAGGTGGTCAAATTGCACCCGCCAAAGTTTGACAGATCTGCTTAGGCACTTACTTGGGATCATTGGCTAAAGGAGTTAGAGAAAATATTCGCGGGTATTAACTGTCCCGAGGACCGGAAGGTTCCCATTGCCCAGTATTTTGTGACTGGGGAGGCCTTTGACTGGTGGGAAGCTATTCGACCCGAGGATCATAATGCGGATTGGACGGAATTCAAACTAATGATGGAAGCACAATATTGTCCTCGTCCAGTTAGAGAGGCAAATCCGAGAGTTTTTCTCACCACAGAGTTCGGAAGCAACTGTAACAGACATAATCAAAACTTTTAATCATCAGCTAACGTGTGTCCGACACTTGGTCAGAATAGAGGCAAAAAAGATTTTTCATTTCGATATGCGAATGAAGCCGGAGATTCAGCAGTACATGTCCGGATTCGAGTGTACTACGTTGCGACAGTATCAAGACAAAGCGCTGGCCTACGACATGAAAGAGGCGGCTGTGGAGAAATCAGTGGAGGCAAAGAAGCAGAAAGTGACCGGTAGCTTCTCAGAAAACAAGAGCGGTGGGCCCCGCAAGGGCCAGTCTTCCTTTTATTCGGCTAGGAAACCTCCACATCCTTCTAGAGGTGGAAAGAAGTTCCGAACTACATCAGCAGTTTCGGACGCATCAAAGAAATTCTACAATTGTGGTCGAGCAGGGCATATTCGACGTGATTGCCCCGCATCTTCTGTGACTTGTTACGATTGTGGGCAAGAAGGGCACCGTGAGGCTTTCTGTGGATTTGCTACTAGATCTTTTGGTACTCGCACTCCAGCGCCAGTTCCAAAGGAGATAAGTGTGAACCAGACGCAGCAGAGTGGATTTCAGCAGCAAAATATTGGGAAGAGAGAGACATCCAGTGCTGGGTCCATTCCTCCGCGCCTGTACGAGATGAGGAAATCTGACGATCAGAACACTGCTGTTACATCAGGTACGATTCAGATCCTTTTGCAACCAGTTAGTGTCTTATTCGATTCCGGAGCTACACATTCTTTCATATCATTGAACTGTGTTAATCGTTTAAAAATCTCGTGCTTATTTGATTGTGAACCATATGTTGTGGGTTTGCCAAGTGGAGAGAGAATTGTGGGAACCCTAGAGGCTAGAGATTTTCCAGTGTCTATAGGAGGGAGAGATTGGCCATCGAATCTTATTGTAGTTGACATCTACGGTGACGATTTAATTCTCGGAGACGATTGGCTCAACTGTTATGGAGCTATTCTGAATTACCGAGAGAGAGTCATTTTTATCATTGCTGATGACAGATCTGAACACTTATTCCGAGGATGGAGACCGGGAAGCTCGGGAAAATTGATCAAAGCAATGAAAGCCGTGAAATTACTGAAGCAAGGATGTCATGGACTTTGGTGCTATGCCATGAAGAAAGAAGAAGGAATAGAACTCTCATCTATTCCAGTTGTGAATGAATTTTTAGAGGTATTCCCTGACGAACTACCTGGGTTACCTCCGCAGAGAGAAGTGGAGTTCACTATCGAATTAGATCCTGGAGCCGATCCTATTTCCAGAGCACCATACCGCATGGCGCCAACCGAGATGTATGAACTAAAGAAGCAACTGGAGGAATTATTATAGAAGGGTTATATTCAACCTAGCGTTTCTCCTTGGGGAGCGCCCGTTCTCTTTGTCCGGAAGAAAGACGGATCCCTCCGACTGTGTATTGATTACAGGGAACTAAACAAGGTGACAATCAAGAACAAGTATCCTATACCTCGGATCGATGACTTTTTTGATCAACTGCAAGGAGCAAGGGTATTCTCGAAGATTGACTTGCGATCAGGATACCATCAGTTGAGAATTAAGGAATTGGATACACCGAAATCTGCTTTCAGATCCCAGTACGGGCATTATAAATTTGTAGTGATGCCATTTGGACTTACCAATGCTCCTGCGGTATTTATGCAATTGATGAATCGGGTATTCTTAGAATACTTGGATAAATTCGTGGTCGTCTTCATCGATGACATCTTGATCTATTCGAAAGACACGGAGGAGCATGCCGAGCATTTGCGTGTAGTTTTGTGCACCTTGAGGAAGGAGCAGCTGTATGCAAAGCTTTAGAAATGTGAGTTCTGGCTTAAGGAAGTAACCTTCCTTGGGCATGTGATATCAGCAGACGGAGTTCAGGTGGACCCGAAGAAAGTCGAAGCAATCTTGGAATGGGAAGCTCCTAATAACGTGAAAGAAGTCCGGAGTTTCTTAGGACTTGCTGGATATTATCGCCGTTTTGTAGAGGGATTTTCCAAAATTGCTCCTCCGCTCACTCAGTTGTTACAGAAAACTCAAAAGTTCACGTGGGATGAGAAATGCCAGACTGGTTTTGATGAACTTAAGAAGAGACTGACGACAGCACCTATATTAGCGTTACCAGATGGAACTGATGGATTCATGGTATACAGCGACACTTCAAATCAGGGTCTGGGATGTGTGTTGATGCAAAAAGATAAGTTGATTGCCTATGCTTCTCGGCAGTTGAAGCCGTACGAGGTTAATTACCCGACTCATGATCTGGAGCTAGCAGCTGTAGTCTTTGCATTGAAAATTTGGAGACATTATTTGTACGGCACTCATTGTTAGATCTTTACAGATCATAAGAGTCTCAAGTACATTTTCAGTCAGAAAGAATTAAACATGAGGCAGAGAAGGTGGCTGGAATTGATCAAGGATTATGACTTGGAGATTCTCTATCATCCGGGTAAAGCAAACGTAGTAGCCGATGCATTGAGCCGTAAACCTATTTCTCTTCGAGTGTTGGAAGCACTTACATCCCAAACCAGCATTCAACGGGAATTGATTCGCGAAGAGATTGAAGTGTGGGCACCAGGAATCCAAGGGCAACTATATGTGATGGAACTGACTTCATCACTAGTCGAGGAGATCAAATCTAAGCAGTTGAACGATTCTATGATCCTTCGGTTATGTGACGAAGTAAAGAAAGGAAAGGCCCCAGGATTCGTGATACAAGATGATGGAGTTCTGAGATTTCAGAGTCGACTTTGCGTTCCCGATAATGATGAATTGAGACGGACAATTCTGAAGGAAGCTCACAGCGCGCCCTATTCTATTCACCCGGGCAGCAGTAAGATGTATAAGGATCTAAAACAAAACTACTGGTGGGGGAATATGAAGAAGAACGTAGAAGAGTATGTTTCGAAGTATTTGACTTGTCAGCAGGTTAAGATTGAACATCAGCGACCTGCCAGAATGTTAAAGCCGCTTCCGATCCCTGAGTGGAAGTGGGAGGACATCTCGATGGATTTCATCACCAGTATGCCAAGGACCAAGACGGGAATGAACATGATTTGGGTTGTAGTTGATCGACTAACCAAGTCGGATCATTTCCTAGGAATTAAATATACTTGGGGACCCGAGAAATTAGAGCGAGTATTTATTGCAGAGATAGTCAGATTGCATGAGACGCCGAAGACCATTATTTCAGATCGAGATGGTCGCTTCGTGTCGCACTTCTGGAAAGCAGTTCACAGGGATTTGGGGACTGAGCTCAACTTTAGCACAGCTTATCATCCCCAAACGGACGGTCAGTCCGAAAGGACTATTCAAACAGTAGAAGACATGCTTAGAGCTTGTGCGTTGGATTGGTCAACTGATTGGGAAGTTCACTTGCCATTGATTGAATTCACCTATAACAATAGTTGGCATGCTTCTATTAAGATGGCACCATTTGAAGCTTTGTACGGGAGAAGATGCCGATCACCCTTGTGTTGGGATGATTCCTCGGACTTGATCGGGACGGAACCAGAATTGATAGTTCAGACTCAAGAGAAGATAGCTTTGATTAGAGAAAGACTGTTGACTGCCCAGAGTCGACAGAAGTCTTATGCAGACGTACGTCGTCGCCCTCTAGAGTTTGACATTGGGGACCACGTACTATTGAAGGTGTCTCCTACACGAGGAATTTTCCATTTTGGGAGGAAATGCAAACCTAAGTCCAAGATATATCGGACCATTCGAGATCCTCGAGAGAGTTGGAGATTTAGCATACAGGTTGGCCTTACCGCCATCACTGAGTCACGTTCACAATGTGTTTCACGTATCCCAATTGCGGAAGTATGTACCAGATCCCAGTCATAGCATTGAGTTTAATGAGATCGAGATAGCTAATGATGGCACCTTCGAAGAGAGACCAATCAAGATACTTGAGAGTCGGATCAAACAATTGAGGAATAAACCAATACCCTTGGTTAAAGTACAATGGTCACGACACGGAGTTGAAGAGGCCACTTGGGAAATGGAGGACAGTATGAAGACTAGATATCCAGAGTTGTTTTCATCTTAAGTTTCGGGACGAAAATTCTTTTTAGGGAGGAAGGATGTAATACCCGAGATTTCTGCTATGTATTTGGAACTTGTGATATTGTAATTATTACATTTTGATATGAGTATTATTCTCCGTATTTCATAATCCGGTATTGTTGAGCGCATGATTTCATGAATGTGATTTAAATTGTGATTCTGCGCATGTAGCGCACGCTATCAACTAAGTGTAGCGTACGCTAACTTGGATCCATAGCGCACGCTGTTAAAGAACCTTAGCGCACGCTATACGTGGTCAATATGATTGAGACGTGTTGGTAGGTGAGATCAGGCCGGGGATCTTGGTCGGATTGTGTCGGGATGAACCTGGACGGCTTTCGGGAAAAAGCCAAGTCAACGCGTTAGCGCACGCTACTCATATGAGGATAGCGCAAGCTAAAGGCTGAGTACAGTGAAATCAGTAACGTTTCAAATAGCCATTAGCGCACGCTATGAGTATGGACTAGCGCACGCTAATAACCATTTTCTATATATAGGACATCATCCTTTTTCATATTTTCAGACTTTTCACTCCCCCATCCGAATTCTTGAACTTAGAAAGTCACTCTCTTCATCCTAAACACTTCTTGCCGACATCCTAGCTCATGTTGAAGATTGTAGATCATTGGGGATTGGTGTTCAAGCCTTCGGCGTTGGATTGCTTCGAATTTTCTCCTTGTTCTTCACTACTTGAGGTAGGTGATTCTTCACCAATATTAGTAGTATTCTGAAGGACGTTTTTGATCATGTTTTGGGATTTACCTAGTCAGTTAGATTCATAAGTAGTCGAACATCATGTGAAAAAGAAGGATATTTTCGATGTTTCGGTACTTATTCATCGTATAAACCATTGAACCTTTTAGTGTTTGAACTCCTAGCATATTTTGAAGCTTCAAACCGATTTGTGACCAGTATATGGAGATTTTCAAAGTTCTTACGCCTTTACATAAGGGAATCATACGTTTTGGGACATATAACGGATTGAACTTAGGATATTCCTTGAAGATCAAAGATGAATTATGGTGTTGTGATGATTATACGTAACCCTGTATCTCGTAGTCGTTTAATCCGTATAGAACTTTCACAAACCTTATGAGCATGATATGTATGGGGATGACATGTATTATCACCATAGAATTCATGAGTTCATCACCATTAGATCAAGTTTTCTACCAGTAGTAATCTGCCATGCACGGTTAGCGCACGCTAACATACGTAAGTTAACGTGCGCTATCGGGAATAAGTTAACGCATGCTACGTTTGGTACGTAACGTACGTTATGTTATCGATCAGTCGATCGGCTGATCGAGAGAATCGCTACCCATGGCTAGCGTACGCTAGACTTAGACGATAGCGTACGCTAACAGGCAGGCTTAGCGCACGTTACGTAGAGTACGTAGCGTACGCTAAGTGGTTCAGGCAGATTGCATATTTAGAGCTTTTGGCCGTAGACCGGATTGATAGGCAATCGTTCGACTTGAGATGAATTCTATATCATTTCTTTTGTTAAGGTTCGAGCTTGCTACGATTGATCGAAGGAGGCGGCCTTCGAGTGTGTTGAGATCATTGAAGTGTTTCGTTCTTGCCATCTTCGAGGAAAGTATCGTAATGTGTTAATATTGGTATTTTTGAGCATGCGTGTGGTTTATTCATGTTGATGAACATGAGATTTATTTCGTTGAATTGTCATGATATTCGTTATCTAGTGTTTGTACGTTCATGTTGATGGACATAGCGATTTGGCATATATTTATGGGTTGTGTTTGTGTATGTTGTGCGATCTATGCTGAGGGCGCTGGATTGGATGTCCACCTCGTGTTGGTCCGACGGGATCATCTTGGGATCTAGGCTGAGGGCGCTGGATCATTGGACGGGTTATTTCCACCTCGTGTTGGTCCGAAGGGATCATCTTGGGATCTATGCTGAGGGCGCTGGATCATTGGAATACCCTTTATGTGTTAATGGAATCTTGTGGATTCGCATTATCCGATTCCGGTAGCGGAAGTCAGTGTGGTATATCTTGTTATGTATTGTTGATGCATATTTGATTCGTTTAAATGATACTTGTACTAGCATCGTTTTGCTAACCCCTTCGGGGGTGGACATTTGTTTTGATGTTCAGGTAGCCGAGGAGCAGGGAAACAACCACAGTACCGATGTGATGACGAAGGGGTTCAGTGATGTTTGTTGTTGTTGGTGATTTGTCTTTCTTGGTTTGATTTCAGTACTCGAGTACGCGTGTCTTATTAATATCATTTCGATATGGTTGTATTAATTACTCGATTGAACCAGTTGGACCGGTTTTGTAAACTTGAATTTCCGTGGTATTGATGTCTTATATTTACATTTCTTTTATTTAGCCTTGTAAATCCTTACTTAAAGGGTTTACGGCGCTGTAATTATTCCGAATATCTCGGGGTGTTACATTTTCAACCCTTGAGGATTGTTGTTCTGTGTAACTGACCCCGACTGGGGATTTTGTTTTCAGGTCATGGCAAGGCAAAAGCACGGGAATAGAACGTTGACGGCGAGGAGTCCCAGTGATACTAGTAGGGCCCCCCGATCTTTTCAGTCATTCATGTTGTTGTCATTTATTTGCCGCTGCAGATTTTCATTTGGATACTCCGTTTCATTCAGTGTTGTGTATTTTATCTTCATATAAAATATACAAGTATTCGGTATTGTCCTGGTGTGATGTACTTAAACTCCTCATCAGAGTATTTGGTAATATAATGTGGTTCGGTACTACAATTATATTATTTAATTCATCAGTTTTCATTCGCCTGGTGGGTCCCAGTCGGGGATCCACGGCACTGTAATATCCGCCTAATTTGGGGTGTTACAGTTCTAGGGGATAGAAATATACCTCTAGACCTTGGATAATTCTTTGATTTATTTTCATAAATCCTAATGCTATGTATTGAAGCCAATCAACATAGAAATATAGTGGATTGATTCAATATATAAGGGGCGTTTTATAGTTCGAAAGAGAAACCGTCTTTTTAAGGAAAATCGAATCTACACAACATAATAAGTAAATTCATCTTATGATCTCCTATACATCTTCTATAACTAATGATGAACTAAGTTTGTAATCCCAACTATTTCATTTTATCTTCTATTAATCTATTATTAGTATGATCTTTTATTTCCTTGAATATTAAAACTATTATTGCATTTTCTTTGCAATTATTAAACTAAACTCTTAAATTGTGTGTTTCAATCATACATATCTCTATAACAAATAGACTAATAGTGTATAATTCAGATTATAACCAAACTTCCTCGTGGGATCGATAAACCGGACTCAAAAAGTCCACTTACTACTTGATACGATATCGTGCACTTGCGATAGTTACACTAGAAACGTGTTAGCAAGCACCAAGGGTGCATGACTCGAGCAAGCGAGGGAAAAGACGAGGTCGTCGTTCCAATGTGTGGAAGAGGCAAGGTGGCTCGGGCACGGGTCCTAGTGGAGCCCAACCATGTGGACCACCTCCTGCCGCTGGGATTGGACCCACTCCAAAGGAAGGCCGGAATTGCTATACTTGCGGCTCAGAGAAGCATACTTACCACAATTGCAAGGCGCCAAAGAACATCCAAGCCTTCTACAAGCATTATAAACAGTACTTAACTCAAGAGTCAAATTACATGGAGGAAGATAATGAGAATACGGAGGTGAACCATATTGACATCCCTCCTCTCACCATTGCAGTCAAAGACCAATATTTGGATGTTGCTGACATTGACTATATCATTGTAGTTTGACTAGTTTTTACGCTTTGGTTATGTTTTGTTTTGTTTCTAGTTTTCTTTCGAGAACTACTTTGGGGTTTTCTATGAATGTAATAAAATTGGCCATGATGAATAAAATTCTTTTAATTGCTGTGATTGTGCAAAAACAAATTTTATTTTTCCCTTCAAAATCATGTTTGGTTTATTACAAAACAATTGCTCAGTAAAGAATTGCTTGGTTAATTTGATATATTAGTGGATTTCATCAAAACTTTTGAGCAATACTAGGCGCATCCTCCTTGGTATTTGTTTATGCTTTGAAAGTTCAAACAGAATTAGTGGTTTTTAAACAGCCTTAGATGTACCGACATTCCTACTTTCTCTGCAAGTCTATCAAGTTGGAATTACCGAAAGAATCATTAGTTGAGATATAAATCGAACACCCGATGCGTTTCGAAGTGTTTAAACGGTCCTATGGCCATCATTGCCATAGTATTGTATCAATAATAATGCCTTTGAAAAACATTTCAACCTTGCTCTATCACTCAACAATAGGGAAGTACAAAAATAGCAACTTGAAATGAGCACTGTGATCTGATTTTACGCTTAGTTCCCGAGTTTTAGTAAAGGAAATGAAAGAAAGGGAAAGAAAGTTAGGAGAGAAAAGAAGAGAAATGAAAGTGAAAGAAAATTGTATTTTGTGTTCTCGAGTTGGAAGGAAGTGAAAGAAAAATTAACCATTTTGTTCTTTTCTCTTTAAATTCTTCCAAATCAGAAAGAAAGTTAGGAGGGAAGGTTTTCCTTCCATTTCTTCCCGTTTCTTTTCATTAAAAAACTCAGGAACACCAAATATCTTTTCTTTCTTCTTATTTCCATCCATTTCCTGTCATTTCTCTCGTTAAGTTAAACTTGGGAACTAAGCGTTAATGATCCAGAAAGTGCACGACCTATGGACAGAGAGATACGGAAGTCTAGTTTCTATAACAACTGACCGTTCGTATGTAGCCTTCTTAACGAATAAGTTATTACTCTTTTAATGAACAAAGGTCAAGCTACGCGGAAATTATTTCCAGCGATTGTGCTAAACTTTGATCCTAACCAACTTGGTCGAATTTCCCCAAACTCGAAGTTAATGAGTTTTCGTTGTGTCTTTCATCACAATACTAATCGAGTTTCATGTCTTATTGTAGATGTATCGTGGCGAAATTGAGTGCCTTGCTGATAGTGGAACAACCCACACCATTCTTCGGAATAGGCAATTAAAGGATATTATGCCATATATATCACTACTACAAAACAGACATTTAACATCATTTTTTTTGGATATTTAACATCGGTTCTGTGACAACCGATGTTAAATTTCGCGATTTTAAAATTTTATCGGACCGCGGCTAACAACCCAGCCCCAACCCAGACACTCGCCCCAACCACCCGCACCAGCCCCCCGCACCAAGGCCCGCCAGCCTACAACAAATACCATTAAATTTTGTTGTTGGTCGGTTTCGAACTCACCACCTCTTGCTTTTGGAAGTGTGATATTACCACTCCGCCAGATGAACTTCTTGTATATTTTTTGCTATGTGTTATATTTATATACTATATATATTTATAAATTTATATAAATATAAGATAATTTAATATATATATATATATATATTAAAAAATCGAAAATTTATTTTTTTTAAAAAATCTAGAATATTAATATTAAAAGTCGGATGTTTTTATTTAAAGCTAGAAAATAAAAAATAAAAAATTAAAAAATCTGGATCTGATTTATAATTAATATTTAATCTGTTTTTTTTATTTTTAGATTTTTTGTAAAAACATATAATAGTTTTTTTATGAAAAATAAAAAATTACAAAAACAAAACTAGTAGTTTTTAAAAATATATATAATAATTCAGTTTTTATTTATTTATGGAAAATAATATTCCACTTTTTTTTTCAAAACTTTAAATAAAAACATCCGATTTTTATTTTCTATTTTCGAACTTTAAATAAAAACATCCGATTTTTATTTTTTATTTTCGAAATAATGTTTATATTTTATTTTCGAACTTTAAATAAAAACTTCCAATTTTTACCTTTTATTTTTGAACAATAAATATAAACATCCAATTTTTAATATTAATATTCCGGATTTTTTTTAAAACAATAAAGTTTATATTTTTTTAAAAAATCCAGATTTTTTAAAAGTTTGACATCAGTTATAAAAAAAACCGATGTTAAATTAAAAATTAACATCGGTTCTGCTAAAAACCGATGTTAAATTAACAGTTAACATCAGTTTTTAAAAAACTGCTGTTAAATTAATCCATTTCACATCGGTTTAGAAAAACTGATGTTAATTTTTAATTTAACATCGGTTTTAGTATAACCGATGTCAATTTTTTTTAAAAATCTGGAATTTTTTTAAAATAAAATCGAAACTTTATTTAAAAACTAACATCGGTTTTTCTAAAAACCGATGTTAAATTAAAAATTAACATCAGTTTTTGTAAACCGATGTGAAATGGATTAATTTAACATCGTTTTTTTTTTAAAAACCGATGTTAATTATCAATTTAACATCGGTTTTTAGCAGAACCGATGTTAATTTGTTTTAAAATTTTTAATTATGCCACCGCGTCTTTTTTAACATCGGTTTTTACAAAACCGATGTTAAACGAGCGATGTTGAATGTCTTTTTTGTAGTAGTGTATCCTCAGTGACAACAATGATTGGTTCCTCCCAAGTAATTCAAGGGAGGGGACCTGCTCATTTCTTTCTACCTAATGTTACGCATATTAATGTCACAAATGCTCTCTATGCCCCAAGAGCAAACCGAACCTTGCTAAGTTTTAGGGATATCCGTGCCAACGGTTATCACCTTGATACACACTATGAGAATGGGATATAATTTTTGTGTGTTACTATGGCACAATGCGGAAGACGCCGCGTTCTCGAGAAACTTATGAGTCTAAGTAGTGGTTTATACCAGACTACAATAAGGGTTATTGAATCCTACGCTGTGAGTCACGAACTTTGTGATTCCGAAGCATACCAACTATGGCATGACCGACTCGGTCACCCTGGAGGCGATATGATGATTCATATTTTGAAAAACTCACACGGTCATCCATTTTTCAAATCCAGAAAACAATTAGAAGCACCACTCAATATCGGTATTGATGTGAGTGAGTCTGATACCCTATCACCAGGATTAAAGATCGCACGCCCTGATAAGGTTGACGGTGCATATTTCGTAAATCCTGAGGCTTCTGTGGTAATTTTCAATGCCTATAAATCATTTTGTAAAGCCTGTTCACTAGCAAAGTTGATACCTTCTCCGTCCTTTGCTAAATACTCAACACAAAATATTCGCTTCTTACAAAGAATTCAAGGGGACATTTGTGGACCTATTCAACCAGAGTGCGGACCATTTAGATACTTTATGGTTCTGGTTGATGCATCGACGCGATGGTCACACATCGCTCTGCTATCCACAAGAAATGCTGCATTTTCTAAACTCCTAGCACAAATCATCAAGTTACGGGCTAACCACCCTGACTTTCCAATCTTGTCATTAAGATTGGACAATACTGGTGAGTTTACGTCAAAGTCCTTTGACGACTATTGCATGTCGATTGGGACTGAAGTTGGACATCCCGTCCCCCATGTTCATTCGCAGAATGGCCTTGCTGAGGCTATGATTAAGTGGTTACAGCTTATCGCCCGAGCATTGGTATTGCGCGCCAACTTGCCGATTTCTGCCCGCAGTTATGCAATTTTGCATACGGCTATACTTATTCGCTTTCGACCTAGTGCCAATCAACCGTTTAGTATGTACCAGTTGGTAACTGGATATAAGCATGATATTTCACACTTACGCATTTTTGGTTGTGCAGTCTATGTGCCAATTACGCCTCCACAACATACTAAAATGGGTCCGCAAGGACGATTAGGTATATATGTTGGCTATGAATCACCTAAAATTATTCCCTATTTGGAACCTTTGACAGGATATCTGTTTACTACAAGATTTGCAGACTATCACTTTGATGGGACAAACTTCCCGTCGTTAGGGGGAGAGAAGAATCGAACGATTCCAATTGAATGCCAGGAAATTGTCTAGTGTGCTCCCTCTTTGCCTCATCAATATCCCCGCACGGCTCAATCCGAGCTGGAATTGCAACGTATTCTCAGTCTTTAGAAAGGTGCGGATTCGATGCCCGACAACTTTACTGATACTGCAAAAGTGACAAGATCTACCATTCCCACTGCGAATATTCCTGCAAGGTTACAAGTCCCAGTTATAGGGCAAGGTTCAGCCTCCCAAAGGACTGATGCCCCGGCATCGACCTTAGTGGTGGGACGGCTGCTTCGGCTGCTCTTATCCCTGCTCGAAAGAGGGGGAGGCCAGTGGGTAGAAAAGATACCGAACCTCGAAAGAGAAGAGGAATGGAGGCACAAAATCCTCTCATTATTGACACAGTGACTCCGTCACACGAGATTATCTCTGACTACGGATATGTCCTCGAATCAACAATGGAATAATCGACGGACGCTTCAGAAGCTTTGTTCGCTAGTCGATGATGCTTTTGCCTACTCCATCGCTCAAGAAATTATTGAGGACGATGATGCTGAGTCACGCTTGGTTGCTTAATGTCAACTACGAGCCGATTGGCCGAAATAGAAAGATGCAATGCAAGCTGAACTAGACTCAATGGCTAAACATGAGGTATTTGGCCGTATCGAGCCAGTACCCGTGGGCGTTAAACCAGTTGGACATAAGTGGGTCTTTTTTCGTAAACGCAATGATAAGTGTAACACCCCCAGAATACAACCGGTAATATTACATGCCGTGGACCCCACACCGGAGATCCACCCGACTGAACACGAATATACGACCAAATGTTTGACCGTCCGGGATCAAACAACATAAAGACACGGACCGATAAGGTCAGACAACAAAATCAAACAGTAACAATTTGTTACAACTCAGCCCCACACCAGGGTCCCAAAATATAAAACGATACAACACAGCGGAAGACTGAAAAATAAAATAATGACACACCATGTAACACCCCCAAAACCATCCGGGATATTACAGCGCCGTAGGCCCCGCGCCGGAACCCACCAGGCTAAAAATCATTTTAAAAAACGTTCAAAAATGCCCGAAAGTCCGATGACGGTAATATTTTGTAAATACTCAAATATTTTCAAATACAAGGCTAAATGCCAAATCTCGACAGTTTCAAAATGTACGTTAATCCACCACTTAAACGTACCGATAAAATAATTTAGGAAAAGGATTTGACGAAATACCCCACGTTCGCAAAATGCCAAAAGGCCATTTGAAAATACACATGAGCTGATAAAGATACCGAAAAGTCATTTTGAAATACACACACGCAGCGGATAAAATGCAGTTCAAAAATACGCATTTGCAGCGGAAATAAACAACCAGAAAAGAATACTCAATTCACCGAAAACATACCGCAGCCAGTATCACTCGGGAAGCTCATCCCTTCACGACCGCTACAAGCTCGATCCCCGAGTACCTAAAAATAAAGCCCACGACGGGGCCAGCTACAATACTCAACAATGATATCGATCACATTACATAAATAATTACATACCAATGTAATAGTAATGTAAGAATACTACCAACTTAATCTTACCGTCATAATCTTACCAATCCATAGCAATCCATACCAATTCAATCCTTATCCACAGTTCACATTCTCAGATGACGAAATGAACTTAATAACAATCATCTGTACTGAATCAAAACAGTACTCAAAATCCTCAAAAACATCATCATAACTCATAAGTGTGAAATAATCCATCTGCGCCAAATCCTGTCCGTCGGATCGCACAATCAAGTACCAATCCTGATAACAACCAAACATGCACAATACATCTGTAGACCAACTACCACCAAATAATGATAACAAGTCCCGAAACATCGACGTACAGTCCGAATGCTCATACGATCAATAACAATGATCAACCAACACATCAATCGAGAATATCATCGACATGATAACTCCAATATGACCAACAAAAGGATCAACAATAACCGAGAATACCCTCGACAAGGTAAACTCCAAACGATCAACGAAAGACCAACAACGACCGAGAATACCATCAACAAGGTAAACTCCAAACAAACAACAATAATGGATCTCAAAGAAATAAACCCGACTGTCGAACATACCACTCGGGCGTATGAAACAACCAGTCGCAAACCATCGAACATACCCAACCATAAATGGAGGATGAATGACCAAACAATATGGCTCAAAGATGGACGTCACAGTACGCCCAATCCGGAAATATGTCCGTGCACAAGCCACCCCGTGTATCGATCAAATACACGCGTGGTCTTGTACCTAATCAGTCTCACGAAGTAATCTTCTCGTGTGCACAGCCCAATGTAAGGACATGACCCCATCACACGTCTATATGTGTCCGCCCTGAAAATCCTACACATAACCGATCGGCACGCAGATATGACTCCAGATATGTCACGATGCAACATGACAATGAAACTCAAAGAATCACATATCCAATTAAGAATCAAAAGACTCACTGAAGTGAACAACAATAGACTGACAATGAAAAATCGACGCGACTAGTCAATATCCAAAACAAACCCTGGGATCCTCATCCCCAATGAATGATCAACGCGAGCAACGACCTCAATACAACAGTCCTGGGACCAACATCCTTCAACATCCAATACTAATCTCATCATACGAAACCTCAACATACAACATATACAACAACTCAACTTTATAATGATTATTCTCATGACTGAACAATAATTAAATTACCTCAAGCCGACGATACTATCATTTCCACGAACAAACCATCATCCCGACAATTTATATTCTAACAACATTGCTATACGAATTATAAATGAATGAAAACGAGACCATTCATCAAATATTATAAACTGAACAAGTATATCTTGCCTCAATATCGATACGACGAAGCCGAATCTTCCCAGTAACGTGCAGCAGCAATAACTCACGGTATAGAACTCCAAATCACGATCCAATCGGTCAAAATGAAGGACCATGAGTCGGAAACAATCTGTCCAAAATTCAGTAAAATCGGACCACGTCTTGCCCTTCATCGAGCTAGTCAATCACGGCTGCTCCACCGAAAATGGAACTCCAAAAATGGAAGAAAACCACGATCCACTCAAAAAAAAAAGACTTCACTATATGATAAATTTCTACAATCATATATAATTTATTTCTTTTAACTCGACACCCCTACACTATTACAAGTCTACATGATTCTCACCCTTCTCACCACTCTCTTTAAAGAGAACACAAGAAAGGAATTTAATTTGAATCAAATAAGACTAAAGTGTATTACTTGGGTGTACTTGTAATAAAGACACCAAGACTCCTTATATAGAATAAAGAAGGCTTTTTCCTTTCATTCTCAACTGATGTGGGATAAAAATATATTCTTATAGCATAACCAATGCTTCTCATCTCTATTCTCAACCGATGTGGGATAAAACACATCCTTCAAAACAAAACTACGGTCCGAGAGCCATAACTCTTACGAACAAAATCTAAATATAAACTCATCTTTCATATTATACCGAACTATTTGGTAAATAACATATCCAAAATTTATAATAATCAAACGGTTAAATCTTCGGAAATCTACAAAATACCGAGACTTCTCAATATGAATCCGAAAACAGAAACCTCTCGTTCTTTTAATTAGTATGGTCACATTGTTCATTGAAATCCAATCTCCACCATCCAAAATAGATTTTACGGTGTTTAGAACTGACTGACAAAATTTCATTTTAATACGACTGTTGGATTTTTATGAATTATGTCTGTAACATTACTGTACGGGTGAATGTTCGTTGACGTAACTAAATTTCTGCAAATAGTTTCCACTAATTTGACCATAACTTCTTCGTCCGAACCCTGATTGGATCGTCGTTTGAACCATTGGAAAGCTAACTCAAATATATATAATATTGTTAATTTTTATAATTTTCGAACATCCCAAAGTCCATGGTGATTTTCTAAAGTCAAACCTTGTGCACAACACTTTCCAAAAATATATCCAATCTTATTTTCACTAATACTTTCGGTACTTTTTCGTACTTTAAACCATCCGAGAACATAATTGCATCTTCAATATATCTATGACAACTCAAGAATCCATTACTTAATCTGGATAATTTCTCTAACCTTCGTCAAATAATTTATCGGAGAATATAACGTTGTACACCGCTGCATTCTACCAACGATTATTCGACGGGATTAGAAAATAGCATCCCACTTCTTAAATCTCATTCACAAGAAATCACGAAAATAAATTCACCATATCAATATTTCAATAAAATCATCGAAGAAAATAATGCCTAAAAATTCAGGATATTACATACTACCCACTTAAAATAAGTTTCGTCCTCGAAACTTGCAATTCTGTCATAAACAATAGCTCAACCACAGTATCCAAAAATCATCACGAAAACAATCAATCATCACTAAAAGTGAACAACCAAATAGTATACTTACAGGTGCGTGAAGCCGATGATCTCCCGTGATACTAGCATACGACTCCCATACGAAGTCTCAACAGTCAACACAATACACCAATATCGCAATTATAGAAATTTTAAAAATATCTCCAAAAGAAAATTTAGAACCTCCAAAAATTGGTTTGACTCAAAAGTCAGAAAAATCATTTCTAAAAATCACGCTACTACCGTACCAGTAGAGCCACATAACACACATGCCCGGGTTTCACAAAACCCAAGCTTCGATACCATCTTCTGTAACACCCCCAAAACCATCCGGGATATTACAGCGCCGTTGGCCCCGCGCCGGAACCCACCAGGCTAAAAATTATTTTCAAAAAACGTTCAAAAATGCCCGAAAGGCCGATGACGGTAATATTTTGTAAATACTCAAATATTTTCAAATACAAGGCGAAATGCCAAATCTCGACAGTTTCAAAATGTACGTTAATCCACCACTTAAACGTACCGATAAAATAATTTAGGAAAAGGGTTTGACGAAATACCCCACGTTCGCAAAATGCCAAAAGGCCATTTGAAAATACACATGAGCTGATAAAGATACCGAAAAGTCATTTTGAAATACACACACACAGCGGATAAAATGCAGTTCAAAAATACGCATTTGCAGCGGAAATAAACAACCAGAAAAGAATACTCAATTCACCGAAAACATGCCGCAGCCAGTATCACTCGGGAAGCTCATCCCTTCACGACCGCTACAAGCTCGATCCCCGAGTACCTAAAAATAAAGCCCACGACGGGGCCAACTACAATACTCAATAATGATATCGATCACATCGCATAAATAATTACATACCAATGTAATAATAATGTAAGAATACTACCAACTTAATCTTACCGTCATAACCTTACCAATCCATAGCAATCCATACCAATTCAATCCTTACCATAATCCACAGTTCACATTCTCAGATGACGAAATGAACTTAACAACAATCATCTGTACTGAATCAAAACAGTACTCAAAATCCTCAAAAACATCATCATAACTCATAAGTGTGAAATAATCCATCTGCGTCAAATCCTGTCCGTCGGATCGCACAATCAAGTACCAATCCTGATAACAACCAAACATGCAAAATACATCTGCATATCAACTACCACCAAATAATGATAACAAGTCCCGAAACATCGACGTACAGTCCGAATGCTCATACGATCAATAACAATGATCAACCAACACATCAATCGAGAACATCATCGACATAATAACTCCAATACGACCAACAAAAGGATCAACAATAACCGAGAATACCCTCGACAAGGTAAACTCCAAACGATCAACGAAAGACCAACAACGACCCAGAGTACCATCAACAAGGTAAACTCCAAACAAACAACAATAATGGATCTCAAAGAAATAAACCCGACTGTCGAACATACCACTCGGGCGTATGAAACAACCAGTCGCAAACCGTCGAACATACCCAACCATAAATGGAGGATGAATGACCAAACAATATGGCTCAAAGATGGACGTCACAGTACGCCCAATCCGGAAATGTGTCCGTGCACAAGCCACCCCGTGTATCGATCAAATACACGCGTGGTCTTGTACCTAATCAGTCTCACGAAGTAATCTTCTCGTGTGCACAGCCCAATGTGAGGACATGACCCCATCACACGTCTATATGTGCCCGCCCTGAAAATCCTACACATAACCGATCGGCATGCAGATATGACTCCAGATATGTCACGATGCAACATGACAATGAAACTCAAAGAATCACATATCCAATTAAGAATCAAAAGACTCACCGAAGTGAACAACAACAGGCTGACAATGAAAAATCGACGCGACTAGTCAATATACAAAACAAGCCCTGGGATCCTCATCCCCAATGAATGATCAACGCGATCAACGACCTCAATACAACAGTCCTGGGACCAACATCCTTCAACACCCAATACTAATCTCATCATACGAAACCTCAACATACAACATATACAACAACTCAACTTTATAATGATTATTCTCATGACTGAACAATAATTAAATTACCTCAAGCCGACGATACTATCATTTCCACGAACAAACCATCATCCCGACAATTTATATTCTAACAACATTGCTATACGAATTATAAATGAATGAAAACGAGACCATTCATCAAATATTATAAACTGAACAAGTATAACTTGCCTCAATATCGATACGACGAAGCCGAATCTGCCCAGTAACGTGCAGCAGCAATAACTCACGGTCTAGAACTCCAAATCACGATCCAACCGGTCAAAATTAAGGACTATGAGTCTGCAATAAGCTGTCCAAAATTCAGTAAAATCGGACCACGTCTTGCCCTTCACCGAGCTAGTCAATCACAGCTGCTCCACCGAAAATGGAACTCCAAATATGGAAGAAAACCACGATCCACTCAAAAAAAAAAGACTTCACTATATGATAAATTTCTACAATCATATAGAATTTATTTTTTTTAACTCGAAACTCCTACACTATTACAAGTCTACATGATTCTCATCCTTCTCACCACTCTCTTTAAAGAGAACACAAGAAAGGAATTTAATTTGAATCAAATAAGACTAAAGTGTATTACTTGGGTGTACTTGTAATAAAGGCACCAAGACTCCTTATATAGAATAAAGAAAGCTTTTTCCTTTTATTCTCAACTGATGTGGGACAAAAATATATTCTTATAGCATAACCAATGCTTCTTATCTCTATTCTCAACCGATGTGGGATAAAACACATCCTTCAAAACAAAACTACGGTCCGAAAGCCATAACTCTTACGAACAAAATCTAAATATAATCTTCACCGTTCATATTATACCGAACCATTTGTTAAATAACATATCCAAAATTTATAATAATCCAACGGTTGAATCTTCCAAAATCTACAAAATACCGAGACTTCTCAATATGAATCCGAAAACAGGAACCTCTCGTTCTTTTAATTAGTACGGTCACATTGTTCATTGAAATCCAATCTCCACCGTCCAAAATATATTTTACAGTGTTTAGAACTGACTAACAAAATTTCATGTTAATACGACTGTTGGATTTTTATGAATTATGTTTGTAACATTACTGCACGGGTGAATGTTCGTTGACGTAACTAAATTTCTGCAAATAGTTTCCACTAATTCGACCATAACTTCTTCGCCCGAACCCTAATTGGATTGTCGTTTGAACCGTTGGAAATCTAACTCAAATATATATAATACTGTTAATTTTTAGAATTTTCGAACATCCCAAAAGTTCATGGTGATTTTCCAAAATCAAACCTTGTGCACAACACTTTCCAAAAATATATCCAATCTTATTTTCACTAATACTTTCGGTACTTTTTCGTACTTTAAACCATCCGAGAACATAATTGCATCTTCAATATATCTATGACAACTCAAGAATCCCTTACTTAATCCAGATAATTTCTCTAACCTTCGTCGAATAATTTATCAGAGAATATAACGTTGTACACCGCTGCATTCTACCAACGATTATTCGACGGGATTAGAAAATACCATCCGACTTCTTAAATATCATTCACAAGAAATCACGAAAATAAATTCACCATATCAATATTCCAATAAAATCATCGAAGAAAATAATGCCTGAAAATTCAGGATATTACATCAACTACAGCTGCATTCCATCTCTTGATTAGTATCGCGGTCCATCATCTTTCGTACTGATCCTGTGACTGCTCCACGCTCCAGCATGAACCTGGACACAAAACAAATATCCACCCCCCGATTACTCTGGGGTTAGTAAAACTCTACTGTTTTACTAGTGCAAGTATCAAACCATACAAAATGTGACAAGCAATTACTAATCATAAATCAGACAACCACACTCTACCAATCACAAGTTACCATTCGTGCATTCCCTAGCAGTTTTATGAATTTAGAAACCAACAATCAAGTGTGGTCTTTGCAAAATGAAATGCCATCTAGGGAATCTTCGAAAACGCAAATCTTTTAGGAACTCATGTCCTAAGTTTATCAAAAGCCTCTAGTAACTCATGTCCTAGGTTTGTCAAAAGCCTTTAGGAACTCACGTCCTAGGTTTGTCAAAATCCTTTACATTAAAAACATGCCCAACGGTCAATCAAAACGTTTGTGAACTCTTGTCACATATACCACATACAACAATCATAACACTCGTGATCCCTTGTCAAGTGGCTCCGTAGGTTCATTAACCCACACGGACTATGCCCAGTACAATAACCATAACACCGTGAACTCATGTCACGTGTAAACACAATAAACATAACACTCGTGATCCCTTGTCACGTGGCTCCGTAGGTTCATCAACCCGCACGGACTATGTCAAACCAAAACAATCACAACATACAGTCCCAACACCGTGATCTCTTGTCACGAATCACCGTAGGCCCCATCGAACCCACACAGTTGGACGTACTGTGTCCTGATCCCATGATCGACTGCCATGTGTCATCGTAGGCCTCGTCAGACCCGTACGACTGGACCTCAGCACCACATACTATGTTTTGATTCCATGGACCCTTACCATGAATCCTCGTAGGCCCCGTCGAACCCGCACGAGTGAACTTAGCATCACAACACAAATCTCCACAGTTACATTCACATTAGCCACGAACACATCAATCAATCACATTGATCACCACAAAGTCATGCATCACGCGTACACAACACAATACCAACAATCACAACCACCATCATCAATCAATGACACACAACCAACATAACTCACGATCAATGCACAATACATTGCACAACCATGTGTATAACCAAATCAGCACGATTATTACAATCCTGCACACAAAACACAACACAATACATATATCCAAGTAACATAGTCATCACCAATCCCATATAATGGGGAACACATAACCAATTCACACGAACCACATTTTCAAAGGTAAACTAACCATCAAAACACAACACACGATTTCTAATCACAAGACACAAGTTGTATAACAAGATACTTGCCTCGAATCAACACGCGAATACTTTGACGGACATGGCTCGACCATAATGCCTCAAAACCTACAACTTCCACAAGACACAAAGAAAACACGATCACAACAAGGTTTAAGACTAGCAACAACGGAAATCACCTCAAAACGGCGAAGGAAACTCATTGAAATATTTAATCGAACATTAAATGTTCAATAATTCCCAAGGACACTCAAATCATCAATTGAGTTAAACAAACTTGAAATATGGATGTACAATACATAGAACATGATCGATAACATCATATTTCACCAACCAATTCATCAAAATCGGACTAGGATCGATATCAAGAACAAATCTCCCAAAAAGTCAACTTGAAGAAAAATCAAGAAATTACCTTGATCTGATGAAGAACAACAGATTAGATGTTATTAAAATCACTTATAGACCTCCAAAGCACCTTGGAATAGAAGAAAATTGGCCCAGAGCGCGAACCCTAGTCGCCACGTCTCAAACTCGCGGAGGAAGAAGAAGAAATGAAAAAAATGAAGATTCTAGATTGGTGTCCAGTATTTATACTGGACACAAATTAGCGTGCGCTAATCATCTAAATTAGCATGCGCTATCGGGGTATATATCTGTTGCGAAATTCGGTGAACGCAAGTGCACGTTGTCATAAACAAGTAATAAAGTAGTAAGAAAGTATCGTTCCCTCGAGGACTGACTCACTAATTACCGATTTATTCGTATTCCAATTTTATTTGAACTATCGAAATTGGAGATGCAAGCAATAATTAAAGAAAATGAAATAAAAGCAAAAATTAGTAAAATCGATTGTTCGAAGGAAGAAGATCAAATAAGGAATTAATCTAGGATTGTGAATCCACCTCGGTTTATCCGAATTACTCTTGATTATATGACTTTAATGATTTCCCAATTTATTGAAGGCGAAGATTGCTAAAATACTCTACCGCCTCTCCCGAGGTCAATAGAATTTTCTACGATGAATAAAACACTATATCCCTAGATGAATTAATTCGTCAATAGACGAAAAGTGCGAAATCTTCAGATAAGCCACGTAATTTCTATGAGTATATTCCTATCTCACAAGATAAAAACGGTTCTCACCATTTTTTCCTACCAACTCTCCTCTCCCGATTCGAGTTGCGTAATTAAAACAAATCAATCATAGGCCACATAATTGATAGTAATCAGCACAATTGGGAAAACTCAATAAGAAAGGGAAATATATTTTTAATAATGCAAAATCAACAAGTAATTCGTCAAAACCTCAGTTTCATCAAAATCCTATAATAGGGTTCTAGCCTGACATGCTAGAAAATAAGAATACACAATGAATAAAAGTAAGCATAATAGTAATCAAACACAGTCGAAGAACTTGGATTCCCCCGTTCTCTAGCTTTCGCTCTCTGCTCCTTGGTGTTTTCTGCTTCTCCTCGATGATCCTCGATAATTGATTCTCAGACCTTTAATCCCTATTTATAACCATCATTTGTCTCCAAAATGCGTCCGTGGATTAGGTCGAAAACGGGCTTTAGAAACGGCTCAGAAACGCGGTAGATACAACATTGCCGCCCCGCGGGCCGCGGCTCAGTAAGTGCGTGCCGCGACCCCTAACTTTCAGCACCTATACCTGGGCGCGAATTTTCACCATGGGCCGCGGCTCAATAAGTGCGCGCCGCGGCCCCCGGTACAGCGTGCTCGGGCTCTCTGTGTGCCGTGCGTGTGCCGCGCCTCGCTTTCCTTGTGCCGCGGCTCGTGACCAAAAATCGTCGTTTTCGCCCGTTTTTCGTCGTTTAGGCTTCCGGACTCCAATTTCCTGCAAAACATATAAGAATAGTGCATTAAAAGCTCATTTATGCAGATTTAGACTTAAAATGGATATAAAATAATGATAAATAAGCACATAAAAATACGCCTAACAAATACCCCCAAACTTGAGCCTTTGCTTGCCCTCAAGCAAAAATATCAATTTCAAATAAGAAGTATCGTGAAAGATCGTGCAAATCCATAGTGCTTAACTTAATCAATACTACCCTGAAAATCTCAAAGAATAATACGAGTATCGTAATAGTGAGTCACATCAAGGACACTGATTCCACAAAGTAGCCATTTTTAGTGCTAATCAATCGTTCATTAAGAAAATCAAGCTCAAAGATTAACAAGCGTGAATTTAACCGACCGCCAATATGAAGGGTTAGAGTAAACAAGTCAACTCGCCCAGTCCCACAGTCAAGTGGCAAAATTCAAGAGTTTCATCGTCAAAAATAATCCTCGGACAACATTCCCTTATGTATGATCATAATAAAGATTCGAGTTAACCACTAGGTTCGGATCTCGGGATGTTTCATCGGGATAATCCTAGGGTGGATTTCCATTCTCATGTATTGGGGAACCGTTTGACATAAAAGACACTCATGGGGCACATGGATGCTTCTAGTTACTAAGTCCCCCTATACAGCGGAGAAAAAACTCGAATAGCAATTCCCGCACATCAAGGTTGCTGTTTTACGCGAGAGTAAACAACAGGTCACGTGAATACCCCCGGTTACTAGGCTTCCCATCATCGGCAAATGCGATATCTCTAAACCATTAGTCTATTCAAGATTGTCGTTTTATGTGAGAGTAAACAACAGGTCACGTGAATACCCCCGGTTACTAGACTTCCCATCATAGAACAAGTATAATATCTCGACTTTTTGGGAAAAACTGTCCGACTCTAAACTCAAATTAAGTGCCAACAAGACTCATGTTATTGGACGACTAGCTACTCGAAAAGTGTAACCAAACGTATAGACGGCGATTTGAAAACACGTATGTCTCCTTTCTTATATGCTAAAATTTCTATAATAACGAAAAATATAAATGAACACTCAGAGGAAACAGATATCGCTGACTGCAAACTGGACCAAAACTCAACCGTTTATTCAAAGAGAAATCAGTATCATAATATCAGTTTTACACGAGGCAGCACGTAAAATTCACGAATGCAGATAATATCGAGACAAGCAAGGCTAGCGTAAAAAATAACGAAAAATAATAAAAAAATGTCAACGAATAAGTAAAAAAAAACTGAAAGTAAACCCCCCCAAACTTAGGACGTACATTGACCTCAATGGACACAACTGGTAATATGCAATAAGAGAAAAGGTCAAGTACTCCCCTAATGTCCGCTCAGGAACTGGTGCCGGCCTCGCCCGGCGAGGAGGGTGGTGTGGATGGCCTAACTGGTGGGATGAATAGACCGTCCGAGTGCAATATATGGCTCGTCCACGCAGCAAGGTAGTCCTGATAGTAAGCATCCCTCGCCGCCAAGCGCCTCTCCTACCATCAAAAAAAAAAAAAAAAAAAAAATTTCCCGGTGGGCCTGCTCTCTCATCTCCTCCCAGACTACTGCGAGGAGGCTCTCTCTCTATCCGCATCTCCTCTCGCAAAGTAGCTAGATGGCTCTCTCTATCTCTCCTCATCTCCTCTCTCAGGCCGTCAAACATCGCCTGGAGGTGCTCTCTCTCGGGCGGCGGGCTGGACTCTGCCTGCTCATGCGTCAGAAGAAGAGGCTCGGGGGACTTCTCATGTGCCTCGTCAAGAAGAAATCCTCGTCCCCGAGTATGTGTCGGCGCTCCACCCCACTGGTCAAAGTGAGAAATAATGTGATGATCAATTGGACCCTGGGGTGCTAGCATTGGCTCATCATCCGACCAAGTCATGCCCGACTGGCGGCATAGAGTGCAAATAAGAGATGGGTGCTTCAGACCCGTCTTGGCCCCTCCTTGAATGCACTGAAGGATAGATCGGACCAGATGAGGGGCCACATCAAATCTGAGCCCGGTAGTGATAGCATAAAGTAGTCGGGCACGAGAGAGTAAAACTGAGCGAATCTGCGAGGTAGGATCAACTCATGCGCAGAGGAAGTATAACTAGGCTCGCCCGAGCCGACTGAGGCGCGAGCTCTTAAAATAGAAGGCTGAAGAACCCGGGGCGTGCGTCTCCCAGACGGAATCGGGCTGTGTGACTGCCTCAAGCAGAGCCTACCTCGTGAGGCTACTCATACTCCGCATATACGCCGTCTCATCCACCACTGGCAGCTCGTATAGTCTCCGAATTGCAGCCACCGAAAAATCCACAGTATGGCCTCGGACGACGACCTGAGTCTGAGTATATGATTGCGTCATCATCTGCCCTGCCCGAATATGTCGCAATAAGGCACTGGCGTAAAACTCCTGGACGATAGAGATCACAGCCGGGGGTGGCGCAGTGAAACGAGCCCATCCCATCTCGTCTATCATAGTGAGAAGCTCACCGTCCTGGGGGGCGGGAGTGAATCCCCGCTCCGGGATTATTGGTCTAGGCCGGATTTTTTCATTGAATATTTTGTGAATGTCCGGATCGGAAAATTGATGAGACTCTAAATCGGCTCGGCTCTGTGATGTCTCCCCTCGTGTGGGGGATGATTGTGTTCTGGCCCTCGTACTTATCTTCCTTTTTCTAGCCATGGCGAGGTTCCTGAAAAAATAACCACCGGAAATTACACACCTTTAAGGAAAACTACACCACTCTCGACTTAAGACACGCGAAACGTGAATATAGAGTCTTGCACCATTGTAAGAGGAAATTAAGGTTGAACTTTCAAGTTTAAACATGAAGTAAGGGTTGGGGTACAATGTAATTCGATAATCAAATTCGTTGCATATAGTTTTAAAACGTTTGGTTCAAAAATTTTCATTGACGCATTTTATCAAACACTTAACATGCATGGGTTTAAATGAAGAACAAAAGTGACAATGGCTTAATCCAATCCCCAAAAATAACAACATCAATCGATAGTCATGACAAAACGACAAATAACATCAACAATTCATTCATAATCAACAAATACCTTCAATAATCAATCAATAATTTTATATCCCAACTCAACCTTGATAGCACTAAACATATTCAATATTGAATAAAGAATAATATCTCACTTTTCAAACCATGTAGCAATTAATGTTAGGAATACTTGTTAGATTTTGATGACGTCATTAATATAATTCAAATGTTTATTACTTGGCAAAAATGTAAGGAAGAACCAAATGAGTATCTTCCATAGGCCAAATTATGTTAAGTTTAATACTTGGCAAAATGTAAAGAAGAATCAAATGAGTATCTTCTATAGGCCAAAATAAGTTAGGCTAAAATCGGCTAAGTACTAAAGATCAGCTGAGTTCATCAGAGAGGTACAACCGAGTAAAGTCAGAGAAGACCTGGTCAACAAAAATCATCAGGGATATTTGACCAGACTGCAGTCAAGTAACCTCAGACAAGTCATCTAATCAGGCGAATCCCAAACAGTGAACATCTGAGAAGCCCAGACTGCAGAGAAGTTAACTTCACATCAGCCTACTCGAGATCAGCCAAGTACTCCAAGTCCACATCAGCATGCGTTGAAAAGTCAAATATTACTGAAAGTCACATGCAACGTGAAGAGACAAATTGGAGAGATTCCCGCAAAGGATATGAATTAAATAACTCATCCAGGCCTACCTTGAGGACTTTAATCGTATTATAATCAAAAGATTCGGCACCTCACATGCAAAGTTTTCACAATGGTCGAAAGATGGATTAAATTATGGGAATACAGCCTTGCAACGTTCAAAAAGAAAACAATGAAGTCTACTTCTCCAATGGACGGATTTGTTGAAAAGATTTGCAACGGCTATGAAGGAAAAGCTCAGAGATCGTGACCTATATATATCCGAAGATTTTAAGCTGAGCATCTATACAACAATTACAAACGGTGCGAACATACTCTCAAGCAATCAAAGCATTCAAGCAATCTAAAAGCAAAATATATCATCGTGAAAAGAGCGGTTCTCAAGTTCATACTTGAAGAAGCTCTTAGTTGGAGAAGACAAAAACCCGTGTCTTAAATCCTGAGTTCGGGGTACTTCACTGGTTGAAGTTCGAGACTGTAAAGGCATCCAAGGATCGCAGATCAAGAGGTGCAAGGCAGTCAAGTGTGTTGCAACGGCAAGGATTTCCACTGGTTGGAAGCTGTTGTAATTTGGTTGAATCACTGTAATCTTTATCACTGGTTGACAATTATAGTGAATTCGTCTCCAACTGGTTTGGAGAAAAGTGGATTAGTAGAGGATTACCCCACCTCTGAGACCACTATAACTGCCTGCGTATTTTACTGTTTTATTGCATCATACTTTAACTGCTGCATTCATTGTTAAGTGTTTCATTAGTTGTTTTGTATTCGTCATCAGCTGACTTCCGCACGTATTGAGAACAAACGACCCTAAGTCATTTATATATCTATCAGCTGAGGAAACTTACTCTTTGAGAAAAAGAGTTTAAGAGTTTCAATAAGTCTATTCACCCCCCCTCTAGACTTATTCCTGGACGACTTGTGACCTACAAGTGGTATCAGAGAGGTTGGTTCATTTAGTTCATGAACCAGATCTATATCAGAGATATATTTTTACTCTCATTATAAAATGGAACACATGCATTCTAGATTACCTGTGTTTTCAGTTGACGAGTATGATTTTTGGAAGATAAGGATGCATGCACACTTATCTTCGATCCATAATGACATGTGGTGCATTATAGAGAACGGTCCTTACACCTTCGAGAAACACAATACTCCCGAGGAGATCGCAGCAGGGAAGCCAGAGAAGATCCCAAAGAAGAGGACAGAACTGACTCCCGAAGAAAGAAAACTGGCCAACCTTGATAACCGGGCCAGAGATGTGCTGTATCAAACTCTTGACAAATCCACCATGGTCAAGATCAAGAATTGCAAGAATGCAAAAGAAATCTGGGACACATTAGCCCTAATGTGTGAAGTAACGGAGCTGGTCAAAGAGAACAAGTTGTCAATTGCTATTCAAAAATTTGACAACTTCAAAATGAAGAATGGCGAATCTATAGACCAAGTGGACACAAGGTTCACTGAGATTATCAATGAGATCAACTCTCTCGACAAATCTGGCAACAGGGAGATGGCGCTGAAGGTTCTAAGATCTCTCAATCCTGAATGGAGCATGAAGGCACTGGCCATGAGAGAATCCAAGGATCTTAATAAGATAAAGATCCAAGAGCTGTTCTCCGACCTAAAGGCTTATGAGTTCGAACTCCCAAGTTCATTCTCAACCGAGCCTGCAGAGAAGGGAATAGCCTTTGCAGCCGAATCCCCCGCTAAGAGCTTATCTGATGTAAAGCCTCCAAATCCATTAGATTTTGAGGAAGAAATGGCGTTCATAATGCAGAGGTTCAGCAACTTCCGGAAAACTACTCCAAATACAAAAAGAATTATAAGGAGAATCCCAGAAGGAACCAGAAAACCGGAAGCTGGAAGGTGGAGTGCTACAACTGTCATAAGACAGGACACATTCAGATCGACTGTCCTGATCTTAAGAAGGACGAGAGCAAGAAGGAGGTGGGCAGAAAAGAAGATAGAAGAAAGGCCCTCATCGGAGAAGATCAAGAGCGTATAGAGTCCAGCAGCGGATTCTTCTCAGATGATGACGAAGAGTATTATTGTCTGATGGCCAACCTAGCTGATGAAGAGGTAACATCAAAACCCTCTGGTTCAAATAATAGTTCAGTCATGTCACAAGATATGGATCTGCATGAATCTGTAAATCAGCTACTTAAAGATTTTGAGACACTTAAATCTGCACACCTATCTATATCAGCCGAGAAGACTCAGCTGCAAGATGAGAATAGGCAGCTGAAAAATGATTTTGAAAAACTCAGCCTAGAATTAAATAAAGCCAAAACTGTTTTTGAAAACAAGGCTGCAGCTGACTTGAAAAACCAGGCTGATGTCACTACAGCTGAGATAAATCGACTAACTGTTTTACTTAGAGAAAAATAAGCTGCACTTGCTAATGTCAAAGCTGAATTTACTAAGCTGACTCAGGTAAATAAGACTCAGGCGCAGGAAATAACCTCCCAGAAGGCATCTTCAACTCTGGACGAATTGTGTACTAATAAAAGGCCACTATATTCCAGATCAGGCCTTGGATATGATCCTCACACTCCCTCTAGTTCTAAAACCACTTTCGTCAAGGGAGAAACAATTGTCTCGACTATTGAGCCTACATACAAACCGATATTTAAAAATAGGCAACAGCCATGTCACAAGTCTAGGCTGCAAGGCAGCCACCTAGACAAGCGACTAGGCAATGGCCCAGGCAGAAGCAGCAACCCAGACAACATGCCCACTATTATCAACAACTACCCAAAAACAGATTTCAAAATGGGAGGGGCAGATGGAAACCTCAAGGTTATCCTAATTTCCAAAATGAACAAGTGTGGAGACCTCAAAGATTTAATAAATGGTCTCAGCCAAGGTTTAGAAATGGCCCACACTATCAATATTTTGAGGAATATCCGGTATACAATCCCAACAGAAGATACAGACCTAGACCTTACACACCTTACAGGGGTAATAATAATAATAATTTTCACAACCCAAGGAGAAATCAATTCTCCAGGAAACCAGCTAACCCTAGAGGACCCACACAGACTTGGGTACCTAAATCTCTGCTTGTTTGATTGCATAAAAGGTGGAAGTACTACAACCACATCTCCACAAATTCAAACTTTGGAGGTGAAGAATGGTTTGTAGATTCTGGATGCTTGAGGCACATGACCGGGAACAAGAAGATGCTGTCTAAATACACCAAAGAAAGAGGTCCTGATGTAACCTTTGGAGATAGTTCTAGAGGACAAGCAAAGGGCTTTGGGGAGCTGCACCGAGGAAATATTGTGATATCCAAATTTCACTATGTCAAAGGGCTCAAGTATAATCTCCTGAGCATAAGCTAGTTTTGCGATGAGAAGAATCTAGTAGTCTTCACCATTTGGAAATGTATGGTGATAGATATCCTATCTGGAGAGGTGAAGCTACAAGGGTTCAGAAGGAGAGATGTCTACATGATAGATTGGAACACAGGAACACCCAACTCCTATTTTCTATCTAAGACAGTAGCTGAGAACGGATGGCTGTGGCACAAAAGATTATGTCACCTGAACTTCAAAGCCATCAACAAAATTAGTTCTCAGAAGCTGGTCAGAGGACTTCCAGAGGAAGCATTCAGGAAGGAAGCTATTTGTGATGCGTTTCAGAAAGGGAAGCAGATTAGAGCATCATTCAAGCCAGTCCAGCCTACAACCCTCAAAACAAGGATCTTAGATCTACTCCATATGGATCTATTTGGTCCTATCAAGCCAAGGACTCTAAGCGGCAGAAAACATGCACTAGTAGTAGTGGATGATTATTCAAGGTACACTTGAATTATCTTCTTGTATAAGAAAAGTGAAACCTTGACCAAGCTACCTGAGCTGCTGAGAAAGATCCAGAATGGGAAATCCCTCTCAATCATCAAGATAAGATCAGATAGAGGAGGAGAGTTTCTCAACAAGGCGATCACTGATTACAGCGATCAGAATGGGATCCAGCATGAGCTCTCTACACCCAGGACCCCTCAGCAAAATGGCATTGCTGAAAGAAGAAACAGAACCCTGAAGGAAGCAGCCAGGTCCATGATTGCAGAAGCGGACCTGCCCAAGAGGTTCTGGGCTGAAGCTGTCAACACAGCTTGCCATACTCAGAACAGGAGTATGATAGTAGGGAGACATGGCAAAACTCCCTATGAGGTTTGGAATAATAGAACTCCTACTATTGCTTACTTTCACGTTTTTGGTTGTAAGTGTTTCATCCACAACAACAGTAAAACACAACTAAATGCCTTTGATGCTAAAACTAATGATGGTCTCTTCATGGGATACTCACAAAGAAGCAAGGCATATAGAGTTTTTAATAAAAGAACCTTAGTTGTGGAGGAAACACCCCATGTTGTATTTGATGAATCTACTGTTGAGTACAGGAAGCAAGTTGAGCTAATTGAGAATACGCTCAAATCATCAACCCTTGAAGAAGTCATTGTACATGACACAGGAATGGTGGACTCAGCTGCATATCAACCCGATGACCCAACTGTAGCTGCTGAAGACCCAACTGTAGATCAGATAGGAACACCAAACCTACCTGATCCAGTTGCCGTTGATGAAGACCCAGGTGTAGCTGATAAAGACTCATCTGCAGATCAGAACAGATCCCAACCTGCAGATGACAAGACGGTAGCTGATCCAGTTGTAGACCAGGGAGACCAGATCCAGGCTAATGCAGACAGAGAGGAAATTCACCAGAGCAATTCTACAGGGGGAACAGACCCTGAAGAAGATGATATTCCCAAGTGGCTGAAAGACCATCCAATCCAGCAAATTATTGGGAAGCTGACCGACGGTGTTAAGATAAGACAATCTACCCTACCCGCAGGAATGGCAATGTTCTCTTGCTTCATGTCACAGATAGAACCCAAGACAACAGAACAAGCCTTGGAGGATTATTCTTGGATAAATGCCATGCAAGAAGAACTTGAGCAGATGGAAAGGAACAACGTTTGGGTACTAACAGACAGACCAGATCACAAGAAGTTTATTGGCACCAAATGGGTGTACAAAAACAAGAGTGATGAAGACGGAGCTGTTGTTAGGAATAAAGCCAGACTTGTTGCTAAAGGATATGCACAGTGTGAAGGAATAGATTTTGATGAAACCTATGCACCAGTTGCAAGACTAGAAGCCATCAGACTATTCCTCGCATATGCTGCATTCAAAGATTTTGAAGTCTACCAGATGGATGTAAAGAGTGCATTTCTAAATGGCATCCTAGAAGAAGAAGTCTATGTGGAGCAGCCACCAGGATTTGTCAAAGGAGACAAAGTCTACAAGCTGCTGAAAGCTCTATATGGACTTAAGCAAGCACCAAGAGCTTGGTATGAAACCCTATCCATATTTCTTGAGAAGAACGGTTTCTGCAAAGGAAAGGTAAACAAGACCTTATTCAGAGTTGAGCACGAAGGACACATATTGATAGTTTAGATATATGTGGATGATATTATATTTGGCTCAACCAACCCAGAGCTGTGTGAGAAATTCTCTAACCTCATGCAAGGTGAGTTTGAAATGAGTATGATGGGAAAGCTTAACTTCTTTCTTGGATTACAAGTTAAGCAGATGGAAAATGGAATTTTCATCAACCAAGCCAAATATACCAGAGATCTAATCAAGAGATTTGGAATGGAATCATCTAAACCAGCAAGAATACCTATGAGCACAAGTACTCACCTAGATGTAGATGAGGGAGGCATATCAGTGGATTCAACCCACTACAGAGGACTCATTGGATCATTGCTATACCTCACTGCAAGCAGGCCAGACATATCTTATGCCGTAGGAGTTTGTGCACGATTTCAATCTAAGCCTAAGCAGTCGCACCTAGATGCAGCAAAGAGGATAATTAAATACCTTAAGTCTACGGTCAATGTTGGACTATGGTATCCTAAGGACGATAACTTCAAGCTGTCGGGATATTCAGATGCAGATTTCGAGGATGCAAAATTAATAGGAAAAGCACTAGTGGAACGTGCCAATTCCTAGGAACCAGACTGATATCTTGGTTTAGCAAGAAACAGGTTTATAACTCTATCTCTACCACAGATTCAGAATACCTAGCTGCAGGTAGTTGTTGTGCCCAGATCTTGTGGATCAGACAGCAGCTAAGGGACTACAATATCATTGCCAATGAAGTCCCGATCTGGTGTGACAACAATAGTGCTATTGCAATAACCAACAATCCAGTTTTGCATTCGAGGACCAAGCACATTGATGTTAAGCACCACTTCATTAGAGATCACGTGCTTAACAAGAGAGTCAGAGTTGAAAGAGTCAGCACAGACTATCAAATTGCTGATATCTTTACCAAACCTTTGCCCAAAGAAAGGTTTTTGGAGCTGAGCAGAGAACTTGGCCTACTAGATTGGGAATCTAGTACAGAAGAAAGATCCAGCTGAAGCAGATCAGACGAAGGACGGACTTAGCTGATCGAAGGAATCAGAACCTACCTGTTGCAGACAAGAAGACGAAGGACAGACGAAGAAACCTAGCTGATAAAATATCAGGCGAAAAGTCAGAGGAGGAAGCAGGTTTAATTATCTCTATCCCTAAAGCAAACTACACCTTTCACCTACTGGACAACAATATTTTCAACTTGTCCCTAGAGCAATTACAATTAGTCAAACCACAAGCTCTAAAACACTCTTTTGTTCATATTTTTGAAGAGTGGAAATTTTTTAAATCACTGTCGTTTGCTAAACTTCAAACCTATGTTGAAACCAGTGGTTGGGAATATCCCCAAGCCACAGAGGATGTACTGATACACTTTCGCAAAGTATCAGACACAGTTTTGATTCTTCAAGAGAATTGGTTCATGTCCAATTTCAAAACCAGCATGGACCAATTCATCCACTCTATAATGTACAGTATTTTTTATTGATCTTTTGGGAAAGAAGATGAGGAGGAAGAAGAAAAGGAAATAAGGATTGAAGAAGTGAATGGATAAGAGGTAGAAGAGGAAGTTATTGTCATAGATGACGAAGAAGAGGAGCAGGAAGAAAAAAGAGGAGAAAATATTTTAGTTCAAAAAGAAACTGAAGAAGAAGTTGAAAAAATAGAGGAATTAGTAGATGAAGAAGAAGAAGAAGGGGAAGAGGTCGATCAGGAGGATGATGAAGATAAGGAGGATGATGAGAATGATGGAAAAGATGATAAAAATGATGGAGAAGACCATAAGGATGATGATGATGAGGATAAAGGAGGAGAACAAGTGGTTGAAAAAGAAAAAGAGAATGTTGAAGAGGAAGAAAAGGAAGAAGAAGGAGAGAAGGAGTTAGAAAAAGAAGAAGGAGAGAAGGAGTTAGAAGAAGAGAAAGAGAAGGAACCGGAGAAAGAGCCAGAATTAGAGGCTGCAGACAAGGCTGGGGTGCCTGCCCGATATACCAGCCTAGACGCAGAGTTGGCTGAGGACTCCAGATTGGGGACACCTGAATAGACCCCATATGAAGTGCCAGCTGCAGATAGGAGCCTGCAGTCAAGTGGATCGTTCGCAGAAGGCTCAGGCGAGCACTCTCCACCATCGCAGATCTCACCTGCGATGACCGAGCTGATAAGACAAATAGTCAAGGACACTATTGGAGAGTTGCTTGCATCTCAGGTCACCCCTGATCTCCAATCCATCAATGCAAAGATCGATACCTTACTGCAGCGGGAAGTCCCTCAACCTCATCCTCCTACAAATAACAGAATGCCTTTTGGCATGTCTGACTGGATGCATCGAATGGAGCAGCAGTTGACCACCTTGGTTGATGCTGGCAAAAAGGGGGAAGAAAGGATTCAGGGGGAAGGCAGCATTCAAGGAGAAATAAGGGAAGAGGTGAGAACTAAAAAGAGGCAGGATGTCGAGTTGATCACTGCTGGGACATCTTCAGCCAAGAGAAAGGGAGATGCTTCAGAACAGGCTGATGATCATCCTGCAAGCAAAAGAAGAAGGAACAGAGGAGGATTCGAGCCTACTCTAGAATGGGAAGGGAAAGAGTTGTGGTACGTTGAAGATTTTATACCTCACGAAGCTTTAGTTATGTGGGGATCTGCAAGGAAAAGGTTCAACAGAGATTACTATATCTGGGAAATACTCCAGGATAGTAGCTGCTCCCCACAACAGATTTTCATCAATTTCATGGAGGCAACATATCCACAACTCTGGACCATACTTCTAAAACATGCTGAAGCATGCAATGCATATCCCATGATCCCTCCGTTCAGGCCAAAAGATCCTCCCACTTTGGAGAATAATGAGTTGAATGAACTAGATCTCCTGAGGAAGATAAAGAAATTATGTGTTGAGAATAAGTTCTCATCTCAAGAAGAGCAAGATTTTGCAGCTCTTATTATAAGAAGAAAATATGGTCTTATTCCTCTTAAAACAAGACCAATTGGAGCTAAACCATTCAGACCTGCCAAGCAGCCTATCCGAAGAGGCAGAGGCAGAGGCAAATGACTTACATTTATTTTTGTACTTGTAAAATTTTCTTGTAAATTTAAGACATGTATTTGTAATCAATTCAGAAAATTTTATAACAGTCTTTTGAATGACAATTTCCAGTTGTCTCAAAAATTAGACTGATTTTAGTTTGTGTCTTGCACTCAAGTGCAGACTTGTTCATTTGAATGTTTGCTTAAGTTTTGCCATCATCAAAATAGGGGGAATTTGTTAGGAATACTTGTTAGATTTTGATGATGTCATTAATATAATTCAAATGTTTATTACTTGGAAAAAATGTCAGGAAGAACCAAATGAGTATCATCCATAGGCCAAATTATGTTAAGTTTAATACTTGGCAAAATATAAAGAAGAACTAAATGAGTATCTTCTATAGGCTAAAATAAGTTAGGCTAAAATCGGCTAAGTACTAAAGATCAGCTGAGTTCATCAGAGAGGTACAACCGAGTAAAGTCAGAGAAGACCTGGTCAACAAAAATCATCAGGGATATTTGACCAGACTGCAGTCAAGTAACCTCAGACAAGTCATCTGATCAGGCGAATCCCAAACAGTGAACATCTGAGAAGCCCAGACTGCAGAGAAGTTAACTTCACATCAGCCTACTCGAGATCAGCCATGTACTCCATGTCCACGTCAGCATGCGTTGAAAAGTCAAATATTACTGAAAGTCACATGCAATGTGAAGAGACAAATTGGAGAGATTCCCGCAAAGGATATGAATTAAATAATTCATCCAGGCCTACCTTGAAGACTTTAATCATATTATATTCAAAATATTCGGCCCCTCACATGCAAAGTCTTCACAACGGTCGAAAGATGGACTAAATTATGGGAATCCAGCCTTGCAACGTTCAAAAAGAAAACAACGAAGTCTACTTCTCCAACGGACGGATTTGTTGAAAATATTTGCAACGACTATGAAGGAAAAGCTCAGAGATCGTGACCTATATATATCCGAAGATTTGAAGCTGAGCATCAACACAACAATTACAAACGGTGCGAACATACTCTCAAGCAATCAAAGCATTCAAGCAATCTAAAAGTGAAATATAGCATCGTGAAAAGAGCGGTTCTCAAAAGTTCATACTTGAAGAAGCTCTTAGTTGGAGAAGACAAAAACTCGTGTCTTAAATCCTGAGTTTGGGGTACTTCACTGGTTGATGTTCGAGACTGTAAAGGCATCCAAGGATCGCGGATCAAGAGGTGCAAGGTAGTCAAGTGTGTTGCAACGGCAAGGATTTCCACTTGTTGGAAGCTGTTGTAATTTGGTTGAATCACTGTAATCTTTATCACTGGTTGACAATTATAGTGAATTCATCTCCAACTGGTTTGGAGAAAAGTGGATTAGTAGAGGATTACCCCACCTCTAAGACCACTATAACTGCCTGCGTATTTTACTGTTTTATTGCATCATACTTTAACTGCTGTATTCATTGTTAAGTGTTTCATTAGTTGTTTTGTATTCGTCATCAGCTGACTTCCGCACGTATTGAGAACAAACGACCCTAAGTCATTTGTATATGTATCAGCTGAAGAAACTTACTCTTTGAGAAAAAGAGTTTAAGAGTTTCAATAAGTCTATTCACCCCCCCTCTAGACTTATTTCTGGACGACTTGTGACCTACAATTAAGATTAAGAGTTGAGAATTACCTTGCTTTGTATGGAAGAAGGCAAGAAGAAGAAGAGGTGAATATAGGTCGTCCGAGTGCTGCGCGAAGGAAGGGAAGGAAACTTACCTAGTTGTGTCGGCCAATCGGGTTTATGAAGGAGACCTGGGCTTTTGAACTTCATAACAGGGGCCGCGACACAACTTAAGTGAGACGCGACCCAGAGTACAGCCTGCCCGGGCTTCTTTATTCTATCGCCGTGTGCCGCGGCTCAGCGTACGGGTGCCGTGGCTCGTAGTGTAAGTGTGTCGCGGCTCATTTGGTCCGTGCCGCGGCACGGAGTATAGTTACCTGGGCGTTTCTGGGGCATTTGGCGTGCCGCGGCTCATTGCCTTTGTGCCGCGTCTCAGGGTTCGGGTGTGCCGTGGCTCAGTAAGATCGTGCCGCGGGACAGAGTATAGTTCGGTCGGCCTTTTTATGTCAATTTGTGTGTGCCGCGGCTCGCTTCCATTGTGCCGCGGCCCATTGCTGAATTTTCCCCTGGGGTGATTTCTACACAGAATTTTCAAAGGAAAACACTTAGAATGAGAGAGATAAGCATATCAAAGCAAAAATGAAAAAAAAAAAATAGGCTCTAGAATGCATGAAAACACTGAAAAACAAAAATCTACAATTAATACTCAGGTTGCCTCCCGAGAAGCGCTAAGTTTATAGTCTTCAGTGGGACTTTTCTAGCATTCATCCGGCGGTGGATAAGACGACGCTCGTCTTTTGCGCGTCTATTGTATTACCCAAGTAGGCCTTCAACCGCTGCCCATTAACTTTGAATTTGCGGTCATCTTTTTGTACTTCCACTGCTCCGTGTGGGAACACTTGAACTACTGTAAACGGTCCCGACCATCGTGAACGCAATTTCCCAGGGAATAACCTTAAGTGAGACTCAAACAACAACACCTCTTGACCCGGAACAAACTCTCGATGTGTGATATGCTTATCATGCCAAATCTTTGTCCGCTCCTTATAAAGCTTCGCATTTTCGTATGCATCATGGCGAATTTCATCCAGCTCGTTCAACTGCAAACAACATTTTTCACCAGCAGATTTTAGATCAAAATTTAATTTCTTTATCGTCCAGTAAGCACGATGTTCGATCTCTACGGGCAAATAACAACTTTTCCCATAAACCAATCTGTAAGGCGACATCCCGATAGGTGTTTTATACGCAGTACGCTATGCCCAAAGTGCATCATCGAGTTTAAAGGACCAATCTTTTCGAGACGAGCTGACTATTTTTTCCAAGATCCACTTTAGCTCTAGATTTGATATCTCGACTTGACCGCTCGTCTGGGGATGGTAGGCTGTAGCAACACGATGAGTGACTCTGTATTTTCTCAAGACCACATCAAGGAATTTGTTGTCGAAGTGTGAACCACCATCACTGATAATAGCACGTGGAGTCCCAAAACGCGTGAAAATATATTTTTTTATAAATTTGATTACGACATTGGACCCATTTGTTGGTAGTGCCACCGCTTCGACCCACTTTGAGACGTAGTCCACAGCTACCAGAATATAGAGATTCTTATTTGATAGAGGAAATGGACCCATGAAGTCGATCCCCCAAACGTCGAACAATTCAACCTCAAGTATAGTGTTCAGCGGCATTTCATGTCGTCTTGAGATGTTTCCCGTCCGTTGAAACCGATCACACATGGACACAAAGGAGTGAGTATCTTTGAATAATGACGGCCAATAGAGCCCCGATTGTAATACCTTTTCCTCTGTTCTATTTCCACTAAAATGCCCACCGTAGGGTGATGCATGACAATGATTCAGCACACTGTGGATTTCCTCATCCGGAACACATCTGCGAATGATTTGATTAGGGCATCTTTTAAACAGAAAAGGATCGTCCCACAAATAATACTTAGCATCTGAAATCAACTTCTTCTTCTGATGACGCAAGAGATCATTCGGAATTATTTTGCTTGCCAGATAGTTCACCAGGTCAGCGTACCAAGGTGCGTGTTGCGAACCCAACTTGTAGAGCTGTTCATCGGGAAAGGTTTCCACAATTTGTGGATGACTTTCCCCCTTCTCAAGAGAATTCTCTAATCGTGATAGATGATCAGTAATAACATTCTCAGTCCCCTTTTTGTCCCGAATTTCCAAGTTGAATTCTTGAAGGAGAAGCACCCACCTAATCAACCTTGGTTTAGCATCCTTCTTCTCCAAAAGGTATTTGATCGCCGAATGGTCGGTCCACACCACTACTTTCGTCCCCAACAAATACGCCCAAAATTTATCGAAAGCAAAGATTACAGCTAACAATTCTTTTCTGTTGTGGCATAATTTCTTTGGGCGTTGTCAAGAGTTCGGCTTGCATAATACACGACGTGGAACACTTTCTCTCGTCTCTGTCCCAAAACAGCCCCAATGGGAAAATCACTAGCATCACACATTAACTCAACGGAAGATCCCAGTCTGGAGCGACTATTACCGGTGCGGTGCTTAGAGCTTTCTTCAATAGATCGAAACTTTCTTTACACGACTCGTCAAAACTAAACGGAACATCCTTCATGAGCAAATTTCACAACGGCTTCGTGATCTTCGAAAAATCCTTAATGAACTGGCGGTAAAAACCGGCGTGTACCAAAAAGCTTCTTATCCCTTTCATCGAAGTAGGCGGAGGCATCTTCTCAATTGTTTCAATTTTTGCTCGGTCGACTTCGATTCCATGGGAGGATATTCGGTGTCCAAGTACAATGCCCTCCTGGACCATAAAATGGCACTTCTCCCAGTTCAAGACCAAATTTGTTTCTTCGCATCTTTTTAGGACTTTCTGCAAATTCTGCAAACACATATCAAACGAATCACCGAAAACAGAAAAATCATCCATAAAAATTTCAATGCAATGCTCTACCATGTCATAAAAAATAGCCATCATACACCGTTGAAAAGTAGACGGCGCATTACATAAACCAAAAGGCATGCGCCTATAAGCGAAAATGCCGTAAGGACATGTAAACGTCGTTTTCTCTTGGTCTTCTGGGGCTATATAAATCTGATTATACCCAGAATAACCATCAAGAAAGCAATAGAAATCATGTCCGGCACATACGCCACCCCGTGACAATCCTAATGAGAATTAATTCATTATCATCATTTTGAATAACCGTTATCCCACCCTTCTTTGACACAACTTGGACCGGACTTACCCATTTGCTATCACAAATAGGAAATATCATACCTGCATCGAGGAGTTTTAAAACCTCGACTTTTACCACCTCTTTCATATTTGGATTTAAACGGCGTTGATGCTCCACAGATGGTTTGTAGTCTTCCTCCATCGAAATTTTGTGCATGCAAATGGACGGGCTGATTCCCTTAATATCCGCAATAGACCATCCAAGGGCAGATTCGTACTCCCTCAGAACCCTCAATAATTTCTCCTCTTGATCCCCCGCTAAAGTGGCCGAAAGGATAACTGGCAAGGAATCGCCGAGTCCCAAAAATGCATATTTTAAATGAGTCGGCAGATGCTTGAGCTCCATCTTTGGAGGTTTCTCAATTGATGGGACAGGTCGAGTTGGTGAACTTCCGAGCTCCTCATATGGCCGAGGAGTGAAAAATGGTGGGGAAGCATCCATGTGTCGTACATAGGCTACATGTTCTGAATTTAATTCGGAAGCAGACCCAATCAAACGGACTCCAGTGGATCGGATGGATAATTCTCTCGAAAGGCTCTACTTACACACGAGTCAATGACGTCAACTTTGAAACAATTTTCAGCATCACTAGGATATTTTAAGGATCGAAAGATATTGAACGTTACCTGCTCCTCTTGAACTCGTAGACTAAGCTTCCCTTTTTCCTCATAGATCAAAGTTCGGCCGGTTGCCAAAAATGGTCATCCCAAGATAATTGGGATGTCGTGGTCCTCCTCCATGTCGAGCACAATGAAATCGGCCGGAAAGATGAATTTATCGACCTTGACTAAGACGTCCTCTATTACTCCCCTCGGATATTTGATAGATCTATCGGCTAATTGCAAAGAGACCGTCGTCGGCTTGGCTTCCCCAATATCCATCTTCTTAAAAATATAAAGGGGCATAAGCTTTATGCTGGCTCCAAGACAATGGTGCATGGAATAGTAAAGCTTCCCGGATCCCTCAATTTAGGTGGGAGCTTCTTCTATAGAATAGCACTGCACTCCTCCGTCAATGCGACTGTCTCATACTCCTCAAGCTTTCTTTTGTTTGATAATATTTCTTTCATGAACTTCACATAACTCGGCATTTGTTCCAAGGCGTCGGCAAATGGAATGTTGATATGTATTTTCTTGAAGACGTCAAGAAACTTGGAGAATTGCTTGTCCAATTTTTGCTTTTGCAGACGTTGTGGGAATGGAATTTGAGGAGTGGGATGAGTAGTCGACACTGCCTTTGGCTTGGGCGCCTCGTCCTTTTCTTTCTCACTGTGGTCGCTCTTGTCCTTGTTATTGGTAGGCTACGCTTTCAGCTCCTTTCCGCTTCGTAGCTCGATCGCTTGCACGTTTTCCTTGGGGTTCATTTCGGTGGCGCTGGGTAATACACCTTGAGGTCGAGAGGACAATAGATTTGCAATCTGCCCCATTTGTACTTCCAAGTTTCGGATGGAGGCGGAATGATTTTGTAAGGTAGTCTCAGTGCGGGTCATGAATTGGCTCGTATTAGCCGCCATTTTAGCAAGAGCATCTTCCAAGGATACCTTTGGTGGTTGAGGGGGCTGCTGTGGGGGCTGCGTGAATTGAGCTTGCGGAGATTTTAAAGCTTGCCCATTTTTCCATGAAAAATTTGGGTGATTTAGCCACCCTTGATTGTATGTGTTGGAATACGGATTGTTCTGCCGATTCCCGTTCCCCACAAACTGAGCTTGTTCCATTGGAGGTTGCTCGAAAGGATTTCCAACTTGGCACTCTGCACTAGGATGAGACCCATTGCACCAATTGCATGATTCCGTGGTAACGGAGGTAGGAGCATGTGAAAAGGCTTGCAATTGCTGAGTCAGCACTGCGACTTGGGCTGATAGTGTAGAGATCGGATCGTTGTCAGAAACTCCCATAACTCACTTTGGGTTTACTCGTTCGGAAGGCCACTGATAAGCATTTGTAGCCATCGCCTCCAATAGAGAATGAGCTTCCGCCATAGTCTTTCCCATTAATGCTCCTCCAGCGGCTGCATCAACAAAAGTGCGTGTAGAAGCACTCAATCCGTTATAGAACATCTGAATTTGTAGCCAGTCCAGTAGGCCATGGTGTGGGCCTCTCCTTAGCAAATCCTTGTATCGCTCCCAAGCTTCATGAAGCGACTCCATATCAAATTGCCCGAAAGTGGTTATCTCGTTCCTTAGTCTCGCTGTTTTTGATGGTGGAAAGAACTTAGCCAGAAAGGCTTGTGCTAATTCCGCCAAAGTTGTGATAGAGCCCGGTGGTAGTGAATTCAACCAAAACTTGGCTTTGTCCCTTAGAGAGAAAAGGAAAAGCCGCAGACGAATAGCATCATCGGTAACACCGTTATTCTTGAAGGTGTCACATATCTCGAGAACTGAAGCGATGTGTGCATTGGGGTCATCGTTCGCCAGTCCACAAAATTGGCTTGCTTGCACCATCTGAATAATAGCCGGCTTAATCTCAAAGTTGTTCGTGTAACACCCCCAATCCACTCAGGGATATTACACGCCGTAGACCCTCTCCTCGAGGATCTACCAGGCTGATAACTAAAATCAAACATCTACACATCGCCCTTAAGGCTAAAATGACTCAGTGGACCGATTTGATCTTTCAATAATTACATACAACTCAAATGTGACTCATGCCCACGCAGGGGTTAAAATACAACCACACCCGTACAATGGGAAAAATATACTGCAGGGGAAAAGAAAATACAACTAGACCAATACGACAGCAACGGATCCTCGTGTGATTAGTATCGTTCATCTTTCATCATCATTCGTGCCGACCCTGTGCTATGATCCAAAACCTGAATGCAAAAATAGACATCCACCCCCCGAATACTCGGGGGTTAGCAAAACTCCACTGTTTTGCTAGTGCAAGTACAAAGTGCAAATACGAGCCATACAATTCACATTTCACGAATAACAATAACCAGGAATCTTCAAAAATCCAAAAGTAACGAAAAGTACTTCCCGAGACAAGAGTTTGGGTAAAACATTCCGACTCCGAAAGACCACAATTAAGGGGAAACAATTTATGAAACAGTTTAAAATGCCATCGAGACTTTTAATAGAAAACAATTTAGGATTATCGAATCATTCTCTTTCCAAAATCAACAGGGGTCACAGCCCAAAGGTTTGTTTTCGCAAATAGAAAACCAACAGCAATACACAGGGTTAAAACCCACGTCACGTGTCTTCGGCGGACATAAAATCAATAAAATATAATCACCCAAGATACGTAAACCTTGGTCACCAAAAATACAACACCAACTCGTGAATCCAGGGCTATACCATTGGATTCCCTTCGTGGCCCCGTCGGACCCTCCCAAGGTGAGCAGAATGCGTTTTCGAAATCATATACACTAACTCGTGAAGTTTTACTCGTGAATCCAGGGCTATACCATTGGACTCCCGTCGTGGCCCCATCGAACCAACCCACGGTGAGTAAAATACATTCACTAAAACATACACACGCACTCGTGAAGTTTTACTCGTGAATCCAGGGCTATACCATTGGACTCCCGCCGTGGCCCCGTCGAACCAACCCACGGTGAGTAAACACATTCACAAACATAAGCAACCACACTCGTGAATCCAGGGCTATACAATTGGACTCCCACCGTGGCCCCGTCGAACCAACCCACGGTGAGGAAAATACATTCACACAATTAACACGTCACAACAAGGACATTCATACAATCCACCAAAGGCAACAAACACAAAGCACGACGTAATCGTCAAATCACAACGCACCGAAATGAAACAATATACATCCACACACAACACCAAGTGCACAAACACACCAAACATATCCACAGGAGTCACATACTCGTTCATGAAACACACCAATCACCAAAACACACGCGGTTTTGAAAGAGGGCCTTTAACAAGGCTAACCAAATCTTTTGAAAACTCATTTCAAACAAACAAACAAACACACCAAGACGATCACCGATCATCATATCCACAAAACAAGAATAGTATGGATGAGGTACTTGCCTCGAATAAGAACAACGCGAAGAATCGACCGAAGTAGGTTGACACGAACCGACTACGAACCCGCCGACTCCACCGATCGCCAACTCGCGTTCATAAACTACGAAGGACAATAACAACAATGAAATGGATTCCCTAACACGACTTAAAGCCGTTGAATTCAAAGAACGAATGACGAAAGTTCAAGCGTTTCCCCCAAAACGGCCAAGAACACGATTCGTTCCGTCAAAACCCGAAAATGGAATTCCAAGTTGAAATATGGATATACAATCCATAGAATATGTTTAACAACATCATTTAACCACAATCGATCCATCAAAAACGGATGAAAAACGAGATCGAGGACAAATCCCCCAAAAAGTCAACTCGAAGGAAATCAAGAAATATACTTCGATTCGACGAAGAACAATGGATTAAATGATGTTAAACACAAGAATTAATCATACCCATCATTAATTAATCAACAACACGGAACGAATCAGACAAAAATGCAAAAACCCCCAAATTCTCCCAAAATAGGGTTATAGGAAATCTCACCTTGATTCGCTGTATCAAATGAGGTTACGGAGGGATTAATCGATGATATGAACTCCCAATCTTCATGGATTAGTTGCTTGACAACATGTCTCCTGGATCGCCAAGTCTCCAGCCGCGGAGAGGAAAAGATGGAAATGAAAAACGGGTGAAAATATGACTACTCTGTCATATTTATACAGGCACGGCCTAGCGTGCGCTACACCTTCCGGACTAGCGTGCGCTAACGGGCAGCCTCAGCCGATAACCCTCGGCCGGGGCCCGCAAGGCATGGTACTGAAGACTCAATTTGCCGACTGGATCCTGCCTGCCCGACCGCGATAGTGCGCGCTGCGCGGATGCTAGCGTGCGCTAGCCGATCTGTCCCGTAACCTCTCGATCGAATCGCCCGCCAGTAACGACGCTAGTCCGGGCCGACGGCGCTACGCCTGCCGACTAGCGCGCGCTACGCTCGGCGTAGCGTGCGCTACCTGCCGATCCTAACCGATTCCAGAACCCCAGGACTCCACTGTCCAGACCCGATAGCGTGCGTTAGGCCAGCCGGTAGCGTGCGCTACACCTGCCGGTTAGCGCGCGCAGCCTTCCGGCCGTAGCGTGCGCTACGCCGGTTCCTGCCGCATCCATCCGGCCAGTGCCCGCAATCGTCCGGCCAGTCCCGCAACCGTCCGGCCAGTGCTCGAACACCTGGGCTCGACGACTCGATTTCCGAAAACGCACGGAACGAACATGACGAAAAGTTCGCGGACGACATCAACGACCCAGAATGAAAACATAATACCATAATTAGTCATACGCGACCAAGAAACGGGTCGAGACAACAATTACAGATACGGATACCCGTAACTTTGGGTAAATTATAAAATGGCCCAAAACGCCCGAAAATCACGATACGTGATCGAATAACCAAACTGAAGTTCACAACACGTATAACAAAGTTAAACGAACTTACGGGAAACTCGAAACAGCAGTTTCGACCGAGATTCGCAAGAATCGAACTCAAGTGCGGATAAGTCGCTAAAAAGCACGGAACTCAACAAAACGACACCGAAACGAACTCGGATGTCAAAAAGTGTAGAATTAATCATTCTCAGGATAATGAAACGGTCATGAGCGAGTCATCAAAATGGACTTCCGCTGAAAAAAATAAAAAAAAAGAAATTACTGGAAATCGAAAATTGCGAATATTACATTCTACCCTCCTTAAAAGAAGTTTCGTCCCGAAACTTAAAACAAGTAGGGAGAAGCAATATCCCACCAAGAAAACTCAACGAGATACGCAAGAAACGCGTAACTAACGCCCAACGGCGAAACGTTACAAACAACACAACGGAATATATGGTGTGAAAACACGCTCCACGACGACCAACACAACGTCGCCGTTAGGGATATGATAAAACCAACAAGTGAAAAGCGTCAACAAATAGATAGTACAATCAAGTCGATTATCCGAACCGTCACAAAACACACGTACGAAAATCAATACGATTGAACAACCCAACGGTTCATCAATCAAAACGCAAGCCAAACGCTGAACAAATACGGAATTCCACCGCCTAAGGGTTGGAAGATCGAAAACGAGACTAATTTCACGAACTGAAGGGAATTACAAAGGAGCCTGAACGTTCACCAATCACGGAACGAGATCAATAAAAACCGAACAATCAAACGATCGAACCACAATGATCGAGACAACAAAAATCGAACAATCATGTCCGAAACACGAAGGATAATAAAATTCAAACAACAACTCCCAGGATGATCTGGTGAGAACAACAAGACATGCATTCCCATAAGATCCACAGGAAAGGGAATAGCGATTGAAAAGTCACAACGACAAACGAGTTATTCCGAAACAATACCACACTCGTTCGATCAACAAAAGCAAGGGGCAAGACAAGCTCAGAAAATGTCAACGAACATAAACGAGTCGACAAAGTCGAGAATACAGAAGTTTAAAATCCGATCCACTACGAATAAAAGAACTACTAGAACCAAAAGATGTTGCTCCCGAACAAGGTTCACAAAAATCGAACCGAACTCGGAAAAGTCACAGCGATACCAGATCGACCCAAAACAAGATCACAGTTCGTTCGAACGATGAAACTGAAATACAGAACAAGTTCAGAAGGTATCAACGAATACGAGCGAGTCAATAGACCTGACAAACAGGAAATGCAGAAGTCCAAAAACAATACGGGTATTACATTCGACCTCTTATAAAAGAAGGTCGTCCCCGCAACTCACAATAACGGAAACAAGGTAACAACACAAAAAGCAACCGATAGAAAAATCTCCCATGGACCTCTTAGAAACGATCCTAATGTATGTGCTGAAGCGCGAACTCCGAAAGTCTCAGTAGCTAATTCGCAAAACTGAATTCGGTGTCCCTCGAGTCCACACTCGAAATGTGTTACTGACGAGAAGGACAATTTGCACATACATTCCCCCGACACATCACGGTTGAAATTCCTCGGCTCGGCATACCAAAAATACAAACGCTAGATACAATGGAACATAACATCACAAAACAACAAACCGGAGATGCCAACTCAGCACAACAAGGAATCATAACACATATCATATGCAACGATTACCATCGTAAAGTAATACACACACAAACACTACAACAACGACGGTATCGTTCGGCGACCTCAACAGCCCGAACGAGAACCAGCACATAATTACAAACATCATGAAACAATCATACATGTACACAAACGTACAAACCCAAGCTTTAACAACTCACACAAGTGCGATAACACGCAAGCCACCACGAAATGACAACATTAAAGATCGTCATCACACCTTCCCCGACCACAAGCAGGAAATGATGGGTTTTAAAAACGAAAACCACCTTATGAAAACAGTTTGGAAACACCAGTTGATCTTGAGTATCATTTTACAAAAAGTTGAACAAAAATCATTGTCGAGACTTTGAAAACCATCTTGCGTTTGATAAAACGAGGACACTTTCCTTTTTGTGAAAACTTTCAGAAATATCCGACCCTCGGGTCTAAGTATAAGTGTTTCTAAAACATTGAAAATATCTCAAAACATTTTGGTCCTCGAGGTAGAAGAATTTGGAAACATATTGTGGCACCTTGGAAGTACCACGAGAAAACGATTCATTTTAAAAGTACGTCTTTATTTTATAAGATACTCAAGGTTTTCAAAAATAATTCAATGGGCTAGAATGCCCAAAAATGCTCATGTAACAATATTCGTTTAAACATATTATAATATATGCATCAAATCGCAAAAAGTCAAGACAATACATGTCTTTTACCGGGAAGACAAACAATCAATTATCACAGTCAAAAAGACATAAATAATGACAACACTCTTCATACAAACGAAATAAGAGAATCACACGAACGCATCACGAAACCAAGAATCTACATGAAGGTTCCATCACTTAACACAAAATCAAACAAATAGCTCGTGTCACACGAGGCACAACACAAAGAAGGGAGACTTACTTCCACAGGTCGCACGAAGATGATGATCGCCCATCGATACTAATCACGAACAACAAACTCAGACGACGCGTCGCGACACGACTCAGTCAGACAAAATCCAATGAGACAAAACTCAATAGACACCACTGACCCGACAGCCTAGGTTTCCACAACCTAAGCTCTGATACCATTTATGTAACACCCCCAATCCACTCAGGGATATTACACGCCGTAGACCCTCTCCTCGAGGATCTACCAGGCTGATAACTAAAATCAAACATCTACACATCGCCCTTCAGGCTAAAATGACTCAGTGGACCGATTCGGTCTTTCAATAATTACATACAACTCAAATGTGACTCATGCCCATGCAGGGGTTAAAATACAACCACACCCATACAACGGGAAAAATATACTGCAGCGGAAAAGAAAATACAACTAGACCAATACGACAGCAACGGATCCTCGTGTGATTAGTATCGTTCATCTTTCATCATCCTTCGTGCGGACCCTGTGCTATGCTCCAAAACCTGAATGCAAAAATAGACATCCACCCCCCGAATACTCGGGGGTTAGCAAAACTCCACTGTTTTTCTAGTGCAAGTACAAAGTGCAAATACGAGCCATACAATTCACATTTCACGAATAACAATAACCAGAAATCTTCAAAAATCCAAAAGTAATGAAAAGTACTTCCCGAGACAAGAGTTTGGGTAAAACATTCCGACTCCGAAAGACCACAATTAAGGGGAAACAATTTATGAAACAGTTTAAAATGCCATCGAGAGTTTTAAGAGAAAACAATTTAGGATTATCGAATCATTTTCTTTCCAAAATCAACAGGGGTCACAGCCCAAAGGTTTGTTTTCGAAAATAGAAAACCAACAGCAATACACAGGGTTAAAACCCATGTCACGTGTCTTCGGCGGACATAAAATCAATACAATATAATCGTCCAAGATACGTAAACCTTGGTCACCAAAAATACAACACCAACTCGTGAATCCAGGGCTATACCATTGGATTCCCTTCGTGGCCCCGTCGGACCCTCCCAAGATGAGCAGAATGCGTTTTCGAAATCATATACACCAAATCGTGAAGTTTTACTCGTGAATCCAGGGCTATACCATTGGACTCCCGTCGTGGCCCCGTCGAACCAACCCACGGTGAGTAAAATACATTCACTAAAACATACACACGCACTCATGAAGTTTTACTCGTGAATCCAGGGCTATACCATTGGACTCCCGCCGTGGCCCCGTCGATCCAACCCGCGGTGAGTAAACACATTCACAAACATAAGCAACCGCACTCGTGAATCCAGGGCTATACCATTGGACTCCCACCGTGGCCCCGTCGAACCAACCCACGGTGAGCGAAATACATTCACACAATTAACACGTCACAACAAGGACATTCATACAATCCACCAAAGGCAACAAACACAAAGCACGACGTAATCGTCAAATCACAATGCACCGAAATGAAACAATATACATCACACGAAACACCAAGTGCACAAACACACCAAACATATCCACAAGAGTCACATACTCGTTCATGAAACACACCAATCACCAAAACACACGCGGTTTTGAAAGAGGGCCTTTAACAAGGCTAACCAAATGTTTTGAAAACTCATTTCAAACAAACAAACAAACACACCAAGACGATCACCGATCATCATATCCACAAAACAAGAATAGTATGGACGAGGTACTTGCCTCGAATAAGAACAACGCGAAGAATCGACCGAAGTAGGTTGACACGAACCGACTACAAACACGCCGACTCCACCGATCGCCAACTCGCGTTCATAAACTATGAAGGACAATAACAACAATGAAATGAATTCCCTAACACAACTTAAAGCCGTTGAATTCAAAGAACGAATGACGAAAGTTCAAGCGTTTCCCCCAAAACGGCCAAGAACACGATTCGTTCCGTCAAAACCCGAAAATGGAATTCCAAGTTGAAATATGAATATACAATCCATAGAATATGTTTAACAACATCATTTAACCACAATCGATCCATCAAAAACGGATGAAAAACGAGATCGAGGACAAATCCCCCAAAAAGTCAACTCGAAGGAAATCAAGAAATATACTTCGATTCGACGAAGAACAATGGATTAAATGATGTTAAACACAAGAATACTACCAAGATTAATCATACCCATCTTGAATTAATCAACAACACGGAACGAATCGGACAAAAATGCAAAAACCTCCAAATTCTCCCAAAATAGGGTTCTAGGAAATCTCACCTTGATTCGCTGGATCAAAGGAGGTTACGGAGCGATTAATCGATGATATGAACTCCCAATCTTCGTGGATTAGTTGCTTGACAACATGTCTCCTGGATCGCCAAGTCTCCAGCCGCGGAGAGGAAAAGATGGAAATGAAAAACGGGTGAAAATATGACTACTCACATATTTATACGAGCACGGCCTAGCGTGCGCTACACCTTCCGGACTAGCGCACGCTAACAGTGACCTCGGCCGATAACCCTCACCGGGGCCCACAAGGCCTGCATCAAGACTCAATCGCCGGCCGGATCTGCTGCCGCCCGATCAAGGAGGCGGCTGCGGATGCTAGCGTGCGCTAGCCGATCTGTCCCGTAACCTCTGGATCGAATCGCCGCAGTAACGTACGCTAGCCGGCCGACGGCACTACGCCGCCGACTAGCGCGCGCTACGCCGGCGTAGCGTGCGCTACCGCCGATCCTAATCGATTCCGTAACCACGTGACTCCATTGTCCACCCGATAGCGTCGTTAGGCCGCAGAAGCGTCGCTACACTGCCGGCATGCGCAGCCTTCCGGCCATAGAGTGCGCTACGCTAGTTCCTGCCGCATCCGTCCGGCCGGTGCCCGCAATCGTCCGGCCAGTCCCGCAACCGTCCGGCCAGTGCTCGAACACCAGGGCTCGACGACTCGATTTCCGAAAACGCACGGAACGAACACGACGAAAAGTTCGCGGACAACATCAATGACCGGGAATGAAAACATAATACCATAATTAGTCATACGCGACCAAGAAACGGGTCGAGACAACAATTACAGATACGGATACCCGTAACTTTGGGTAAATTACAAAATGGCCCAAAACGCCCGAAAATCACGATACGTGATCGAATAACCAAACTGAAGTTCACAACACGTATAACAAAGTTAAACGAACTTACGGGAAACTCGAAACAGCAGTTTTGACCGAGATTCGCAAGAATCGAACTCAAGTGCGGATAAGTCGCTAAAAAGCACGGAACTCAACAAAACAACACCGAAACGAACTCGGATGTCAAAAAGTGTAGAATTAATCATTCTCAGGATAATGAAACGGTCATGAGCGAGTCATCAAAATGGACTTCCGCTGAAAAAAGAAAAAAAAAGAAATTACCGGAAATCGAAAATTGCGGATATTACAGTTCGCTTGGATGGTTGGACGCCGAATCCCCGAAAAGTTTGCATTTATTTATGGCATTGCATAATCACGAAGTGCCAATGCCGGTTGAGATTGCTGCATAAGATTGTTTCCTCCGTGATTTTCTGTGTTATCGGCCATGGTGTCTTTTGTCGGTAGCTCACGCTTTTTCTTCTTGTTTTTCCGAAGAGTGCGCTCGAGTTCAGTATCCAAAGGTAGAAGGCCTTCGTTACCGAATTTTCTCATGCACTAATCAAAAATTCCTGAAAGGAAAACAAATAATAAGAATTACACAAAAAAATGTTCAAACTAAGACTAGAACTACTGAAATCGATATTAGTAAAATAATCAGTCCCCGACAACGGCGCCAAAAACTTATTGCGAAATTCGGTGAACGCAAGTGCACGTTTTCGTAAACAAGTAATAAAGTAGTAAGAAAGTATCGTTCCCTCGAGGACTGACTCACTAATTACCGATTTATTTGTATTCCAATTTTATTTGAACTATCGAAATTGGAGATGCAAGCAATAATTAAAGAAAATTAATAAAAGCAAAATTAGTAAAATCGATTGTTCGAAGGAAGAAGATCAAATAAGGAATTAATCTAGGATTGTGAATCCACCTCAGTTTATCCGAATTACTCTTGATTATATGACTTTAATGATTTCCTAATTTATTGAAGGCGAAGATTGCTAAAATACTCTACCGCCTCTCCCGAGGTCAATATAATTTTCTACGGTGAATAAAACACTCTATCCCTAGGTGAATTAATTCGTCAATAGGCAAAAAGTGCGAAATCTTCAGATAAGCCACGTAATTTCTATGAGTATATTCCTATCTCACAAGATAAAAACGGTTCTCACCAATTTTTCCTACCAACTCTCCTCTCCTGATTCGAGTTGCGTAATCAAAACAAATCAATTATAGGCCACATAATTGATAGTAATCAGCACAATTGGGAAAACTCAATAAGAAAGGGAAATATATTTTAATAATGCAAAATCAACAAGTAATTCGTCAAAACCTCAGTTTCATCAAAATCCTAGAATAGGGTTGTAGCCTGACATGCTAGAAAATAATAATACACAACGAATAAAAGTAAGCATAATAGAAATCAAACGCAGTCGAAGAACTTGGATTCCTCCGTTCTCTAGCTTCCGCTCTCTGCTTCTTGGTATTTTCTACTTCTCCTCGATGATCCTCGATAATTGATTCTCAGACCTTTAATCCCTATTTATAACCATCATTTGTCTCCAAAATGCGTCCGTGGATTAGGTCGAAAACGGGCTTTAGAAACGGCTCAGAAACGCGGTAGATACAACATTGCCGCCCCGCGGGCCGCGGCTCAGTAAGTGCGTGCCGCGACCCCTACCTATACCTGGGCGCGAATTTTCTTCATGGGCCGCGGCTCAATAAGTGCGCGCCGCGGCCCCCGGTACAGCGTGCTCGGGCTCTCTGTGTGCCGTGCGTGTGCCGCGCCTCGCTTTCCTTGTGCCGCGGCTCGTGACAAAAAATCGTCGTTTTCGCCCGTTTTTCGTCGTTTAGGCTTCCGGACTCCAATTTCCTGCAAATTATATAAGAATAGTGCATTAAAAGCTCATTTATGCAGATTTAGACTTAAAATGGATATAAAATAATGATAAATAAGCGCATAAAAATACGCCTAACAATATTGCCCAATATCTTAGTCCAGTGACTTCTGGACTAAACCCGACCAACAGTTAGCGTGCGTTATGTCTCCAATAGCGTGCGCTAACTCCTGACATTAACGCGCACTATACTACCTCGTAGCGTGCGCTAGACAAAACACCAACCCAGTCCAGTAACTTCTAGACTGAACCGAAATTACCAGGTAGCGTGCGCAACCCTTATGATAGCGTGCGCTACTGTCGCGCCATAACATCCGCTACGCTCTACATAACGTACGCTATTGACTGCCTAGTCCGGGGTAGTAGCTTCTGCCTCAACCATGGAACCCCCGTTAGCATGCGCTAACTACAATACTTAGCGTGCGCTAACGATGCTTAATAGCTCGCGCTATTTCAAGTACTTAGCGTGCGTTATTCCTGCTGAATAGGCAATTGGCTCGCACCAAAACTCATCACACCAATGGTTCCTGCCAACAGAACGACAAACACACTACAATCTCAATCGCAACCGACACGTGTCAATGCAGGACACACGATCAAATAGACACAGACAACGTACAATACACTAAACAGTTGAAAAAAATTCAATCCACCGGAACGAAAATCCCAGGTATTACAATAAGAATGAGGTCATGTGTTACAAAGCGAGTCTAGTTGCCCAAGGCTTCTCGCAGTGCCCTGGCATTGATTACGAGGAGACATATTCTCCCATTATGGACATCATCACTTTCCGCTACTTAGTCAGTTTGATAGTGTCCGAAAAACTGAATATGCAGCTTATGGTTGTGGTTACGTCGTATCTTTATGGGTATCTAGATATGGATATTTATATAAGTCCCCGAAGGGATTTTGTTGCCCAAATCAAGTAGCTCTAAGCTACGGAGCGCTTATGCTGTGAAACTCCGTCGTTCACTGTATGGGTTGAAACAATCCGGAAGGATGTGGTACAACCATCTACGTGAATACTTGATTGGGAAGGGATACGAGAACAGTGATATCTGCCCATGCATTTTTGTGAAAAGAACAGATACAGGATTTGTGATTGTAGCCGTCTATGTAGATGACATGAATGTTATCGGTACCATAGATGAGGTCAATAAAATAGCCTGCTATCGTAAATCCGAGTTCGAGATGAAAGACCTGGGGAGGACTCAATTCTGCTTGGGCTTAGAGCTAGAACATCGAGATGATAGTATACCCATTCATCAATCTGCCAATGTCCATAAAATGCTCAGGCGATTTAGTATGGACAAGGCACATCCTCTTGCTACCCCATGGTTGGTCGAAGTCTGGAAATGAACAAGGATCCGTTTCGTCCTAAAGAGAAGGATGAAGAGGTCCTTGGAGCAGAAACACTATATCCTAGCGCAATTGGTGCGTTGTTATATCTATCTCAATGTACTCGCCCATACATCACATTCTCTGTAAATCTGTTAGCGAGATTTAGCTCCGCTCCCACGATAAGGCATTAGAATGGATTGAAACACATCTTTCGATGCTGGAAAGGCTCCGGTGATCTTGGATTGTTCTTTCCCTATGCAAGAGATAGCGATAGTTTGAAAGGAATTGTTGCGGTTAAGACGATGCATACCGAACGTCGATCTTCCTCTGATATTGCAGCTAAGCATGGCAGCTTGACTGCCAGAAGTGCTAATGCAAGCAAGCTTACCCCCTATGCAGAGAATCCAAACAATATGTTAGTTGGATTTGATGATGCCGGTTATCTCTCTGACCCGCATAAAGGACGTTCCCAAACTAGTTATGTGCTCACCATTGGGAAAACGGTGATATCTTGGCGATCTACCAAGCAGACCCTGGTTGCTACTTCCTCGAACCATACAAAGATAATTACATTGCACGAGTCCGTAAGGGAGTGCATTTGGCTTCGGTCAGTCAAAGATCATATACGAGGAACTTGTGGATTAGAGCCCACTACAGCAACCCCTAGTTGCATCTTTGAGGACAATGCAGCATGAATTGAGCAAATGAAGTTAGGTTTCATTAAGGGTGACAATACCAAACATGTCGCGCCGAAGTTCTTTTACAATCAGCAACAGTAGAAACTGCTGAATATCGAAGTGAAACAAGTGAGTTCTGATGAGAATATCGCAGACTTGTTCACTAAGTCTCTGCCAAAATCTACATTTGAGAAACATGTGAGAAGCATCGACATGTGTCGATTATCCGAGCTTAACTAATGATAGCTCGTTGGAATGAGTTGTTATGTATACTTCAGGGGGAGTATACTTCACATGATTCTGGCATTTGTAGTTGGTGCATTGTGCTCTTTTTCCTCACCAAGTCTTTGTTTTCCCACGGGGTTTTGTTTGACTTGGAGAGGTTTTTTACCGAGGCAACATCTTATGCACCATGATAGTATTAATGCTCGACACAGCGCAAGTGTTCCGAGATATCCTTCCCTTATTGTTGTCTTACCTAATACTGGTTGTAGGGGGTACATAGATGGAAGGTTCTAGATCCTTCTAGAGGTAGTAGGATCCTATTAGATTTCTTACCTTATCTTGGAATCCTATGTATGGAAGGACTCTTATTGTAATGCCTATATAAAGGCTCCTCTATCAGTGTTATGAATACAATTGATTGACTCGTATCACAGTCTTTTACTTTCTCCTGAAACAGTAGCATATTATTTAACCTTAGTTTTAGACATAAATTCTTGTCTAACTTATATCTATATAGTTGAATCAGATTCTACCTGATCCAGCACCGAACTGCGTCTCAATCTACACTGTCGCGCTCGAGCCTCCATCCCGTCTGACCCATCTATCACCAGCGACCTATCTCCCCCCACCCCCCCAAAAAAAATCCGACTTTGCCTGCCTCGTGGCAACACCCCCACCCCCCCTCCTGTCCAACAAAGACCAGCGACTCGCTCGGCGGCCCTAATCTGGCCCAAAGCCCAACCTTGTAGCCAACTCGCTTAGGCCTATCTCAATTAGTTCGGCCTGACCCGGCTCATATTTATCCTGTCCCATGTTGTACAGCTCGTGTCGACTTTGGGCTAATTATCAGCCAGTAGCCCTTTTTCGGGCGTTTCTCAACTCTATGTCTATTCCGAATTAATAATTCAGTTAGTCATTGATTTATATGGTTATGAATCTAACTGTATTTATACTTTACGTGGTATATAATAAAGTATGTTGTTCATGATGATATGCACTCTGTGGAGAGAAGTCGTATTTAGCATCTGTTAAGGGTTTAAAGTAAACACGGAACCGAGTATCCACATTATATTTATTAAAGTTCCCACTTTTTTTATTCCTCCCTTTATTTGAATTCCTTATCTCACACGCTACTTTTCAACGAACGAGACTATGAAAGATGGTATCACTCTCATATGTCGAAGTAAACTGTGTGACGGTCATGAGGGAGACACATATAATTGTTGAAAGTTGATATTTGTGGTTGTTGCATACGCCGCGTTTTGGGTGAAATTTGATATCGCCGTTTTGACGATTTTAAATCAATAATTTAAAAAAAAATGAATGGTTCTCATCAAAACCATACCCTCCACCCCCCCACCCCTATATATATATATATATATATATATATATGTGTGTGTGTGTGTGTGTGTGTGTGTGTGTGTGGGAGCATGTGTGAACCATGTCCTGGTGTGAGAACTAGAACCACTCTTATCTATTAGATCGATTAACAAGGAGGATCCAAATTTGGCCATGTTATCACTTATAAATAGCGCGTGTATGATATTAATTGAGAACAAGGGTAATTTTGTCCCTTTATAAATAAATTATCTCCATTTAAAATACTACAAATTATTCATTTACAGTCCATTTAAAATAAAAAATATATCAAATTAGTTGTATTTTCATGATCTATAATTTGAGATACATTTTACATACCTACAAATATAAAAAATAAAAAAGCAGTACATTTGTACACTATGAAGCAATGTATTTATATATTCTTATAAAACAAGCATCGTGACAGTCTGCATTGAGAGCATCATAACTCTCTCCATACTTAATATTTCCTATTCTCCTTTTTATTGTTGGAAACTAGACTCCCATGGCTTTCCAATGGTATATGTGATGACTCATAATTCGTATCCAATGAAAGCCGTATATTTATTGAAGTTGACGGTTTGAGGAGGATTTTTCGTATAAATTTTGAAGCAGAAGCCGTGATTTGTATGCATGAAACACTGTATTTATACTCAATGAAGCAGTGCCTTTTCACATTGAAGTTGTAGTTATAAGCTAAGAAGTATTATATTATAAGTCAAATTTTGTAACCAGTGCATTTGTACACTATGAAGCAACCGCATTTGTATATTCTTATTAAACAAGCATCCCGACAGTTTCCATTCAATGCATCATAACTCTCATACTCAATGGTTTTTAGTGCCATTCTTTTTGTTGGAAACTAGACTCCTTTGGCTTTCCAGCGTTGTATGGCACGACTCCTAATTCATATCCAATTAAAGCAGCTTAATTGAAGTTGACAGTTTTTTCAGGAATTTTTATGTTAATTTTGAATCAGAAGCAGTACTTTATACACTACAAAGCAGTCCATTTATACGCTGTGAAACAGTGCATTTATAGACTTTGAAGCAGTGTATTTATATATTCTATGGAACAATGCATTTCTCTCTATAAGTCACACTGTTTTTATTATTACAATACACTACTTTTTTATTTTTATTTTTATTTTTATTTTTTAGGTATGCAATATGTATCTTAAATTATAGATCAAGAAAAGATGATTAATTTGATATCTTTAAATTTAAAATGGATAATAAATGAATAAGTTATTTTATTATAAATGGGGATAATTTATTTATGAAGGGACCATATTACCCTTCTCCTTAATTAATGCCATTCACATGCCCAATCTGTTGTGACGATGTGCCAAAATTTGGATCCTCCTTATTTTATTATTTAATAACTCAAATTAGTTCCTGGTTAGAGGATGTTGAGTGAGGGCATTGTACTTGTTATTATGTAAATCATTATCTTAAGGCAATTGTTTGTTTCTTTATTTACTTGCAGTTACTGGCATTTCTGACTCGTAAATATATATATATATATATATATATATATATATATATATAAACTAGTCCATGTATTTGAGAGTAAAACATTCCACTCCTTATTGGATAAGGGGATCGGCACAGGAAAGGTTTATAGCTCAAATACTTAAACGTTCGCGAGTCGATGAAACTTGACTCGGCGTTAAGTTTATGTGAAGACTTGTATGACGTGTTCTTTGATGTGGAGAGTGCCTGTCGAACACTAATGGTTAGTGGGAGCACACGTTATAGGTATGCTAATGGGATTAGCATATTCATACCGACTCATCCTCGATTCGTCACATGGATTTCACTCCGGGACAGTCAATGACGGAATAGAAAGGTTGTGATAGGTATTCATGAACCTTCGACTTGAGGATTTAGTAGGGATGTGCTTGTGACGTTAAGATTTTCATTAGAGTAGTTCGACCCAGAAAACCGGAAGGTGGGGGTCAACCTCGAAGTGCGTCTTGACGAGCAAGTAGCAGGTCCTACTGAATACCAAGATAGAATTCTTTCTCCTGTAAGTGAACGGGTTATATGTCCTATGCGGTTATTGGCAGATGAGATCATAAGTATTTGGCCAAAGCATTGGAGCTAGTTGTATTGGATACAATAGAGCTCGATGATCTTGATTTGCATTAACTCATGCATAGTGTCAAGTACAAATAGAGTTTGACTGACCGTGACCCTATAACTTCATCGGGACATTTGAAAGAAGGGTTTATATGTATACTGGTATTCACGACAGAATAGTTCTTGAATGATCCCAATCATTCATTCTCAGTTGGGGTACAGTGTGTAACACCCCCAGATCAAACCGGGAATATTACAAGCCGCAGACCCTCTCCGTGAGGATCCACCAGGCTAGACATCAAATCAACACATTACATTACATACCGACGAATCAAAATAACGGACCAACAGACCGATTTGGTCTTTCGTCACTGACTTACAAATCAAAATACATAAACTCATCCAGACTCATGCCCACGCAAGGGTAAAATACTTGCAACAACGAACAATAAGGCAGCGGAAAAGACAATACAATGGACTCGACTAATCGAACCCAAACCGGCCTTCGTGTGATTAGTATCATTCGTCTTTCATCATCCCTCGTACCCGATCTGTGTCTTGCTCCCGAAAACCTGCATGTACCTAGACACAATACAGATATCCACCCCGAGGTGCACTGGGTTAGCAAAACTCCACTGTTTCGCTAGTGCAAGTATAAAGTGCAAATACGAGCCATACACAACACATTCCGAGAATACAACGAAAGACTTCCTGAGATATATATTTAGTTAAAAATAGTTCAAGTCTTGAAAGTAGAAACGAAGCAAGTAAGCACTTTGAAAACACTTCCAAATCTCGGGAGTTTTGAAAACATTAGAAATTGAAAAGTTCTTAATTCCTCGAAAGCCATTTAGGGTCACAGCCCCAAAGTTCATTTTCCAAAATATAAATCCGTTAATAAAATACGGGGTCCACGGCCCAACCATTTCAATCACAAAACACAGGGCCAACGACCCGATCATCCACTGCAATTCACTAACAAGGACACATTACACATAACACATTATTCTTATGCCATTCTAGCCAAGCACCAAGACTCGATATATAATGTCTCTCGACCCCGAGCACAAAGCATTGTGATACTCCGGACAATATCACAATTAACGAAAACATCAACGTCATCCTCAAGATGAAAACCACAACTGGTAACCCGCGGCCGTACCCCTTAGTATCGACCCCCAGACATCCCGTCGGACACTCCGGGTGGAAACCACTTCGCGGCCGTACCCCTTAGTATCGACCCCGGACATCCCGTCGGACACTCCGGTGGAAGTTCATCCACACACGCACCCAAGTCCACTTCGTGGCCGTACCCCTTAATATCGACCCCGGACATACCGTCGGACACTCAGTGGAAGGAACAACACACACACACGTTTCAAAATCACAGTTGCAAACCACAAGCCTCGAAGGTCAATCACAGTATATATAGTCGAGGTACCTTACTAGAATGGCCAGTTCATCCAACATATACTCACGACCAAGTAATGATACGATTCACAAGGAAGCACAAGATTTCAACAGCACCGAACGACACAACTAATATCACACAAACTCACATATTCATCCATAAACACGTGACTCCAAGCACATAATTTGACAAAAGAATTACACTTTACATTTACCTACGACATAATCATACGCAATGACATCACAAGAAAGTAAGGTGATTCTATACTCGACACTAGCACACATATTCAACTAAGCACATTAATTCCCAACACACACGGGTCACCTTTACAAAAACATGATGGTAAATATACCGATTCTTTTGAAAAATGGTTATTAATATTTATTTAGCACATATCGACGATTAACAACGATAATATCCACTAAACACGTAATGTATGGGCAAGATACTTGCCTCGATAATCGATAACGGACACTCCCACAATCACGGATCAGTCGGGACACCTCGAACACCTACGATTCTCCGGCGAAGACAATGAATACACCCACGATCGAAAAGCTTGAAGAAACGACGAACGGAAGGGTTCCGACTCGAATTCTTTGCGAGAAATCTGACCCTAACATCATACCATCAATAAATTAACGAACGAACGAGGAAGAATAATCGTAGAACGCTCGAATCCTCTTTGTGACATTTTATCGGACACCTTCAAGGCGTCGATAAGAAACTCAATAAAACGACAAATCCTCGGCGATTCAACCGAGGAACAGCAAGGAATTCGACATAATATTGTTTAACAATCATAAATACATCACTATTCTGAGTTAAAACGGATTAAACGGACAAATCGAACAAAATCCCCAAAACTAGATTTTAAGAAAACTTGCCTTGATTATTTGGATTGAAGGATGTTACGTGATGATCAATTGATGTTTTGAACTCCAAAACTTCGTGTATTCATTGTATAACAAAAGGTCTTCGACTTTCCAACGACGCCGGCCCGACAGAAGGATAGGAAATGAAATGAGTGAAAAAACGATTGCTCGGCCATATTTATAGGCTGCCGGACACGGCGCAACAAGCGGCCAGACGGCGCCGTGTGTCTCGGCCGTGTCTCGGCATGATGCGATCTGGCCGACCAGCGCGAGACACGCGCTCAGCAGCGCCGTTTGGGCCGTGTTGCAGTGCAGGCGAGCCCCTCAGCAGGCCGAAAATTACGTCCGAATGACCCAAACCGAACTGAATACGAATCGAGATTCTGGTTCACGAAGTACTCGCAAAGACGAATCTAAGAGCTAATAGAACACACGGTTCCGATCACCCGAAGGCTCGGAATTCGACAACGGAAGTAATTACCCAAAACTTTGGGAAATTACGAAAATGGCCCAAAACGTCCGAAAATCACGATACGCAATCGAAACACCAAACCAAAGCTCGCAACATGAATAATAACAATAAATGAACTTACGATAAACTCGAAACAACAGTTTCGGACGAGATTCGCAAGAATCGAACTCAAGTGCGGAAAAGTCGCTAAAAAGCTCGGAACTCAACAAAACGATACCGAAATGAACTCGGATGACAAAAAGTGCAGAATTAATCATTCTCGAAATGACGAAACGGTCATGAGAGAGTCGTCAAAATGGACTCCGGCCGAAAAATAAATTTACCGAAAATCGAAAATTGCGGATATTACATTCTACCCTCCTTAAAAGAAGTTTCGTCCCGAAACTTAAAACAAGTAGGGAGAAGCAATATCCCGCCAGGAAAACTCAACGAGATACGCAAGGAAATGCGTAACTTACGCCCATCGGCGAAACGTTACAAGCAACGCAAAGGAATATACGGCGTGAAAACACGCTCCACGACGACCAACACAACGTCGCCGTTAGGGATATAACAAAACCAACAAGTGACAAGCGTCATCAAATGGATAATACAATCAAGTCAATTATCCGAACAATCACAAAACACAACGGACAAAAATCAATACGATTGACCAACCCAACGGTACATCAATCAAAACGCGAGCCAATCGCTGAACAAATACGGAATTCCACCGCCCAAGGGTTGGAAGATCGAAAACGAGACTAATTTTCCGAACTTGGAAAGGTCACAACGATATATATAGATCAATTTGGGACAATATCAGAACTCGCTCGAATGACAAAGGTGAGAAACAACACCAGGTCAGAAGCATCAACGAACACAGTCGAGTCGTTACGGTTGGACGAAACAGAAGAGAAAGAAAGAAAAATGTGGGTATTACATCATATCACCTTTAAAAGAGGTTTCGTCCCGAAACCTAAACAACGAGAACGAAGTGCTGGAATAGCAACCTTCCCGACCATATCCTCTTGGTCCACATCCGATCTTCATGGCCATTAGTATCGTGGTCACGACTGTGTCCTCTGCCCATCGGCATACTAAGCGGATTCCCACTCAATACGATTGCACAACTTCGCAAAATATTATACTAAAGTACCAACTAAGCACGACATATCACATAAGGTAATCAATAACAACTCGAAAAGAAAATCCACGAGGTATCCTTTTAAAGGAAATCTTTTGAAAATCCTTGGATTTGTATGCTATTTAAAATAAACTTTAAAAGTACTTTTGGTACCTCGGGTTGTTTCATCAAAACTTGTAAACAACATACTTTAACCGTCTCATTTGAAATCATTTGAAGTCATCATACCTCTACGTATCATCATCACCGTTAACAACTAACAAGTTAACCATGCAAGATCATCAAATCATTCTTACATACTCTAACATTTCCAAATCCGAGTTTGAACTTTACATCGAGTGATATTTTTCATCTTTCACTATATTTTTTTTGTAAATAAAAATCGCATTGGTTTTTGAAATAAAATATTTTTATGGTGTGAAAGATTTTTGAAAATCATTCACTCGAATTATTTGAAAATACAACAATATGTTAAAAATTATTTTCGAAAATTCTCCCAACACTTCACACACATCAACGGCGGTAATATTTTACAAAATGTCTACATGTACTTTAAATCAACTCTTTCAAATACCATCGAGGTTTTATTTGAGAATCCAAGGCCGGCTTGCCAATTCCAAATAATTTTCAAAGTATACACGGAGCCGCCGATTAATCGAATCGTCAAAACTTTGTGAAGTTTCCAGGAAAGTGTTTTTGAACACACGCAGCAGACATAATTTATCAATTCATCAAACATAATCAAATATCACCTAGCAATACGAAAAGTCTTAACACACATTCACGCACAACAATTGTTATCACTAGACACCACGTAGAGAATACAACTACAGGTGATTGGCCGCAAAAGTTAGACCTAACGGCTATAATGAGGTTCCATAGCCTCTGCCCAGGTTGATTAGCGCGCGTTACAACAAAGATTAACGTGCGCTAAACACGCCATGTTAGCGCGCGTTAGGCTCGTATTAAGCTTGTGCTAACTGCTCTAATCACCAACACGATTGCAAACATATATGAGGTAATACTAGACTCGAAGGTTATAAATAAGCAACAACATACGAGTCTAAATGTCATCGATTCACATAATTATAACATCTCACAAGCAACCATCAAAAGAAAATCATCCTACAAAAACGAAAATTTTACTTCTCAATAAAGAGGACTATCTCAACACATACGTACCGATGGACTCAACATTCACGTTACTATTTTAATCATAAAATTGGCACCACTGCTCAACAACGAGAGCATCATCAATACGCATCTTCTGACCAATATTCATGAAACCAAAAAGTTACAAACGAGAGTCACGTCTTGAGTATATTTTGAAGACCTTATTTGAGTTAAAAACACGAGTTTTGAAAACTTATAGTATGAGATGAGAATGAAATATCGATAGTTTGAAGTCTAAAAATTTTCGACCTTGAGGTCATCATACAAAAATCAAAATTTTTCCTCCCTTGGAGAACATTTTAAAAATTTACGTGGCTCCCCGGAAGCCTTCAAAACTAAAAATTCCAAGGTTTTTGCTCTTGCAAGAAAAACAGTTCATACAAGGATACATTTGGCCATATCATTCTTCATTCTAGCACAAAACGGGAATTAACAAATATATGTCACTTACTCACGATGCACCTTCAAATACTACTACATAACACAGAATCATACAGGCTCGTATAGCTCGTGGTACAACATGTAGTGGGGAGACTTACATTCACAGATCGCACGAAGATGATGGCTGCACCTTGATACTAATCACGGCCGACATCCCAGACGACGCGTCGCGACACGACTCCGTCAGACAAAATCTGACAATACAAGACTCAACAACACATAACTCGACCCGACAGCCTAGGTTTCCTCAACCTAAGCTCCGATACCATAAATGTAACACCCCCAGATCAAACCGGGAATATTACACGCCGCAGACCCTCTCCGTGAGGATCCACCAGGCTAGACATCAAATCAACACATTACATTACATACCGACGAATCAAAATAACGGACCAACAGACCGATTTGGTCTTTCGTCACTGACTTACAAATCAAAATACATAAACTCATCCAGACTCATGCCCACGCAAGGGTAAAATACTTGCAACAACGAACAATAAGGCAGCGGAAAAGACAATACAATGGACTCCGACTAACTGAACCCAAAACTGGCCTTCGTGTGATTAGTATCATTCGTCTTTCATCATCCCTCGTACCGATCCTGTGTCTTGCTCCCGAAAACCTGCATGTACCTGGACACAATACAGATATCCACCCCCCGATTACTCGGGGGTTAGCAAAACTCCACTGTTTCGCTAGTGCAAGTATAAAGTGAAAATACGAGCCATACACAACACATTCCGAGAATACAACGAAAGACTTCCCGAGATATATATTTAGTTAAAAATAGTTCAAGTCTTGAAAGTAGAAACGAAGCAAGTAAGCACTTTGAAAACACTTCCAAATCTCGGGAGTTTTGAAAACATTAGAAATTGAAAAGTTCTTAATTCCTCGAAATCCATTTAGGGTCACAGCCCCAAAGTTCATTTTCCAAAATATAAATCCGTTAACAAAATACGGGGTCCACGGCCCAACCATTTCGATCACAAAACATAGGGCCAACGACCCGATCATCCACTGCAATTCACTAACAAGGACACATTACACATAACACATTATTCTTATGCCATTCTAGCCAAGCACCAAGACTCGATATATAATGTCTCTCGACCCCGAGCACAAAGCATTGTGATACTCCGGACAATATCACAATTAACGAAAATATCAACGTCATCCTCAAGATGAAAACCACAACTGGTAACCCGCGGCCGTACCCCTTAGTATCGACCCCCAGACATCCCGTCGGACACTCCGGGTGGGAAACCACTTCCGCGGCCGTACCCCTTAGTATCGACCCCCAGACATTCCGTCGGACACTCCGGGTGGAAGTTCATCCACACACGCACCCAAGTCCACTTCCGTGGCCGTACCCCTTAGTATCGACCCCCAGACATCCCGTCGGACACTCCGGGTGGAAGGAACAACACACACACACGTTTCAAAATCACAGTTGAAAACCACAAGCCTCGAAGGTCAATCACAGTATATATAGTCGAGGTACCTTACTAGAATGGCCTGTTCATCCAACATATACTCACGACCAAGTAATGATATGATTCACAAGGAAGCACAAGATTTCAACAGCACCGAACGACACAACTAATATCACACAAACTCACATATTCATCCATAAACACGTGACTCCAAGCACATAATTTGACAATAGAATTACACTTTACATTTACCAACGACATAATCATACGCAATGACATCACAAGAAAGTAAGGTGATTCTATACTCGACACTAGCACACATATTCAACTAAGCACATTAATTCCCAACACACACGGGTCACCTTTACAAAAACCATGATGGTAAATATACCGATTCTTTTGAAAAATGGTTATTAATATTTATTTAGCACATATAGACGATTAACAACGATAATATCCACTAAACACGTAATGTATGGGCAAGATACTTGCCTCGATAATCGATAACGGACACTCCCACAATCACGGATCAGTCGGGACACCTCGAACACCTACGATTCTCCGGCGAAGACAATGAATACACCCACGATCGAAAAGCTTGAAGAAACGATGAACGGAAGGGTTCCGACTCGAATTCTTTGCGAGAAATCTGACCCTAACATCATACCATCAATAAATTAACGAACGAACGAGGAAGAATAATCGTAGAACGCTCGAATCCTCTTTGTGATATTTTATCGGACACCTTCAAGGCGTCGATAAGAAACTCAATAAAACGACAAATCCTCGGCGATTCAACCGAGGAACAGCAAGGAATTCGACATAATATTGTTTAAAAATCATAAATACATCACTATTCTGAGTTAAAACAGATTAAACGGACAAATCGAACAAAATCCCCAAAACTAGATTTTAAGAAAACTTGCCTTGATTCGCTGGATTGAAGGATGTTACGTGATGATCAATTGATGTTATGAACTCCAAAACTTCGTGGATTCATAGTATAACAACATGTCTTCGACTTCCCAAAGACTCCAGCCGCGGACAGGAAGGATAGGAAATGAAATGAGTGAAAAAAAACGACTGCTCGGCCATATTTATAAACTGCCGGCTGTGCGACAAAGCGGCCCAGACAGCGCCGTGTGTCTCGGCCGTGTCTCGGCGAGATGCGATCTGGCCGACCAGCGCAGGACACGGCGCTCAGCAGCGCCGTTTTGAGCCGTGTTGCAGTGCAGGCGAGCCCCTCGCAGGCCAAAATTACGTCCGAACGACCCCGAAACCCGAACCTGAATACGAATCGAAGTTACGGTTACGAAGTACTCGCAAAGACGAATCTAAGAGCTAATAGAACACACGGTTCCGACCACCCGAAGGCTCGGAATTCGACAACGGAAGTAATTACCCAAAACTTTGGGAAATTACGAAAATGGCCCAAAACGTCTGAAAATCACGATACGCAATCGAAACACCAAACCAAAGCTCGGAACATGAATAATAACATTAAATGAACTTACGATAAACTCGAAACAACAGTTTCGGACGAGATTCGCAAGAATCGAACTCAAGTGCGGAAAAGTCGCTAAAAAGCTCGGAACTCAACAAAACGATACCGAAATGAACTCGGATGACAAAAAGTGCAGAATTAATCATTCTCGAAATGACGAAACGGTCATGAGCGAGTCTTCAAAACGGACTCCGGCCGAAAAATAAATTTACCGAAAATCGAAAATTGCGGATATTACACAGTGTAGGCCGTCAGGCTGGCTAGGTGGTGCTACTACTCTTTGGTTCCTCCTATTGATGACTGAGAATGCCCTACCGAGTCGCGCAAGAGGATTGACGACGGAATGAATCGAGCTTACTCTCTCATTATAAATATTAGATATTGGATATCTAATTTATTGGGACATTGGATGTTTAAATTGCTTTATTTGATAAATTAATTTACGGCCTAATGAATTAAATAAATTACTGGGTGATTAATTTAATTCATGAATATAATTAATTCTTGGAGAAATTAATTATGTTATTTTTGTATTTGATATGATTAATTAATTGTATTAATTAATTGATATAAATATATCAGAACAGAATTGGAGTTTATCTGTTTGGACTTTGTTGTTGCCCAAAATATCTATCCGAAGATTAATACTGCTGGAAGACGGACAACAAACAACAATTGCGGGAGCACTTCCGAGAGAAGATAAATAATACAAGATTTGCCGGGTTTGTTAGGCCCGGGCTTGAATGCTCTCGCGAGATGATATTAATACAAATATTCGTGGATACAAGTATTAATGAGAGAAATCTAAATACAATGAGTGTAAAAAGACTCTGTTATTCCGGCTCTTGAGCGAAGCTCGGTGTTCTTCGTCCCTTCCGATCGTCTTCCTGATGAGAGATGGCCGGGAGAAGTAAGACCGAATGATAGCTGTTGCCAAGAGTTGGAGAAAGCCAAGTGTTATGTATTTTGCTTCTGTATTGCGTGTGTAATGTCAGAATGCCCGAGCCAGTTTACAAATGCAGGCGGCCTTGTATATATAGGGGTAGTCGGGTCCTGTCCTTTGGCGGGCGATCGCCTTCCGGCCACTATAATAATGTGCCGATCGCCTGCCGGCCAATATTATAATGGGGCGATCACCCGGGCTGTCGGGCTAAATTCCAAGGAAGAGGCTGGCAGCAGCTGGGTGGTCCAGTAAGGAGCCAGCACGCATCCGGAGTCAGTCAACATGCGGCCCTACTGACAGCTTTCGGCGGAATCAATGGTCACATGAGGCCCTACTGACACCTTTCGGCGGCTTGTCGGCTAGTGGAGAGATTCTGCCAGGCTGTGGTCAATGGCCCGTGATTCGCGGATCTTGTCTTGGCCCTTGCACGTGGTGCCAGTCTTGAGGCTCGGCCTTTGCCGACTGGATGGCCATCGGTGCTGATCGACATGAGGCGGTCGTCTCTAGCTGATCATCCGAGGTCGCCATCGGCCAGGTGCTGAGGGTCGGCATTCGGTCGGTCACCAAGGGTCGGTCGGCAGATGCCGAGAGAGGACCGCCTGCTTGTCAGTCGCCAGGAGTCGGTCGCCGAGTGCCGAGAGGCGATCGTATCTGAGGTCGATCGCTCAGCACCGGGACTCGTCCTGGGTCCTTCGGTTGGCCGATACAGCTTGTCCGCTGGGTTAAGGCTCGGCCGCCTGGTCGGTGGTCGGCAGATCTGCCTTGGCCGCTCGGCAGTGACTCGGTCGCCCGACCTCCGAGGCGATCGCCGGTAGGAAAGTGTTAATTCTTGACACAACAATTGCCCCCCAGCTTGCTCCTATGTTGAAGACATGGGGCGAGGTGGTTCTTGCTGGCGATCGTGTAAGGAAGAGGACGGGCGATCTTGCTGAGCTGACTTAGGATTCGGACTTGGGCTATCATGGTCGATTGGCTAGCTATCTTTTGGTCTTGTACCTACAGAAACAACATTGACCGATCCCCCTTGGAAACTTGGTGGTTTCGCTTTGTTTGAGGAATCGTGCACAGTCGCGGAAATCGATGGACCGACTCCATGACCGTGTCTTGGTGCGCGAAGACATTGAGTGCCTCATGACTCACTTTATTATGAGGGTCCTCTGTTAGGGTGCGCCTCGCCTCGTATTTAAACGAAGGGCGTGCGGTCTCGGTCTAGAGTAGTCCTTGCGCGGGGCAGCGTCGGATGAATCAACTCCACGCCCGCGGCTTGTTAGCTCTGATTCCACCTCGGCCTACCATGAAAATGGCGAACCTCAATGGTGTACGTTGAGACGGGGGTTGTGGCATATGTCCACTGATTAATGTTGGAGATCCCTTAGACTACGCCGGCCTCGTATTTAAACGAAGGGCAGGCGATCTCGGTCGAAAGGGACCTTGCGTGGCCGAAGCAGCCGGTTCCATCGACTGCCAGGGCCACGGCTTCATGATGTGCGGTGGAGGTGATCGTGAGCCTTAGTTCCTCATGTTAAATGCTGGACTGTAGACGGTGATCGTGTCCTCCGTATGGCTGATGATGTAGCGTGATGATCGGCGATCGGGCCGGAAGACTGGCGATCGTCGCTCGGCAGCCGATCGCTTTATTCGTAGGTCGATATCGGCGATCGGGCGGGAGTTAGTCCCTCATTTAAAATGGTGGACTGTAGGCGGTGAGTGAGTCCTCCGGCACTGCTGGATAGTAGCGATCGGGCTGGGAGACTGGAGGTCGTCGCGCGGGCGCCGATCGCTCTACTCCTAGGCTAAGAAGAAGCCTTTGCCTGGACAGGAAATCTGCGGCTCTAGCCCGGAAGGCTGCGTAGGTCGTCGGTAGGGTCTTCGTGAGATGCCTGAACATAGGCGAGAAGCCCTGAAAACCTCCTAGGACCGCGTAGAGGGCGGTCTCATCGTTTACGGGCTCGCCGTTGAGGATGATCACGTCTACCCGGTCGATGTAGTCCGAGTCGGACTCTTCTTCTCCCTGCTTGATTTGCATCATACGAAAGCGACCTTCTGGCCGGACGACCCTGGTGGCGAAGTGTTCCGTGAAGATGTGCGCCAGCTCGTTAAAGGAGCCAATGGACCGAGGTGGCAATGAGGTGTACCACCGGTGGGCGAGGTCGTCCAGTGTCAGAGGGAACATCCGGCACCTTGTCGCGTCCGATGCCCCACACCCGGTCATGTAGATGTTGAACTTCTTCAGGTGCGTCTGGGGGTCCGATCGCCCCTCGTACACGGGTGTTTGTGGGGGAGCGATCCTGTGCTGCACGGGGGCGAGCTCGATGTCGATCGCGAGCGGCTCGCTCGGCTCGGCGATTGTCTTCATGGCGCCTGCCCCGGATTGCAGGAGCGCCTTCACGTCGTCGAGCTGACGTTGCAATGCGGCAATCGCCGCGGCTCAGTTGCTTGCGGATCGGCTTTGGGAGCGGGAGCCGAGGCGATCGTGTACCGATCTCCGGACACCGCTGCTGCCGATCTCGGGAATTTGGCGAGTGGGAGCCAGGCGGTTGGATTGCCTTCTGGGAGCCGGGTAGGCCGAACTCCTGGTGACGGATTCAAACTCCGTCGTCTCATAGCTGGGGCCGGACTGCCCCGGTCGCCAGGTCGGGTCACTGCCCAGGCGATCGAAGACGTGGCGTGCCCAGGCGCCTCTTCTTGCGGGCGAGAGCCTCTGGCGTCGCTCGGCGATGTGCCTTGAGCTTCCGCTTGGACTTCCGGCGGGAGACCGAGGGGGTGATAGCAGGAGGCGCGTCGAGAGCACTCCGTCGCTCCTAAAGGACGGCTATGGCCTCTTCGATCTGTTCATTGGTCCGGAACTGATCGAGCGAGAGGCTCGGGCCGCCGTCCCGGGATGGGATCGAGCGTCTCTGACCGCGGCGGCTACCTTCCACCATCGGCTGCGGCTCGGACTGGGATGGAACGGGGGGTCTGGCCGACTGGTCAGCAGCTTTCTTCGACGCGGAGGCGGAAGACATGATTTCTGAAGGATTTCTTTGAAGTGCAGTAAGTGTCACTTCAAGTATCTGCCTCAAGAACAGTGAGTGTTCTTCGGGACGGTAGGTATAAAAATTCGAGGGTTGGATGCCCTCCTTCTAGCGCCAATTGTTGTTGCCCAAAATATCTATCCGAAGATTAATACTGCTGGAAGACGGACAACAAACAACAATTGCGGGAGCACTTCCGAGAGAAGATAAATAATACAAGATTTGCCGGGTTTGTTAGGCCCGGGCTTGAATGCTCTCGCGAGATGATATTAATACAAATATTCGTGGATACAAGTATTAATGAGAGAAATCTAAATACAATGAGTGTAAAAAGACTCTGTTAATCCGGCTCTTGAGCGAAGCTCGGTGTTCTTCGTCCCTTCCGATCGTCTTCCTGATGAGAGATGGCCGGGAGAAGTAAGACCGAATGATAGTTGTTGCCAAGAGTTGGAGAAAGCCAAGTGTTATGTATTTTGCTTCTGTATTGCGTGTGTAATGTCAGAATGCCCGAGCCAGTTTACAAATGCAGGGGGCCTTGTATATATAGGGGTACCCGGGTCCTGTCCTTTGGCGGGCGATCGCCTTCCGGCCACTATAATAATGTGCCGATTGCCTGCCGGCCAATATTATAATGGGGCGATCACCCGGGCTGTCGGGCTAAATTCCAAGGAAGAGGCTGGCAGCAGCTGGGTGGTCCAGTAAGGAGCCAGCACGCGTCCGAAGTCAGTCAACATGCGGCCCTACTGACAGCTTTCGGCGGAATCAATGGTCACATGAGGCCCTACTGACACCTTTCGGCGGCTTGTCGGCTGGTGGAGAGATTCTGCCAGGCTGTGGTCAATGGCCCATGATTCGCGGATCTTGTCTTGGCCCTTGCACGTGGTGCCAGTCTTGAGGCTCGGCCTTTGCCGACTGGATGGCCATCGGTGCTGATCGACATGAGGCGGTCGTCTCTATCTGATCATCCGAGGTCGCCATCGGCCAGGTGCTGAGGGTCGGCATTCGGTCGGTCACCAAGGGTCGGTCGGCAGATGCCGAGAGAGGACCGCCTGCTTGTAGGTCGCCAGGAGTCGGTCGCCGAGTGCCGAGAGGCGATCGTATCTGAGGTCGATCGCTCGGCACCGGGACTCGTCCTGGGTCCTTCGGTTGGCCGATACAGCTTGTCCGCTGGGTTAAGGCTCGGCCACCTGGTCGCTGGTCGGCAGATCTGCCTTGGCCGCTCGGCAGTGACTCGGTCGCCCGACCTCCGAGGCGATCGCCGGTCGGAAAGTGTTAATTCTTGACACAACAGACTTTCGGGAGTCTGAAACGAACCGGACTCGTCCGATTCCTTCTAGAGGCCGCCCTACTTTGATCTTTTCCGTCTTGGTTTTGGTAGGTGTAGGACAAATGCCCTTAGAGATATGATAATTCTTAAAATAAGGAAATGGTGATTTGGTGGGATTTGAAAGAAGAATAAAATGAAGACTACTCCTCACTCTTGCATACCATTCCATCCGTGAGTTTAGTGAAAGAAAGAGAAAAATTGTTTTCTCCTAGTCTTCTTCTTCATTTCATTTCTTCTTGTTTTTCTTGGAGAAAATTCAAGTCATAAATTGAGAGATAGTGCGTTATACACTTAGAGTGGTATAATCGCAATTGAAAGCTTCATCATCCTAGCTCTAGCCGTATTCCTTGGAGGATAGAAAGGTGTTATCATTCCGATTGTTTCTCCGACGCGTGGCAAGTAGAGACGCGGTGCTTTCGGCGTTGGATCATTCAAGAACTTGGAGCGGATTGGATTCGTGGAAAGCATTTAGAGCTTGGGGAATCGCTCAAGAGAAGAACACCATTTAATCAACGGACTACAAGGGTATGTTTCTCGTATCTTCTTGTGCTTCGTTTTAATATTCGTATATACGTAGCTCGATCGATCCTCGTAGGAATTCAAATCGAATTAATTTTCATTTTACTGCTTTCGTTGGGCGTTCGATTTAGGCACCAAATCTCAACAGTGGTATCGGAGCATAGGTCTTGCGATCGTATATACGATATTTGTATTTGGAATGCTTGATTGGATGGTGAATGATTTGGAATCATTTATAGTCATGATTGTGGTGTATGTTTTTCGTTCATTGTAGTTATATTTTTCGTAAATTGATGTCTAAATATAAATTTTTAATTTCTGGGAAATGTGATTTATATTGAAGATATGAAAGTCAGAAAATATTGATATTGGATATCCGGTCGAAAATCTAGCCCCGAATCGTCGTTGGACGATTTTTCGGACAAGGGCATGAATCTGCCCGGGTGACCCGACCGTGCCGATCGGCACCGGCATTTCGAGTGCCGCCTCGAGATCGCAGGTAACACGCAGCAGCCGTCTTTAAGAGCGATCTCGGAAGACTGTCGAAGTGACCCGAGCGTGCCATTCGGCACGTGCCGCATCGTGCCAGGCAGGTGACTGCCGAGATGACCCGAGCGTGCCATTCGCCACGGGCCGTGTCCGGCATGCAGTCTGGGACACTGTCGGGACAACCCGATCGTGCCAATCGGCACAGGCCGTGTCTGGCAGGCAATTTCGTCTCGGCTCAATTTTTTCGTGTATTCCAGAAAATTAATCTCCCGCATGTTATATTGGATTTAATATGATTAAAATGATTTATGGTATTTCATTTTAAAAGGGAAATTTGATTAATTGGAATACTTGTGGATGGCCGAATTATTTTGACGTTTTCATATTACCGGTTGTGTGAATTGATTGGATCGATTCCTTTTGTTGTTTATATGTTGATTATATCAATGTTTCTCTACGCTATCCATTTATATAGTATTTATTGGATGAATGCTTTTGAATGGGGATGTGGTTCATGGACTAAGTTTTGAATCGTTCAGTTTTATTTGATTGGGTTGTAAATACCGTTTTGAGCCTATTTATTTTACTAGAAATATTTGTATCTAGGATGCAATTTTTCAATGTAAAATTTATATGTAATGACGAAGACCGGAGGAATATCTATTCGAGAAGACAAAGATTCAAGACCGAAGACTTGTAATTAGATTACGAAGTTTTTTATTCTAGGAACGGTCCATGAACTACATGCTGGTAGCAACTAGGTTGTGAATGGTTATTCATATTGTATGAATGCTACAAACGCGCTTAAATGAATTAATGTGCAAAGTGTAATATTAGTCGCGAAAATTCTCCCACGACAAATTATTAAGTTTATAAGGTTTCAAGGTTTTCCTTCCCTCCATCGAGCTTTCAGGAAATTGAAATCCATACCGGATGTGCTATGCTTCTGAGTTATTGGGGTAGTCGTTCGGGGAGGATGAATAAATTACCGGGAGTGCATTGGATGCCTTCGGTTGGAACATATTTTATCCCTAGAAACCTGATAGGTTGCCGGATAAGATGCAATTGTGAAACTGATTTGCGTCGATGGTATAAACTTAATTTGTTCACGAACCATAGAAACCGTATAGGTTGAGGGGAGTGAACAAGGGGAAAAATAAGATCGAATCATCCATTAGATGGGTTGGTGTTGGACACCACTTTATGAAAATTAATAGACTAGAAACATGTTCGGTTGCCCTCTATTAAAATTTATAAAGAACTCGATTACCACTATGAAGTAGGGCGAACGATACTTCCGAAATTCACATGTGAGTGTGTTATTCCAATAAAAATAGTGGGAGTTGGGTTAAAGAATACAAAAGACCTTAATTCTATACTCAGATCATAATTGAACGAGTCACTAATTAATCTATCGTACTTAATGCAGACATAACTCTCAATATGACAATGAACCCACTCGCAATTCTACTCGAAAAACATCTTAATCGGACCTAACTTTGTGGATTGGCTCCGAAATCTAATGATAGTCCTCAGTATAGAGGCACTGGGATACGTCTTGGACACGGACATTCCGGCATCTCCAGTTCGGACAAGAGCCAATCAGGAAGAGATTGAAAACCATTGAAAGTAGGTTAAGGATGATTTAAAAGTCCGTGCTTATATGATGGCTTCTATTCTAATGAGCTTCATAGAGCTCACGAGAAAATAACTTCTGCTAGGCAGGTTCTATCTCACTTAACCGAGCTTTATGGTGAGCACAGTCGAACTGCTAGATATGAGATATCCAAGCGACTGTTCGGTGCATTGATGAAGGAAGGTGAGAAGGTTGGGGACCACATCTCAAAATGATATCCATGATCGAGAGATTGGAGGCTATTTATTTTAAGATGAGAAGGTTGGCATACTTCTCTTCAGACCGACCTTATCCTACAGTCTCTCCCTGATTCCTTCTCACAGTTTGTTATGAATTTCAACTGCAATGAAATTGCATGCAACTTAGCAGGGCTAATGAACAAACTAGTGACCGCTCAGTCTTAGATCAAGACTCCGCGGATGAAGGAGTCTGCCCTTGTGATTTCATTTGGATTTCGGAGGTCCAAGAATAAGAAGAAAAAGACCAAGAAGCGACAGGACCATAAGTCAAGGACCTTAAGGGTAAGGGCAAGGTCCCGATGGTTCCTAAGAGCAAGAAGAAGGACGCTTGTCTCAAATGCGGTGAGCTGGGCCACTGGGCAAGAGACTGTCCGATTCTTTGTGGCGCTTCAGGTACAGAACTTTTAGTTTTGGAAACAAATTGTTCTGCTACTGTATTTTCTACTTCTTGGATACTGGATTCTGGTGCTAGTTCTCATATTGTACCATGAATCAGGATCTGGAACAAAGTAGGAAGCTTGTATCTAGGGAAGTGATGATTACTATCGAAAGCGAGCATATTGTCGAGGCAACTGACATAGGATCACTTCTTTTGGGTTTAGAATCCGGTTTTGTTTTAACTTTAGAAGATGTACTTGTTTTGCCCAAGGGGCATAAAAAAATTGTATCCATTCCGATAATGGATCGGAAAGGCTTTTCATTTTTCATTGGTGATGGTTCCTGCAAAATTTATTTTAGAAATAAACTCGTGGGCACTGCTACATTGTTAAATGGACTATATCATCTAAACATTAGTAACAAAGTCGTTGTGAATACTATGACTAGGAAACGTAGTAGGGATAAAACTAATCAAGTTTTGAAATGGCATCCTAGACTTTGTCATGTTGGTCAAACCAAGGTTTACAAAATGGAAAAGGATGGACTTATGGGTCCATTGAGATCAGATCCTTTCCTACTTGTGAATCTTGCCTTAAACGCAAAATGACTAAGTCCCCCTTCACAGGGACTTTTGAAAAAGCTGCTGATAAACTAGGATTAATCCATACCGACGTATATGGTGCTTTGGAAGTAGCACGTGACGGATATCAGTATTTCATTACGTTTACAGATGATCATACTAGGTATGGTTATGTATACTTAATGAAACATAAATCCGAGGCCTTTGAGAAATTCCCAGAATTTAAGGCCCTAGTCGAGAAACAAACTGAAATCATATCAAAGCACTTCGGTCGGACCGAGGTGGCGAGTGTAACACCCCCTATATATTCAGGAATATTACAGCGCCGTAAATCCTTTACATAAGGATTTACAAGGCTGAAGAATTGAACAGACATTAAAAGGTACTAACGAATGGAAATAACGGAATTAAGATACAACGGTTCTGACCAAATACTGAAAGTACAGTTGTTCAGCAGGAACTTAATAATACATCACCAAATTCAAATTCAGCATAAATGACTTCGTACTCGAGTACTTATTGAAATAACCAATAAACAACAGACAAATGAACCCGGCCAAAACATCACTCTACACCCTCGTCGTCATGCAGCTCCAGTGGTTGTTTTCCCGCTCTCCTGGATCCTGAACATAAACAAAATGTTCACCCTCGAAGGGGTTAGCACAACGATGCTAGTACAAGTACCACAACATATTATTCATATCTCACGAAGAATAATAACGTAAACGACAAAATACCAACGAGTCTTCTCCTATGAGAAACTCATAAATGACATACACAACTGATACCCACAACATGATATCATAACATACACATGGTAATTCCGTCGATCCAGCGTTCACTGCCTAGAACCCACGATGATCCCGTCAGACCAACCCGTGGTGGAAAAACCCATCCGATGATCCAGCGCACGCTAGCATAGCTCCCCCGATGATCCCGTCGAACCAACATGAGGTGGACATACAATAACGACATACATGCACGACAATATGTATAACAACAATACATAAAACAATTAAGGTACTTGCCTCGATTTGAAGACAAGAACAATACTTCCACGAAAACGAACACTCGAAGGTCGTCCTCCTCAATCAATCACGCAACAAGATCAAACCTTAACAAAAGAAATGATATAGGATTTATCTCACGCCGCATTTAATGTTTAACAATTCGATTTACGGCCAAAAGTTCATAAAATGTAATTCTTCCTGAACTGCTTAGCGCACGCTAAGTACTCTGTGTAGCGTGCGTTAAGTCTGCTCGATAGCGCACGCAAACAACAAAGCCTAGCGCACGCTAACTATGCATGGTCAGTACTTCACTGATCAGTCGACTGACGCGTCTGATGTCTTAGCGTACGTTACGTACCAAACGTAGTGTACGCTAACTCGTGCTCGATAGCGCACGTTAATCTTCATAGCTTAGCGTGCGCTATCTATGCATGGCAGTTTACTGCTGGGCAGTAAACTGCTCTCATCATGATCAAAACAATGAAATCTTCCGTGATAATTCTTGTTACCTCCATGAATATCATGTTCATACGATTATGAATGATCTTACGAATAGCAACAACTTCGGATTCGAGGATATGCATACCATTATAAAACCATATTCCATTTCAACTACAAATCTTCATACGACAATTCGAAAGGCTTAACGGTTGATATCAACACCTCTATATCAATCAATATTATCATGCTGAAGTTGTTAAACGTTCCATCTATACTAGATAAATCCTTCCATGATCAATCTTTTAGATTTATCTAACAATAATGATGTTAAAGTCAAGTCCAAGATTGCTATGAATTCATCTACTAGATTCGGATTACCAATGATAGAAGCTTCCTTTACATATTCAATGTAATAAGATTCGAATCATGATGATCATAATCAAGGTACTTAAGGCTTATTCATCTCAATATTCCAAACATGATGTACTTTAGATAATTCACTTATGAAAATCATTATCTCGTTACTATGATCATCCAATTCTTTAGAATCCAACTCTAAGTCTGGAGATAGATTGAACATACCTTAATATGATGAAAATCACTGAACCGTAAGGTAGAATCCGACTCCGGTTGGTTGTATGCCACTCCAAGGTGCTATTCCGCTTCAATGATTACTCCCAAGTGATAACCAATATATAAACACCAACAAGATGAGTTCTAAGTGTGTAGGAGGATTATTTCAGCTCTCTGGCCTCTCAAGAATGCAGAATGGATGAGTAAAATGTAAGCCAAAATGGGTTGTTGTCCCATTTATAATATTCTGCATTTTAACAAGTTAGCGCACGCTACTAAGCTGTCCTTAGCGTGCGCTAATAATAGTTGACTTCAGAACTGTCCAGGTTCATCCGCGGGAATCTTATCCGGACCCATGTCCCGGCTGGCGCATGTGCTAGCCGTCCCGCTCAATAATTGAGTTCTTAGCGCACGCAACTCCTTCCTGCATAGCGTGCGCTAGTAATAGCCCGATAGCGCGCGTTAAGCTACATTCTTAGCGTGCGCTATCACGAGTTTGCATGAGAAATTTTGCATGTTTCTATACTTATGTACAAAGATATCAATGCAAGAAACATCATACTCCAATAATCAAAACCACAAATCCAAATAATACAGGGTTTGAAATACAGATGAAATACACCGTAATAAATCCGGATATTACATACTCTCCTACTAAAAAGGAGTTTCGTCCCGAAACTCAAGATGAAAATAATTTGGGATATCTAGACTTCATATCAGCTTCCGTTTCCCAGGTGGCTTCTTCCATTTCGTGACGTGACCATTGAACTTTGACCAAAAGGATAGGTTTGTTCCTCAGTTGTTTAACTTGACTCTCGAGTATCTTGACCGGTCTTTATTCAAACGTCCCATCCTGCTCGACTTCGATCTCGCCGAAATCAATGATATGACTGGGATCTGGTATATACCTCCGTAACTGGGATACGTGGAACACGTTATGAACATGGCACAATGACGGCGGCAATGCCAATCTGTATGCCAACTCCCCAACTCTCTCGAGGATCTCAAATGGTCCGATATATCTCGGACTCAGCTTTCCTTTCCTTCCAAAACGAAAGATTCCCCGAGTAGGAGAAACCTTCAAAAGTACATGGTCTCCAGTATTGAACTCCAATGGGCGACGGCGTACGTCCGCGTAGGATTTCTGGCGACTCTGGGCGGTCAACAGCCTTTTACGAATCAAGGCTATCTTCTCTCGAGTCTGCACGATCAACTCTGGTTCTGTTCCGATCAAGTCCGATGAATCGTCCCAGCATAGGGGCGATCTGCATCTCCTTCCGTATAATGCCTCAAACGGTGCCATCTTAATGGAAGCATGCCAACTATTGTTGTAGGTAAATTCAATCAACGGTAGATGAACTTCCCAATCGTTTGACCAATCTAAGGCACAAGCCCTCATTATATCTTCCACCATTTGAATGGTCCTGTCGGATTGTCCGTCAGTCTGCGGGTGATAAGCTGTACTGAAGTTCAATTCGGTCCCCAAGGCCTTATGAACTGCCTTCCAAAAGTGAGACACAAAATGGCCGTCTCGATCAGAAACAATGGTTTTCAGCGTACCATGCAATCGAACTATCTCCGAAATAAATACTCACGCCAATTTCTCTGGTCCCCATGTGTCCTTAATGCCTAGGAAATGAGCTGATTTGGTTAAACGATTAACTATCACCCAAATCATGTTCATTCCCGTCTTGGTTCTCGGCATATTAGTGATAAAGTCCATCGATATGTCCTCCCACTTCCATTCAGGAATTGGGAGCGGCTTCAACATTCCGGCAGGCCGTTGATGCTCGATCTTAACCTGCTGACAAGTCAAGCATTTCGAAACATAGTCCGCTACGTCTTTCTTCATGTTGCCCCACCAGAAATTCTGCTTCAAGTCCTTATACATTTTACTGGTGCCCGGGTAGATAGAATAGGGCGAACTGTGAGCTTCCTTCATAATCGTCTGTTTCAGAACATCAACATCGGGAACGCAGAGTCCGTTCTGAAATCTCAAAACTCCATCATCATGAATTATGAATCCGGGGGCCTTTCCTTTGATCACTTCATCACGTAACCGAATCATCAGAGGATCATCTGCCTGTTTAGATTTGATTCCTTCGGTTAATGATGAAGTTATCTCCATCACGCACAGTTGTCCTTGGACTCTTTGTAACCACACTTCAATTTCTTCACGAATCATCTCTCGTTGAAGGCTAAGTTGGGAGGTCAGCGTCTCCAGCATCTGAATAGAAACAGGCTTGCGGCTAAGTGCATCGGCCACTACATTCTCTTTGCCTGGATGATATAAAATCTCCAAGTCATAGTCCTTAATCAGTTCTAACCATCTTCTTTGCCGCATGTTTAATTCTTTCTGACTGAATATGTACTTGAGACTCTTGTGATCCGTAAAGATCTGACAGTGAGTCCCGTACAGATAATGCCTCCAGATCTTCAAAGCAAAAACCACTGCTTGCTAGCTCCAAATCATGTGTTGGGTAATTTACTTCATAAGGTTTCAGCTGTCGTGACGCATAAGCGATCACCTTATCATTCTGCATCAATACGCACCCGAGTCCTTGGTTCGAAGCATCACTGTAAACTATAAATCCTCCAGTTCCCTGTGGAAGTGATGGAATCGGTGCCGTCGTCAATCTATTCTTTAATTCATCAAAGCTAACCTGACACAACTCATTCCACTCAAACTTTTGAGTTTTTTGCAGGAGTCGAGTAAGTGGGCGGGAAATTTTAGAAAATACTTCCACGAATCGTCGATAATATCCAGCGAGTCCCAAGAAGCTTCGGACTTCTTTCACGTTCTTTGGAGGCTTCCAATCCATAATTGATTCGATCTTCTGAGGATCTACTCGGACTCCTTTACCTGACACCACATGGCCGAGGAACATTACTTCCTTTAGCCAGAATTCACACTTAGAAAGTTTGGCGTACAATTGCTCGTTTCTCAAAAGTTCCAATACAATCCGCAAATGCTGCGCATGTTCTTCCGGGCTCTTAGAATACACCAGAATGTCATCAATGAACACGACCACAAATTTATCCAAAAATTCAATGAACACACGGTTTATCAATTGCATAAATACAGCAGGTGCGTTAGCGAGACCAAACGGCATTACTACAAACTCATAATGTCCGTAGCGAGTTCTGAACGCTGATTTCGGAACATCAGATTCCTTAATCCTCACCTCGGTGATGATATCGATCTCGATCGATTTTAGAAAATACTTGTTGCCCCTTGCGGTGGTCAAACAGATCATCAATCAGAGCAACGGATACTTGTTCTTAATCGTCATCTTGTTCACTTTCGATAGTCAATACACATCGGAGCGACCCATCCTTCTTTCGGACAAAAGAACTGGCGCTCCCGGGTGAAACGCTTGGTGAATATAGCCCTTGTCCAAGAACTCCTCCACCGCTTCTTGATTCGTACATCTCGAGGTGTCATACGATACGGTGCCTTAGAAATTGGTGTAGCTCCGGTTCCACCAATGGTAAATTCCACATCCCTTTGTGGAGGTCAGTCTGTAACTCGTCAGAAATACATCTGAAATTGGTTCACAACAGAATGGATGAAAGTTCCACAATTTCGTCTTCTTTCTTCATTGCATAACACCAGATTCGATACAGCCCTGTTTCAACAATCTGACAGCTTTCATCGCTTTGATCAATTTTCCTGAGCTTCCCGGTTTCCACCCCTCGAACAATATTTCGGAACCATCGTCAGCGATCAGTGAGATATTCCTCCTTCGGTAGTTCACAGTTGCTCCTTATCGATTAAGCCAATCGTCTCCGAGTATCAGGTCGTCTCCTTGCATTTCTATCACGATCAGATTTGAGAGCCACTCTCTGCCTCCAAATGATATAGGGAAATTTCTAGTTTCTAAGTTTCCGACAATCCTCTCTCCACTCGGTAAACCAACAACATAAGGTTCACAAGTATGAAAACCGGAAATATTCAAACTATTTACACAAGACAAAGATATAAAAGAATGTGTAGCTCCTGTATCGAATAAAATGCTAACTGGATGGGAAAGGATCTGGACAAGAATCGATGCGACAAAGAAGATCACGATCGTCTGTCCTCCTCATCTCGCATGCACGTGGGGAGAATATCCGGCACTCGATGTCCCCTTTCGGTCCCATTGTCCTCTGCCTCGTCCGCGGCCAAAATTCTGAGGCATCTGAACACTTTGCTGCGTCTGTTGGATACTGGCTTCCTTCTGGACTGGCTGTGGTGTACGGGCTCTAAAAGACTTTGCAGCCTCTTCACAAAACACTGCCCGATGTCCCTCTCGTCCACAATCAAAACAAGTCACGGCAGGAAGGGGGCAATTCCGCAGTTAAAGCATTTCCTGGTAACATCAGTAATAGTTGATTTCGCTCCGAAGTTCTTTCCGCTCCTAACTGGGTGCGGAGGTTTCTTGAAAGAGTGAAAGGATGACCGGGCCTTACGGGGCCCGCTGTTCTTGTGCTCTGTAAAAGTACCAGAGACTTTCTGTTTCTTGGATTCCGAAAATTTCTCCATAGCTTCTTCCTTGATCTCATACGCCAACGCCTTATCCTGGTATTGACGGAGTGTGGTACATTCAAATCCGGACATGTACCTCTGGATTTCTGGTTTCATCCTCATATCGAAATGGATCATCATTTCTGCATCTGTTCTGACCAAATGTCGAACAAATGCCATTTCTTTGGTTAAACGTCTTAATTGCCTGGGATACTGGCACATCAGAAGGCTGAGCGGAGAAAAACTCCCGAATTTTGGCTTCCCTCACAGGACGAGGGCAATACTGAGCTTCCATCATCAATCTAAACTCTGTCCAATCGGCACCATGGTCTACAAGCCGGATGGCTTCCCACCATTCGAATGCTTCCCCTATCAGAAAATATTGAGCGATAGAGGCTCTCCGGTCGTCTGGGCAGTTAATTCCGGCAAGGATTTTCTCCAGTTCTTTCAACCAATGATCCCAGGTGGGAGTCTCAGAAATACCGTCGAATTTGGGTGGTTGCATCTTCGCCACCTCTTGCAGCCACCGGTCACCTCGATTTCCCATGTCTGGGATCCCTTGCTGTCTCTCTCCCTGCTGTAGTCCCACCGCTACTTGCATTCGGTCCACGACTTGGGCGAACTGAGTCATCTGGTTCACCAGTTGACGAAGGATCTATGGTACAGCAGGATCTGGTTCGTTATTAATAGATTGTTGCGGCTCGCCTGATCTATGACTGGCCTGATTAGAAGGCGACGCTTCCCTTTCAGCATTTCTTCGTCCGCGTCCACGACCGCGACCACGTCCACGTCTGCCTCTCAACATACTGTAAGCATAAATACTCAATATACAGGAAACAACATCGTTCTAATATTCGAGTATAAAGAGACATAACATGTAAAGAACGAGATAGAGTTTAGGAACTTACAACCACCGTTCGCATGAAGACGTAGGCAGTGCAGTGATGTCATTCACGGCCGGTTACCTCAAAAGACATAAATGACCCCTATTTTAACCCAACGGCCAAGATATCCATAATCTTAGCTCCGATACCATATTCTGTAACACCCCCGATATATTCAGAATATTAGACCGTAAATCCTTTACATAAGGATTTACAAGGTCAAGAATTGAAAGACATTAAAAGGTACTAACGAATGGAAATAACGGAATTAAGATACAACGGTTCGACCAAATCCGAAAGTACAGGTTGTTCAAACAGAACTTAATAATACATCACCAAATTCAAATTCAGCATAAATGACTTCGTACTCGAGTACTTATTGAAATAAGCAATAAACAACAGACAAATGAACCCGGCCAAAACATCACTCTACACCCTCGTCGTCATGCAGCTCCAGTAGTTGTTTTCCCGCTCTCTTGGATCCTGAACATAAACAAAATGTTCACCCCCGAAGGGGTTAGCACAACGATGCTAGTACAAGTACCACAACATATTATGCATATCTCACGAAGAATAATAACGTAAACGACAAAATGCCAACGAGTCTTCTCCTATGAGAAACTCATAAATGACATACACAACTGATAACCACAACATGATATCATAACATACACATGGTAATTCCATCGATCCAGCGTTCACTGCCTAGAACCCACGATGATCCCGTCAGACCAACCCGTGGTGGAAAAACCCATCCGATGATCCAGCGCACGCTAGCATAGATCCCCCGATGATCCCGTCGGACCAACACGAGGTGGACATACAATAACGACATACATGCACGACAATATGTATAACAACAATACATAAAACAATTAAGGTACTTGCCTCGATTTGAAGACAAGAACAATACTTCCACGAAAACGAACACTCGAAGGTCGTCCTCCTCAATAAATCATGCAACAAGATCAAACCTTAACAAAAGAAATGATATAGGATTTATCTCACGTCGTACGAATGTTTAACAATTCGATTTACGGCCAAAAGTTCATAAAATGTAATTCTTCCTGAACTGCTTAGCGCACGCTAAGTACTCTGTGTAGCGTGCGTTAAGTCTGCTCGATAGCGCACGCAAACAACAAAGCCTAGCGTACGCTAACTATGCATGGTCAGTACTTCATTGATCAGTTGACTGACTCGTCTGATGTCTTAGCGTACGTTACGTACCAAATGTAGCGTACGCTAACTCGTGCTCGATAGCGCACGTTAATCTTCATAGCTTAGCGTGCGCTATCTATGCATGGCAGTTTACTGTTGGGCAGTAAACTGTTCTCATCATGATCAAAACAATGAAATCTTCCGTGATAATTCATGTTAACTCCATGAATATCATGTTCATACGATTATGAATGATCTTACGGATAGCAACAACTTCAGATTCGAGGATATGCATACCATTATAAAACCATATTCCATTTCGACTACAAATCTTCATATGACAATTCGAAAGGCTTAACGGTTGATATCAACACCTCTATATCAATCAATATTATCATGCTGAAGTTGTTAAACGTTCCATCTATACTAGATAAATCCTTCCATGATCAATCCTTTATATTTATCTAACAATAATGATGTTAAAGTCAAGTCCAAGATTGCTATGAAGTCATCTACTAGATTCGGATTACCAATGATAGAAGCTTCCTTTACATATTCAATGTAATAAGATTCGAATCATGATGATCATAATCAAGGTACTTAAGGCTTATTCATCTCAATATTCCAAACATGATGTACTTTAGATAATTCACTTATGAAAATCAATATCTCGTTACTATGATCATCCAATTCTTTAGAATCCAACTCTAAGTCTGGAGATAGATTGAACATACCTTAATATGATGAAAATCACTGAACCGTAAGGTAGAATCCGACTCCGATTGGTTGTATGCCACTCCAAGGTGCTATTCCGCTTCAATGATTACTCCCAAGTGATAACCAATATATAAACACCAACAAGATGAGTTGTGTGTAGGAGTTTTATTTCAGCTCTCTGGTCTCTCAAGAATGCAGAATGGACGAGTAAAATGTAAGCCAAAACGGGTTGTTGTCCCATTTATAATATTCTGCATTTTAACAAGTTAGCGCACGCTACTAAGCTTTCCTTAGCGTGCGCTAATAATAGTTGACTTCAGAACTGCCCAGGTTCGTCCGTGGGAATCTTATCCGGACCCATGTTTCGGCTGGCGCATGTGCTAGCCGTCCCGCTCAATAATTGAGTTCTTAGCGCACGCAACTCCTTCCTGCATAGCGTGCGCTAGTAATAGCCCGATAGCGCGCGTTAAGCTACATTCTTAGCGTGCGCTATCACGAGTTTGCATGATAAATTTTGCATGTTTCTATACTTATGTACAAAGATATCAATGCAAGAAACATCATACTCCAATAATCAAAACCACAAATCCGAATAATACAGGGTTTGAAATACAGATGAAATACACCGTAATAAATCCGGATATTACAGCGAGTATATGAGTGCAGAGTTTGACGAGTTCCTAAAGGAACATGGAATAGTATCACAACTAACACCTTCAGGTACTCCTCAGTTAAATGGTGTGTTAGAAAGAAGGAACCGGACCTTGTTGAACATGGTCCGTTCTATGCTGGGCTATACTGACTTATCGATTTACCTGTGGGGGTATGCACTCCTGACTACTTCCTATATCTTGAACAGATGTCCTTCTAAATCCGTTCCTAAAACTCCACATGAGATGTGGGAGTGCAGGAAACCAAGTCTTAATCATATTAGGATTTGGGGATGTCCCGCCTATGTCAAGAAGACTAAGGTGGACAAATTTGAAGCGAGATCCGTGAAGGGACGTTTCATTGGATTCCCATCTGGGATGATGTGTTATCTATTCTACATGCCCGAAGATCAAAAGATCGTTGTTGCTTTGCAAGCACACTTCCTGGAATATATATTCATTCAGGATGGCGGAACAGGTAGAAGTATTTCTTTAAAAGAATATAATGAAACCTCTCAGGAGACACCTGTACAAGAAGTTGGAACCGAACCTTCTGAAACACAAGTACCACCACCTCATAGGTCTAGCAGGATATCTCATTTACCTGAGAGGTATGGCCTTGTGCACCTGGAGGAGCTGGGTCTCCATGAGGTTCTAGGTGATAGCCAAGAGACCGACCCAACGACCTATGACCAAGCGATGGTGGATGTAGACTCCACAAAATGGCGTGAAGCTATGGAAGTTGAGATATACTCGATGCATGTCAATCAGGTCTGAACTCTGGTAGACCGCCCTAAGGGCATAGTGCCTATTGGGAACAAGTGGATCTACAAGAGAAAGACTGATGGTGATGGCAAGGTTGACGCCTATAAGGCCAGGCTTGTGGAAAAGGGTTATACCCAGAAGGAAGGGATCGATTACCACGATACCTTCTCGCCCGTAGCTATGATCAAGTCTATTCGCATGATGCTTGCTATAGCTGCCTACCACGATTATGAGCTATGGAAAATGGATGTAAATACGGCTTTCCTTAATGGATTCCTCGAGGAGGAAATCTATATGGAGCAGCCTAAAGGCTTTGTGTACGAGGTCGATATTCATAAAGTGTGCAAGCTTCAGTGTTCCATTTATGGACTGAAGCAAGTTGGAACCTTCGTTTTGACGAGGCAGTCAAAGAGTTTGACTTCGTGCAAAATGAAGAAGAACCTTGTGTATACAAGAGGGTTAGTGGGAGAAAGATCGCATTCTTAGTACTATATGTAGATGACATTATACTAATAGAAAATGATGTGGGAATGCTCAGTTCTGTGAAATCTTGGCTTTCGAGTAATTTCTCCACAAGAGACTTGGGAGAAGCTACTTATATTCTTGGTATTCGTCTCTACCGGGATAGAGCGAAGAGAACAATAGGTCTTTCCCAAGTCCTCTATATAGATAAAATCTTAAAGCGATTTAAGATGGATGACTCTAAAAGAGGGTTCCTACCGATGCGACATGGAATAAAACTCTCCTTGAAGATGTGTCCTCAAAGTGAGAAACAACGAAAGGAAATGAGTAATATACCATATGCTTCGGCCGTGGGTAGCCTTATGTATGCTATGTTGTGTACGAGACCTGACATTACACATGCTGTGAGCATGGTAAGTAGGTTTCAGGCAAACCCAGAGAGGGAACATTGGACTTCCGTAAAGAACATTCTCAAGTACTTGAGAAGGACTAGAGATATGGTTCTTATGTATGGCGATGGAGAACTGAATGTAATGGGCTTCACAGATTCAGACTTCCAAGGACAGAAAGACGATTTGATGTCTACTTCTGGCTATATATTTACTCTTAATGGAGAAACAGTATCTTGGCATAGTGCCAGGCAAAGCGCCACTGCTGATTCCACCTATCAGGCTGAGTATCAAGCAGTCTCGGAGGCTTCCAAGGAAGGGTTCTGGATTAGGAGGTTTCTGGGAGAACTTCAAGTGATACCATGTACTGAGCTGCCTGTTCCGCTGTACTGCGACAACGGCGGAGCTATAGCACAGACCAAGGAGCCGAGGTTTCACAATAGTACCAAACACATTGATAGGAAGTATCATCTCATGAGAGAATTTTTTAGCAAGGGATACATTGTGCTTCATAGAGTAGACTCAGCCGACAACGTCGCTGATCTACTGACCAAGCCACTTTCTCAAACTAGCTTAGAGCGTCATCTGGAGAACATGGGTATTAGATACCATAGTGTCTGGCATTGAGTACAAGTGGGAGATTGTTAGGAGTATGCCCTCGAATGCCACACAGAGGATGTTGAGTGAGGGCATTGTACTTGTTATTATGTAAATCATTATCTTAAGGCAATTGTTTGTTTCTTTATTTACTGGCAGTTACTGGCATTCTGACTCATAAATATATATATATATATATATATAGAAACTAGTCCGTGTATTTAAGAGCAAAACATTCCACTCCTTATTGGATAAGGGGATCGGCACCGGATAGGTTTATAGCTCAAATACTTAAACGTTCGCGAGTCGATGAAACTTGAATGGGCATTAAGTTTATGTGAAGACTTGTATGACGTGTTCTTTGACGTGTAGAGTGCCTGTCGAACACTAATGGTTAGTGGGAGCACACGTTATAGGTATGCTAATGAGATTAGCATACTCGAACCGACTCACCCTCTATTCGTCACATGGATTTCACTCTGGTACAGTCAATGATGGAATCGAAAGGTTGTGATAGGTATTTGTGAACCTTCAACTTGAGGATTTAGTAGGGATGTGCTTGTGACATTAAGATTTTCATTAGAGTAGTTCGACCCAGAAAACCGGAAGGTGGGGGTCAACCTAGAGTGCGTCTTGACGGGCAAGTAGCATGTCCTACTGAATACAAAGATAGAATTCTTTCTCCTGTAAGTGAACGGGTTATATGTCCTATGTGGTTATTGGCAGAGATGAGATCATAAGTCTTTGGCCAAAGCATTGGATTTAGTTGTATTAGATACACGAGAGCTCGATGATCTCGATTTGCATTAAGTCATGCATAGTGTCAAGTACAGATAGGGTTTGACTGACCATGACCCTATAACTTGACCGTGACATTTGAAATAAGGGTTTATACGTATACTGGTATTCACGACATAATGGTTATTGAATGATCTCAATCATTCGTTCTCAGTTGGGGTACAGTGTAGGCCGCCAGGCTGGCTAGGTGGTGCTACTACTCTTTGGTTCCTTCCATTGCTGATTGAGACGGACCTATCGGGTCGCGCAATAGGATTGACGATGGAATGAATCGAGCTTATTCTCTCATTATAAATATTAGATATTGGATACCTAATTTATTAGGACATTGGATGTCTAAATTGATTTATTGGATAAATTAATTTACGGCCTAATGAATTAAATAAATTACTGGGTGATTAATTTAATTCATGAATATAATTACTTCTTGGAGAAATTAATAATGTTATTTTCGTATTTGATATGATTAATTAATTAGATTAATTAATTGATATAAATACATCATAACTGAATTGGAGTTTATCTGTTTGGACTTTCGGGAGTCCGAAATGAACCGGACTCATCTGATTCCTTGTAGAGGCCGCCCCACTTTGATCTTTTCCCTTTGGTCTTAGTCTTGCTTTTGATAGGTGTAGGACAAATGACCTTAGAGATATGATATCTCTTAACATAAGGAAAAGATGATTTGGTGGGATTTGAAAGAAGAATAAAATGAAGACTACTCCTCACTCTTGCATACCATTCCATCCGTGAGTTTAGTGAAAGAAAGAGAAAAATTATTTTCTCCTAGTCTTCTTCTTCATTTCATTTCTTCTTGTTTTTCTTGGAGAAAATTCAAGTCATAAATTGAGAGATAGTGAGTTATACACTTAGAGTGGTATAATCACAATTGAAAGCTTCATCATCCTAGCTCTAGTCGTATCCTTGGAGAATAGCAAGGTGTTGTCATTTCGATCGTTTCTCCTGCGCGTGGCAAGTATAGACGCGGTGCTTTCGGCGTTGGATCATTCAAGAGCTTGTAGCGGATTAGATTCGTGGAAAGCATTTAAAGCTTGGGGAATCGCTCAAGAGAAGAACACCATTTAATCAACGAACTATAAGGGTTTGTTTCTCGTATCTTCTTGTGCTTCGTTTTAATATTCATATATACATAGCTCGATTGATCCTCAAAGGAATTCAGATCGAATTAATTTTCTTTTTACCGCTTCCGTTGGGCCTTCGATTTAGGCACCGAATCCCAACAATATATATATAGATAGAAAGATAGATATAGAGAGAGAGAGAGGGAGGAGAGATAGATAGATAGATAGATAGATAGATAGATAGAGAGAGAGAGAGAGAGAGAATCATTCTGGTGGGACTGAGGTTTAAGTTGTGAAATATGGATGAATTTGGTCCATATATCTTGATTAACAGATGGTCAAGATTTATTTTCGTGAAAACTTATATGCATGGAATGCGTTGTTTTAATACATTGATACTTTTATGCATATAATACATAATTTTAATGCATTAGCATTTTGATGTACGAAATGCATATACTTTATGCATACTGTAATATGGACCATAGATCTATAAAGATCGATGATTCAGATTTATTCTTATTTCTTACTCAAAAATCCATTCTCATTTGATCCATCCTCTCTCTATATATACCCCAAAATAATGAGAGACTCATATTATCATCAATATAATCCGCCAAACCAACAAAGCTTGGGAAACATTTTGGTAAAATAATAAGATAAAAGGAACACTATTTTGTATAATATACTACATGCCAAAATACAAAATGCAGGATGATGAAGTGAGGCTCTCACATCTAGTACCACTATGGAGTACCATTTCTCTCGTACTATCCATGTGATTGCTACTCATTTTCACATGTACCTGAATACATATAAAGTTTTTGACTCTAAAGAGGTATGCTAATATAAGTACCCTAAAATTTATAAGAATATCAACCATAAGGAAGAATAACAACCAAGTTCTCGAACAACAAATAATAATATTATCTATTCACATGGATAATGACCCCAAAACAATCACCTCCCATAAATTTCAAGCATTAATGAGACACCTAAGCAACAAGACCAGGGTCGGTCATGTGGTATTTAGGGCCCAAAGCCATCTCCTAGGTCAGAGCTTTCTCTTTTAGAAATATGTATTTTTAAAATAAAAAATTAATAAAACAATCAACAAAAAGTTACTAATATAACATAGGGTTCCAACTAAAAACACGATAAATTTTGTACTTTATACTATCTAAACACATTCTTTCTGGCATATTTAGAAGTAAAATCATGAATCAGAGTAGAATAATCAACTTTATCAACCATATTCTTCTCGATGGATATCATAGCTTAGCCCATTTAGCTGTTCTTGCGCCATTGTACTTCGGAGATAATTCTTTATCAGTTTCAACTTTGAAAAGCTTATTTATCCAGATGCAACTATAACCGGAATAGTCAATAAGATTCGATAAGAAATCTCAGTCTTGGGAAAACAACCATGATTTTGATCTAGATAGTTCAACACTTGAATTGGTCCTTCAACTTTTTATGGCAAAATATGTTTAACAAGTTGCATCTCCATATATAAATCATTGGCGTCAATATCAACTTTTCCATTATGTGTCAAAATATTTGAAAGATTCTTGCAGGAACTCTTCAAATTTTCATCATTTATGCACTTCTACACATCAAACAAAAAGCCAAATTTTTTGTTGTACACACTAAATTGCTTGATCTCTCATCAAGTGAAGCAAGAGATTTGTCAATGATATGCATGACTAACCTGAAACTCACTTTTGCGGAAAACATGACTTCCTCACTTGAAGCCTCATCTAAATGTCTTTTTGTTTGCATTTGCCTTCTTTCACGGAAAACAGGCTCAATATCCATTCCTAGAGCAAGTTCTTGTGCTTCAATTAAAGCATCATTAAAACCATGATCTCTATAGTTACGAAAATATGCTAAAAGACCCCTTATTTGATCTATAGCAACATCAATATGCATATCCTCATTCTGAAAAGTCTTGCTCACAATATTAACAACATATAATACATTTTACCAAATCATTGTGCTAACCCAGAATTCAAAACTTCCAAATTCATGTGCATCTAGGGATTCAGATTCACTATATATTTTGGGATCTTCACTTGCTAAATAAGCCAAATCATCTCTGATTTGTGAGGCATTATACTTGATTGATTTTACACTTTCGATGTGGCTCTCACAACGAGTTTGAGATAAAGGTTTAAGTGTAAGGCCGTTCACATGCCTTTTTAGAATATCCCAACACTTTGTTGAATAGGAAAAAAGTGTGTAAAGACGTTGAACCACGCCAAAATAACTTCTTGCCTTAGGAGATAAGTTTGCCATATCACACAATGCCAAATTCAAACTATAACATCACAAGGTGTATAGAACGAATTTGGATTCACGTTAAGCAATCTACTTTGTACACCTTTTCAGTGACCTTTCATATTAGCGCCATTATCATAACCTTGACCTCGAATGTCATCAATGTTCAAGCCCAAATCAAATAAAACACTCCCCACTTCTGAAAAAGTCCCATTCCTGTTGTGTCATCAACCTTCATAAATATCAAGAAAAACTCTTCAACCATAACCGAAGAATTTGTGGCATCTACACATCGAATGATTAAGGAAATTTGCTCTTTATGACCAACATCAGGTGTATAATCAAGTGTGATCGAAAAGTATTTTGCTTTCTTATATTTTTAATGATTGCAGTTTTTACCTCATTGGCCAACATTTGAATCAATTCATTCTGAATTTTGCGGCTAAGGTAGTGATATTGGATTTAATTACTTTGAATATGCCGCAAGTGCTCTTGCATCACAGGATCAAACTCTGCAATCATCGGAATCAAACTTAAGAAATTTCCATTGCCTTTCTCATAGAGCTTCTCCTTGCTCTCTCTAAGAGCCAAATTATTTTTTCAAGACTTTTGACACGAGAAATCACTCTTATCCAAACTTGTCGTTTGTGTTCTTCTCCCTCGAAATCTGCTCTTGCATACTTTTATCAATTGTTTGTTTATGCATTAATCTCATCTCAATTTCAACCCACTTCTGCATGCAAACCATATGCTCGTTGCCATATTCATGTCGTTTGATTCTTTGTCCAACATTACACCAATCTCTAAATCCGATATTAGCCAATTGCGAATCTTCATCATTTTTCTTAAAAAGCTTACAACAAAAGTAGAATACTTTATCAGAAGATTTGGAATATACTAGCCATTTTCTGTCATGTTTCTATCCGTTGGGCAAGCGGCGAGTATAGTGCACATTTGAATAATGCCGATTTTTCCATCCCTTTGATATCCAGAGTCTTCCATTTCACCTCTCGTAGGCCCCTTCTCAACTAGTAAGTCTCTGAGATTTTGATGAATTGACTTCCAATTGCTTGGATCATACAAGTCTAGAGGTTCTCTTTTTTCTTCGTGATTCAAAGGAATATCAGTATCAACCATTTCTTCTCCTTCCTCGTGATCAATATTATCAATTGGTTCACTACCAATCACATCTACTGGTTCTTCCCTCACCACATTTTCAATAGAAATAGATGCACTTTCAACTGACTTACTTGATGTAAAATACTTGTTAAGAGAACCACTTAAAGATTGAGTTAACTGCTCTTATTTTTGCTTCTTTTTCCTTTTATCATTTCCAAAAAGATATTTTCGTGAAGACATCTTCTCTATCTAGGAACAATTTGAACAAAAATAAAAATAAACAAATAATCAGGAAAATAGACATTTACATACCCCAGCCAAATAAAATATTGTTCGAAATCATATTTAAAAGAAAATATCTCAATAAACCAAACTTGTGAAAATATTAAATTCAAAATGTAAGCCGAAATGCATCCAATTGAAACCAATTTCACAAATACAACCCTAATACCTAATATTTTGATTTTGGATGACCAGTTCTACAAACCCTAACAAGTAATAACCTCAAGATAACTCGAATTAAACATAATACTTCAAAATCAAATCTTACCAATGAAAAGGCATCACCGTTTTGCAAGAATTAGTATTGGGGAGCTTTTTTTTTGTCGCAAGAAGAAACTGTAGAAGGTGAAAGTGAGAAGGGAAGTCGTTGTGTTCTGCTGTCTCCATCGCAAGAAAGAAGAAATCCGTCACTGGAGAGACTATTTATAGAATAAAAAGTTAAAATAGGCATAATATTGATATAAAGGTCACTGAGAATTTTGGGCCCTAAGATTTTATCTTTTTGGAGCCCCCCCAAAACATGGCTCCAATGGCCTTAACAATAGGGCTGCCCCTGCATAAGACACACATATATATCATTCTGAGGTCTCAATGGACCGTACCAAGGAACACATTAGCCTATACGCATCATCTCAAGTCCTCAACAGGCCATGTCAAGGAACACATCAATATATATCACATTGTCCTGTAAAAATATGCTAACTTTTAATTTTTTTGATCAAAATTAATAAATTTTAACAATAAACTGCAACTATTATATAAAATTATTATAGCCATTTAAGTATTTTTTAGATTTTTTTTAATGTGTGTTGCTACCCAAAATATTATCCGGAGATAGATATTGCTAGAATGGATGGGATAGCAAACAAATGCACGAGCACTTCCGTGAGAAAGATAAATAACACAAGATTTGCCGGGGTTGTTAGTCCCGGGCTTGAATGCTCTCGCGAGATATTATTAATACTAATATTCGGGGATACAAGTACTAATGTAAGAATACAATTACAATGAGTGTAAGGATTCTTGTTATCTTAGCTAGTGAGCGTGTAGATTGCCGGAAGAACCAGATTTGATGCTCTGTGAGTTCTCGATGACTTTGACGGGCGATCATCCCTACTCGGGACGTAGGTCGACCGTCCTTAGCCGGACACTAGAGTCGATCGCCAGATGCCGAAGGGTGATCGCCTTGGGAGTCGATCGCTAGGTACCTGATGGTGGTCTGATATCTTCGACTTGGCGAGCTGGCCATAGTTTGACTGGAGTTGACTTGGTCGCTCGGCCTTATAGTCGATCGCCTGTCGGGATGGATAAATCTTGACACAACAATGTGTATTTTTTTAAATATTATTTTTTATAATTTTAATTCATATATAATTAAAATTATTAATGATAAAAAATGTATCATATCAAGGCCTAACGGACTCTGATGAGGAACACATAACATATATAACTAGATATACAAATATGCTTCGAGTAATAACGCATCAGGTTACAAAAGAAAAAAGGATAAAAACAGCGAATTCTTCCCCGGATGAAAACAACGCGCACCCGACACCAAACAACGGACCGAAGAAGACACACGAACGACGAGTTCGAGTCAGAACTGAAGCAATTAAAATAAAACACGATTCCGACTACCCAAAGGTTCGGAAAACGACAACGATAGTAATTGTCCCATAACTTCAGAAAATTACAAAACGGCCCAAAACATCCGAAATACACGATACACGATCGAAATACCAAACGAAAGCTCACAACATGCATAATAACAAAATACGGACTGACGGCACCCCCAAAACAGTGGTTTCGAACAACGATTATGAGAATCGAACCAAATAGCGATGGAAATAACAATAAACGTGGAATTGAGTAAAACAAGTCCGAAACAATCTCGGATGATAAAAAGTCCAGTATTAAATATTCTCGAAATATTCTTACGGTTACAAGAGAGTCACTAAAAATGAAAAATACACCAAAAATGAGAATATCGGAAAAAGAAAAATGCGGATATTACATTCTCCTCCTCTAAAATTAAGTTTCGTCTGAAACTTAAGAAACAAACAACTCGGGGTACCTAGCACACATGCTATCCTCGGTTTCCCAAGTTGCCTCCTCGACACCATGTCTCGACCACTCACCTTGACCAATGGAATAATCTTATGCCTCAGTCGCTTCTCACGGTGCTCCAAAATCTTCAAGGGATGCTCCTCGAAGGTAATATCCTCAACGATATCGATCTCGCCATAGTCGATAACATGGCTAGGACCCAGAACATATTTTCTCAGCTGGAAAACATGGAAAATGCTATGGACGTGACTCAAAGCCAGAGGCAACGCTAAGCGATACGCCAACTCACCATCTCTCTCGAGAATCTCAAAGGGCCCAATAAATTTCGTACTCAACTTTCCCTTATTCCCGAAGTGAAAAACTCCCCTCATCGGCGACACCTTTAGCAAAACGTGGTCTCCCACCTCGAATTCCAACGGTCGGCGACGAACGTCAGCATAGGATTTCTGTCGACTCTGAGCAGTCAACATCCTCTCCCGAATCAATTCCACCTTCTTCTTCGTCTCCAAAGCGACATCCGGTTCAGTCCCGACCAAATCGAACGCCTCGCTCCAACAAATCAGCGATTGACATCGCCGCCCATAAAGCGCCTCATATGGTGCCATCTTGATCGATATGTGCCAACTATTATTGTACGTGAACTTGATCAACGGCAAATGCTTCTCCCAATAACTGCTCCAATCGAGAGCACAAGCACGCAACATATCCTTAATTGTCTGGATAGTGTGCTCCGACTGCCCATTCGTCTGAGGACGAAAGGAAGTACTCAGACGCAAGCGAGTACCCAATGCCTTATGTACCGCCTGCCAAAAATGCGATATAAAACGCCAATCACGATCTGAAACAATAGTCTTCGGAGTACCGTGAAGCCTCACGACATGCGCAATAAATACCCGAGCCAATCTTTCCGGACCCCAAGTATCCTTGATGCCCAGAGAGTGTGCGGACTTAGTCAGATGATCCACAATCACCCAAATCATATTCATACCAGACTTCGATCTCGGCAAGCTCGTGATGAAGTCCATCGAAATACCTCTTCCTTTATATCGTTCCACCAAAAGTTCCTCCATAGGTACTTGTACATCTTACTCGAACCAGGATGAACTGAGTAAGGGGTAGCATGGGTCTCACGCAAAATACTCTGCCTCAATTCTGAGTCGTTCGGTACACAAAGCCGACTTTGGAATCTCAACACACCATCCTTGTGAATCACAAATCCAGGAGACTTCCCCTTAAGAACATTCTCTCGGATTTGAGAAATCATTGGATCCTCCAACTGCTTCATTTTAATTTCATCGATTAGCGACGACGAAATTTCTAAAGCACAAAGTTGCCCGAGAACTCCTGGCAACAAAATATCAACACCTAAATCGATCAAATCACGCTGAAGCTCAGGTTGAGACATAAGTATATCAAGCGTCCGCAATGTAACCAGTTTCCGACTCAAGGCATCTGCCACGAACTTCGCCTTGCCCAGATGATAAAGGGTTTCGAGGTCATAATCCTTAATCAACTTCAACCACCTCCACTGCCTCATATTCAACTCCCGTTGAGTAAATATGTACTTCAAACTTTTATGATCAGTAAAAATCTGATATGCAGAGCTAAAGAGATAGTGACGCCAAATCTTGAGCGCAAAAACAATTGTCGCTAACTCCAAATCATGAGTAGGGAAGTTGAGCTCATACGGCCCCAACTGTCTCGACGCATATGCGATAGTCTTGTCGTGCTGCATCAACACCCACCCGAGACCCTGACCCGAAGCATCACTATAAACAACAAAGCCATCGTTGCCACACGTCAATGCTGGAATCGGGCCTGAAGTCAAACGCCTCTTTAGCTCCTCAAAACTCGACTACCTTTCGTCATTCCAGACGAACTTCTCGGATTTCTGAAGCAACAAGAACTAGTCCAGAACCTGCAGTTCTGACTTCTGTTTGGAGGCTTCTTCTTGTTCTTATTTGGTAAGTTCCCTCAATCTCTTGTTCTTCAAGTGATTTTCGAGTTGTTGTTGTTTTCTTCGGGTATTGTTTGATTCATGGAGTATATCATGATTCTTCATGGTTTTGATAAACTTTTGATGAAGAACATGTTGGTATAGCTTGAGTTTGATTATGTCCTTGATGTTTTAGATTGTTGGGAGGTTTTTAATCATGTCTAGGAAGGATTATGTTAAGATTGTTATATGATTAACATAAGTCTTGAGATGATTATTGTTGTTGGTGGTGTTCTTGAAAGATTTTAACCATTTTAGTAAGGGTTTATGATGATTTAGGAGACGATTATCATAATTTGGAAATGGTTGAGTGAATCTTGTGGTTTAATCCGAATTCATGAGGTTATGATGAAGGATTTTTATTTCAAACATCATGGTTATTGAGTTGATGATGCTCTTGGGGTGATAATGATAATAGTGATAATATTATCATTGTAGGAGGATCAATTTGATGATATTGGTGATATTATCATCTTGAGATGATTGTTTTGATGATTGTTCTTAAGTGAATCTTGTTGAAATAGTTCCAGTTTCATTTCGCAGGTAATGTTTTAAAAAACGCTGCTAAAAATATGATGAATATTAAATATAAAAATATTAAAAATAAAATAAAAAGTAAAAATGCTGCCCGAATCGAGCTCGGATTTTGTGGCTCGTTCGAGCTCAAGCTCGAGCTCGAACTCAATTTAATAATAACAAGCATAGTTGGTTAAGGTTAAAACTCAATTGATTTGGAGCCCCACGCTGAATGCAATCAAAATTTGATTAGTCTCTGGGGCGAGTTTTTTTTTTTTTTGGTACACTGGAACAGAAAAGCAACTAAATAGAGCGTATACTATCAGCCTCAACGGCATTCTTTAGAGAGTCATCCAAGAACTCAGCAACTAGTGAGGATTGCTGGCCATGTTTAGCCAGAAGATGGGCGCATGTATTCGCTGACCGATGAATTTTAGAGACCTTTGTTTGCCAGGGCTTGTGCAGAAGGTTGATAATTTTGCTAACAATCTCTTGAAGATGTGAGGGTGAAGATTCATTATTCTGAGCGGTCACCCAAGTATAAACAGTCAGAGAGTCCGTTTCAATTTCGATTTTGGGAAGTCTCATTTCCCAAGCAAACTCTAGCCCCCGAAGAAGTGCAGAAGCCTCGACTTCATCCACAGATGTGAACATACCCTTAGCAGTGAAACCCCATTGCCATTCACCTTTGTCATTCCTTAACAGACCTCCAATAGCGCCTTGATTCGTGTCCGCATACAAGCTACTGTCAACATTGAGTTTGTACCAAGAGTATGCAGGTCTCGACCATATCCGGCAATTTGCGGTTTATTTCCAAACTTGCTAGCAAGATCGGAGCAATATCTCCGAATCAGGTAAGCAGTATGTTGAATTGCATCTCCCTCTCCTTTAAAGATCCGAGCATTGCGTGCTTTCCATATGAACCAAAGTCCGATCACGAAAACTTGCGTCCAAGAGGCATCGGTTTGGAAGTTAGTAGATAAACTTTGAGCATTTTGAGCTTTCTGGAACCAGCCCTCATCGGGGATCGACAACAGGTTATGCAGCGATTCCGGTAGAAGAATAGCCTTCCATATTTCCCTTGCAGCAGGACAAAACTTGAAAATATGTAGGATAGATTCTGGGTTGCCATTACAGGAAGAACATTTCGCCGATTCACAAATTCTTCTTGTACACCTCAGTTCATTGGTTGCCAACCTATTTAAGCAAATAAGCCAAAAGAAATGTAGAAGTTTGTTATTAAGTTTGCACTTCCATAGCCACTTCACATTGTGTACCTGCTCATGCGGTCCATAGGAAGAGTACAACCACTTATATGCTGATTTGCAAGAGAACTCACCTGAGGATGTCTCTGACCAAATGACCATGTCCTCGTTGTTTCCTAGGGGTGGAGTGAAAGTGAGGATCAAATTAACCACTTCCACAGGGATAGTAGTTTGGATACTACTTAAATCCCAAGTGCCCATTTGTAAGACGTCTCCAACACGTAGTGATAGTTCGCTCGGGTGAATATGATCAACCAAATCGCAGATTCGAGTTTTACCTAACCAGGTATCAAACCAAAAGGAAACTCTTTCTCCACATCCAATCTTCCAAACAAAGCAAGGTTTGAGAATTTGAGCACATCTCACTATACCCTTCCATGTAGCACTATCTCCCGGTCTTGGAATGTAGTTCATTATGTTCGTTCCCTTCAAATATTTACATTCAAATAGGTCTGCCCATATATTACGTTCTTTGCGAAGGATCTTCCAAACCATCTTCGAAAGCATGGCTTCATTGTTGATACGAGAAATTCGGATACCAAGTCCACCATTTGCTTTAGGGTGACTTTAGGCCAACCCACAAGGTGAAGCTTTTGCAAGTTTGGATCGGTTGACCATAAAAAACCCCTGTTGAGACGATCAAGACATGCACATACATTTTCAGGAATCCACGATGATTGCATATCATATAATGGTATGGAACTAGTGACCGATTTGATGAGAGTCACACGACTAGCAAGGGATAGCCGTTTTTGTTTCCACACTTCAAATCGGCTAAGGACCCGATCAAAGATCTTCCCATACATATCAGGTGTGGCACGGCCATGTTTCATAAAGACACCCAGATATTTGCCAAGATTTGGAGTTTGCCCAAATCCCAAAATATCCGTGATAGTGCGTTTGAGGCTGGAGCCGCTGGTCTTGGTGAATTAGGTTTTGATTCGCAATCCAGAGCTATCACAAAAACGTCCCATAATTGCCTTAATAGTTCTGGCATTCTTAACAGTCGCCTTGCTCATGAGTATGAGGTCATCTGCAAAGAATAGGTGAGAAAATTGTGGACCTCTCCTGCAAGGAACAATAGGGTCCCAAAGCTTGCAATCCACCGCTTCATTAATCAAGTATGACAGTCTTTCAATACATAGTACAAACAGATAGGGCGATAAAGGATCGCCCTGTCGAAGACCACATTTATGATCAAAAGGAGCTAGAGGCTCTCCGTTCCACAAAAGTCGAGTGGAAGCATGTCTGACACAAAAAATGATGAGATCATTGATATGGGATGGAAATCTGAAGACCTTCAAAGTTTCCTCAAGGAAGTCCCAACTAATCTTGTCATAGGCTTTTTCAAGATAAAGCTTTAATATCATACAACCTGTTTTGTTTTTCTTCTTTTAACGGAAAGAATGAATAATCTCCTGAAGTGCAATAATGTTATCCTGCGTGCTTCTACCTTTAATGAAACCCGATTGGCAACATGATATAAGTTCAGGCATCATATATCGAAGGCGAGTAGTTATGCACTTTGTAATAAATTTATACAAGACATTACATAGCGCAATCGGACGAAATTGGGAGATGACGTTGGGAGAGCTGACCTTGGGTATAAGACAAATATGTGCTTCACATATAGTGGCTTCGAATTTGCTGGTTTGAAAAGCTTGGCTAATGAAATCAAAAGTTGAGCTGCCAACCAGGTCCCATAATTTATGATAGAAAATCGCCTGAAGTCCGTCGGGTCCAGGTGCTTTATATGGATGCGAATCGAAAACAGCCTGCTTGACCTCAACAACAGAGACGGGTGTTCCAAGCTGATTAATCTGTTCATCCGTCAGGTATGTCTGAAACTTGCTTGTTGGGAGTCTTGAAGAACAGAATTCATATCCACTGTTAGGAGTGAAAATGGATATAAAAAAGCTCCTAGCAAGATTTTGAAGCACCTCAACGTCCTGTGTCCAAATCCCATCGACTTGGAGTGTTGAAATTCTATTTTTGCGTCTCCTGGTAAGAGTACTCTGGTGGAAAAACTTGGTATTAGCTTCTCCCTCTGTTACCCATTTAACACGAGATTTTTGGTACCAAAATATTTCTTCTTGTCGAAGCACACTGTTGTACTCTTCAATAAGCGTATCTTCCAGCCTTTCCAAGAATTCATTTCTACTGGTTGCAAGTGCTCTTTGGATTCCATGCAGCCGTGCTTTAAGTCTTCTCTTTCTTTGGAATATGTTTCCAAATCTTTCCCTATTCCATGTTAATAAGGTGGCGGGTAGCCTCCCTATTGCTTCTAGAATGTGTGAACTATTCTCCCAAGTGTCTTCGATTATTTCTTTGCATTCACGATTGAGAAGCCATGCCCCTTCAAAACGAAAGGGCCATGTAAACTTTCTCTTTTCCAGACCTGTACAGCAAGTGAGGACTGGGTGGTGGTCCGAATGTGTTCGTGGCAAGTTGACCACTGCGTTATTTGAAAATAAGTTACACCATGCTTGGTTGGCTAAAGACCTGTCTAGTCTTTCTTGGATGTTCCCCCGGCCTCGTTGTTTATTTATCCAAGTGAACTTAGACCCTTGTGCACCTAAATCTTGCAAGCCGCAGTCGGCTATCCATTTAAGGAATCGAAGACACCTAGACATCGAAGGTGGTCGCCCCTCTCTTTTTTCACTCGTATAACAGACTTCATTAAAGTCACCAGTTACCAACCAAGGTAGCTTGTGTGTCCGCGAGAAGCGTTCCATGTCTCCAAATATACGATCTTTATCGTCACGTCTCGGTTGGGCATATACACCCGATAGGATCCAAGGATCATTATCTTTTTGTGAAATGATAACATTTATACCTTGATACCAAACATCAAGCACCTCCACGTCCAGATCAGCAGAGTTCCATAAAAACCAAATACCGCCTGCTCGATTATGTATGGGTGCTAGCACAAAATCAGTAAACCCCAAAGTAGGCACAATCTCCATAGCTGTATCAGACTGCACACGGGTTTCCATAATAAATACGGCATTAGGATGATGCTCTTGCATCAACTCTTGGAAATTTCTGGCGAAGTCACGGTCACCAACTCCCTGGCAATTCCATGTTAGAACCTTCATGGGTAAACTTGGCAGAATAGAATTAGGCGAGAAGTCAACATTCCAACCCGTCCTCCATGACTGCATCATCTGATTTAGCAGGTGTGGGATCATTTGTAACTGTCTCATGTGATTGTTCGAACCCCTTACTGTTCTTTGCCAGAATATCGGGTTGTCCGGGATTCTCTCTACATAGTGAGCTCCGATTTCGCCTTGCAATGTTGTGAATGGGATTTCCATGATGGAAATTATGTGATCCTGCGGTTTGATTCGTGATATCTTTGAGAACCGATTCAGCCTTTCGGGCCGGGTCTCCAATCTCACCTATCGCACCATCATGTCCGCACGTGTCCATCTCATTTGAATGGTCCACATCTCGAGTTTCTTCACTCAGGAAATCACAAACATTATCCTCTTCATCCATTAGATGTAAAGGTTCAAATTGGTTGTTTGATTTAGAAGATGATGCACCCGTAGAGAAACTGAAACTGGAGGGAATATTACCATCAACCATAGGAGTCTTTTTGGGATTGGATTCTTGGTTTCCAGGAGTCCTGCGCAGGATTGATTTAGGAAGGATTCGCTTACCCTTTTTCACGAGATTTTGAATGGGAGAAGGATTTTGAAGGTTTGGTGAAAATCCTGGTGGCGGAAAATCCACTGATTTCTTAGGGTTGGATGAAATCATTTTCTTAGGGTTAGCAAAATTTACTGGCGGCGCCCAATCTTTTTTATTCTTCGGGTTGGGTCCATGTTTAGGGCCCTTGATTGATACGGGCTGGACCCGTGATCCACCTTTAGCAGTTGATTTCTTTCTCCTTTCCACCAACATCCACTCACCAAATTCCTTCTTCTTTGCCTTGTCAATGAGCCAGTAGCCTGCATTAACATGGGGGGTTTCAGTCTCCGGTGTAGGACTCGAAGTATCTAGCGTAGGGTTCCGCTTTTGTTGAAATAAGGATGGACAAGCAGTCTTAACATGACCAACATTTCCACACAAATAACACAAAGAGGTTAGATTTTCGTAGACAACTTGGTACACCACCCCATTGACATATATTCCACATTCCAACGGGATATCCGTTCGGAGCTGAACACAGAATCGAGCAAATTTGCCCCTTGAGGCATCGTATGTATTTCCATCAATTTTAGTTGGATCACCAATACACGAAGCCAGTGTCTGGATGACAGATTCACTGAAAATCTCAAGAGGTAAATTTAGAATCCGAACCCAAGAGATTGCGTAATCCACCTTATCTGTATCCGCACGGAAATTTGGCTGCCATTTCCTTATTGATAGAAAGCTTCCTGCTATTTGCCATGGGCCATCAGTAAGCACATGTACTCGTTTCTCCTCGGAAGCAATCTTAAGGCAATAGCAATTATGCCCTAAGTCAAGGAGATCAAATTGATTACCATGTTTCCAGAGGAGATCCAGTTTCGTTCGGAGAGCCGGGTAGTACCAGGGCTTTCCAAGGATTCGGATGATGATTGCGTTTCTCCATGGTTCTTCAAGAGTAGATCGAAGATCAGGCTTGATGAGTACTCTTTTAAAAGGAACAACATCATTCGGAGGAAGAACTTCAATGTGTTTGCGTTCCTCGGCAGTCTTTTTTCCGTCTATGCGAATATCTTTTTTCATAGATTCTGCAGATAATCTAGAAGCATAGGTATTTGAAGGAGTTGTGGAATGTCGAATCTGAGGAGTTTGAGTTTGCGAATCCATCTGATCATCATCCGAAGAAGGAAGTCGTTGTCGTTTCAGATTTCGTAGGTCAAGAACCATCACCTGCTATTAATGGCTTCAAGTTTGGGCTGGCTTTCATCAAGGCGGCGGGGCGCTAGGGTTTTGATAAAGAGTTTCAATTGTGAAGAAAATGTTGACACTGTCTTCTGGGGCGAGTTATTATAACCAGCTTAGCCATTATAAATATGCACACAGCATAGACCCTTTCGTACTCCACATTTCAGCCCCAATTGTTTTGTCCATCTCTATCTTTCCCGAATATGTTTAGAAAATCGTCTCCATTTGGCCGCAAGAAAACCACCAGTCGGCAGCCCTTCGCCGAGTTTTACATTAATTGGTTCGCGACCCTTTCGACCACCCTCCTTCCCCAGCTCCGCCGCGCTCTCTCATCCTTTTCTGTCTCGCCGGCCCTCCTCTCCCTCCAGGTCGACGGCATGCACCACCATTTCCAATCCTACTACCTCGCCCTCGACCAGGCCGCCGCCGCCGACGTTGCTCAGTGCCTCCATCCTGAGTGGCGCAACTCCATCGAGAAACCCTTCCTCTGGCTGGGGGATCTCCACCCTTACCTCTTCACCAATCTCCTCCGATCATTTCTTGATGATCAAGAATCATCGTCCCAAGAAGACAGTGGAGATGACGACTTTCTTGAATACGACGCCGCGGCCATGGAGGAGTTTCACCACCGGCCGTGGAACGTGGCGGTGGCGTGGCGGAGCCCGTCCAAGGCCCTGACGACGAGGGTTGACCAGATCGAGTGCGGGCTGCGGCTCATGGTGCCGGCACTGGCGGCGCGTTTGCGTCACGCCCAGGCAAAGCTGGTGATGAGCGTGGGGGCGGAGTGGGGGATGGGAGGCAAGGAAGGCCGGATGAAGGCAGCGGTGGGAGAGGCGATGGTGGAGGAGATGGAGGAGCTGGTGGGGGTGATGGTGGACGCTAACAGGCTGAGGAGGAGCGTTTTGGCTGACGTTCTGAGCGTGACGACTGTTTATCAGGCGGCGTTGTTCTTTGAAGCGTTTGCCAATTTCTTGGTTGGATTTCGGGATGAGAAATTACTGAGAGAATTTGAAGAAAACGAAAAGACTATCAACTGATTGATGATTTAGGGGTATGATTTCCTCTAATCTGGGTGTGCTCCTGATGTGATTTCTATATTTTTAACTATGCCAAATTGTTGTTAATCACTAGTTAAGGATTTTGAATGTAAATAGAAAAGAAAATCCGCCAGTTTAGCAGAAGATGTAGATTTTCAGCCTGTCTCCGTCTCTTTTTTGTTTCGTGTTTTTTTTTTTTCTTTTTTCCTGTGTGATGTGTGAATTGGTTTTAGACAATGGTAAATTTGGAGGGAATGAATTGTATTTCTTGATGTTGATTTTGCATTGGAGTGTTTAAGATGCTAAAATTTTCGGTTACAGTTTTTTTTTTCTATGGCATTCTTATTTATTTCTCTTTCAGTCCCACTAAATTTTTTATATTTACTTATTTTTTTATCCTTTTAAAACTTTTACATTTGTCCGAAGTCCTAGCACCGTCTATTACCAAATTATGATAGCAGACACTTATGATGCGCCTACATAACAACCACATATGTATTAATAGTGTAATATATATGTATAGTAATACTATAATATATATTTTTTTGGTTGGAAGGGTGGGTGCAAGCACACATTCATTGAAAACACATTAACATGACAAGCACAAATACATCACGTCCTCTGCAAGGAGAGGGACACAACATTCTGGGGGCCGGACTAGTTCTTGTATGCCATCCTAGAACTTGAGCGCACGAGAAGCTAGTCTATCGTCTACTTTGATACAATTCCTACTGCAAACAACAACCTCAACCCGATCGAGAACTTAAATTATGTTTTGACAACTCTTCACGAGGGACAAAAGATGATGATCTCTAGAACTCTCCCGATTAAGTATCGGGCCGCTAGTTCCGAGTCGCTTTCTATCACTAGGTGGGGATACTTCTCTTTTCGAGACCTGAAGTCCGTTCCAAATGACCCATAATTCGGCTGTAGTAGCATGACAAATTCTTATCTTCTTATGGTATTCTTTGCGCCAGGCTCCTTGTTCATCGCGAAAGACCCCTTCGCTTCCCGCAGGTCCAGGGTTGCCTTTCGAGGCACCGTCCGGGTTGAGTTTGAGCCACCCCGTAGGAGAGGTTTGCCAGCGTGTTGGTCTGGTCTCCATGGTGTTTGGGGGGGGGGGTGCATCTCAGGGATTGAATTGGTACCGGCATGTCCGAACTCTTCTGTTTGTGCAAGTATGAAGGATGCTTTATCGCCTTTAAAGTTCTCTTTCCCAAATGATATCTCATTTCTCCAACCCCATAGCCACCAAGTGGCAGTGGCAAAGATTGTATTCCAGGTTGTACCGGGGCGCAATTGGATAGAGTTTTTCGTGTTCTCCTTGAGCCAATGTAGCCTCTCCATGGTGAAGAAAGGTCGGTGGAGGTGACAACGGCCCACCATAGTTTCGCTGTTGATAGGCAATCTCTGAGCACGTGGAGGATTGATATGGGGACATCTCTACATCTGGGGTAGTACGAGTTGTTTACAAATTATCTTGCGTTCGCTCCTGGTTGGTCATGATTCTGTCTTTCGTGCACAACCATTGGAAGAGGCGTATTTTTTTCTGGGACTTTGAGGGCCCATATCTGTAACACCCCGATATATTCGGAATAATTACAGCGCCGTAAATCCTTTGTTTAAGAATTTACAAGGCTAAATTGAGAAATACGAGATAAATACTAAAGTGTTATCAAAGTAAAAGCAGTTCAAACCCGATCGGCAAATCAAGGAGTCCATTATTACAAAATATCCCCAAAATCATCAACAACATAAGCGTACTCGAGTACTGGAACACATAACCAAAACAAAATAACATAATCCACATCACTGAGCCACTTCATCGTCATGTCGGTACTGTGGATGCTTTCCCGCTCCTCGACTACCTGAACATCAAAACAAATGTCCACCCCGGAAGGGGTTAGCAAAACAATGCTAGTACAAGTATCACAATGCATAAATCAACAATGCATAAAATACATACAAAATGGACTTCCGTCATCGGAATCCGACGATGCGAATCCTCACGATTCCATCAACACAATACAGGGTAATCCAATGATCCAGCGCCCTCGGTATAGATCCTCATGATGATCCCGTCGGACCAACGCATGGTGGGAAACCCGTCCAACGATCCAGCGCCCTCAACATAGATCCCCATGATGATCCCGTCGGACCAACGCATGGTGGACATTCGATCCAGCGCACTCAGCATAGATCCTCATGACCCCCTCGGATCATTTACAATATAAAACATGCAATCATGCACACATATATGCATTTCAATATGTTCATCAATACGAACAATTAATAACGAATACCACGAGAAATCAAAGAAATTAATCTCATAATCGACAACATGAACAAAACCATATGCATGATCAAAGTTCCAATATAAACCAAACTCAACATATGATACTTGCCTCGAAAATGGCAAGAATGAAATACTTTAACAAATGTCACGCGTCCGTATGCCACCGCCCCTCGATCGACCCCTATGCAAGGCTCGGACCTTGTTCAAAAAGAGATACAAGGAACTTAACATACTACCCGATACTAACGTACGATCATCGAATAACTTGATTAGAATCGTAAAATAGTGACGTAAGGCCGGTTCATGGTTAGCGTACTAGATGGGAGCTGAACCGGAAATGATAATACACTTCATGAGAGTTGAACGATCATTTCAGAGGTGAAGTGCCGATGCTTATGAGTTCAAGGGTTTACAAGACTTTAAAGTTTTCGGGTTTAAAATATGGAATTCAATTCCAAATTCGCATAAGTTCGGCTATGATGATTTTCCACAAAATGTTTACTCAAGATGACAAGCATGCTCAAGCATTACGCAAGGAAAACGATACTACGGTGATACGGGTTGAGTTCAAAGACATGGCCGATTTATCATCTTTAAGAACATGAAGAATATTGCCAAAACAAATTCCTCTAACATACATGAATTTCATCAGTGGAACATTGAAAGAGTTCATAGAATCTAGCTGAAATCATACTCATTATTCCAACGAGTTAAGGATACTACATGCTAAGGTTTTCATCCACCGAGGCTAAATCAATACTCTAAGTAATGGAAGGAAAACAAGGTATAATCAGGTTTTAGTCTCCAAAATATGGTGCTGGACTCAAAACATTATTAACTAGTCCAATGATTTCCAAAACAAGCTCAAAGGATAGCTAAGAACATAAATTCTAGCTTGGTGAATCATAACATACCTTAAACAGAAGGATAAGTTGGAATACTTGATGAACTCTATGCTCAAAAGCTAGAACACCGATCCCCAAAGCCCCTTCGTCTTCAATGATGTGTTAAAAAGCTGATATGAAGGTTGAAGGTGGAGAGGATAACTCTCAAAGTCGCGGAATTATGTTGTGGGTTGAAGTGGAAGTCTAAAAATGAAGGAGGGTGCTGTCATATTTGTAGAAAAGGGTTATTAGCGCGCGCTACTCAAATTAGCGTGCGCTAACGGGCTGTCAGTCTACTGTCTCTGACGTGTCTCGGTATAGCGTACGATAAACAGCCTTACATGCACTAAAATCAACGATTAGCATACGATAACCACTACTTATAGCGTGCGCTAACGACTGAACGAAAGTTCACTGACCTCACTGTACTAGACTTAGCGTGCGCTAGCCTCGTAACATTTGCGTGCGCTAAACACCATTGACTCTGCTTTCCCAGAAAGTCGTCTGTAACACCCCAAAATCCTATTGGGTTATTACAGTGGCGTGGACCCCACGCTAGGAGATCCACTAGGCGAACATGACTAAAATACATTAAATAACACAACAAGGGAAAATCATAGTCCCTACCATGACATCCGACACAATATTCCGATAAGGAATTTCAACGACAAAAGTGGCCTACATGGCCAAAATGAAATACAACAACATCCACGAACATCTGTTCGGGTAATACAACACGACAACAACTGACAAGACTGGAGTACACTCCAACTCACTGACCGACAATGAACAACTCGGACTAGTATCGCTCGAATGCCTCGTCGCCATCGTCATGCCCCTGTGTCTCAACTCTCTCCTCGCAAGCACCTAAAACATGAAAACATGTTCCGCCCCCACGGGGTCAGTCATCCACATAATGAACATCAAATACATGTATAACATGATATGCATCCAAAGGCAGAATGAAACGGTACAATGATGATAATAATACGAGATGCTCACAAACCAAGGTAAGAACCGAGCATTCGTGAAATACTATGCCCATGACATACTATTAATACCTGTTCGACAGGTTAGAACATAAGTGCCCAACGGCGAATCATAATCACAGAATACCACAATGAATTACACGACATGAACCAAACTAGAACTGAATTAAATATGAATCACAATGCCCGAAGGCTCCAATGAAATTATTAAGACAATCACAAAGGCCTAAAAGCCACTCAGCCGAAGCTGTCAAATATCACCATCACATGAAGCCAAAACAGCCCGCAGCTGTTATTGATTAGGGCCGAAGCCACGGCACGGAGCCGTATCACCATTAGGGCCGAAGCCACGGCACGAAGCCGTATCACAATTAGGGCCGAAGCCACGGCACGAAGCCGTATCACAATTAGGGCGGCCACGCACGGCCGTATCACAATTAGGGCGGCCACGCACGCGGCCGTATCACAATTAGGGCGAAGCCACGACACGGCCGTATCACAATTAGGGTCGGCCACGCGGCGGCCGTATCACAATTAGGGGGGCCACCACGGCACGAAGCCGTATCACAATTAGGGCCGAAGCCACGGCACGAAGCCGTATCACAATTAGGGCCGAAGCCACGGCACGAAGCCGTATCACAATTAGGCCGAAGCCACGGCACGAAGCCATATCACAATTAGGCCGAAGCCACGGCACGAAGCCATATCACAATTAGGGATAGTGTGCTATCTTGAGTCGGCCAACACGACGACAGTGATTTGTAATACCCGGTTGTAATTCATTCATTTTCATTCAGTAATTATCAGTGTGTAATTGTCACTCAGTAATTTTCACTCATTAATAATCACTCATCATTCATGAATCATTCATTTGCATTCACTGTTGGCATGTTGTAATCGTATATCAGTTACCGATCGTCATTTCATCTCCGTTTATAGATCGAGACGGGAGTATTATCATTTTCATTGTGATTGATAGCCTTGTACTGGGAGTATCATCTTTGGCTTGTGTTAGACTTGTTCACTTTCACATTCGTATGATATGTCGGATCATTCATCAGTCGTAGCGAGGAATCGGAGTTATCGGATTTTTCACCTTGGCCAGCATTGAGTTACGGCCGTAAGGACTTTGAGTTACGGCCGTAACAAGGGTTCGTTGATTTCAGGCCATTTTGGACGAACGGGACTTACTAGTAAGGTTTTGAATACGGCCGTAAGTTGAGCGAGTGCGGCCGTAAGGCTTGGCGATTCTGGCCGTCGTGGTCAATCAGTGCCAGGCATTTTGGCCGAAGGCGAGTTACGGCCGTAAGGAGGGTTGGATACGGCCGTAAGTGATCTTCGTAAATTCGGGTGTTGTCGGGCAAGTGGGGACTTACGGCCGTAAGGGTTGCGGCATACGGCCGTAAGTCGAGGAAGGTACGGCCGTAAGTCGAGGAAGGTACGGCCATAAGGCTTGGCCGGATACGGCCGTACGCTGCAGGCAAGGTGCCTGGCCATTTTCGACGAAGGGGGCTTACGCTCGTAAGTTTGGCGGATACGGCCGTATCATCCGAGTTACGCCCGTAAGGTGTGCGGGTACGGCCGTAAGGATGTCGGCAGATGTTTTTGACGAAGGCGGGTTACGCCGTAACTCGAGAGCGATTCTGACCAAGTAAGTCTGTCGGCAGGCTTTCGGACGAAGCCGAGTTACGGCCGTATGAGTTGGCCGGTTACGGACGTAAGGCCGTTGACTTGGAATGTTACGGCCGTAAGAGGGCCGAGTTACGGCCGTAACTTCCGGCAGTATATAAGGATTTGGCCGGGACATTTTTCCTCATTTCTTCATTTCTCCAACTTTTATCCGAGAGAAAGGGTTGAGGGAGAGATTTTGCCATCATCAATCATTTGAGTGTGTAATTTTCATCATCTTCATTCATTTGGGAAGCTTGGATACTCGTTTTAACTCGTGTTCATCGAATCGAAGTGGTTGGATCTTCAAGAGGTAATTTCTTCAACATCTTGGATTTCGATTTTGTGTTGAGATATGATGTTTTGGACGTTATAATCGTGTTATATGAAGGGATATGTATATGATTATGAGTTTGTATAAGGATTCATTGGATTATTGAGGGATTATTCAAGAACACTTTGAATATCGAGTTGAAATTGGGGGTTTTCGATTAATTGTCGTTATAATCACGTTTTCGGATATTCATTTTGGATTATTGATCATTTGGAAGATGTTTGTTGGTTTGAAACACTTCTTGGGGGATTTGATAATGGCATATTGAGATTTGATTGTAAACAATCGGAGTTTGGCCACAACGTATTCGATTTAATGCCCCAATGAACTTGGTTTAATCGTATCGACGTTTTGAGTTCGTTATATTCGTGTTTGATTCGTATATTGAACGGGTTATTGGATATTGTATAATTCAAGGTTGTTCGAGCGACCGTTAACTCAATTAGGACGTTGTTCGTGGAAGGATAATTGTCACCGGTGTTGTGTAAGTTGATTCTTACTCAGTTAAAAGGATATTCATTTCCTTTTGTTGTTGTTCATTCATAATCATAACTCATTCATCATTGTGTTAACCGTATCAAAACTTGTCATTGTCAATTAATCACTTGATCACAAGAGCAGCGGTTCCAATCATTTCATTGAGCTATCATTCATTTCACTATCATTTCATCTCGGTGAGTCATTATTCGTTTCCGATGTCACTTTTGTTATATCGTGGCATTCCGGGTCATACTGGCGTGCCGGTTGGTATGTGTAGGATTTTCATGTCGGGCACATTTATGTCGTGTGTTGGTTGTTGGCCTCACATTGGATTGTGCACACGAGTCGATTGCTTCGTGAGACTGATTAGGTACAAGACCACACGTGTATTCGATCGATACTCGTTGGTGGCTTGTGCACGGACACATTTCCATCCCGGGCGTAGTGTGGCGCAACCCTTTGAGCCGTACTGTTAGTTGATTCATACAGCATGTTTGATTGCGTATGTTTTCAACAAGATTGGGTTATAATCTAACCGATTCATTTTGATCGAACTTGTGGTTTATACTACATATATATATGATTGTGTTTATTCAACTCTGGAGGATTGTTGTTCTGTATAAATGACCCTATTTGGGGATATTATTTTTCAGGTCATGGCAAGGCAAAGGCACAGGGAGAGCACGTTGACGGCGGGGAGTCCCAATGATACTAGAAGGGGCCCCCAGTCTTTTCAGTCATTTATTCAGTCATTTATGTTTCCTTTATTTATTCCGCTGCAAACATTCCGTTTGAATACTCATTTCATTTAGTGTTGTGTATTTGTAATACCCGACACGACGACAGTGATTTGTAATACCCGGTTGTAATTCATTCATTTTCATTCAGTAATTATCAGTCTGTAATTGTCACTCAGTAATTTTCACTCATTAATAATCACTCATCATTCATGAATCATTCATTTGCGTTCACTGTTGGCATGTTGTAATCGTATATCAGTTACCGATCGTCATTTCATCTCCGTTTATAGATCGAGATGGGAGTATTATCATTTTCATTGTGATTGATAGTCTTGTACTGGGAGTATCATCTTTGGCTTGTGTTAGACTTGTTCACTTTCACATTCGTATGATATGTCGGATCATTCATCCGTCGTAGCGAGGAATCGGAGTTATCGGATTTTTCACCTTGGCCAGCATTGAGTTACGGCCGTAAGGACTTTGAGTTACGGCCGTAACAAGGGTTCGTTGATTTCAGGCCATTTTGGACGAACGGGACTTACGGCCATAAGGTTTCGGAATATGGCCGTAAGTTGGCGAATGCGGCCGTAAGGCTTGGCCGATTCTGGCCGTACGTGGTCAGCAGTGCCGAGCATTTTGGCGAAGGCGAGTTACGGCCGTAAGGAGGGTTGGATACGGCCGTAAGTGATCTTCGTAAATTCGGGTGTTGTCGGGCAAGGGGGGACTTACGGCCGTAAGGGTTGCGGCATACGGCCGTAAGTCGAGGAAGGTACGGCCGTAAGGCTTGGCCGGATACGGCCGTACGCTGCAGGCAAGGTGCCTGGCCATTTTCGACAAAGGGGGCTTACGCCGTAAGTTTGGCGGATACGGCCGTATCATCCGAGTTACGCCCGTAAGGTGTGCGAATGCAGCCGTAAGGATGTCGGCGATGTTTTTGACGAAGGCGGGTTACGCCGTAACTCGGGAAGCGATTCTGGCCGTAAGTCTGTCGGCGAGCTTTCGGACGAAGCGAGTTCTGGCCGTCTGAGTTGGCGATTCTGGCCGTAAGTGTTGACTTGGAATGTTACGGCCGTAAGAGGGCCGAGTTCTGGCCGTAACCCGTGATATATAAGGATTTGGCCGGGACATTTTTCCTCATTTCTTCATTTCTCCAACTTTTATCCGAGAGAAAGGGTTGAGGGAGATATTTTGCCATCATCAATCATTTGAGTGTGTAATTTTCATCATCTTCATTCATTTGGGAAGCTTGTATACTCGTTTTAACTCGTGTTCATCGGATCGAAGTGGTTGGATCTTCAAGAGGTAATTTCTTCAACATCTTGGATTTCGATTTTGTGTTGAGATATGATGTTTTGGACGTTATAATTGTGTTATATGAAGGGATATGTATATGATTATGAGTTTGTATAAGGATTCATTGGATTATTGAGGGATTATTCAAGAACACTTTGAATATCGAGTTGAAATTGGGGGTTTTCGATTAATTGTCGTTATAATCACGTTTTCGGATATTCATTTTGGATTATTGATCATTTGGAAGATGTTTGTTGGTTTGAAACACTTCTTGGGGGATTTGATAATGGCATATTGAGATTTGATTGTAAACAATCGGAGTTTGGCCACAACCTATTCGATATAATGCCCCAATGAACTTGGTTTAATCGTATCGACGTTTTGAGTTCGTTATATTCGTGTTTGATTCGTATATTGAACGGGTTGTTAGATATTGTATAATTCAAGGTTGTTCGAGCGACCGATAACTCAATTAGGACGTTGTTCGTGGAAGGATAATTGTCACCGGTGTTGTGTAAGTTGATTCTTACTCAGTTAAAAGGATATTCATTTCCTTTTGTTGTTGTTCATTCATAATCATAACTCATTCATCATTGTGTTAACCGTATCAAAACTTGTCATTGTCAATTAATCACTTGATCACAAGGAGCAGCGGTTCCAATCATTTCATTGAGCTATCATTCATTTCGCTATCATTTCATCTCGGTGAGTCATTATTCGTTTCCGATGTCACTTTTGTTATATCGTGGCATTCCGGGTCATACTGGCGTGCCGGTTGGTATGTGTAGGATTTTCATGTCGGGCACATTTATGTCGTGTGTTGGTTGTTGGCCTCACATTGGACTGTGCACACGAGTCTATTGCTTCGTGAGACTGATTAGGTACAAGACCACACGTGTATTCGATCGATACTCGTTGGTGGCTTGTGCACGGACACATTTCCATCCCGGGCGTAGTGTGGCGCCACCCTTTGAGCCGTACTGTTAGTTGATTCATACAGCATGTTTGATTGCGTATGTTTTCAACAAGATTGGGTTACAATCTAACCGGTTCATTTTGATCTAACTTGTGGTTTATACTACATATATATGATTGTGTTTATTCAATTCCGGAGGATTGTTGTTCTGTATAACTGACCCCGTTTGGGGATATTGTTTTTCAGGTCATGGCAAGGCAAAGGCACAGGGAGAGCACGTTGACGGCGGGGAGTCCCAATGATACTAGAAGGGGGCCCCAGTCTTTTCAGTCATTTATTCAGTCATTTATGTTTCCTTTATTTATTCCGCTGCAGACATTCCGTTTGAATACTCATTTCATTCAGTGTTGTGTATTTTATCTTCATATAAGATACACATGTATTCTATATTATCCTGGGTGTGTTGTATGAAACTCCTCATCGGAGTAATTGATGTTGTAATGTGGTTCGGTACTACATTTACCCTGTGTAATTCATCCTTTTTCATTCACCTGGTGGGTCCCAGTCGGGGGTCCACGGCACTATAATATCCGCCTAGTTTGGGGTGTTACAGAGTTGGTATCAGAGCGTGGTTTGAATACTACCTTCTGAGTCATGTCTCATTTGAAATCATCGTCATCGGACTAGTATCATTGGACTTTCGCGTCGCGTGTGACCTGTGCAAATGCCGAGCCAATCAGACCAAGAACTGTAAGATTTCTCGCCATAGTATAATTTCTGGCAATAATCATTCATTCATAATTCATCAGTTAACAATCCTCAAATATCATTTTCACTTTGACCAGGATGGTCATTTTAACTCATTAAGCACTCAATTCATTTCATTACTCAGTTGTTGATCTGGAAGGTCATATAATTAATCTTGTTAGCTTGTTCAGATAATCATTTCAATAATTTCATCAGATAATCATGTCACCACAGCTAATCATTCATGTGATCACTGTGTTAGAGCGTGTATGCTCATTTTCATCATCTCATGTCATAATCATAACGTGATATTCATGCGGGGAATATAATCATCATGTGACTTTCCTACTTCAGTATGGAGAGAGCAAGAAGAGGACGCGGAGGACGAGGCCGTGGCGCGGGCCGAATCCCGAGAGCTCATGTGAATACACGTGCGAATGCAAGAAATAATGCTAATTCATCGAGCAGCGACGCTGCTACTCATTCACCTGGACGTGATCATTCACTATCGGGGAGTCGTACCCAGGACACGGCTCAGTCAGAAGGTGTTCGGGTTGACCCACTCGCTTTTATGCAGGGCATGATGGCCCAAATGACGCAGATGGCGCAACTAATGGAGACGATGCATAACTCCACTACTCAAAATCAACAGGCTCCTCCGCCACCACCTCAGAGGCAAGAGAGGAATGTGAGCAGTATCATCGGCGACATCTCTCGCCAGCGACCACCTACCTTCGAGGGCTCATCTGAGCCGGCGGATATTGTTCATTGGCTCGAACATTTCGATAAGTTATTTGCTATGGTGGATTGCCCTGAGGGGCATAAAGTTTCAGTTGCGGCTTACTATCTGGGTAAAAGCGCACATTCTTGGTGGTTGTCGTTGAAGCCCACCGAAGGATCATGTACTTGGGATCAGTTCAAAACTCTCATGATGGAGAGGTATTATCCAGCCCCACTCAGGGAGGCTAAATTGTCGGAATTACTCACTCCCGACCACTCAGCGGACGACGATGTTCTTGTCATCGCCGAAAAATTTCAGGAACTTCTTCCGTTCGCCTCATCTATCATTCACTCTGAGGCGGACAAGATCAAGTATTTCAGCAAGAGGCTGAAACCTCGTATGCGGCTACAGTTGCTTAATCATAATTGCACCACGTTGGCCGAATTCATTGAGAAAGCTCTTACTTACGAGCTTACTGCTAAGGAGATTGCTAAGCAACAACCTTCATCTGCTGGCAAGAAGTCTAAGAACCGTAATCAGTCTGACGGCAGTCAGGCCACTTTCAAGAAACCACGGGCGGGCTCTACCTTTTCTGAGCGACCTCCTATGGCGCCTAAACCCGCGGAATCTCAGTCTCGAGCGGCCAGTTCGGCCGTCACCTGTTTCAACTGTGAAGAACAGGGTCATTTCAGCACCAAATGTCCGAAACAGACTGTCACGTGCCATAACTGTGGAATTGCTGGGCATAGGGCCCGTTTTTGCCGAAGGGACTCTAAACCTACTCCGGCATCATCTCAGGCCCCAGGACATTCAAAGGTGCAGAATTAGGCCACTCGGTCAGCGTCGTTTAAGACGATAGGAGCTAACAAAGGCGGAGCCAAGAGCTATCAGACGGGAGCGTCTGGTTCGGGGGCCGGCAAGCCCCGAATTTACGAGATGAAGAAGACCGATGATCCAGAGGCCCGAATGATCTCAGGTACACTCGATATTCTATCCCAGCCTGTGTGTACCCTTTTTGATACTGGTGCATCACATTCATTCATTTCCGAGTCATGTTTGAGTAGACTACGTCTGGGTAGTGCTACTAGTTGTGAGCCTTATGTCATTGGCCTACCTGATGGTAGACGAATTATCGTGTCGTGAGATTCGTAATTGTCGATTGATTTCATGGTCGTGTATGGCCAGCGGACCTAATCGTAGTAGATTTGCCGAGGGACGACGTCATCTTGGGTATTGATTGGATGGATCGTCATGATGCCATCATTAGTGTCCATAAGCGTATGATCACTATCATTTCAAACGACGGGGTTGAATGTGTTTCAGGGAGGTAATCCCAGTTGTTCGGGAAGAGTTATTAATTTGATGAAAGCAGTAAGATTACTCAGTCAGGGATGTGTTGGTTATTGATGCTATATGACCAAAACCGAGGAATCATCAGTAATGTTGACGGATATTCCGGTAGTGAGGGAGTATGCCGACGTTTTTCCAGACGAGTTACCTGGTTTGCCTCCACAGAGAGATGTGGAATTCACGATTGAGTTGGAGCCTGGTACATCTCCGATATCGAAGGCACCGTACCGGATGGCCCCGACCGAAATGCAGGAATTAAAGAACCAACTTGAGGAGTTGTTCGAGAAAGATTATATCCGTCCGAGTGCGTCCCCGTGGGGAGCACCAGTGTTGTTTGTCAAGAAGAAGGATGGTTCGTTCCGCTTGTGTATTGATTACCGGGAATTGAACCGGGTGACGATCAAGAATAAGTATCCTTTACCCCGTATTGATGATCTCTTAGATCAACTTCAGGGAGCTTCAGTATTTTCCAAGATCGACTTAAGATCTGGATATCACCAGTTGCGGATTCGAGAGTCGGATATCGCGAGGACGGTGTTTCTGCTAGGAATATGCCCTCGAATGCCACTCAGGGGATGAGAGAGTAAGGGCATTATACTTGTAATTATGGAATAATTAATAAAAAGGCAATACGATTCATTCACTATTTATTGTATTTCAATTGCATTATTGACTTGGTAAACATTGAAGTGAAGTCCATGTAAATAAATCGAACATTCCATTCTCGTTATGGGATAAGAGAAAATGTACTGGAAGTGTTTAAAGTTTATTTACGTAAATTGTTCGCAAGTCAAACTTAAAATGGGCATTAAGTTTTAATATGACTTGTATAACTGATGCTAGGACGTGTGCACGTCTTGATAGCATAGTTATAAGTATATTGGTGGGGCCAGTATACTCGAACACGACTCATACTCGATTCAGTCACACGGTATTCACTCTGGGAGAGTCGATGACGAATCGAAAGGTTGTGATAGTATACGTGGACCTTTGACTTGAGGGTTCAGTAGAAGATGTGCTTGTGACGTTTAGTTTGTCATTAGAGTAGTTAGACTCATTTGCTTAATTGCTGAGTCGACCTCGAAGTGCGGACTATACGGGCAGGTAGATCTTTACCGTACGCCAAGAAAGGATTCTATCTCTGTTAGTGAGCGGGCGAATGTCCTATACGGTTAATGGCAAATAAGATCATAAGTCTTTGGCCAAAGCATTACGATATAGTCGTATTAGATACACTATTAATCATCGGTTTTGATTTGCATTAACACATGTATAGAGTTTAGTCAACAGTGAGGTTTGACTTTACCGTGACCCGAAGACTTGACCGGGACATCGATGAAGGGTCTATACGTATATAGTATTCACGACATAATGGTTCTGGAATGATCCCTTCATTCGTTCTCGATCGGGGTTTACGATGCGGCCCGCTAGTGGCTAAGTCTTGCCCGCACTCATTAGTTCCTCCCAATGCCTAGTGAGACGGACCTACGAGTCGCGCATCGGGAGCGTTGACGGATAAATGTGAATTTATTATCTCTCTATTAATATTAGATATTGGATATCTAATTATGATTTATTGGATAAATCAAATATCGGTCTTATGAATTTAAATTAAGTTCTGGGTAATTAATTTAATTCATAAATTATATTTCTTAGAGAAATATATATTTGTATTTGATATAATTAATTAATTAGATTAATTAATTAATATAAATACATTGATGATTAAAAGGAGTGTATTTAACGAGTCGTTTGTGAGCGTCATTGAGCCGAGTGGCTCGGCTCGTTTTCTAGAAACTTCCTTGTGGCCACCCACTCCTCATGGCATGGCATGATCTTGCATGTGTGTGGGAACTCACTTAGAGTTGAGATTCCCACATAATTGTGAATGATAGTTGTAAAGGAATAATTATTCCTTTATAATATATATATCATTACATTATATATGAGATGAGATGAGATAACAAAAATAATTCATACTCATTCATTGAGCTGCCATCCGTGAGAGTTTTTAGTGAGGAGAGAGAGAAAAATTTTCCTTCTTCATTTTGTTCATCTTTGAGGTGAAAAGAAGTAAGAAAAATTAAGAGAGAAAAATTCCTACAACACTTCCTAGCCGTGTTCTTCATAGAACGGAGTATTGTAGATTTTTCCGGCAACTTCCGACGCGTGTGAAGTAGAGGCTTCAATTTTCGGTGCTTGGAACGAAGGGATTTCGTGTTCGGGACGGGATCGTGATCATCGGCTACACTTTACGAAGATTTATTTCAAAGGCTTCAAGGGTATGAATCTTTATCTTCGTATTTATTTTTCGTATATACGTTACTTGATCGATCTGTTTGGGATTCGTTTTATTTCCATTGCGTATTTCGTTTTATTTTCTAATCCCAACGGTGGTATCGGAGCGAGGTCAATGATATCGTATATACGATTATTTGTGCATTTTGAATGCTTTTGGATGATGATTATGATTTAGAATCATATTTGGAATAATTTTAGATTTTAAATTGTTCGTTGTAGCATCACGTTTTTGAAACGGGCGAAAAAGCAGAAACGGGCATTGGCGGTGGTGCGGCGGCCTTGCTACTGCCAGTGCCGGCGTGCTCGGCCATGACTCGGCCAGAGCCGAGAGTGCTCGGCGAGGGCGATCATGATCGCGATCTGCCCGGCGATGGCTCGGCGAGCGACCCTCGGGTTTTTGGCCCGATTTGGAATCGGGCATGCGGGCCTAAATCGGATTGTCCGGACTCGTTTTAAGTTTATATTTCGTTTTAATTATTTCCAAAAATTTAAATTGGATTTTATTTTGACTAAATTAATATTTGGAATATTTTGAGTTAAGGAAATAAATTAAACGAGAATATTATTTTTGGCGGATTACTTGAGCAATTAAAATGATGATTATTAGTATTAATTTGATTAATATCATTAAAATTGAATAGATTAATTTTACATTGATTGGATTAATATATTAATTGATTATTTAATTTTAATGCCACTTTATATTAATTGGATTAATATAGTAGAAATTGAATAGATTAATTTATATTAAAATTAATTGTTTAATTTCGTTGCCATTACATGTTGTATGGAATCCTTATGTGATGGTGATATAGCTCGTGGACTTAGTTTTTGATTTGTTCGATTCGATTGGGTTGTAAAGGCCGTTTTGAGCCAATTTATTTTTACTAGAAAATTTGTATAGGATGCATTTTTTCAATAATGTAAGTATTATTTTGGGTATGACGAAGACCGAAGACAACCGACCGAGAAGACGAAGAATCGAAGACTGTATTTTTTTTATTTATTGGGTCATTCGCTTGGCCCAGTACTTAGGAATTAGGTCCATGAGCTATATGTTGGTAGTAACTAGGTTACTATTTTACATTTTCATTTTGAATGATTGACAAACATACAAACGCGCGTATAATTGAATTAATGTGCAAAGTGTAACATTAATCGCGAAATTCTCCCGACTACAAACAGACTAAGTTTGAAAAAGGTTACGAGGTTTCCTACCCTCCATCAAACTCGTAGAAAATTGATACCCGAGATGGTGTGCTATGCTTCCGAGTTATCGGGGTAGTACATTTGGTAGAGGTTGAAAAATTCTTGAGTGCATTAGATGCCTTCGGTTGGTGATAAATTTCGCCCTAGAAACCCGATAGGTTGCCGGGTGAGATTCAATAGTCAAAGCGATGAGCGTTGATGGTCAACAACTTAGATAGTCCGGATTGCGAAGAAACCCGATAGGTTGAGGGCATGAAGACTAGGGGTAAAGAAGATCAAATCATCCGTCAGACGGGTTGGTGTTAGACACCACTTTACGAGAAATTAATTGGCAAGAAACACGATAGGTTGCGTCTGTTAAAATTTGTAAAGAACTTGATCACCACTAAGAAGTCGATCTAACCATGATTTAGGATTATAACATGGGAGTGTATAATTCCGATAAAATTAGTGGGAGCCGAGACAAGAATTATACAAGCCCTTAAGTTCTATACTCGGTCATAATTAAACAAGTCACTAATTTAATCTTGTCTAAATCTTTGCGAAAACGAAATTGAATCTCTCTAAAATGGCTAAAAACCCACTTGCAATACTACTTGAAAAGAATCTCCTAAGCGGCCCTAACTTTGTTTCTTGGTTGCGGAATCGATGATTGTACTCGGTATGGAGTCTGGGATACGTCTTGGAGGCGGACATTCCACCGACTCCAATCCGGACTAGGGTAATCAGAAGACATTGACGTCCATGAAAAATGGGTCAAGGATGATGTGCTAGTTCGTGGTTTTATGATGGGCTCAATGACTAATGAGTGCAGAGCGCACGAGAAAATGACTTCGCTAGGCGATTCTCGCACACTTGACCGAACTTTATGGAGAGCACGGTGGGATGCTAGATATGAGATATCAAAGCGGTTGTTCGGTGCTAGGATGAAAGAAGGGGAGAAAGTGGGAGACCACGTCCTTAAGATGATCTCTATGATTGAGAGGCTCGAGGTGCTCAACTTTAATATGGATTTATCCCTTCAAATTGATCTCATCCTTCAATCTCTACGACTCTTTCACGCGATTTGTAATGAATTTCAAGCGTAATGAAATTACATGCACATTAGTGGGCTAATGAATAAGCTGTGACGGCACGATCTAACATGAAGACTAAAGCGAGAGAAATTTGCTCTTGTGATTTCTTGGGCCTAAGAGGTCCAAGAACAAGAAGAAAAGACCTACGAGCAAGTACAAACCCAAGAAAGGGGTGCAAAAGGAAAGGGCAAGGCCGAAAGGTTCAAAAGGTAGGCGGTCCAAAACCTACGGACAAATGCCTTGAATGCGGTGGTGGGCCCTTTGGCGAAGGACTTGTCCCAAGATTAATGGCGCATCAGTGCGGAACTTTTTGTTTTTGAAACTAATTGTTCCGCTACTGTATATTACCTTCATGGATTCTCGATTCGGTGCCACTTCTCACATTTGTACTATGAATCGGGATCTGGAGCAAGTAGAAAACTTGAAGTGGGAAATAATGATCACTGTTGGAAGCGGACAAAGTGTCGAGGCAACCGATATTGGATCAATCCTTCGGGGTTTAGAATCTGGTTTTATTTTGACATTAGATGAATTACTTGTTTTGCCCAAGGGCATAAAAACATTGTATCCATTCCAGTCTTGGACCGGAAAGGATTTTGTTTCTTCATTGGCAATGGCAGTTGTAAAATTTATTTTCGAAATAAATTGGTTGGAACAGCTACATTGTTGAATGGTTTATATCATCTGAACATGCAAAATAAAACAGCAGTGAACACTATAACTAGGAAACGTGGTAGGCAAGATACTAATCAAGCTCTTAAATGGCACCTTAGACTTGGTCATGTTGGTCAGACCAAGGTTCAGAAAATGGAGAAAGATGGACTTTTAAGTCCATTGGGTGTAGAACCCTATCCAACTTGTGAATCTTGCCTTAGAGGCAAAATGACTAAGTTCCCCTTCACAGGGACTTTTGAAAGGGCTGCCGATAAACTTGGATTGGTGCATACCGATGTTTGTGGTGCTTTAGAAGTAGCCCGAGACGGATATCAATATTTCATAACGTTCACAGATGATCATACTAGGTATGGGATTGTGTACTTAATGAAACATAAATCTGAAGCCTTTGCTAAATTCAAAGAATTTAAGGCCCTAGTTGAAAAACAAACTGGATGTCATATCAAAGCACTTCGGTCGGACCCAGGTGGCGAATATATGAGCACTGAGTTTGATGAGTTCTTTAAGGAACATGGAATAGTTTCACAATTCACGCCTCCGGGAACCCCACGGTTAAATGGTGTTTCGAAAGGAGAAATCGGACTTTGTTGGACATGGTTCGCTCCATGTTAAATTACACTGATTTACCTATTTACCCGTGGGGTATGCCTTACTAACCGCCTATATCCTAAATAGATGTCCTTCCAAATCTGTTCCTATCACTCCATGAGATGTGGAAGGGTAAGAAACCAAGCCTTAATCACATAAGGATGCAGGGATGTCCATTTATGTCAAAAGGCTAAGGTGGACAAAGCTGGAAGCGAGGTCCATAAAAGAACGTTTCATAGGATACCCAGAGGACTCGATGGGTTATCTATTCTACATGCCGAGAAGACCATAGGTCGTTGTGGCATTACAAGCGCACTTCCTTGAGGATGAATTCATTCAGGAAGGTGGCTCGGGTAGAAATATCTCTTTGGAAGAGCATAATGAAACTCCTAAGGAGACATCTGATCAGGGATCAAGAACCGAACCTATTGTAACACAACCTCCACTTCGAAGGTCTGATAGGGTATCTCACTTACCTGAGAGGTATGGCTATATACATGTCGAGGAACTGGGTCTCCACGACACACCTGATAGCAGTGAAAACGACCCTGTCACCTATGACCAAGCGATAGTGGATGTAGACTCTGATAAATGGAAAGAAGCAATGGAAGCTGAGATAGACTCGATGCATACCAATCAGGTCTGGACTCTAGTAGATCTTCCAAGCGGCATGAGGACTATTGGAAATAAATGGATCTATAAGAGAAAGGCGATGGGGATGGCAAGGTTGATGCCTATAAGGCCAGGCTTGTGGCAAAGGGTTATACCCAAAGGGAAGGAATCGATTATCATGATACCTTCTCGCCCGTAGCTATGATAAAGTCGATTCGCATGATGCTTGCCATTGCTGCCTATTATGATTATGAAATATGGCAAATGGATGTCAAAACAGCTTTTCTAAATGGATACCTCGAGGAGGAAATCTATATGGAACAGCCTAAAGGTTTTGTGTCCAAAGCTAATATTCATAAAGTGTGTAAGCTGCAACGAGCCATTTATGGTCTGAAGCAAGCTTCTCGGAGTTGGAACCTTCGATTTGATGAAGCAGTTAAGGACTTTGACTTCGAACGAAATGAGGAGGAACCGTGTGTTTACAAAAAGATCAGTGGGAGCAACATTGCGTTCTTAGTGCTATATGTAGATGATATTCTACTTATAGAAAATAACATAGCAATGCTCGGCCTTTGTGAAAGCTTGGCTTTCTAAAGCGTTCTCCATGAAAGACTTGGGAGAAGCTTCCTATATTCTAGGGATCCGTCTTCTGAGAGATAGACCGCGAAGAATGATAGGACTTTCCCAAGCCCTTTATATCGATAAAATCTGAGAAGATTCAAGATGGATGAATCTAAGAGAGGTTCCTTCCCATGCGACATGGAATTCATCTCACCACGAAAATGTGTCCTCAAAGTGAGGAAGACAAGAGAGAGATGAGTAAGGTACCCTATGCCTCGGCGATGGGTAGCCTCATGTACGCTATGTTGTGTACGAGACCGAGACTTAGCCTACGCTGTGAGTATGGTAAGTCGATTTCAAGCAAACCGGGAAGGGAACATTGGAGCCGTAAAGAACATTCTTAAGTACTTAAGAAGAACTAGAGATTTAGTTCTTACTTATGGTGGTGGAGGCGAAGGTGATTGGATTCACCGATTCGATTTTCAAGGAGACAATGACGACTCTAAGTCGACATTTGGGTATTTATTTACTCTCAATGGAGGAGCGTATCTTGGAGAAGCTCCAAGCAAACCACTACTGCAGATTCCACACCTTAGCGAGTATCAAGTGCCTCGAGAGGCTAGCAAAGAAGCATTTTGGATGCAGAAGTTTATACAAGAACTTCAAGTGGTGCCTAACGCGGAGTTGCCTATATCACTATTCTGTGATAATGATGGAGCTGTCGCCCAAGCCAAGGAGCCGAGGGCTCACCACAACACCAAGCATATAGAGAGAAAGTACCACATCGTTCGAGAGATGGTGGAAAAAGGATATGTTTCATTGGAAAGAATAGACTCAGAAGACAATGTCTCTGACCCGCTGACTAAGCCATTATCTCAGGCCGTCTTAGAAATACATCTGAAGAGCATGGGTATTAGATACCATGATGTGTGGCATTGAGTGCAAGTGGGAGATTGCTAGGAATATGCCCTCGAATGCCACTCAGGGGATGAGAGAGTAAGGGCATTATACTTGTAATTATGGAATAATTAATAAAAAGGCAATACGATTCATTCACTGTTTATTGTATTTCAATTGCATTCTTGACTTGGTAAACATTGAAGTGAAGTCCATGTAAATAAATCGAACATTCCATTCTCGTTATGGGATAAGAGAAAATGTACTGGAAGTGTTTAAAGTTTATTTACGTAAATTGTTCGCAAGTCAAACTTAAAATGGGCATTAAGTTTTAATATGACTTGTATAACTGATGCTAGGACGTGTGCACGTCTTGATAGCATAGTTATAAGTATATTAGTGGGGCGATACTCGAACACGACTCATACTCGATTGATCACACGGTATTCACTCTCGGAGAGTCGATGACGAATCGAAAGGTTGTGATAGTATACGTGGACCTTTGACTTGAGGGTTCGGTAGAAGATGTGCCTGTGACGTTTAGTTTGTCATTAGAGTAGTTAGACTCATTTGCTTAATTCTTGAGTCGACCTCGAAGTGCGGACTATACGGGCGGGTAGCGATCTTTGTACGCCAAGAAAGGATTCTATCTCTGTTAGTGAGCGGGCGAATGTCCTATACGGTTAATGGCAAATAAGATCATAAGTCTTTGGCCAAAGCATTACGATATAGTCGTATTAGATACACTATTAATCGATCGGTTTTGATTTGTATTAACACATGTATAGAGTTTAGTCAACGTAGGGTTTGACTTTACCGTGACCCGAAGACTTGACCGGGACATCGATGAAGAGTCTATACGTATATAGTATTCACGACATAATGGTTACGGAATGATCCCTTCATTCGTTCTCGATCGGGGTTTCTGATGCGGCCCGCTAATTTGGCTAAGTCTTTGCCCGCACTCATTAGTTCCTCCCAATGCCGGTGAGACGGACCTACGAGTCGCGCATCGGGAGCGTTGACGGATAAATGTGAATTTATTATCTCTCTATTAATATTAGATATTGGATATCTAATTATGATTTATTGGATAAATCAAATATCGGTCTTATGAATTTAAATTAAGTTAAGGGTAATTAATTTAATTCATAAATTATATTTCTTAGAGAAATATATATTTGTATTTGATATAATTAATTAATTAGATTAATTAATTAATATAAATACATTGATGATTAAAAGGAGTGTATTTAACGGAGTCGTTTGTGAGCGTCCGGTACCGAGCGAGTGGCTCGGCTCGTTTTCTAGAAACTTCCTTGTGGCCACCCACTCCTCATGGCATGGCATGATCTTGCATGTGTGTGGGAACTCACTTAGAGTTGAGATTCCCACATAATTGTGAATGATAGTTGTAAAGGAATAATTATTCCTTTATAATATATATATCATTACATTATATATGAGATGAGATGAGATAAAAAAAAAATTCATACTCATTCATTGAGCTGCCATCCGTGAGAGTTTTTAGTGAGGAGAGAGAGAAAAATTTTCCTTCTTCATTTTGTTCATCTTTGAGGTGAAAAGAAGTAAGAAAAATTAAGAGAGAAAAAATTCCTACAACACTTCCTAGCCGTGTTCTTCATAGAACGGAGTATTGTAGATTTTTCCGGGCAACTTCCGACGCGTGTGAAGTAGAGGCTTCGAATTTTCGGTGCTTGGAATGAAGGGATTTCGTGTTCGGGACGGGATCGTGATCATCGGCTACACTTTACGAAGATTTATTTCAAAGGCTTCAAGGGTATGAATCTTTATCTTCGTATTTATTTTTCGTATATACGTTACTTGATCGATCCTGTTTGGGATTCGTTTTTATTTCCGCTGCGTATTTCATTTTATTTTCGGAATCCCAACAGTTTCGAACACGCTATGGTCATTATGAGTTCGTAGTTATGCCGTTCGGGCTAACTAATGCACCTGCGGTATTCATGGAGTTAATGAATCGGGTTTTCATCGACTTTTTGTACCAGTTTGTTGTTGTCTTCATCGACGCATCTTGATTTACTCTCGTAACCGGGAGGAACACGAGGTTCACCTTCATCAGGTTCTCGACGTGTTGAGACGAGAACAACTTTATGGAAAGTTTTCCAAATGTGAGTTCTGGATGTCCGAAGTGACTTTTCTCGGACATGAAATTTCATCAGACGGAGTTCGTGTCGACCCTCAGAAGACGGAGGCTATCCGAGATTGGTTACCTCCGAAGAATGTTAAGGAAATCCGAAGTTTTCTCGGATTAACGGGTTATTATCGACGGTTTGTGGAAGGATTTTCTAAAATCGCTCAACCCTTGACGAACCTTTTGCGAAAGGATAAGAAATACACGTGGTCCGACGCGTGTTAACGGAGTTTTGAGGAACTCAAGAGCCGGTTAATGTCAGCACCTGTACTTTCCTTGCCGCAGGGGACGGAGGGATTTGTGGTTTATAGTGGCCAGCGTCAGACGGGGTCTCAGATGTGTACTCATGCAGAATGGAAAGGTTATTGCCTATGCCTCACGGCAATTGAGACCTTACGAAGTTAATTATCCGACCCACGACCTGGAGCTAGCAGCCGTGGTGTTCGCTTTGAAAATTTGGCGTCATTATCTTTATGGCGTTACCTGTCAGATATTCACCGATCATAAGAGTTTAAAGTATATATTTACTCAGAAGGAGTTAAATATGTGACAGAGGCGGTGGTTAGAACTAATCAAAGATTATGATATCGAGATCCTTTACCACCCGGGCAAGGCGAACGTTGTGGCCGATGCCTTGAGTCGTAAGTCCGTTCAGGAGCAGATGCTTGCTCGTTTAATAGTTCAGAAGGAACTTCAGCAGGAATTTCTTAAACCCGAGATCGAGGTCTGGCTTCAGCGAATTCAGGGACAGCTTTGTATGTTAGAGATTTCATCGTCACTTGAGGAGAAAATCAGGGAGAATCAGGGTTCAGACCCAGCATTGTCGCGCATCCGCGAGGATGTGGCTCAGGGAAAAGCCCCTGGATTCGTGGTCCACGATGATGGACTTTTGAGATTTAAGAATCGATTGTGCGTACCGGCGAATGACGAGTTGAAAAACTCGATTTTGAAAGAAGCTCATGCTAACCCTTATTCGGTTCACCCGGGGTCTAGCAAGATGTATAAAGACTTGAAACAAAATTACTGGTGGAGTAATATGAAGCGAGAAGTCGCGGAATTTGTTTCGAGATGCTTAACTTGTCAACAAGTCAAGATTGAACATGAGCGACCGGCGGGTATGCTGAAACCTCTCCCTATCCCAGAATGGAAGTGGGAAGACATTTCTATGGATTTCATCACGAGTTTGCCGACGAGTCGTCGTGGCATGAATACGATCTGGGTGATTGTGGACCGCTTAACTAAATCAGCTCATTTCCTTGAGATCAAGGATACGTGGGGTCCCGAGAGACTGGCCCAGTTGTTCATCAAGGAGATAGTGAGACTGCACGGTACTCCTAAGAGTATCGTTTCCGATCGTGACGGACGATTGGTGTCTCATTTTTAGAAATCAGTTCATCGTGCGATGGGAACTCAGCTCAATCTCAGTACCGCCTTTCATCCTCAGTCCGACGGACAATCAGAGAGGACTATACAGACATTAGAGGACATGTTAAGGGCATGCGTCCTCGATTAGAAGGACGATTGGGAAGCCCAACTACCATTGATCGAGTTCACGTATAATAATAGTTGGCATGCTTCCATTAAGATGGCACCTTACGAGGCCTTGTATGGTCGTCGTTGTCGATCTCCTTTGTGTTGGGATGACTTGTCAGAATCAATCGGAACCGAGCCCGATATGCTTATAGCTGCCCGGGAGAAGGTAGCTTTGATCAAGAGTCGTATGTTGACAGCTCAGAGTCGACAGAAATCATATGCAGATAATCGTCGCCGACCACTAGAGTTCGAGACGGGTGACCATGTTTTGGTCAAGGTATCCCCGAGTCGAGGTATTTTCCATTTCGGAAAACGGGGGAAGTTGAGTCCGAGATTCATTGGACCGTTTGAAATTTTAGATCGAGTAGGCGAGTTAGCTTATCGGTTGGCTTTACCTCCGGCATTGAGCCGAATTCATAATGTGTTTCACATCTCTCAGTTGCGTAAGTATGTTGCCGACCCGAGTCACATACTTCAGTTTGACGAAATCGAGATCGCGGATGATCATTCATACGAGGAGCATCCTGTACGAGTGTTGGAGCGGCGAATCAAACAGTTGAGGAACAAGACGATCCCTTTGGTCAAGATTCAGTGGTCTAGACACGGAGTCGAAGAGGCCACTTGGGAAACCGAGGAGAGTATGCTGGAGAGTTATCCCGAGTTATTTGACCCTTAGTTTCAGGGACGAAACTCTTTTTAAGGGGGGGAGTATGTAATACCCGGTTGTAATTCATTCATTTTCATTCAGTAATTATCAGTCTGTAATTGTCACTCAGTAATTTTCACTCATTAATAATCACTCATCATTCATGAATCATTCATTTGCGTTCACTGTTGGCATGTTGTAATCGTATATCAGTTACCGATCGTCATTTCATCTCCGTTTATAGATCGAGACGGGAGTATTATCATTTTCATTGTGATTGATAGCCTTGTACTGGGAGTATCATCTTTGGCTTGTGTTAGACTTGTTCACTTTCACATTCGTATGATATGTCGGATCATTCATCAGTCGTAGCGAGGAATCGGAGTTATCGGATTTTTCACCTTGGCCAGCATTGAGTTACGGCCGTAAGGACTTTGAGTTACGGCCGTAACAAGGGTTCGTTGATTTCAGGCCATTTTGGATGAACGGGACTTACGGCCGTAAGGTTTCGGAATACGGCCGTAAGTTGAGCAGGTACGGCCGTAAGGCTTGGCCGGTTACGGCCGTACGTGGTCCAGCAGGCTGTCCAGGCATTTTGGCCGAAGGCGAGTCACGGCCGTAAGGAGGGTTGGATACGGCCGTAAGTGATCTTCGTAAATTCGGGTGTTGTCGGGCAAGGGGGGGACTTACGGCCGTAAGGGTTGCGGCATACGGCCGTAAGTCGAGGAAGGTACGACCGTAAGGCTTGGCCGGATACGGCCGTACGCTGCAGGCAAGGTGCCTGGCCATTTTCGACGAAGGGGGCTTACGCCCGTAAGTTTGGCCGGATACGGCCGTATCATCCGAGTTACGCCAGTAAGGTGTGCGGGTACGGCCATAAGGATGTCGGCAGATGTTTTTGACGAAGGCGGGTTACGCCCGTAACTCAGGAGCGGTTACGGCCGTAAGTCTGTCGGCAGGCTTTCGGACGAAGCCGAGTTCTGGCCGTCTGCGAGTTGGCGATTCTGGCCGTAAGGCTGTTGACTTGGAATGTTACGGTCGTAAGAGGGCCGAGTTACGGCCGTAACTTCCGGCAGTATATAAGGATTTGGCCAGGACATTTTTCCTCATTTCTTCATTTCTCCAACTTTTATCCGAGAGAAAGGGTTGAGGGAGAGATTTTGCCATCATCAATCATTTGAGTGTGTAATTTTCATCATCTTCATTCATTTGGGAAGCTTGGATACTCGTTTTAACTCGTGTTAATCGGATCGAAGTGGTTGGATCTTCAAGAGGTAATTTCTTCAACATCTTGGATTTCGATTTTGTGTTGAGATATGATGTTTTGGACGTTATAATCGTGTTATATGAAGGGATATGTATATGATTATGAGTTTGTATAAGGATTCATTGGATTATTGAGGGATTATTCAAGAACACTTTGAATATCGAGTTGAAATTGGGGGTTTTCGATTAATTGTCGTTATAATCACGTTTTCGGATATTCATTTTGGATTATTGATCATTTGGAAGATGTTTGTTGGTTTGAAACACTTCTTGGGGGATTTGATAATGGCATATTGAGATTTGATTGTAAACAATCGGAGTTTGGCCACAACCTATTCGATATAATGCCCCAATGAACTTGGTTTAATCGTATCGACGTTTTGAGTTGGTTATATTCGTGTTTGATTCGTATATTGAACGGGTTGTTGGATATTGTATAATTCAAGGTTGTTCGAGCGACCGATAACTCAATTAGGACGTTGTTCGTGGAAGGATAATTGTCACCGGTGTTGTGTAAGTTGATTCTTACTCAATTAAAAGGATATTCATTTCCTTTTGTTGTTGTTCATTCATAATCATAACTCATTCATCATTGTGTTAACCGTATCAAAACTTGTCATTGTCAATTAATCACTTCAGTCACAAGGAACGACGGTTCCAATCATTTCATTGAGCTATCATTCATTTCACTATCATTTCATCTCGGTGAGTCATTATTCGTTTCCGATGTCACTTTTGTTATATCGTGGCATTCCGGGTCATACTGGCGTGCCAGTTGGTATGTGTAGGATTTTCATGTCGGGTACATTTATGTCGTGTGTTGGTTGTTGGCCTCACATTGGACTGTGCACATGAGTCGATTGCTTCGTGAGACTGATTAGGAACAAGACCACACGTGTATTCGATCGATACTCGTTGGTGGCTTGTGCACGGACACATTTCCATCCCGGGCATAGTGTGGCGCCACCCTTTGAGCCGTACTGTTAGTTGATTCATACAGCATGTTTGATTGCGTATGTTTTCAACAAGATTGGGTTATAATCTAACCGATTCATTTTGATCGAACTTGTGGTTTATACTACATATATATATATGATTGTGTTTATTCAACTCTAGAGGATTGTTGTTCTGTATAACTGACCCCGTTTGGGGATATTGTTTTTCAGGTCATGGCAAGGCAAAGGCACAGGGAGAGCACGTTGACGGCGGGGAGTCCCAATGATATTAGAAGGGCCCCATCTTTTCGATCATTTATTCAGTCATTTATGTTTCCTTTATTTATTCCGCTGCAGACATTCCGTTTGAATACTCATTTCATTCAGTGTTGTGTATTTTATCTTCATATAAGATACACATGTATTCTATATTATCCTGGGTGTATTGTATGAAACTCCTCATCGGAGTAATTGATGTTGTAATGTGGTTCGGTACTACATGTACCCTGTGTAATTCATCCTTTTTCATTCGCCTGGTGGGTCCCAGTCGGGGGTCTACGGCACTGTAATATCCGCCTAGTTTGGGGTGTTACATGATTCACGGATGAGCACCGTCCTTGACAGTCCCAATTTAATACCTCGATTGCCTTAGAACGGCCAACCGATAACAATGATGCAGCGGATGATATAATGAATGATTGAGCACTTCGATTACCTTAGAACGGCCAATCGATAAGAGTAATATGATGAATGATTGAATACCTCGATTGCCTTAGAAGGGTCAATCGATAACAATGATATAGTGAATGATTGAACATTTCGATTTTCCTGAGAACGGCCAATCGATAACAATGATATGAAGGATGCCTCGGCACCTTTAATCGGTTACCGACGACGAAGATGATAAATGAATACGCCAATGCCTTTAATCGGCCAATACAGTTTTAATGACAACACCAACAGGAATAACAATGATCTCAATGATGTTTTGGATTGACATCCATATTAACAACAATCGATACATCGATACCGCGAATCGGCTATCGACAATGACATTAATAACGAGTATCACAATGCCTTGAATCGGCCGTTAATGAACAATAATAAACATTTGGCATAATTTCCGAAAGGTATCGTATCGAACGATCTCTTAATATCAATGAATTCATGAAGAGACTAATGTTGTTGCCCAAAATATTTATCTGAAGATTAAATACTGCTGGAAGACGGACAACAAACAACAATTTGCGGGAGCACTTCCGAGAGAATATGAATAAACACAAGATTTGCCGGGTTTGTTAGGCCCGGGCTTGAATGCTCTCGCGAGATGTTATTAATACAAATATTCGTGGATACAAGTATTAATGTGAGAAATCTAAATACAATGAGTGTAAAAAGACTCTGTTAATCCGGCTCTTGAGCGAAGCTCGGTGTTGTTCGTCCCTGCCGATCGTCTGCTTGATGAGAGAGGCCGAGAGAAGTAAGTACCGAATGATAGCTGTTGCCAAGAGTTGGAGATAGCCAAGTGCTGTGTGAAATCTCGTGGGAATGCAGAGAATGCTTGTTCAGTCAGGAAAAATCCGAGAGAAATCCAAGTGCAGGGAGCCTTGCTATATATAGGGGCAGCGGTGCCTTGTCCTCTGGCGGGCGATCGCCTTCCGGCCATTATAATAATGGGGCGATCATCTGTCGGCCAATATTATAATGGGGCGATCACACGGGCTGTCGGCCTAAAGTCCAAGGCAGTGGCTGGCATCCAGCTGTGCGGTCCAATGAGGAGCCAACACGCGTCCGGAGTCACTGTCACATGCGGTCCTACTGACAACTTTCGGCGGCCTTGTCGGCTGGTGGACGGATGCTGACAGGCTGTGGTTAATGATCCGTGAATTGCGGATCTTATCTCGGCTCGGCACGTGGTGTCTGTCCTGAGGTTCGGCCTTTGCCGACTGGATGACTATCGGCATGATGCGGTCGTATCTAGCTGGTCACCGAGGTCGGCATCGGCCAGTCGCTGAGGGTCGGCATTGGTCGGTCACCAAGTGTCGGTCGGCAAGTGCCGAGAGATGATCGTCCGCTAGTCGGTCGCCAGGAGTCGGTCGCCAAGTACCGAGAGACGATCGTATTTGATGTCGATCGCTCGGCACCGGGACTTGTCCTGGGACCTTCGGTTGGCCGATTCATCTTGTCTGCGGGGCTAAGGCTAGGCCGCCTGGTCGCTGGTCGGCAGTTCTGCCTCGGCTGCTCGGCAGTGGCTAGTTCGCCCGATCTCCGAGGCGATCGCCGGTCGGAGAGTATAATTCTCGACACAACAATTGCCCCCTAGCTTGCTCCGATGTTGAAGACATGGGGCGAGGTGGTTCTTGCTGGCGATCGTGTAGGATGAGGATGGGCGATTTTGTTGAGCTGATTTAGGATTCGGACTTGGGCTATCATGTCGATTGGCTAGCTATCTATCGGTTCTTGTACGTGCAAAAAACAATATTGGCCGATCCCTCGTTGAAACTTGGTTGTTTCGTCGCTGAGGAACCGTGCACAGTCGCGGAGTTCGATGGACCGACTCCATGACCGTGTCTTGGTGCGCGAAGACATTGAGTGTCTCGTGACTCACTTTATTATGAGGGTCCTCTATTAGGTTGCGCCTCGCCTCGTATTTAAACAAAGGGCATGCGGTCTCGGTCTAGAGGAGTCCTTGCGCGGGGCAGCGTCGGATGAATCAACTCCACCTCCGTGGCTTGTTAGCTCTGCTTCCACCTCGGCCCACCATGAAGATGGCGAACCTCGACGGTGTACGTTGAGACGGGGGTTGTGGCACGTGTCGCATTGTCCGGGTAGATCATCTTAGATGGTGAACCTTGAGGGCGGGCGATCGTGTCCACTGATTAATTTTGGAGAGCCCTCAGACTACGCCGGCCTCATATTTAAACGAAAGGTGGGCGATCTTGGCCCAAAGGGACCTTGCATGGCCGAAGCAGCCAGTTCCATCGACTACCAGGACCATGGCTTTATGATGTGCAGTGGAGGCGATCTGATGCCTTAGTCCATCATGTTAAATGGTGAACTGTCGATGGCGATCGTGTCCTCCGGGTTTTGGTGATGTAACTTGATGATCGGCGATCGGGCTGGAAGACTGGTGATCGTCGCTCGGCTTCCGATCGCATTATTCATAGGTTGATAACGGCGATCGGGCAGGAGATCGTCGTTCGGGCGCCGATCGCGCTGCTCAGAGGCTAAGGAGAAACCTTTGCCTGGCCAGAAAGTCTGCGGCTCTTGCTCGGAAGGTCGCGTAGGTCGTGGGTTGGCTCTTCGTAAGATGCCTGAACATAGACGAAAAGCCATTGAATCCTGCTAGGACCGTGTGGAGGGCGATCTCATCGCTTACGGGCTCGCCGTTGAGGATGATCACGTCTACTCGGTCGATGTAGTCCGAGTCGGACTCTTCTTCTCCATGCTTGATTTGCATCATGCGAAGGGGACCTTCTGGTCGAGCGACCCTGGTGGAGAAGTACTCCGTGAAGACGTGCGCCAGCTGGTTAAAGGAGCCAATGGACCGAGGTGGCAATGAGGTGTACCACCGGTAGGCGAGGTCGTCCAGCGTCATAGGGAACATTCGGCACCTGGTCGCGTCTGATGCCCCACACCCGGTCATGTAGAAGTTGAACATGCTCAGGTGCATTTGGGGGTCTGATCTCCCCTCGTACAAAGGTGTTTGCGGGGGAGCGATCTTGTGATGCACGGGGGCGAGCTCGATGTTGATCGCGAGTGGCTCGCTTGGCTAGGCGATCGTCTTCTTGGCGCCTGCCCTGGATTCCAGGAGCACCTTCATGTCGTCGAGCTGACGTTGCATCGCAGCTATCACCGTGGCTCGGTCGCTTGCTGATCGGCTTTGGGAGCGGGAGCCGAATTGATCATGCACCGATCTCCGGACTCCGCTGCTGCCGACCTCGGCTATTAGGCGAGGGGGAGCCAGACGGCTGGGCTGCCTTCTGGGAGTCGATTAGGCCGAGATCCTGGTGACGGACTCAAACTCCGTCGTCTCGTAGATGGGGCCGGACTGCCCCGGTCGCCAAGACGGGTCACTGCCCAGGCGATCGAAGACAGAGGTGCCCCGGCTGGCGAGCGCCTCTTCTTGCGGACGAGAGCCTCCTGGCGATCGCTTGGCCAGTAACGCCTTGAGCTTCCGCTTGGACTTCCAGCGGGTGGCCGAGGGGGTGATAGCGGGAGGCGCGTCGAGAGCACTCCGTCGCTCCTGAAGGACGGCTAGGGCCTCTTCAATCTGTTCCTTGGTTCGGAACTGATCGAGCGAGAGGCTTGGACCGCCGTCCAGGGACGGGATCGAGCGTCTCTTACCGCGGTGGCTACCTTCCACCATCGGCTGTGGCTCGGACTGGGACGGAACGAGGCGTCTGGCCGGCTGGCCAGCGGCTTTCTTCGATGCGGAGGCGGAAGACATGATTTCTGACAGATTTCTTTGAAGCGCAGTGAGTGTCACTTCAAGTATATGCCCCGAGAACAGTGAGTGTTCTTCGGGACGGTAGGAATAAAAATTTGAGGGTTAGATGCCCTTCCTCTAGCGCCAATTGTTGTTGCCCAAAATATTTATCCAAAGATTAAATACTGCTGGAAGACGGACAACAAACAACAATTTGCGGGAGCACTTCCGAGAGAATATGAATAAAAACAAGATTTGCCGGGTTTGTTAGGCCCGGGCTTGAATGCTCTTGCGAGATGTTATTAATACAAATATTCGTGGATACAAGTATTAATGTGGGAAATCTAAATATAATGAGCGTAAAAAGTCTCTGTTAATCCGGCTCTTGAGCGAAGCTCGGTGTTGTTCGTCCCTGCCGATTGTCTGCTTGATGAGAGAGGCCGAGAGAAGTAAGTACCGAATGATAGTTGTTGCCAAGAGTTGGAGATAGCCAAGTTCTATGTGAAATCTCGTGGGAATGCAGAGAATGCTTGTTCAGTCAGGAAAAATCCGAGAGAAATCCAAGTGCAGGGAGCCTTGCTATATATAGGGGCAGCGGTGCCTTGTCCTCTGGCGGGCGATCGCCTTCCGGCTATTATAATAATGGGGCGATCGTCTGCCGGCCAATATTATAATGGGGCAATCACACGGGCTGTCGGCCAAAAGTCCAAGGCAGTGGCTGGCAGCCAGCTGTGCGGTCTAATGAGGAGCCAGCACGCGTCCGGAGTCACTGTCACATGCGGTCCTACTGACAACTTTCGGTGGCCTTGTCGGCTGGTGGACAGATGATGACAGGCTGTGGTCAATGATCCGTGAATTGCGGATCTTGTCTCGGCTCTGCACATGGTGTCTGTCCTGAGGTTCAGCCTTTGCCGACTGGATGACTATCGGCATGATGCGGTCGTATCTAGCTGGTCACCGAGTTCGGCATCGGCCAGTCGCTGAGGGTCGGCATTGGTCGGTCACCAAGGGTCGGTCGGCAAGTGCCGAGAGATGATCGTCCGCTAGTCGGTCGCCAGGAGTCGGTCGCCAAGTACCGAGAGACGATCGTATTTGATGTCGATCGCTCGGCACTGGGACTTGTCCTGGGACCTTCGGTTGGCCGATTCATCTTGTCTGTGGGGCTAAGGCTAGGCCGCACAGTCGGTCGGCGATTACGCCTCAGTGCTCGCGATGGCTAGGTCGCCCGATCTCCGAGGCGATTGCCGGTCGGAGAGTATAATTCTCGACACAACAATTGCCCCCTAGCTTGCTCCGATGTTGAAGACATGGGGCGAGGTGGTTCTTGCTGGCGATCGTGTAGGATGAGGACGGGCGATTTTGTTGAGTTTACTTAGGATTCGGACTTGGGCTATCATGTCGATTGGCTAGCTTTCTATCGGTTCTTGTACCTGCAAAAAACAATATTGGCCGATCCCTCGTTGAAACTTGGTTGTTTCGTCGCTGAGGAACCGTGCACAGTCGCGGAGTTCGATGGACCGACTCCATGACCGTGTCTTGGTGCGCGAAGACATTGAGTGTCTCGTGACTCACTTTATTATGAGGGTCCTATGTTAGGCTGCGCCTCGCCTCGTATTTAAACAAAGGGCGTGTGGTGTCGGTCTAGAGGAGTCCTTGCGCGGGGCAGCGTCGGATGAATCAACTCCACCTCCGCGGCTTGTTAGCTCTGCTTCCACCTCGGCCCACCATGAAGATGGCGAACCTCGACGGTGTACGTTGAGACGGGGGTTGTGGCACGTGTCGCATTGTCCGGGTAGATCATCTTAGATGGTGAACCTTGAGGGCGGGCGATCGTGTCCACTGATTAATTTTGGAGAGCCCTCAGACTACGCCGGCGTCATATTTAAATGAAGTGCGGGCGATCTTGGCCCAAAGGGCCCTTGTATGGCCGAAGTAGCCGGTTCCATCGACTACCAGGACCATGGCTTTATGATGTGCGGTGGAGGCGATCTGATGCCTTAGTCCATCATGTTAAATGGTGAACTGTCGATGGCGATCGTGTCCTCCGGGTTTTGGTGATGTAACTTGATGATCGGCGATCGGGCTGGAAGACTGGTGATCGTCGCTCGGCTGCCGATCGCATTATTCATAGGTTGATAACGGTGATCAGGCGGGAGATCGTCGTTCGGTCGCCGATCGGGCTGCTCAGAGGCTAAGGAGAAACCTTTGCCTCGCCAGAAAGTCTGCGGCTCTTGCTCGGAAGGTCGCGTAGGTCGTGGGTTGGCTCTTCGTAAGATGCCTGAACATAGACGAAAAGCCATTGAATCCTGCTAGGACCGTGTGGATGGCGATCTCATCTCTTACGGGCTCGCCGTTGAGGATGATCACGTCTACTCGGCCGATGTAGTCTGAGTCGGACTCTTCTTCTCCCTGCTTGTTTTGCATCATGCGAAGGGGACCTTCTGGTCGAACGACCCTGGTGGCGAAGTACTCCGTAAAGACATGCGCCAGCTGGTTAAAGGAGCCAATGGACCGAGGTGGCAATGAGGTGTACCACCGGTAGGCGAGGTCGTCCAGCGTCATAGGGAACATTCGGCACCTGGTCGCGTCTGATTCCCCACACCCGGTCATGTAGATGTTGAACTTGCTCAGGTGCATCTGGGGGTCTGATCTCCCCTCGTACAAAGGTGTTTGCGGGGGAGCGATCTTGTGCTGCACGGGGGCGAGCTCGATGTCGATCGTGAGCGGCTCGCTTGGCTCGGCGATCGTCTTCTTGGCGCCTGCCCTGGATTCCAGGAGCGCCTTCATGTCGTCGAGCTGACGTTGCATCGCAGCTATCGCCGTGGCTCGGTCGCTTGCTGATCGGCTTTGGGAGCGGGAGCCGAGGCGATCGTGCACCGATCTCCGGACTCCGCTGCTGCCGACCTCGGCTATTAGGCGAGGGGGAGCCAGACGACTGGGCTGCCTTCTGGGAGTCGGGTAGGCCGAGCTCCTGGTGACGGACTCAAACTCCGTCGTCTCATAGCTGGGGCCGGACTGCCCCGGTCGCCAAGACGGGTCACTGCCCAGGCGATCGAAGACAGAGGTGCCCCGGCTGGCGAGCGCCTCTTCTTGCGGACGAGAGCCTCCTGGCGATCGCTCGGCCAGTAACGCCTTGAGATTCCGCTTGGACTTCCGGCAGGTGGCCGAGGGGGTGATAGCGGGAGGCGCGTCGATAGCACTCCGTCGCTCCTGAAGGACGGCCAGGGCCTCTTCGATCTGTTCCTTGGTTCGGAACTGATCGAACGAGAGGCTTGGACCGCCGTCCAGGGATGGGATCGAGCGTCTCTTACCGCGGCGGCTACCTTCCACCATCAGATGTGGCTCGGACTGGGACGGAACGAGGCTTCTGTCCGGCTGGCCAGCGGCTTTCTTCGACGCGGAGGCGAAAGACATGATTTCTGACAGATTTCTTTGAAGCGCAGTGAGTGTCACATCAAGTATATGCCCCGAGAACAGTGAGTGTTCTTCGGGACGGTAGGAATAAAAATTTGAGGGTTAGATGCCCTTCCTCTAGCGCCAATTGTTGTTGCCCAAAATATTTATCCGAAGATTAAATACTGCTGGAAGACGGACAACAAACAACAATTTGCGGGAGCACATCCGAGAGAATATGAATAAACACAAGATTTGTCGGGTTTGTTAGGTCCGGGCTTGAATGATATCGCGAGATGTTATTAATACAAATATTCGTGGATACAAGTATTAATGTGAGAAATCTAAATACAATGAGCGTAAAAAGACTCTGTTAATCCGGCTCTTGAGCGAAGCTCTTCGTCCCTGCCGATCGTCTGCTTGATGAGAGAGGCCGAGAGAAGTAAGTACCGAATGATAGTTGTTGCCAAGAGTTGGGGATAGCCAAGTGCTGTGTGAAATCTCGTGGGAATGCAGAGAATGCTTGTTCAGTCAGGAAAAATCCGAGAGAAATCCAAGTGCAGGGAGCCTTGCTATATATAGGGGCAGCGGTGCCTTGTCCTCTGGCGGGCGATCGCCTTCCGGCCATTATAATAATGGGGCGATCGTCTGCCGGCCAATATTATAATGGGGCGATCACACGGGCTGTCGGCCTAAAGTCCAAGGCAGTGGATGGCAGCCAGCTGTGCGGTCCAATGAGGAGCCAGCACGCGTCCGGAGTCACTGTCACATGCGGTCCTACTGACAACTTTCGGCGGCCTTGTCAGCTGGTGGACGGATGCTGACAGGTTGTGGTCAATGATCCGTGAATTGCGGATCTTGTCTCGGCTCTGCACGTGGTGTCTGTCCTGAGGTTCGGCCTTTGCCGACTGGATGACTATCGGCATGATGCGGTCGTATCTAGCTGGTCACCGAGGTCGGCATCGGCCAGTCGCTGAGGGTCGGCATTGGTCGGTCACCAAGGGTCGGTCGGCAAGTGCCGAGAGATGATCGTCCGCTAGTCGGTCGCCAGGAGTCGGTCGCCAAGTACCGAGAGACGATCGTATTTGATGTCGATCGCTCGGCACCCGGACTTGTCCTGGGACCTTCGGTTGGCCGATTCATCTTGTCTGCGGGGCTAAGGCTAGGCCGCCTGGTCGCTGGTCGGCAGTTCTACCTCGGCTGCTCGGCAGTGGCTAGGTCGCCCGATCTCCGAGGCGATCGCCGGTCGGAGAGTATAATTCTCGACACAACAACTAAGTCTCGGAATGATACAACACATTCATACACATATATGATAACATTAATCTCATTGACTAGTACAAGTATAAAACTTGCCTCAAACCGAAGGCGAGAAGGTACTTCCACGTTCAACGTCCTTAATGAAATTATCGGCCGCTCGAACAACCTTGAACAACACAAATACCAACAATTCTCTTAATACACGAATCAAGCATGAACACAACCAACTCAAAAGTCGATACAATACTACCCAAAACTTATTGGGGCATTTAAACGAACATGTTGTAAACAATCTCCCATTGTTTACAACAAATCCCAATTATTTCGAAAACCAACCTCCAATGAATGATTCAATCCAACAAAACCTCATGAATACTATCAATAATCCAATAGGAATACTTAAATTGATATTTCAACAACATCTAGTCGAAAACCCCCAAAGTTCCAAAGTCAACCCGTAAGGGTTCTTGAACAATTCCTCAATTATTCACAAATCCGAAAATCACACCAATGAATCCGTAGAAATACATGTATCCAAGATAGATAATCCATATCTAACATATTCCAACATAATATCGATTTAACACGAAGATATCGAAAGCAAAACACCCAAGATCCGAAATTCTAGATCCAAGAATCATTACCTTGATTTGGAGTGATGAAACTGATTAGATAATGATTAATCCAACTTAGGAGCTTGAAGATGATGCTAGATGATTGCAGCTCGAAAAGACCTTTCCGAATCGCCCAAGCTCGTCCGAAATGGTTGAGAAATGAAGAAATGACGAAGGTTGGACTGAACTGTCTTATTTATACTGCCCCAGCTTAGCGTACGCTATGACTTGATATTTAGTGTGCGCTAGCGGTTTACTGGGCAGTCCAGTGAGCTCTGAAATGCCTCGCTAGCATGCGCTACGACTTAATAGCGTGCGCTAACACCTTACTGATAGCGTGCGTTATCCCAAATTGTTAGCCTGCGCTAACTGATGTCTGATACTCAAAAACTGAAGTCCCAGAGCCTACTGTCCTCTGCCTTGCACGCGTTAGCGTGCGCTACTCGTGCGTTACCAGCACAGTTAGCGTACGCTACTTACCACTCGTAGCGTGCGCTACGAATTTCCCAAATCAGCCCAGTACCTTCTGGACCGTCTGCCTCTCTTGCGCTAGCGTGCGTTAATACTGAATCATAGCGTGCGTTACCTGCACCTCAATAGCGCGCGCTAACTAGAATATGTAGCGTGCGCTACCTCTCAAACTGAAAACCAAAATGTGATGATGATGACAATAATCTCGGCTCAATCTCAAACAGTGATGAATGACGAAAAGCAACTGATACGCGATTCCAAAGTACACCGAACGATGGTTACAACTGAATGAACATGAGTGATGAATGGGTATTACTGAGTGAAAAAAAATTATGAGTGACAGTTACTGAGTGATGATAAATGAATTCTCAACCGGGTATTACATACTCCCCCCCTTAAAAAGAGTTTCGTCCTCGAAACTAAGGGTAACCAACTCAGGATATGAACTATCCATCATGATCTGAAAACAATAATGCACATACAGTCCTCGGGATCAAATCAATCGCATGCCTAAGTCCCCAAGACTTGACGTCTCGAACCACAGTGAACAATTTCCCAAATTATCACGAAATCTCGAGCACAACGCCGAAGGGATGAACTCCCAACAGTTGACCCAAATTTCAAGATTCTCAAATATGATCATAATAAAATAGATCAAGAATAAATGATCCGCAGTCACGATACATTAATACGAATAGATTTACACAGTCATCCAGAAACAAGGTTACATCTCAAACGTACCCAACATCGATATCCTTCCATATCATCGATCTCCTCTATCTCAACGATTTAAGGTATATCCGAAGATGAACTCGCCGCTAATTATGATCTCAGAAGGTCACGAGAATGAAAGTGACTAAAATGAATGATGAATGATAAATGACTATAAATCCGACAAGGATTAAGAATGACTCACCAAGGTGAATTAATAACGTCATGAGTGATAGTTCAAGTGAAATTATTGGAACCGTTGTTCCTCATGAATTGAATGATTAGTTTCATGATGACAAGTCTCAACATGATTGATGTATGATTAATGAATTATATGAATGAATGAACGACAACGAAATGAATGATTATACTACTAACGAACAAGAATTAACTTGTTCAAACCGGTGATGAATGTCCTTACCTCTGGCCCTCGAGGCCTGATAGGGTCCCTTGGATGATGCACGGGATGGAGTAACGAAGTCTCTCGAGGCCCTTGAGTTCTTTTGAGATTTACTGGCACTAGAACTCATGCAGTATTTATGCCGGTGTCCCTGCCTCCCACACAGAAAACAAACAATAGCTGGCACCGTACACCGGGTACTAACGTGACCTGCTGAATCACAGTTAAAGCAAACAACAGTCGAACTCGTCGCCTGATACCAATATTTGTAACACCCCCAAAACCAACCGGGAATATTACATGCCGTGGGCCCCGCACCGGAACCCACCAGGCTAAAAACCATTTACAAAAACGCCCAAAAAGGCCGATGACGGTAGTATTTTCCAAAATTCACAAAAGCCATTTACAAACACCAACTACCGTCAAGACAAACAAGGCCAAAGACTCGGTTAAGGGAATCGGTTTTCGAAATCAAACTCAGTTGGCATAAAACCGAAAGCCATTTGAAAGAACTCACACAGCGGATAAAAACATAGTCCAAGATACATATACATCAATAATGATATACACAAACAAAATACACGATTCCACAACAATATGCCATAGCCAGTATCGTCCGGAATCCTCGCCTCACGACCGCTACCATCAAAGTCCTCAATACCTGAAAAACAAGTCCCACAGCGGGGTCAACAATAATGCCCGACAAATAACCGCAAGTACATAAACATAAATATTCACATGCCATGCATCATGAGAATAATAACCTCAACGATAACCTTACCACTTCCGGTAATCCAACGATTCTCGTCAAAATCCCAATATCACGATAATACCATAAAAATCCCAGTATCACAACAATACCCTATAATACCTCAATACCGAATACTTTCTCGTACATAATCCTCTATGTACGATTACCATAACACATACCTCTATTCGGATATCCTTCCGAAATGCATACCACAGACCAAGAATATCCAAAATAACATCAACAATATCTGAATACTACAATCTTCCCAAGATTGTCCAAGTACCTCAACAATCATCAACTGTGCATTCTAATCCTTTTAGAACATCACTGAACATTCGTCAATATGCAATACAACATAAAATACTTATGAAATGTAAATGGAATTACTCATCAAAACATTACAACCGAACAAGTAAACACTTGCCTGGATACCAACATGACAAAACCAACACCGAACTCATCGCCCTCGTCTACGAGCTCTTCAGCCCCGACTGGATGGAATCTACGGCTTTTCACCATGGCAAAACGATTATACCTATTGGTTAATCAACCTAGAACAATAATCATATCAATAATCGAACCAACTTGGTAACAATGATCATAACATATTCAATCCGGAATTCAACCTCATATCAAGATTCATCTCATATAAATCAACCACTATCATCACTATGATTTAGAATACCATCTTAAATCGGTTAAATGAATCATCAAATCATCTTTAATAATATGAAGAAACATTCGAAGTTCTTATCAAAATCCATAAAATCCCATATAACATTGTTATATGATTATCCAACATGTTCCTCACATGTAATCATCCAAGAAAAACGAACCATTAACAAAGGAATACAAAGATTACCTGGTTTAGTCGAACCAAAAAGAAGAACACTAGAACTCCATCCAAAGAATCATAAACAACTTGAAGAACAAGGCTTGAATCCAAGCTCTCAATCTAATGTTGTTAAAGATTATCATTATACAGTGTTTGGGAATCCCAAATAACTCTCAACTCTCTCTCTCCCGATTGAAGGAAGAAGAATGGACGAAATGCCTCACAATACCCGTATGTCCCCTTTTATAATATTCATTATTAGCGTGTGCTAACATCTCATGTTTAGCGTGCGCTACAGCCTTAGCATGCGCTAACTGACTTTGTTAGCGTGCGCTATCGCAGCCCAGAGGCTACTGCCTTGCTTCGTAAACTAGCTTACGTACGTAATGCCCATGCATTAACGTAAACATCCTGCCTAGCGTACGCAAGTCCTTGACCTTAGCGTGCGCTATCCGAAGTTGACTTGCTACAGTGTTCACCTACCACTCGTGCCCCCACATGCCGACAGCATCTGACAAGGACAAGATTCCCTCTGCCCGATCTGGAATTAGCGTGCGCTAATCATACGGTTTTAACGTGCGCTAGCTCTACACGACAAACACTCGCTGACCTTATCTGGACACGCGTCGAACATGGCCGGGTCCACCCGCCGAAAGCTAAGATTCCATTATTGGCGATCTGATGTTAGCGTGCGCTAACCAACATGTGTTAGCGTGCGCTAACTGAATATAAAAATCAACCTGGGCCTACCTGTCGGCCACCTTCCGGAACTAACCGAGCAAGTCGTTACGTACGTTAGGGGTCCTCCTTAGCGTACGTAACCGAATCTCTTAGCGTACACTATCAATACTTCGTAGCGTGCGCTACCTGTAACCAGTAGCGTGCGCTAATGAAACACTTATAGCGCTACCTGTAACCAGTAGCGTGCGCTAATGAAACACTTATAGCGTGCGCTATCGTTGTTGTGCCTAGCCATATTCAGCTATCCTCAACCAATATCTCGACATACCAATCGAACATACGGCACAATGAATACATATACTCAATTCAATAACATTATCAAACGTTCACAATGTTCTCGAGCATAATTAACCATCCACGATATCCAATATATAAACGAAAAATATATCCAAAAAAAATCGGGGTATTACACTCTACCCCCCTTAAAAATAAGTTTCGTCCTCGAAACTTGCAATCACTCGCACAAACAACATTTCAACGGAAAATCCAAAATCACCAAGATAACCAAGAATTATCGAATAATCTGAACAATATACTTACAGGTCAGTGAAGACGAAGATCTCCCGTGATACTAGCATATGACACCATTTCAAAAGTCTCGACACAACAAGAATGCCAAAACAGGAATAATATCAATTTGAAAACGATTGGTCTCCGCCAAGACCACAACAAGTTTCGAGCACTGTCGAGTTTTGTGGGATCTGTGACGCTGTCTCCTCACCTAAAGCGCATGAGCCGCTCCTTGTCACATGCACGTATCACCGGCGTTCCACTCCACATCGAAAGCCGCACATTGCACGTGCCTCGCACCGGCGTTCACTTCCCGATTGAAGCCGCACCTTGCACATGACCACGGCACCGGCGTTCACTCCCTGCCTCGTCGGTCTCGGGAACACCAACAATCCCCAAACCCACACATCACCACGACAGTACTCAAAAATCACACAGTTCCAAAACATCACAAACATCACGCTACTACCACACCGGTAGAGCCACATAATACACATGCCCGGTTATCACAAAACCATGGGTTCCGATACCATATTTGTAACACCCCCAAAACCAACCGGGAATATTACACGCCGTGGGCCCCGCACCGGAACCCACTAGGCTAAAAACCATTTACAAAAACGCCCAAAAAGGCCGATGACGGTAGTATTTTCCAAAACTCACAAAAGCCATTTACAAACACCAACTACCGTCAAGACAAACAAGGCGAAAGACTCGGTTAAGGGAATCGGTTTTCGAAATCAAACTCAGTTGGCATAAAGCCGAAAGCCATTTGAAAGAACTCACACAGCGGATAAAAACATAGTCCAAGATACATATACATCAATAATGATATACACAAACAAAATACACGATTCGCCAACAATATGCCATAGCCAGTATCGTCCGGAATCCTCGCCTCACGACCGCTACCATCAAAGTCCTCAATACCTGAAAAACAAATCCCACAGCGGGGTCAGCAATAATGCCCGACAAATAACCGCAAGTACATAAACATAAATATTCACATGCCTTGCATCATGAGAATAATAACCTCAACGATAACCTTACCACTTCCGGTAATCCAACGATTCTCGTCAAAATCCCAATATCACGATAATACCATAAAAATCCCAGTATCACAACAATACCGTATAATACCTCAATACCGAATACTTTCTCGCACATAATCCTCTATGTACGATTACCATAACACATACCTCGATTCGGATATCCTTCCGAAATGCATACCACAGACCAAGAATATCCAAAATGACATCAACAATATCCGAATACTACAATCTTCCCAAGATTGTCCAAGTATCTCAACAATCATCAACTGTGCATTCTAATCCTTTTAGAACATCACTGAACATTCGTCAATATGCAATACAACATAAAATACTTATGAAATGTAAATGGAATTACTCATCAAAACATTACAACCGAACAAGTAAACACTTGCCTGGATACCAACATGACAAAACCAACACCGAACTCATCGCCCTCGTCTACGAGCTCTTCAGCCCCGACTGGACGGAATCTACGGCTTTTCACCGCGGCAAAACGATTATACCTATTGGTTAATCAACCTAGAACAATAATCATATCAATAATCGAACCAACTTGGTAATAATGATCATAACATATTCAATCCGGAATTCAACCTCATATCAAGATTCATCTCATATAAATCAACCACTATCATCACTATGATTTAGAATACCGTCTTAAATCGGTTAAGCGAATCATAAAATCATCTTTAATAATATGAAGAAACATTCGAAGTTCTTATCAAAATCCATGAAATCCCATATAACATTGTTATATGATTATCCAACATGTTCCTCACATGTAATCATCCAAGAAAAACGAACCATTAACAAAGGAATACAAAGATTACCTGGTTTAGTCGAACCAAAAAGAAGAACACTAGAACTCCATCCAAAGAATCATAAACAACTTGAAGAACAAGGCTTGAATCCAAGCTCTCAATCTAATGTTGTTAAAGATTATCATTATACAGTGTTTGGGAATCCCAAATAACTCTCAACTCTCTCTCTCCCGATTGAAGGAAGAAGAATCGACGAAATGCCTCACAATACCCGTATGTCCCCTTTTATAATATTCATTATTAGCGTGCGCTAACATCTCATGTTTAGCGTGCGCTAACTGACTTTGTTAGCGTGCGCTATCGCAGCCCAGAGGCTACTGCCTTGCTTCGTAAACTAGCTTACGTACGTAATGCCCATGCATTAACGTACGTAAAACATCCTGCCTAGCGTACGCAAGTCCTTGACCTTAGCGTGCGCTATCCGAAGTTGACTTGCTACAGTGTTCACCTACCACTCGTGCCCCCACATGCCGACAGCATCTGACAAGGACAAGATTCTCTCTTCCCGATCTGGAATTAGCGTGCGCTAATCATATGGTTTTAGCGTGCGCTAGCTCTACACGATAAACACTCGCTGACCTTATCTGGACACGCGTCGAACATGGCCGGGTCCACCCGCCGAAAAATAAGATTCCATTATTGGCGATCTGATGTTAGCGTGCGCTAACCAACATGTGTTAGCGTGCGCTAACTGAATATAAAAATCAACTCGCCTACTGCCGCCACCTTCCGGAACTAACCCAGCAAGTCGTTACGTACGTTAGGGGTCCTCCTTAGCGTACGTAACCGAACCTCTTAGCGTACGCTATCAATACTTCGTAGCGTGCGCTACCTGTAACCAGTAGCGTGCGCTAATGAAACACTTATAGCGTGCGCTATCGTTGTTGTGCCTAGCCATATTCAGCTATCCTCAACCAATATCTCGACATACCAATCGAACATACGGCACAATGAATACATATACTCAATTCAATAACATTATCAAACGTTCACAATGTTCTCGAGCATAATTAACTATCCACGATATCCAATATATAAACGAAAAATATATCCAAAAAAAGTCGGGGTATTACATCGTCCAGGTTCATCCCGACATAATCCCTACGAAATCCGTGGCCTGATCTCACCTACCAACATGTCTCAATCATGCTGACTACGTGTAGCGCGCGCTAAGGTTCATACATAGCGTGCGATACGAAACACAAATTAGCGTACGCTACGCTTTGTCGATAGCATGCGCTACAAGTGCAAAAATCACAATTGAACACATTCATGAAATCATACGCTCAACAACACCGGATCATGAAATACGGAGAATAATACTCAGATCAAAATGCAACAAATACAATATCATAAGGTTCAAATACACATCAGAACTCTCGGGTATTACATCCTCTCTCCCTAAAAAGAAGTTTCGTCCCGAAACTTAAGATGAAAACAACTCTGGATATCTAGCCTTCATACTGTCCTCCGTTTCCCAAGTGGCCTCCTCGACTCCATGTCGTGACCATTGCACTTTAACCAAGGATATTGGTTTATTCCTCAATTGTTTGATCCTACTCTCAAGTATTCTGATTGGTCTCTCTACGAAGGTTCCGTCGTTAGCTATCTCAATTTCGCCAAAATCAATGATATGACTGGGATCTGGTATATATTTTCGTAACTGGGATACATGAAACACATTGTGAACGTGACTCAGCGATGGCGGTAAGGCCAACCAGTATGCTAAATCCCCAACTCTCTCGAGGATCTCAAATGGTCCGATATATCTCGGACATAGCTTTCCTTTCCTCCCAAAAACGGAAAATTCCCCGGGTAGGAGAAACCTTCAATAGTACATGATCCCCAATCTCAAACTCCAACGGGCGACGACGCACATCTGCATAAGACTTCTGTCGACTCTGGGCAGTCAACAGTATTTCCCGAATTAGAGCTACCTTTTCTTGAGTCTGGACTATCAACTCTGGTTCCGTCCCAATCAAGTCCGAAGAATCATCCCAGCACAGGGGTGATCAGCATCTTCTCCCGTACAAAGCTTCAAATGGTGCCATCATAATAGAAGCATGCCAACTATTGTTGTAGGTGAATTTAATCAAGGGCAAATGAACTTCCCAATCAGTTGACCAATCTAAAGCACAAGCTCTAAGCATGTCTTCTACCGTCCGAATAGTCCTTTCGGACTGACCGTCCGTCTGAGGATGATAAGCCGTGCTAAAGTTCAGCTCGGTTCCTAAAGCCTTGTGAACTGCCTTCCAAAAGTGCGACACAAAACGACCATCTCGATCCGAAATAATGGTCCTCGGTGTACCATGCAATCGAACTATCTCTGAAATAAACACTCGTGCCAATTTCTCGGGTTCCCACATGTCTTTAATTCCCAGGAAATGAGCCGACTTGGTTAATCGATCAACTATAACCCAAATCATGTTCAACCCGTCTTGGTCCTTGGCATACTGGTGAGAAAGTCCATCGATATATCCTCCCACTTCCACTCAGGGATCGGAAGTGGCTTCAACATTCCGGCAGGTCGCTGATGTTCAATCTTAACCTGCTGACAAGTCAAACACTTCGAAACGCATTCTGCTACGTCCTTCTTCATATTTCTCCACCAGAAATTTTGTTTTAGATCTTTATACATCTTACTGCTGCCCGGGTGAATAGAATAGGGCGCGCTGTGAGCTTCCTTCAGAATTATCTGTCTCAAAACATCATCGTCGGGAACGCAAAGTCGACTCTAAAATCTCAGAACTCCATCATCTTGAATCACGAATCCTGGGGCCTTTCCTTTCCTTACTTCATCACATAACCGAAGAATCAAAGAATCGTTCAACTGCTTGGATTTGATTTCCTCGACTAGTGACGAGGTTAGTTCCATCACATATAGTTGCCCTTGGATTTTTGGTGACCATACTTCAATCCCTTCGCGGATCAGTTCTCGTTGTATGCTGGTTTGGGACGTAAGTGCTTCCAACACTCGAAGAGAAACAGGTTTACGGCTCAGTGCATCGGCTACCACGTTAGCTTTACCCGGATGATAGAAAATTTCCAAGTCGTAATCCTTAATCAATTCCAGCCACCTTCTCTGCCTCATGTTTAATTCCTTCTGACTGAAAATATACTTAAGGCTCTTATGATCTGTAAAGATTTGACAATGAGTGCCGTATAAATAATGTCGCCAAATTTTCAAGGCAAAGACTACAGCTACTAACTCCAGATCATGAGTCGGGTAATTAATTTCGTACGGTTTCAACTGTCGAGAGGCATAGGTAATCACCTTATCCTTTTGCATTAACACACATCCCAGACCCTGATCCGAAGCGTCGCTGTATACCATGAATCCCTTAGTTCCATCTGGTAACGCTAGTATAGGCCCTGTCGTCAGTCTTCTCTTAAGCTCATCAAAACTCGCCTGGTATTTCTCATTCCACACGAATCTCTGAGTTTTCTGCAATAGTTGAGTGAGCGGATGAGCAATTTTGGAAAATCCCTCTACAAAACGGCGATAATATCCATCAAGTCCTAAGAAACTTTGGACTTCTTTCACATTATTAGGAGATTCCCATTCCAAGATTGCCTCGACTTTCTTCGGGTCCACCTAAACTCCGTCAGCTGATATCACATGCCCATGGAAAGTTACTTTCTTTAGCTAGAACTCGCATTTGGAAAGTTTCGCATAAAGCTGTTCATTCCTCAAGGTGTTCAAAACAATACGCAAATGCTCAGCATGCTCCTCGGGGTCTTTTGAATAGATCAAGATGTCATCAATGAAAACGACCACGAACTTATCTAAGTATTCTAAGAATACCCGATTCATCACTTGCATAAATACCGCAGGAGCATTGGTGAGTCCGAATGGCATCACCACAAATTCATAGTGTCCGTACTGGGATCTGAAAGCAGATTTCGGTATATCCGATTCCTTAATTCTCAATTGATGGTATCCTGATCACAACTCAATCTTTGAGAATACTCTTGCCCCTTGCAGTTGATCAAACAAGTCGTCAATTCGAGGTATATGATGCTTGTTCTTGATCGTCACTTTGTTTAACTCTCTGTAATCAATACATAATAGAAGGGATCCATCTTTCTTCCGGACAAAAAGAACGGGTGCTCCCCAAGGAGAGACGCTTGGTTGAATGTAACCCTTTTGCAATAATTCCTCAAGCTGCTTCTTAAGTTCATACATCTCGGTTGGCGCCATATGGTATGGTGCTCTGGAAATAGGAGCGGCTCCAGGCTCCAATTTGATAGTGAACGCCACTCCTCTATGTGGAGGTAATCCGGGTAGTTCGTTAGGGAATACATCTGAGAATTTGTTCACAACTAGAATAGATGAGAGCTCGACTCCTTCTTCATTCTTCATGGCATAGCACCAAAATCCGTGACATCCCTGCTTCAGTAATTTCACTGCTTTCATAACTTTAATCAATTTTCCCGAGCTTCCCGGTCTCCATCCTTTGAATAAATGTTCAAATCCGTCATCAGCAATGATAGAAATGACTCTCTTTCGGTAATTCAAAATAGCTCCATAACGGTTGAGCCAATCGTCTCCGAGAATCAAATCGAAACCGTGGATGTCGATTACAATAAGATTTGATGGCCAATCTCTCCCTCCTATAGTCACCGCAAAATCTCTAGTTTCTAGGGTCCCCACAATTTTCTCTCCACTCGGTAATCCCACAACATAAGGTTCACAATCATACAAGCACGAGATTTTCAAACGATTAACACAGTTCAAAGATATGAAAGAATGCGTAGCTCCTGAATCGAATAAGACACTAACTGGTTGCAAAAGGATCTGAATCGTACCTGATGCAACAACCGTGTTTTGATCGTCTGACTTCTTCATCTCGTAAATACGCGGAGGAACGGACCCAGCGCTGGATGCCTCTCTTTTCCCAACATTCGGCTGCTGGAAACCACTCTGCTGCGTCTGGTTTACACTTGTATCCTTCGGAACTGGTGCAGGAGCGGAGCGCGAGTACCAAAAGATCGATTCATATTTCCACAAAATTTTGCGCGATGTCCTTCCTGTCCACACTCGAAACAGGTCACAGCAGGTGCGAAACAATCACGTCGAACATGCCCCGTTTTGCCACAGTTATAACATTTCCTCCCTGCGTCTGAAACAGTTGGTGCTGCCCGGAACTTCTTTCCACCTCGAGAAGGATGCGGAGGCCTCCTGGATGAATGAAATGAGGACTGGCCCTTGCGGGGCCCACTACTCTTATTCTCCATGAAGTTGCCAGACACTTTCTGCTTCTTTGCTTCCGTTGACTTTTCTACTGCCGCCTCTTTCATATCGTAGGCCAATGCTTTGTCCTGATACTGTCGCAAGGTGGTACACTCAAATCCGGATATATATTGCTGAATTTCCGGCTTCATCCGCATGTCAAAATGGAAAATCCTTTCTGCCTCGGTCCTGACCAAGTGGCGTACATAAGTCAGCTGGTGATTAAAAGTCTTAATCACGTCTGTCACAGATGCCTCTAGATTTTGTGGTGAGAAAAACTCCCAGACTCGGGCCTCTCTAACTGGGCGAGGACAATATTGTGCTTCCATCATTAATTTGAATTCCGCCCAGTCAGCATTATGATTCTCAGGTCGAATGGCCTCCCACCAGTCGAAACCCTCCCCAATCAAGAGATACTGGGCTATCGGAACCTTTCGGTCGTCAGGGCAGTTAATCCCTGCAAAGATCTTTTCTAACTCCTTTAGCCAGTGATCCCAAGTAATTGTCTCAGCAGAATCGTCAAATTTTGGAGGGTGCAATTTGACCACCTCAGTAAGCCATTTGTCTCCCCGATTATCCTCGTTGTGCTGCTGTCCCATCACCGTCTGCATGCGATCAACAACCTGAGCAAACTGGTTTATCTGAGCAACCACCTGTTGAAGCACTCCCGGCACGTTAGGATCTGCGTTATTATTTGCTGATCCTTACTGTCCTCCCGAATGGGAATCGGTTCGACTAGCTGATAATTATGGGGTAGATGCCGAATCTTCCTGTCTCGCATTACAATGTCCACGTCCACGATCACATCCGCGTCCACGACCTCCCCTCAACATACTGTAAACACAAATACTCAATATCCAGGGCAAAATTTCTAAAAGATAGTCCGTCAATATTCACAAAACAAGAATTAAATAAAACGGTAGTATTTGAGATTTGGGGACTTACAACCACGGTCCACACGACGATGTTGGCTCAACGGTGATGTTACAAACGACTCTTAACTCAATTAACGTAAACAGACCCAACTAAAACCCAACTGCCAAGATATCCATGAATCTTAGCTCTGATACCATATTTTGTAACACCCCGATATATTAGGAATAATTACAGCGCCGTAAATCCTTTGTTTAAGAATTTACAAGGCTAAATTGAGAAATACGAGATAAATACTAAAGTGTTATCAAAGTAAAAGCAGTTCAAACCCAATCGACAAATCAAGGAGTCCATTAATACAAAATATCCCCAAAATCATCAACAACATAAGCGTACTCGAGTACTGGAACACATAACCAAAACAAAATAACATAATCCACATCACTGAGCCACTTCATCGTCATGTCGGTACTGTGGATGCTTTCCCGCTCCCCGGCTACCTGAACATCAAAACAAATATCCACCCTCGAAGGGGTTAGCAAAACAACGCTAGTACAAGTATCACAATGCATAAATCAACGATGCATAAAATACATACAAAACGGACTTCCATCATCGGAATCCGACGATGCGAATCCTCACGATTCCATCAACACAATACAGGGTAATCCAACGATCCAGCGCCCTCGGTATAGATCCCCATGATGATCCCGTTGGACCAACGCATGGTGGAAAACCCGTTCAACGATCCAGTGCCCTCAGCATAGATCCCCATGATGATCCCGTCGGACCAACGCATGGTGGACATTCGATCCAGCGCCCTCAACATAGATCCTCATGACCCCCCCGGATCATTTGCAATATAAAACATGCAAGCACGCATACATATATGCATTTCAATATGTTCATAAATACGAACAATTAATAACGAATACCACGAGAAATCAAAGAAATTAATCTCATACTCGACAACATGAACAAAACCATATGCATGATCAAAGTTCCAATATAAACCAAACTCAACATATGATACTTGCCTCGAAAATGGCAAGAATGAAATACTTCAACAAATGTCACGCGTCCGTATGCCACCGCCCCTCGATCGACCCCTATTCAAGGCTCGGACCTTGTTCAAAAAGAGATACAAGGAACTTAACATACTACCCGATACTAACGTACGATCATCGAATAACTTGATTATAATCGTAAAATAGTGACGTAAGGCCGGTTCATGGTTAGCATACTAGATGGGAGCTGAACCGGAAATGATAATACACTTCATGAGAGTTGAACGATCATTTCGGAGGTGAAGTGCCAATGCTTATTAGTTCAAGGGTTTACAAGACACTAAAGTTTTCGGGTTTAAAATATGGAATTCAATTCCAAATTCGCATAAGTTCGACTATGATGATTTTCCACAAAATGTTTACTCAAGATGACAAGCATGCTCAAGCATTACACAAGGAAAACGATACTACGGTGATACGGGTTGAGTTCAAAGACATGGCCGATTTATCATCCTTAAGAACATGAAGAATATTGTCAAAACAAATTCCTCTAACATACATGAATTTCATCAGTGGAACATTGAAAGAGTTCATAGAATCTAACTGAAATCATACTCATTATTCCAACGAGTTAAGGATACTACATGCTAAGGTTTTCATCCACCGAGGCTAAATCAATACTCTAAGTAATGGAAGGAAAACAAGGTATAATCGGGTTTTAATCTCCAAAATATGGTGCTGGACTCAAAAGTTCACTAACTAGTCCAATGATTTCCAAAACAAGCTCAAAGCATAGCTAAGAACATAAATTCTAGCTTGGTGAATCATAACATACCTTAAACGGAAGGATAAGTTGGAATACTTGATGAATTCTATGCTCAAAAGCTAGAACACCAATCCTCAAAGCCCCTTCGTCTTCAATGATGTGTTAAAAAGCTGATATGAAGGTTGAAGGTGGAGAGGATAACTCTCAAAGTCGCGGAATTATGTTGTGGGTTGAAGTGGAAGTCTAAAAATGAAGGAGGGTGCTGTCATATTTATAGAAAAGGGTTATTAGCGCGCGCTACTCAAATTAGCGTGCGCTAACGGGCTGTCAGTCTACTGTCTCTGACGTGTCTCGGTATAGCGTACGATAAACAGCCTTACGTGCGCTAAAATCAACGATTAGCGTACGTTAACCACTACTTATAGCGTGCGCTAACGACTGAACGGAAGTTCACTAACCTCACTGTACTAGACTTAGCGTGCGCTAGCCTCGTAACATTTGCGTGCGCTAAACACTGTTGACTCGGCTTTCCCAAAAAGCCGTCCAGGTTCATCCCGACATAATCCCTACGAAATCCGTGGCCTGATCTCACCTACCAACATGTCTCAATCATGCTGACTACGTGTAGCGCGCTAAGGTTCATACATAGCGTGCGCTACGAAACACAAATTAGCGAACGCTACGCTTTGTCGATAGTGTGCGCTACAAGTGCAAAAATCACAATTGAACACATTCATGAAATCATACGCTCAACAACACCGGATCATGAAATACGAAGAATAATACTCAGATCAAAATGCAACAAATACAATATCATAAGGTTCAAATACACATCAGAACTCTCGGGTATTACAATATCTTTGACCTGTTGGCATCGCGTTCTCTGACCAGGTGGTGTTTCTCGATTGCCAATAGATATGCAGATTGTGTGGAGAGTTGTCCTGAGCTGGTATGTTTCCATGTCCAAGAATCAGAATTGTTACCCGGTGCGTCGATGAATACCGCATTCACTCTGTGACGGGTATCCTCTGGTAGAATATGTTGAAGGAGTTCCCAGTTCCAACCATTTTCCAGAGACCAGTAGTCGCTTATTGTTCTGCTTCGAACCTCGATAAATCTCTGTGTCATTTATTTTCCGGACTTATCTATCGCTTCCGTAGAAAAATAATTCCTAACTTTTTACCACACTATCCAACCCTTTTCTAGTGGCGGTATCAATTAAACATTGATTATAAATATCATGATTGTGACGGGTTATTATTGTCGGTATTGATTATGAATAACATGATTATGAAGGATTATATATGATTAGTTGATTACAAATATCATAATTATGAAGGATTATTGATTTCGGTTTTATTAGTGTATGTTTAATTAGTGTTCGTGTTTTTTTTCCTGTAATTCGTTAGTGTATTTCAGTGTATGTATTAGTATTTTTTGTAAAAAAAAAGTTATCCGTCTTATGAAATTGTGTATAAGTCCATGGATACAATTGAGAAACTAACGAGATGTGGTAAGAAAAAGTTGAAGGCTCCGGAGTAAAGGGTAGTTCCGCAAGTTCTAATCCTGTGGATCCCGTATCTTGGTACACTACTACAAAAAGAGATTTAACATCGGTCGTTTAACATCGGTTCTGGAAAAATCGATGTTAAAAACAACACGGTGGCATAATTAAAAATTTCAAAGCAAATTAACATCGGTTATGCTAAAAACCGATGTTAAATTTTTCATTTAACAACGGTTCTAAGAGAACCGATGTTAAATTCTTTAATTTAATATCATTTTTTAGTAGAACCGATGTTAAATTCTTTCATTTAACATCGGTTTTTCTGGAACCGATGTTGTATCACTTTTAAATATATAATATAACTTAATATATATCTTATTTATATTATAATAAATATTTAAATTATATTATAATTTTCAGTTATATTTAATCAAATAATATTTTTATATATTAAGTTATATTTTAATATATATAGTTCTTTTGATCAATAAATAATTTATATTTTTATAACTTTTAAATATATAATATTAATATATATTTTAAATTTATATTATGATATGTAGATATAAACTATTTATATATACACGATTATAATTAAACTTATATGATAATATATATATAAAGTTATATTATAAGATATATATTTGATGTTATATTATAATTATATTCATATATATATATATATATATATTTAAAGTTATGTTATAATATATAGTTATAGTATATATATTCAATTATATCTAAAGTTATATGATAATTATATTTACATATTAAGTTATATTATATTATCTATTTAAAATTACATTATATTATGTATAAATATAATTATATTATAATATATATTATAGGTATAGCTATATTAGTTTTTATTAATAAATAGTTTTATATTTGTGTTACTTTTAAATAATTAATATTAATGTATATCTCGAAGTTAAATTATGATATGTAGATATAATTTATATTAAATATATTCAATTATATTTAAAAATATAGACATATACCTCTACATAAAAGTACATTATAGTAAAGTCAGATTACTTTCTTTATCAATAAATTTTTTATATTAAAATCACTTTGTATATAATATAACTTAATTATAGTTTCATATTTATATTATAATATATATGAAAATTTATATATTATATATTTATTCAATTATACTTAAATTTGTATATACTTATACATATATAATTACAAAATACATATTCGAGTAGATACAAGGTTATATGATATATATATTAAATTATCTTATTTTTTATAAATTTATAAATGTATATAGTATATAAATATATCAAATAAATACATATTAAGTTATATTATATTTATATAAATATATATAGTATATAAATATAAGAGAGAAGACATAATCTAGCCATATTGCTTAGTAGATTGTAATATTTGTAATGCAACTTAGTTTGTACAAATTGTAGCCAAAAAGAACATATTTGGACCAATTTGCCCCTGGCCTCACTTATTTCTCCCTCCATGCCTCTCTCTCTCTCTCTCTCTCTCTCTCTCTCTCTCTCTCTCTCTCTCTCTCTCTCTCTCTCTCTCTCTCTCTCTCTCTCTCTCTCACACACACACACACTCATCCCCCCCCCGCCTCACTCTCTCTCTCTTTTTCTCTCTCATTTTTACATTTTCTCTCTCTTCTCTCTCGAACCCTCCCTCCCACCCGCGCCACCCATACACCCTCCCTCCCTCACAACCATCTCCAAATCTTGTCGGAACCTAGCTATTTCCGGAGCCTTTCGCCGGAGTTCCAGTTCTTTCCACCGCCGCCGCCGTTGAAGTTGCACCGCCCGTAGATCCAACACCATTGCCGCGCCGTTGCACCGGAACCCTAGCTTCTTCCTGCGCCGACTTCGTCGGAGCTCCGGTCTTTCCTATCCGACGATCGCCAGTAGCTCCGAGTCTTCTCCACTCTCTATTTCGATTTTATTTCTCTTTCTCCATCTTTCTCTCTATAGAAAAATCTTAGATCTAGCTTGAAATAATGTTATTTTCGTATTTGTTTTTGATGATTTACAAGTTTTCATATGATTTCTGGTGATTCGTGGTATATTTAGGGTGATTTCCGATCGATTTGTATGTATTGGTGTTTTAGATCTAGTTTTTTGCATGTTTGCATACGTGGTTACGGATTTACAATTGTTACGATTTATTCATTTCGTACTGGGTTACCATGTTACAATATTGTCATTTTGCATCACTATGCCTTGATTTTCTGTTAAGATTTTATAATTTCATATCAGTATGAAGTTACGAAATTCGAATTTCATAACACATTTGTGCCGATTTGAGATTTTCGTATTGGAGATTTGGTATACATGTTACGAATTCGTAACTATTACGATTGGTAAGAAATTGTAACCTCTTACCAAGTGTAACTAGTACGAAGTTATGAATTAATGACTTCGTATTAGTGTAACCGTAACTATTTACAGCTACGAATTAGTAAGGGTGTCACTGTTTACACTCTGGTATATTGGTAAGAAATTGTAACTTCATACCAAGTGTAACTAAAATGAAGTTACAAATTAATGACTTCGTATTAGTGTAACCGTAACTATTTGCAGCTACGAATTAGTATCTATTTTAATGGGGTTCTGGTATATTGGTAAGAAATTGTAACTTCTTACCAAGTGTAACTAGTACGAAATTACGAATTACTGGCTTCGTATTAGTGTAACCGTAACTATTTCCAGCTACGAATTAGTATCTGTCTTAATGGGGTTCTGGTATATTGGTAAGAAATTGTAACTTCTTACCAGGTGTACCATTTAAACATAACATGTTACTATATTGTTAACGAACGTAATGAAACGTAACGAAAAATAAATAATAAATGATCAATTATTAATTGGGTAATGTAACGAATGTAACGAAAAACAAATATCGTATCCGCTTACTGGTACCTCGTGTACAATATTCCAACACGGTAAATAAGATACGAAGTTACGATACAATAACGCAAAAGGTAAACAACACATTGTAACCAGACGGTACGAAATACATACGTCGTAACCCAGCTTGTTTAGGATTAGTGGGTGTTCCAACAACTCTTAAGGCAACGTCGGAAGGGACAATCCATTCCTCTTGATCCGGGATTGGCATCACCTCGGCCGCATGTACAAGTATTTGGGCAGCAGCTGAAAATAATATAAGTTCATCAAAACGGGCATGCTAGGGACGAAATGTACGATATAACAAATTCGTACTAGTACGCAGTACGAATTACGTATGTTAATAATGCGTAACAGTAAGAACTACGTCAATTTGTACAGTGCGTAACAAATTCGTACTAGTACGCCAGTACGAATAAGGTATGTTCGTAATGCGTGACAGTAGGAACTACGTCAATTCGTACTGTGCGTCCCAACGCACAAGCATCTAACGTATATCAAATAGGAGGGGGGGCAACTGAAAATAATATAAGTTCATCAAAACAGGCACGCTAGGGACGAAATGTACGATATAACAAATTCGTACTAGTACGCCAGTACGAATTACGTATGTTCGTAATGCGTAACAGTAAGAACTATTCTCCAAAAAAGGAAAAAAGGGAGAGAAATGGGGAAAAGGGAGAGAGAAAAGAGGAAAAGGGAGACTTTTCTCCCTTTCGTGCAACGTGAAAGGGAGAGAGAAAAGGGGAAAGTAAGGTTATATTGGTCCGGAATGGTTCTTTTTTACTAGATTTTGTATAAATTAAGTGTCATGACAAATATTGTTATGACAATGTCAAAGTGGCTAAAGGAGTGTATTATTTCTAAATATAATACATAGCAAAAAATGTACAAGAAGTTCATCCGGCGGAGTGGTAATATCACACTTCCACAAGCAACTCGAAAACCACCAACAACGAAATTTAAATGGTATTTGTTGCAGGTTGGCGGGTGGCTGGTGCGGGTGGTTGGGGCGGGTGGCTGGGCGAGTGGCTAGGTTGGGGCTGGATTGGGCTAGCTGGGTTAGCCGTGGTCCGATAAAATTTTAAAGTCGCAAAATTTAACATCGGTTGTCCCCGAACCGATGTTAAATTTCATGATATTAAAATTAACATCGATTATTATAACAACCATCGGTTGTTATAACAGCCGATGTTAAAGTCGAAATTTAACATCGGTTATTAGGAACCGATGTTAAATTTAACATCGCGACATTTAACATCGGTTCTAAAATAGATGTTAAATGTAAAAAAAACTGATGTTAAACGTCTGTTTTGTAGTAGTGGTATGTGGGCCAAAGTCTTGGGATCCGAGGCCTGTTGGAAATAAAACACAGTGGAAGCGTCGGGTTTGGATTTATTAAAATCGGCCCTCAAGAATCGGATCTATTTAGGCTCGTCAAAAAAGTAATTAAACAGATTAATAAGCAATTTAAACGAACAATATTAATCTACGCGTCTAACTATGATAATTCGTAGTATTCTCATCTAGATCTAAAAGATCTAAGAAATACATTACCTTTGAAGCAAAGTCTTCGAATCTTTACTCGACCTCCTTTATATTTCTACGTTTAGATCTTCTAGAGTATATCCCCACCTATATCCGGATGTCGTGTGGGCAACAATCTACCGGACTTCCTTGAACAACTTGAAATCGGCTGAAGCCCTTAATGCTTAATATCACTCGATTTTTCCTTTCTTTATTTTCTAGTATTAGTAAACACACTTAGAAAATTAATGTGTTATCTAAATTGTAGAATCAAAGACACAAGTCAAGATCTACAATTAAACAGAAGAAAAAAAAATCAAACTCACAAGCTTGGTAAAGCTTATTTCGGCCGAACTCTATATTGTATTTATAGGTGTTATGAGCTACTCTATGGATCTTAAGGAGGATTAGGGAAGGACTCCTAATAGATCTCAAATTTCCATATTAGGACCTTTCCTAATATATTGAGTCTATTAATATCAACTCAGTTCACTAGAGAGTTAATATTGCAATTCCTACCTAAATCCCAATTTACGAAATCGGGCTCCTTATTTAAATATATTATTTCCCGCATTTAAGATATCGAATGTCCATTAATTAATTTAAGCTACTGACAACTTTAATTAATTAATATCTTATCCAAGAGTAGTACACTCGAACCTTATTATTACATCAGAATTAAATCCACCTGCAGGGTTTAATATAATAATCATTATGAGCTCCTCGAGGGGACATCATCAACCCGCACGAGTCGTGACATGATTTCTAATAATAATTGTCATAAAAATAATATTATTGTCCAAGATACGAAGCTTATTGAGTCAATCATTTTGACTCTCACCCATGGTAAATCAAAGCAATAAATATTATATATACACAATTAAATATTATATACTTAGAATTAAGAAATAATAATTATCCAAGATTTTGCGTTCTTCTTACGGTCAGTACAGAAGACACTATCTCACTTCAATCGAGTTCAACGTATGCAAATATGCTAATGTATGCTAATAGTCAAGACCAACTAATCTCAAGCATACACTACAACCTTTCACATAATTTGTCTAATAATTATATAGGTTGTGAACTATTATATTATTTTATAAGGCACCGATAATGTGATCTTCCGTGTGACACCAACACACCACATTATCTACAATATAAAATAATTAGGCATTTTATTTGCATAACCATAACGTGAATAAATATGCAAAACATGTGATTAGATGTAATTAATATTCTCATATGTAGTTACAGGAAAACAAGGTAATACAAGTATAAAGTATGCTATGCAGTATACGACCCTAACAATCTCCCAGTTATACTCAAAGCATGCTTTTAAGTATACAACTCTATTACATAGTCTCTCATTTCTCCCACTTATACTCAAAGCAATGCTGTCATACACCGTAATCCCATTCCTTCCACATGCCTTTCAAAAACTTTTGAGGGTAGGTCTTTCGTGAATGGATCAACTGCAATATTCGTACTTTTTATTGACTGTTTGACCTTGCCGTTCTTCCTATTTTGTCGCTCTGTAATCACTTTGAGATGTTGTCGATGTTGATCTTGGAGTTCATATCATTTGGAATTTACTCTTTCTTGTTCGGATCGTTGCTGCTTTGGATCTTTGTTGTGATGCTATCACCTGTGTGTGGGGCGTAGAGCATGCTATGTTCCCTTTATAGCGCATGCTATTTAAGTACTAGTAGCGCACGCTAGCTGTCAGCATTAGCGCACGCTACCAGTGTATTTGAGGCAGACAGTCCAGTAGGTACTGGACTGGAATGGAGAATTCGTAGCGCACGCTATGTGTAGAAGACAGCACGCACTAGCTGTATTAGTAGTGCACACTAAGCAATCATCGCAGCACACGCTAAGGCTCGAGCAGGACAGAGGACAGTAGGTTCTGGACTCCAATTTCTGGGCACCAGCTCCAAGGTAGCGCACGCAATTATCGACTAGCGCACGCTAAAGGAAGGCGTTAGCGCACGCTACAGAACACGTAGTGCACGCTAACGATGCTGGAAGAAGCCACTGGGCTACCGGGTGACCCCGTTAGCGCACGCTAATATTGAGGTGTAGCGTGCGCTAGACAAAACGCAGTATATAAGAGCAGGTCAACCCCTGCACTTCTCATTTCTCATCTTTTTCACTCTTTGCGACGGGAGAGCTCGGATTAGACGATTTGGAGCAAATTTGAGTGGCGTTTTTCATCAACTATCATCCTCTGTGGTTGAATAACAAAGATTACACAACATCTAATCCATTTCCATCTTCCAAATTAAGGTAAATCCTTAGAACCCTAGTTTTGGGAATTTTTCGGGATTTTCTTAGATTCGTCCGATTTATCCATTTTGGAGCTTGAAACCTTTGAGATTACGATGTATCTATCCCGTACCCATGTTTTCTCTACGATTATATGGATTGTTTTGTACCTTGTTCGGACTTGAGAGGGTTTGGGTGATTCTCAAACCTCTAGATGATTATCCTTGTAGTTTCGTGAATCGTAGATGGGTTTCGGGAGTTTCTTCGTGTGATTTGAGTATGGATTATTGATTATCGTATTCCTTACGAATCGTTTAGGTGCCGGAAGTGCATTCTTGGACCTACCGAACTTATACTCTTTTTCTTTCGATTCCCGATGTCTCAAAGGCAAGTATATGTTTATGATTTTATGTTCTCAACTTTGAAAGTGAGATATATGAATTGCATGATTGTATATACTCACTCTGGGATGGACCGACGGGTCCTCAGAGGGTTCCGTGGCCTTTGGTGCGGTTCCATGAATAGTTTGGGTTAGCCACTCTGGGAGGGTCCGACGGGGCCTCAGATGGTTCCGTTGCCTTTGGTGCGGTTCCACGATTAATCATGTATGTATTGAAAGGAGATTTAGTTATTCCGGAATACTAGTCTTGAAATGATGAATTGACGGTTACTTTTACTTTATTGTCGAGAAGTATTATGTTTCATATTCGATATACTTGTACTAGCTATTCGACGGCTAACCCCTTTATGGCGGAAATACTTTTCATATATTTCAGGATCTAGGAGAGAGGACAGGCAGGTACCGGGTTGGCATGAAGATGATGGGCACGTGTGATGCTGTGTCTTGTCTTTGGTTATGTTTTGTATTTCCTCCTTTCAGCGTTGTTGTACTTGAATGGTTTTTGAATACTCGAGTACTGTTTTCAGTGTCCTTAATGTTCCGTCCTATGATGCCGAGGTATTGGATTGTGATGAGTTGGATTTGGATATATATTGGATATGGTTTGAATACCAATTGTATTGTCCTTCATTTCATTGTATTGGACCTCCTCGGTCAAAGTTTATAGTTCCATGTAGAAATAGCCTTGTGGGTCCCACGGCGGGGCTCACAGCGCTGTAATATACTCTCAATAACTTGGGGGTGTTACAAAATATGGTATCAGAGCTTAGGTTTATGGATACCTATGCTGTCGGTCGTTTTGGTCGATTGAGTCATCGTTTGTCTACAGTATCACTACTTTGCCATCATCACAGTGCGACCGGTACTTGTAAGACCTCTTACTCTCCTGATATTTCCTTAATTGCTTTACTTTTGAATTGGTATTTTGGGAATCGGTCACTTCGATGACGTGCGACTTGAATTGTACTTACGTGCCTTGTGTATCCTTCAGAATGTCTGCTGATAGGGGACATAGGCGAGGCCGTGGTCATGGACGCAGACGAGGACGTGGCGCGGCCGGTTCTCTCAGTTCTGTTGCGGGGTCGACCACTCATAGTTTATCTAACTCAGTGCATCCTGATACCGAGGGTCAACGCGACCAGTCAACCGGCCAAGGAAATAGCGCAGATATTGGAGTTACGACTGTCCTTCAACAATTGGCTAACCAGATGACTATCCTGGACCAAGCCTTTCAGCTGAACAATCCAAACCCGACATCGGATGCCTTACTTCAGAATGTGATCCGTATGCACCCTCCGAAGTTTAGCAGTGCTACAGACCCGATGGCTTGGGAGACTTAGTTAGCGGAGTTATAGAAAGTATTTGAAGCAGTTGATTGTCTGGAGGTGAGGAAGGTACCGATTGCTCAGTACTTCCTTACCAAGGAAGCCGCAACTTGGTGGAAAGTTATCAAGCCACAGGATCATGCTGCTTCATGGGAAGAATTTAAAGAGCTACTAGAGGCCGAGTTTTGTCCTTGGCCAGTGCAAGAAGGCAGAATCCGAGCCTTTTCCGAGGCTAAGTCGCAGAATATTCCAGTCTCATAGGCAATAGTGGAATACAATCAACAGTTGATCCACGTGAAGAATCAAGTGCGAGATGAGCGCGATAAGATCCGCTACTTTGACATGCGTATGAATACAGATTTACGGCGTTACATGGCCGAGTTTACCTGTACTACCTTGAAGGATTACCAAGACAGGGTTTGGCCTATGACATGTTGAGTCCCCATAATGATACCACGGAAGAATCGAAGAAGCAAAAGACTACTGGTAACTTTTCTGGCTCTAAAGGTGGCAACTTCCAGAAACCCCAGATGGCTAACCGTTCTGTCGGGCAGTCGTCACGTTCTTTTAGAGGAATAAAGATTTTCCGTTCTGCTATGGGCACATCAACTCGCCTGGTAACCTGTTTTAATTGTGGTCATCCAGGCCACATCAATGTGGAGTGCAACTTCCCACCTCTGAAGTGCCATACTTCGGACAGATGGGGCATAGAGCAGCTTATTGCCCTGAACAAGATCACACTATGGACATTCGGGCTTCTGGCCCAGCGCCTTTAGATCAGAGTCAGAATCAATGGCAACCAGTTGGACAATCACAGCAGAGTTACGGCAGAGGCCGGGGATGGAGTCAGAACGCTAGAGGGGGAGATTCTAGCGTCGGTTCGGTACACCCACGAGTCTATGAGATGCGTCGAGCAGACGAACCCGATGCGGCGGTGGCCTCAGGTACAATTCATATCCTATCTCATCCCATTTGTGTACTTTTTTGATTCCGGTGCTATACATTCTTTCATCTCCTTGGAGTGTGTACGCCGTTTGAATATAACTTGTATGACTGCTTGCGATTCCTTCATTGTGAAACTACCTAGCGGGAAGAGAGTCGTGGGGAACCGGGAGATTAGAGATTTTCCAGTGAATATAGACGGAATGGATTGGTTATGGAATTTGATTGTGGTTGATATGGAAGGCGATGATGTAATCCTCGGCGAGGATTGGCTTGACGGTCACCAAGCGATTATTAATTACCGTACTAAGGTTATCACTATGATGACTGAAGATGGATCCGAGTACTCATTTTTGGGACGTAAGTCGGGCCAACCTAAGTTGCTTGTCAGCGCCATGAAGGCCGTAAAACTTTTGAATAAAGGTTGCACGGGATATTGGTGTTACTCTTTGAAGACGAAAGGGAACGAAGTCGATTTCTCTTCGATTCCAGTTGTTAATGAATATCCCGACGTTTTTCCGGATGACCTCCCGGGATTACCGCCAGACCGAGAGATAGAATTTTCTGTGGACTTAGAGCCTGACGCGGCTCCGATTTCTAAGGTGCCGTATCGGATGGCACCTTCAGAAATGCAAGAATTAAAGAGTCAGCTGGGAGAATTATTAGAGAAAGGGTACATCAGACCGAGCGCTTCGCCTTGGGGCGCGCCTGTTCTTTTTGTTAGGAAGAAGGATGGTTCACTACAGTTATGCATTGATTACCGTGAACTGAACAAAGTGACCATCAAGAACAAGTATCCTTTGCCTCGTATAGATGATTTATTTGATCAGTTGCAGGGAGCCGCAGTATTCTCGAAAATTGATTTGAGATCAGGGTATTATCAGCTTCAGGTGAAAGAGTCCGATGTTCCGAAGACTATGTTTCAGACGAGGTACGAACATTATGAATTTGTGGTCATGCCTTTTGGATTAACTAACGCACCGGCATTGTTCATGCAACTAATGAACAAGATATTCATCGAATACTTGGACAGATGTGTGGTCGTCTTTATCGACGACATCTTGATTTATTCTCGGGATAAGGAGGAACATGCCCAGCACTTGCGTTTGATACTAGATGTTTTGAGAGCCGAGCACCTCTATGCAAAATTCTCGAAATGTGAGTTCTGGTTGAAAGAAGTTATGTTTCTCGGCCATGTGATTTCGTCCGAAGGGGTACGTGTAGACCCGTAGAATATTGAGGCAGTGCTAGACTGGGCACAGCCTAAAAACGTTAAAGAAGTTCGTAGCTTTTTGGGTCTTGTTGGGTATTACCGTCGGTTTGTCGAGGAATTTTCGAAACTCGCTCGGCCGCTTACGAAATTACTACAGAAGACAGAAAAGTTTGTTTGGACGGCTGAGAGATAGCAGAGCTTCGATGAGCTGAAGAGACGTTTGACCTCAGCGCCGATTTTAGCTTTTCTTTTTTAAAAGGAAAACATCCATTGTGGACGGGGGGTTGAGGCGGGACCCATCAACATGTGAGATAAATAAAATATCGAGAGTACAAGCAATCAGTCCTGAATTATGATAAAAAATGGGCCATAATCCGGATCCTAAATCTATGCCTACGGCCCGCTAAAGAAATATAAGGTGCACCACTAAAGGCGTGGGCTAATGTGCGAACCGATAGGTAAAAAATCACATCCGAATTATGACCAAAAGTGGGCCATAAACCGGAACCTAGAAACTAAAGTGCCAGCAGCCGGCTACAAAAATACAAGGTGCACCACTAAGAAAAAGTGGGATAATGAGCGGGCTCATAGCAATAAATCAAGTGATAAAATACTACCTAAATCTAAAAGAAGGGTAGCCAAGGTGGTCCATCCATATAAGAGAGAGGAGAAACGGAGGAGCAGTATCATATGTATAAGTCTGAATACCGAGGGACGACATGCCAAGCTCAGAGAGATAATCAGCCGGTCTGTTTCTCTCCCGGAAAATGTGAGTGACTCTATACGAAATGTCTCGGAGAATATGTCGGATACGCATAAGGGTGTGACGAACCTCCTGTTAGTATAATGCTCTAAGTCTACTGTTTAATAATAACGTAGAGAAATTTATTATTATATAATATTGATTATATTATTGAATTAATATTCTGCTTACGATCATCAAGTATGTGACTTGATAGTAAAGCTCGTTAAAGCATTAAAGAATATTTATTCTAGATATCCCTAGTAATATGATTACTAGTATGATGCTGATACGATGACTATGTTTTACTGGCCATGAACATGAGATGTTATATCACATCATAGATACATGTAGAGACATCGTATTGGATATGACATAACAAAGAGAATTATATATGGATTAAGTCATTATAATTCCTCTGATTGTTATATAATATTTAAGTCCTTATTACCTAAAGACACTACAATTTCCTACATAATAAGTATCGTATTTTAACATAATACCAACGTCTTATGTAACAAGAGAACATATAATTTGTGATTGGATACGGTACGATTTATGCAGGGGGAAGTAGTTTGTCCAGAGGGGACTTGTCCCTCCGATAAAACGGAGAAGATATCCACGGGCCCTTGATAAGTTAAATTGTTTAAATGCATGACCATGCTCAAATTGATCAATAAAGAGTTATTGATAAATATTTGAATTGGACAATTGTAACTTGAGATCAAGAATATTAATTAAGCTATATAAGGTCGACTTATTCATGCCTTATGCTTAATTAGGATATCGCGCGACGAGAGGATTAAATATTATACAGTAACGGGATTTCGTTCATGCCGTCAAATTAATTCTTTTAATGCGGGTAGTCATAATGTCTAGCTAGAGGCCGCTTATGATTTATGAGTCGTAAAAATTGTTTTATACTCATTGCCGTATTAATTAGAACCTACAAGGTCACACACTTAAACGAGCAGAGCAGCCATTTTGTTCCGGTTGATTAAAAGTTGGTGAAGGGGTTGGTGAACCCGTAACCATGTTGAGGATTATATAAGAGTGTCTTTGTGATAGCCCTCATACAAGACTTAATCACAAGTGAAGACATATTTGTGAAGAGAGAATCAAAAATCTGATTTTGATATTTCTCTCTCTCAAAAGTCTTGAAGATATATTCAAAAGGTGAATAATCAAAAGGATCAAGAATATATCTTCATATCTTTGAAGGTTGATTATTTGACCAAGAAAGTATTTAGAATACTCTTCTAATCTTCATTTAATCTTGTGAGTTTGATCTTTAATAACATATTGAATAAGATTCATGGTTGTTATTTTAGATCAAAGTTCAAGAACATTTGAATAATATTCTTGGTGTTCTTGTTCTTGCCATAATCAAGAACATACCTATATTAAAATTGATTTAAGTGAAATCTTTGTTGAATCGGAGCTATAAATCCGTTAGACACTCGGGACTTGTTTGTTGTGTGGATACCGTAGAGGACGCTCGCTTCTTGCAATGTCTCTAGAAGGCTCGATCGAAAACACGCTACAAGAGGTAACAATCTTGTTCTTCATACTTTGATAATATACTTGGATCCTCGGAGGTTTTTTACATATTATATTATACTTCCGCTGCTCTATTTCGATATATGATGAGATCATAAATCTTTTTAGTTCGATAAAAACCAACAATGGTATCGGAGCAAGGTTAGTATATTTTCATTGTTTCGATTTTCGTATATGTTGATATATGATGTTCATATATGTAATGTATGATATTTATATATATGGAGATATATATAATTTTAATAGATTTGTGTTTCGATCTATATATATATGAGATATATATATATATGATGCCTATCTTAATATGTATATGGTGATATATATATATATATATATTGATTTATATGTTTGATCTTGACATATATGGTTCTTTGATATATGAAGATTCATGTGATGATTTAGTTCTACTAATAATCCACGAATCAAAGAACATATGATTTGATCTACATATAATTTTATGTTAGGATTATGAATTTTAAGAGGTGCATATGAACATAAAATTGTTTATGTAAAGATTATACTTCTTTAAAATTTTCATATGAACATAATTATATTTTGATTCCGAGGTTGTATAAATATAGATTTGATCTATTTGATTTATACATTTATATTGCCCAAAAGGTATTAGTATGATATACATAAGATGTATACATGTAGTATACATAAGATGTATACTCAAAAAAAAAAGTTTTTATACCTGGAGCAGGTCCCTGCCACGCGGTTTGGGCAGGGGGACCGCAGTCTGCCGAGCGCTGCCAAGCGGTACCGGCCAGGGCCTGCCGGGCGCTGCCGAGCGGTACCAGCCAGGGCCTGCCGATCAGTGCCGAGTAGCGGTCCAGGCCATTTCCGGACCTGTTTTGGCCCTCGGAATTTTATATCTTATCGATTGTCGATATTTGGCATATTTTATATATTATATAACTTATCGATTGTCGATATTTAGTACATTTTATGTCTTATATGTTCTTGTGAATGCTTAAATAGTTTATGCATCGTGGTTGGTATAGCTATACTAGATCAATTAGATTGATGATTCGATTATGGTTGTAATATTCATAATACGACTTGTATGTCGTGCCTTCTTATTATCTTGTTGTAATTTCTCTTCTCATCTTATTCCCCTCGAATGAAACTCGAGGTTTCTATTACAAAATGTAAAGATATAGTTTATAATAGTTCTAGCTATAAGAGGAAGACGAAGGAGACGAGCTACTTACAAGGAATTCAAGAGCAAAGGCGTTATCGAAGATTACACCAACCGACCTATTGATATTAACGAATATCATAATAGGTTCTATGGCTATACCACACCACACCTAATTGTTCATGTGAATGTATGAGATGCATCATATTTACATTACATATGATTGTATGAGATGCATCATATTTAAATTAGCATATGATTGTATGAGATGCCTCATATTTATTTTATTTGCTTAATAATCGTTAATACCAAATAAATCATACTCATTAAAATATTTACATGTATGAGATACATGGTAATAATTTTGAGATAATCAATTTTGATAAGATAGTTTTATTAAATCAATTGATATGGAACATAAGTCTCAAAAGCCAACCATTTCAAAACACTCGTCAAACTTTCAATCATTTCTAATATGGGTCTGCCAAAGCAGGGTGTATGAATTTTATCTTAAGGAGGCGAGATGAATAAACAAGCTTATACATATGTTTTAAATGGTTAAGACTTATATAGGTTATACAAAACGGTTTTGGACCTATGGCTTATTGGGATTAATACGATTAAAACGACATAAGATGTCATCCCAAATGATAATCTAAAGCATCTTTTAATTACAGGGGGCATGCTAAAGCTGTGTCTGTGGTTATTTGATCATTAGATTATAATTCATATATGTGTATGTGATACATAAAATTTGAGACTAACATGTTGACATAAGATGTCATCTATATTGATAAAAACTAAACTTCTTTTATTTGCGAGGGACATGCCAAAGCTGTGCTTGCATTTACTTGATCGTTAGATTTTAAAATCAATATATCTCACGACTAACTTTGCATATTAATATTCTAGAATCAATGGCGATAATCAATACAAACTCATTGTGATCAATTCTTGACAAAGAAAAACTTTCTGGCACTAATAATCTTGATTGGTCAAGGAACTTGAGAATCGTTCTCAAAGCTGAAAAGAAGCAGTCCATTCTAGAAAACCCAATTCCTGATGAACCAGAATCAACCGCCACCAAAGCTTAAAAAGATGCTTATAGTAAGCATATGAATGATGCTTTGGATGTGACATGACTTATGCTAGCAACCATGAACTCGGAGCTGCAGATACAGTTCGAGGACATGGAAGCTTATGAAATGATGGGTCAGCTTAAGGAAATGTTCCAAGAGCAAGCCCGTCAGGAGAGGTTTGCTACTACGAAGGCATTCAATGGTTGTAAAATATCTTTGGGTACTTCTGTGAGTGCTCATGTCCTTAAGATGAAGGGCTACATTGAGCATCTTGAAAGACTAGGAGCTCCTATCAGTCAGGAACTCGCTACAGATATGATCTTAGCATCACTGTCTTCAGAGTACGATCAGTTTGTAGTAAACTTCAACATGCACAACATGGAGAAGACTATTACTGAGTTGCATGGGATGCTAAACCAAACTGAGACAAATATTAAGAAAGTTGTTCCTAATGTTTTAATGGTTCAAAAGAAATGGAATAAAAAGAAAGGGAATAAGATGGCCCCAAAAGATAAAGGTAAGGGTAAAATGCAAATGTTGCCTAAACCTAAACCTAAACCTTTCAAGAAGTCATCGAAACAACCCAAAGAGGGGACTTGCTACCATTGCAATGAAACTGGTCATTGGAAAAGGAATTTCAAGGTCTACCTGGAAGAAATGAGGAGACGGAAGAGCGATGAGATTGTTGCTTCAGGTATTCTTGTTATAGAAGTCGATTTATCTACTTTTTCATCATGGGTATTAGATACCGGTAGTTGTAATACCCGTGATTTTGATTTCCGGTAATTTCTTTTTTTCGGCGGAAGTCCGTTTTGACGACTCGCTCATGACCGTTTCGTCATTCTGAGAATGATTAATTCTGCACTTTTTGTCATCCGAGTTCGTTTCGGTGTCGTTTTGTTGAGTTCCGTGCTTTTTAGCGGTTTTTCCGCACTTGAGTTCGATTCTTGCGAATCTCGTCCGAAACTGTTGTTTCGACTTTCTCGTAAGTTCATTTAATGTTATTATTCATGTTGCGAGCTTTGTCTTGGTGTTTCGATCACGTATCGTGATTTTGGGGCGTTTTGGGCCATTTTCGTAATTTCCCAAAGTTTGGGGTAATTACTTTCCGTTGTCGAATTTCGAGCCTTCGGGTAGCCGGAATCGTGTGTTCTATTAGTGCTCGGATTCGTCTTTTCGAGTACTTCGTAACCGTATCTTCGATTCGTACTCAGGTTCGGGTTTCGGGGTCGTTCGGGCCGTCGGAGTTGGTCCCGGCCGAGTCATGGCCGGCATGCTCGGCCAAAGCCACCGCCGAGTAACGTGCGGTAGTGACCGGCAGCACGCACGTAAGGCCGGTTACGTCGTAAGGCCCCGCCGTAACGCATTTAACGCTTCGGCATTTTCCAGCAGAGAGTTCGGCCATGGCCGGTTACGCACGTAAGCCATGGCCGATTACGACGTAACCCGGCAAATCACCTATAAAAGGCCCGGCTGCTTTTTCTTGAGATTTTCTCACTTCTCTTCTTCCATTCCGCGGCTGGAGATGGTGTAATCATGGAGAGATGTTGTTGGACAATCAATCCATGAAGTTTGGAGGTTCATATCATCAATCATCCGTCCTATAACATCCTCCAATCTACCGAATCGCCGATTTCCTAGAAATCTAGTTTTGGGGAATTTGGGTATTTTGGTTGTTTTCGTCCGATTAATCCGATTTAACTTAGGATTATGATGGATTAATGATTATTTAGATGTATTATATCATTTCCCTTGTTATTCCATGGTTGGATCGTATCGATTCGTTATTTGGGTCGAGTTCTTGACCGACGCCTTGAAGGTGTCCGGTAAAATGTTATAGAGGGGTTTTCGGGCGTTCTACGATTATTCCTCATCGTATGATCATTGATTTATTAATTATATGATGTTAGGGTCTAGTTTCTTACGAAGAAACCGAGTTGAACCCTTCCGTTCGTTGCCGTCTTCCTTTTCGATAGCATCGGGCGTTTCGAAGCTTTCCGGTTGAGCCATGTTCGTCGGAATACTTGCGTACCGATTTTGAGGCAAGTATCTTGCCCATACATTTCATATTTCTTAGGCATAATTATTGATAAATGATTTTATGCGAAATCCAATGTTTAATGAACGTTAAAAAGGATCGGTATGTTCTCGATAAATATTGTCTTTCAACGATAATTCGTATACTTCGTGAATGGATATGTTCTCGGAATATGTGTGTTAGTTTCGTACGTTGAGAGACGTTATGATCGCATTGACCATAATTGTTTGCCGAGGATTGTGCATTGAATTGTATATTTGTTCGGTGGGTATTCGACATGATGTGATGTTAGTCGTTACTCCTTTGAAAGGAGGTTGTGATGCTTAGTGTTGCTTGTCTTGATAATCGGTTATTGTTGTGTGCTTATTGTATGTGATGTGCCTCCGGTAGGATTGTTGAATCTCAGGATCCATACTTGCTAGTATGGGTCGGGCGAAACCGTAGGGTTATCCAATACGGGTATGTCTTGCGGGGACTCCGAGGTTCGGGGCTTGCTAGCCCGATGCCGAGATAACTTGTGGGGTTATCATCGGGTATGTCTTGCGGGGACTCCGAGGTTCGTGGCTTGTTAGCACGATGCCGGATAACTTATGGTTGTGGTTTGATTATGTAAGTATATGTGCTTTTAGTCACGTGATCATGGTTACGGTGACATGTGATTTGATATAGTTTCCGTGGGTTATTCACTCGGTTTGTTCTACGGGAGCATCCGAGGTCCGTGGCTTGCTAGCACGGACGCGAATAACTGTGGAAACAGTTGTTATGGTATGATCGGGTCGTGGACCCCACTTGTTGTTATCGAATTTATGTTTTGGGAAAATGACTTTGGCCGTGTCCCTAAATGTTTTCGAAAGGCCTGAGGATTTTTAAATCCCAATGTATTCAAAACTCCCGAGGTCGTAAAATGTTTTTCACAAGATGTTTATCGGGTTTACCCCATCTTTCGATTTAATCGTTGATTAAGTGAATCACCTCGGGAAGTATGTTTATGATTAACATGTTTCGTGGAGTATGATATGTATGGCTCGTTTCGTATTTTATACTTGCACTAGCAAAACAGTGGAGTTTGCTAACCCCGAGTATTCGGGGTGGATGTCTATTTTTGCATTCGTGTTTTGGAGCATAACACGTGGTCGGCACGAAGGATGATGAAAGATGAACGATACTAATCACACGAGGATCCGTTGATGTCGTATTGGTCTAGTTGTATTTTCTTTTCCGCCGCAAGATCTTTTCCCCGTTGTACGGAGTTTATCAGATTTTGACCCTCGCGTGGGTATGTGTTTGTAATCGAGTTGTATATTTTATTGAAAGACCAAATCGGCTCATCGAGTCATTTTAGCCTTGAAGGCATTGTCGAGATGTTAAATGTTGTTACCACTGGTAGATCCTCGAGGAGAGGGTCTACGGCGTGTAATATCCCCGAGTGGATTGGGGTGTTACATAAATGGTATCGGAGCTTAGGTTGTGGAAACCTAGCCGTCGGGTCGCTGGTGTCTATTGAGTTTTTGTCTCGTCGGATTTTATCCGATCGAGTGGTCTCGACGCTGTGCCCGAGTTTGTTGGTCGTGATTAGTATCGTGGGCGATCATCATCTTTGTGCGACCTGTGGATGTAAGTATCCCTTCTTTGTGTTGTGCCTCGTGTGACACGAGCTATTTTTATGATTATTTGTTAACTGATGGAATCCTCTTATGGATTTTGATTTCGTGATATGTGGTTATTTGACTCTCATATTTCGTTCGTATGAGGAGTATTGTTGCTGGACTGTGCATGTCGAATTGTATTTCTTTTATCCGCTGCGTGAGTTCTTTTGTAATGGCTTTCGGTATTTTACCGACCGAGTTTTATTTGGAAAAACGATTCCCTTAACCGAGTTTTTGGCATTATGGCCTTGATCGTTTTGGCAAAATTCTTATGACGGTATTTATTATTTTCTAAATGGCTTCTGTGAGTTTTTGAAATATTACCGTCATCGGCCTTTTTGGCATTTTTGTAAATGGTTTTTAGCCTGGTGGGTTCCGGCGCGGGACACACGGCGCTATAATGTTCCGTGTAAGTACCTAAACTTTTTGGGCTTTCTAGCCCATTGAATTATTTTTTGAAAACCTTGAGTATCTTAGAAAATTAAAATTCGAGACGTACTTTTAAAACGAATTATTTTCTTGCGGTGTTTTCAAGGTGTTTTCTAATGCCGCAATACATTTCAAAAATTTTCCGATTGAGGACCAAAAATATTTTGAGATATTTTCAAATGCAGTTGCTTAGACCCAAGGGTCGAATATTTTTGAAAAGTTTTTCACTAAAAGAAAGTGTCCTCATTTTTATCAAATGCGAAATGGTTTTCCAAAGTCTCGATAATGATGTTTCACGTTTTTACTTTTTTTTGGAAATGTGAGACTCAAGATCGACCGGTGTTTTTCTAAATTATTTTCCAAATGAGGTTTTCGTTTTTAAAACCTATCATTCCTGTTTGCGGACCGGAAATGCGTGTATGGTTTTCGAACTCTCGTTACGGTGTTAACCCCGAATTGTGATTGAATTAGTGGCATGAGCGTCGAGTCGTTCGCCACTCATATATTTTGTTAGCCCTTGTGGGAGGTGTGATGACGATCCTTAATGTTGTCATTTCGTGGTGGCTTGCGTGTTATCACACCTGTGTGAGCTGTTAAAGCTTGGGTTTGTACGTTTGTGTACATATGTGATTGTTTCAGAATGTTTGTAATTATGTGCTGGTTATTGTTCGGGCCGTTGAGGTCGCCGAACGATACCGTCGTTGCTGTAGTGTTTGTGTGTGTATTACTTTATGATGGTAATCGTCGTATATGGTATATGTTATGATTCTTTGTTGCGCTGAGTTGGCATCTCCGCTATGTTGTTTTGCGACGTTATGCCCCATTGTATCTAGCATTTGTATTTTCGGTATGCCGAGCCGAGGCGTTTCAACCGTGATGTGCCGGGGCATGCACGTGTAAATTGTTCTTCTCACAAGAACACATTTCAAGTGTGGACTCGAGGACACCGAATTCGCTTTTGCGAATTGACTACCAAGACTTTCGGAGTTCGCGCTTCAAAGACAGCTTATCATAATCGGCTTTGAGAGGCCTTCAAGGATGTTTCTATCGGTTGCTTGTTGTGTTGTCTCATTGATTTTGTTGTTGTGAGTTTCGGGACGACACTTCTTTTAGATGAGGTCGAATATAATACCCGTATTATTTTCGCTTCGCATTTCCTCTTTCCCAAGTCTATCGACTCGCTCGTGTTCGTTGATACTTTCGAACTTGTTCTCGTATTTCGTTTCGCTGCTCGAACGAGCCGTGATCTTGTTTTGGGTCAACTGGTTATCGCCGTGACTTTTCGAGTTCGGTTCGATTCTTGTGAACCTTGTTCTAAGTGACATCATCCGGTTTTACTAGTTCTCTTATTCGTGGATCGGATTTGGAACTTCTATATTTTCGACTATGTCGACTCGTTTATGTTCGTTAACATTTTCTGAGCTTGCCCTATCCCTTTCTTTTGTTGATCGAACGAGTGTGGTGTTTTGAAATTACTCGTTTGTCGTTGTGACTTTTCAATTGCTATTCCCTTTCCTATGGATCTTATGTGAATCACATCTTGTTGCTTTTACCGGATCATATATTGTCTCGAGCCGAGACGTGAACCTGAGAGTTGTTGTTTGAATTTTATTGTTCTTCGTGATTTGAACATGATTGTTCGATTTTTGTTGTCTCGACCGTTGTGGTTCGATCGTTTGATTGTTCGGTTTTTGTTGATCTCGTTTCGTGATTGTTGAGCGTTCAGACTCCTTCCTAATTTCCTTATATTCGGGAAATTTGTCTCGTTTTCGATCTTCCAACCCTTGAGCGGTGGAATTCCGTATTTGTTCACCGATTGGCTCGCGTTTTGATTGATGTACCGTTGGGTTGGTCAATCGTATTGATTTTCGTTCGTTGTGTTTTGTGATTGTTCGGATAATTGACTTGATTGTATTATCCATTTGATGGCGCTTGTCACTTGTTGGTTTTATTATTTCTCTATCGGTGGCGTTGTGTTGGTCGTCGTGGAGCGTGTTTTCACGCCGTATGTTCCGTTACATTTCTTGCAATGTTTCGCCGTCGGGCGCGAGTTTTCGGTTTTTGGGTATCTCGTCGAGTTTTCCGACAATGATATTGCTTCTCCTACTTATTTTAAGTTTCGGGACGAAACTTCTTTTAAGGAGGGTAGAATGTAATACCCGTGATTTTGATTTCGGTAATTTCTTTTTTTGGCGGAAGTCCGCTTTGACGACTCGCTCATGACCGCTTCGTCATTCCGAGAATGATTAATTCTGCACTTTTGTCATCCGAGTTCGTTTGGTGTCGCTTTGTTGAGTTCCGTGCTTTTTAGCGGTTTTTCCGCACTTGAGTTCGATTCTTGCGAATCTCGTCCAAATCGTTGTTTCGACTTTCTCGTAAGTTCATTTAATGTTATTATTCATGTTGCGAGCTTTGGCTTGGTGTTTCGATCACGTATCGTGATTTTGGGGCGTTTGGGCCATTTTCGTAATTTCCCAAAGTTTGGGGTAATTACTTTCCGTTGTCGAATTTCGAGCCTTCTGCAGCCTAATCGTGTGTTCTATTAGTGCTCGGATTTGTCTTTTTCGAGTACTTCGTAACCGTATCTTCGATTCGTACTCGTTCGGTTTCGGGTCGCTCGGCCGTCGAGTTGGTCCCGCCGAGTCATGGTCGGCATGCTCGCCAGCCACTCGGCCGAGTAACGTGCGGTAGTGACCAGAGTTACGCACGTAAGGCCGATTACGCACGTAAGGCCCTGGCCGGTAACGCACGTAACGCTTCGCATTTTCCAGCAGAGTTCGCCATGGCTTACGCACGTAAGCCGGCCGATACATGACGTAACCCTACGGCGCACCTATAAAAGGCCCTCGCGCTGCTTTTTCTTCGAGATTTTCTCACTTCTCTTCTTCCATTCCGCGGCTGGAGATGGTGTAATCATGGAGAGATGTTGTTGGACAATCAATCCATGAAGTTTGGAGGTTCATATCATCAATCATCCGTCCTATAACATCCTCCAATCTACTGACCAGTCGATTTCCTAGAAATCTAGTTTTGGGGAATTTGGGTATTTTGGTTGTTTTCGTCCGACTAATCCGATTTAACTTGGGATTATGATGGATTAATGATTATTTAGATGTATTATATCATTTCCCTTGTTATTCCATGGTTGGATCGTATCGATTCGTTATTTGGGTCGAGTTCTTGACCGACGCCTTGAAGGTGTCCGGTAAAATGTTATAGAGGGGTTTTCGGGCGTTCTACGATTATTCCTCATCGTATGATCATTGATTTATTAATTATATGATGTTAGGGTCTAGTTTCTTACGAAGAAACCGAGTTGAACCCTTCCGTTCGTTGTCGTCTTCCTTTTCGATAGCATCGGGCGTTTCGAAGCTTTCCGTTTGAGCCGTGTTCGTCAATACTTGCGTATCGATTTTGAGGCAAGTATCTTGCCCATACATTTCATATTTCTTAGGCATAATTATTGATAAATGATTTTATGCGAAATCCAATGTTTAATGAACGTTAAAAGGATCGGTATGTTCTCGATAAATATTGTCTTTCAACGATAATTCGTATACTTCGTGAATGGATATGTTCTCGGAATATGTGTGTTAGTTTCAGACGTTGAGAGACGTTATGATCGCATTGACCATAATTGTTTGCCGAGGATTGTGCATTGAATTGTATATTTGTTCGGTGGGTATTCGACATGATGTGATGTTAGTCGTTACTCCTTTGAAAGGAGGTTGTGATGCTTAGTGTTGCTTGTCTTGATAATCGGTTATTGTTGTGTGCTTATTGTATGTGATGTGCCTCCGGGTAGGATTGTTGAATTCCTGGATCCATACTTGCTAGTATGGGTCGGGCGAAACCGTAGGTTATCCAATACGGTATGTCTTGCGGGGACTCGAGGTTCGGGGCTTGCTAGCCCGATGCCGAGATAACTTGTGGGGTTATCATCGGGTATGTCTTGGGGACTCCGAGGTTCGTGGCTTGTTAGCACGATGCCTGGATAACTTATGGTTGTGGTTTGATTATGTAAGTATATGTGCTTTTAGTCACGTGATCATGATTACGGTGACATGTGATTTGATATAGTTTCTGTGGGTTATTCACTCGGGTTTGTTCTACGGGAGCATCCGAGGTCCGTGGCTTGCTAGCACGGACGCGAATAATCTGTGGAAACAGTTGTTATGGTATGATCGGGTCGTGGACCCCACTTGTTGTTATCGAATTTATGTTTTGGGAAAATGACTTTTGGGCTGTGTCCCTAAATGTTTTCGAAAGGCCTGAGGATTTTTAAATCCCAATGTATTCAAAACTCCCGAGGTCGTAAAATGTTTTTCACAAGATGTTTATCGGGTTTACCCCATCTTTCGATTTAATCGTTGATTAAGTGAATCACCTCGGGAAGTATGTTTATGATTAACATGTTTCGTGGAGTATGATATGTATGGCTCGTTTTCGTATTTTATACTTGCACTAGCAAAACAGTGGAGTTTTGCTAACCCCCGAGTATTCGGGGGGTGGATGTCTATTTTTGCATTCAGGTTTTGGAGCATAACACAGGGTCGGCACGAAGGATGATGAAAGATGAACGATACTAATCACACGAGGATCCGTTGATGTCGTATTGGTCTAGTTGTATTTTCTTTTCCGCTGCAGTATCTTTTCCCCGTTGTACGGGAGTTTATTGTATTTTGACCCCTGCGTGGGTATGTGTTTGTAATCGAGTTGTATATTTTATTGAAAGACCAAATCGGTCTACTGAGTCATTTTAGCCTTGAAGGCATTGTCGAGATGTTAAATGTTGTTACCAGCCTGGTAGATCCTCGAGGAGAGGGTCTACGGCGTGTAATATCCCTGAGTGGATTGGGGGTGTTACAGTAGTGAAGCTCACATTTGTGTGAATCCGCAGGGGCTGCGAAAGAGTAGGCAACTCGCAAAAGGTGAAATGGACCTACGTGTTGGAAATAAAGCAAGAGTTGCTGCTATTGCCGTAGGGACTTATGATATAAAGCTACCTAGTGGACTTGTATTGGAACTTAATAATTGTTATTGCATTCCTGCTATGGGTAGAAACATTGTATCAGTTGCTTGCCTTGATTTGGAAGGATATGACTTTACTATTAAGAATAGTGTAATGTCCATATTTAATAAAGGTATTTTTTATGGAGATGCCTTGATGAGTGGGAGATTATATCCCATCTTGAAAGTTCCAAATCTGTCTATAACTTGAATGTCAAAAGACTTAAATCAAATGATTTAAACCAAACATATTGCTGGCATTATCGTTTGGGCCATATAAACGAGATACGTATAACCAAAGTCCATAATGATGTAATCTTGGACACATTTGATTTAGAATCATATGATACATGTGAATCTTGTTTATTAGGCAAAATGACCAAAGCTCCTTTAACGGGCCATACTGAGAGAGCTGCAGATTTATTGGGCTTAATACATACTGATGTATGTGGACCAATGAATACAAATGCTAGAGGAGGTTTCCAATACTTCATAACATTCACGGATGACTTAAGCAGATTCGGATATATCTACTTAATGAGTCATAAGTCTGAGTCACTTACGAAATTCAAGTAATTTCAAAATGAAGTACAAAATCAGTTAGGCAAAACTATTAAAGCACTACGATCAGATCGTGGTGATGAATATTTGAGCCATGAATTTGACGATCATCTCAAAAGTTGTGGAATTGTTTCACAACTAACTCCACCTGGAACACCTCAATGGAATTATGTGTCGGAACGGAGAAATCTAACCTTGTTAGACATGGTTAGATCGATGATCGGTCAAGCTGATCTTCCAATTTCTTTTTGGGGTTATGCCTTAGAGACTGCTGCGTTCATTTTAAATCGAGTACCATCTAAATCAGTTCAAAGCACACCATATGAGATATGGACAAGGAAACAACCTGTTTTGTCTTTTCTTAAGATCTGGGGTTGTGAAGCTTATGTGAAGCGACTTATCACTGATAAATTATCACCCAAATCGGATAAATGTCTGTTTGTGGGATATCCTAAGGAAACTAAAGGATATTACTTTTACATCCCATCATAGAACAAAGTGTTTTTTGCTTGGTCTGGAGTATTCCTTGAGAAGGAATTTATTTCTAAGAAGAATAGTGGGAGCAAAATAACTCTTCATGAGATGAGAGAGCCATAAATAGACACTGAACCTTTAGATAAAACTGATTTAAACTCACATAGAGATGTTGAGACCACTTCTTCTATACCAGCTCCACGTAGGTCTATATGTTATCATCGTGAACCAGAGAGATATGGATTTCTCATCACAGATGACAAAAATGTGGAACTCATAGATCTAGATGAGCCCACAACCTACAATGAAGCAACTACTAGCATTGAATGCGAAAGTTGGATTGAAGGGATGAAATCCAAAATGCAATCCATGTATGATAATCAAGTATGGACTTTGATTGATCTTCCTGAAGGTTCCAAAGCAATTGGTTTCAAATGGATCTTTACAAAGAAAAAGGACATGGATGACATTGTACAAACATACAAATCACGACTCGTGGTGAAAGGATACAGACAGACTCATGGTATTGACTATGATGAAACCTTTTCGCCAGTCGTAATGATTAAATCAATTAGAATTATACTTGCCATAGCAGCATATTATGACTATGAGATATGGCAAATAGATGTCAAAACCACTTTTCTTAATGGGAAGTTAGATGAGGATGTGTATATGATACAGCCCGAAGGTTTTGTCGATCCTAATAATCCTAATAAATTATGTAAGCTTCTAAAAGCCATTTATGGTTAGAAGCAAGCATCCCGGAGTTGGAATCTTCATTTTGATGAAAAAATCAAAGAGTTTGGTTTCATTAGAAATCAAGACGAACCTTGTGTCTACAAGAGGATTAGTGGGAGCGCAATTGTTTTTCTAGTACTCTATGTGGATGATATCCTACTCATTGGAAATGACATCCCAACTTTGCAAAGTGTTAAGCTTTGGCTAAGTAAATGTTTTACAATGAAGGACTTAGGGGAAGCTGCCTATATACTGGGTATAAGGATTTATAGAGATAGATCTAAAAGGCTTATTGCCCTAAGTCAAAGTACATATATTAATAAGGTACTGAAATGGTTCAGTATGCTTAATAGTAAGAAAAGGTTCTTACCTATGTCACATGGCATAAAGCTCAGTATAACTCAAAGTCCTTGTTCGAAGGAAGAGAGAGATAGAATGAGCTTGATACCTTATGCTTCGGCTATAGGATCTATCATGTATGCCATGATATGTACTAGACCGAATGTATCATTTGCACTGAGTGCAACCAGCAGATACCAGTCTAACCCTGGTGAGTCTCACTGGACTGTAGTCAAAAACATACTTAAGTACTTGAGAAGGACAAAAGATATGTTCTTGATATATGGTGGTCAAGATAGTAATTTGGTCCTTAATGGCTATGTCGATGCCAGTTTTGAGACAGACCAAGATGATTCAAAATCATAGTCGGGATATATATTTTTCTTGAATGGTGGTGCTGTTAGCCGGAAGAGTTCCAACCAACCAACCACAACTGATTCTGTTGGAATATTCATTCCACACATTATTTAATTTGTGTTTTGATGATTAAAGTTGCTAAACAACAAAACAACATCGAGGCGAAGCAAAACGACGAAGCAGACGAAGACGCAAAAAGTTGCAATCTGGACTACATTAGCGCACGCAAGACATCATACGTTAACGCACGCTAACGAGGAGTAATCTGCATTTCAGCCAAGTTTCGAAGTAAGCTGCAGTGAAGTCAGCTGATGAGATAGCGCACGCTACACGTTATTATTAACGTACGCTATCGAAGTCTTATTACCGTTGTGAAGGAATTCAAACACAGAATAACGTATGCAATGAAGTCAGCATTAGCGCACGCTACAAAGAATGATTAGCGCACGCTAAGAAGTTTGAATCAAGTCAATCAGAACGTTGGGAAAAGCAGGTCAAAGTCAGCATATCAAACGGATACTTTGACAATCCATGCAACGGATATATTGGATTAGCGCACGCTACAATGTGTTATTAACGCACGCTAATACAAGAAGGTTACGTACGTAAGGCAGAAGGCATAACGTACGCTAAAGAAGAAACGAAGCTACTGGACTGAAACTGGGAACAGTCTAGCACACGCTACAGGCACGCTAAGATATTAGCGCACGCTACCAGAGGAAGGCTAGCGCACGCTAGCAAGTCAAAACAGCCAGCAACGGCTAGTTTGTGGAAAATGCCTATAAATACCATTCCTATGGTATTGTTTGAGTACAACAACTTCAAGCAAACGAGATATTCATCTGAGAATCATATACTTACATTGTTGTTGTAATATTGAGATTATATTGTTAGTTTGAGTGTTTATACATTCAACATTATACACGAGCGAGAAAAAGAAAAGATACGATTTGATTCGGTGTTATTAGGATCAAGGATCCGGCATTGTTAGAATCACAATCGCTATCTTAGTGAGGTTTATCAAGTACCGATAGAAAGCTAGAGTGGTTGATTCCTTATCCAATAGAAAAGGAAAAACGGTTTTACTCGGACCGATAGAAGACGAGCGTGTAACGGTAATCCCTCGACCGATAGAAGAGAGGCGTAGAGGTTTTGATCTTAATCCTAAGAAAAAGATACATCGAGAGAGGGCATAGGCTTCGTTAATAGTCGAACCTCTATAAATCCTTGTGCGATTTATTTTCCGTAATTTATTTTCGCTTCCGCACAAAACGACGCAAATATCCGATTTTATACCAACAATTGGTATCAGAGCGGTACTCCAATACGCGGCTTAACATCCGAGGAGAATAAGATCAAATGGCGTTTCAAATGGCTCCAGTCGAAGGCCTTGCTCTCAACCGACCACCATTTTTTGATGGCGTGAACTTCATGACTTGGAAGAAGAAGATGTCGATATTCATTCGAGCTTACGACATCGAACTTTGGAAGGTGATTTGTCTTGGTCCAAAAATTCCAACGAATTCCAACGGTACGCTTAAAACTTTTGAAGAATATGACGACTCCGATTGGAAAAACGACCATTTCAATTGTAAGGCAACTCAACTCCTCTATTGTGCCTTAAATCCAGAAGAACACAACCGGATATCATCGTGTGATAGTGCCAAAGAAATTTGGAAAATGCTTGAGGTAACACACGAAGGTACGTCTCAAGTCAAAGAGACGAAGATAAACATGCTCCTTCATGATTATGAATTATTCCAAATGAAGGACGACGAATCCATCTCGATTATGCTCGACCGATTCTCGGTCATCACTAATGGATTAGCATGTTTCGGAAAACCACTTTCGAGTAGTGAGAAAGTAAAGAAAATTCTCCGATCACTACCTCGAGAATGGGACGGTACGGTTACGGCAATAATGGAATCCAAAGATTTAAATACTCTCGATTTTAGTGCTCTCGTTGGTTCTCTTATCAACTACGAGATTGTCCTAAAATCTCGGAATGCCAAACCGAAACCGAAGGAGAGGTCGATAGCCTTCAAGGCTAAAATGTCGAAGAAGAAAGAAGAAACCCCGGTGGACGAAAGCGACGAAGAAATGGCATATTATGCCAAAAATATTAATAAGTTCCAACACTTATTAAACCGGAGGAAGAAGGACATTCAAGCGGGCGAACCTAAGAAATTCGACAACACTTGTCGATTATGTGGCAAACCAGGCCACTTTGCTAAAAACTGTCGAGTAAAGCAAAAGGAGGTTCTAATCGCAACATGGAGCGACGAAGATCCCGATGAAGATTTTCTTAAACAAAATAATCTCGCGCTCATGGCCCGGAGTTCATTCGACGATAGCGACGTCGAAAGCCAAGTAAGTAATTCTTACGACGAACTTTTTGAAGCATTCGAGTTATTACATACAGATTATCAAAATGCTTTAAATGAAATAAAATCCCTCAAGTCTAAATATAAAACTTTGGAAATTGAAAATTCCAAAATACTTGAAAAAGGGAAATTTGTTGAGATCGATCATTCAAAATGCATTGAAAATGAGAATATTTTAAATAATGATCTTTTAAAAGTTCAAGATGAACTAAAAATTTTGACAAAGAAATTTTCGTGCGGCAACGATAAATTTGAACAAATGTTATGTGTTCAAAAATATACTCTAAATAAAGAGGGGTTAGGATTCAAATCACGTTCGAAAAATGAATCCGTCAATTTCAAAATACCCCGATGTGAAAAATGTTTGAAAATTGGGCATCATATTTCTAACTATAAAAGCCCACGCCGGACGATAAAAATTAAAAAGATTTGGGTTCCTAAAGGAACAAATATTTCAAATATTGTTTATGTTTCAAAAGAAAAACCAACTATAGGTTGGATCCCCAAAAATAAATTTTAACAATTAAAAAAAGGGGAGATAATACTTTCAGGGGGAGTATTTTTGCTTATTTATACATATTCATTTGTATCATGCATATTTATATTTCGATATACTCTATTTTTTTTTACTTTTTGATGAAGACAAAAAGGGGGAGCAAAAACATGAATTGAGATAAAAAGGAGAAGGAGATGAATTGAGATAAAAATGAGAAAAATCGAAGAAGTCGAAAAGAAAAGAAAAGCATACAAATAGGGGGAGCTGAAAAAAATTGAAAAATGAAAACCGACGGAGTTGAAAAATAAGGGAGATGTTGAAAAGAAAAGAGGATTGGAGAAACTAACGAAACGATCAAAGCCGAAAACTTTGATTCGTAGAAATATACATATATTACTCTTTACAGATTTTATCCAATTCAAGAGTTGTTTTGTAATCATCAAAAAGGGAGAGATTGTTGGAATATTCATTCCACACATTATTTAATTTGTGTTTTGATGATTAAAGTTGCTAAACAACAAAACAACATCGAGGCGAAGCAAAACGACGAAGCAGACGAAGACGCAAAAAGTTGCAATCTGGACTACATTAGCGCACGCAAGACATCATACGTTAACGCACGCTAACGAGGAGTAATCTGCATTTCAGCCAAGTTTCGAAGTAAGCTGCAGTGAAGTCAGCTGATGAGATAGCGCACGCTACACGTTATTATTAACGTACGCTATCGAAGTCTTATTACCGTTGTGAAGGAATTCAAACACAGAATAACGTATGCAATGAAGTCAGCATTAGCGCATGCTACAAAGAATGATTAGCGCACGCTAAGAAGTTTGAATCAAGTCAATCAGAACGTTGGGAAAAGCAGGTCAAAGTCAGCATATCAAACGGATACTTTGACAATCCATGCAACGGATATATTGGATTAGCGCACGCTACAATGTGTTATTAACGCACGCTAATACAAGAATGTTACGTACGTAAGGCAGAAGGCATAACGTACGCTAAAGAAAAACGGTTACCGGACTAAAATCGAATGTCTAGCGCACGCTACAGGCACGCTAAGATATTAGCGCACGCTACCAGAGGAAGGCTAGCGCACGCTAGCAAGTCAAAACAGCCAGCAACGGCTAGTTTGTGGAAAATGCCTATAAATACCATTCCTATGGTATTGTTTGAGTACAACAACTTCAAGCAAACGAGATATTCATCTGAGAATCATATACTTACATTGTTGTTGTAATATTGAGCTTATATTGTTAGTTTGAGTGTTTATACATTCAACATTATACACGAGCGAGAAAAAGAAAAGATACGATTTGATTCGATGTTATTAGGATCAAGGATCCGGCATTGTTAGAATCACAATCGCTATCTTAGTGAGGTTTATCTAGTACCGATAGAAAGCTAGAGTGGTTGATTCCTTATCCAATAGAAAAGGAAAAACGGTTTTACTCGGACCGATAGAAGACGAGCGTGTAACGGTAATCCCTCGACCGATAGAAGAGAGGCGTAGAGGTTTTGATCTTAATCCTAAGAAAAAGATACATCGAGAGAGGACGTATGCTTCGTTAATAGCCGAACCTCTATAAATCCTTGTGCGATTTATTTTCCGTAATTTATTTTCGCTTCCACACAAAACGGTGCAAATATCCGATTTTATACCAACAGATTCTATAACGGAAGCCGAGTACATAGCCGCTTCGGAAGCAGCTAAAGAAGCTGTTTGGATGAGGAAGTTCATTGGTGAACTGGATGTGGTTCCTAGCATTGTTGATCCAGTAAATTTGCACTGTGATAACAATGGATCTATTGCACAAGATAAAGAACTAAGATCACAACAAGCATCCAAACACGTACTTAGAAAGTTTCACCTCATTCGAGAGATTGTCACTCGTGGCGATGTGAGGATATGCAAAGTTCACACGCATAATAACATAGCGGATCCTTTAACCAAGCCGCTTTATCAAGCGAAGAATGATGGTCATATAAAGGCTATGGGTCTTCAGTTTATGTCTGTGTAGGACTAAGAGCAAGTGGGAGATTATTAGTATAATGCTCTAAGTCTACTATTTAATAATGATATGGAGACATTTATTATTATTATATAATATTGATTATATTATTGAATTAATATTCTGCTTACGATCATCAAGTATGTGACTTGAAAGTAAAGCTCGTTAAAGCATTAAAGAATATTTATTCTAGATATCCCTAGTAATATAATTACTAGTATGATGCTGATACGATGATTATGTTTTACTGGTCATGAACATGAGATGTCATATCACGTCATAGATACATGTAAAGACATCGTATTGGATATGACCTAACAAAGAGAATTATATATGGATTAAGTCATTATAATTCCTCTGATTGTTATATATTATTTAAGTCCTTATTACCTAAAGATACTACAGTTTCCTACATAATGAGTATCGTATTTTAACACAATACCAACGTCTTCTGTAACAAGAGACCATACAGTTTGTGATTGGATACGGTACGATTTATGCAGAAGGAAGTAGTTTGTCCAGAGGGGACTTGTCCCTCATATAAAATGGAGAAGATATCCACGAGCCCTTGATAAATTAAATTGTTTAAATGCATGTCCATGCTCAAATTGATCAATAAAGAGTTATTGATAAATATTTGAATTTGACAATTGTAACTTGAGATCAAGAATATTAATTAAGCTAAATAAGGTCGACTTATCCATGCCTTATGCTTAATTAGGATATCGCGCAACGATATGATTAAATATTATACAGTAACGGGATTTCATTCGTGCTGTCGAATTAATTCTTTTAATGCCAGTAGTCATAATGTCTAGCTAGAGGCCGCTTATGATTTATGAGTCATAAAAATTGTTTTATACTCATTGCCATAGTAAGTAGAACCTACAGGGTCAGACACTTAAACGAGCAGAGCAGCTATTTTGTTCCGGTTGATTAAAAGTTGGTGAACCTTTAACCATGTTGAGGACTATATAAGAGTGTCTTGTGATAGCCCTGATACAAGACTTAATCACAAGTGAATACATATTTGTGGAGAGAGAATCAAAAATCTGATTTTGATATTTCTCTCTCTCAAAAGTCTTGAAGATATATTCAAAAGTTGAATAATCAAAAGGATCAAGAATATATCTTCATATCTTTGAAGGTTGATTCTTTGACCAAGAAAGTATTTAGAATACTCTTCTAATCTTTATCTAATCTTATGAGTTTGATCTTTAATAACATATTGAATAAGATTCATAGTTGTTATTTTAGATCAAAGTTAAAGAACATTTGAATAATATTCTTGGTGTTCTTGTTCTTACCATAATCAAGAACATACCTATATTTAAATTGATTTAATTGAAATCTTTGTTGAATCGGAGATATCAATCCGTTAGACACTCGGGACTTGTTCGTTGTGTGGATACCATAGAGGACGCTCGCTTCTTGCAACGTCTCTAGAAGGCTCGATCGAAAACACGCTACAAGAGGTAACAATCTTGTTCTTCGTACTTTGATAATATACTTGGATCCGCGGAGGTTTTTTACATATTATATTATACTCCCGCTGCTGTATTTCGATATATGATGAGATCAATAATCTTTTTAGTTCGATAAAAACCCAACACCTGCCAAGAGCCCCGACGGCCAGATGAAAGCATGGTTACCACAACAGCAGCATCAAGCTCAATTCAAATATGTCTCGATCTCTGGGAAGCCAAAATCAGTCCAACAGCAAGTGCCTGGATCTCTGCATCAAAGCTCGAAGAGGCCTAAAAAGAGGAGTGGAAAGCAAGGAGTAGCTCTCCGTGATGATCTCTAATCAGACCCCCACTACCAGCAATCTGAGTGTCTCTATGAAAGGAGCCATCCATGTTCAGCTTGATCCAATGGGTCTCGGGTCGAAGCCAAATCACCGGAACGGAGCGATGAGTGTGGGCGGGAGAGGGAGTAGCTCGCTGGAAACAGACAGGAGGCGAGCACTCCGCCCAAAACTCTGAAGAAAGAAGCCCCGCAGCAGCTAGTAAAGAAACATGGCGCTCCACCTGCACAATAACATGAGAAGCAAGAAAAGTAACGGCCCTATGCTTTACACTATTCCTCTTCGTCCAGATGAACCAAAGGATCAGACAAGGAATAATGAAAGATGCGTGCCTAAAGTGTGTGCCATGTGAGAAAAAACTCAGGAGCTCAAATATATTATCAGTATGGGGTAAGGATAAATGGAGTCCAAGCGCTAAAATACTCCCACATGTCACGAGCCACGTCACTCTCCAAGAACAGGTGGGAAAGGGTCTCGGAATGATAGGTATGGGTAGGGGTAAGGGTACAACATGAGCATCTGGAGGCCAAGGAAATGCCCTCCTCTGTAAGACATCATCAGTCGGGATCCGTCGCGGTAGAAGTCGCCAAATGAACACCGATATCGTAATTTTAGCCCCGAAAGTGAGATTAGCCTGATCCCTCACCCTGATGTGAGACCAAGTTGACGACAATGAGAAGGCACCCGAAGATGTAAGATTCCAGCACATGCTATCCGAATCCTCCTCGGAAATGGGAGTCGCGAGTGTAATATCCGGAATTTCTATTACCGTTGTTTAATATTATTTTATCCGAGTTATATTGTACAGCGTGAAATCTGTACAGTAGGGATAAAATAAATAAAGGACTGAGATATCAGTATCGGTATAATTGTCGTATTTAGTCGACAATTGTATTTGAGGATATAATGTGTTGAGTAATGTATATTTGATATGCCGTATGTTCGTATTTGATATGTCGAGATGTTGGACAAGGATAGCTGAAAATGGCTAAGTATAGCCTTATTAGCGCACGCTGATATTCATGCATAACGCACGCTATCGTGCAGGATTAGCGCACGCTACGTTTATAGGTTAGCGTACGCTAGTGCATGCATCGGAAGGAATCTGCGTGTGGACCCGGCCGCGGCGCACGCTCGGTAAGTCAACGGTTGTTGTCTCAAGTATTAGCGCACGCTATAATATTAGCTTAGCGCACGCTAACTATGTATCACCAACAAGGAATCTTATCCTTGCCGATGTCTTTGTCGGAATGTGGGGGCGAGTGGTAGGTGAACACGGTAGTAAGTCAACTTCGGATAGCGCACGCTAAGAGTAAGGACTTGCGTCGCTAGACATGATGATTTACGACGTTAATGCATGGGCATTACGTCGTAAGGTAGTTTACGAAGCAAGACAAGAGCCTCTCGATCGCGATAGCGCACGCTAACAAAGTCGGCTTAGCGCACGCTAAGGCTAGCGCACGCTAAACATAATGGTTTAGCGCACGCTAGTGATGTATTCTATTTAAAGGGACAAACGAGTGTCATGAAGCATTTCGTCCATTCCTTTCCTTTCACCCGAAAGAGACAACCTTGGGAGAACATTTGGAGTTCCTAAACATCGAGGGATGATCCTCTTTAACAAGATTAAAGATGGAAATCATGGAGTAAAGCTTTGTTCTTGAAATCATTAGTGATTCTTGGAAATCAATCCTTTCCTTCAAAAAGGTAATTACTCTTCACTTTGAGATTTCGTTTTGAATTGTATATGATGTTCTTGAGTTGATGATTATCATATAAACAAGTTGATGAGCATGACAACGAGTCAAGTTACCGTACTAAGTTAGTGTTGTTATCAATATATGAGTATTGATATGTTTCGTATGGTTTGGATGGAATTCAAAATATATGTTGATGTAATTCCCTTCTTCAATTCGGATTTTTGATGTTTTGTCGTTGGTTACTTCGTATGGTAACGATTATGGTGATGCTACTGTGATTCTTGAAGTTATATGAATTGTATGTCGAAGAACATGATGAATAAGGATTTTTAGATGTTAGAACACATCGGATTTTATCATTTTATGGATCATAAACGTGAATTTGGATAATTCGTGTTCTTGAAGAGCTATTAAATTATATGTCATGATTGTTATGAAATCCTTAATCTCGAGATGAGTTGATCATTGTCATGATGGAAGTGTTAGACGATGCTTGAAATGCATGCCACCGCACAAAGATTAGCGCACGCTACGCCATCGCCTAGCGCGCTAACGGAGCAACTTAGCGCACGCTACATTAGGTGATTAACGTGCACTAAGTAGGCGAAAGGCGGTATTTTTGTGTTTTGATTAGGAATTCGTGATGGTTTGATTTGGTTGGTTCACCGTGTTTATTCGAGGTTGTGTTGAACCGTTGAGTTCGATCGTTAGTTTTCTCGCTTGTTGACCGTTATCGGATATGTGTTATATGATTTCTTCGATAGGTTGAGATTATCGATCGGTGATAATAACCGGAAATTGCGTTCGTGATCGAGTATGTCCATTGTATTTCTTTTGATCTAGACTGAGGAGCTCTTAGATAAAGGCAAAGGTGTTCGGCAAGAGCTTCGTGGTATCGGTATCGAGGCGTTATTACCTCGCCGCTTATAATATTTAATGAATGGTTTGATTTCATTTCGTTTATAATGCATATAGCGATGATTATTATTGTGAACTGGGTATCCGGATCGCATATCATTCTTTCGATTCGGGAGGTAAATCGTAATGAATATGCTTTATCTCGATTATTGGTATGTTCGAGTATCGAGGTTACATTACGGTAAGGACGAGGATATGAGTATCTATAGTTCGTTATGCGTTTGGATCGCCGAGCGGTGGGGATAATCGTCGGTGATGATTGGACATCGAGGTTGCTTCCGAAGGACTCAAGCAGTATTCCATATTGGTCACGGTTTTATGTTATTTATTTTGGTCTCGTACATTCTCTTTCATGTTGTTGAACATAAAGTCGCCCTAGTAAATTGTCATGTTGTCGTGCATGTTATGTTGTTCATGTTGATGAACGTGTTGTTTTGCATATGTGTATGCATATTATGTTGTTTATGTTGTGTTGATCCGATGGGATCGCGCGATCTATGCTGAGGGCGCTGGATCGGATGTCCACCTCGTGTTGGTCCGACGGATCATCTTGGGATCTATGCCGAGGGCGCTGGATCATTGGACGGGTTTTTCCACCTCGTGTTGGTCCGACGGATCATCTTGGGATCTATCTTGAGGGCGCCTGGATCGTTGGATTACCAGATTGTGTTATTGTTGTGCATATGTATATTGTTGGTTATCCACCTCGTGTTGATCTTGTAGATCATCTTGGGATCTATGCCGAGGGCGCTGGATCATGGGATTTCCATTGAGTATACATAGTTGTTATTGTTTTGAGCATATTGACGTTGTCATATGAGTATACATTTGTAGGTCTTGTGTTAGGACCTTGTCCGCATTGCATTGTTATGATATCGGATTAGACCGATATGATTATCGTGGCACATCATATCTCGAGGTATGTTCCATATTTTCCTTGGTCTTGTCTTTGGTGGACAATTGGTTATCGTCTTGAGATTTGATGATTTTATTCGATGGATCGTATTGGTCGAAATGGTAGATTTCGTATCGTGAGTTGGTTATGATAGTTTGAGGATCTTGAGTATTGTTTGAGGTACAATACAAATATTATGTTCGAGTTTAATGGTTATTCTGATGAGAATTACTTGAGTAAGTAAAGTCATGGCGGTAAGATTACATTGGTCGTATTTCTTATTCTCATTGGTATGTATTCTTAATGTGATGTGACGGTTGTAATTGTTGGATATTATGGCTGACCAGCCGTGGGATTTCTTTTAGGTTCTTGGAGTATCGAGCTTGTAGCGGTCGTGAAGAGATGAGCTTCCCAAGGATACCGGCTAGGACATGTTGTGTGCATTGAGTTTTTGATCGTTCTCGTATTCACGCTAGAGTATCCTTATGTTTGTTGTTTTTCCGATGCGTTAGTTTTTTGAAATGTCGTTTTTGTATCTGGTTACTGAGGTTGCTTTGTAAGTCGTTTTATAAACTTTTGAGTGTCAATTTGTTTGGCCTCGCGATTTCAAATGAGTTTTTACGACGGTTTTTGATAAATGGATTTTATAAGTCTTTGTGAATTTTTAAAGATAGTACTGTCGTTGGCCCCTTGGGCATTTGTAAATGTTTGCGAAAATTTCTTTTAGCCTTGTGGGTTCCATCTCGAGCCCACTACTGTAATATTTCCTGTTAAACTGGGGTGTTACGAATATGGTATCGGAGCTTAGGTTGAGAAAACCTAGGCATTTGGGTCGAGTTGGGTCGTGTTTTTGTTGCGTCATTCGAGTTTTCGATTGACAAATACTAGAGCCGTGAGTCTTTGTTGTTCACTCGGGCTTGTGCGTTATCGGATTTGCCAAGATCATACCGGGCTTGTTATAACTTTTCCAAATGGTGTTTACGTGATATATTGTGTTCTTGAGTTGCACCGAGTTTGCAAAACGTGAGTTTTGAAAATACCCGTGTCGAGTATTTTCTTGAGTCTAGACATGTGCCAAGATTATCACGGGAATCGTCGGCTTCACGATCTGTAAGTATTTGGATTTTGAATTTCATTGAGATTTATTGCCGTTCTAAGTTGATACGTTTTGAGATTCAAAGAATATTATGCATTTCAATATAAGGTGACAGAGTTGGGATAGGATTGATGATCATGAGAAGTTATGATTTTGGAAACCAAGATATCACTAAATTTTGGAACGGAATTGTGTAATCGGAGAAGGACTATGGATTGTTGAGAAGAACATGTAGCATGTTAATTCATTTGAGATACATGAATCTGCTTTGAGCATTTGAAAATGACACTTTTCAAAATGAATATTTCACAGATGTTTTACGGAAAATGATTTTGGGCCGAGACCCAAAATCGATTTTGAAATGGTTTTGTGACTCAGACTTGGAGTCCGAAAAGGGGTTTTCTATTTTTAAACTTTTGTAATGCGGAGCGAGATACGGGCCGAGACCCGAATGTTTCTAACGGCTTTTCTATTTTCTTAAAACTCCCGAGATTTGTAAAATACTTTACCAATCGCTTACCTATGTTATTTCCGCCTTTCGAGGCTTTGGTTTACTTGTTCAAATGGAACCTCTCGGAAGTCTTTCGCCGTGTTTGATTTGCTTGATTTGTTTCAACGCTTTGTCATATCATATCGAGGTGATCCAGGATGGGTAAATGGTTGACGATACGAGTCATATGTGGAAAAGGAGTTTTTATCGGAGTTTATATATTGAGGTTTTGGAACTCGATCGTGTGGTTTCCGTTAGAATGTCAAGTGGATTGTGACGAGCCGAATTGGTATACAGGAGTATGGTTGTGGTCAATCATTTGCATGATTCCATTTTTATTTAAACGTATGTATTCGAAAAGAATTTTTATCGAGAACTTGGCACCAGCGAGCCGATTTAATTTTTAAAATTTATTTCGTGGTCTTACCAAAATTTATGTTTTGAGTTTTCAAACCCTTGAAAGAACTTTCGAAAATTGTCTTCGTGACAAGAATATATGATTTCAAACTGGTTTTGGAAATGTGATTGAGGTACATACGCATTTAGTGCATAATGCATATCGTGGTGAAGTTCGAATGAGACTCACGAATCGGATGGTACATCGATGGTACGATGAAAGAGATTCGAACATTAGTATGGTAGTTTGGTTATCCACGGATGATCGGTTGATTTATCGGATAAGAGAAATATATTGCGTGTTGTAGATTCATGCACATAATATTATTTTGGAAATCGGGATTTTGTGAAACCGGACATATGTGCCATGTGATTCCATTGAGTACGGTAGTAGTAGCGCGATTTTACCACAATGATTCCGAATGATTTCCTTGTAAGTGCAAATTTGGGGATGGTGACCCCATCTTTGGTTGTTTTGGATATTGAGTGGTCGCTCCCACTCCTTGTATGAATTAGGTATGTTCGTCGGTTTGTGATTGGTTGTTCATATGCCGAGGGGTATGTTCCCGATCGGATACGTTTATTGAGATCCACCGTATGTGATCGGTGTCGCTTTGAGAATTTTGCTTTTTCGTATATCCATTTACGTGGTTCCGTGTTGATAGTGTTGGAGTTTACCGTGTGAAGGTATTCTCGATTTCCGTTGATCGCTCGCTGGTCATATCGAGTTTATCACGTTGATGATATTCTCGATTGTGTTTTGACCTCTGGTTGGTCGATTGGAATTTATCATGTCGATGATAAATTCGGTTGATTGTTGATCATTGTTGGTGATCATCTGAGCGTTCAGATTGTCTATCGATGTTTCGGGATTCGTTGCCATTGTATTGAGCAGTTGTTTCACAGATACATCGGATATTATTCGTTTTATCAGAATTGAGACTTGATTATGTAATCAGGCAGACATGATTTGATTCGGGCAGATTGTTTGATCCGAAGATGATATATTTTGTTGAGAATCAGGGAATTGTGATCGTAAGCGTATTGAGACTGTACTGTGAGAACGCTGGCTAGTATCTTCGGAGATCGTCGACCTGCGTATTTGGAAGTATGCTCTTTTGGATATTCGGTAATGATGATGATAAATCGTTGTCGTGATGGTTTTGGGATAATTTGAGTTGAACGGTATGTTTGTTCGTTTTATGATGGATTGCAAGTTTCGAGGACGAAACTTATTTTAAGGGGTGTAGAATGTAATATCCGGAATTTCTACTACTGATGTTTAATATTATTTTATCCGAGTTATATTGTACAGCGTGAAATCATGCAGTAGGGATAAAATAAATAAAGGACCGAGATATCGATATCGGTATAATTGTCGTATTTAGTCGACAATTGTATTTGAGGATATAATGTGTTGAGTAATGTATATTTGATATGCCGTATGTTCGTATTTGATATGTCGAGATGTTGGACAAGGATAGCCGAAAATGGCTAAGTATAGCCTTATTAGCGCACGCCGATATTCATGCATAACGCACGCTATCGTGCGTGATTAGCGCACGCTACGTTTATAGGTTAGCGTACGCTAGTGCATGCATCGGAAGGAATCTGCGTGTGGACCCGGCCGCTTTCGCGCACGCTCCGTAAGTCAACGGTTGTTGTCTGAAGTATTAGCGCACGCTATAATATTAAAGCTTAGCGCACGCTAACTATGTATCACCAACAAGGAATCTTATCCTTGCCGATGTCAGTCGGAATGTGGGGCGAGTGGTAGGTGAACACGGTAGTAAGTCAACCGGATAGCGCACGCTAAGAGTAAGGACTTGCGACGCTAGACATGATGATTTACGTACGTTAATGCATGGGCATTACGTCGTAAGGTAGTTTACGAAGCAAGACAAGAGCTCTCGGATCGCGATAGCGCACGCTAACAAAGTCAGTTAGCGCACGCTAAGGCTAGCGCACGCTAAACATAATGGTTTAGCGCACGCTAGTGATGTATTCTATTTAAAGGGACAAACGAGTGTCATGAAGCATTTCGTCCATTCCTTTCCTTTCACCCGAAAGAGACAACCTTGGGAGAACATTTGGAGTTCCTAAACACTGAGGGATGATCCTCTTTAACAAGATTAAAGATGGAAATCATGGAGTAAAGCTTTGTTCTTGAAATCATTAGTGATTCTTGAAATCAATCCTTTCCTTCAAAAAAGGTAATTACTCTTCACTTTGAGATTTCGTTTTGAATTGTATATGATGTTCTTGAGTTGATGATTATCATATAAACAAGTTGATGAGCATGACAACGAGTTGGGTTACCGTACTAAGTTAGTGTTGTTATCAATATATGAGTATTGATATGTTTCGTATGGTTTTGGATGGAATTCAAAATATATGTTGATGTAATTCCCTTCTTCAATTCGGATTTTTGATGTTTTGTCGTTGGTTACTTCGTATGGTAACGATTATGGTGATGCTACTGTGATTCTTGAAGTTATATGAATTGTATGTCGAAGAACATGATGAATAAGGATTTTTAGATGTTAGAACACATCGGATTTTATCATTTTATGGATCATGAACGTGAATTTGGATAATTCGTGTTCTTGAAGAGCTATTAAATTATATGTCATGATTGTTATGAAATCCTTAATCTCGAGATGAGTTGATCATTGTCATGATGGAAGTGTTAGACGATGCTTGAAATGCATGCCACTGCACAGCATTAGCGCACGCTACGTTTACTGCCTAGCGCGCGCTAACGGGAGCAACTTAGCGCACGCTACATTAGGTGATTAACGTGCACTAAGTAGGCAGACAAAGGCGATTTTTGTGTTTTGATTAGGAATTCGTGATGGTTTGATTTGGTTGGTTCTGACTGTGTTTATTCGAGGTTGTGTTGAACCGTTGAGTTCGACTGGTTAGTTTTCTCAGTTGTTGACCGTTATCGGATATGTGTTATTTGATTTCTTCGATAGGTTGAGATTACTGATCGGTGATTATAACCGGATATTGCGGTCGTGTTCGAGTATGTCCATTGTATTGCTTTTGATCGAGGCTGAGGAGCTCGTAGATAAAGGCAGTGTGTTCGGCAGTAGCTTCGTGGTATCGGTATCGAGGCAAGTTATTACTTGCTCAGTTATAATATTTAATGAATGGTTTCAGTTTCATTTCGTTTATAATGCATATAGCGATGATTATTATTGTGAACTCTGGGTATCCGGATCGCATATCATTCTTTCGATTCTGGGAGGTAAATCGTAATGAATATGCTTTATCTCAGTTATTGGTATGTTCGAGTATCGAGGTTACATTACGGTAAGGACGAGGATATGAGTATATATAGTTCGTTGTACGTTTGGATCGCCGATCAGTGGGGATAATCGTCGGTGATGATTGGACATCGAGGTTGCTTCCGAAGGACTCAAGCAGTATTCCATATTGGTCACGGTTTTATGTTATTTATTTTGGTCTCGTACATTCTCTTTCATGTTGTTGAACATGAAGTCGTCCTAGTAAATTGTCATGTTGTCGTGCATGTTATGTTGTTCATGTTGATGAACGTGTTGTTTTGCATATGTGTATGCATATTATGTTGTTTATGTTGTGTTGATCCGATGGGATCGCGCGATCTATGCTGAGGGCGCTGGATCGGATGTCCACCTCGTGTTGGTCCGACGGGATCATCTTGGGATCTATGCTGAGGGCGCTGGATCATTGGACGGGTTTTTCCACCTCGTGTTGGTCCGACGGGATCATCTTGGGATCTATGCTGAGGGCGCTGGATCGTTGGATTACCCAGTATTGTGTTATTGTTGTGCATATGTATATTGTTGGTTATCCACCTCGTGTTGATCTTGTAGGATCATCTTGGGATCTATGCTGAGGGCGCTGGATCATGGGATTTCCATTGAGTATACATAGTTGTTATTGTTTTGAGCATATTGACGTTGTCATATGAGTATACATTTGTAGGTCTTGTGTTAGGACCTTGTCCGCATTGCATTGTTCTGATATCGGATTAGACTGATATGATTATCGTGGCACATCATATCTCGAGGTATGTTCCATATTTTCCTTGGTCTTGTCTTTGGTGGACAATTGGTTATCGTCTTGAGATTTGATGATTTTATTCGATGGATCGTATTGGTCAGAAATGGTAGATTTCTGTATCGTGAGTTGGTTATGATAGTTTGAGGATCTTGAGTATTGTTTGAGGTACAATACAAATATTATGTTCGAGTTTAATGGTTATTCTGATGAGAATTACTTGAGTAAGTAAAGTCATGGCGGTAAGATTACATTGGTCGTATTTCTTATTCTCATTGGTATGTATTCTTAATGTGATGTGACGGTTATCATTGTTGGATATTATGGCTGACCCCGTCGTGGGATTTCTTTTTAGGTTCTTGGAGTATCGAGCTTGTAGCGGTCGTGAAGAGATGAGCTTCCCGAAGGATACTGGCTAGGACATGTTGTGTGCATTGAGTTTTTTGATTGGTTCTCGTATTCTGCTGCTAGAGTATCCTTATGGTTGGTCTTTTTCCGCTGCGTGAGTATTTTGAAATGACCTTTTGGTATCTGGTAACTGAGGTTGCTTTGGAAGTCGTTTTCTAAACTTTTGAGTGTCGGCTGTTTGGCCTCGCGATTTCAAATGAGTTTTTACGACGGTTTTTGATAAATGGATTTTATAAGTCTTTGTGAATTTTTAAAGATAGTACCGTCGTTGGCCCCTTGGGCATTTGTAAATGTTTGCGAAAATTTCTTTTAGCCTTGTGGGTTCCATCTCGGAGCCCACGGCGCTGTAATATTTCCGGTTAAATCTGGGGGTGTTACAGAATATGGTATCGGAGCTTAGGTTGAGAAAACCTAGGCATTTGGGTCGAGTTGGGTCGTGTTTTTGTTGCGTCATTCGAGTTTTCGATTGACAAATACTAGAGCCGTGAGTCTTTGTTGTTCACTCAGGCTTGTGCGTTATCGGATTTGCCAGTATCGTACTGGGCTTGTTATAACTTTTCCAAATGGTGTTTACGTGATATATTGTGTTCTTGAGTTGCACTGAGTTTGCAAAACGTGAGTTTTGAAAATACCTGTGTCGAGTATTTTCTTGAGTCTAGACATGTGCCAGTATCACGGGGAATCGTCGGCTTCACGATCTGTAAGTATTTGGATTTTTGAATTTCATTGAGATTTATTGCCGTTCTAAGTTGATACGTTTTGAGATTCAGCTGAATATTATGCATTTCAATATAAGGTGACAGAGTTGGGATAGGATTGATGATCATGAGAAGTTATGATTTTGGAAACCAGTATATCAGCTAAATTTTGGAACGGAATTGTGTAATCGGGAGAAGGACTATGGATTGTTGAGAAGAACATGTAGCATGTTAATTCATTTGAGATACATGAATCAATTTTGAGCATTTGAAAATGACACTTTTCAAAATGAATATTTCACAGATGTTTTACGGAAAATGATTTTGGGCCGAGACCCAAAATCGATTTTGAAATGGTTTTGTGACTCAGGACTTGGAGTCCGAAAAAGGGGGTTTTCTATTTTTAAACTTTTTGTAATGCGGAACGAGATACGGCCGAGACCCGAATGTTTCTAACGGCTTTTCTATTTTCTTAAAACTCCCGAGATTTGTAAAATACTTTACCAATCGCTTACCTATGTTATTTCCGCCTTTCGAGGCTTTGGTTTACTTGTTCAAATGGAACCTCTCGGAAGTCTTTCGCCGTGTTTGATTTGCTTGATTTGTTTCAACGCTTTGTCATATCATATTGGAGGTGATCCAGATGGGTAAATGGTTGACGATACGAGTCATGTGTGGAAAAGGAGTTTTTATCGGAGTTTATATATTGAGGTTTTGGAACTCGATCGTGTGGTTTCCGTTAGAATGTCAAGTGGATTGTGACGAGCCGAATTGGTATACAGAGTATGGTTGTGGTCAATCATTTGCATGATTCCATTTTTATTTAAACGTATGTATTCGAAAAGAATTTTTATCGAGAACTTGGCACCATGAGCCGATTTAATTTTTAAAATTTATTTCGTGGTCTTACCAAAATTTATGTTTTGAGTTTTCAAACCCTTGAAAGAACTTTCAAAATTGTCTTCGTGACAAGAATATATGATTTCAAACTGGTTTTGGAAATGTGATTGAGGTACATACGCATTTAGTGCATAATGCATATCGTGGTGAAGTTCGAATGAGACTCACGAACTAGATGGTACATCGATGGTACGATGAAAGAGATTCGAACATTAGTATGGTAGTTTGGTTATCCACGGATGATCGGTTGATTTATCGGATAAGAGAAATATGTTGCGTGTTGTAGATTCATGCACATAATATTATTTTGGAAACTGGGGATTTTGTGAAACCGGGACATATGTGCCATGTGATTCCATTGAGTACGGTAGTAGCGATTTTACCACAGTGATTCGAATGATTTCCTTGTAAGTGCAAATTTGGGGATGGTGACCCCATCTTTGGTTGTTTGGATATTGAGTGGTCGTTCCCACTCCTTGTATGAATCGGGTATGTTCGGTTTGTGATTGGTTGTTCATATGCCGAGGGGTATGTTCCCGATCGGATACGTTTATTGAGATCCACCGTATGTGATCGGTGTGTCGCTTGAGAATTTTGCTTTTCGTATATCCATTTACGTGGTTACGTGTTGATAGTGTTGGAGTTTACCGTGTGAAGGTATTCTCGATTTCCGTTGATCGTTCGTTGGTCATATTGGAGTTTATCACGTTGATGATATTCTCGATTGTGTTTTGACCTCTGGTTGGTCAGATTGGAATTTATCATGTCGATGATAAATTCGGTTGATTGTTGATCATTGTTGGTGATCATCTGAGCGTTCAGATTGTCTATCGAGCTTTTCGGAATCGTTGCCATTGTATTGAGCAGTTGTTTCACAGATACATCGGATATTATTCGTTTTATCAGAATTGAGACTTGATTATGTAATCAGGCAGACAGGATTTGATTCGGGCAGATTGTTTGATCCGAAGATGATATATTTTGTTGAGAATCAGGGAATTGTGATCGTAAGCGTATTGAGACTGTACCGTGAGAACGCTGGCTAGTATCTCCGGAGATCGTCGACCTGCGTATTTGGAAGTATGCTCTTTTGGATATTCGGTAATGATGATGATAAATCGTTGTCGTGATGGTTTTGGGATATTTTGAGTTGAACGGTATGTTTGTTCGTTTTATGATGGATTGCAAGTTTCGAGAACGAAACTTATTTTAAGGGGTGTAGAATGTAATATCCGGAATTTCTATTACCGTTGTTTAATATTATTTTATCCGAGTTATATTGTACAGCGTGAAATGCATACAGTAGGGATAAAATAAATAAAGGACCGAGATATCGTATCGGTATAATTGTCGTATTTAGTCGACAATTGTATTTGAGGATATAATGTGTTGAGTAATGTATATTTGATATGCCGTATGTTCGTATTTGATATGTCGAGATGTTGGACAAGGATAGTGAAAATGGCTAAGTATAGCCTTATTAGCGCACGCCGATATTCATGCATAACGCACGCTATCGCAGCGTGATTAGCGCACGCTACGTTTATAGGTTAGCGTACGCTAGTGCATGACGGAAGGAATCTGCGTGTGGACCCGGCCGCTTGCGCACGCCTCAGTAAGTCAACGGTTGTTGTCCTGAAGTATTAGCGCACGCTATAATATTAGGCTTAGCGCACGCTAACTATGTATCGATCAACAAGGAATCTTATCCTTGCCGATCTTTGTCGAATGTGGGGGCGAGTGGTAGGTGAACACGGTAGTAAGTCAACTTCGGATAGCGCACGCTAAGAGTAAGGACTTGCGTACGCTAGACATGATGATTTACGTACGTTAATGCATGGGCATTACGTACGTAAGGTAGTTTACGAAGCAAGACAGTAGCCTCTGGACTGCGATAGCGCACGCTAACAAAGTCAGTTAGCGCACGCTAAGGCTAGCGCACGCTAAACATAATGGTTTAGCGCACGCTAGTGATGTATTCTATTTAAAGGGACAAACGAGTGTCATGAAGCATTTCGTCCATTCCTTTCCTTTCACCCGAAAGAGACAACCTTGGGAGAACATTTGGAGTTCCTAAACACTGAGGGATGATCCTCTTTAACAAGATTAAAGATGGAAATCATGGAGTAAAGCTTTGTTCTTGAAATCATTAGTGATTCTTGGAAATCAATCCTTTCCTTCAAAAAAGGTAATTACTCTTCACTTTGAGATTTCGTTTTGAATTGTATATGATGTTCTTGAGTTGATGATTATCATATAAACAAGTTGATGAGCATGACAACGAGTTGGGTTACCGTACTAAGTTAGTGTTGTTATCAATATATGAGTATTGATATGTTTCGTATGGTTTTGGATGGAATTCAAAATATATGTTGATGTAATTCCCTTCTTCAATTCGGATTTTTGATGTTTTGTCGTTGGTTACTTCGTATGGTAACGATTATGGTGATGCTACTGTGATTCTTGAAGTTATATGAATTGTATGTCGAAGAACATGATGAATAAGGATTTTTAGATGTTAGAACACATCGGATTTTATCATTTTATGGATCATGAACGTGAATTTGGATAATTCGTGTTCTTGAAGAGCTATTAAATTATATGTCATGATTGTTATGAAATCCTTAATCTCGAGATGAGTTGATCATTGTCATGATGGAAGTGTTAGACGATGCTTGAAATGCATGCCACCGCACATTAGCGCACGCTACGCATCGCTTAGCGCGCGCTAACGGAGCAACTTAGCGCACGCTACATTAGGTGATTAACGTGCACTAAGTAGGCGATGCGCGATTTTTGTGTTTTGATTAGAATTCGTGATGGTTTGATTTGGTTGGTTCGACCGTGTTTATTCGAGGTTGTGTTGAACCGTTGAGTTCGACCGTTAGTTTTCTCGATTGTTGACCGTTATCGGATATGTGTTATTTGATTTCTTCGATAGGTTGAGATTACTGATCGGTGATTATAACCGGATATTGCGGTCGTGTTCGAGTATGTCCATTGTATTGCTTTTGATCGAGGCTGAGGAGCTCGTAGATAAAGGCAGTGTGTTCGGCAGAGCTTCGTGGTATCGATCGAGGCAAGTTATTACTCGCCGCTTATAATATTTAATGAATGGTTTCAGTTTCATTTCGTTTATAATGCATATAGCGATGATTATTATTGTGAACTCTGGGTATCCGGATCGCATATCATTCTTTCGATTCTGGGAGGTAAATCGTAATGAATATGCTTTATCTCAGTTATTGGTATGTTCGAGTATCGAGGTTACATTACGGTAAGGACGAGGATATGAGTATCTATAGTTCGTTGTACGCTGGATCGCCGAGCGGTGGGGATAATCGTCGGTGATGATTGGACATCGAGGTTGCTTCCAAGGACTCAAGCAGTATTCCATATTGGTCACGGTTTTATGTTATTTATTTTGGTCTCGTACATTCTCTTTCATGTTGTTGAACATGAAGTCGTCCTAGTAAATTGTCATGTTGTCGTGCATGTTATGTTGTTCATGTTGATGAACGTGTTGTTTTGCATATGTGTATGCATATTATGTTGTTTATGTTGTGTTGATCCGATGGGATCGCGCGATCTATGCTGAGGGCGCTGGATCGGATGTCCACCTCGTGTTGGTCCGACGGGATCATCTTGGGATCTATGCTGAGGGCGCTGGATCATTGGACGGGTTTTTCCACCTCGTGTTGGTCCGACGGGATCATCTTGGGATCTATGCTGAGGGCGCTGGATCGTTGGATTACCCAGTATTGTGTTATTGTTGTGCATATGTATATTGTTGGTTATCCACCTCGTGTTGATCTTGTAGGATCATCTTGGGATCTATGCTGAGGGCGCTGGATCATGGGATTTCCATTGAGTATACATAGTTGTTATTGTTTTGAGCATATTGACGTTGTCATATGAGTATACATTTGTAGGTCTTGTGTTAGGACCTTGTCCGCATTGCATTGTTATGATATCGGATTAGACTGATATGATTATCGTGGCACATCATATCTCGAGGTATGTTCCATATTTTCCTTGGTCTTGTCTTTGGTGGACAATTGGTTATCGTCTTGAGATTTGATGATTTTATTCGATGGATCGTATTGGTCAGAAATGGTAGATTTCTGTATCGTGAGTTGGTTATGATAGTTTGAGGATCTTGAGTATTGTTTGAGGTACAATACAAATATTATGTTCGAGTTTAATGGTTATTCTGATGAGAATTACTTGAGTAAGTAAAGTCATGGCGGTAAGATTACATTGGTCGTATTTCTTATTCTCATTGGTATGTATTCTTAATGTGATGTGACGGTTATCATTGTTGGATATTATGGCTGACCCCGTCGTGGGATTTCTTTTTAGGTTCTTGGAGTATCGAGCTTGTAGCGGTCGTGAAGAGATGAGCTTCCCGAAGGATACTGGCTAGGACATGTTGTGTGCATTGAGTTTTTTGATTGGTTCTCGTATTCTGCTGCTAGAGTATCCTTATGGTTGGTCTTTTTCCGCTGCGTGAGTATTTTGAAATGACCTTTTGGTATCCGTAACCGAGGTTGCTTTGGAAGTCGTTTTCTAAACTTTTGAGTGTCTACTGTTTGGCCTCGCGATTTCAAATGAGTTTTTACGACTGATTTTGATAAATGTATTATATAAGAGATTGTGAATTTATAAAGATAAGATCACGTTGGCCCCTTGGGCATTTGTAAATGTTTGCGAAAATTTCTTTTAGCCTTGTGGGTTCCATCTCGGAGCCCACGGCGCTGTAATATTTCCGGTTAAATCTGGGGGTGTTACAGCGAGAATATCCTGTATGAACTGAGGGGTAAATCCTAGCTCCTCACCCACAATGGACTCGAGTCTACCCCTGTCCCAACTCCCATCAACCCAGAGATCATTAATCCTAAGATAGGGTCTACCAGTAATCTAACAATAAGACGAAATAGGCCTATCCCCAATCCAAGTGTCGTCCCAAAAGCTAACCTCCCCGCTGCCACTACCGAGAGTCCAAGAGATGAACTGATACCCATACGGAGAAGACGGCGCCAAGGGCGGCTGGCATGAGCTTTAAGAGCAGTACGCATAAGCGTAGAAGGGCCAACAAAGCAGTATTTGCGGAGCATAAACTGCACCCACAAAGACGTGCCTGCACGAAGACGCCACCAGAGCTTATAGCTAAAAGCTCTCGCCATATCCGAGAGGCTCCAAATCCCGAGGCCTCCCTCGAAAACCGGGCGACAAATCTTTCGCCAACTGACCCAATGCATCTTCCTCTTAGGACCGACAGCACTCCAGAACTATCTCGCCATAATCTGCTCGAGCTCCTGGATAACATACTGGGGCGGGTCCAACACTTGAAGAAGGTGCAGAAGAATCGTGCAGAGAGTGCTCCTAATAAGAGCCAAGCGACCCCCCAAAAGCAAGGTGGCGATGGGACCAACCAGAGATCCTATCCAACAACCGTTGCTTCACCCCAGCAAAGAGCTCTCGTCTCATAAAGTCTTTGTAAAAGGGTGCACCAAGATAGGTGATGGGGAGATCACCCTGGCGGAAACCAGTAAGATCATGAACTATCTGATGCCAATGAGGTGCATGCTTTGAAGCGAGGATAAAAGTGCTCTTCTGGATCCTAACCATCTGCCTGGAGGCCATGGAATAGTGATCCAGGAGTCACATAAGGTCAACGAGACCATCATCTACAACCTGTGTGAATATCATGATGTCATCGACATAGGAGAGGTGCGAGACGGGGAAAGGCCGTCCAGAAGTCCTATACCTCATCAAAGGATGGTCACGAATGAATCGATCCAAGCAGCGCGATAAATAATCGGCGGCAAGCACGAAGAGCGATGGAGAAATGGGGTCGCCATGACGCAAACCCCGACTAGAGGCAAAATAGTCGGCTGGGCTGCCGTTCACCAGAATGGAGAACATGCAACTCTCGACATAGTGACGGATGAACAGAATCCATCTAGCCGGGAATCCCATCCTCACGAGGACCGCAAGTAATAAATGCCAGTGAACCCTATCATATGCCTTAGCCATATCAAGCTTTAGCGCAAGGTACAGAACACCATGAATGTCCGAGACGTGGAGGTCGTGAATCAGTTCCTGGGCCAAAAGTATATTATCCGTAATAACTCGCCCCTAAATGAATCCACTCTGGTTCGGAGAGATGACGAGAGGGAGGATAGAAGCGAGCCGAGCGTTAAGGATTTTCGAGATAATCTTATTAGTCACATTACATAGACTAATAGGTCGGTAATCTGACCAACCGCTCGGAACAGGCTTCTTCGGGATCAAGACGACCGTGGTGGCCGTGAAGGCCGGAGGCATGGGATGACCATCAAAAAACTCGAGCACAGCCCCCTCCACATCGGAAGAAACAATCTCCCAACAATGCTGAAAAAACAAAGACGAAAACCCGTCGGGCCCAGAAATGCTGTGAGGATCAATATCAAAAACCGCAGCACGAATTTCCTAGGGAGATGGGGGGACACATAAATTATCAGAATCAAAAGAATGGGGGATATAAGGTAAACAAGTGTCATCCGGGGGGGTGAGAACATCACCAACGGATGTAAGCAGAATCCTGAAGTAATTCACAGCAGATGAACGGATGTCTGACTCAACAGCAATAGTCGTACCATCATTCTCGATACTGTAAATATAAGACTGGCAATGCTTCTGCTTCGCAAAACCCTGAAAGAAACGGGTGTTGCGCTCGCCCTCAGCAACCCAACGAACTGCAGCCTTCTGTTTCCAGAAATCTTGCTCCATGGAGAGACGAAGTTGGTACTCAGCATGAAAATGGTACATAGCGGTTCTATTTTCCGGAGTAGGGTCCGAATCATATCGCCGATCGGCCTCGTCAGCATCCCTCAAAGCCTCATCCGACTTCGCATGAAGATTTCCAAAAACAGACCAGTTCCACCGTTTCAGTCTGTGCTTGACCCTAAGTAGTGTGGCCTATAAATTACACATGCCAACTAAACCAGTCGGGAAAAGCCAAACCTCCGTAACAGTGTGCAGAAATGTGTGATGACGAATCCATATACTATGGAAACGGAATGACGACTTGTGACGAGTCGGGGAAAATCGACACTGGATAAGAAGGGGCGCATGATCCGAACGAAGATGAGGCAGGTGGGTAACAATAGAAATTGCAAACACGTTTGACCATGGTTCATTAAATAAAGCATGGTCTAGCCTTTCCCACAAACCAGTACGCTCCCAAGTGAAAATATCAACCTCACAGCCCGCGTCAATCAACTCACAACCAGCAATAGCCTGTGCGAAGTCAAGGATCTTAGGCGTGCGGTCTGTGGAACTACCCTCGCGTTCATGCAAATGCAGGAAGATGTTGAAGTCACCACTAACTAACCATGGCAACCCCTCCACGTCCAAAGCAATCTCACGGGGTGTGCCCTGCCGAGCGGATGTGTCCCCTTTCACGGGCGATGCAGATCGCCCCTTGATAGGGGAAAAGATCCATGGGAAACTGCCTTTCCTCGTGTGGAAGTCGAGCAGTCAGAGGCAGCTTTACTCCTGATCGTGACTCCAGGGGCAGCGGACGATGGAAACCATTGTCTCTTAACAGGGGGCTTTGGTGCCTTTACAAGGGGCACCATGACCGACGAAGAGAGACTGGACTCAGAAATCTCAAGCTGTGTGCGGATAAAAGCGCACTCAGTTTGAGAAGGAGAGGGAAGAGAAGAAATGGGGGGGGGGGGGCTCATAGACCACCATGTCCCAAGTATCAGGCTCTAGGATGATCGGCTCATCGAGGCGACCCTTAATAGCATGGCGCGGGGGGAAGACTCATGGAGTCTAGACGGAAAAGGAGCAGTGGATGACTCCGTATCGTCATCAATGACAAGCTCCTCAACAGTATTGTGGTCACTATCATCGCTACCCAAAACACTCTACTTATCACCTACACTAATAACATCATCATCACCTACTAAATCTTCCTCCTCTCTAGAAGAGGAGGCCAACGAAGCGAAATATGAATGCTAACCAGTGGCAACCATACCCTTGGGGAAAAATCCCGTCTCTTTGGGCCCTTTTTTGGTCACTACTTGCCAAATGGCAGTCTCCTTGCCTATAGAGGCCTTAGGAGCTGTCGGTAAAGTAGTAGCCTTAGGGGGTTTAGGAGGGACCGGCTGCGCCTTCTGCTACTTACGAGGAGCAGCAGAAGGCTTCTTACGCTGGGGCGGCGGGGGCCGCTCTTTGTTGCCAGCAATATAGCAACTAGAGGGCTCGTGCTCCACATGTGAGCAGAGAGAGCAATACAAAGGAGCTCTCTCGTAAATCACGCGCTGCGTGAGAACATGGTCATTAAATTCTCTCACAATCTCTGGCAATCTGGGCGCAAGGAGATCAATCTCGACGCACACACGAGCGACAGAGAGTCGTGAGTGTGTAGCCATCGGCGCATCCACTAAAATGTTATTTCCAATAGCCTTGGCATTCGTGTATAGAGCACGTGGATGGAATGAATGAATCGGGAGGCCCGGGAGCCTAATCCACACCAGGTAAATCGAAGTCTCTGTCTTAACGAAAAATTTAGGGGTCCACTTAAAAACACGAGAGGGGCAACCAAAAAAGTTCCAACTATAGCCTAGCCACACTCATCTATAATATTCTTCATTTTCAAACTTAATCGCAATATGACAATAATTAATCCAACTCCAAGTGCATTTACCCCTCAGTTTCATATTAGTCAATCCGGAGGACACATCGCGATGGTGGGAATAGCATGTGAAAATTTTAAAATCAAAGTGCGTTACCACGATGCAGCTAAAGTATTCACATTAGAGGTAGAAAAAGATACACACAATTTCTAATTAACAGAGGAGAGAGAACCAAAAAGACATATCTTCGCTCCGTCAAAATTAAATGAATTGTTTGTAACCCGGTTGTTGGATTCCAAATTGCTGGCCCGAAACATATTGATGATTGACCATTTGTGCAAACGAGACTGTCGGCCGGGTCTGATCGTCTATAACCGGTGCTGTTGAACGGGTCAAATCTTTAATGACCGGGGCAGATTGGCGGGTCAGGTTGTATAGTACCGGGTTGTTGGGCCGGTCTGCCATTGGCAGAGAACTGGCAGTCTTGGCATTGGGTTGTTTTACGGGTGCAGAGGGCTAGGAGGGGGTGGGGTCATTGGGCTGGTGGGTATTAAGGTTCAGTGGTTGGATGGTGGGCTCAATGGGTTTAGAAGGCTGGGCATGAGCGGCTGATGTATCATGGGCAGGGGGGTTTATGACTATTTGGGGGTTAATAAGCCTTGTAGAAGGTTGGGCCGAGGGGACAATTAAGTTGGGCCAAATTATAGCCAGCCCACGATGGTTTGGTATATGGATAGGAGGTCTAACCTCAATTTCTTCCAAGTGGGCTTCGGTAGGTCCAATACCGTGAGCTGAAAAGGCTGCTTTATTGGGCTCGGTTGGTTGGCCTGTGTGATCTTGACCGTTTGTAGGAAATGGCCCTAGGATTCTCCTCCGTCCATCTTCTTGTTTAATTATGCGGATCGTCCGCCGCTAGGGTTCCATTAGACGGGAAAATCCCTGCATCTTATTCGAAGAAGGAGACGATGGTGACGATGTCAGTGATTTGGCTACGTCGGTCTCTGGCAGAGTAACGATTCGGGCGAGACTAGAAGTAGGAAAACCTTTGCTTACTGGAATCATCTCGGAGTATGCAGCAGACGCAGCATGAAGTGATGGAGACGTTGACTGCATTTTATCTGGTGCCGGCGACGGACCCGGATTGTTGCGGATGATATCTTGATTGGCAGGCATCACAGCAGTTGACTTGTCGGACGTTTGTGATGCCCGTTTTTTACTTGTCATGATCAGAGCGTGTCTTAGTCGCCGGAGGGGTGGGCGATGGCGAACATATGTAAGTATATTTGTTGTATACGGGCGATGGTGGATTTGATCGGAATCAGGTGCGAAGGGCGATTTACACCGTGAGTGTGCGAAAATCGCGAGAGTCGCCGGGTCGGAGGCTGTGATGTGTCGACGAAGGTTCAGCTAAAATCTATTACAGAATGTAAACACAGAAAATAGCGCCGATTTTAGCTTTATTACAGGGTAATGAAGGATTTGCAGTCTATAGCGATGTCTCGGGCCAAGGGTTTGGATGTGCGCTTATGCAACATGATAAGACGATAGCTTTTGCGTCACGACAGTTGAGCCCATATGAGATGAACTACCCTACTCACGATTTGGAGTTGGCCACAATTGTCTTCGCACTTAAGATTTGACGGCATTATTTGTATGGCTCTCCGTATTGGATTTATACCGATCACAAGAGTTTGAAGTATATTTTCAGTCAGAAAGAGCTGAACATGAGGCAGATACGTTGATTGGAATTGATCAAGGATTACGATTTGAAAATTCTTTACCATCCGGGAAAGGCCAATGTCGTCGCGGACGCTTTGAGCCGCAAATCGGCGTCGCTTCAGATGCTCGAGGTCCTTACACCTCAGACAAATATTCGTCAGTATTTAATCGAGCAAGGAATAGAAGTTTGGCTTTAAAGAGTACAAAGACAGTTGTGCACTCTTGAAATTACTTCGTCCTTGGTTGACGACATCAAAGGGAAATAGTGTAGTAACCCGATGATCTCTCAACTGAATGAAGATGTAATTAAAGGAAAAGCCCCTGATTTTATGGTCCATGAGGATAATATTCTGAGATTTCAGGGCAGGCTTTGTGTTCTGAATGATCTAGAGTTGAGGCTGAGAATTCTCCGAGAAGATCATGCTAAGCCTTACTCAATACACCCTAGAACGAGTAAGATGTACAAGGATTTGAAGCGAAATTTTTGGTGGAATAATATGAAGAAAGATGTCACAGAGTTTGTACTGTGGTGTTTGACGTGTCAACAAGTCAAGATTAAACATCAATGACCGGCGGGGTTGTTGAAGCCGCTTCCCATTCCCGAGTGGAAGTGGGAATATATCTCTATGGATATTATCATTGGGATGCCGAGAAGTAGAGCCGGAATGAATATGATTTGGGTAATCGTCGATCGGTTGACCATGTCTACACACTTTCTAGGTATTAAGGATACTTGGGGACCGGAGAGATTGGCTCGAACTTTTATAGCTGAGATCGTGAGATTTCATGGTGCCCCTAACCACTGTTTCCGATCGAGATGGTCGTTTTGTGTCGCATTTTTGGCAGGCCGTTCACCAGGCTTTGGGTACCGATTCAGTCAGACGGTCAGACGGAGCGGACGATTCAGACGTTGGAGGATATGTTGCAGGCTTGTGCCATAGACTGGAATAATGATTGGGAGCTTCACTTGTCGTTGATCTAGTTTGCCTACAATAATAATTGGCATGCATCGATCAAAATGGCACCATTCGAGGCACTTTATGGTAGACGGTGTAGATTGCCATTATGTTGGGACGAGGCTTAGGAGCTAGTCGGAATGGAACCGGATATGTTGTTGGAGACTAAGGAGAAGATTTCTATTATCCAGAACCGGTTGTTGACCGTCCAGAACCGTCAAAAATCTTACGCTGATACTCATCGTCGACCTTTGGAATTCGAAGTGGGAGACCATGTTCTACTCAAGGTGTCGCCGACCTGAGGAATTTTTTGCTTCGGGAAAAAGGGGAAACTTAGTCCGAGGTATATCGGACCTTTTGAAATCTTGGGCAGGGTTGGATATTTAGCTTATCGCTTGGCGTTGCCCCCAGCTTTGAGTCATGTCCATAGCATTTTTCAAGTGTCTCAGTTGAGAAAGTACGTGCCGGACCCTAGTCATGTTATCAGCTATAGTGAGATTGACGTAGCCGAGGATGTTACCTTCCGAGAGAGGCCAGTGAAGATCCTTCAACGTCGTGAGAAGCAGCTTCGGCACAAAACCATTCCGTTGGTTAAAGTGCAATGGTCGAGACATAGAGTCGAGGAGGCGACTTGGGAGACGGAAGACAAGATGCAATCGGAATACCTCGAACTTTTTATTTCTTAAGTTTCGGGACGAAACTTCTTTTTAGAGGGGGAGAATGTAATATCCGTACTTTTTATTGACTGTTTGACCTTGCCGTTCTTCCTATTTTGTCGCTCTATAAACACTTTGAGATGTTGTCGATGTTGATCTTGGAGTTCATATCATTTGGAATTTACTCTTTCTTGTTCGGATCGTTGCTGCTTTGGATCTTTGTTGCGATGCTATCACCTGTGTGTGGGGCGTAGCGCACGCTACATTCCCTTTATAGCGCACACTATTTAAGTACTAGTAGCGCACGCTAGCTGTCAGTATTAGCGCAAGCTACTAGTGTATTTGAGGCAGACATTCCAGTAGGTACTGGACTGGAATGGAGAATTCGTAGCGCACGTTATGTGTAGAAGACAGCACGCGCTAGCTGTCACACTAAGCAATCATGGTAGCGCACGCTAAGGCTCGAGCAGGGCAGAGGACAGTAGGTTTTGGACTCCAATTTCTGGGCACCAACTCCCAGGTAGCCCACGCTAATTATCGACTAACGCACGCTAAAGGAAGGCGTTAGCGCACGCTACAGAACACATAGCGCATGCTAACGATGCTGGCAGAAGCTACTGGTCTACCGGGTGACCCCGTTAGCGCACGCTAATATTGAGGTGTAGCGTGCGCTAGACAAAACACAGTATATAAGACCGGGAGAGCTCAGATTAGATGATTTGGAGGCGATTTGGGGGGGAATTTTCATCAACTATCATCCTCTGTGGTTGAATAACAAAGATTACACAACATCTAATCCATTTCTATCTTCCAAATCAAGGTAAATTAGAACCCTAGTTTTGGGAATTTTTGGGGATTTTCTTAGATTCGTCCGATCTATCCATTTTGGAGCTTTAAACCTTTGAGATTATGATGTATCTTCCTCGTACCCATGTTTTCTGTATGGTTATATGGATTGTTTTGTACCTTGTTCGGACTTGAGAGGGTTTGGGTGATTCTCAAACCTCTAGATGATTATCCTTGTAGTTTCGTGAATCGTAGGCGGGTTTCGGGAGTTTCTTCGTGTGATTTGAGTATGGATTATTGATTATCGTATTCCTTACGAATCCTTTAGGTTCCGGAAGTGCGTTCTTGGACCTACCGAACTTATAATTTTTTCCTTCCGATTCCCGATGTCTCAAAGGCAAGTATATATTTATGATTGTACGTTCTCGACTTTGAAAGTGAGATATATGAATTTTATGATTGTATATATTCACTCTGGGACGGACCGACGGGTCCTCAGAGGGTTCCATGGCCTTTGGTGCGGTTCCATGAATAGTTTGGGTTAGCCACGCTGGGAGGGTCCGACGGGGCCTCAGAAGGTTCCGTTGCCTTTGGTGCTGTTCCACGGTTAATCATGTATGTATTGAAAGGAGATTTAGTTATTCCGGAATACTAGTCTTGAAATGATGAGTTAACGGTTACTTTTACTTTATTGTCGAGAAGTATTGTGTTTCATATCCGATATACTTGTACTAGCTATACGACGGCTAACCCCTTTATGGGGGAAATACTATTCATGTATTTCAGGATCTAGGAGAGCGGACAGGCAAGTACCGGGTCGGCATGAAGATGATGGGCAAGTGTGATGCTGTGTCTTGTCTTTGGTTATGTTTTGTATTTCCGCCTTTCAGCATTGTTGTACTTGAATGGTTTCAGTTTCCTTGATGTTCCGGCCTATGATGCCGAGGTATTGGATTGTGACGAGTTGTATTTGGATATATATTGGATATGGTTTGAATACCAATTGTATTGTACTTCATTTCATTGTATTGGACCTCCTCGGTCAAAGTTCATAGTTCCGCGTATAAATAGCCTTGTGGGTCCCACGGCGGGGCTCACGGCGCTGTAATATACCCTGAATAACTTGTGGGTGTTACATCAGCAAGATTATCTTCCGATGCGACCCTAGCTATAACTACATCTCCTTCCTTTACGAAGTGTCGTATGATGTGGTACTTGCAGTTGATATGTTTACTTGCCTTGTGGGTTCGTGGTTCCCTCGAAATTGCGGCTGCACTGGTATTATCACAATAAAGTGTAATACCTTTTAGAAATCGGGAATCACATCTAAGTCCTACAGGAAGTACTTGAGTCATACCGCCTCCTTGGCTGCCTCAGAGGCTGCCACGTACTCGGCTTCCATGGTAGAGTCTGAGATGCATTTCTGCTTCACACTCCTCCAACTAATGGCTCCACCTCCCAGGCTAAACACATAACCTGAAGTAGACTTGGACTTTTCTTTATCTGATGAAAAATCTGAGTTAGTATAACCCACCAGACATAGGTCGTCTGATTGATATACTAGCATATACTCCCTAGCCCTTCTCAGGTACTTGAGTATGTGCTTGACACCAATCCAGTGTCCTGGTCCTGGGTTCGACTTGATATCTAGCAGCCATGCCTACGGCATGACAGATATCTGGTCTAGTGCAAAGCATAACATACATGAGGCTTCCCACAGATGACGCATAAAGGATCAGCTTCATGTCATCTATCTTATTTTGTGTCTTGGGACACATATCCTTATATAGTTGAATTCCATGTCTGTAAGGTAGAAAACCTTTCTTGGAATAATTCGTGCTAAACCGCTTTAGCATTGTATCGATATAGCGTAACACCCCCAAAATCTCCCGAGGTATTACAGTGTCGTGGATCCCGTGCGGGACCCACAAGGCTAGTTTAGGAAATATACATTTTAAAAAAATTGCAATGAAACGATAAGTCCACGGTTACATATCATGAGCCGAAAAGTTTTAAGAAGAAACGTAATTCAAAGTTCGATTATTACATAACGGAGGTTTTAAAGATCAAATTTAATTTAAGCAGCGACAAGAGTTTATTCCAACACCGTTCAAGTCTGACCGGACCCCTCAGGAATATTCTGCACATGATCAACAAATTTACCTGGCACGACAATTTATACGAGGTAACTAGGGTCAGAGGGTGCATATCAATAACAATTATTAGCAATGATATACACAATTTCCATACGGGTACAATACAGGTTCTATCCCCAACACATCGGCCCATTTATAACACATTCTTAGAGAAAGACAACCGTCGTCATTCATCAACAATGGCACATTCATGAATACAAACATTTCAATAATATTAACATTTCTCGAGCAAGATTTCACTTGCCTTTGATCCGACGGTAGGTGCCTTATGATAACTCATATCTCCACGCCCGATCGAGCTTAACCTAGTCACGTAATATCCGATTAACACCTCGTACGGATCATGATGAATAGAACTAGTTTCCCTTCCCTTCCCTAACTGGGTTCCTAACGTAGTCTTAATTTCCAACACTAGTATCGTGCTTCTAAGTTCACAAGCAATACGTACCATTATGTCGTTCAATTCTACGGTTAACGTTAGGTATATCGATTTGTTCAACAAGATTATCCCAATCATCATTCGGTTAGCAACAAATGACTATAGCATAATCGAATCCCATAACTTCTAATTCAATTCTCTATTCCGAGTACTTCAATTGGTGGATTACCATTTTATACAATGATTTTGGCGTTTGATTCTTAATGACATTAATACTATCGAATTAATTCCCCTAGTTAATTTAACGTTGATAATCATATGGCAAGAGTGGGTTACGACTAGTTTATCAAACGGTGATGGATTCTTACGAAATTCTCCTACAATTGATTCATCGAGTTTATATAATCCCAATGTAAATTGAGATGGAAGTTCTCGCATGTGATTGTTACAATGAATAGTATGAAAACGAAATATACGAACAGTGATAATCCCAATTACTACAAGTTCGTCCGTTTAGATTGTCTACGAGATTTAGCAAAATCTACCCAAGTACCCGTAATCTAACAAGTAATAATCAACAATATTAAAGAGATTACTCCTAGAATTGATAGGCTTACCTTAATAGATGAAGAACAATGAGGAGAGATGACAAATCAACAAGAGCCACGAGGAGAAACGAGGAATGGATCGAATGACTTGGATAATCTGCACCGGAGCTTACAAAATCTCCTCTTCTATGTTAATTCAAGTGTATAAGAGGTCAAGAATCGAGTATAAGGCTGTGGAAAAGCTTCAAAAGTGCTTCATTTCAGGTTTTGGGTCGGGAGAAATGAAGGTGGGAGTGTTATTTTATAATAGTCGATCTCGTTAACGTTCCAATATTTACGTACGTAAAGCGTATTACGTACGCTATGTGCGATGGTTAACGTACGTAAAGGCCGTCCAGAGGCCACTGACTGAATTGCACCCATATATTACGTACGCGAGTTGTTATATCGTACGTAATGCACCTAATCGTAGCGTACGCTAAGCTTGGCGAATAGCGTACGTTATAAGGGGTTGACTCGATTGTCTTCTAGCCCGCTGAAAGTATCTCAATCCGCATCATGTATGGTTAATGGAAAATAAGATCATAAGTCTTTGACCAAAGTATTATGATCTAGTCGTATTGTATACACTAGTAATCAGTTGGTCTTGATTTGCATTAACACATGTATAATGTCTAGTCAATAGTAGGGTTTGACTTTACCGTGACCCGAAGACTTGACTGGGACATCTGGTGAAGGGTCTATACGTATATGGTATTCATGACATAATAGTTCTGGAATGATCCCTTCATTCGTTCTCAGTCGGGGTTTACAGTGCGGCCCGCTAGGCTAGCTAAGTGCTGCCCGCAGTCATTGGTTCCTCCCAATGCCGGCTGAGACGGACCTACAAAGTCGCGCATCAGGATCGTTGATGGATAAATATGAATTTATTATCTCTCTTATTATATTAGATATTGGATATCTAATTATGATTTATTGGATAAATCAAATAGCGATCTTATGAATTGAAATTAAGTTAATGGGTAATTAATTTAATTTATAAATTATATTTCTTTGAGCAATATATTTATATTTGATATAATTAATTAATTGGATTAATTAATTAGTATAAATACATTGGTGATAAAACAGAGTGTATTTATTGGATTCGTTTGACGAACATTCGGTACACGAGCCGAGTGACTCGGCCCATTTCCTAGCACCTTCACATGGGCCGCCCCCCTCCTCTCTTGTCTTCTTGGTGGATTCTTTCTTTTTGTTGTCTGTGATGAGGTCTTGACGAGGGATCCCACCATATAATGTCATATGGCATTATTAGTTGACATGGTAAGGTGGGATCTCATTTATTACATAATATAACACAAGACATCTCACCACCACCATATATCAATCTTGATTCTACGGCCAAGAGCTAGAGAAAGGAGAGAGAGAATTTTTGTCTTGGTTCATTTCTTCATCTTTGAGGTGGAAGAAGAGTAAGAAAATAAGAGAAAAAATTCCTACGAGTTTCCCTAGCCGTGTTCTTGGAAAACAGAATCTCGTTGATTTTTTGGTCAAGTTCCGACGCGTGTGAGGTAGAGACATTGAGCTTTCGGTGTTTGCGACGAAGGGATTTCGTGTTGGGAACGGATTCGGATATTTGCGCCGTTTGCGGAAGCGTAAATAAAATTACGGAAAATAAATGACGCAAGGATTTATAAAGGTTCGGCTATAAACGAGCCTACGTCCTCTCTTTATCTTTTTCAATAGGTTAAAGATAGCAACCTCTATGCCTCTCTTCTATCGGTCGAGGTATAACCGTTTACAATCACGTCTTCTATCGGTCCGTGATAAACCTCTCGTACTTGTCTTTGTGTCGGTCCAAGTTAAACCGTTTTCCTTTTCTATCGGACAAGGAATCAACCGCTCTAGCTTTCTATGGGTACTAGATAAACCTCACATAGATAGCAATTGCGATTCTAACAATGCCGGATCCTTGATCCTAATAACACCGAATCCAATCGTATCTTTTCTTTTACCACTCGTGTATGTTTTCGTGAACTCTCACTCAAACACTTACAATTAAGCTCAATATCAACAACAATAATGTGTGTAATAATATCACAAGAATAGACTATTTGCTCAAGGTTGTTGTTCTCAAACAATACCATAGGAATGGTATTTATAGGCTCCATCATCAAACTAGCCGTTAGCTGCCAGACTGCTCATTACGTACGTTATATGCTCTCCATTACGTACGTAAGACTCATTACGTACGTTAACCATGGCTGGTTACGTACATTAGCATCTTCACAAAACAGACCATGGAGTTTCGTCATTTTGGGTTACGTACGTTAGTATAGACTTCGTTACGACGTTAAGCCTTACGTCACTGATGACGTCATATATCCGTTGCATGCTTTTTGACTTCGACTCGGCCCAACGCTCATCCGTTTGAACCGTATTACGACGTTATCCCTCATCCATTACGACGTTAGCTTCATCATATTACGACGTTAACAATGTCTTGTTACGACGTTAGCTTTGTTTTTCTCCAAAGATTTCGCACTTCGCTTTCCTTCGATGCTTGCTTCGTCTCTTCGTTGTTTTGTTTTGCTTATCAACATTAATCATCAAAACACTTTTAATTTATGTATGGAACTAAATGTTCCAACAATCTCCCCCTTTTTGATGATTATAAAACAAAACTTCGTCGATGGGATTTACCTGCAAAAATACAAATATATGTATATGTGTACAGAACAAAGTTTTCGACTTTGTCCGTTTCGTCAGTTCTTCTCCCATTTCTTTTTCTACTCCTTCTTTTCTTTTCTCCTTTTCTTTTCTCATTTTTAATTTTTCATCGTCTTTTCGACGTCTCTTCATTTTTCGATTTTCTCCCCCTTTCAAGGTTAATCACATTTTCGACTTCTTTCTCCATTCTCCTATCTCTCCCCCTTTTTGTATTCATCAAAAAAATGCAATAAAATGCCAATAATATAAAAAATACGATATATGCAAAAATAAATACAAGGATATTAACTCCCCCTGAAAATATTATCCGTTAAAAAAAAATTACTCCCCCTGAGTAAAATACCAAAAATCAATGTTTGGGGATCCAACCTATAGTTGGTTTTTGTTTCGAGACATAAACAATATTTGAAATATTTGTTCCTTTAGGAACCCAAATTTTCTTAATTTTTATCGTCCGGCGAGGGCTTTTGCAATTTGAAACGTGATGCCCGATTTTCAAACACTTTTCGCAATGGGGTATTTTAAAATTAACAGATTCGTTTTTCGAACGTGGTTTGAATCCTAACCCCTCTTTATTTAAAGTATATTTTTGAACACATAACATTTGTTCAAATTTATCGTTGCCGCACGAGAATTTTCTTGTCAAAGATTTTAGTTCATTTTGAACTTTTAAAAGATCATTCTTCAAAATACTCTCATTTTCAATGCATTTCGAATGATCGATTTCAGCAAATTTTCCCTTTTCGATAATTTTGGAATTTTCAATTTCCAAAGATTTAATTTTAGACTTAAGGGATTTTATTTCGGATAAAGCGTTTTGAAAATCCGTATGCAATAATTCAAATGCATCAAAAAGTTCATCACGAGAGGATGTACTTACTTGGATTTCGACGTCGCTGTCGTCGAACGAACTTCGGGCCATGAGAGCGAGATTATTTTGATTGATGAATTCATCATCTTCGTCTTCATCGCTCCAAGTAGCCACGAGGACTTCCTTCTTGGGTTTGGCACGGCAATGCTTAGCGAAGTGGCCTGGTTTTCCACATTATCGACAAGAGTTGTCGAACTTCTTCGTTTCGCTCGAGATATCCTTCTTCCTCCGGTTTAATAATGTTTGGAATTTATTAATATTCTTGGCATAATATGCCGCTTCTTCGTCGCTTTCTTCCACCGGGATTTCTTCTTTCTTTTTCGACATCTTAGCCTTCATGGCTAACGATTTTTCTTTCGGTTTCGGCTTGACACTTCGTGATTTTAATACGATCTCATAATTAATTAGCGAACCAACGAGGGCAATAAAATCGAGCGTGTTGAGATCTTTGGATTCCATAATCGCGGTCACGGTGCCGTCCCATTCGCTAGGTAGTGATCGTAAAATTTTCTTGACTTTTTCACTACTAGATAATGGTTTACCAAACGAAGCAAGTCCATTTGTGATGACCGAGAATCGGTCGAGCATATTGGTGATGGACTCGTCACCTTTCATCATGAATAACTCGTAGTCATGGAGAAGCATATTGATCTTCGTCTCCTTGACTTGAGTTGTCCCTTCGTGTGTGATTTCAAGAATTTTCCATATTTCTTTTGCACTTTCACACGACGAGATTCGATTGAGCTCCTCGGGATTTAAGGCACAAAATAAAAGTTGGGTGGCCTTACAATTTAGATGGTCATTTTTCCAATCGGCATCGTCGTATTCTTCAAAAGATTTGAGCGTACCGTCGGATTTGATAGGAACTTTCGGGCCAAGGCAAATGATCTTCCAAATTTCTATATTGTAGGCACGAATAAAGATTGACATCTTTTTCTTCCATGTCAAATAATTTGAGCCATCAAAGAATGGTGGTCGGTTGAGAGCAAGGCCTTCGACTGGAGCAAATTGAAACGCCATTGGATCTTTTTCTCCTCAGATGTTAAGCCGTGTATTGGAGAACCTGGCTCCGATACCAATTGTGGGGAACGGATTCGGATATTTGCGCCGTTTGTGGAAGCGTAAATAAAATTACGGAAAATAAATGACGCAAGGATTTATAGAGGTTCGGCTATAAACGAGCCTACGTCCTCTCTTTATCTTTTTCAATAGGTTAAAGATAACAACCTCTATGCCTCTCTTCTATCGGTCGAGGTATAACCGTTTACAATCACGTCTTCTATCGGTCCGTGATAAACCTCTCGTACTTGTCTTTGTGTCGGTCCAAGTTAAACCGTTTTCCTTTTCTATCGGACAAGGAATCAACCGCTCTAGCTTTCTATGGGTACTAGATAAACCTCACTTAGATAGCAATTGCGATTCTAACAATGCCGGATCCTTGATCCTAATAACACCGAATCCAATCGTATCTTTTCTTTTACCACTCATGTATGTTTTCGTGAACTCTCACTCAAACACTTACAATTAAGCTCAATATCAACAACAAGAATGTGTGTAATAATATCACAAGAATAGACTATTTGCTCAAGGTTGTTGTTCTCAAACAATACCATAGGAATGGTATTTATAGGCTCCATCATCAAACTAGCCGTTAGCTGCCAGACTGCTCATTACGTACGTTATATGCTCTCCATTACGAACGTAAGCCTCATTACGTGCGTTAACCATGGCTGGTTACGTACGTTAGCATCTTCACAAAACAGACCAGGGAGTTTCGTCATTTTGGGTTACGTACGTTAGTATAGACTTCGTTACATACGTTAAGCCTTACGTCACTGATGACGTTATATATCTGTGGCATGCTTTTTGACTTCGACTCGTCCAACGTTCATCTGGTTTGAACTGTGTTACGTACGTTATCCCTCATCCATTACGTACGTTAGCTTCATCATATTACGTACGTTAACAATGTCTTGTTACGTACGTTAGCTTTGTTTTTCTCTAGCATTTTGCACTTCGTTTTCCTTCGATGCTTGCTTCGTCTCTTCGTTGTTTTATTTTGCTTATCAACATTAATCATCAAAACACTTTTAATTTATGTATAGAACTAAATGTTCCAACATTTCGTACTCGTGTTCGGGTTCGTGATGATCATCAAAATCACGAAGATATTATCAAAGGATTCAAAGGTATGGGACTTTGATCTTTTGTCTACGTTAATTAATTTTTCGTATATACGTTACTTGATCGATCCTGTTTGGGATTCTTTATATTGAGTTTTATTTTCCGCTGCGTACTCGTTTTTGTATCCGGAATCCCAACAGCTTTATTTCAAAGGTTCTCTCATCTCATGCAATGTAAATTTGAAATGAGTATGATGGGGGAACTTAGTTATTTCCTAGGATTGCAGGTAAAGCAGTTGCCTACAGGAATCTTCATCAACCAATAGAAGTACAACAAGGAGCTGCTCAACAATTTTGGGATGAATAACTCTAAATCCTCGTCAAGCCCCATGAGCACTTCCGTGCAAATTAGTGCTGACGAAGCTGGAAAGCCGGTCGATCAATCACTCTACAAAAAGCTTATTAGCTCACTCTTGTACCTAACGGCTAGCAGACCCGATATCTAGTTTGCTGTAGGACTGTGTGCTCGGTACCAAGTAGCACCTAAGGAGTCACACTTCACGTCAGCCAAATGAATCCTTAAGTACGCCAAAGGAACATTCGATGTAGTAAATAAGGAGAATTCGATTTAATTGGCTAAAGGGACTCGGATCTCGGAGGTTGTAAGTTGGATAGGAAGAGTACAAGCAGTACTTGTCACTTTCTTGGACCTAGACTTGCGTCATGGTTCCGTAAGAGGCAATTGGACAACTCGCTTTCAACAGCTGAATCAGAATACTATGCCGCTGGAAGTTGCTGTATGCCGATTCTCTGGATGCAATAGCAGTTGTCAGATTATGGAATCATTGCCAAAGAAACACCAATCATGTGCGATAGCACGAGTTCAATTGAATAACGCACAATCCTGTATTGCATTCACGAACTAAGCATATTGATATGAAGCATCACTTCATCCGGAATCATGTTGATAATAAGGATGTTCGAATTGAGAAAGTTCATACAGACAACCCGCTAGGCTAACTGAGTTAGCCGACATCTTTACAAAACCTCTCAGCACAACCAGATTCTGTATGCTTTGACAAGAATTGGGAATGCTACAGCCTGACTCCCTGTAAGTTTTTATGAGTTTACTCATCAATTGAGGGGGAATGCTGTAAGACCCAAGAATACAGTATCCACCATTGGTTAATTATACACTCAGAACGAGTCAAATTTTACTGTACGAAAAAGGTACAAAACCTTCATACAGCTGACGTGTGCATTAATTAAGGGGAATACAGTACGACCCATGAATACAGTATTAACCCAAACATCGCTGTGAGAATTAAATCCCGTATGTACCTTTTAAGGGGGAACGATGTATTATTCACATATACAGTACATACACCGTAGAACGTCAATTAATATTATATTATTAATTCTCTTCTTATTAAAACAGTTTTAGTCCACGTGCCCTGTTTCAAAATTCAAACGTTTTATTATTTAATGCTCTACACGACATCTGGACTTCACTTTCTCAAATACCACGATATTAATAATTTCAAACCGTCATTTTGTGCAATAAGAGAAGCCAAACTGTTAGAAGTGGGGCCGTTTATTATTTCAAAAATAGATGGATAAGACATACAAGTTACTCTCAGTCCATCATGTTCGTTCTTCTAAAAGACGGTTCTCATCCCTTAAATCTGACCGTTTACTGTTTCTAACTCTAATTTTCTCTGCATACTATAAAAGGACCGTCTCTTGATCCCTTTAACTCTATACGCTTTCTACAAATGAAACGAGTCTAAGAGCAAGAAGCCTATATAGCTTACTGCATTTACTGTTTTCTTTACTACTTCACTAACTTTTCTTTAGAATCAATGGCATCTTCCTAGACATCTTCTCTGTCCCTAAAGAAGAAAGACTCCATTATCGACGAACGGATCTTTGCCAGATCCGTTTTCATGGAGAGAGCCAACTCTGAGACCGAGGACGTTGACATTATGGAAATTGTCATTACCAGAATCAAGCAACAAGGCCTATATCGCCTAGGAAGTCTTCATCCTGAGCTCTATGATGAGCATATTGTCGAGGAATTTTATATCGATTCCTCTGTTAGGTTCTTGTCTCTGAAAAGAGGAGCATATGTGTCTGATATTTCTGCTACCATCCACGGAGTTGAGATCTGTGTCGACCAGGAGCTTCTGGAAAACATTTACAGGCTGTCGTCTGATGGCCTGAAGATGGAAGAGCTTGAGACCTTCGGGTCACAAGAACTCCTCACGGCTTACTGGGGATTATTCATTGGCGATGATTTGGACAAGAACGTCCATCCATCATGCCACAAGAAAATATTTTGCCTACCTTCCGTCTATTTACACGATTCTACTGTCGTGTGATTGAAAATAGAACTGGTGCATTTGAAATCTGCACAAATCTTCATTTCAGAATGATGGTTGCTATCATGTATGGCGAACGAGTGAATTGGTGCCAGATCGTATTGAAGAGGTTACAGGAAGAGGCCTCCAAGCCTGGTACTCAGAAGAAGTCTTTTGGCCTTATGCTCAACTACATTCTTACCTAGTGTAATGTGCCACAATCCAAAGGAGCCAAGAAGATTGGACCTGGAAAGTACATTGGCGGAAGCAAGCCCTCTGCCTACAACAAAGACGGGCTGATTGTGTCAATACCCTTTGCAAGAAATTTGCCCATCTATGATGATCCAAGTGATGTCACTCTCAAGTCCGTGAGTGAAGAGAAGACAATGAAAAAGAGAAAAAGAAGCGTGTCTAACAGCAGGTCACTGCTTTATGAGACGAAGAAGCTAAAAAAGGCAACCAAATCTAAGGCTACATTGACTATAGCGTTCACTATAGATGTTCCAACAATGGCACAACCCGCTGAACAACACCCTAACGGCGTAACCCCTTCGGAAGAAATAATTGCTGCATGAGTTGTAGATCCCGAGCCAGTGGCGGCTATGACGGATGATCAATTATTTGCCAAACTAGAAGGAATTGGCGATTCGGCTTCCCATTCAGAGCTGAGAGCCGCCTCTCCTGTAAGGGAACCCACACCCATACAGGATCCCTCTCCCATCAGGGTGCCATCCCCTATTAGGGATCCCTATCCTATTAGGGTACCAACCCCTGTTAGGATCCACTCTCCAATACAGGCTTCCAACTCTGTTGCAAATCCCATCCCTATAGTAGAACCAACTACTGTAAGGAGTCCCTCCCCGACAGTAATCATCAATGAAACTATTCTACAGGCACAAATCGATCAAGCCTTTGAGCACTTTGCATCTTGGAAAAACTATAGGTCGCCCCTTACGACATCCTGTAGCACTAGGAAGAGTGGAAAGAAGAAGAAAATTTTGTTCTAGAGGTGACGGATACCCAGAACATCGAAGTCTTAATTCAATGGGATAATAGCTTTTGCCGCGAACTGATTTCCAAATTCTATCTGGCAAAAGAATAAACTCGATTGAAAGGAAAATCCAAATCTCATGACAGGACTACCTCTGACAGCCATCAGTCCGATCCAGACTCAAATGCCGACGAAGACGCTCTTGAGGTCGGTCTGAGGATTAGCCGAGAAGAAGCACGGGAAGGAGAAACGTCCCATATGCAAAACCAACAAGGTCAGGGGACCTCAGACAGACATTAGTCCCCCATCCCTCAACAAGAAGCCACTCAGGACAAACAGGAGGAATCAGTCCCTCATGTACAGTAAGAAGTCCTGGATCATGGAGACAAGCCTGTCTCTGACCAAGAAGAACAAGCCCGCATCATTCGGCATGAGGAATCAGTCACTCTGCCGAAACAGGCGGAAGCTGAGAGTCAACAGGAGGATTCAGTCCCTCCTGTATGCCCGACTACAGAATTCCAAACAGACCAGGAGGAATCCGTCCCTCCTGTTCCCGAGACTGAAGAAGCCGCACAACCATCCAAATCACCTCCCGCCAACGAGCCCGCGCAAGATGCCCCTTCATCTCCTATCTTCGTGAGCTCCAAGTCAGATTCCGATGATGGATTCTTGCCTGACAATAGACCACGACGACCTGGTCATAATGTGGTCCTTCGTCATCTCAACGAGATGAGGATGAAAAGGTAGCACACTCTGGCTCCCGGTGCACTGAGGCCCGAATAGAGCAACTCCACGCAATCGACCGCCAAACCGTCTTCATGCAGGATGCAGTGAAGACACTGTATGATGTTGGCAAAGAACTAGATTGGTTGCATAAGACTACCAACGATGAGCTGTATGGCTTGAAATAAGAAGTAACCAAGGTTGAGGATGCGTTTCGCATAATGCTTAGTGCATTGTGGCTGGCGCTTGCTCAGCTACAACAGCGCCAAGAACAGATCCTGAAGCAAGAGCAGGAGAAGCTCCGTGTATCCGAAGCCAAGAATGTCACCGCCCTCCGAGAGGCTGGTTCCAGACTGCCAGGACATGATGGGAAAATAGATGACATGTCTCTGATCCTCAGTACTCTTGTTGATAAATTCACAAATCTCGAGACCAAACAGAATGATGCTATGAAGATCCTTGAAAGGATTGATGCAAAGGTCACATATCTTGATGATGCCAAAAAGGGGGAAGAAGCTAGAGAGGCTGACCGACAATAGAGGATAGAAAGAGAGAGAGAGTTGGACGCCGCCTTAGAGGAAAGCGTCGCTACTGCAATCGGCCATCTGGCCGCACCTGCAAATGGATACAGGGTATCTGGATCTCGTCCAGAGTTCCATGATCCCAATGTACCATAGAAGAAAAATGTACAAAAACCAGCCGATATTCCTCTGCCAAACCACCGACAGCCTATAGTGGATGAAGTGAAAAACTGGAGGAAGAACGAACTGATGAGATAGTTTCTTAAACTCATCAGGGAGTCCGCCATTTTCAACAAGTTCAAGACTCTGTCGGAGGCTGCAAATGAATTTACAAGGATGCTAGCAGAAGGAAAGCTTCCTCTGCAACTGCAGATGAAATCAAGGCACCGGAAAGGTGGTCAGCTTACCCACCCTGACGACTGGATACTTGCCTTCGACCAATCTGCTGAAGGAAGCGATCTACTGAGATTGAGGCAATGATTCCCTGGAAAATTGGTGGAGAGAAATTGAGAATGATCCTGACAGGAGACCGCGGAGACATTCACATTATAGGAATTAGCTTTACCCCTTCTCACTGTTTTTGTTCTATCCTTGCAGTATGCACTCTCTGTACCTTTTCCTTTCAAGCATTGTAATTCTCTCAGATTATCAGTAAAATTAAAATTCTCTTGAAAGATTATATCTCGTAATCTATGCTTACTATTTTTACTATTTGATTACAAATTTATTTTCTGCAAACAAATAAGTATAGAACTTGTCTTAAAGCTGTAAGAACTTGTCTGCGAACAGTTCATAGGTTAAGTTGTATACAACCTAGACATACACTGTAAGATTGTGCCTGCGCGCCAACCATAAGTTTAAAGTTGTAATACTAGGGATGGCAAAAAAAACACAGGTCCGGGTACATGCGGGTTTTTACCCGAATGGGTCCAATCCGGGTAACGAAATTCGTGTTCGGGTCCGGGTCTGGGGCGGGTAGAGAAAAATAAATTTGGGTCCGGTTCGGTTCCAGGGTATGGGGTACCCACCCTGAACCCACCCCGATATATATATATATATATGATTAATACTTAATAAATTAAAATATATGTATATATTAGTAATTAAATTAGTAATATTATATATATATAATATTTATCCGAGAAAAAAAATGTATTAATCCGTGGGTACCCACTGGGTACCTGGAACCGAGCGGGGCGGGCCTGGGGCGGATCCGATAAAAAATGGCGGGTCTGGGGCCAGTTTTTAATCGCGGGTCCGGGTCTGGGTAGGCAATACCCTGCCCCGCCCCGCCCCATTTCCATCCCTATGTAATACACATCCCTGTAGATGCTTTCAATTTTCTTAGAACTTGCCTGCGAGCAGTTCACATTTTTAGACTAAGTGCTAAAGATAAGATCATTCGACAGAAGACCAAGAGACAACCTCTCTGGATCAAGAAGTTATCTTAAAGAGGTTTTGGCATTATCAAAAACGGGAATATTGTTGGGATAAACAATCCTGTTTTGATAAAGTGCCAAACAAACACCAAGTAGTCCCAAAGAAGATCATAAACTGTTGGGATAAAACTTCTCATGGAAGCTTTTAGAATTTATCATACAGCAAAGAAGTCGAAAGAGTCGAAATACCGCTAAGTATGGAAGCTATCTGGGACATCCATACAGCCCTTCCATACATCAATCGAAGATCTTATGCAGTCTAACCTACAGAGCCTACAACTACAGCAAAAGGCGATATATACTGTATACTGCATACAGGTTAAAAGTTTTCAAATATCCAACAGGATTGAAGACCATTGTGATAGAATCTACTTTATTCACAAAAGTCAAAACATCGTTTGAAAGAAGTATTTAAATACTGATTGGATAAAGTATTTAAATATCAACCGACAAGGATCTTCAGACAAGGAGCAAAATCCGGATCAATGATCTTGGAAGTCAAATAGTCTGAAATTAGCCAATCAGAATGAAGATTTGCTCACCAATCAGACAACAGACATATTTATAACGGATCTATTCCAAAGTTATAAGTAGTCCATATAAGAGAACACTCAATCATAACACACGAACAAGAACGATTTACTCATTCATAATCGCATAAACTCTAAAGAGATTATTCTGTCAATCAAGCTTACAAGAGCAAATATATTTCTTCGAACATAAATCTGAGAGAAGAAATATACACAGTCAACGTAAACAGCACATCATCAGCCTAAGATCATCAAGCGTTCAATGCTGTTCAAACCAGTGATTTCACCATTATTACCATTGAGTAAACTTAGCCTTGCGTGGACTAAGGGAAAGATATTCTGACCTGTGTGGGACTAATATGATAGAGCTTCAATCTGTGTGAGAAGAAGCAAGTCAAGAAAGCCTACAACCAATCTATGTGAACGGTTGAAAGCTATAGTCTTTGTATCAATATGTGTGAACAATACAAGAATAGGTTTGATTTAAGTCACATAGTTGTGTATGTAGTGATTTTAATAAACATTTTACTCCTGTGTGGAGCCAGCGGATGTAGAGGGGTTTACCTCGAACCACTTTAAACTGCGTGTTATTGCCTTCTGCCTTTATTGTTTTCATAATTGTGATTTATATTTAAGTATACATTGCAAAACCCTGTACGCACTAAGCTAACAGGAGAATGCCTAGTTGCTATATTACAGCAACTCACTCAAACGAACTTCCACTACGCACTAACATTAAAAAATCGTACAGCTTATTGTACTATTACTTTCCAAGCTGTATTCTGTATACTTAGTGGCCAACATCCATTTCAGCCTTGAAGTCTCTGAACTTGTCAAAGGCTTCAGACTAACATCGCATCAAATAGATGTATCCATATCTCGAATAATCATCTACAAACGTGATGAAGTATTTGAAACCACCCCTAGCTTGGATATTCATTGGACCACATACATCTATATAAACCAATTCTAACATATTCTGAGCACGGTTTCCCTTGGTCTTAAAAACCCTTTTGGTCATCTTACCTTCCAGACAGGATTCATAAATTGGAAATGACTCAACTTGGAGGTCATCTAATGGGTCATCATCTACCGATCTTTGAATCCTCCCAAGGTTTACATGACCTAACCGTAAATGCCACAGATATGTTTGGTTTATGCTCTAAGGTTCTCTTCTCTTTTTAGGTTCAGACAAAGAGTTGAGCGATTTATGTTATTAATGGGAGTTTGTGCAGTATTAATGACGTACAGTCCACCGTTTCTTCTTCTAATAATAGCATCATCAAAAGAAACTGAATTTCCATCGCATTTTAATTTAGAAACCGAAATTAAATTCATTCTAAAATCTGGTACTAATAATTCATTATTGAGAACTAATATTTTATCATTAATCTCCAACTGTACGACTCCCACTGCAATAGCCATACACCTGGAATAATCGCCCCATTTGATGGTTATCTTGCTTGCACTAAGCTGCTTAGTTACCTGAAAACCATGCGAGTCAAAGTAAACATGATCAGTGGAGCCTGAATCAACTATCCACGAAGTGGAAGAACAAGCTTCCAAACATGGTTTGACTACTAATGCACGAGACATACCTTTCTTAAGAGTAGGGCAGTCCATTTTAAAATATACTTTATGACCGCACTTGTAGCACTTCCCCTTTGACCTTTTGTTCGCCTCACGCTGATGAACCTTGCTTTTTACCTTGAGAGTTGCCACTTGCTTCTGGCCCACTTTTTTTTTCTTCTTCTTCCCCCACTTGAGTTTAGAAGTCGAAACACTAGTAGCTGCAAGAACTTGATACCCTTGCCTAAAGAGACCTTATGCAGCTTGAATCTCTGTCAGCAATTCTGCCAAGGTATACTCCCTACGATTCATATTGTAGGTTAGATGGAACTGTTCAAAGCTCCTAGAAAAACTGCCTAGGATGATATCGACCTGCGTTTCCGCATCGATAGTAGCCCCTAAGATATTAAGTTCGTTTAGATGAGAAATCATCTTTAGAACATGATCCCTTACCGGGCTTCCTTCAGGCATTTGGATTGTCATCAATGTAATATCCGCACTTTTTATTTTTAGTAATTTCTATTCTTAGTGTATTTTTATTTTGGACGACTCTTTTGTTATTTTTTTGGAATTCTGAAACTATTTTGTTCTATATCCATGACCATCCGAATAATTTTGAAGTTGTTTTGATGAGATTTTACTTATTGTGTAATTTTTCCGCATTGAGGCTCGATTCTCGTAAAGCTCGTTCTATACTGACGTTTCATTCCTTCTTCGAGTTCCTTTAATGATTTTGGATATGTTACAACTTTCTGAATTGTCGTTCAGACCTCGAGTTTAGATTTCCGAATGTTTGGGCCATTTTTGTAAATTCTTATTATTTTGAGTGTTGATGTTAATACTCGTTTATTCCGACCTTCGGGTGGTCGGAGGCATGTGATGGTTGTTATGCTTAACTCGTCAGTAGGTAACTTTTGTATATCCGGTGGACTTATCCTAGTATTTTTATCTCCGGTGGTTGTCGAGCCGTTATTTTTCAGAATGCAGGGCTGACCAACTTTCTGGGCTAAGTTACGGCCATAAGGTCGCATGTATTACGGCCATAAGTCTCCATGTATTATGGCCGTGATGCCACCTTCGTAACGGCCGTAGTGATGGCGTGAAATCGGTCCAGTGGGTTCTGGAGCACCATTATGGCTGTAATGGTGCACATGTTACGGCTGTAACACTGCCCAATATATTAAACTGGGGAGCTGTTTTCTTCATTTTTCATCCTTCTCTTCTTCTTTTCGCGACAGAGCGATTTACAAGCATAAGGTTCGTCCGATTTCACCCAAACTCTATTGGGAAAGTATATCCAAGCATCATATCATCATTCTAACATCAAATCATCCGTTGTTCATCTTCAAATCGAGGTATATTCTTAGAACCCTTGTATTTGGGGGATTTAAGGATTTTGGCATGATTTCACCCTTTGAAACCGATCTAGCTTCGATAAGTTATTAGATTACGATTGTGTAATTGTAATACCTTGCTTTCATTATAGTTTAATGGAATAAACTTCGAGGTTTTCACTGTTAATAGATTAGAATCGATTATGACTTCGTAGTGACCGATGAATTGTCCCAACAGGTAGAATGAGGATGAATTCCTACGTTTCCGCAATATTGAGATTGTTTGTATATCGTTATTATGTTAGGAGCGGATTTGTGAGGATTATTCGGACTGAATACTTTGCTTTCGCCATTTCCTTCACGTCATTTTATTCAAGTCAAGTACATGTATTACATTTCGTTATGTGGTTTACGGTTTCGATACGATCATGAATTGTGATACCGTGTGTGTGTTGATGTTCTTCCACCCAGGGACGGTCCGACAGGTCCTATGGGGGCCGATACTAATGGGTACGGCCGCGGAAGTGGTTTCCCACCCAGGGATGGTCCGACGGGACCTCTGGGGGTCGTAACTAATGGGTATGGCCGTGGGTTACCAAGTATGGATAATGTTTTGATGAAATGAGTTGATGAAATGTCATAAAAATGATGTTTGACGCAATAAGTGATATTCTGGAATATTGTTTTCAAATGTTTTCTAAATGAATAACTGTGTTGGATCGTATTTGTATATATAATGTAGTGTAATTGTGTACTTGCACTAGCTATTCGAATGTTAACCCCTTAAATGGGGGAAATGCGTTTTATACATTTCAGGTACCAGGCGAGCTGAGGAGCCGGCATGGGACACGCATGTAAAAGATAGCCCAACATGATGATGAGGCTCGAGTCGGTGTCATCTCTTTTACTATATTTATTCCATTATTGTTAAATGATGTCGTTGAAGTCCCCTGTGTGCGCATTGAATACATTTCGCTCTTTGTTTTGTTGGTATTGAACTAAAATGTTTTGGCCGAGGCCACAACCCTACTTGTTATGGTAAATGTGTTTTGTGGGATTCTTTTATGAATTTGGTGTCTTGTGTTAGCCTGGTAGACCTTTTCAAGGTTCTATGGCGTGTAACGTCTCTTATGAGATTTGTGGTGTTACATTTATGGTATCAGAGCGTTAGGTTATGAATGCCTAGGCTGTTGGTTAATTTTGGGTCTATCAGTCGTGTCCTTAGAGTCAGTCGTTGAGCATAATATCATCGTGCTACCATCTTTTCGTGCGACTCGTGGCTGTAAGTCTCCTCGAACTCTTATGTTTCTGTAATTCATTTCCCTTGTGTAGATTGGAATTGTGAGTTGTGGTACCAACTTTGTAAACTGTGAATTTTTCTGATATTGTTCTTTTCAATCCTTTTCTTAAGTATGTTGAGAGGTCGAGGTAGACCAGCTAGGGGGCGCGGTCGAGGCCGTGGTTGTGGTGCTATTAGTGAGAAAGTTCTGTTTACTCAGTCCTCTGCAGATTCGGCCTCTCATTCAGTGCCGAATACTCTACCCTTGAGTTCTAACGGGCAACAGAATTTTTCAGTCAGTCAGGATCAAATAATACCGAAATTAGAGCTACCGCTGTACTTCAGCAGTTGGTAGCTCAGCTCGCTCAGATAGCTCAGGGTGGACGACAGAATCCGCCCCCGACTCTAGAAGAAGAAGCTAGTAAATGGCTTCAGAAAGTAACCAAGATGCACCCCCCTCGCTTCGCTGATTCTACTGACTCCCTGGGTTGGGAGAATTGGCTTTTTCGGATTAATAGGATGTTTGATGTCGTGGCTTGTCCTAGCGACAGGAGGGTACATATTGCTCAGTACCTCCTGGATAAGAAAGCTGCGGAGTGGTGGGAAGTTGTGATGCCCAGGGACCATTTAGCTACCTGGGAGGAGTTTAAGACTGCTATGGAAGCGGAGTATTGCCCACCTACGGTTCGAGAGTGTAGGATTGTGGAGGTATTTACTGCTACGCCTCAGGATAGACCAATCTCCCAGGCCATCATCACTTATAACCATCAGTTGGGATATGTGAAAGATCAAGTGAGGACCGAGGCTGATAAGATTCGCTACTTCAATATGCGCATGAAGCCTCATATCAGACAGAGCATAGCATCACTCATGTGTACCACATTGAAGGAGTACCAGGATCGCGCCCTAGCGATTGAGATGGCAGTCCCGGAGTCAGACTTGTGTTCCAAGGCAAAGAAATAGAAGACTGCTGGCAGTTTTTCAGCCGGTAAGGGTGGTCGATTTTCGAAGTCTCAGTCTGCTCCTGCATCTGGGAAGAGATCGTTCCCTCAGGCCGGAGGTCTACAGAGTAACCATCCGGTTCAGTCTTCAGTCCCTGGTGGCAGAGTTTTCTTTAACTGCAATCGTCCAAAGCATGTAGTGAAAGATTGTCCTTTTCCGTTAGTTAACTGCTTCACATGCGGGCAGAGTGGACATCGGGCAGCCAACTGTGAGAGGTCTACCAGAGCAGCCAGAGCTCCGACTTCCACCTCAGTGCACAAGGAAAACAGTGTTGACCAGAGGATGCCAGTCACTCAGACCCCTCATAGTTCAGGCCGTGGTAGGGGTTGGGGCCAGTCGGACCGCCAAGCAGTATCTAGTTTGGGCTCAGTACACCCTCGTTTATATCAGCTGAGACGTGCGGAGGAGACAGACGTCCTAGTGGCATCGGGTACCACTCATATCCTTTATCATCCAGTTTCGGTGCTTTTTGATTCGGATGCTAGTCACTCTTTTATTGCTTCAGATTGTATATGTCGTATCGGTACTGACTGCTTGTTCGAGTGTGAACCGTTTGTAGTGGGTATGCCTAGTGAGGATCATATGGTTGGGAACCGAGAAGTTAGATATTGCCCAGTGAGGATCGGGAGCCAGGATTAGCCCTCGAACCTCATTGTCGTAGACCTTAAGGGTGAGGATTTGATCCTCGGGGACGATTGGTTGGACCGTCACGGTGCTATCATGAACTATCGGACTCGTACTATCTTGATATAGTCCGAGGATGGCACAGAGCATACTCTCGTCGGTTGTAAGACGGGTAGATTGGAAAATGTGATTAGTGCCTTGAAGGCGATGAAACTTCTGAACCAGGGTTGTGTAGGCTACTGGTGTTATGCCTTGAAAGCAGAAGATGGTGGAGTTGACATGTCGTCGATTTCAGTTGCGAACGAGTATCCTGACGTATTTTTGGACGACTTGACGGGATTACCACCGCAGCGGAAAGTTGAGTTCCCTATTGATCTAGAGCCGAACGCGGCTCCTGTTTCTCGAGCGTCGTACCGTATGGCACCATCAGATATGTTAGAGTTGAAGAATCAGTTGGGGGAGTTGTTAGATAAAGGGTATATTCGACCGAGTGCATCAGCTTGGGGTGCACCTGTGCTTTTTGTTAAGAAGAAGGATGGATCGCTTCATTTATGCATCGACTATCGATAATTAAACAAGTTGACCATAAGAAACAAGTACCCTTTGCCCCAGATCGATGACTTATTTGATCAGCTTCAGGGAGTGACAGTCTTTTTGAAGATTGATTTACGATCGGGCTACTACTAGTTGAGGATTCGGGACAGTGATATACTGATAGCTGCTTTTTGGACGAGATATGGCCATTACGAGTTTGTGGTTATGCTTTTCGGGCTAACCAATGTCCCAGCAGTGTTCATCCAGTTGATGAACAAAGTTTTTATTGAGTATCTGGACAAATTTGTAGTCGTCTTTATTGACGACATTCTTATCTATTCCCGGAGTCAGGAGGAGCACGCTTTACATCTTTGGATTGTGTTAGACATTTTGAGAGCTGAACAGTTGTACGCGAAGTTCTCTAAGTGTGAGTTTTGGATCAAGGAAGTGATATTCCTCGGGCACGTGATTTCAGCGGAGGGAGTTCGGGTAGATCCGCAGAAGATAGAGACAGTGATGGCATGGGAACCGCCTAAGAATGTGAAGGAACTGAGGAGTTTTTTGGGACTTGCAGGCTATTACCGTAGATTTGTTGAAGGATTTTCTAAGATCGCTAGACCACTCACTCAGTTACTCCAGAAGACTCAGAAGTTCGAGTGGGACGCAGATGGACATAATAGCTTTGATGAGTTGAAGAGACGGTTGACTACCGCACCAGTTTTAGCTTTGCCTCAGGGGAACGAGGATTTTGTGGTTAATAGTGATGCTTCGGGCCTCAGGCTCAGATGTGTTTTGATGCAGAGAGATAAGGTTATTGCTTATGCGTCCCGTCAGTAGAAACCTTACGAAGCAAATTACCCTACGCATGATTTAGAGTTAGCTGCGGTCGTCTTCGGTTTAAAAATCTGGAGGCATTATCTCTATGGGTCGTCATGTAAGATTTACACGGATCACAAGAGTCTGAAGTATATCTTCAGTCAGAAAGAGTTGAACATGAGACAGAGTAGGTGGTTGGAGCTAATTAAAGATTACGATCTCAAGATTCTTTATCATTCGGGCAAGGCCAATGTTGTGGCAGATGCGTTGAGTCGTAAGCCGATGGCGCTATAGATGTTAGAGGTACTTATGCCTCATAGCAGGATCCAATGGGATTTGATTTGTCAGGATATCGAGGTTTGGGTTTAGAGAGTTCACGGTCAGTTATGTGCGTTAGAAATCACTTCGTCTTTGGTTGATGATATCAAGGCGAGACAGTATGATGATCCATTTTTAGTCCAGTTGAGGGAGGACGTGAAGAAGGGGAAAGCCCCTGGATTTGTGGTTCAGGATGATGGAATTTTGAGATTTTCGCGGCAGTTTATGTGTACCGAGTGATGTTGAGTTGATACAGAAGATCCTAAGTGAAGCTCATACTACGCCTTATTCCATACATCCTGGTACGAGCAAAATGCGAAATGATTTAAGGAGTAACTACTGGTGGAGCAATTTGAAGACGAACGTTAGCGAGTTTGTGGCGAAGTGTTTGACCTGTCAGCAGGTTAAGATCGAACATTAGCGACCCGCATGGTTATTACAACCACTTCCCATTCCAAAGTGGAAGTGGGAGGACATTTCCATGGATTTCGTTACTAGTATGCCTAGGACTAGGACTGGAATGAACATGATTTGGGTTATTGTTGATCGACTAACCAAATCAGCTCATTTTCTGGGCATTAAGGATACTTGGGGGCCGGAGAGAGTAGCACGAGTGTTTATTACAGAGATTGTAAGAGTATTGTTTCAGACCGAGACGGCCGGTTTGTATCACATTTTTGGCAGGCTGTTCATCGAGCTTTGGGGATTGAGTTGAGACTCAGCACATCCTACCACCCTCAGACAGACGGACAGTTAGAGCGGACTATACAGACGCTGGATGATATGTTGAGAGCCTGTGCTTTAGACTGGAAAGATGATTGGAAGTCGCACTTGCCGTTGATCGAGTTCACATACAACAATAGTTGGCACGCCTCGATCAAAATGGCACCATTTGAGGCATTGTATGGAAGGAGGTGCAGATCGCCATTGTGTTTTGATGATGCATCCGAGATGACTGGCACTGAACCAGATATGGTAGTTGAGACGGGATAAAAGATTACTTTGATTCGTGATAGGTTGTTAACGGCCCAGAGTTGACAGAAATCTTATGCTGACACGCATCGCCGTCCGTTGGAGTTTGAGGTGGGGGACCATGTTTTGCTTGAGGTGTCGCCGACATGGGGAGTTTACCGCTTCGGCCGGAAGGGTAAACTTAGTCCGAGATATATTGGACCGTTCGAGATTTTAGAGAGAGTTGGAGATCTTGCATATCGGTTAGGATTGCCCCCGTCCTTGAGTCACGTGCATAACGTATTTCATGTTTCCCAGCTTAAGAATTATGTATCGGACCCTTGCCATATTATTGATTTTGGAGAGATTGAGTTGGGTCCTGACATTACCTTCGAAGAGTGTTGCGATATTTCTTAAACGCAAGTGCACGTTATCGTATACAAGTAATAAAGTGATGAGTGAGTATCGTTTCCACGAGGACTGAATCACTAACTACCGATTTTATGTATTCTAGTTTTATTTGAACAATTGAACTTTGGTTTTGCAATTAATTACTAAAAGAATTAATAAAAGACTAGACAGTAAAAACGACCGCTTGAAGAAAGAGAATCAAATGATGAATAAGTCTAGGATTCTGAATCCACCTCGGTTTATCCGAATTTACTCTCGATTATCTGAAGTTAATGATTTTCCCAATTTATTGAAGGCGAAGATTGCTAATATCCTCTACCGCCTCTCCCGAGGTCAATAGATTTTTCTAAAGGCGAATAACGCACTCTATCCCTAGGTGAATTAATTCGTCAATAGGCAAAAAGCATAAAATCTCCAAAAGGCCACGTAGTTCCTATGAGTATATTCCTATCTCACAAGATAAAACGGTCCTCACCAATAGTTCCTCACCAACTCTCCTCTCCCGATTCGAATTGAATGATTAAAATAATACAACTATTGGCCAGATAATTGAAAGCATTAAACACGATTGGGAAAACTCACCAAAAAGGGAATTAAATAGATAATCTCAAGCAAATCCGTCAAAACATCGGTTTCATCAAAATCCTAGATTAGGGTTTTAGCCTGATATGCTAAATAATGAAAATACAGAATTAATAGATAAAAGCATGAAAATCAAACGCAGATGAAGAGCTCGGATTCCTCCGTTCTTCTGGCTTCCGCCCTCTGCCCTTGATGTCTTCTGCTTCTATCGTCTGCGATAATCTTCTGTGTTCTTCCTTTTCCCAAGCCTCCAAGATGATTAATTAGGGTCTTAAACCCTTATTTATAGCTCTCAACAGTCTCCAAATCGCGTTCGTGTGAATCAGTCGAGAACTGGCTTCAAAACGGCCTAAATCCGCGCGGAGCACACTAAAACTGCCCTGTGTGCCGCGGCTCACTTAATCTGTGCCGCGACACATGGCGTCCAGGTTAAAAACTGGGCGCTGTGACTTTTTTCTGGGCCGCGGCTCACTGATCGTGCCGCGCACGCAGTACGCCTACTCGTGCTCGCCGGTTGCCTTCCTGTGCTGCGGCTCACTTGCCTTGTGCCGCGGCCCACGGCCAAAATTCGCCATTTTCGCCTGTTTTGCCTCGTTTTAGCTTCCAGACTACAATTTCCTGTCAAACATACAAGAATAAGACATTAAAAGCTCATTTATGCAATTTTACTCGCCAAAATAATACTAAATAATGATAAATAAGCGTATAAAAATACGCCTAACAAATACCCCCAAACTTGAGCCTTTGCTTGTCCTCAAGCAAAAAGAATTAATTTCAACAAAAGAATATCGTGAATAATCTTGCAACTCATAGTGCTCAACCTAATCAATACTATCCTGAAATTCTCTCTGAATAATACGAGTATCGTAATAGCGAGCTACACTCAGAACACTGATTCCACAAAGTAACCAAGTTCAGTCCTAATCACTCGTTCATGAAGAAAATCCAGCACAAAGATTAACAAACGTGAATCTAATCGACCGTCAATATGAAAGGTTAAAATAAACGAGCTAAATTCGCCTGCTCCACGCCTAATGGCAAAATTTTCACGAGTTTCATAAAAAATAACCCTCGGACAGTATTCCCTTATATATATGCTCAAGAAATTGATTCGAGTTGACCACTAGGTTCGGATATCGGGATATTTCATCGGGATAATCCTAGGGTGGAACTTCCATTCTCATGTATTGGGAAACCGTTTGACGTAAAAGACACTCATGGGGCACATGGATGCTTCTAGTTACTAAGTTCCTCCACAATGAGAAACAACTCGAATAGCTAATTCCCGCATGTCCGAATCAAGGTCGCTGTTTTACGCGAGAGTAAACAATGGGTCACGCGAGTACCCCCGGTTACTAGGCTCCCTATCATCGGCACATGTGAGATTTCTAAATCACTAGTCTAATCAGGGTCGTCGTTTTACGCGAGAGTAAACAACGGGTCACGTGAATACCCCCGGTTACTAGACTTCCCATCATAGAACAGAAATATCTCGACTTTTGGGAAAGACTGGCCGACTCTAAACTCAATCTAAGTGCCAACACGACTTATGTAACTGGATGACTAGCTAACCGAAAAATGTAACCAAACGTATCAACGGCGATTTTAAAACACGTCTGTATCCTCTCTTATCCGCCAAGACCTCTACAATCACGAAAAAAATTTCGGACCTAAATGAAGACTTAGCAGAAACAGAAATCACTGACTACAACCCGACTAAAACTCGACCGTTTCTTCAGAGAGAAAAATAGTGTCGTAACATCAGTATTACACAATTAGAAGCACGAAAAATTCACGAGTAATAGTAAAATCATGACAAGAAAGGCTATCGACAAAAAGATAACTAGAAATAACAAAAAGTGCAACGAAATAAGTACAGCAGTGAATGTGGCAACAGAAATAGACCCCCCCAAACTTAGGACGTACATTGACCTCAATGGACAAAATATAATATGCAATAAAAAGTGAAAGGTCAAGTACTCCCCTCCAATCCTCTCACGAGCTGGCGCCGGCATCATCCGGTGAGGAGGGTGGTGTGGCTGGCCGAGCAGGTGCAATAAATGGCCCGTCCGGGTGCAAAATGTGGGTCGTCCATGCGGCAAGGTGCTCCTGGTGGTAGGCGTCCCTCGCTTCCAGACGCCTTGACTCACGCCGGTTGGCCCGGCGGGCCTGCTCTCGCATCTCGTCCCTGACGGCAGCAATGAAGCTCTCCCTCTCCGTCCGCTGCTCCTCTCTCATGGCAGCCAGCATACTCTCTCTCTCTCCTCGTCTCCTCTCTCTCTCCTCATATCCTCTCTCTCTCTCCTCATATCCTCCCTCATCCCATCGAACATCGCCTGCAATCTCTCTCTCGCGGCGACGGCCGGCATCCGCCCGCTCCCGTGTCGCGAAGGGGCTCTGGGACCCTCGTGGGCCTCATCCAGTAGAAATCCTCTCCCCCGAGCGTGCGCCGTTGCTCCTCCCCACTGGTCAAAATGTGAGATGATGCGGTGGTCGATCGGGGCCTGGGGAGCTAGCATCGGCTCGTCGTTCGACCACGTCAGCCCCGACTGCCGGCACAGAGCGCAGATAAGAGAGGGGTGCTTCAACCCCGTCTTGGCCCCTCCCTGAATACACTGGAATATAGATCGGACCAAGAGAGGGGCCACATCGAATCGCAGCCCGGATGTGATAGCATATAGTGTCCGGGCGCGGGAGAGAAAAACAGTGCGGATCTGAGATGTGGGGTATATATGAGCGCAGATAAAATATAGCCAGGCACGCCCGATCCGACTGAGGCGCGAGCTCTTAAAGTGGAAAGTGGAAGAACCCGGTGCGCGCCGCTCCTAGTCGGAGTCCGGTTGCGTAAGAGTCTCGAGCAGAGCCTCCTTCGTGAGGCTAGCTATAACTCGGTCATAAGCCGTCTCCTCTACCACCGGCAGCCCAAACAACCTCCGAATAGCAGCTACAGAAAAATCAACCATAATACCTCGGACATCGACCTGAGTCCGAGTGTCTGACTGCTGCAACATCTGGCCTGCCTGAATGTGCTTCAATAACGCGCTGGCATAGAACTCCTGCACTATCGAGATTACCGCTGGCTCGGGGGGTGCAGCGAAACGGGCCCACCCCATCTCGTCTATCATGGTAAGCAGTTCCCCGTCTTGGGGGGCTGGAGTGAATCCCCTTTCCGGGATAAGAGGTCGCAGCCGAATATTCTCGTTGAAGATTTTGTGGATCTCCGGGTCAGAAAACTGGTGCGCCTCCGACTCGGTGCGACTACGAGAAGTTTCCCCTCGAGTGGCGGACGACTGAGTCCTGGCCCTCTTGCTCAGCTTCATAGTCCTAGCCATAGCGAGTCCTGAAAAAATTAAACACCAGATTTTACTTACTTAAACAATAACGAGAATAATCATCACTCGGCTAAAGATATCCGGCCGTAAATCAAGAATTTAACAAGATAGCATAGTCGTGAGATAAAAATAAAATTTGAACTTTAACGTTTAAACTAGACGTAAGGGTTGGGCTTGCTGTAATTTCAGAACGAATACATTGCACAAAAATTCACAATATTGACTTAACAAAGAAAATTTTTCATTCAGACTTTTCATCAAACACTTGAAGGGCATGAGTTTAATTGAAGAACAAATATGACAATAGCTCGATTAAATCCCCAAGAACAACAACACAACTCATTCGTCATGACAAACGACACATTCATATCAAAACTTCATATTCCCCAATCTTAATAAGACTTTGAAAACTATCAACACAATCAATATTTCATGAATAACAACATCTCATTTCGCAAGTCATGAAGCAATTAATACCAAGGATTGAGACTTACCTTGATTAGCTTTGAGAGATGCAAGAAGAAAGAGAGAAGAAGAAGGTTTCTTGGCCGAACGCTTCGTGCAGAGGAAGGAAAAGAGGGGAAGGATTTGTACCTGGGTGTCGGCCGAATTCGGGTTATAAGATACCTGGGATGTTCAAATTCCGCAAGGTGTGCCGCGGCACCGAGTACAGTCCCTTTTTCCCGCTCGTTTGTTTTGTTGTGGGCCGCTGTTCATCTTCCGTGTGCCGCGGCTCAGGGCTCAAGTGTGTCGCGGCTCAGTAATGTTGTGCCGCGGCACAGAGTACAGAAAGTTTAGCTCTCTCTTTCGATTTGTGTGTGCCGCGGCTCACAAGCCTTGTGCCGCGGCTCAAGCATAAATTTCTCCCCTGGGACTTTTCCTGCACAGAATTTTAAGAAGAACACGTCAAGAGCGAGAGGTAAAAGTAAATCAAAGCACAAAATGATGAAATATAAAAATTCAAGAATGCAAGAAAAATACAGAAACGCAACAATCTACAACTAAGAACTCGGGTTGCCTCCCGAGAAGCGCTAAGTTTATAGTCTTCAGCTGGACCTATTAAAAATAAATAAGTTCGCTTTTCGCAAACTCCATTTGATCTCCACCCCGTTCATCGAACCGTTAATATGGTTTTTAAAATTTTGACCATCGGTCATTAACGATTTGATTTTCGGTTCGGACACCCAATGTTGGTTGCAGAAAGGTTTTGACGAGAACAACTTTCCGAAACACCCGTTTTTCTCATGACTAGACGTCCGTTTGACTTCCGGCTTATTTTCCTCTTTCACGAACGAGCTTATGATAGCAGCAGATTTTTTCGATTGTGGCTGGTCAGATGGCGATGATTGCATGTTCACATGCTTGAGAAATGCGACTTGTTCTACATCGTTCTTAAAAGTCGGATCATCTGAAACGGAATCTGAATTTTTCGACCGACGATTGTTTCGGTGTCTTTCTTTCGCAATGGCCTCCACACTTTCACTTTGAGAGCTCTTATCAACACCTCCCGGACATGAAAAGGATTTGAACACTTGGAACGTAACATGCTCGTCTTGAACTCGCAGAGTTAATTCCCCTTTTTCCACGTTTATAAGAGTTCTGCCGGTCGCTAAAAATGGTCGTCCCAAGATAATCGGGATATCTTGATCTTTCTCCATGTCGAGAACAATAAAATCCGCTGGAAAGATAAATTTATCCACTTTTACTAACACATCCTCAATCACTCCCCTCGGATACTTAATAGATCGATCCGCTAATTGCAAGGAGACCGTCGTCGGCTTTGCTTCTCCAATTCCCAGCTTCTTGAAAATAGACAGAGGCATGAGGTTAATACTAGCACCGAGATCGCACAACGGCTTATTAAAAGAGAGATTTTCCATGGTGCACGGTACGTTGAAACTTCCCGGATCTTTCAATTTTGGTGGAAGCTTCTTCTGAAGAATCGCGCTGCACTCCTCCGTCAAGGCGACTGTCTCAAACTCCTCGAGTTTTCTTTTCTTTGACAAGATCTCTTTCATAAATTTAACATAGCTTGGCATTTGCTCCAACGCGTCGGTAAATGGAATGTTAATATGAAGCTTCTTGAACACGTCGAGGAACTTAGAGAATTGCTTGTCCGCCTTTTTATGCTGTAATCTCTGTGGAAACGGGACAGATGGAACATATGCTTTCGGATTATCTGGAAACGTTATCGAGAGTTTCCAATCTTGTGATTCCTCCGTCGCTAAATTTTTCTTCTCCTCAATTTCACTTCTCTTTTCACTTCTCTCGGGCTGGTCACACACCTCCTTCCCGCTTCTCAAACTGATCGCATTTAGACTTTCTCTAGGATTTGTCTCGGTCGTACTTGGCAATGCTCCCTCCAGGCGGGCTGTCAACACATTAGCAATCTGGCCCAGTTGGACTTCCAAGTTGTGAATGGAGATGGAATGATTTTGCAATGTCGCTTCTGTACGGGTCATGAATTGACTCGTATTCGCTGCCAATTTCACAATTGCTTCCTCGAGAGAAACTTTTGGAGCGGGAGGAGGCTGCTGTTGGTTTTGAGTGAACGGAGGCTGGTTCGAGTTCTGTCCGTTTCTCCACGAGAAGTTGGGATGATTACGCCACCCCGGATTATACGTGTTGGAGTACGGATTATTTTGCCGGTTTCCGTTTCCTACGAACTGAGCTTGTTCAATTTGGGGCTGCTCGAATGGGTTTCCGACTTGGCACTCCGCGCTAGGGTGAGATCCGTTACACCAATTGCAAGACTCAATGGTAACGGGGGAAGGAGCATGAGAAAATGCTTGAAGCTGCTGCGTTAATGCTGCGACTTGAGCTGACAATGTAGATATCGGGTCATTACTCGAAATTTCCATAACTTGCTTCGGCGTTATTCGTTCGGATGGCCATTGATAAGCATTAGCGGCCATAGCTTCCAACAACGAGTGTGCTTCAACCATCGTCTTTCCCATTAAAGCTCCACCGGCGGCTGCATCCACGAGAGTGCGTTTAGAGGCACTCAATCCATTGTAGAACGTCTGAATCTGAAGCCAGTCCGGAAGGCCGTGATGTGGACATCTCCGTAACAAATCTTTGTATCGCTCCCACGCCTCGTGAAGCGATTCCATATCATACTGACCAAAGGTAGTGATTTCGTTTCTCAGTCTCGCCGTCTTAGAAGGTGGGAAGAATTTAGCAAGGAAGGCTTGCGCTAACTCTGCCCATGTCGTGATCGACCCCGGCGGTAAGGAATTCAGCCAAAATTTCGCTTTATCCCTCAAAGAGAAAGGGAAAAGCCATAATCGGATAGCATCGTCGGTGATACCATTGTTCTTGAACGTGTCACAAATCTCGAGAAAAGAAGCAATATGTGCGTTGGGGTCATCGTTCGGCAATCCACAAAACTGGCTAGATTGTACCATCTGAATGATTGCAGGCTTGATTTCGAAGTTGTTCGCCTGAATGGTGGGATGCCGAATCCCCAAAAAGTTTGCGTTAATTTGTGGCATAGCATAATCTCGAAGTGCCATTTCCGGTTGAGCTTGCTGCACAATATTATTTCCTCCGTGAATTTCGATATTTTCAGCCATAGTGACTGTTGTCGGTAGCTCTCGTTTCTCCTTCTTCTTTCTCCTAAGAGTGCGCTCGAGTTCGGTATTCAAAGGTAGTAAGCCTTTGTTACCGAGTTTTCTCATGCACTACCCGAAAAATTCCTGAAAGAAAAAAACAAATAAATAAATAAACTTAAATACACGAAAATAAGTAAATAAAAACATTCAAACTAAGACTAGAAATACTGAAATCGATATTAGCAAAAATTTCAGTCCCCAGCAACGGCGCCAAAAACTTGTTGCGATATTTCTTAAACGCAAGTGCACGTTATCGTATACAAGTAATAAAGTGATGAGTGAGTATCGTTCCCACGAGGACTGAATCACTAACTACCGATTTTTATGTATTCTAGTTTTATTTGAACAATCGAACTTTAGTTTTGCAATTAATTACTAAAAGAATTAATAAAAGACTAGACAGTAAAAACGATCGCTTGAAGAAAGAGAATCAAATGATGAATAAGTCTAGGATTCTGAATCCACCTCGGTTTATCCGAATTTACTCTCGATTATCTGAAGTTAATGATTTTCCCAATTTATTGAAGGCGAAGATTGCTAATATACTCTACCGCCTCTCCCGAGGTCAATAGATTTTTCTAAAGGCGAATAACGCACTCTATCCCTAGGTGAATTAATTCGTCAATAGGCAAAAAGCATAAAATCTCCAAAAGGCCACGTAGTTCATATGAGTATATTCCTATCTCACAAGATAAAATGGTCCTCACCAATAGTTCCTCACCAACTCTCCTCTCCCGATTCGAATTGAATGATTAAAACAATACAACTATTGGCCAGATAATTGAAAGCATTAAACACGATTGGGAAAACTCAACAAAAAGGGAATTAAATAGATAATCTCAAGCAAATCCGTCAAAACATCGGTTTCACCAAAATCCTAGATTAGGGTTTTAGCCTGACATGCTAAATAATGAAAATACAGAATTAATAGATAAAATCATGAAAATCAAACGCAAATGAAGAGCTCGGATTCCTCCGTTCTTCTGGCTTCTGCCCTCTGCCCTTGATGTCTTCTGCTTCTCTCGTCTGCGATAATCTTTTGTGTTCCTCCTTTTCCCAAGCCTCCAAGATGATTAATTAGGGTCTTAAACCCTTATTTATAGCTCTCAACAGTCTCCAAATCGCGTCCGTGTGAATCGGTCGAAAATTGGCTTCAAAACGGCCCAAATCCGCGCGGAGCACACCAAAACCGCCCTGTGTGCCGCGGCTCACTTAATCTGTGCCGCGGCACATGGCGTCCAGGTTAAAAACTGGGTGCTGTGACTTTCTTCTGGGCCGCGGCTCACCTGGACTGTGCCGCGGCACAGAGTACAGTCGACTCTGGTGCCTGCTGGTTGCCTTCCTGTGTCGCGGCTCACTTGCCTTGTGCCGCGGCCCACGGCAAAAATTCGCCGTTTTCGCCCGTTTTGCCTCGTTTTAGCTTCCAGACTACAATCTCCTGTCAAACATACAAGAATAAGACATTAAAAGCTAATTTATGTAATTTTACTCGCCAAAATAAATAATGATAAATAAGCGTATAAAAATACGCCTAACAAAGAGAGATCGATTCAGATTTTGGAACGTCGTGTGAAGCAACTTAGGCACAAAACCATTCCGTTGAAGTGCAATGGTCGAGACATGGATCCGAGGAAGCCACGTGGGAGACGGAATAGAATGTGAAATTGAGATATCCTAAGTTATTCGCTTTGTAAGTTTCGGGACGAAACTTATTTTTAGGGGGAGAGAATGAATATCCGCACTTCCTATTTTTAGTAATTTCTATTCTTAGTGTATTTTTATTTTGGACGACAATATCCGCACTTCCTATTTTTAGTAATTTCTATTCTTAGTGTATTTTTATTTTGGACGACTTGCTTGTTGTTGTTTTGGAATTCTGAAACTATTTTGTTCTGTATCCATGACCATCCGGACGAGTTTCGGAGTTGTTTTGATGAGATTTTACTTATTGTGTAACTTTTCCGCATTGAGGCTCAATTCTCGTAAATCTCGTTCTATACTGACGTTTCATAACTTCTTTGAGTTCTTTTAATGATTTTGGATATGTTATAACTTTCTGAATTTTCGTTCAGGCCTCGAGTTTAGATTTTCGAATGTTCTGGATATGTTTTGTAAATTCTTATTATTTTGAGTGTTGATGTTAATACTCGTTTATTCCGATCTTCGTGTGGTCGGAGGCATGTGATGGTTGTTATGCTTAACTCGTCAGTAGGGAACTTTAGTATATCCGGTGGACTTATCCTTGTGTATTTTCATCTCCGGTGGTTGTCGAGCCGTTATTTTTCAGAATACAGGGCTGACCAACATTCTGGGCTAAGTTATGGCCATAAGGTCGCATGTATTACGGCCGTAACTCTCCATGTGTTACGGCCGTAATGCCACCTTTGTAATGGCCGTAATGATGGCGTGAAATTGGTCCAGTGAGTTCTGGGTCACCATTACGGCCGTAATGGTGCACATGTTACGGCCGTAACACTACCCAGTATATTAAACTGGGAAGCGGTTTTCTCCTTCATTTTTCATCCTTCTCTTCTTCTTTTCGCGACGGGAGCGATTTCCAAGCATAGGGTTCGTCCGATTTCACCCAAACTCTATTGGGAAAGTATATCCAGGCATCATATCATCATTCTAACATCAAATCATCCGTTGTTCATCTTCAAATCAAGGTATATTCTTAGAACCCTAGTATTTGGGGGATTTTGGGATTTGGCATGATTTCACCATTTGAAACTGACTTAGCTTTGGATAAGTTGTTAGATTACGATTGTGTAATTGTAATCCCTTACTTTCATTATAGTTTAATGGATTAAAATTCGAGATTTTCACCGTTAATAGATTAGAATCGATTATGACTTCATAGTGACCGATGAATTGTCCCAACGGGTAGAACTAGGATGAATTCCTACGTTTCCACAATATTGATTGTTCGTATATCGTTATTGTGTTAGGAGCAGGTTTGTGAAGATTATTCGGACCGAAAACTTTGCTTTTGCCATTTCCTTCACATCATTTTACTCAAGGCAAGTACATGTATTACATTTCGTCATGTGGTGTATGGCTTCGATGCGATCATGAATTGTGATACCATGTGTGTGTTGATGTTCTTCCAGCCAGGGACAGTCTGACGGGGCCTCTGGGGGCCGATACTAATGGGTACGGCTGCGGAAGTGGTTTCCCACCTAGGGACGGTCCGACAGGGCCTCTAGGGGTCGATACTAATGGGTACGGCCGCGGGTTACCATGTATGGATAATGTTGTGATGAAATGAGTTGATGAAATGTCATAAAAATGATGTTTGACGCAATAAGTGATATTCCGGAATATTGTTTTCAAATGTTTTCTAAATGAATAACTGTGTTGGATCGTATTTGTATATATAATGTAGTGTAATTGTGTACTTGCACTAGCTATTCGAATGTTAACCCCTTAAATGAGGGAAATGCATTTTATACATTTCAGGTACCGGGCGAGCTGAGGAGCCAGCACGAGACATGCATGTAAAAGATGGCCCAGCATGATGATGAGGCTCGAGTCGGTGTCATCTCTTTACTATATTTATTCCGTTATTGTTAAATGATATCGTTGAAGTCCCTGTGTGGGCATTGAATACATTTCGCTCTTTATTTTGTTGGTATTGAACTAAAATGTTTTGGCCGAGGCCACGACCCTGCTTGTTATGATAAATGTGTTTTGTGGGATTCTTTTGTGAATTTGGTGTCTTGTGTTAGCCTGGTAGACCTTGTGAATGTTCTATGGCGTGTAACGTCTCTTATGAGATTTGGGGTGTTACAATCAAGACCCTCATAGCATTTTGACTAGCCGCCTGGTTCTGATGACCAAACATCTTGCCGAGATTTTTCATCATCTCCGCGGCCGTGCCCATACTCTGATGCTGATGCTGCAATGCATTTGCTAAAGAAGCTAAGATGTAACACTGAGCCATCTCATTAGATTTCCTCCATTTGCGAAATTCTTTCACCTCGTCGGGTGTCAAATCCGCATCTGGTTCAAATGGGCATTCTTCAGTTGGAACAACTTGTGTTCTTCAGCAGTCAAGACAAATTAAGATTACATTTCCAATCAGCAAAGTTAGTGCCATCTAGTTTGTATTATTTGAGAATTACAGCAAGTGGATTGAAAAACATCTGAGATAAAATAAAAACATTCATCACATAATGCATAGCAAAATATATTGAAAAACCTTAAAAAACACAATATGTATGCTAGCAATCATCACCTCGAAAAATCCACATATGCAAAGCCACGATCGTGTGGACGTTTACACACACATTTTTCAAGTAGAGTTTTACGTCTTTAATTTTATATCTAGTTAATTTACGTTATGACAAATAAAATTAATAGTTGGTTCCTCTTGACCATGTATTAATTAACATAGATTCCAATGGGGATTTATTAATTAATACACCTAAGTGAACACCATAATTTAACAACCTTAAAGTATTAAATAATAGTCCTACAGATGGAGAGGTCCTATCATAAAAAATAATATTTACCTTTCGTTATCACTTGAAATTTAAAACTAGTGAACCTATAATTAGCACATCCGATATGGAGGAAGACCCTAATGTCAACGCGCATGCTAATTACTTCACAACTTAAATTAATTATGGAGCCCAATTTGATTTTATTTTAAAATAAATAAATAAATTTAATCACTTAGTTATTTTAGCCTTAAGGTTTTTAATTTTCTCATCCTAACATGCAAGAAACATATCACGCATACATCCATACATGTCATACATCCAAAACAATAAAAACCAACAATAAAATAAATTGGATAATTAAATCCAATTATCATGGGTTTTATTCCTGATTTTGAATAACGCGAAAATCTTCGGCTCGAAATCTCCCAGTGCTTCAAGCATCTCGTCACCTCTTCCCAGTTGACCCACAAAATTTCCAAATTAGGAAACTTTTTTTCCATGCAAAAATAATTGCACAAGAAAATTCCAAATTTAAATATTGTGCACCAACGGACGCAACGAACGGTGGAAAAACGAATTGGACCATATACCGGACGACCCAACCCGGACAAACTGAGCTGCTGCATAACCTGACCCGACCAGTGACATGATCTGCAGCCTGGACCGCATGCCCTCGTCCGTACCCGATCGGCAACTTCTCAGTCCCGGTCGGTTCATCCGATTAGGACTTCTTTCCGAGCGGGACTCCTTTTTCATTTGTGCTTTGTGTACTCCAATTCGATTACAATTTTATACGAAATAAAATACATCGAATTTACAACAAAATTACAAGAAAAAAATAAAATCCTATTCTACCCATGGATTTTCTCACGGGAGAAACTTATACATGCCTCAAAACTGGGCCAAATTTACAAAACGCATAAAAGTAAACTAAAATCATATAGCCATGATAATTGGACTATATACCTGCAAGAAAATTCTAGCAAATATATTCCAAATATCATCATATATGAAAAATTTTTAAATTGCTAACAATTAGTCACAAAATTAATTAAATTGAACGGAACTTAAAGACCGGCTCCGATACTAATTATTGAATAAACGCATCCGGAGCATCGGGTTTGGATTTATTAAAATCGGCCCTCAATAATCGGATCTATTTAGGCTCGTCAAATAATTAATTAAACAGATTAATAAGTAATTTAAACAAACAATATTAGTCTACGCGTCTAACTATGATAATTCGTAGTATTCTCATCTAGATATAAAAGATCTACGAATACATTACCTTTGAATCAAAGTCTTCGAATCTTTACTCGACCTCCTTTATATTTCTATCTTTAGATCTTCTAGAGTATTTATCACCGCCTATATCCAAATGTCGTGTGGGCAACAATCTACCGGACTTTCATGAACAACAACTTGAAATCAACCGAACCCCTTAATGCTTACTGTCACTCGATTTTTTATTTCTTTATTTTCTAGTATTAGTAAACACTCTTAGAAAATTAATATGTTATCTAAATTATAGAATCAAATACATAAGTCAAGATCTACAATTAAACACAAGAAAAAATATCGAACTAAAAAGCTTGGTAAAGGTTGTTTCGGCCGAGACCCTATGTTGTACTATATGTGTTATGGGTACTCTAGGGATCTTAAGGAGGATTAGGGAATGACTCCTAATATACCTCAAATTTCTATATTAGGACCTTTCCTAATATATTGAGTCTATTAATATCAACTCAGTCCACTAGAGAGTTAATATTACACTTTCTACCCAAATCTCTGTTTACGAAATTGAGCTCCTTATTTAAATATATTATTTCCTTGTTTAAGATATCGAATGTCTATTAATTAATTTAAGCTACTGACAACTTTAATTAATTAATATCTTATCCAAGAGTAGTACCACTCAAACCTTATTATTATATCGGAATTAAATCCACCTGCAGGGTTTAATATAATAATCATTATCGAGCTCCTCAAGGGAACATCATCAATCCGCACGAGTAGGGACATGCTTTCTAGTAATAATAATTGTTATATAAATAATATTATTGCCCAAGATACGAAGCTTATTGAGTCAATCATTTTGACTCTCATCCATGATAAATCAAAGCAATAAATATTATAAATACATAATTAAATATTATATACTTAGAATTAAGAAATAATAATTATCCGAGATTTACGTTCTTCTTACAGTCAGTACAAAAGACACTGTCTCACTTCGATCCAGTTCAACGTATGCAAATACGCTAATGTATCCTAATAGTCAAGACCAACTAATCTCAAGCATACACTACAACCTTTCACATAATTTGTCTAATAATTATATAGGTTGTGAATTATTACATTATTTTATAAGGCACCGATAACGTGATCTTCCGTGTGACACCAACACACCACATTATCTACAATCTAAAATAATTAGACATTTCATTTGCATAACCAGAACGTGAATAAATATGAAAAACATGTGACTAGATGTAATTAATATTCTCATAAGTAGTTAAAGGGAAATAAAGTAATATAAGCATAAAGTATGCTTTGCAGTATACAACCTAGCAAGGCCTAAAATGGAAGACGCAATGGAATAATAAAATTGATCTGATCAATAAACTAGACCCTGAACAAGATCGATCAAGTATCGTATATACAAATTTAAAAATCCAAAACATGAATCAGAAATCATACCTTTGAAGTCCTTTGATTAAATATTGATGAAAAGCGATCCAAGCTGTCGCAAAATTCCTGGCATCGAAAATGTTAGTATTATGCTCTAAGCCTACTGTTTAATAATATAATATGGAGACATTTATTATTACAATATTGATTATATTAATGAATTAATATTCTGCTTACGATCATCAAGTATGTGACTTGATAGTAAAACTCATTAAAGCATTAAAGAATATTTATTCTAGATATCCCTAGTAATATGATTACTAGTAAGATAGATGATATGATGGCTATGTTTTACTGGTCATGAATATGAGATGTTAAATCACATCATAGATACATGTAGAGATATCGTATTGGATATGACCTAACAAAGAGAATTATATGGATTAAGTCATTATAATTCCTCTGATTGTTATATATTATTTAAGTCCTTATTACCTAAAGACATTACAGTTTCCTACATAATGAGTATCGTATTTTAACACAATACCAACGTCTTCTGTAACAAGTGACAATATAGTTTGTGATTAGATACGGTACTATTTATGCAGAGAGAAGTAGTTTGTCCAGAGGGGACTTGTCCCTCTTATAAAAAGGAGAAGATATCCTCGGGCCCTTGATAAGTTAAATTGTTTAAATGCATGGCCATGCTCAAACTGATCAATAAAGAGTCATTGATAAATTTGAATTGGACAATTGTAACTTGAGATCAAGAATATTAATTAAGCTATATAAGATCGACTTATCCATGCCTTATGCTTAATTAGGATATCGCGCGACGTGAGGATTAAATATTATACAGTAACGGGATTTCGTTCATGCCATCGAATTAATTCTTCTAATGCGGGTAGTCATAATGTCTAACTAGAGGCCGCTTATGATTTATGAGACGTAAAATTATTTTTATACTCATTGTCGTATTAATTAGAACCTACAGGGTCACACACTTAAACGAGCAGAGCAACTATTTTGTTCCGATTGATTATGGTTGGTAAAGAGGTTGGTGAACCTTTAGCCATGTAGAGGGATATATAATAGTGTCTTGTGATAGCCCTCACACACAAGAGAAGACATATTTTGTGTAGAGAGAAGCAAAAATCTAATTTTAATATTTCTCTCTCAAAAGTCTTGAAGATAATATTCAAAAGAGTTGAATAATCAAAAGGATCAAGAATATATCTTCATATCTTTGAAGATTGATTCTTTGATCAAGAAAGTATTTAGAATACTCATATAATCTTCATCTTATCTTGTGAATTTGATGTTTAATAACATACTTCCTCCGTTCTCTTATTATTGCAACATGTTGACTATTACACTGTTCACACTCTCTCTTTTGACCATCGTTTGTGATTTATACGTATGGAAAAAAATAGTCATATAAGATCTTGTTAGACTCGTCTCGGAATATACTCTCTAAATATCAACTTTTTATAATTTTAATAAATACATAATTGAAGATATTAGTAGTCAAAGTTATGCATTGGCAAGCGTGAAAGTCCAAATATTGCAATTATAAGAGAACGGAGGTAGTATTGAATAAGATTCATAGTTGTTATTTTAGATCAAAGTCAAGAACATTTGAATAACATTCTTTGTGTTCTTATTCTTACCATAATCAAGAACATACCTATATTCAAATTGATTTAAGTGAAATCTTTATTGAATCGGAGCTAGCAATCCGTTAGAGGCTCGGGACTTGTTCGCTGTGTGGATACCGTAGAGGACGCTCGCTTCTTGCAACGTCTCTAGAAGGCTCGATCGAAAACACGTTACAAGAGGTAACAATCTTGTTCTTCGTACTTTGTTAATATACTTGGATCCTCAGAGGGTTTTACATATTATATTTATACTTCCGTTGCACTATAAATCTTATTAGTTCAATAAAACCCAACAGAAAACACGGTGCCTGGACGTATCACGCATTGAATGATGACCAGAATTAATTTCTATCTTCTTATTCACGAAGAATACGGCTAGAAGTAAATAGAAATAGCTTATATTTATTTTCTCTCAAAATAAACTTAGAATACAAGGGTATAAAGCTTGAAAAGTATCTCTCTTTCTTTGGTATACCTCACGGCTAAATGCAAGAATGTTAGGGATGAAGATGTTGTAATATCTTGAAATTCTACTATGATTGTTTAATGTTATTTTATCCGGGTTATACTGCATAGCGTGGAATCTGTACAGTATGGACAAAATAATTGAAGGATTGAGACATCGGTATCGGTATAATTGTCGGACTTGGTCGACAATTGTATTTGAGGATATTGTGTATCGTATGAGAATATTATTGGAAGGAGTATATGTATTCAATGTGTCATGTATACGTATTCTGTATGTCGAGATGATGGACAAGAACAGTTGGAATTGGCTGAGTATAGCCTGATTAACGTCCGCTAAAGTAAGGACTTAGCGTACGCTAATGCACAAGGCTTACGTACGTTAAGATGGATAGTTAACGTACGTAAGGTTCATATATCTTAGATACGTTAAGTGGAATAGTTAACGTACGTAAATTTCATATCAGGCAGGATCCGAGCTATGATCGACAGGTGGGCCCGATGTCGGCAACTTTCGGCGCAGAATGTGGATGGGCGATTCAACGCTGAGGTTAGCATACGCTACGATCTGTGTATTACGTATGCTAAATGAACAATTACAGTAGCAAGTCAACATATGTATTATGTACGCTATGGCCTATGCATTACGTACGTAAGCGATCGAACGAAGCGAGGTAGTGAGCTCTGGAATGATATTACGTATGCTATCTAGGACATGTAGCATACGTTAGGTAGCATTACGTACGTTATATTGATTGATAACGTACGTAATGAGCGGTGCAGATTATAAATTAAGGTTCGGTCTTTCATTTCTTCACCAGAATAAAATGATGCTTTCCTCCCAACTTTGTCCCGCTGCATATGTAAGTGAGAATAAGCCTCTTCTAACTTGGTTGTGATCTTGGAAACATGAATTTGAGACTTGGATATGAAAATATTGATGATTCTTGAAAAGTCTGATTGTGTTATTCATGTTCGTGAGGTATGTTGACCAACTTTACACGTTGAATTAGGATTTTTGATGCTGTTGTTGATGAATAATTCGTATGAAGATGATTATGGTGTTGTTGTTGTGAATCTTGAGGTTATGAGAATTGTATGTTGGAGGATACGATGATATATGTCTTCGATTATGTTATTTGTTATAATCATGATTATGGAATCATGATGTTCTTGGTGTTCTTGGTATATATATCACATCAAAGAGGAAAATGTGATAGGATACATAATGGTTTTTAAGTATAATCATGGATTTGATGATTGAAACCAATGCTAAGTTGATTGCAGTGGTAGAATTGGTATGTTCTTGATGAAATACGAATCATGATAATAATTTTGAATTCGGAAAGATTATGGCTAATCTTATAACAAGATTATTAATGGTACTGAACTATTTGGGTAGTACGGATTGTCGATTATGCTGATAGTATTATCTTACTATGTGTTGTGTCGCGATTTATACACTTCAACAGGCAATCGGTACGGGCGACCGAACCAGAGTCAAATAGACCAAGGCAGACTTGCCGATCGAATGACCCAGAACAGGACCCAGCGCCGAACGATCGACTGCCAAGGCAATCGCCTCCCGGAAACTAGCAATTGTCCCAGGTGCCCGATCATGGACGACCGCCTCATGCCACGTGAAGCCAACATCCGTCAAGTCTGCGAAGACCGGATCTCGGCATAGAGGCCCACGTGCAGATCCAGAAAAGGTGGCGTAGGATAAGGCCCTCTGGCCCTATCCTGTCACCATCTTCTCACCTACCGACATACCCGCCGAAAGGTCCAAGGTGGGACCTCTCGAGACAGCGACAAGAGACGCGTGTTGCCCTCTCATTGGTTCGCACAGCTGGCTGCCAGCAGCAGCCGCGGACTTTAAAGCAATCAGCCCACGTGCTAAAGACGATAGCCCCCTTATTATAATACAGGAAAGGTGATCGCCCGTCAGGATGAAGACATCCCAACTCCTCCTATAAATAGAGGACTTCCAGCTTTCGGAAAAGGACCCTTGGCTTCGCTTCTGTATCTTGGCCACGCTATAAACTTCAGACATCTTTCTATCTCTCACTCTCGAAACATCTTAACCCAAAGACGTCGGCAGAAACGAGAACAAGAACTCACAGAGCTTCAACTCTAGTTCTTCCGGCAATCATCAACACTCAAGAGCTAGATAACTAGGGTCTTTTACACTCATTGTAATTGTACTCTTACATTAATATTTGTACTCCAATGTATTCGTATTAATAATATCTCGCGAGAGCATTCAAGCCCGGGACTTACAACCCCGACAAATCTTGTTGTTATTTACTTCCACACGGATGTGCTCTCGCATTTTGTTTGTTACTCATCCATTCCAGCAATATTATCTCTGGATAATATTTTGGGTAACATAGTGTGGAGGCGGTACGGTTTCCTCGTGAATCCGTAGCCTCACTTGTCACCAGCTTGGGCCCGGTTAAGACAACATAGTCTGGGCAAGTGGTGGTTAGGGCCTGCGTCCTGCAGGTGGTTGAGTCTAAGTTGAAATTCGCCGTTCAAAAAAAAAAAAATAACAATTGGCGCTAGAGGAAGGGGGTCTACCTTCATTTTTATTCCGACCGTTTCGTAGAACACTCACTGTTCTCCAGAACATATACTTGAAGAAACACTCACTGTTATTCAAAGAAAAACCTTCAGATTCATGACGTTTGCCACCACATCGAAGAGAGCCACTCTCCAATCCGCCGGACGCCTTATTCTGGCTCAATCCGAGTCCCAACCTATGGCGGAGGGTAGCCGCGGCGGCGCAAGACTCTCGATCCCACCCCCGAGGAATGGCCTTAGCCTCTCGTTCGATTAGTTCCAAACCGCGGAACAGATCGAGGAGGCTATGGCCATCCTAAGGGAGCGACAGAGAGCATGCGCAGCGCCCGCTATAACCCCTTCGGCCATCCGCCGCGCGGGCAAAAGGAAGTTCAAGGGATTACTGGTCGAGCGATCGTCAGAAAGCCCCGATTCACGAGACAAGGCTCTCGCGAGGCAGGACGGTTCCGTCTTCAACCGGCTAGGAAGCAACCCATCATGGCGACCGGGGCATTCTGGCCCCAGCCATGAGACGACGAAGCCCGAATCCGTCACCAGGAGTTCAGCTTACCCAACTCCCAGAAGGCAGACCAGCCATCTGGCTCCTCCTCGCCGAAGAACCAAGATCGGCGACGACGACCTCATTGCCTACCGCGAAGCCAGGAGATCGGTAAACGATCGCCTCGGCTCCCACTCTGAGAGCCAAACCACGAGCGACCAAGCTATGGCGATGGCCGCAATGCAACGCCATCTCGATGGCATGAAGGCGCTCCTAGAAACTGGGGCAGGCGCCAAGAGAAAGATCGCTGGGCCAAGTGAGCCGCTTGCGATCCAAATCGAACTCGCCCCCGTGCAGCCAAGGATCACTCCTCCTTAAACACCTTTGTATGAGGGAAGATCGGACTCCGAGACTCACCTGAGCAAGTTCCGGATCTACATGACCGGATGTGGGGCATCAGACATGGCCAGGTGCCGAATGTTCCCATTAACTTTGGGCGAACTGGCCCATAAGTGGTACATCTCACTGCCACCGCGATCAATCAGTTCCTTTGAACAATTGGCGAGCGACTTCACATCGTACTTCGCCGCCAAGGTCACTCGACCAGAAGGTCTCCACCGCATGATGAAAATCAGGCAGGGGGAAGAGGAGTCCGACGAAGACTACATCGACTGGGTGGATGAGATAATCCTCAACAGCGAGCCTGTAAGCGACGAGATCGCCCTCTACTCAGTTCTAGGGGGATTCAATGGTCTTTCGCCCATGTTCAGGCACCTTACGAAGGACATCCCCCCGACCTACGCAATCTTCCGCGCCAAGGCCGCAGACTTTTTGGCCAGGCGGAGGTTGCTCGCCCTTCGCCAAGACGAGGGGGCAGAGACGGTGATCACCAAATCCAACAAGGCGGTCGCCAAGACACCCGGTGATTTCAAGACCTTCGAGGATGTGGAAGCCCATCTCTACCACAACCTCAATCTATCTCTGGCTCATATTTTCTACACCATCCAGGGGCGCGAGCGGCTAAGCAAGCCGAAGGCGGTAAGGGACCATGGCAATTTAGACCGCAACAAATTCTGTGCTTACCACAAGAGTCCCGGCTACAACACCAATCAATGCCGCGACCTCCTCAGACAACTCTGGAGATTGTTCGACGAGGGCAAGCTGGATAATCTAGTAACTTAGCCGGAGCCCCGGGCGGAAAGTACCAAGTGCCGCGATCAGCGTCAGAACGACGACCACCAGTCTCCCAAACCGATCGCCAGAATCAAACACGGCGAGCCATAGGATTCATACGAGTCGATCCTCCCGATCAACCCAGGCGGCCAGATCTTTATGCTTCAATCAAGAGGTGGAAACTTCGGAGGTCTTTCCCCAGTTTCCACCATGTCAAACGAAAGGCCACTGCCCAAGCAACGTCTCTAAAAAATGGAGGACTCGCTCGCCATCTAAAGTTCATCATCCAACATGATGGACCTAGGCACGAGATCACCCCCCTCAGCACAACGTATACCGTCGAGGATCGCCATCTAACATGACGATCTGAGGTAGGAGAGTGCAACCATGGTCCTGGAAGTCGATGGAACCGACAGCTTCGTCCATGCAAGGTTCCTTTGGGCTGCGATTGCTCGCCCTTCGTTTAAATACGAGGCGGGCGTAGCCGAAGGACCCTCCAAACAAATCTGTGGACACGCTCGCCCGCCCTCAAAGGTTCATCATCTAACTTGGTGGACCCGGACAATGCGACGCATCCCTACCCCCGTCATAACGTATACCATAGAGGATTGCTATCTAACATGACGATCCAAGGTAGAAAAGTGCTAACAAGCCGCGGACGTGGAGTCGATTAATCCGACGACGCCCCGTGCAAGGACTCCTCCATACCAAGACCGCTCGCCCTTCATTTAAATACGAGGCAGGTGCAGCCTAACGGAGGACCCTCACAATAAAATGAGTCGTGAGACAAACCTACAGGTGGAATGTCGCTCGCGCACAAGACATGGTCATGGAGGTCGGTCCATCGAACTCCGCGACCGTGAATGATTCCTCAAGACCGAAATGATCGGCCTTCCACGAGGAATCTGCAAAATTTAAAATCACAAGAACAAGATCGAAGATAGCCCGCCAAACGATTGGATCGCCCGTCATAATCTTAAAACGATCGCCAGCGGAACCACCTCACCCCATGTCTTCAACATCGGAGCAAGCTGGGGGGACAATTGTTATGTCGTAATTTATACACTTCAATAGGCAATCAGTATAAGGACCGGGCGACCGAACCAGAGTCAAATAGACCAAGGCAGACTTGTCGATCAAATGACCCAGAACAGGACCCAGCGCTAAGCGATCGATTGCCAAGGCGATCGCCTCCCGGCAACTAGCGATCGTCCCAAGTGCCCGATCATGGACGACCGCCTCATGCCACGTGAAGCCAACATCCATCAAACCTGCGAAGGCCGGATATCGAGATAGAGGGCCATGTGCAGATCCGTAAAAGGCATCGTAGGATAAGGCCCTCTGGACCTAACCTGTCACCATCTTCTCACCTACCGACAGACCCATCGAAAGGTCTAAGGTGGGACCTCCCGAAACAGCGACAAGAGACGCGTGTTGCCCTCTCATTGGTTCGCACAGCTGGCTGCCAGCAGCAGCCGCGGACTTTAATACAATCAGCCATGTGCTAAAGACGATCGCCCCCTTATTATAATACAGGAAAGACGATCGCCCGTAAGGATGAAGACATCCCAGCTCCTCCTATAAATAGAGGACTTTCAGCTTTCGGAAAAGGACCCTTGGCTTCGCTTCTCTATCTTGGCCACACTATAAACTTCGGACATCTTTCTATCTCTCACTCTCGAAACCTCTTAACCCAAAGACGGTCGGCAGAAACGAGAACAAGAACTCACAGAGCTTCAACTCTGGTTCTTCCAGCAATCATCAGCACTCAAGAGCTAGATAACTAGGGTCTTTTACACTCATTGTAATTGTACTCTTACATTAATATTTGTACTCCAACGTATTCGTATTAATAATATCTCGGGAGAGCATTCAAGCCCGGGACTAACAACCCCGGCAAATCTTATGTTATTTACTTCCCCACATACGTGCTCTCACATTTTGTTTGTTACTCATCCATTCCAGCAATATCATCTCCGGATAATATTTTGGGAAACAACAGTATGAAATCCACAATTATGAACAAGGAGGAATCTTGTTAATTCATATGAATTCGGAGTAGAGTAGGTTATGTAATCCTTGCTATCAGGATGAGTTGATTGTTGATAAGATTATCGGATTATGGAATCGTATTGTGTTTATGGATACGTGATTTATTAATTTGGGCTGTTCAGATTGTGTTTAATCGGGATATTCTGGAACCGTTAGGTCTGTTGATTGGTTATACCAATTGTTGATTGTTATCGAACTTGTTGTTTATCGCTTATTACAATATATTGTGAGGATTGATCATTGATTAGAACCTTGCTTTCCGGACATGTTCGAGGATGCTCGTGAATTGCTGTAGTTGGAATCGAGGAGCTTGTAGACGAATGCAAGAATTGGTCGCGGCTTCATCAGCGTCGTGTCGGTATCGAGTCAAGTTATTACTTGCTCAGTTATAATATTTAATGAATGGTTTCAGTTTTATTTCATTTAGGATGCATATAACAATGATTATTTTTGTGAACTATTGAGATTGGATTGTATATCGTCTTCCGATTTTCGGGAGTTAAATAATAATGTATATGATTTACATTGGTTATTGGTATACTTGGGTATCGAGGGTACGTTATGATAAAGACGATGATATGAGTTATCTATGGCCGTGGTATTTTGGATCGTCAAACAATGAGGATAATCGTCGGTGATGATTTGACATCGAGATTGCTCTAAAAGGACTCGGGGCAAGTATCTTAATTTGATTTTGATTTAGTGTTGATGATTTGTTGTCATTCATGTTGTTGAACATGAGTCGTCCTAGTTGATTTGTCATAATGTCGTTCATGTTATTAATTCATATGTTGTTCATGTTGATGAACATATTGATTTGTATATGTGTATACATAGTTGTATTGTATGTGCTGAATTGATCCGATGGGATCGTGTGATCTATGATGTGGGCGCTGGATCAGTTATCTACCTCGTGTTGGTCCGACGGGATCATCTTGGGATCTATGCTGAGGGCACTGGATCATTGGATGGGTTTTCCACCTCGTGTTGGTCCGACGGGATCATCTTGGGATTTATGCTGAGGGCGCTAGATCGTTGGATTACCCTGTGTTGTGTTGATGGAATCATGTGGATTCGCATCGTTGGATTTACCATGTGTTATTGTTGTGCATATGTATATTGTTGGTTATACGCCTCGTGTTGATCTAGTAGGATCATCTAGGGATCTATGCTGTGTGCGCTGGATCATCGGATTTCCATTGGGTATACATTGCTGTCATTGTTATGAGTATATTGACATTGTCATATGAGTATGCATTTGTAGGTCTTGTGTTAGGACCATGTCCGTGTTTTATTGAACTAATTTCTGATTAGACTGACGTGATTTGTTGTGGCATTTCGTATATTGAGGTATGTTCTGTATCCCCTTCTTGGTTCTGGTCCTTGGGTGAGCAATCAATTATCGTGTTGATATTGTGATGTTATACGATGGATTGAATTGGCCAGAGTTGGTACATTTCAGTAGTGGTGAGTTATGACGATGTTTTCAAGAACTTGAGTACCGCTCGAAGTACAATATAGATGTTGTGTATGAATTCATCGTTTAATGGAGATTACGAGATGTGGAATATGGTAAGGATCATTTTGATGAGGATTATTATCGAGTTGGTAAAGTTATGACGATAAGATTTCATTGGTCGTAATTCTTATTTTGTGATCTCATTGGTATGTGATTATTGATGTGATGTGACTGTTATCGTTGATGAGTATTATGGCTGACCCCGTCGTGGGCTTTTTTTTTAGGTTCTTGGGATGTCAAGCTTGTAGCGGTCTTGAAGAGATGAGCTTCCCGGAGGATACTGGCTATGGAATGTGTTTGTGTTTCGAGTACTCTGATTAGTTGTTGTATTCCGTTGCTAGAAAATCCTTAACTATTTGTCTTTTCTGCTGTGTGAGTATTTTTAAATGACCTTTCGATATCTGGTAACTTATGTTACTTTGGAAATCGTTTTCTAAACTATCTTGTCGGTACTTGTAAGTGATGACTTAAACTACACTTTTGAAACGGTTGAACTTTGGCGTCTTGGCCTTGTACTTTCACATGAGAGTTTTACGACGGCAATGTTAAATGGATTTTTTGAAGTCTACGAATATTTTTAAAGATATTACCGTCATCGCCGCTTAGGCGTATTTGAATGTTTTTAAAAAATGTCTTTTAGCCTTGTGGGTTCTGCCTCGGGGCCCACGACGCTGTAATATTCCTGGATGGCTCTGGGGGTGTTACAGATGTTTGATCTTTGTTTTATAAACAAAACCGTTTCACTATATTCCATAAGCCCCCTTAAAATATACACCAAGTGTATAAAAAATATGTCCCACAAAACATATCCACACCATGACAAATCATGGTGATAAGTCACCGTGTGGGGGAGGGGGGCTGCCAAAGCCTTCAATTATCAGGCTTGGTTCGTTTCGATCTGTGATACAGACCCTCGTATATTTAGTTCGATAAATGAGCCTTGGTATATTTCAATATTAATACAATTAATTAATTCAGTTAAATAATTATACAAAATATAAATTCTCTAAGAAATAATATGAAAAAGTTAATTACCCAATATTTAATTTAATTCGTAGACCGATTTAACTTATCCAAATAAATTAAATTAGACATCTAATGTCCAATATTAACCAAGAGAGAATAAGCTAAATATAATCTGTCCTCCATTCATGTTCCGCGACTTCGTAAGTTCATCTCAGTTAGCATTGGGAGGATTCAAAGAGTGTTAGCACCACCTAGCCAGTCTCGTGGCCTACACCGCAACCCAATTGAGAACGAATGATATGGATCATTCCAAAAACCTTTGCGTTATAAATATCGTATACGCATAAACCCTTCGATCAGATGTCCAGATCAAGTATTAGGGTAACGACAATGCCAAACCCTATTGTAACTTGACTCTTTGTATTTGTTAGTATAATTCTAGATCACCGAGCTTTCGTGTATCAAATACAACTAGCTCTAAATGATTTGTCTAAATCTCTTTTGCCACTAACCGCATAGGACATCTACCTGTTTACTTACCAGAGAAAGAATCTTATCTTGGTATTTAGTAGAGAGTGCTACTTTCCCATGAAGTCGCACTTCGAGTTTGACCCCACCAGCTGAGGATTCGATCGAACTACCCTAGTGACTAATATAATGTCACAAACAAATCTCCTACCGAATCTTTAAGTTAAAGGTTCACATATATCTACCACAATCTTTCGATTCAGTCATTGACCATCTTTGAGTGAAATCCATGTGACGGAATTAATGTGAGTCATGTCTGAGTATACTAATCCCTTTAACATACCTATAACATGTGCTCCTACTAACTCTTAGTGAAAACATGCACTATACTTGTCAAAGTACACATTATACAAGTCTTATCTAAAATTAATGCCCATTTAAGTTTTATCGACTTGCGAACTAATTAAGCATTCGAGCCTAAAACACTTCGATTGCCTATCTCCTTATCTTGAACTAATTAAGCATTCGAGCCTAAAACACTTCAAGTGCATATCTCCTTATCTTATAAGGAGTGGAATATTTGCTTTCAAATGTAAGAAAAATTATTCTATATATCAAATCATGATGCCAATGATATATAATTAATATAGCAATAATAAATACCTTATTCGATTGATGTTCATAGTTACAATACAATGCTCTCACTTTCACATCCTCCGAGTGTCATACGAGGGCATATTCCTAACACAAAGTAACACTCACATTCGTGAAATAGTATAAAAAATGGGGTCGGAAATTGAACATCGGCGAGATGCTTATCTTATCAGACTCCCAGACCGAGGACGACCTCCACCACTTCCGAGGTGACTGAACCTCGTATGACTCATATACAACACATTTTATTCCCTCCTCCTATGTCCACGAGCTACAAAGATGCACAGAGCACGTCATCTGAGGCGAGTTACTGTAACATTCGTACTTTTCCATTCCTAGTAATTTCTATTTTGGTGTATTCTATGTTTTCAGCATTTCGCTTGTAACTTTTTTGACATTTTGAGAATGTTTAATTCTGCATATTCTGACATCCGAGCCTGTTTTGGAATTGTTTTACTCGATTTCGTGTTTATTAGCAATCTTTCCACTTTTTGGTTCGGTTGACATAATCGTGGTTCGAAGTTGTTGTTTTATGTTTCCCATGATTTCATTTAACATTGGGAGACGTGTTGTGAGCTTCGGTTTGATTGTTCGACCTCGTATCGTGTTTTCCGAACATTTTGGGCCATTTGGTAATTTCTTAAAGTTCAGGGTAATTACTTTAGTTATCGTTTGCCGAACCTTTGGGTAGTCGGATTCATATTTTCTTGCAGTGCTTAAGTTCATCATCTTGAACCCTTTGTAAGCATGTTCTCAGACTTCGTAATTCGTCATGTTTCGACTCGATGATATTCGTTTCCAGAATATTCAGCTCTCAGCAGTTCTGGACTGTTTGAGACTTACGTACGTTATCAGTGCTACATAACATACGTTAATCTCATCTGGCTTACGTATGTAAGTGCTTCAATAGCGTACATTATGGCCTACAGGGGATCGGGCAGAGACTTCTGCCAGACCGTTGCGTAAGTAACAAGTAGTGCAAAGCGTACGTTAGGTGCTTAACGTACGTTATGTTCTCTACGATAATGCGAACAGATTTATATACCTTGTTCAGCATTTTCAGTATGGGTTTCCCTCAGTTTTTTCTCTCCCGCTCCTCCCAATTTTTGAGTGCTTTTCGATTCCAGTGCTTCTCATTCGTTCATCTCTTCGGATTGTGTGCATCGATGGAGTATTGAATACTTGTCTGTTTATGAACCTTTTGTGGTTAAATTGCCTAGTGAGGATAGAATTGTGGGGGATATGGAGGTTAGAGACTGTCCAGTGATAATTGCAGATAGTGTGTAGCCTTCGAATTTGATCGTCATCGATATCATTGATGAGGATTTGATACTCGGTGATGACTGGCTTTATAGACACGGAGCGGTAATGAATTATCGCACGAGGGTTATATCGATGTTGGCCGGGGATGGTACTGAGCAGTCATTTACGGGACATGGGAGGAGGGGTCAGAAACTTGTAATTAGCGCTATGAAGGCGGCGAAACTCATTAAGAATGGTTGTGTGGGGTACCGGTATTATGCTACGAGAGCAGAGGATAGGAAAGTTGAACTTTCCTCGATTCCAGTGGTGAATGAGTTTTCGGATGTTTTTCCAGATGATTTGCCAGGACTACCATCGGAGCATGAGGTCGTGTTCACAATTGATTTAGAACTGAGTGCAGCCCCGATTTCTAAAGCGTCATACCGTATGGCACCTTCATAAATGCAGGAGCTGAAGAGTCAGTTAGGGGAATTGTTAGAGAAGGGATATATTAGACCTAGCGCCTCACCTTGGGGTGCGCCAGTCTTGTTTGTGAGGAAGAAAGATGGTTCACTGCGTTTATGTATCTATTATCGGGAACTGAACAAAGTGACCATTAAGAATAAATATCCCTTGCCTCGCATAGATGATTTGTTTGACCAGTTGCAGGGAGCTACGGTATTCTCGAAGATCGACTTGAGATCTGGATACTACTAGATCCGGGTGAAGGAGTCCGATATTCCTAAGACCGCTTTTCGTATGAGGTACGGGCATTATGAGTTTGTGGTTATGCCAATTGGGCTAACCAATGCGCCGACAATATTTATACAGCTGATGAATAAAATATTTTTCGAGCATCTTGATAAGTGTGTAGCCATTTTTATCGACGATATCCTAGTCTATTCTCGTGATGACGAGGAACACGCTCAGCATTTGCGATTACTGTTGGAGATTCTGAGAGCTCAACGTCTCTATGCAAATTTCTCGAAATGTGAGTTTTGGTTGAAGGAAGTTATATTTCTCGGACATGTGATTTCAGCTAAAGGGGTCTGTGTAGATCCCCAGAAGATCGAGGTTGTGCTAGATTGGGCACCGCCTAAGAATTTGAAGGAGGTTCGTAGCTTTTTGGGTCTTGTTGGGTATTATAAATGGTTCGTCGAGGTGTTCTCTAAACTTGCTCGACCACTTACTCAGTTACTCCAGAAGTCCAGAAAGTTCGAATGTAATGACGAGAGGCAATAGATATTCGAGGAACTGAAAAGGCATTTGACTACGGTGCCGGTTCTAGCCCTACCTCAGGGAATTGATGGGTATTCAATTTATTGTGATGCTTCAGGCCAGGAACTTGGGTGCGTACTCCTCCAGCACGAACTATAGCCTTTGCTTCACGGCAGTTGAAACCGTACGAGATGAACTATCCTACCCACGAGTTGGAGTTGGTTGGAGTCATGTTCGCGCTAAATATTTGGTGCCACTATTTGTACGACTCTTCATATCGGATTTATACCGACCATAAGAGTTTAAATTATATTTTCAGCAAGAAGGAACTGACTATGAGACAACGTTGTTGGTTGGAGTTAATAAAGGATTATGACCTGGAGATCCTTTACCATCCCGAAAAAACCAATTTTCTAGTAGACGCGTTGAGTCGGAAGCCGGTATTGCTTCATATGCTTGAGGTTCTCACACCACAAGCGAAGATTCGACAGGAGTTTATTGAACAGGGAATCGAGGTATGGATTCTGCATGTGCAGGGTCAGTTGTGTGCCCTCGATATTACTTCATCCTTAGTTGATGACATCAAATGGGAGCAGATGGATGACCCGATGATCAATCAACTAAAGGCAGATGCAGAAAAAGGGAAAGCCCCTGGCTTTATGGTTCATGAGGACAAGATTTTGAGATTTCAGGGAAGACTCTGCGTCCTGAATGGATTGAGGCAGAGAATACTTCGAGAAGCCCATGATATTCCTTACTCCATCCATCCCGGAACGAGTAAGATGTATAAAGACCTTAAGAGAAATTTTTGGTGGAATAATATGAAGAAGGATGTCACTGAGTTCGTCGCACGGTGTTTGACGTGCCAACAAGTCAATATTGAGCATCAGCGACCAGTCGGCCTATTGAAACCGCTTCCTATTCTCGAGTGGAAGTTGGAAAATATTTTCATGGATTTTATCACTGGGATGCCGAGAACGAAAACTGGAATGAATATGATTTGGGTGATTTGTCGATCGACTAACCAAGTCAGTGCATTTATGGAAATCGGTCCATCAGGCTTTGGGTACCGAGTTGAGGTTTATTACATCTTTCATCCACAGTCAGGCGGTCAAACTGAGTGGCCGATTCAGACATTAGAGGATATATTGCAGGCGTGTGCCCTAGACTGGACTAGTGATTGTGAGTTGTATCTACCGTTGATCGAGTTTACTTACAATAATAGTTGGCACGCATCGATCAAAATGGTACCTTTTGAATCATTATATGGTAGACTGTGTAGACCCCCACTTTGTTGTGATGAGGCCTCAGAGCTAGTTGGGACGGAGCCATATATGTTGATGGAAACCAGATAGAAAATTTCTACCATTCAAGACAGACTGTTGACTGCTCAGAGTCGACAAAAATCCTATGATGATATTCGTCGTCGACCCTTGGAGTTTGAGGTAGGAGATCATGTTCTACTCAAGGTATCGCCGATGAAAGGGGTTTATCATTTTGGGAAGAAAGGAAAGCTTAGACCGAGGTATATTGGGTTGTTTGAGATTCTAGACAGAGTCGGTGAGTTGGCTTATCGGTTGGCATTACCTCCAGCCCTTAGTCATGTTAACAATGTGTTTCACATTTCTCAGCTGAGAAAATACGTTCCGGACCCGCGTCATATCATTAATTGTGGGTATATTGAGGTAGCGGATGATGTCAAGTTTGAAGAAAGGCCGGTGGATATCCTTGAGCATTGTGAAAAACAACTTCGGCACAAGATCATTTCGTTGGTTAAAGTACAGTGGTCGAGGCATGGAGTTGAACAGGCGACTTGAGAAACCGGAGATAGCATGCGTGCTAAATATGCGGAATTATTTATCTCTTAAGTTTCGGGACGAAACTTGTTTTTAGAGGGGGAGAATGTGATATTCGTACTTTTCTATTCTTAGTAAATTCCATTTTGGTGTACTTTCCATTTTCATCGACTCGCTTGTAACTGTTTTGACATTTTGAGAATGTTTAATTCTGCATATTCTGACATCCGAGCCTGTTTTGGAATTGTTTTACTCGATTTCGTGTTTATTAGCAATCTTTCCGCTTTTTATTTGTTTGACATAATCGTGGTTCGAAGTTGTTGTTTTTATGTTTCCGGTAAGTTTGTTTAACATTAGCAGATGTGTTGTGAGCTTTGGTTTGGTTGTTCGACTTCGTATTGTGTTTTTCGAACATTTTGGGCCGTTTGATAATTTTATAAAGTTTAGAGTAATTACTTTAGTTATCGTTTGCCGAACCTTCGGGTAGTCGGATTCGTATTTTCTTGCAATGCTTAAGTTCATCGTCTTGAACCCTTCGTAAGCGTATTCTCAAACTTCGTAGATCGTCATGTTTCGACTCGGTGATATTCGTTTCCAGAATATTCAGCTCTCAGCAGTTCTGGACTGTTTGAGACTTACGTACGTTATTAGTGCTACAGAACGTACATTAATCTCATCTGGCTTATGTACGTAAGTGCTTCAATAGCTTATGTTATGGCCAACAAGGGATCAGACAGAGACTTCTGCCAGGCTGTTGCGTACGTAACAGGTAGTGCGTAGCGTACGTTAAGTGCTTAACATACGTTAAGTTCTACGACTTACGTACGTTAACCCGGACAGATTTATATACCTTATTCAGCATTTCCAGTACTGGTTTCTCTCATTTTTTCTCTCCTTCTCTTCCCTTTGGCGATTTCTGGCGATTTCGGGCGTTTCATGAAGATCCCGGCTAGATATCATCATCCATCATCATCTTCAAGCTTTTAGTCCGGATTATACAACATCTAATCTTCTCCAGCTTTCCAAATCGAGGTAATCTTCTTAGAACCCTAGTTTTCCGAGATTTGGGGGTTTCTTCGTAATTTCTCCGATTTAGCTTGTGGTTATGGTGGAATTGTGTTGAGTATGGATTATCTACTTCCGATACATGTTTTTCCAATGAGATTATTGGTGTATTCTTGGTGTTGTTGAGAATCGAGAGGGCTGGTTTGTGAGTGACCCTTTAGGCATTATGTTGTTGGATTACATGTACCGTAGGCGAGGTTTTCGAGCATATTTCAATTTCCATTCCAGTCGTATTGTTGTTGGTATTCATTTTTACAAATCGTCTAGGTTCGAAATCTCCGAGTTCCTTCAAAGGTGGTTGTTTACCATCTCAAAACATCCCGATATGTCTCAAAGGCAAGTAATTCTTACGAACTTACATTCTTAAATGTGCAAAGTGATCTATATAAGTGTTAGAGCATATACATTCACTCTGGGAGGGTCCGACGGGGCCTCGGAGGGATCTATGTTTGGTTGGGTCCACGAACATTTGGGTTAACCACTCCGGGAGGGTCTAACAGGGCCTTGGAGGGATCTGCACATGGTTGGGTCCATGGTTAATTCCAGAAATCATTATCTTAATTGCTTTTGAAAACTATTGACGCATGTACTTTGATATTGTAAAATGTAAGAGTCTATTTGTATTACTTGTACTAGTTATTCCATGGATAACCCCATTTTAGGGAAATACGTATCATGTATTACAGGTACGAAGACTGCGACTGGACGAGTACCAGGGCAGTACGACGATGACGGACAGGCGTGATACTGTGGAGATTTATTGTGGTCTTCTTGAGTCTGGTCATTGAGATTTTCGTTTTGTCACAAACTGTTAGTTGGTACTCGAGTACTATAGGGGATTGTTTTCTGCTATCAGTTATACCGAATTTGTCGTTTATTGTGGATTGAAATATTATCGTCGAAATTTCGTCGGTTAACCCGATAAATGAGTGGTGATTTTTGATGTTCTTTTGTTATGGATTATGTATGAACTTAGCCTTGTGAGTTTCAGATAGGATTCACGGTGCTGTGACATACCCTGAATATCTTGGGGGTGTTAAAATTCCAGTACATCGTTGACTCTATTTATGCCCCCTATGGTATCAGCGATTTCGAGGGCCGACAAGAGATGAGTCCACTGACCATATATCTTGGTTAACCCAATGGAGACATATGTGGTTCAGTCGTGGCCTAAGAATATGACTTGGCAAACCAAAATGAAGTTGTACGTGGAGCTTTACGGATGACAAGGAGGAGGGCTGTACTGAAGCCGAATTGAAAAAAGAAGAACAAGACCTGTGGCCCATTAAAGGGCTTAGCACTTGACTCACACTTTCAGCTAAAATTGCCGCCACAAGATACTAGTAGATGACAAGTATCGACGACCCAATTTGTCATATGATGCTTGTATGGCATATAGTCGTATGTTGGGTATCTTATACGAGATAGATCTCGGTACTGTGGGCTGGGTGGAATAATGTGCCACAGTGCATGAAGAATGCATTGGATAATGCTATGTCGGTAAGTTTACATTTCAATTATGAATGCTGTTTTTTGTATTTAATTTTGGAATAAATTCAGTAATATATTTTTTTTATGTTAATTGCAGGTGTGGTTTGATGTTTTGTTGTTCCTATTACATACTTAATATGATGAGGTACGAGCCACCTAAGGAATTTTGCAATACGCAGTTGAATAATTATTTGAGAAATTTAGTGAGATTGTTTATTATTTATAAATTTATGTTATAGATACAAGTCTTAGAAGAATGACATGCACATATTTTGGTCAGCTTGAGGTAATACTCGCGAGGCTATTCCCCAAGAGTTCAGGTATTGAGAGTACGAGTGGAAGTGGCTATGCGCCCATTTTAACGACCCGTATATGGTATGTAATCGACAAATAAATATTACATTATGTAATTATTATTAAAGACATGTAACATGTATAACAACTTGTGGTAATTATTGTTGTTGTCAAATGAAAATTACATGTTTCTATGTATAGGTGAACAGTTTAATCAACATAGCTAACTGTAAGGGTCTGATGGGGCACCACAACTTAGGTTCGCAGGCGAGAATTTTGCACGAGGCCATTTCTGATGGAAAGGTGGTGAATGTCTTTGTCTATGTGTCTTGTAAGGCAAACTGTCCGGATGAACATGTTTAAGTTGTAAATATATCATAAGTAAGCACTTTAATACTACTTTGAATCATTATTTTCGAACTTTATTAATATTCAGTTACTTATTTTGTTCTAACTTAATTAGGAGAGAGTGAGGAGGATCTCAGAAGATATTGACAGAGATTGCGAGGCAGGAGCATCCGGATTTAGATAAGACCAACCTTGATTTAGCCATCGGAAACATCGATCAAGTCGATCCCTATGTTAGGTCTGGGGTATTGGCTAACATTTGTAACACCCCCGAGATATTCAAGGTTATTACAACACTGTAAATCCTTTGTGTAAAGATTTACTAGGCTAAATAAATAAAACACACACTTATTAAATACCAACAATCGAGTTATTATTACAAACTGGGTTTTTCAAAAATAAATGACGACGCTGAATAGAATTCATCGGTATATAATCATCAAAATCAAACAAAGAAATGGTATACTCGAGTGCTTTATTAAAACGAACACAAATTGAAAGAACTTCTCCGGATGGCCAACATCACTGTGCACCCTCGTCATCATGTTGTCCCTGTGGTTGTTTTCCCGCTCCTCTGGATCATGAACATAAAACATATGTCCACCCCCCAAAGGGGTTTAAAGTACGATAATTTATACAACAAGATATTATTCAACAATTCATTGAAGAAGAATAACAACTTACAAACTTCTCCTACGAGAAGACCTATAATGCATTACTCAACATGAAAATCTCAACATACACATAGTAATTCGTGATCCATCATTCATTATTTAGATTCCAAGATGATCTCATCGGACCAACACTTGGTGAAAAACCCATCCAATGATCCAGCGCACGTTAGCATAGATCCCATGATAACAACGACACATATATGCACGACAACATGAATGGCATTAATACGGAAAATAATTAAAGTACTTGCCTTAGAATGACAACAATGATTAAATACTTTCAACGAACATCAACACACTAGAAGGACGTCCCTTCGATTAACCACTTGCAAAACTCGAACCTTATACAAAGGAAATAATGAAGAGTTCAACTTACGTATGTATAACTATACACGAGCATCTAACATTCTATGATGTGATTAAATTAATCATCCTATGTATGCCAGTTTTAATGGTTCAACAATCCAATGAACACTTAGTCGGACTTTCAACATATATCATGAGAATCGAATGGTAATAACGGGGATGATTGCACAACATCTATGAAATTTAAGGATATTCAAGTCATCAACAATTCAACACTCCAACCATGATAATCAACTCTAATTTTCAGTTCTACTACTCTACAATTCTCTATCAAGAACATGATCATGATGAACGAATCCTAAAACATCATACAAAGGAAACATATTCATTTGGGTTTTCTAAGTTTAATTCATAATTTACTAAAATATTAATTCTTCCATGAAGTAATTCTTTCATACAATAGTTCTTCATCTTAGTATGTTCACCACCAATGTATTCACTTCATTCTGATAATCCATACAAGAAGATTATCCAATCGAAATCAATCCCTTACAGACATGATCTCACTCTTGATGAAAAACCTCCATATTCATTCTCTTAGATTCCTCTAATACAGGCAACAACATCTACAAGTCATTTGGTCTAGAAACGTTCGAATTCATCATGAAGGATATGCGAAAATCTCTGAAAACTTCATATTAATGTTCAACATAATCATGGTTCAACTTGTAATCATCTTAACAATGGAAAAACCTAAGTTTAGTCACTTCAAGCTCCTTAAATCATGATGTTCAGTCTATTAAGTCATCATCATAAGCTTAATAACTTTAGAAGCATGCTCATAACATCCCTAGAAATATGAACTCAAGGCTGGAATAGCATCAATATATCTTATTCGGAGGTAAACGACGAGAACAAATGGTAGAACTCAACACCGAAATCTTGAACAATAATCCAACATGTTTGTGATCTTCAGAACCAAGTTGAGAGGCTGATATAAGGGTTTTGTAAGGCTGGAAGGACTGTCAAATGGGCAAAGCTCGAACAAGATGGATGAAAGAATGAAAAGAATTTGATGTATTTAAATAGAAAATTATACCTCGCGTATGCTATCTACAGGAGTTAACATATTCTAGGCACTTAACATATGCTAATGCATAAACATTGCATACGCTAGCGATCTTCGTAGTTCACTGTCTCATTCCGTGCTTGTCTTTGCATACATTTTCAAGCCGATCTACGTAAGCTACATGTTGGTTTACGTACGTTATTTACATCACATAACACACGCTAATCTTTATCAAAAGCTGTCCAGGTGCATGCGAGAAAATCTGACAAGATCCGACATCCGGCTCCACACGCCGACAATATCTTATCTTTATCAAAAGCTGTTCAGGTGCATGCGAGAAAATCTGACAAGATCCGACATCCGGCTCCACACGCCGACAATATCTTATCTGATCTTGACTACCTCTTGCGTATGTTAGGTATCCTTCTTAATGTATGTTAGCTCTGACCATTAGCACACTCTAGTTACATCAGTTAGATTACGCTAGTATCATGCATGAAATAACAATCTTTACACAATACGATTATGAATACTGGATTACGGATATTATAAAAAAAACATCTTTTATAATAACTATTCAATATAATCATACAGCACATGATTCAAATACAAATAGAAATACATACTAGGCACCCATGTATTACAACATTTACCCTTTTAAAGGGAGTCATTTTCGGACGACGACGATGGGAGTTGAAGGCCACAAATTGTTGAAGGATACCACAGGATTCTGATGCAGTCAACATGGACACACTCTGAAGGTCATTTTAGAAAAGAAATTAAGGATGGAGAGGGATCTCCGAGTTGAGGAGCAAAATAAGGCTCAAAAGCAATTCGAGAAATTCCAGGATGAGCAAAAGAAGGCTCAACTAGACTTGTTGTGACAGACCATGATGTCCCAGCATCAGGCCACGATGCAATATATGATGTCACTAACTCGGATCATGACTCAGTCGGTACTTCAGTTACCACCATCACCTCCATTCTTCAATTGAAAAACTCCTGCCTCTTCTTCACAGCCTCAGAATGATGACATGGAAGACAGTATTAATCCTTCTTCTATCTTTAAAAATTTGACTTATAGGTGGATTTTAGTTGCGTTTGTAGTACTCTCGGTATGTAAATATATTAATATTAAGTACTTGTTTATCTAGACTTGTGTTTGGCAATGTTGGTGTGTATAGTGATTTTGTGGATGTTAGTACATGATATGTAGATATGGTAGAGTTTTTATAATATTGGTGTATGAATATTATTTTGGTACATTGATGTACGGTAATTGTGATTATGGTTGTTATGGTAGCTTTATATTGTATTTTTGTATATAAAATACACAGGTTAAAAAAAATATTTTGGGGATTTCAAAATTCGAAATTATTATTTTTAAAGGGACTTTAACCAACCACAATTGTACAGACCGTCGGCTAAAGTTTTTTTAAGTATAATCGATCCACGACCTACAGGGTTTAGCTGATAAAAACTGGAACGTCGACTAAGATCGGCCCGGCTTAGTCGACAACAACTCGATCATTGGCTAAGATCGGCCCGGATTAATCGAAACAACTCGATCATCAGCTAAGACCCGCAAGGTTTAGCCGACAACATTTCGATCGTCAATTAAAGTCCGAAGTATTGCCGACGATTGTCCCAGCATCAGGTCACGATGCAGTATATGATGTCACTAACTCAGATTATGACTCAGTTGATACTTCAAGCACCACCACCGCCTCCTTTCTTCAATTTAAAAACTCCTACCCCTTCTTCACAGCCTCAGGATGATGACATGCAAGACAATATTAATCTTTCTTCTATCTTTAAGAATTTGATTTATTTAGGTGGATTTTTCGTTTGTGGTACTTTTGGTATGTACTCTTGGAATAGCTAGGATCTTGATGCTGCTGTTTTGGTTTTTCTTTTCTTGTTTGGGTACTGGTACCCACGTTTTTGCTTGTATCTCTTTTGCTGTTTTGTCTATTAATTAAGCTTCTTTTTTTCTGAAAAAAATATTAAGTACTTATTTATTTAGACTTGTGTTTGTCAATGTTGGTGCGTACAGCTCTGTTTTGGAACCGATGATTACGTGATTTTATGGATATTAGTACATGATATGTGGATATGGTATAGTTTTTGTAATATTGGTGTATGAATAGTATTTTTGGTACGTTGATGTATGGTGATTGTGGTTATGGTTGTTATGTTTGGTTCCAATTTTATTTTTGTATATGGAATACACAAATTAAAAAAAAATTGGGGATTTTAAAATTCGAAAATTATTTTTTTAGTTTAAGGGACTTTAACCAACCACAATTGTAGATCGTCGGCTAAAGTTTTTTTAAGTATGACTCGATCGACGACCTGCAGGGTTTAGACGATAAAAACTCGATCGTCGACTAAGATCGGCCTGGTTTAGCCGACAACAACTCGATCGTCGGCTAAGATAGGCCCGGATTAGCCAACAATAGCTCGGTCATCGGCTAAGACCCGCCAGGTTTAGCCGGCAACATCTCGGTCGTCGATTAAAGTCTGAAGTATAGCCGATGATCGTCGGCTAAACTTTATCCGACTGACCTCGGCCAACCCGAATTTAACCGACGAACGAGGATTTTAGCCGACGGTAGGGAACTTTAGCCGACCACTTTTGGCTGTCGGTTAAAGTGCCGACATTGATAGTGATATTCAACTTTTTATGAAAAAATAAATATTTGTGTTAATTGAGAAATCTATACTTCTATTAAAAGAGAGTCGTGACACATGTCACTTTGTAAGTTTTTTGATTTTTTATTTTAAAATAAAGTTTATATATTGAGATGTATTCTTAAATTTTCAAAAAAAAAAATTAGATATGTATTGTAGGAGTTTTATTCCACAGCTTACACTCATCTACCAATAAAAAATCCTGCCTTTATTTTTTAGCTTAAAATTATAAATGTTTATCATTTTTTAAATCAAGTTTATTTTATTTGAAAAATATATCAAATTAATTTTTATTTCACAATTTTCAAGTAGACATCCATATGAATATAATAATTCGACAGATTTACAATAATGACCGATTGCACCAAAAAATTATATTTGAAAAAATATGAATATTTATTTTCAGTAAAATTAATTTATGCAAAATAAAAATATATTAACTTATTTATTGTTTACATAAAAAATAAATTATGATATATATTTAATTATAATAACTAAAAATAATGAAACATACACTGCACACACACATATACTGAGAATTAATCACATATTATTTTCGTCCCCAAAATTTGTTCATACTTTTCTTTCGTTATGTCCAGGAAATTTGTTCATGTAATTGACACTAATTGGCTTAACACTTCGCTAATGTGATAGTCTTTATTGAATTATATTACACCTCATAATACACTCAATAAGTTTTTTATTAATATTACGCTAATATGATACTCATGTCGAAAATCATCAAAAATAAATTTAAAAATCGAGAAATTATTTTCTAATAAGAGAATATCTTATGCGGTGCATCGCATTGGAGAACATCTAGTATAATAAAAAATAATGAAAATTTTAACTTGGAAAAGAAGTTACACACGTGTCGTACGTGACTCGTGCGTGAATCACACCACGTAAGACTTACGTAGACCTACTAAAATAATAATATTATAATATAGTCACGTATCTCCATCAGTATGTTTTTTGTTTTCTTAACTCGTTGTTTTTTCTTGAAAATCTGTCTTTCCTTTTTCAGAAAATAGCAAAAATTGAGTAGTGCTTCAAGAAACAGAAAAAGGCGCAAGCTTTGATAGCTGCAACTATTTTAATATAATTGCTTATTTTAATTTAGATGCGTAAAACCACAAATCGTATATAACTTCCCCATTTATATTAATTGTTTCCCAATTCAACGACTGGAAGAGGAGGGAGGATAGGTTGCCTTGTTTGGCACGTCTTTTTTTAGCTGAATCAAAACTATAAATACATTGCCTTTTCGCCTCCTGTTTTCCCTTTCTTTCTCTTCCTCTTTTGTTTCTCTCTCTCCTTTTTTTTTTTTTTTTGCAGTTTTCCGTTGCTATAAATTTTTTCCCATTTCTAGGGTTTCTCCAAAACCTGCCGTTGTTCGTTTTTGGGGTAGGTTTCCTCTTTTTTTTTTTTTTTTTTTTCATTGACCTCTTTCCTTTTCCCTTTTACCGTTTGTTTCTTTCTCTTGGAGCTCTCATTTTCATATTCTGATTGAATTGTTAATGACCCTTTCAGGCTGTGAATTGAATCCTTTGTTGTCATTGTGCTGATTGCTTTTTTTTTGCTGAGATTATAAGAAAAGAAGAAAACAAGGTATGTGGCCTTTGAAATTAATCTTGTTTGTCTCTTGTCTTCAATGCCTTAACTATATATATATATATATATTTATATTTATATATTCGTTGTCGCACCTCAAGCTTGTTGCCTCGAATTGTTACAATGCCTCGTGATTTCGGAGGCGTACATTGAAATTGTCGTGATTTCGGAGGCGTACATTGAAATTGTCGTGTTAGATCAAGACTTTAACTCTTATTGATTCATCGCAGTGCACGAACAGAATCGGAGTACTTGATCCCCCTATGCATGTCGCGTTAAAAAATCGATTCCAAATGCCTTTTTCTTTCATTTTGATTCCAGTTATTATCTGGTCCGAATGGACTCTATTCGATTGGGTCATATTTCTGAATTTCCTAGGCTTGATTTTATATATGTTATACGTTGAAATATTGGTTTACGTGTCTTAAACGGTCGTTTTTTTCTTCTTGGGTTAATTTATTATGGGGAATAAGTCGGTCAGATTTGTTTAATATTTACTGTGAGTGGTTATCTTCGCCATGAACAACACATGTGCATCTACAGATGCAATAAATATTTGTTACCATTTGAAAGTTTTACATGACCAATCTATTATTACATGGTTATTTAGTTTTTTAGTAATAAAGTTCTTTTTCTTTTGTTTATTTATTAGTTTTATTATTTATATTTTTTTTATTTTTTTTTGGGTTGGGGGTGGGGGTCTTTTGTTATTTAATTTATATTTAATTTATGTATTTATTTTGGTGAATTTGGGGAGGAGGGTTAGTTTTCAATATTTTAGATCCTTAGGAGGTATTAGTTTCATGTTTTATTTATTTATTTATTAATGATTAATATTATTCTTGGAATTGTCGTACAGCTTATTTTTGGTCCCATAGATTGAACTTATAACTCTAGCTAGTCCATATATATTTGAGAGATGTAACATATACTTTGTTCTATTCTTAAACTAGTTATTACATTCTTGGTTGGCATTCAAGTCTTTCAGGTTTTTTCTTTTTTTTTTTTTTTTTTTTTTGTGTTGCAACGCTACTTTACTAGCATTTCTCTATTGTTCTCGAACATTTTGATTACAAGCAAACTTCGATAATTCGGGAAGAATCACTGGTTTGACAAGTCTTAGAAACGAGGGAATGGCATAATCGACATGCTATATGTTACAATCCCTTTGATTTCTTTTTTCTCCTTCGAGCTCAATTTTCGTCACGTTTTATAGAAAGAAAATGTCAAATACGTCGCACGTAAGCGCACTCTCGTAGTCTAAACAACTTCTCTGCATTTGTATAGTGAAAAAAAGACACCAACGCCCGGAACTCTTATACAATTTTTCTGGTCTATTTTGTTAGTATTACTAACTTTAACGTCTGGATTCATATCTCGACCTACTTTATTTGGTGGCAGGATTTGTATGATTCTCTTACTTTAACGGAAGCTTTTTCTCGTGGTGTAATCTCGTAAAGTTCTTTTAAATTCCATCTATAAAAGATGGCAAACTTGGCACAGAAACGCACACATTTTATACATCTTAGGATATTTGCTGCAAGATCCTCTCATTGTACTCAGGCGGTTTTTTATATGTGGATTGTAGTTGTTGAGGATCAATTTAATCATAAGATTACTCCTTATCTTAGTACAAGGTTTCACGTTTCATATCACACGAACGTGTATAATTCTTGAGTGGTCTAGTAGTTGGTCCTGCACGTCTAGATGGTGTAATAATGTCTGCTAGTGCTGCTACCTTCTGGTGCTTTTCTAGTATTGAATTTTGATCTCTTCCTTTGTAATTAAGTTTAGTTTTATTTTTTTTCTCATTTCAGGAGAAAAAGGTGGTCGGTTCGGACTATATACAATCATTCAAAATGAATTTCTTCTTAGTATAAATGCATTGTGGTTTTGGAGATGAGGTATATATCATGCAGTGTGAAGAATTTAATCATTTTGCCGGATGATTTTTTTCACCGTCAAAATATTCATTTATTTGACGTGTTAAATCAGATTTTGCGAAGCCTCAGCTTAATGGACTGCTCACCGGGCAGCAGTGACAAAAAGACATTGAAAAGGTGGTTTTTCATAGATAAAAGGGTGGGCTAAACAGCATGCTCTTCTGAGGTAAAGCGTTGGGTTGTTAAAAAGTATACGTAAGCATTCTGTGGTAGCGCCTGGTTTAAATAAAGACGTCTGAATCCGATGGACTTGAAGTCGAGAGAAACTTTGCCGGTTCTTGCAGACCCGGCACCATTAAACAAGTCGAGACTGGGGATCCGTTCCAGTCTCTTGCCTTGCTCACAATCAGGACAATCGTTCTCTACAAGCATCCCTACGGTTCCCAGGAAAAAACCTGGAAAACTAGATGATGTTCGATCCAACGGCTGGCTGGACGCAATGAAATCATCCTCACCTCCTCGCAAAAAGATTTTAATGAATTTAAACAGTGCTGATATTATTTCAGATGATGCAGATGTTGCTTACCTGTCTTGGATGGTGCGTTTTATTCTTATGCATTTTTGTACTATTATTTCTTAGTAAAAGGAGCTTTTTTTTTAAATAATGATATTTATATTCTTGCTTTGCAGATTAAGTATCCATCCGCCCTCGATTCCTTCCAGACAATAGTGGATCGTGCAAGGAACAGGAAGCTAGTTGTTTTCTTAGATTATGATGGCACACTTTCCCCCATTGTGGACGACCCCGATCGAGCATTTATGTCAAATCATGTAAGCAAGTTAATTTCTTAGCATTTAACTAATACTACTTTCCATAATTTATATCCGTTTGATCATGTAATAAAAGTAAAAAGAAAAAAATTCTGATTTTCAGATGCGATCTGTTATAAAGAGTGTCGCGGAACATTTTCCAACAGCCATCATCAGCGGAAGAAGCCGTGATAAGGTGAATGCATGAGATGTTTCTATGTAAAAGCCTTAAGATGTATTATCAGCACTTTGATCTGTAATCTAACTATTTCGTTTTCCAGGTTTATGAATTGGTAGGACTAAGCGAACTCTACTATGCCGGTAGTCATGGAATGGACATCATTTTCCCAGCCAAAGACATGCTTCGGAAAAACCATTTAAATTGCGTCAAATATACTAATCACAAGGTATTAATTTCCGGTCGCCCACACTAATGTATTTTGCCTTGTTTTCACATGATTCGTGATCGTCTATGCGTAAATTGTGTGCCTGCGACTGATCTTCACATTTCGCATGTGCAGGAAAAGGAGGTGAATTTGTTCCAGCCGGCTAGTGAATTTATACCCATGATCGACGAGGTTTGTCATTTTGTACCACTGAACAGAACTACTATGTGCGGAAAAGAATTGGCCTGTTCCTTAAAAAATTTCGTTGTTATTCCAGGTTTTCAGAAACCTTGTCGAGATTACCAAAGACATTAAAGGATCGAAAGTGGAGAACCATAAATTTTGTGTCTCCGTACATTACCGCAATGTAGATGAGAATGTAAGCATTGAACTGATTTCCATTCCCTCCATGTAATCAAATGTACTAATCCTGTTTTCGCAACCATATTTTCGTATAATCTCTTGTTTTTGCATATTACATTCCAGAGTTGGCCTGTAATCGCACAATATGTTCACGACATTCTGAATGATTATCCTAGACTGCGACTAACTCATGGGCGAAAGGTAATTGTTACGAAAAACTTTTGGCATGATTATAACTGGATGAGAGCGAGAGTAATTATTTTGTTCATCCCTTGCTCCGAATAAGGTTTTGGAAGTCCGTCCGGTGATCGACTGGAACAAAGGAAAAGCAGTTGAGTTTCTTCTTGAATCTCTAGGTGAGTGAGTATAACTCCAACTACCTGATACAATATTCACACATGACTCGTGGCCATATTTAGTTTCAACTTGACAACAACGTCAACTTGATCATGTAGGATTTAGTAACCGTAAGGATGTTCTCCCAATTTACATCGGAGATGACAGGACGGATGAAGATGCGTTCAAGGTAAAAACTAGACGTGTAATTAACATCCTCAAATATCGTCCCATCTTGTCACCGTCTTTTTTTTTTTACTAACTTTCATGCTGGTGTGATTTGATTCTACTATAGGTGCTGAGGAAGAAAAATCGTGGATATGGTATACTCGTATCAACTATTCCGAAAGAAAGCAACGCATTTTTCTCTCTTAGAGATACTTCAGAGGTGAGAATGTAGATCAATGTCTGTTTCTTCTTAGGTGTTATATTGAACCTGGTATCAATGATTTCACTAATGAATGATGTGCAGGTTCAAGATTTCCTGGAATCACTGGTGAGATTGGCAAAAGAGAAGGCAAAGTGAGATAAGGCATCTGCAGATTGATACAGACGAACCTGATTATTAATATTAGGTCTTCTATACTTATCTTTATTTTTACTTTGGTATTTGTAGTTTGCTGCCTAAGACACGATTATATTTCCGGTATTGTAAATCCTAATATGCTTTACCCTGGTTCTTTCTTCATGGATGATGATGTATATATGTCATCAACCTCGTTTAAATAGCTACGTAATATGATTTTAATCTAGTGATTTTGTTTTGACAAAAAAAAATTGCACAAGGAATTGTGTTTTAAATTACGGCATCCATCTTTATAAAGAGCTAAGATTTTGTTAATAACTTGTTCCCTCTAATATTTAAAAAGTCTTAATTTGAAAAAAAAAAAAAGTTTTTTTTAAGATAACTTTTCTACCATCCGTTTTTCATCCCAAAAAATCTAACCTTTTAATCTTAGTGTCATAACTATTACATCTGTCTAATTTTAGTGCAATGCTCGCCGGAAAAATAAAAATAATGTTATTTGGGATCATATGTATGTCAAGTGGCGGTTGCATTTGGGTTCACCTTTTCAGAACAACATCATTTCTATTGTCAGCTGGAATTAGATCAAAATTGGACATATGGAATAGTTATGAGACCAAAATTGATATTTATTTATTTTGGAACTAAAAATGGATGATAAATAAATACATTCGCACGAGCAATTTAATTATAACAACAAACAACACATATTGGAATTGGAATAGTTACAATCGCAAGAAGTACGTGTCTAGTATCCTCATACTATTAACATCTTAAGTAGTTGTTTGTTGAGTATGTACAATTGTATTGTGTACTGTAATATTGAGACTTAATTCAAATTGTGTATGCCGGACGTTTTGATCAAGCCGTTAATCCATTAGACAGTTGAGGTATTCTATTTTAGTTTAATTTTAGTAATTTATTCAAGTATCTCAATTGAAGTATAATGGATTGAACTCTTACATGAAATTTCATGTTTATGTGTAATAACTAACATTAGGATTCAAATTCAGAGGAAATAATTATGGGAGCAAAATATGATATTTGGTTTTAGTGGGACTAAAAATGAATGATAAATATATATCGACATGAGCAATTAAATTAACAATAAATAATATATTATCATATAAATACGTCTGAAGGAAATATTTGCATATTGTATCCTTCTAATATCAGCACTTTTTAAGTGATTTTTATTAGCTATATACAATTATATTGTGTACTATAGTATTTAGACTTAGTATGAAATGTGTATTGTTGGCGGTTTTGATCAGTTGTTAGTCGTTTAGATAGTTGAGGTGTTATACTTGAGTTCATTTTTAATAATTCCTATAATAAATTGAAACCTTATATGAAATTATTTGTTATATGTAGTAACTAGCATTAGGATTTCAACATATCAACTGAGGCCATCGAGCTTGTCTTGTGCTAAGCAAAAATCATTTTCAATGAAGGCAAGTACTTCTCGTGATCGTAATATACCGTAATGCACTATTTGTTATTATAATTGAATTGATCAAGTAAATATATATATTTATCATCCATTTTTATCCCAAAAAGTTAACTAGCCAATTTTGGTCCCGTAACTATCCGCCCACACTGGATATGTACCGAATTATCTCTGGGGATATCACAGATAGAAAAATCTAGGGCGAATGAAATACCTGGAGATAAATCGATCTACAGCGGCTCACGTGCGCTTCTCGTTGGAACATTCCTGAACTGATAGATGTTCTAAAAATGGCACCCCACTTAGAATGGTGGAAGATAGAGTTTTCAAACTCTTTTACGTTGCGGAAGCGCAATTAACTTGCGGAATGTAAACGACATAAGATTTATAGAGGTCCGGCCAAATGTGCCTACGTCCTCTCTTCGTATCTTTTTCTTTAGGCTTAAGATCAACCTCCGCGCCTCGTCTTCTATCGGTCCGAGGGATACCGTTACAATCTCATCTTCTATCAGTCCGAGATAAACCATTACACTCTTGTCTTTATGTCGGTCTAAGATAAACCGTTTTATCTTTCTATAGGACAAGGAAGCAACCGATCTAGCTTTCGATGGGTACTAGACAAACCTCACTCGCATTTAGATATGATTCTAACAATGTCGGATCAATGATCCTAATAACACCGAATCAGCCTACAATCCGTATTTTTCCTCTCGTGAATGTTTTGGTGTATGAACACTCAAACATTTACCAATTAAGCACAATTACAACAATGATAGTGTATATCAAACGAATATATGATTATCTCAGAGTTGTATGTTGAATACCATTAGAACTGGTATTTATAGGCTCCAAAGCCTCAACTAGCCGTTAGCCCACTACCTCTCTTTAGCGCGCGTTATGCTTCATGCATAGCGTACGTTAATGCCATTACATACATTATAGCCTTCTTGTAGCGTACGTTATCTGCTTGTGGTTTCAATCCACTGGCTTATATATCTTCAATTACGTATGTTATCTCATCCATAGCGTATGTTAATTTCATCCTGTTACGTACGTTATGTTCATTTCATTGCGTACGTTAACTTTAGTCAAAATATTTGTTGCATGCTGACCTACTCCATAACGTCATCTTTCTCAACGGCTCCTTGTCTGAATTCATATTCAAACTGCATTATCTTGTCTTTGTTACGTACGTTAATCTTGTTCGATAGCGTGCGTTAGCCATTGTATGTAGCATGCACTAAATCATCAGGTGACTTCCAGTGAGACATCAGGTGACTTGCTATTACGTACATTATAGAACACTCATAGCGTATGTTATGTCTTCAGACTAGCGTGCGTTAGCTGATTGTTTTCTTCAACTTGATTCCTTATTGTTTTGGCTTCGTCTTATTGATTCCTTTGTTGTTCTCGTTTGTTCGACAACACATCATCAAAATTATTTTATGATTATATGGAATAAAATATTCCAACAATAGACAGTAGTATGATAATGCAAGTGTGTTCTGCTAGGTCCGTAAAGGCTCCTTGAAATATGGTCGAAAGAAAGAAATTTCTATTGAAGGGAGAACTGGTTGCTATCAAGTGATCAATGGGGTATTAGCATATCTAATACTAAATTTTAATATGAAAAATTGTCCTATAAAAATGGAAATGTTAGTTGTCCAAATTTATTCTATTTTCCATAGAAAACAGCAAGACATCCTTTAAAATATTGGACCCATATTTGGTCAGCACGTGACTAAGATATAATCCAAAACGATATTGTTTCTATCTTTCAATAAAATTGAATGAAAATTAGACAAGATGAAATTTTTATGGAACTAAAATTGATTAGTAATTTTTTTATCAAAAACGGATGTTAGGAAGTTGTGACATAAAAAAACCTTTTTTTCTCTATTTTTGATGGATATGATAATAAAAAACACAATAGTATTCTTGTTTGAGAATGTTGGCCACTTAAGTATACTCGATACAGTTTGGAAAGATAGTTTAAACAACAAACTGTATGGATTCTAAATCTGAGTGCGTAGCGGAAGTCTTGGATACAGTAGGTTGCCGTGGATACAGCAACGAAGTGTATGATGTATACTTAATATATCACAGTAAATTAAAACAGTAAAAGCTGAAGGTAAATAACACAGTAATTAAAGTGGTTCGAGGTAAACCCTTCTACGTCCACTGGTCCTCCACACAGGAGTAAAAAGTTTATTATAATTACTGCATACACAACTACGTAATTATAAACAAACCTATCCTTGTATCGTTCACATAGATTGATACAAAGAATGTCACTTTCAACCGTTCACACAGATTGGTTAAAGCTTCCTTTTTGACTAGCTTCTTCACACACAGTTCCAAAGCTTCGTCCTTATTCGTCCCACACAGGTCAGAATAACTTGATGAGTTCACACAGAGCTCGGTTTTTACATAGAGGTAAAAGGTAGGTAACCAGGTAAGAACAGCAGCTTTGAAGTTCTTGAGCTGATGATGGCTGTTCTTGGTGTTTGAGCACTGTATATCTCTTTTGTTCTTAATTGCAGTATGCTTTGGAGATATGTTTGCTCAGATGATAACTTTGATAGCTTTGAGAGTTAGGTCACTTGGGTAACTGATCTTCAATGTCTTCATAGGATATATATATAGTCTCTGAAGAAAGTATCCGTTGAGATGTATCCGTTTGAATAAGATTTCCTTCAACGAGAATATGACAAGATCCGGATTTCGCGGGATTCTGAAGATCTGAAGACTGGCAGCATTTAAATACTTTATCCTTGAGTATTTAAATACTTCTTTGTTCAACGGGACTTGACTTGTGTTCCTTCTTGTCCTTTTGTGAACTGTATGGAAGATAACTGTATTTTGAGCATCGAGACAGTTTCCATACTTGGTCTTTTACAAGTCTTCTTGCTGTACTGACGAGCTTCACTTATGCTGATTCGAGGCAGGTCTTCGATACAGGATAAAGCCTTAAAGCCTCGATACAGTTTCCTTTACTGTATTTGGCATATATGTCAAAACCTTCTTTATGACATTCGATACAGGGATTCGAGTATCCCGGCTGTTTCGATACAGGGTCTTTGTTTTCCCAACAATTTCCCCCTTTTTGAAAATTTGCCAAGACTAACTTAGTGAACTCTTCGAGTCTTCTTGATGATGCCAAAACCTTCTTTATGAAGCATTCTTCTTTGATGACTTCTGGCAGATTTCTTGGTCTTTCGTCAAAAGGTCTGACTTAGTGACTTAGTCTACAATAATGAATCGCTTTCGCGAGCAAGTTAAATCTGATTTACAACTTAAGCCTATGATTGGCGCGCAGGCACAATCTTACACTGTATTCTAAGTTTTACAACTGAAACTATGAACTGTTCGTAGACTAGTTCGTCAAGTTTATCTAACTTGAGATTCCTATCAAACAATTTTAAGTAATCATACATTAACACAGTAGATTACGAGTTGTAATCTTTCAAGACAAACAAACGTTTTTATTGATGTTCAAAATGATTGAGTACAGAGTTTGCTGTTTCGAATAGAAATTACAAAAAAAATAATATACATAAATTTCAGCTCTTTATCTATAATCCGCATGCCTCCATGGTCTTTTTCCGGGTTCGTTCTCGGTGCCGCGCCACCAGTTTTGAAGTGAATCATTGCCTCGATCCTGGTATATCGCTCTTCCTTCATATGAACGATCAAAGGCAAGTATCCAATCTTCTGGATGGGTGACCCGATCTCCTCTTCTATGTTTGGATTTCATTTCGATTTGGAGATGGAGTTTACCTTCTTCTAGCATCTTCATAAATTTATCCGCCGCTTCCGCTAATGTTTTATAATTTTTGAAGATGGCGGATTCCCTGATGAGTTTGACAAAATATCTCATCAGTTCATTTTTCCTCCAGTGCTTCACTTCGTCGGCAGTTGGGTTGCGGTTGGTCGGCAGATGTATTTCCGAAGGTCTTTGAATAAGAGTTTGCCAAGGGACATTGGGATCATGAAATTCCGGTATGGAGCCTGAAATTTTAAAACTTTGGGATGGAGGTGCTAGCTTGTTCAATTCGGCAGTGATACTGTTCTGAGCAGCCTCAAATTCCCTTTCTTGTTGCAGCCTTATTCTCCTAGCAGCTTCTCGTGCTTCTTCCCCCTTTTTGGCTTCATCAAGACTTTGCAGGATTTCAAGAGCAGCGTCCTGTTTGGTCTCGATGCTGGTCATTCTTTCAACAAGGGAGGAAAGAGTCTGCGACATTTCCTGAATGCATTTGTCGTGAGCACGCAGTTGAGAGCTGTTCTCAATCATTGCACAAACGGTCTTGGCTTCAGATATCCTCGTCTTTGTAGCTTCTTCCTTCAGCAGTTGCTCCTGCTTATCTTCCATGATCTTCAAGGCTTGCTTGAAGACTTCTGGCAAAAGAATGAATGCGTCGACAACTCGAGATACTTCGTGTTGAAGAGTGGTCATTTCTTCGACGGCAGAGGTGTGCATCCAATTCAGTGCCTTTTCAACGGAAGATAGGCGTTTCGCATCTTGGATAAATACGATCAAGGCCAAGAGCTCGCAGCGCTCTTTTCGTGCGGCGGAGATCGGAGAGTTCAGTCAGGCGAAGTCTGCGGCCGTTCAACCTCCTTACATTCACGGATGGACGTGAAGTAAGTTGGACATCCTCGTGTTCGATGCAGTCCTCGGATTCCATTGTTGAAGGCGGGAGCGGCTTCACGTGGTTCGGCTACGATTGGTGGAGAAGCTTCTGTTGCGAAGACTCTTGGCGATCATGGATGCGGGAGGACCTGAATCCTCTGTTGGCTTGCAGGAATAGCTTCTTCGGTCGCAGCAGGCTCGGGTGCCTGTTCCAAAATTTCTTGAAGTTCCTCGACTGGAGGGACTGATTCCTCTTGGTCGGGAATGTTCTCGGGCTGTGGCGAAGGGGGATTGGTTTGGGTAGAAGGCCCTTCGTCATTTCTGGGTGGAGAGGCGTCTCGAGCTTCAGCCTCTTCACGACTCATTCTCGGACACCTTGTAAAGCGTCGTCGTCGTCGTCTGAGTCATGATCGTCGTCATCTTTTGGATTAATGGGAGAATCCTCTGACTTCTTCTTTCCTTTCCTCCTGGCGTCAGATTTGTGCAGTAGGTGGCTTTCAATTAGATCCTTGCAAGAGGCGTTGTCCCATCGAAGCAGGGCCTCAATTTCGTACGCGTGTTCAATTTGAACCGAAAGAAGTGTTTGATTTATGATCGAGTCAGGGGAGGGACTTCGAATAATGTTTGGAGACGCTGTTTCGAGGGATTCCTGTACAGGTATGGGATCCTGTACGGAAGATGGACTCCTTGCAGAGGATGGTGCCCTGAAGGAAATTGGATCCTGTACGGGTGTGGGATCCCGCAGAGGAGAAGTAGCTTTTGGCTCCAAATGGGCAGCCGACTCGCTAAAGTCTTGAGCGTTGGCAGATGTCTCTATATCCGTCGTAGCCGCCAAAGGCTCGGGATCTACTGTCGATGCAGTAGGAGACATCTCTTCCACAGGGGTTGGGCCTTGGGGTTCTTCATCAGTGGGTTGCGCCACGGGCGAGACATCCTTGGAGTGCTTGGCTTTGATTTTTGAGAGCCTCCTGAGTCTCTTCTTGGACTTCTCACCAGCAGAATGTTTCTTGCTGTGAGATCGCTTTCGCTTCTTTGAAGATTCCATTTCTGGGACCTTCACGGTTTCATCTCTTGGGTTGGCAGAAATAGGCATGTGCCTGGTTCTCGGGTGGTTGCAATACATGGTGCTCTGGTTATACGCAGTGGGCTTGACGCCTCCTAAGTATATCCTCGAGCTATTTTTCTTTGCATCGGCGGATTGCGTCAGTCCGCACTTCATCAGGATGTAGTTCAGCATTAAACCAAATGATTTCTTTTGGGTGGCAGGTTTGCACACCTCTTCTTGAAGACATTTCAGAATGATTTGGCACCAATTGACCTTTTCACAGGTCAAAATAGCTACCATCATCCTGAACCTTAAGTTCGTGCACATCTCGAACGCACCGGTTCGATTTTCAATGATCCTGGAGCAAAAGTCATGAAGATAGACAAAATGAAGAAGAAAATTTTTCTTGTGACAAGTAGTTGTCACCATATCAACCACTTTGGACCCTGTAAATAGTCCATAAAACTTAGTAATAAGCTCTTGAGACCCGAACGTCTCAAGTTGGTCCATGGTCAGGCCATCGGCGGGCGGCTGTAGATTCTCCGAGTAGATCGCGATTGATGCGATTTCCACTCCTGGGATTGCGGTGATGTCGGCAACATGACCTCCACAGGCCGATGTGAAAGCGGACGGCGGCGTTGAGGTAGAATTCCTCAACCAGATGGGCGTCGTATTTGTCGGCGGTCTTGCTCGGCGATAGAGACCTTGTTGTTCAAGGCAGTAATGATATACTCCATCGGTTACGAGTCGTTGGTTTAGAGAGAATACGCTCGATGATGACGAGTTTGGAGAAGATCCGGCCATCAATGATGTTGGAGGATTTCTTGAGCAGGGAAGAAGATTGACTAGCCATTGATGTTTTCTTAAAACAAAGGTGGAAGAAAAGCAGTCGAAATTGCAGTGAATATGCGAGAAAAATATGTAGAATTTGTTTGCTTGAGAACTCTTGTAATTGCGAAGCGTAAAGAGTCTCTAATGGCGAGATCTGATCCTTTTATACTTGGGCGCGAAATAGGGTTTTGCAGTACGAATGGTCGATTTTAAGGGATGGGAACCGGTTTTGAAATCAACGGTCAAGATGGATTGAGTGTAAGCTGTACGCTAATCAATAAAAGGTTTTAAAATACAATGGGTCCCACTTGACATAGGTTGATACCCTAAATGCCTAAAACGGCGGTTTAAAAATAATAAACAATTTAAAAACATCGCGGCATTTGAGATTCGATTGTCCGGATGTCGTGTAAGGCATTTAATGAACATGACGTTTGACATAAAAAGCAGGCACGTGGACAAAAATTATTTTAAAAGGAAATAATATTATATTATATCTTGAATCGAAATCTATAACATGTCTTTGTTCTCGCGTCGATACTGACGTTCCCCTTAAAAAGGTACTAATAGGTTTTGAATTCCATACGGCAATATTTGGATTAATCTTTGTATTCATGGGTCCTGATATTCCCCCTTAATTATTGCACACACCACTGTAGGATTCATATGCCTTCGTTCGCTCTGATCTTGTATTGATGATTAAGTGTACGGATAATTAATGTTGAATCTGTATTCACGGGTCTTACTGATTCCCCTCAATTGTTGAGTAAAAAAGTAAATTACTTACAGGAGTCTGGCCGTAGTATTCCCGATTCTTGTCTGAGCATGTTGAATCTTGCCGTGTCGAGAGGCTTGGTGAAGATGTCGGCCAGCTGAACGTCTGTATGGACTTTTTCCAGGCGAACATCCTTGTTCTCGACATGATTCCTGATAAAATGATGCTTCATGTTGATATGCTTGGTGCGCGAGTGCAGAACAGGATTGTGCGTGATTGCAATTGCACTCGTGCTATCACACATGATTGGAGTCTCTCTAGAATCGATTCCATAATCGGCGGTTGTTCTTTGCATCGAAGGATGCATATAGCGACTACGGCGGCATAGTACTACGATTCGGCCGTGGAAGAGAGTTAGCCAATTGCTTCTTCTTGAACCAAGAAGCGAGTCTAGGTCCGAGAAAGTGACAAGTTCCACTTGTACTCTTCTATCTAGCTTGCGACCTCAGAGATCCGAGTGTTGTATCAACTAAATCGAATCCGCCTTCCTTAGGATACCACAGTCCTGCATCATTGTTCCTTTAATGTACTTGAGATTCGTTTAGCCGTATTGAAGTGTGATTCCTTAGGTGCAACTTGGTATCTCGCACACACTCCAACGATATCTTTGGATATCGGGCACGCTAGCCGTTAGGTACGGGAGCGAACCAATGAGCTTCTGTAGAGTGATTGGTCAAACGGCTTTCCGGCTTCATCAAGACTAATTTGCACGGAAGTGCTCATGGGGGTTGGCGAGGATTTGGAAGTGTTCATTCCAAATTTGTTGAGAAGCTCCTTCAGTATTTCTCCTGGTTGATGAATATACCTGTAGGCAACTGCTTTACCTGCAAACCTAGGAAATAACTAAGTTCCCCCATCATACTCATTTCAAATTTGCTTGGCATGAGATGTGAGAACCTTTGACATAGAGCAAGGTTAGTTGAACCAAAAATAATATCATCGACATAGATTTGTACCATTAGAAGGTCATCACCTTCCTGTATCTTGAACAAGGTTTTGTCCACAGCACCTTTCTCAAATCCGTTGTTGGTGAGATATTGGGACGGGGTTTCGTACTGTGCTCTAGGGGCTTGTTTAAGTCCGTACTGGCGCTTTCCTTAGCTTTGTAAACTAGATCGATACCGTCTGTATTGGCAAACCACAGTGGTTGTTCAACATAAACTTCTTACGCAAGTTCTCCATTCAGAAAGCGATCTTGACGTCCATTTGGTATACGATAAAACTCTTATGGGCGGCAAAGGCTAAAAATATCCTAATGGCTTCTAGTCTATAGCAGGCGAAGGTTTCATCATAGTCGATTCCTTCTTCTGACAATAGCCTTGTGCTACTAGTCGGATTTGTTCCTTATGATAAGTCCATTTCGATCCTTTTTGTTTGAAATACCCATTTGGTTCCTATAACCGATTGGTGTGTCGGATGCAGGTACAAGATACCATACATTGTTTCGTTCGAAACCGTTAAGCTCTTCTTACATAGATGTTATCCAATGAGAGTTGTTAAGAGCGTCTATGGTCGAAACAGTTCGGATTGGGCTAAGAATACGGCGATAGTGCACATATTGAGTCTCCTAAGTTCGGATTGAGATTTCCATTCGAAGCGTGAGACTTGACATTAGATTCTTCTTGTGCACAAAGTACATTTCCTTGTGTACTCTGTATTCTCCTACGAGTAGAAACACCGGCATTAATGTTTCCAATGATCGGCTCTTGCGGGTGATCTCTCAACCATCTTCGGTCGGGTTCTAGTTCGGGATCCCGTCTTGTATCGAAAGTTTATGTGGGTACGGCTTGACATGCAGCGTCAGCTTCATCCACATCGATTCTTACAGCTGCGGGGTTGATTTCTAAATCAACTACAGGTTCTATGGGTGTAGGTGGATCCAAGATAGATAGATGGTGAATGTCCTGAGTGATATCATCTACTCCTGTAGGGTCATGGTGTGGTTCGTCGAACACTACATGAATTGATTCCTCGATCGTCAGCTTCCTTTTATTGAAGATTCTGAAAGCTTTGCTGACGGAGGAGTATCCTACGAATATTCCTTCATCTGATTTTTCATCAAAGGTTCTAAGTTGGTCCTTCCCATTGTTCAATACATAACACCTGCATCCAAAAATGTGAAAATACGAAACTAATGGAGTTTTATTATTCCATACCTCATAAGCTGTTTTGTTGTGGTGCTTGTTGACGATACAGCGGTTTTGAGTGTAGCACGCTGTATTGGTTGCTTCACCCCAGAAACGCTGTGGCAATTTGCTTGCGGCAATCATTGTCCTTGTTGCTTCTTTTAACGTCCTATTCTTTCGCTCGGCAACACCATTTTGTTGAGGTGTACGGGCAGCTGAGTATTCGTGCTGTATTCCATTCTCCGAACAGTATTGCTCAATAAAGCGGTTAGTCAATTCAGTACCTCTGTCGGAACGAATGCACACGATACTCGACGCTTTTTCATTTTGCAACTTCCTCAGGAGCTCGGGCAGCCTTGATGTTGTTTCCTTCTTCTTGCTAAGAAAGATCGTCCAAGCATACCTGGAATAATCATCAACAACAACCATGCAATATTTTTTACCTCCCAAACTTACTGGGTCTACAGGACCGTAGAGATCCATGTGTAGCATTTCCAACACTCTTTGGGTTGAAAGGTAGGATTTGCTTTTCAGGGCTGACTTGATTTGCTTGCCTTTCGGCATGGTCATGACATTGTCCTTCTTGAATGACACATCTGGGAAACCTCTAACCATACCCTGTCTTGAAAGCTTGTTGATAGTCTTGAAGTTGACGTGAGACATTCTCTTGTGCCATAGCCAGCTAAGATCTGCAGTGCCTTTGGCAACAAAACATGGAATTGAGGAGCTCATAGGCTTCCGATCGGAATGTACATATTACACGATCTGCTTCCTGTAAGCACAACTTCATTGCTTTTGGTGACTTGATTTGCTTGCCTTTACGGCATGGTCCATGACGTCCTTCTTGAATGACACATCGGCAAACCTCTAACCATACCCTGTCTTGAAAGCTTGTTGATAGTCTTGAAGTTGACGTGAGACATTCTCTTGTGCCATAGCCAGCTAAGATCTGCAGTGCCTTTGGCAACAAAACATGGAATTGAGGAGCTCATAGGCTTCCAGTCAGCAATGTACATATTACGATCGCTTCTGTAAGCACAACTTCCTTGGTTTGGGTGTTCTTGACTCTACAAATGATCTATATAGAACATCACCGGAAGCTGTTTATCACGTAAGGCTAATACTAAGTAGATTATACTGTAAGCCTTCAACATATGCAACATCGGTGACCTTGAATTTCCCGACAAGTAGGTTTCCTTTCCCTCTTGTTCTTCCTTTAGACTTATCACCGAAGCGAACTTTTGGACCGCGACCTTCTACAAAATCGATAACTTGCTCCTATCTCCGGTCATGTGACGAGAGTATCCACTATCGAAGTACCAGGTATCCTCCTCTAGTATGTCCTGTAACAACGAAATTAGGTAGATTTAGGTCCCCTTTGATTTTTGGGTCCATATATGTTAGTTCCTTTAGGTACCCAAACTTTCCTGACAGAATTGGTTTCTTGTAGGATGTACTCGGTACTGATTGCGATATCTACGGGGCATATCCGTAGTTGTTATAATCATGATAATTACTATGCATGTAAAATTCGGGGTTATTATTATTATTATTCGATCTGAGTGCCGTCTAGGAGGTGGAGCCATTTTCCTAGGCCTAACGACTTGTCTTACGGGTCTCCAGTTGAATTCCCAATCGTTGTTGATACCGAATCGGCATCTCTTGTCTTGAGGGATAACGGGCTCCTGTATCCAATACCTAGGCGCACTGCTTGAGAATGCTGGCATGCGGGCCTTTGGTGGTTGGATACTGCCTTCTTTCTGAATGACTGTCGGCTTTGATGATATGCTTGTGGAGCATGCTGTAGATTACGCCTTCTGAGTGGTTGTTGGTTCCACTGTCTCGAATAGTAGAGTTGTGGGGGCGGAATTGCAGCCTTCGGTTTTCTCGGTACAGCAGGTTCCTGTTAGATTGATACCGCCACTAGAAGGGGGGTTGAATAGTGCGGTTAATAGTATTGTACTCTTTTTCGTGCGGAAGCAAAAATAGCGGAGAATAAAATTGCAGAAAAGAAAGAACACAAGGAATTGTTCGAGAGGTTCGGCTATTAACGAAGCCTACGTCCCCTACCTAGTTTTATCGACTAGGACTTTTCTTAGAACTTGGAATTTGCACTTTCTAGTTTAGTGCCAACTTCTTACAACTTCTTGATTTCCGGGCTCAAGAACAACCTCACAAAAACACTCTTGTTTTTCTAGGTACAAGATAACCAATACAAAATAAGTGCGAGTAGAAACTCGGCTTTCACGATATATCGCTCTAAGATACAAGAATGAAGATTGGAAATTATAGAGCAAATCTTCTCGTATCACAATCTAGAATAAGAATATCTCTCAGAATGTTTGCTTGATATTGCTTGAGTATGCTAGTAAGCTTAGAATTCTTGTGTGTCTTCAATCTCCATGAAGGTGGCTATTTATAGCCTTCTTGAGCTCAATTTCCGTTGGAGCAAGAAAGCGAGTTACGTCGTTATATGATGCTGATTACGTCGTTACATACGTTACGTCGTTATATGAGCTGAATAACGGCCGTAATGAAAGTGCCAAACCGCCCGGTGAACTCGATGAAATGCGTTAAATGCGTTACGATCCTTAGGGTTACGTCGTAATATCACAGTCAAAGATCCGTTGATTGAGACGACTTGTTGCAACGGCTAGTGGCTTTTCCAACGGTCGAATAATTCAAGCCTTACGTCGTTATATAATCCACAGTTACGTCGTTACATGCATGAAAAACTTACGAAAATAGTGAATGTTACGTACGTTATAAGAGATGCGTTACGTACGTTAACTATAGAATGTTACGTACGTTAATGTGATATATATTACGTACGTTTAACTGAAGAGAAAGTATGTTTTAAGTAAATAATGGTTTTAATAACACATCATCAAAACGATCTAAAAAATATTGTTCCAACAATCTCCCCCTTTTTGATGATGACAAAATTTACTTTATGTGAGTTTTTGAAAACATGATTTTAATAAAAATTAGAAACTCCCCCTGAACACGAGCACTGCAAAAAAAAAAAAAAAAATAATATGCTCCCCTGAAAACGTGCACGGGTTTTTCAAAAACGAATACATATTATTCGTTTCAAGGCCAAAGAAGAAAGCGACCTAGAGGATGAACCAATCGAAGAAGAGGACGAAGAAACCGCCTTCTATGCCAAAAACATAAAGAAATTTAAAAATCTTCTTCAAAGGCGCCGGAGAGATATCAAGCAAGAATCAAGGGATGAATCCAAAAAGACTCACTTCCCTCAAAACAAAAAATTCGACAACACTTGTCGAAGGTGCGGCGTTCCAGGCCATTTTGCAAAAGATTGTCGTCTTCTGCTCAATAAGTTCATCAAAACCACCTCATGAAAAGTTCAAAAAGAAGGAGGTTTATGTCGCCACATGGAGTGACGATGATGAGGATGATGAACCACAAGTCCAAACCAATCTTGCTCTTATGGCCCGCGCATCCGAAGAGAGTGACGAAGAAGTCGAGGTTAGTGATTCTCATGAAGAACTTCTTGATGCTTTTGAATCTCTAAATAATGAATACGAAAAGGCTTGCAATAGCAATAAAGATTTGAAAAAGAAAATAAAACTCCTTGAAATTGAAAATGCTAAATTATTAAAAAACAAGGAAGTTTCTATTGATCATACAAATTGCTTGGAAACTGAGAAAATTCTGAAAGATGAATTGCATAAAACTCAAAAGAATTTAAACTTTATGTCGAAAGTTTTCATGTGGTAATGACAAATTCGAGCAATTATTATTTGGTCAAAAATTTTCTCTTTCAAAACAAGGACTTGGATATAATTCATTTCAATGAAAAGTCCTTAGAAATTACCACAAAAGATTCGGACACTTTAAAAACGGGTATCCCATCATGTCCAAAATGTTTAAAACCTGGACATACCGAAACCTACTGTCGAGACTCTAGACGTACTATAAGGGTTAAGCAAATCTGGGTACCAAAAGGGACCGTTATTAAAAATCAAGTTTTTATATCTAACTCCTCAGACCCAAATTAGCACTGGTACCGATAAAACGGAAGAAAATGGTTTTTGTAGGTACAAGCAAGGAAGACAACATTATCAAATAAATGGTATGTTGATAGCGGATGTTCAAACCACATGAGTGGAAATGAACATCTCTTCACGGAGCTGAAAAAGGAAGATCGTGGCTGTGTTACATTTGACGATAATAAAAAGGGCCAAATAAAAGGGACAGGTAAAATTGGTAAGAAACCTTTACCGACTATTGAAAATGTTCTATTTGTTGATGGACTTTGCCATAATCTCCTAAGTGTTTCCCAATTATGTGACACCGGTCTTAAACTAATTTTTGAAATTACGCATTGCACGGCAATGAGAAAAGAGCAAATCGTTTTTATTGGATTGCGCTATGGAAATATTTACATTGTTGATCTCCAAGATGAATCTTCGTTTAACGAAATATGTCTACTTTCATACGATGAAAATGCCGTTGTTTGGCACCGAAATTTGGGACATGCCTCTTTACCACTTCTTTCTTCATTTGCCTAACATGATATTGTTCGTTGTCTACCAAAATTGAATTTTAGAAAAGACCACATTTGTGAGGCTGTATTAAAGGTAAACATGCAAGAGGCTCGTTTAAACCAAAAATGGAAATTTCCACTAGTCGCATTCTTGAATTAATTCATATGGATTTAATTGGTCCGTCTCGACATGCCAGTCTAACAGGTAAACTTTATACCTTAGTTATTGTCGATGATTTTTCTAGATTTACTTGGGTAAAATTCTTAGCCAATAAAGATGATGCTTTTAACGAGTTTGTTAAGTGGTGTAAGGTTACCCAGAAGGAAAAAGGATTACCAGTTATCGCCATTCGAACCGATCATGGTGGAGAATTTGATTCTAATCTCTTTGAAGATTGGTGCGATAAATATGGTATTGGGCACAACTTTTCGGCACCTCGGACACCTCAACAAAATGGAGTTGTCGAGAGGAAGAATCGCTCTCTAGAAGAAATGAGCCGAACAATGCTCAACGAGTGTAACACCCCCAATCCGCTCAGGGATATTACACGCCGTAGAACCTTTCCTCAAGGATCTACCAGGCTGGTAACGACATTTAACATCTCGACAATGCCTTCGAGGCTACAATGACTCAGTAGACCGATTTGGTCTTTCCACAAATACATACAACTCAAATACAACTCATGCCCACGCAGGGGACAAAATACAACTACACCCGTCTGGCAGGAACAATACAAAGAATGAAAATAAAGTACAATCGAACCAACACACGATGTACGGTTCCTCATGTGATTAGTATCGATCATCTTTCATCATCCTTCATGCCGACCTGTGTTATGCTCCAAAACTGAATGCAAAAACAGACATCCACCCCCGAATACTCGGGGTTAGCAAAACTCCACCTGTTTTGCTAGTGCAAATACAAAGTGCAAATACGAGCCATACAATTCACATTCCACGAATAACAATAACCGAGGATCCTCAAAGATCCAAACGAAGCGAAAAGTACTTCCCGAGGCAAGGGTTTGAGAAAACATTTCAAAAACGAAATATCATAAATCAATGGAAGTAATTTATAAAGCAGTTTAGAATGCCATCGAGAGTTTTAATAGAAAACAATTTAGGATTATCAAATCCTACTTTTCGAAAACCAAAGACAAAAGGGGTCACCGCCCCAAAGGTTTACTTTCTGAAAAATGACATTAACCAACCGTTGGGATTTTAGCCCCAAATCGTAAAGCGACTTTTACAAAACCATTGGGATTTTAGCTCCAAATCTCATCAACTCACAGACACAAGAAGCGACTGTGAGGTTCGTATCCCAACATCAAAATCCACGGATAAAGGATTTAAAACAAACAACAAAATACTCGATTGCCATCCTAGCCAAGTAAGCCAAACGAACACTTACCTCTTACACACTTAGTCAATGCATGCAATCATGAAAACCGTTCGAAAGCACTCATTTAGGAAATGCCAATATCAAATCACAATTGCAAAAATGCACCACAATTAACCGTCGATCCACACCTCCGTGGACCCCTACCGAGACCCCGTCGGATCTAACCCGTAGTGGTTAAAAGCAAAGCTCGCGGATCCACCCCTCCATGGACCCCTACCGAGACCCCGTCGGATCTAACCCGTAGTGAGCATACACACACACACGTTACTCATGCAACACTAATATGCTAAGAATGTAAGTTCATTACGAATACTTACTAGAGATGGCCATTAACTCGACACCATTATCAAACTCTTCAAAATTACGATAACAAGATTAAATAAGGAAATACACGATTCCATAACTTAAACAATAGGAGTATCATCATCAAATCCTTCAACGTTCAAAATAACCAAATCATAATCAATTCTCAAAACACCGTTCACAAATCAAACTCGTTTTGAAAGAAAGCCTTTAACGAGGCCAAACCGAAATCCTTTGAAACTTCATTTCAAATAACCAAACAAACGCATCGAGACAACCACCGATCATCATATACATAAAACGAGAAAAGTATGGGCAAGGTACTTGCCTCTATACCACGAGCACGGAACCACGAACGGATACGGCTCAGCGGGAAGCTTCGGGCGCCCGATGCTAACGAAAAGGAATACGACGAACGGAGCGGAAGAATCAAGCACGGCGCGAGGAATCGCGAAAATGAACCTAACGATTCGAATAGCACAATCACAACCACTTCTAAACGATTATGGAAATGGAATACACAGGAACCCGCCTACGATTCATGTATATTCATACCGAAAACAACAACGAGGGCGGACCACAACCAAACCCTCTCGATTCCGTAAAAATCACGAAATATACCATGAATCCGTAGGGAAACTAAGAATACCAACAAGAATAATCATATTCATCATGAATCCATCAACGAAACGGAAAGAATCGGACAAAACCCCAAAATCCCCAATTATCCAAAAAGGTAGGGTTTCAAGAGATATTACCTTAAGTGATTCAAGTATTAAGATCCGTAGAACACGCGTTAGATTGATTATCCGAGCCTCACAACCGAAAAGAAATGATGAAAATCGACCCCCGGATGAAGAACTCTCTCCCTCTATATCTCTCTCTCGCGACGCAGTGGAAAAATGGGGAAGGAAATGAGCTGTTCGCTCAAAACAACACATTTAAAGTGTAACACAGCAGAACCTATCGGCCAGCCTATCGGCCGATAGGCCCAACCGATACCCCTACAGAATGCCGGCAGTAGAGTCTATCGACCCCCCCTATCGGCCGAAAGGCTCCTGGAAGTGCTCGGCCAAAAATTGAAACGACCATAACTCTCTCGTCCGGACTCCGATTGACTCACCGTTTGAACCATTGGAAAGCTAACTCGATGTTCTATAATATTGCAAAGATTTATAATTTTTGGAGTCACCAAAAATTAATGGTGATCTAACAAAGACGAACTCATACTTAGAAAAGTCGTTTAGTAATCCTGAATTCAACAAAACGACACCGAAACCCGAACCTGAATACGAACCGAAGATACGGTTACGAAGTACTCACAAAGACGAATCTAAGAGCTAGTAGGACACACAATTCCGACCACCCGAAGGCTCGAAATTCGACAACGGAAGGTAATTACCCCAGACTTTGGGAAATTACGAAAATGGCCCAAATGCCCGAAAATCACGATACGTGATCGAATAACCAAACCGAAGTTCACAACACGTCCAACAAAGATAAACGGACTTGCGGGAAACTCGAAACAACAGTTTCGGATGAGATTCTCAAGAATCGAACTCAAGTGCGGAAAAGTCGCTAAAAAGCACAGAACTCAACGAAACGACACCGAAACGAACTCGGATGTCAAAAAGTGTAGAATTAATCATTCTCAGAATGACGAAACGGTCATGAGCGAGTCGTCAAAACGGACTCCGACCGAAAAAAAAAAAAAAAAAGAAATTACCGGAAATCGAAAATTGCGGATATTACATTCTACCCTCCTTAAAAGAAGTTTCGTCCCGAAACTTAAAACAAGTAGGGAGAAGAAATATTCCGCTAGGAAAAACTCAACGAGACACACAAGAATGCGTAACTAATGCCCAACGGCGAAATGTTACAAACAACGCAAAGGAATATACGGCGTGTAAACACGCTCCACGGTGACCAACACAACGTCGCCGTTAGGGATATAATAAAACCGACAAGTGACAAGCGTCATCAAACAGATACTATAGTCAAGTCAATTATCCGATAATCACAAAACACAACGAACGAAAACCAATATGATTGACCAACCCAACGGTACCTCAATCAAAACGCGAGTCAACCGCTGAACAAACACGGAATCCCATCGCCTAAGGGATGGAAGATTGAAAACGAAACTAATTTCCCGAACTAAAGGGAATTACGAAGGAGCCTGAACGTTCAACAATCACGAAACGAGAACAAAAACCGAACAAACAAACGATCGAGACAACAAAAATCGAAGAATCATGTTCGAATCACGAAGAACAATAAAGTTCAACAATAACTCCCAGGATGATCTGGTGAGAACTACAAGACATGCATTCCCATAAGATCCACAGGAAAGGGAATAGCGATTGAAAAGTCACAACGACAAATAAGTTATTCCGAAATGATATCACACTCGTTCGATAAACAAAAACAAGGGCAGGACAAGCTCAGAAATGTCAACGAACATAAATGAGTCGACAAAGTAGAAAATACAGAAGTTCAAAATCCGATCCCTTCGAATAAAAGGACTAGTAGAACCAAATGATGTTACTCCCGAACAAAGTTCACAAGAATCGAACCGAACTCGAAAAAAAATCACACCGATAACCAGATCGGCCTACAACAAGATCACAGCTCGTTCGGACGATGAAACTGAAATACCGAACAAGTTCATAAAGTACCAACGAACATGAGCGAATCGATAGAATTGGGAAGAGAAAACACAGAAGTCAAAATAGTACGGGCATTACCTCCGACCTCGTCCACGAAATTCACAAAAACGGGAGCAAGGTAACAAGACATTAAACAATCGACGCATAACGGAACCATCACCGATGCACACGGTCATACCAAATCAAGCTCTAACAGCTCGCACATGCGCGACAACGCAGAAATTGCCATGAGGCGACAACATTCAATACCAACACTCCGCCTCTCACATGGGCTAGCACAACCAATGTGTGGAAAGCGTCTCAACGCTCACACCGCCAATTCGGTCATACTTGGGAGAAAGTATCAAAAGGACAACGCGAACATCACACATACATACCCAGCCCTCAAACGGGAATGGATAGGTTTTAAAAACGAAAACTTCATTTTGAAAATAATTTAGAAGAACACCGATTGATCTTGAGTATCATCTTTCAAAAAAAAGTACAAACGTGAAACATCGTTATCGAGACATTGGAGAACCATTTCGCATTTGATAAAAATGAAGACACTTTCTCTTAGTGAAAACTTTCAAATTATTCGACCCTCGGGTCTAAATAAAAGTGTTGAAAATATCTCAAAACATTTTGGTCCTCGAGGTAGAAAATTTTTGAAATACATTGTGGCATCTAGGATGTACCACAAGAAAATAACTCATTTGAAAAGTATGTCTCGAAATTTATTCTTCTAAGATACTCAAGGTTTTCAAAAATCCAATAGGCCAGAATGCCCAAAACTCACACATACCGACGTTCACTAAAACAACTCCTAGCACACGCATCAAAACGTTTAAAATCAAGACAATACAAGTCTTTAAACGAAAATAAACGATAAAATACCACATTCGAACAAAACCGTGATAAAATACCCTCCCGCACTGGCTAGTGAACAAGTCGAACGTGTATAAGCACAAAGCTTCCACAAGAGACTTGTAAAACGTGCAAATCGATTCGAAAATCATCAACAACGGAGAGAAAAAAAAAACAACAATAAAAAGACCTCACAAACGACGACATTCCTCGTATAAATCAAATACGAGAGTCGACTAAATACATATCGTGAAATCAGAATTCACATAAGGATTCCACCACTTAACAAATAATCATAAAAATAGCTCGTGTCACACGAGGCACAACACAAAGAAGGGAGACTTACTTCCACAGGTCGCACGAAGATGATGATCGCCCCACGATACTAATCACGACCAACAAACTCAAACGACGCGTCGCGACACGACTCAGTCAGATAAAAATCCAACGAAACAAGACTCAAACAACACGACTTGACCCAACAGCCTAGGTTTCCTCAACCTAAGCTCTGATACCATTTATGTAACACCCCCAATCCGCTCAGGGATATTACACGCCGTAGAACCTTTCCTCAAGGATCTACCAGGCTGGTAACGACATTTAACATCTCGACAATGCCTTCGAGGCTACAATGACTCAGTAGACCGATTTGGTCTTTCCACAAATACATACAACTCAAATACAACTCATGCCCACGCAGGGGACAAAATACAACTACACCCGTACAACGGGAACAATACAGAAATGGAAAATAAAGTACAATCGAACCAACACACGATGTACGGTTCCTCATGTGATTAGTATCGATCATCTTTCATCATCCTTCATGCCGACCCGTGTTATGCTCCAAAACCCGAATGCAAAACAGACATCCACCCCCGAATACTGGGGTTAGCAAAACTCCACCGTTTTGCTAGTGCAAATACAAAGTGCAAATACGAGCCATACAATTCACATTCCACGAATAACAATAACCGAGGATCCTCAAAGATCCAAACGAAACGAAAAGTACTTCCCGAGGCAAGGGTTTGAGAAAACATTTCAAAACGAAATATCATAAATCAATGGAAGTAATTTATAAAAGCAGTTTAGAATGCCATCGAGAGTTTTAATAGAAAACAATTTAGGATTATCAAATCCTACTTTTCAAAACCAAAAGACAAAAGGGGTCACCGCCCCAAAGGTTTACTTTCCGAAAAATGACATTAACCCGTTGGGATTTAAGCCCCAAATCCCTAAAAAGACTTATAAAAAACCATTGGTATTTTAGACCCAAATCTCATCAACTCACAAGACACAAGAACGACCAGGAGGTTCGTATCCCAACATCAAAATCCACAGATAAAGGATTTAAAACAAACAACAAAATACTCCAGTGCCATCCTAGCCAAGTAAGCCAAACGAACACTTACCTCTTACACACTTAGTCAATGCATGCAATCATGAAAACCGTTCGAAAGCACTCATTTCCGGAAATGCCAATATCAAATCACAATTGCAAAAATGCACCACAATTAACCGTCGATCTACACCTCCGTGGACCCCTACCGAGACCCCGTCGGATCTAACCCGTAGTGGTTAAAAGCAAAGCTCGCGGATCCACCCCTCCGTGGACCCCTACCGAGACCCCGTCGGATCTAACCCGTAGTGAGCATACACACACACACGTTACTCATGCAACACTAATATGCTAAGAATGTAAGTTCATTACGAATACTTACTAGAGATGGCCATTAACTCGACACCATTATCAAACTCTTCAAAATTACGATAACAAGATTAAATAAGGAAATACACGATTCCATAACTTAAACAATAGGAGTATCATCATAAAATCCTTCAACGTTCAAAATAACCAAATCATAATCAATTCTCAAAACACCGTTCACAAATCAAACTCGTTTTGAAAGAAAGCCTTTAACGAGGCCAAACCGAAATCCTTTGAAACTTCATTTCAAATAACCAAACAAACGCATCGAGACAACCACCGATCATCATATACATAAAACGAGAAAAGTATGGGCAAGGTACTTGCCTCGATACCACGAGCACGGAACCACGAACGGATACGGCTCAACCGGGAAGCTTCGGGCGCCCGATGCTAACGAAAAGGAATACGACAACGAACGGAACGGAAGAATCAAGCACGACCGCGAGGAATCGACGAAAATGAACCTAACGATTCGAATAGCACAATCACAACCACTTCTAAACGATTATGGAAATGGAATACACCCGGAACCCCGCCTACGATTCATGTATATTCATACCGAAAACAACAACGAGGGCGGACCACAACCAAACCCTCTCGATTCCGAAAAAAATCACGAAATATACCATGAATCCGTAGGGAAACTAAGAATACCAACAAGAATAATCATATTCATCATGAATCCATCAACGAAACGGAAAGAATCGGACAAAACCCCAAAATCCCCAATTATCCAAAAAGGTAGGGTTTCAAGAGATATTACCTTGAGTGATTCAAGTATTAAGATCCGTAGAACACGCGTTAGATTGATTATCCGAGCCTCACAACCGAAAAGAAATGATGAAAATCGACCCCCGGATGAAGAACTCTCTCCCTCTATATCTCTCTCGCGACGCGATGGAAAAATGGGGAAGGAAATGAGTGTTCGCTCAAAACAACACATTTAAAGTGTAACACGGTAGAACCTATCTGGCCTGCCTATCGGCCGATAGGCCCAACCGATACCCCTACAGAATGCCGGCAGTAGAGTCTATCGACCCCCCCTATCGGCCGAAAGGCTCCTGGAAGTGCTCGGCCAAAAATTGAAACGACCATAACTCTCTCGTCCGGACTCCGATTGACTCACCGTTTGAACCATTGGAAAGCTAACTCGATGTTCTATAATATTGCAAAGATTTATAATTTTTGGAGTCACCAAAAATTAATGGTGATCTAACAAAGACGAACTCATACTTAGAAAAGTCGTTTAGTAATCCTGAATTCAACAAAACGACACCGAAACCCGAACCTGAATACGAACCGAAGATACGGTTACGAAGTACTCACAAAGACGAATCTAAGAGCTAGTAGGACACACAATTCCGACCACCCGAAGGCTCGAATTCGACAACGGAAGGTAATTACCCGGACTTTGGGAAATTACGAAAATGGCCCAAATGCCCGAAAATCACGATACGTGATCGAATAACCAAACCGAAGTTCACAACACGTCCAACAAAGATAAACGGACTTGCGGGAAACTCGAAACAACAGTTTCGGATGAGATTCTCAAGAATCGAACTCAAGTGCGGAAAAGTCGCTAAAAAGCACAGAACTCAACGAAACGACACCGAAACGAACTCGGATGTCAAAAAGTGTAGAATTAATCATTCTCAGAATGACGAAACGGTCATGAGCGAGTCGTCAAAACGGACTCCGACCGAAAAAAAAAAAAGAAATTACCGGAAATCGAAAATTGCGGATATTACATTCTACCCTCCTTAAAAGAAGTTTCGTCCCGAAACTTAAAACAAGTAGGGAGAAGAAATATTCCGCCAGGAAAAACTCAACGAGACACACAAGAATGCGTAACTAATGCCCAACGGCGAAATGTTACAAACAACGCAAAGGAATATACGGCGTGTAAACACGCTCCACGGTGACCAACACAACGTCGCCGTTAGGGATATAATAAAACCGACAAGTGACAAGCGTCATCAAACGGATACTATAGTCAAGTCAATTATCCGATAATCACAAAACACAACGAACGAAAACCAATATGATTGACCAACCCAACGGTACCTCAATCAAAACGCGAGTCAACCGCTGAACAAACACGGAATCCCATCGCCTAAGGGATGGAAGATTGAAAACGAAACTAATTTCCCGAACTAAAGGGAATTACGAAGGAGCCCGAGCGTTCAACAATCACGAAGCGAGAACAAAAACCGAACAAACAAACGATCGAGACAACAAAAATTGAAGAATCATGTTCGAATCACGAAGAACAATAAAGTTCAACAATAACTCCCAGGATGATCGGTGAGAACTACAAGACATGCATTCCCATAAGATCCACAGAAAGGGAATAGCGATTGAAAAGTCACAACGACAAATAAGTTATTCCGAAATGATATCACACTCGTTCGATAAACAAAAACAAGGGCAGGACAAGCTCAGAAATGTCAACGAACATAAATGAGTCGACAAAGTAGAAAATACAGAAGTTCAAAATCCGATCCCTTCGAATAAAAGGACTAGTAGAACCAAATGATGTTACTCCCGAACAAAGTTCACAAGAATCGAACCGAACTCGAAAAAATCACACCGATAACCAGATCGGCCTACAACAAGATCACGGCTCGTTCGGACGATGAAATCAAATACCGAACAAGTTCATAAAGTACCAACGAACATGAGCGAATCGATAGGCGGGAAGAGAAAACACGAAGTCAAAATAGTACGGGCATTACCTCAGGCCTCGTCCACGAAATTCACAAAACGGAGCAAGGTAACAAGACATTAAACAATCGACGCATAACGGAACCATCACCGATGCACACGGTCATACCAAATCAAGCTCTAACGGCTCGCACATGCGCGACAACGCGAAATTGCCATGAGGCGACAACATTCAATACCAACACACCGCATATCACATGGGCTAGCACAACCAAACTGTGGAAAGCGTCTCAACCCTCACAACGCCAATTCCGTCATACTTGGGAGAAAGTATCAAAGGACAACGCGAACATCACACATACATACCCCGGCCCTCAAACGGGAATGGATAGGTTTTAAAACGAAAACTTCATTTTGAAAATAATTTAGAAGAACACCGATTGATCTTGAGTATCATCTTTCAAAAAAAGTACAAACGTGAAACATCGTTATCGAGACATTGGAGAACCATTTCGCATTTGATAAAAATGAAGACACTTTCTCTTAGTGAAAACTTTCAAATTATTCGACCCTCGGGTCTAAATAAAAGTGTTGAAAATATCTCAAAACATTTTGGTCCTCGAGGTAGAAAATTTTTGAAATACATTGTGGCATCTAGGATGTACCACAAGAAAATAACTCATTTGAAAAGTATGTCTCGAAATTTATTCTTCTAAGATACTCAAGGTTTTCAAAAATCCAATAGGCCAGAATGCCCAAAACTCACACATACCGACGTTCACTAAAACAACTCCTAGCACACGCATCAAAACGTTTAAAATCAAGACAATACAAGTCTTTAAACGAAAATAAACGATAAAATACCACATTCGAACAAAACCGGCGATAAAATACCCTCCCATGGCGGCTAGTGAACAAGTCGACGTGTATAAGCACAAAGCTTCCACAAGAGACTTGTAAAGCGTCAAATCGATTCGAAAATCATCAACAACGGAGAGAAAAAAACAACAATAAAAAGACCTCACAACGACGACATTCCTCGTATAAATCAAATACGAGAGTCGACTAAATACATATCGTGAAATCGAATTCACATAAGGATTCCACCACTTAACAAATAATCATAAAAATAGCTCGTGTCACACGAGGCACAACACAAAGAAGGGAGACTTACTTCCACAGTCGCACGAAGATGATGATCGCCCCACGATACTAATCACGACCAACAAACTCAAAGCGACGCGTCGCGACACGACTCGATCGGATAAAAATCCAACGAAACAAGACTCAAACAACACGACTTGACCCAGCGGCTAGGTTTCCTCAACCTAAGCTCGATACCATTTATGTAACACCCCAATCCGCTCGGGGATATTACACGCCGTAGAACCTTTCCTCAAGGATCTACCAGTGGTAATGACATTTAACATCTCGACAATGCCTTCGAGGCTACAATGACTCGATGGACCGATTTGGTCTTTCCACAAATACATACAACTCAAATACAACTCATGCCCACGCAGGGACAAAATACAACTACACCCGTCTAACGGGAACAATACAAAGAATGGAAAATAAAGTACAATGAACCAACACACGATGTACGGTTCCTCATGTGATTAGTATCGATCATCTTTCATCATCCTTCATGCCGACCACGTGTTATGCTCCAAAACCCGAATGCAAAACAGACATCCACCCCGAATACTCGGGGGTTAGCAAACTCCACCTGTTTTGCTAGTGCAAATACAAAGTGCAAATACGAGCCATACAATTCACATTCCACGAATAACAATAACAGGATCCTCAAAGATCCAAACGAAGCGAAAAGTACTTCCCGAGGCAAGGGTTTGAGAAAACATTTCAAAAGCGAAATATCATAAATCAATGGAAGTAATTTATAAAAGCAGTTTAGAATGCCATCGAGAGTTTTAATAGAAAACAATTTAGGATTATCAAATCCTACTTTTCAAAACCAAAAGACAAAAGGGGTCACCGCCCCAAAGGTTTACTTTCGAAAAATGACATTAACCAACCGTTGGGATTTTAGCCCCAAATCGTAAACGACTTTTACAAAACCATTGGGATTTTAGCCCCAAATCTCATCAACTCACAGTACACAAGAACGACCAGGAGGTTCGTATCCCAACATCAAAATCCACAGATAAAGGATTTAAAACAAACAACAAAATACTCCAGTGCCATCCTAGCCAAGTAATCCAAACGAACACTTACCTCTTACACACTTAGTCAATGCATGCAATCATGAAAACCGTTCGAAAGCACTCATTTCCGGAAATGCCAATATCAAATCACAATTGCAAAAATGCACCACAATTAACCGTCGATCTACACCTCCGTGGACCCCTACCGAGACCCCGTCGGATCTAACCCGTAGTGGTTAAAAGCAAAGCTCGCGGATCCACCCCTCCGTGGACCCCTACCGAGACCCCGTCGGATCTAACCCGTAGTGAGCATACACACACACACACGTTACTCATGCAACACTAATATGCTAAGAATGTAAGTTCATTACGAATACTTACTAGAGATGGCCATTAACTCGACACCATTATCAAACTCTTCAAAATTACGATAACAAGATTAAATAAGGAAATACACGATTCCATAACTTAAACAATAGGAGTATCATCATAAAATCCTTCAACGTTCAAAATAACCAAATCATAATCAATTCTCAAAACACCGTTCACAAATCAAACTCGTTTTGAAAGAAAGCCTTTAACGAGGCCAAACCGAAATCCTTTGAAACTTCATTTCAAATAACCAAACAAACGCATCGAGACAACCACCGATCATCATATACATAAAACGAGAAAAGTATGGGCAAGGTACTTGCCTCGATACCACGAGCACGGAACCACGAACGGATACGGCTCAACCGGGAAGCTTCGGAACGCCCGATGCTAACGAAAAGGAATACGACAACGAACGGAACGGAAGAATCAAGCACGGCGCGAGGAATCGACGAAAATGAACCTAACGATTCGAATAGCACAATCACAACCACTTCTAAACGATTATGGAAATGGAATACACCCGGAACCCCGCCTACGATTCATGTATATTCATACCGAAAACAACAACGAGGGCGGACCACAACCAAACCCTCTCGATTCCGAAAAAAATCACGAAATATACCATGAATCCGTAGGGAAACTAAGAATACCAACAAGAATAATCATATTCATCATGAATCCATCAACGAAACGGAAAGAATCGGACAAAACCCCAAAATCCCCAATTATCCAAAAAGGTAGGGTTTCAAGAGATATTACCTTGAGTGATTCAAGTATTAAGATCCGTAGAACACGCGTTAGATTGATTATCCGAGCCTCACAACCGAAAAGAAATGATGAAAATCGACCCCCGGATGAAGAACTCTCTCCCTCTATATCTCTCTCTCGCGCCGCAGTGGAATATTGGGGAAGGATATGTGCTGTTCGCTCAAAACAACACATTTAAAGTGTAACACAGCAGAACCTATCGGCCAGCCTATCGGCCGATAGGCCCAACCGATACCCCTACAGAATGCCGGCAGTAGAGTCTATCGACCCCCCCTATCGGCCGAAAGGCTCCTGGAAGTGCTCGGCCAAAAATTGAAACGACCATAACTCTCTCGTCCGGACTCCGATTGACTCACCGTTTGAACCATTGGAAAGCTAACTCGATGTTCTATAATATTGCAAAGATTTATAATTTTTGGAGTCACCAAAAATTAATGGTGATCTAACAAAGACGAACTCATACTTAGAAAAGTCGTTTAGTAATCCTGAATTCAACAAAACGACACCGAAACCCGAACCTGAATACGAACCGAAGATACGGTTACGAAGTACTCACAAAGAAGAATCTAAGAGCTAGTAGGACACACAATTCCGACCACCCGAAGGCTCGAAATTCGACAACGGAAGGTAATTACCCCAGACTTTGGGAAATTACGAAAATGGCCCAAATGCCCGAAAATCACGATACGTGATCGAATAACCAAACCGAAGTTCACAACACATCCAACAAAGATAAACGGACTTGCGGGAAACTCGAAACAACAGTTTCGGATGAGATTCTCAAGAATCGAACTCAAGTGCGGAAAAGTCGCTAAAAAGCACAGAACTCAACGAAACGACACCGAAACGAACTCGGATGTCAAAAAGTGTAGAATTAATCATTCTCAGAATGACGAAACGGTCATGAGCGAGTCGTCAAAACGGACTCCGACCGAAAAAAAAAAAAAAAAAGAAATTACCGGAAATCGAAAATTGCGGATATTACAACGAGTATGGTCTTCCTAAATACTTTTGGGCCGAAGCCGTTAACACTGCTTGTTATGTTATAAATCGTGTCCATCTCAGGAGAAATAAAATGATGACTCCCTATGAGATTTTTAAAGGTAAAAAGCCCAATTTATCTTATTTTCATCCATTTGGGTGTAAAGTGTTCATTCATAATAATGGAAAAGACAATTTGGGTAAATTCGATTCTAAATCAGATATTGGAATATTTCTTGGTTATTCTACTAATAGTAAAGCTTATCGTGTATTTAATTGTAGAAGAGGCTCGGTAGAAGAGTCCATTCATGTAAAATTCGATGATACGATTTTACCCCAGAAAGGTTGTTTTTGATGATGATGCGGGTATGGTTCCAGCTAAAGAAGTATCCGAAGTATCAAAGGAGTTGGAGAAGCTCGACGTAAGCTCGGACAAACAGGAGGAAAATACTTACAACCTTCCTAAAGATTGGGCAAATGTGAAAGACCATCCGATGGAACAAATTCTCGGAAAAATCGATGAAGGTGTACGAACTAGGAGAAATATAAATGATTGTATTAACAATATTGCATTTATTTCTCTTACAGAACCAAAGAACATCGATGAGGCCATAAATGATGAGAATTGGGCTATCGCTATGCAAGAAGAGCTAAACCAATTCGAAAGAAATAAAGTTTGGGAATTAGTTCCGGCACCGGTAGGCAAATCAATCATTGGTACCAAATGGGTTCATAAAATCAAAACCGATGATGATGGTCTCCCTATTAAAAATAAATCGAGGTTGGTCGCCCAAGGTTATAATCAAGAAGAAGGCTTGGACTATGAAGAGACGTTCGCTCCTGTTGCTCGTCTTGAAGCTATTCGTCTTCTCTGTGCCTTTGCCGCATACAAGAAGATCAAACTCCATCAAATGGATGTAAAAAGTGCGTTCCTAAATGGAATCATCCAGAGGAAGTTTATGTCAAGCAACCTCCGGGTTTTGAAGACTATGATCATCCGGATCATGTGTACAAGCTCCATAAAGCTCTCTATGGATTAAAGCAAGCTCGAGAGCATGGTATGATCGTCTAAGCTCTTTTCTTATCTCAAATGGTTATAAAAGAGGAAATGTTGATAATACTCTGTTTATTAAGGTCTTAAATGATGATATGTTAATTTGTCAAATCTATGTGGACGATATTGTTTTTGGTGCAACTAACGAAACTCTGTCGAGGAATTTTCAAATCTTATGAAGGGAGAGTTCGAAATGAGTATGATGGGAGAGTTGAAAAACTTTCTCGGACTCCAAATTAAGCAACTCAATGACGGAATATTCATTCACCAATCCAAGTACGTCAATGAGCTTCTAAAGAAATTTAAGATGGAAGATTGCAAAGAAATATCCACTCCTATGTCTTCCACTCTTAAACTCGATAAAGATGAAAAAGGTAAATCATTGACCAAAACAAGATTTCGAGGTATGATCGGATCCTTACTTTACTTAACCGCATCTAGACACGATATTATGTTTGCTACTTGTCTATGTGCTCGTTTTCAAGCTAATCCTAAAGAATCCCATCTCATAGCATGTAAACGAATTTTTCGATATTTAAAATATCTCTTTGGTTTAGGTCTATGGTATCCTTCCGGCATTGATTTTCAACTTTTTGCATATAGTGATGCCGATTTCGGTGGTTGTAAAATTGATAGAAAAAGCACCACCGAACTTGTCATTTTATGAGTTCATGTTTAATTTCATGGGGAAGTAAGAAATGGACTAGTGTCGCTACTTCCACAAAGCAGAATATGTGGTCATGGAAGTGCATGTGCACGAGTTCTTTGGATCAAAATCAATTACTTGATTATGGCATCGAACTTAAAAATACTCCTATTTTTTGTGACAATACAAGTGCCATTAATTTAAGTAAAAACCCCATTTTTCATAGTAGGACAAAGCACATCGAAATTCGTCACCATTTTATTCGTGACCATGTCCAAAACGGGAATGTTCGTCTCCAATTTGTTGGTACTAATGAACAATTGGCGGATATTTTTACAAAACCATTACCCGAAGAAGCTTTCAACTTTATTCGCATAAATTTAGGAATGGGACATGCTGATCACTTTTAAATATTGCATACTCATCATAGTCACATTAAATGGTCATTCAAAACGGGACATCATCGAAAGGAAAAGACTATTCATTTGGTCTTGCTTACGTACGGTATACGCGGTCCATTACGTACGTAATAGGACCTTACGTATGTTACAGGATGGTTCGTTACGTACGTAACGAAACGCAGGTTTTGGTCCAGAAAGTTTAGGATTTTTCGTTACGTACGTTATAAAAGGGACATAACGTACGTAAGAGATCGTTGACCATCTCATATATAAACCCATCGTCAGTTCCCTTTTCATTTCTTACTAATCCCTAGCGATAACCGAAGAACTGTTCCGGCAAACCCTATCAAAACTTCATCAAAACTTCACTTCTTCGACCGATTCAATCCTCATGGCTTCCAGAACCGGCAAAAAGAGAAGAGGAGAAACCTCTCAAACATCCTCCACGGCTTCCGGCAATCTATCATTTCGGAATGCACAAGCCATGAAGGTCTTCAACGAAATCCTTATTGACGAAGAGGTAACTCCGAGTCATCATTTTGATTTTGAATCGCTGAACAATGCTGGTGTTGCTATCGAAGAATTCTTCGATATGCTTGGATCAATAAGTTCGTTAGTCTTGCTCGACCAATTTATGAAGAATGTGTGAAAGAGTTTTATGCGAATTTCTTTGTCACTTATGATGCCGACGGACTTGCCGTTGTTAACTCGCTTGTGCGTGGTAAATCAATATCTTTTGATGAAGCGAAACTTTCGGAGATTTTGGACTCCTAATGAGGGTTTTCGTTGCAAGGAGAGTTTGCTCCTCCGGACGAAGTCTTTAACGATGTCCGATGATGAAAGTTATAGTGTTCACGAGTCGAAAGTCCGTGATTTCTTATCGGACAAAGCCGTTTTAAATGTTCATTAGGCGGTTTGAAAATAATGACTTTGGGATAAACATTCGGTTGCTTCATGATGCTATCACTCGTTGTCTTATGCCTAAAGTTAATGCTCAACTTCGACTTGTGAATATCGATATGGAGATTATCTATCATGTGTGGAAGGATCACCAAGTCAACTTCGCGTCTATTGTGCTGAAATGGTTTGTGGAAAAGGGACAAATTTTCCACAAAAAGAGCTACGCAAAAGTTGATCGTCAGAGAAGGTCAGGAATGCCTTTTGGTTCTATCTTAACCGAAATTTTTGAGAAAGCTGGAGTTGACACATGCAGGGTCCACGGGGTTCCGATTCCAAGGGGGAGCCTCGTCACCGAAGGGACGTTACGGACGATGAGGTATCTCCGCACGAGAAATCGTGGATGGATATACTTTGCTTATATTAAGGATGATGATAGGCTCATTGATGGGGGCACTCTTCCGAGACCGGAGGAGAGGATCACATCGAGGGGGCTCGATCATACTAGACCTCGTCCGTCATCACAGCTTGGTTCCTCCCGTCCTCGTCCGGAATCCTCCTCTTCCCAGATGGCTTCTCGAATGGATAGGCTTGAGAAGGACATGAGCGAGGTCAAGATCATGGTGAAGAACATTTGCACGCATTTTGGGATACCGCCGACACCGCCGGATGCGGACCTTGACTAGTCGGGCTATCCTTTCTAATGATGATGTTTCCTGTTTATTAAAAAGACCAAACATTTCATGTTTATGCTTTGCCTGTAATGACTATCTTTTCATACATCATTTTGGTTATCGTTTTGTTTAATCATTGACTTGTTTTATGTTGATTATTATGCGTATCATTGATGTCTCTTGCAGGTTTTATCAACTTTTTCTTAATGACAAAAAGGGGGAGAATAAAATTGCAGAAAAGAAAGAACACAAGGAATTGTTCGAGAGGTTCGGCTATTAACGAAGCCTACGTCCCCTACCTAGTTTTATCGACTAGGACTTTTCTTAGAACTTGGAATTTGCACTTTCTAGTTTAGTGCCAACTTCTTACAACTTCTTGATTTCCGGGCTCAAGAACAACCTCACAAAAACACTCTTGTTTTTCTAGGTACAAGATAACCAATACAAACTAAGTGCGAGTAGAAACTCGGCTTTCACGATATATCGCTCTAAGATACAAGAATGAAGATTGGAAATTATAGAGCAAATCTTCTCGTATCACAATCTAGAATAAGAATATCTCTCAGAATGTTTGCTTGATATTGCTTGAGTATGCTAGTAAGCTTAGAATTCTTGTGTGTCTTCAATCTCCATGAAGGTGGCTATTTATAGCCTTCTTGAGCTCAATTTCCCGTTGGAACAGTAAAACGAGTTACGTACGTTATATGAGCTGAATAACGGCCGTAATGAAAGTGCCGAAACTGTCTAGTGAGCTCTGATGAAATGCGTTACGTACGTTACGATCCTTAGGGTTACGTACGTAATATTCTGGTCAAAGATCCGTTGATTGAGACGACTTGTTGCAACGGCTAGTGGCTTTTCCAACGGTCAGAATAATTCAAGCCTTACGTACGTTATATAATCCTGGTTACGTACGTTACCTGTACAGAAAAACTTACGAAAATAGTGAATGTTACGTACGTTATAAGAGATGCGTTACGTACGTTAACTATAGAATGTTACGTACGTTAATGTGATATATTACGTACGTTTAACTGAAGAGAAAGTATGTTTTAAGTAAATTTTGGTTTTAATAACACATCATCAAAACGATCTAAAAAATATTGTTCTAACAGTTCCTTTATGGGACTAGGAGTATCTTCCGATTCTGGAATGTGTTCCACACTCTTGACGAACACAGTACTAGTTTTTCCTTTGTTCGAACATGAGGTGTATCCTAAGCCACTTTTATCATGAGCATGTTGCCCAGTGCTTAGAATTTCTTCCATTCTTTTGGACGATTTTTCAAAAGACTTCAGAATGGTCTCAAGTTCAGTTTCTCGCTTCTCGAGAGTTGTGATTTTGGTTTGTAGTAGAACCAAATCATTTGTCTTGCTCTTATTGTGGGTTTTAACTTCATTTAGTTCATGAGCAAGTTGATGATTGCTCTCCATGAGTTTTTCAAAATCGACTTTGCTGGTTTCACAATCAAGAGACATATTTTCATAATTTATTTTCAGCAAGTCATTTTCATCTTTCAGCTCTAGATTTGTTAATTGAAGCTGTATATTCTCAGTTTTTAGAGTCTCATGGGCCTTTTGAATGTTTTTAAACTCATTCATCATATTTTCGAAAGTATGAGATGCATTAGATGGAATAGTTGAGGTTGAACTTACCTTATCGTCGCTGTCTTCACCTTCTGGAACATCTTTGGCCATAAAGCACATGTATGCTTTATCATCGAACTCATCGTCAGATGAATCACTTTCAGTGACCACCTGAAGACATTCTGCTGATTTGGATGGTGTGGGGGAGGCTTCTGATTCTCCAATCAGGGCCTTGAGCTTGTCTTTCCAAGCACGTCTTCTTTCATCTCTCTCTTGTTGCTCGGCCTCAGGCAATCTTTGGACTTTGGGATGAGGACATTTGTTTGCATAATGGCCTGGTTTCCTGCAGCTTATAGCACAAAGTTAGCATCACCGGATGATGTTTCGGTACTTACCTTGTTGACAGGTTTGGGCACTGTAGGAGTCTTTCCAGATCGTTTGATGAACTTTTTGAATTTATGCATTAGAAGCGCCATTTCATCTTGGGACAGATGTCGTCACATCACAAGATTCTTGTGACCAGGCTTCGACGAACTAGGCATGCTGTGTCGACGGTTCGATACAGCAGCGAGAGCTGTGACCTTTGAAGGAGATTCTTCAGCTTTCTCTCTTCTTTGAGAACGTGCCTTTGTCAAGAGTGACAAATAACGCGTTCTTAGCCACGTTGTCGAGATTGGCTCGCTTCCTTTCATCTGTTGTCCATTGCTCGCGTTCTTTCTCGAGCATTTCAGCATGGGCTTGGCCCTCAATCCTTGCGGCTGGATTGACCTTCATGATCTTGATCGGACCATCCTGTATAACAAAAATCATCTCTTCGTGCATTGCTGCAAGATGAGCTTCCATTCTAATTCTCCAGTCGTCAAATTCGTTAATAGAGAACATAGGGACTTTGTTAATCATAGAAGTATCCATACTGATAATATAGGAATGAAAGAGACTGTTTTGAAAATAAGTGATTTGAATCGATTCGGTTAAAAGAAATACGACCGATTCTTTTTAGAATCAACCGCTCCGATACCACTTGTTGGCCACTTAAGTATCTTGGATACTTTGGAAAGATAGTTTAAACAACAAACCAGATGGATTCTAAATCGAGTGCGTAGCGGAAGTCTTGGATACGAGGTTGCCGTGGATACAAGAACGAAGTGTATGATGTATACTTAATATATCACAAGAAATTAAAACAAGAAAAGTCAAGGTAAATAACACAGTAATTAAAGTGGTTCGAGGTAAACCCCTCTACGTCCACTGGTCCTCCACACATGAGTAAAAAGTTTATTATAATTACTGCGTACACAACTACGTAATTATAAACAAACCTATCCTTGTATCGTTCACACAGATTGATACAAAGAATGTCACTTTCAACCGTTCACACAGATTGGTTAAAGCTTCCTTTTTGACTAGCTTCTTCACACACAGTTCCAAAGCTTCGTCCTTATTCGTCCCACACAGGTCATAATAACTTGATGAGTTCACACAGAGCTCGGTTTTTACACAGAGGTAAAAGGTAGGTAACCAGGTAAGAACAGCAGCTTTGAAGTTCTTGGCTGATGATGGTTGTTCTTGGTGTTTGAGCACTGTATATCTCTTTTGTTCTTAATTGCAGTATGCTTTGGAGATATGTTTGCTCAGATGATAACTTTGATAGCTTTGAGAGTTAGGTCACTTGGGTAACTGATCTTCAATGTCTGCATAGGATATATATAGTCTCTGAAGAAAGTATCTGTTGAGATGTATCCGTTTGAATAAGATTTCCTTCAACGGGAATATGACATGATCCGGATTTCGCGGGATTCTGAAGATCTGAAGACTGGCAGTATTTAAATACTTTATCCTTGAGTATTTAAATACTTCTTTGTTCAACGGGACTTGACTTGTGTTCCTTCTTGTCCTTTTGTGAACTGTATGGAAGATAACTGTATTTTGAGCATCGAGACAGTTTCCATACTTGGTCTTTTACAAGTCTTCTTGCTGTACTGACGAGCTTCACTTATGCTGATTCGAGGCAGGTCTTCGATACAGGATAAAGCCTTAAAGCCTCGATACAGTTTCCTTTACTGTATTTGGCATATATGTCAAAACCTTCTTTATGACATTCGATACAGGGATTCGAGTATCCCGGCTGTTTCGATACAGGGTCTTTGTTTTCCCAACAGAGAAGTTGATATATCTTATAAAAGTGCGTATTGCAGAGAGAGAATTTAAAGAGAGACTAGAGAGAATGATTCTCAGGTATAATTTTCATAGTGGATTACTAAATACCACCCTCAATTACTAGCTACCGCCTCAAAGATTATGATTTTGCTCTTTTAATAAGATCTCACTCTCTCTACCTCACTTTTTTCTCTCAATAAAATCGCAGCGCGGGTGTCGAAAAATTCCGCCTACACCATGGTTGGGCGTCTGGAGTTTACACTTGGACAATGGTTTAGGTGTCTCGGCCAGACGTCTCGCCTAAGATCGGGGCGGGATCGGCGGGCGCCCAGTTCATGGCTGGAAGAAAACGGCAGACGCCTCGCAATAGTTCGGGAGTCCGCTGTAACACCCCCAACCCGCTCAGGGATATTACACGCCGTAGAACCTTTCCTCAAAGATCTACCAGGCTGGTAACGACATATAACAACTCAACCATGCCTTCAAGGCTAAAATGACTCAGTAGACCGATTTGGTCTTTCCACAAATACATACAACTCAAATACAACTCATGCCCACGCAGGGGACAAAATACAACCACACCCGTACAACGGGAATAATATAGCAGCGGAAAATAAAGTACAACTGAACCAACACATGATGTACGGTTCCTCATGTGATTAGTATCGATCATCTTTCATCATCCTTCGTGCCGACCCTGTGTTATGCTCCAAAACCTGAATGCAAAAACAGACATCCACCCCCCGAATACTCGGGGGTTAGCAAAACTCCACTGTTTTGCTAGTGCAAGAACAAAGTGCAAATACGAGCCATACAATTCACATTCCACGAATAACAATAACCGAGGATCCTCAAAGATCCAAACGAAACGAAAAGTACTTCCCGAGGTAAGGGTTTGAGAAAACATTTCAAAATCGAAATATCATAAATCAATGGAAGTAATTTATAAAACGGTTTAGAATGCCATCGAGAGTTTTAATAGAAAACAATTTAGGATTGTCAAATCCTACTTTTCAAAATCCAAAAGACAAAAGGGGTCACCGCCCCAAAGGTTTACTTTCCGAAAAATGACATTTACCAAACCGTTGGAATTTTAGCCCCAAATCCGTAAAACGACTTTTATAAAACCATTGGGATTTTAGCCCCAAATCTCATCAACTCACATTACACGAGAACGACAACAAGGTTCGTCTTCCAACATCAAAATCCACAAATAAAGGATTTAAAACAAACAACAAAATACTCTAGTGCCATCCTAGCCAAGTAAGCCAAACGAACAACTTACCTCTTATACACTTAGTCAATGCATGCAAATGAAAAACCGTTCAAAAGCACTCATTTCCGGAAATGCCAATGATCAAACCACATTTGTAAAAATGCACCACAATTAACCGCGGACCCACAGCTTCGTGGATCCCTGCCGAGACCCCGTCGGATCTAACCCACAGTGGTTAAAAGCAAGCTCGCGGTCCCACAGCTTCGTGGAACCCTACCGAGACCCCGTCGAGTCTAACCCGTAGTGAGCATACACACACACGTTACTCATGCAATACTAACATGCTAAGAATGTAAGTTCATTAAGAATACTCACTAGAGATGGCCATTAACTCGACACCATTACCAAACTCTTCAAAAATACAATAACAAGATTAAATACGGAATACACGATTCCATAACTTAAACAATAGGAGTTTCATCATAAAATCCTTCAACGTTCAAAATAACCAAATCATAATCAATTCTCAAAACACCGTTCACAAATCACACTCGTTTTGAAAGAAAGCCTTTAACGAGGCCAAACCGAAATCCTTTGAAACTTCATTTCAAATAACCAACAAACACATCAAGACGACCACCGATCATCATATCCATAAAATAAGAAAAGTATGGGCAAGGTACTTGCCTCGAATAAGAACAACGCGGAGAATCGACCGAAGTAGGTTGGCCCGAACCGACTACGAACCCGCCGACTCCACCGAACGCCAACTCACGCTCACAAACTACGAAGGGAAAATAATAACAATGAAATGAATTCCATAACACGACTCAAAGCCGTTGAATTCAAAGAACGAATGACGAAAGTTCACGAATTTCCCCCAAAACGGCCAAGAACACGATTCGTTCCGTCAAAACCCGAAAACGGAATTCCAAGTTGAAATATGGATATACAATCCATAGAATATGTTTAACAACATCATTTAACCATAATCGATCCATCGAAAACGGATGAAAAACGAGATCGGGGACAAATCCCCCAAAAAGTCAATTCGAAGGAAATCAAGAAATATACTTTGATTCGACGAAGAACAATGGATTAAATGATGTTAAACACAAGAATACTACCAAGATTAATCATACCCATCATGAATTAATCAACAAAACGGAACGAATCGGACGAAAATGCAAAAATCCCCAAATTCACGAAATTAGGGTTCTAAGGAAGATTACCTTGATTCGCTGGATCAAAGGATGATAACGGGCGATTGATTGATGTTATGGACTCAAGAACTTCATGGATTTGTTGTTAAACAACATGGCTTCGTGACCCATGAATCGCCACTCGCGGACGGGGAAGGAAGGAAATGAAAAACGAAGGGAAATGTGGCTGGTCTGTCATATATATACTGGGCCGGAACTAGCGTGCGCTAGCCTTCCCGGACTAGCGTGCGCTTATCGCCGCACCGCCGAGCACTCTCGGCCATGGCCCGCATGACCCGGCACCACCGACCAATTCTGCCGACCATGACTCGTCAACTCGACTCGCTAGCGTGCGCTACTGGCCGAAGCTTTGCGCTAGCCGACTGTCCAGAGCCACCGGACTAACAAACTTACCTGTAACGTGACGCTAGTCTGCCGCAGCGTGCGCTACCCTTCCGTTAGCGTGCGCTACGACCGACAAAGCGGCGCTACCCGCCGATCCCGACCGAGTCCGTAACCTCAGAACCCCACCGTCCCGAGCATAAGCGTCGTTGGTCGACCAAAGCGCGTGTGCTACACTGCCGGTTAGCGCGCAGCTCTTCCGGCGATAGCGTGCGCTTACGACGGTTCTCGCCAGACCCGTCCGGCCGGTGCCTGCAATCGTCCGGCGGGCCCCGCAACCGTCGGCGATCCGCAACTGCCGTCGGCTCGGCGAATTCGATTTCAAAACGCACGAACGAACACGACGAAAAGTTCGCGGACAACATCAATGGCCCGAAATGAAAACATAATACCATAATTAGTCATACGCGACCAAGAAACGGGTCGAGACAACCATTACAGATACAGATACCCGTAACTTTCAAGAAATTACAAAATGGCCCAAAACGCCCGGAAATCACGATACGTGATCGAATAACCAAACCGAAGTTCACCACACGTCTAACAAAGTTAAACGGACTTACAGGAAACTCGAAATGGCAGTTCCGAACGAGATTCGCAAGAATCGAACTCGAGCGCGGAAAAGTCGCTAAAAAGCACAGAACTCAACGAAACGACACCGAAACGAACTCGGATGTCAAAAAGTGTAGAATTAATCATTCTCAGAATGACGAAACGGACATGAGCGAGTCGTCAAAACGGACTCCGACCGAAAAAAGAAATTTACCGAAAATCGAAAATTGCGGATATTACATTCTACCCTCCTTAAAAGAAGTTTCGTCCCGAAACTTAAAACAAGTAGGGAGAAGAAATATTCCGCCAGGAAAAACTCAACGAGATACACAAGAATGCGTAACTAACGCCCAACGGCGAAATGTTACAAACAACGCAAAGGAATACGGCGTGTAAACACGCTCCACGGCGACCAACACAACGTCGCCGTTAGGGATATAATAAAACCAACAAATGACAAGCGTCATCAAATGGATAATATAGCCAAGTCAATTATCCGACAATCACAAAACACAACGAACGAAAATCAATATGATTGACCAACCCAACGGTACATCAATCAAAACGCGAGCCAATCGCTGAACAAAATACGGAATTCCACCGCCTAAGGTTGAAAGATCGAAAACGAGACTAATTTCCCGAACTTAAGGGAATTAGGAAGGAGCCTGAATGCTCAGCAATCACGAAACTAGAACATAAACCGAACAAACAAACGATCGAGACAACAAAAATCGAACAATCATGTCCGAAACACGAAGGATAATAAAATTCAAACAACGACTCCAAGGTTCACATCTCGACTCGAGACAATATATGATCCGGTGAAAACAACAGGATGTGCATTCCCATAAGATCCACAGGAAAGGGAATAGCAATTAAAAAGTCACAACGACAAACGAGTTATTCCGAAACAATACCACACTCGTTCGATAACAAAAAAACAAGGGGTAGGACAAGCTCAGAAATGTCAATGAACATAATGAGTCGACAGAGTCGAAAACACAAGAGTTCCAAATCCGATCTACTTCGAATAAAAGAACTAATAGAACCAGATGATGTCACTCCCAAATAAGGTTCACAAGAATCGAAACGAACCCGAAAAAGTAACATCGATAACCAGATCAACCCACAACAAGATCACAGCTCGTTCGGACGATGAAACCGAAATACAGAACAAGCTCATAAAGTATCAACGAGCATGAGCGAGTCGATAGACTGGAGAAAGAGAAAATACAGAAGTCAAAATAGTACGGGCATTACCTCCGACCTCGTCCACGAAATTCACAAAACGGAAGCAAGGTCAACAAGACATTAAACAATCGACACATAACGGAACGATCACCGATGTACACGATCATACCATACCAAGCTCTAACAGCTCGCACATACGCGACAACGCAGAAATCGCCACGAGGCGACAACATTCAATACCAACATTCCGCCTCTCACAGGGGGCTAGCACAACCAATGTGTGGAAAGCGACTCAACGCTCACACCGTCAATTCGATCATACTCGGGAGAAAGTATCAAAATGACAATGCGAACATCATACATTCATACCCAGCCCTCAAACGGGAATGGATAGGTTTTAAAAATGAAAACCTCATTTTGAAAATAATTTGAAGAATACTGGTTGATCTTGAGTATCACCTTTCAAAAAGTATAAACGTGAAACATCGTTATCGAGACATTGGAGAACCATTTCGCATTTGATAAGAATGAAGTCACTTTCTCTTAGTGAAAACTTTCAAAATATTCGACCCTCGGGTCTAAATAAAAATATTTCTAAAATATTGAAAATATCTCAAAGCATTTTGGTCCTCGAAGTAGAAAATTTTTGAAATATATTGTGGCACCTTGGATGTACCGCAAGAAAATAACTCATTTGAAAAGTATGTCTCGAAATTTATTTTTCTAAGATACTCAAGGTTTTCAAAAATTCAATAGGCCAGAATGCCCAAAACTCACACATATCGACGTTCACTAAAACAACTCCTAGCACACGCATCAAACGTCTAAAATCAAGACAATATATGTCTTTAAACGGGAATAAACGATAAAATACCACGTTCAGAACAAAACCACTGATAAAATACTCTCCCGCACTGGCTAGTGAACAAGTCGAACGCGTATAAGCATAAAGCTTCCACAATAGAACTTGTAAAACGTGCAAATCGATTCGAAAATCATCAAAAACGAACAAAAACAACAATAAAAAGACATCACAAGCGACGACACTCCTCGTATAAATCAAATACGAGAGTCGACTAAATACATATCGTGAAATCAAAATTCACATAAGGATTCCACCACTTAACAAATAATCATAAAAATAGCTCGTGTCACACGAGGCACAACACAAAGAAGGGAGACTTACTTCCACAGGTCGCACGAAGATGATGATCGCCCCACGATACTAATCACGACCAACAAACTCAAACGACGCGTCGCGACACGACTCAGTCAGATAAAATCCGACGAAACAAGACTCAAACAACACAACTTGACCCGATTCCTCAACCTAAGCTCTGATACCATTTATGTAACACCCCCAACCCGCTCAGGGATATTACACGCCGTAGAACCTTTCATCAAGGATCTACCAGGCTGGTAACGACATATAACAACTCAACCATGCCTTCAAGGCTAAAATGACTCAGTAGACCGATTTGGTCTTTCCACAAATACATACAACTCAAATACAACTCATGCCCACGCAGGGGACAAAATACAACCACACCCGTACAACGGGAATAATATAGCAGCGGAAAATAAAGTAAAACTGAACCAACACACGATGTACGGTTCCTCATGTGATTAGTATCGATCATCTTTCATCATCCTTCGTGCCGATCCTGTGTTATGCTCCAAAACCTGAATGCAAAAACAGACATCCACCCCCCGAATACTCGGGGGTTAGCAAAACTCCACTGTTTTGCTAGTGCAAGAACAAAGTGCAAATACGAGCCATACAATTCACATTCCACGAATAACAATAACCGAGGATCCTCAAAGATCCAAACGAAACGAAAAGTACTTCCTGAGGCAAGGGTTTGAGAAAACATTTCAAAATCGAAATATCATAAATCAATGGAAGGAATTTATAAAACGGTTTAGAATGCCATCGAGAGTTTTAATAGAAAACAATTTAGGATTATCAAATCCTACTTTTCAAAATCCAAAAGACAAAAGGGGTCACCGCCCCAAAGGTTTACTTTCCGAAAAATGACATTTACCAAACCGTTGGGATTTTAGCCCCAAATCCGTAAAACGACTTTTATAAAACCATTGGGATTTTAGCCCCAAATCTCATCAACTCACAGTACACGAGAACGACAACAAGGTTCGTCTTCCAACATCAAAATCCACAAATAAAGGATTTAAAACAAACAACAAAATACTCTAGTGCCATCCTAGCCAAGTAAGCCAAACGAACAACTTACCTCTTACACACTTAGTCAATGCATGCAAATGAAAAACCGATCAAAAACACTCATTTCCGGAAATGCCAATGATCAAACCACATTTGTAAAAATGCACCACAATTAACCGCGGACCCACAGCTTCGTGGATCCCTGCCGAGACCCCGTCGGATCTAACCCACAGTGGTTAAAAGCAAGCTCGCGGTCCCACAGCTTCGTGGAACCCTACCGAGACCCCGTCGAGTCTAACCCGTAGTGAGCATACACACACACACGTTACTCATGCAATACTAACATGCTAAGAATGTAAGTTCATTAAGAATACTCACTAGAGATGACCATTAACTCGACACCATTACCAAACTCTTCAAAAATACAATAACAAGATTAAATACGGAATACACGATTCCATAACTTAAACAATAGGAGTATCATCATAAAATCCTTCAACGTTCAAAATAACCAAATCATAATCAATTCTCAAAACACCGTTCACAAATCACACTCGTTTTGAAAGAAAGCCTTTAACGAGGCCAAACCGAAATCCTTTGAAACTTCATTTCAAATAACCAACAAACACATCAAGACGACCACCGATCATCATATCCATAAAATAAGAAAAGTATGGGCAAGGTACTTGCCTCGAATAAGAACAACGCGGAGAATCGACCGAAGTAGGTTGGCCCGAACCGACTACGAACCCGCCGACTCCACCGAACGCCAACTCACGCTCACAAACTACGAAGGACAAATAATAACAATGAAATGAATTCCATAACACGACTCAAAGCCGTTGAATTCAAAGAACGAATGACGAAAGTTCACGGATTTCCCCCAAAACGGCCAAGAACACGATTCGTTCCGTCAAAACCCAAAAACGGAATTCCAAGTTGAAATATGGATATACAATCCATAGAATATGTTTAACAACATCATTTAACCATAATCGATCCATCGAAAACGGATGAAAAACGAGATCGGGGACAAATCCCCCAAAAAGTCAATTCGAAGGAAATCAAGAAATATACTTCGATTCGACGAAGAACAATGGATTAAATGATGTTAAACACAAGAATACTACCAAGATTAATCATACCCATCATGAATTAATCAACAAAACGGAACGAATCGGACGAAAATGCAAAAATCCCCAAATTCACGAAATTAGGGTTCTAAGAAAGATTACCTTGATTCGCTGGATCAAAGGATGATAACGGACGATTGATTGATGTTATGGACTCAAGAACTTCATGGATTTGTTGTTAAACAACATGGCTTCGTGACCCATGAATCGCCACTCGCGGACGGGGAAGGAAGGAAATGAAAAACGAAGGGAAATATGGCTGGTCTGTCATATATATACTGGGCCGGAACTAGCGTGCGCTAGCCTTCCCGGACTAGCGTGTAACACCCCAAATGGCGGTTATTACAGTGCCGTGAATCCCACACTGGGACCCACCAGGCGATATCCAAAACAGGTTAAATAAATATTATTTGTGATACCGAATCACAATGAATAGTCATTTCTCCGATTAGGAGTTTATTAAAATATGGCCAACGGCCTTACAACACCCAGGATTCAAAAAAAACAAGTATAAACCATATGGAGATGGAGAATACTACAAATATCAAATACAACCAAAAGTAATTTAAATGAAACAAGAGATAACATAACGCGGTTTAACATAACCGGACAACAAGAGATGTGGGGCCCCCGAACTAGTATCCTCCGAACCCTTCGCCGTCGACATGCTCTTCCCGTGTCTTGCCTTTGCCTCGACCTAAAATACAATACAAGTATTTCGCCCAAAACAGGGTCAGATATACATGATAATCAATTCTTCCGACATTATACAATTCACATATATAGATCTCAAGAAAATCATTCCGACTATTAATCATACCCCTCGGGCGTATGAAACAATCGATCACAAAATATCGAACACATCCAATCAAACATGGTCTCATGAGCGATTAACATTATGGCTCAAGATGGACATCACAAGACGCCCGATCCGGAAATGTGTCCGTGCACAAGCCACCAACGAGTATCGATCGAATACACGTGTGGTCTTGTACCTAATCGATCTCACGAAGCCAACAACTCGTGTGCACACCCAATGTGAGGCCAACAACCAACACACGACTTAAATGTGCCCGACATGAAAATCCTACACAATAACCAATCGGCACGCAGTATGACTCGGATATGTCACGATGCAACATGACAACGAAACTCAAAGGATAACACATCCAATTAAGGATCAAGAAAAACTCACCAAAGTGAAAATAAGGACCAACGAGATCAACGATTGAACGGAGTACTTGGGAATGCAATCCCATAACGTCAAGGACAATATCAAATCACGACAACGTCACATGGACAATTCATACACATGAAATATATATAATCATCACAAGAATCTAATCATCATTATAACCAAGCAAGATAACTTGCCTCAAATCCGTAAGTGAAAGATAGTCCTGCTCCAAATGATCAAACGGACGGTATCCTCGGTTAAACACTCAATCGAACGAACAACCTTGAATGAAACGTAATTCATTCAATAACATATTCACGTAATATTAATATCAATTCGTAGAAAACGACGTTCGCAACTTACTCGAATAATTCATCCCCCCCTTGATGAATACCTTAACGATTATTGAAAGGTTTCAATACGACTAATTTATCCTCCAAAATCGAATTACCATGCCAAAAGTGTCTTGAAATTCTCTTGTTATTCCATGAACAAAACATCTTCAATTTGCCAATAAAATTGGTTTAAATCAAATTCTTATGTTCTACAACATCTCCTATTTATAAAAGGATAGTCATAATGAATTTGATACTCAATATACCATGATAGTTTTATTCATAAACAGCATCATCTTACTTAAGAACACTATCTTTTTAGCATGATGATGAACCACACTCTAAGTTATCAACACAATAGATTGATGAAAAGTTATTGTTGTAAGATCCTTATCATTCTTCAAAGACTTGTGGCGAACAAATATGATTTGTTAAAGCTTCTAAGATTTCGAACTAGATCATCTAATCTCATCTTTAACATCATCAAGTTCTTCTCAAGGTAAATAAATACCTAAAATGGTGTTTAATCACTATATGATATCAAGTTCTTGACTAAGTCCGATTATGATGAAGCTAAGCGATCCAACAATGTCCTCTTGAGCTAAATTCGTCCGTAAGATGAGTAATGACAGCTACAAACATGGTTACCACTACTACAATATCAAGAACTCCTCTAAACTAAACCCTCATTTAACATATTCATCAAAAGTGTTAAAAAGGTTGGATTAGAACTATGTTTTACTAGCTTAATCTAACTCTAGGTGAAGTATAATTCGTCATTAACATCAACATAAGAAAATAATGCAGAAGAAAACACACCAACCTCCGTAAATGAAGAACAACTACAATGCTATGATAGAATATGTTCCAAGCTTAAAAACAACACCAAATCTCCAAGGAAATGAGCTCCACTCCGAGATTCAATGATTAGAAACAAGTTGGTGTAGGTTGATATCGTTTTTAGAGTGCGGAGGGACGATAAAATGGAGAGAGAATCGGTTTGGAGTTGTGAAGAAATGAAAAACAGGCTGGCCCTATAAATAGACTGGACATCCTTAGCGCACGCTATCAGGACAGTTTAGCGTACGCTAATGCCCTTACGTACGCTATCCGGTCGATATTACGTACGTAAGCGGCTTACAGTGGCTACTGTCTTGAATTATCGCAGGCCGTTAGTGCACGCTAACGAGAAATGGGTTACGCACGCTAGTAAAAGTAGATTCTCACCGACACGCCAGCTCAGGTTAGATCTCATGCATGCTAACGGTTAAAAGGGTTCACGTGCTGAAGTCAATCACGCGATTCCTTCTTAGCGTACGCAACCGAGGAAACCTTACACACGCTAAGTCACATGATTAGCGTACGTTAATAGTACTGTGTAGCGTACGCTACATCAACAAAATAAATCCGAAAATACAACTCTCCAATTATCATCGAATCATCACATTTGAAATGAACTAACAACGATATGATATTTAAATCTATAATACTACGACATAATACTAAATGCAACGATTCATGATAATCAGATTATCCGAATAATACAATGACAGGTAAAAATGAAAAGTTACAGTCGGATATCACATACTCCCCCCCTTAAAAAGAGTTTCGTCCTCGAAACTAAGGGGTAAATAACTCGGGGTATCTCGCTCGCATACTATCCTCGGTCTCCTACGTAGCCTCCTAGACTCCGTGTCGTGACCACTGAACTTTCAGTAGTGGAATCGTCTTGTTCCGCAATTGCTTGATCCTCCTCTCGAGTATCCGTACAGGACGCTCCTCGTACGAATGATCCTCTGCTAAATCAATATCTTCGAATTGAAGAACGTGGCTCGGATCAGCAACATATTTCCTCAGCTGGGAGACATGAAACACGTTGTGAATCTTACTCAAGGTCGGTGGCAAGGCTAGTCGATAGGCCAGATCACCTACACGCTCCAGAACCTCAAACGGTCCAATATACCTTGGGCTCAATTTGCCACTCTTTCCGAAACGAAAAACACCTCGAGTAGGAGACACCTTCATTAACACATGGTCACCAACCTCGAACTCAAGCGGTCTTCGACGATGTTCAGCATAAGACTTCTATCGACTTTGAGCCGTTAACAACCGACTCTTAATCAAAGTGATCTTCTCACGGGCGGCTAACAACATATCGGGTTCTGTACCCAGAGATTCTGACAGTTCGTCCCAACACAAAGGGGACCTACAGCGACGGCCATATAATGCCTCATACGGTGCCATCTGAATCGAAGCGTGCCAACTATTATTATAAGTGAATTCCACCAAAGGCAGCTGGGCTTCCCAATCGTCCTTCCAATCAAGAGCACATGCTCTCAACAAATCTTCTAGAGTCTGTATGGTTCTCTCCGATTGACCATCAGTCTGTGGATGGAAAGCCGTACTGAAATTCAACTGCGTGCCCATCGCACGATGAACTGCCTTCCAGAAGTGTGACACAAATCGCCCGTCACGGTCTGATACAATGCTCTTAGGGGTACCGTGTAGTCTCACAATTTCCTTAATAAACAGCTGGGCCAATCTCTCGGGGCCCCATATGTTCTTAATTTCCAAGAAGTGAGCTGATTTGGTCAGACGGTCCACAATCACCCAGATCGTATTCATTCCTCGACGACTCGTCGGTAAGCTAGTGATAAAATCCATAGATATGTCCTCCCATTTCCATTCAGGAATCGGGAGCGGTTTCAAGATTCTGCGGGTCAGGTGCTCAATCTTAACTCACGACAGTTAAGCACCTCGAAATGAATTCGGCAACCTCACGTTTCATATTTCCCCACCAATAATTGCTTTCAAATCCTTATACATCTTGCTAGAGCCCGGGTGGATAGAGTACGGGTAGCATGGGCTTCTCTCATGATAGAGTTCCTCAACTCTTCGTCACGGGTACACAAACTCGATTTCTAAAACGTATCAATCCATCCTCGTGGATCACGAATCCAGGGGCTTTCCCTTGGTTTACTTCATCCCGAACTCGAGATAAGAATGGGTCCGTAATTTGCTTCGATTTGATCATATCATCGAGAGACGAAGAAATATCAAGGGTGCAAAGTTGTCCCTGAACACGCTGTAACCAAACTTCAATTTCTGGCCTTATAAGGTTCAACTGCAATTCCTCTCGTGTCGTTAAACGACTCAAGATTCTGCTCTGCACCGTCTTACGGCTCAAAGCGTCGGCAACCACATTTGCTTTACCCGGATGATAAAGGATCTCGATATCATAGTCCTTGATTAATTCTAGCCACCTTCTCTGCCTCATGTTCAACTCCTTCTGAGTAAAAATGTACTTTAGGCTCTTGTGGTCCGTAAAGATCTGGCAGGTAACTCCATAAAGATTGACGCCAGATTTTCAAAGCAAACACCACGGCTGCTAGCTCCAAGTCGTGGGTCGGATAGCTAACTTCATAGGGTCGCAATTGTCTCGATGCATAGGCGATTACTTTCCCTTCCTGCATTAGTACACATCCCAGACCCTGTCTCGACGCGTCACTATACACCACAAATCCTTCCGTTCCTTTTGGTAAGACCAAAACAGGTGCCGAAATCAATCGACTCTTGAGCTCTTCAAAACTCTTCTGACATGCTTCTGACCACAAATACTTCTTGTCCTTCCGCAGCAAGTTAGTCATCGGTTGCGAAATTTTGGAGAATCCCTCCACGAATCGCCGGTAGTAACCTGCTAGGCCGAGGAAACTACGAACTTCCTTCACGTTTTTCGGTGGTAGCCAATCTCGAATGGCTTCCGTCTTTTGTGGGTCCACTCTCACCCCTTCGGCTGATATCACATGCCCGAGAAAGACAACCTCAGGCATCCAGAACTCACACTTAGAAAATTTCCCATAAAGTTGTTCTCGCCTCAAAGTATCGAGAACTTGGTGGAGGTGACTCTCGTGCTCCTCGTGGTCGCGAGTAAATCGAATGTCGTCAATGAAAACGACTACAAAGCGATCCAGATAGTTAATAAAAACTCGATTCATCAACTCCATGAACACCGCCCGGTGCATTAGTCACCCAAATGGCATCACCACGAACTCATAATGCCCATAGCGAGTACGAATCTTTGTCTTCGAAATGTCGACTCTCGAATCCTCAATCGATGATAACCAGATCTTAAGTCGATCTTAGAAAACACGGCAGCTCACGAAGTTGGTCGATAAATCATCAATACGAGGCAAGGGATACTTGTTCTTGATGGTTACCTGTTCACTCACGGTAATCAATACACAATCGTAGAGATCCATCTTTCTTCCGCACAAATAACAGGTGCTCCCCAAGGACGCACTAGGTCGAATATAGCCTTTGTCACCAACTCCTCAAGCCGGTTCTTCAATTCTTGCATCTCGATCGGAGCCATACGGTGCGGTGCTTTTGAGAGCGGGGACGTGCACAGTTTTAACTCAATAATAAACTCCACGTCACGATGAGGAGGTAAGCACTGCAACTCGTTTGGAAATACATCTGGGTAGTCTCGTACTACCGAATGTCGCCAATTCAATCGTCGGTCCATTTGCTTTGGTCATGTAGCACCAATAACCAATACACCCTTGATTAAGCGGTTTCTTTGCTTTCATAGCGTGATGACTTTCCCGAGCAGTGGGATTATCACCTCGAAAAATACACTCGAATCCATCATCGAAGTGACGGTAACCATCCGCTATGACACCGAGTATTGCATCGTGACGATCCATCCAATCGATGCCCAAGATTATATCATCCTTAGGTAGATCGACTACAATCGATTTGACAAGCACTCATGGTCGCTCAAACGAATCGGACGATCTGGACTTCACGATCTCCAATAATTCTTCTACCATCGTAGACCAATCACGTAGGGCTCACAATTGATAACATGGTCTAGAGGCAAACGACTTAAACAAGAAGAAGATATAAAGGAGTGTGAAGCACCGGTATCAAAAAGAACACACACAGTGAGTGGATCTCAGTATACGAAATCATGCCGCCTCGGGATCATCGGCTCTCTTCATCTCGTAAATCCCAGGTTTCGCGATTCGGCACTGTGTGTACCACTTTGGTTCCCACGGCCCATTCCCTATTTGCCCCGGTGGTCTGATAGGAAGCGGACGGAGCGTCCGGTTACGGGCAGAGGATTGAATAGGAGCATGAGACGCCATGGATCATGTCCGGCCCACCCACCGCAAAAGCGAGCACGGTGACCAATCTTGCCACAAGTAAGGCATGTGACGGCGAGCTTCGGGCATTTGGTGCTGAAATGTCCCTGGTCTCCGCAGTTATAGCACACAACAGATGAGGGGACCGCTCGAGAGTGCGATCCACCGGCTTTGACGCCATGGGTGGTCGATCAGAGGGGTTTGGCAAAGACGGGGCTTCTGAATGTCCCCGGTTACTCTCGATCGGTCTGGTTCTTGGACCTTTTGTTGTTGGGTGTGGTTGCTTCTTGGAAATCTCCTTCGCGGTGAGTTCGTACTCAGGCCTTCTCGATAAACTCCGGTAAGGTAGTACAGTGGTGATTCAACACCGCATTCTCATTCGGGTTTAAGCCTCTTGAGAAAGTATTTGATCTTATCGGCCTCTGTTCGGATAATTGTCGTGGCGAAAGGAAGGAGTGCCTGGAATTTCTCGGAATAGATAATACATCATCGTCTTCGACGGGTCGGGGTTCAAAAGTTCCGATAGTTTGGCCTCACGAGTGCTCGGATAGTAACGGTCTAGCATGAGGTTTTAAACTCCTCCCATGTGCAAACACCATCACCGGCCTTCTTGAAAGCCACCAGTATGAGCGCCCTTGCTAAGATAATACGCGGCTACCGAGACGCGATTCTCTTCCAGGCGACCCACCATCTGGAAAAGTTTCTCAAAATGCTCGATCCAGTGCACAATGTCAGCAGGCTCAGAGGAGCCCTCAAAAGTCGGTGGTCGCTGGCGAGAGATGTCGCTGATAATCCGACTCACGGGTCTGCCATTCACAGGAGGAGGATGAGCCCCCTGCTGCTGACCAGTAGCGGCCCTCTGCATAGCTTCCATTAGTTGACCCATCTGGGTCATCTGTGTCATCATGCCCTGCATTACGACGTAAGGATCGACACGTGCATCCCCGCGCCCACTGTGGTGCGATTGTTCCCTAGGAGGTGAACCACTGTCTGCGGAACTCTGATCCGCATTCGCGCGTCTGTTGGCTCGAGGTATTGGGATTCGGCCCCTTCCGTCCCCCTCTGCCACGACCTCTCAGGTTTCTTTCCATACTGAAAGAATCACTCGTAATGATAACCATAAGTACAGTTCAAGATACAAAAATTCACGCTAAATTAATAGTAACAAGAAATCATATATTCAAGGAAAACGGTTATTGATACCACAAATGTCGCACCGAATATCATATCGGTGTCAAGTCGAACAATTTCAATTGTATAATAAATTCAGCATTTACCTCGGATTATCAATCAGATAAATCCTGTCACAATTTCTTGAAATAACATGATCAGCAGGGAGACCCATACTGATATCAATATCATGCCAGTAATTAAACCATGGCTCATAAAGTACATACCGTATTTGGCTCGTAGGGTCAGGCGCTTGCACAGGTCACACGTGACACGAAGGTCTCTTGATACTAGTTCATTTCTCAATGACTCATAAAAAAAAAAAAGCAGCTCGATACCATCTTCTCAACACCCCAAATGGCGGTTATTACAGTGCCGTGAATCCCACACTGGGACCCACCAGGCGATATCCAAAACAGGTTAAATAAATATTATTTGTGATACCGAATCACAATGAATAGTCATTTCTCCGATTAGGAGTTTATTAAAATATGGCCACAACACCCAGGATTCAAAAAAAACAAGTATAAACCATATGGAGATGGAGAATACTACAAATATCAAATACAACCAAAAGTAATTTAAATGAAACAGGAGATAACATAACGCGGTTTAACATAACCGGATAACAAGAGATGTGGGGCCCCCGAACTAGTATCCTCCGAACCCTTCGCCGTCGACATGCTCTTCCCGTGTCTTGCCTTTGCCTCGACCTAAAATACAATACAAGTATTTCGCCCAAAACAGGGTCAGATATACATGATAATCAATTCTTCCGACATTATACAATTCACATATATAGATCTCAAGAAAATCATTCCGACTATTAATCATACCCCTCGGGCGTATGAAACAATCAGTCACAAAAATATCGAACACATCCAATCAAACATGGTCTGTGAACGATTAACATTATGGCTCAAGATGGACATCACAGTACGCCCGATCCGGAAATGTGTCCGTGCACAAGCCACCAATGAGTATCGATCGAATACACGTGTGGTCTTGTACCTAATCAGTCTCACGAAGCCAACAACTCGTGTGCACAGTCCAATGTGAGGCCAACAACCAACACACGACTTAAATGTGCCCGACATGAAAATCCTACACAATAACCAATCGGCACGCAGGTATGACTCCAGATATGTCACGATGCAACATGACAACGAAACTCAAAGGATAACACATCCAATTAAGGATCAAGAAAAACTCACCAAAGTGAAAATAAGGACCAACGAGATCAACGATTCGAAACGGCGTACTTGGGAATGCAATCCCATAACGTCAAGGACAATATCAAATCACGACAACGTCACATGGACAATTCATACACATGAAATATATATAATCATCACAAGAATCTAATCATCATTATAACCAAGCAAGATAACTTGCCTCAAATCCGTAAGTGAAAGATAGTCCTGCTCCAAATGATCAAACAGACGGTATCCTCGGTTAAACACTCAATCGAACGAACAACCTTGAATGAAACGTAATTCATTCAATAACATATTCACGTAATATTAATATCAATTCGTAGAAAACGATGTTCGCAACTTACTCGAATAATTCATCCCCCCCTTGATGAATACCTTAACGATTAATGAAAGGTTTCAATACGACTAATTTATCCTCCAAAATCGAATTACCATACCAAAAGTGTCTTGAAATTCTCTTGTTATTCCATGAACAAAACATCTTCAATTTGCCAATAAAATTGGTTTAAATCAAATTCTTATGTTCTACAACATCTCCTATTTATAAAAGGATAGTCATAATGAATTTGATACTCAATATACCATGATAGTTTTATTCATAAACAGCATCATCTTACTTAAGAACACTATCTTTTTAGCATGATGATGAACCACACTCTAAGTTATCAACACAATAGATTGATGAAAAGTTATTGTTGTAAGATCCTTATCATTCTTCAAAGACTTGTGGCCCGAACAAATATGATTTGTTAAAGCTTCTAAGATTTCTGAACTAGATCATCTAATCTCATCTTTAACATCATCAAGTTCTTCTCAAGGTAAATAAATACCTAAAATGGTGTTTAATCACTATATGATATCAAGTTCTTGACTAAGTCCAGTTATGATGAAGCTAACTGATCCAACAATGTCCTACTGAGCTAAATTCGTCCAGAAGATGAGTAATGACAGCTACAAACATGGTTACCACTACTACAATATCAAGAACTCCTCTAAACTAAACCCTCATTTAACATATTCATCAAAAGTGTTAAAAAGGTTGGATTAGAACTATGTTTTACTAGCTTAATCTAACTCTAGGTGAAGTATAATTCGTCATTAACATCAACATAAGAAAATAATGCAGAGAAGAAAACACACCAACCTCCAGAAATGAAGAACAACTTCAATGCTATGAGAGAATATGTTCCAAGCTTAAAAACAACTCCAAATCTCCAAGGAAATGAGCTCCACTCCGAGATTCAAGGATTAGAAACAAGTTGGTGTAGGTTGATATCGTTTTTAGAGTGCAGAGGGACGATAAAATGGAGAGAGAATCGGTTTAGAGTTGTGAAGAAATGAAAAACAGGCTGGCCCTATAAATAGACTGGACATCCTTAGCGCACGCTATCAGGACAGTTTAGCGTACGCTAATGCCCTTACGTACGCTATCCGGTCGATATTACGTACGTAAGCGGCTTACAGTGGCTACTGTCTTGAATTATCGCAGGCCATTAGCGCACGCTAACGAGAAATGGGTTACGCACGCTAGTAAAAGTAGATTCTCACCGACACGCCAGCTCAGGTTAGATCTCATGCATGCTAACGGTTAAAAGGGTTCACGTCTTTGAAGTCAATCACGCGATTCCTTCTTAGCGTACGCAACCGAGGAAACCTTACGCACGCTAAGTCACATGATTAGCGTACGTTAATAGTACTGTGTAGCGTACGCTACATCAACAAAATAAATCCGAAAATACAACTCTCCAATTATCATCGAATCATCACATTTGAAATGAACTAACAACGATATGATATTTAAATCTATAATACTACGACATAATACTAAATGCAACGATTCATGATAATCAGATTATCCGAATAATACAATGACAGGTAAAAATGAAAAGTTACAGTCGGATATCACATAGCGTGCGCTATCGGCCAGTACCGGCCGAGCACTCTCGGCCATGGCCCGCATGACCCGGCACCACCGACCAATTCTGCCGACCATGACTCATCAACCCGACTCCTGCTAGCGTGCGCTACGGCCGGAAGCCTGCGCGCGCTGACTATCCCGAGAGCCATGGACTAACAAACTTACCTGTAACGTCGCTAGTCTGCCGGCGTGCGCTACCTGCCGGTTAGCGTGCGCTACGGCCAAGCGGCGTGCGCTACCTGCCGATCTGACCGAGTCAGTAACCTCGGGAACCCCCATCCGGCCCGATGGCGTGCGTTGGTCGACCAGCTAGCGTGCGCTACACTGCCGGTTAGCGCGCGCAGCCTTCCCGGCGATAGCGTGCGCTCGCGGTTCTGCCGCACCCGTCCGGCGGTGCCCTGTCGTCCGGCGATCCATAGCCGTCGGCGATCCAACCGTCAGGGCTCGACGACCCGATTTCCGAAAACGCACGGAACGAACACGACGAAAAGTTCGCGGACAACATCAATGGCCCGAAATGAAAACATAATACCATAATTAGTCATACGCGACCAAGAAACGGGTCGAGACAACCATTACAGATACGGATACCCGTAACTTTCAAGAAATTACAAAATGGCCCAAAACGCCCGGAAATCATGATACGTGATCGAATAACCAAACCGAAGTTCACCACACGTCTAACAAAGTTAAACGGACTTACAGGAAACTCGAAATGGCAGTTCCGAACGAGATTCGCAAGAATCGAACTCGAGCGCGGAAAAGTCGCTAAAAAGCACAGAACTCAACGAAACGACACCGAAACGAACTCGGATGTCAAAAAGTGTAGAATTAATCATTCTCAGAATGACGAAACAGACATGTGCGAGTCGTCAAAACGGACTCCGACCGAAAAAAGAAATTTACCGAAAATCGAAAATTGCGGATATTACATCCGCCTTGGACGCCTCTGCCAAAGCGGAGGCGGAATTTGTGGATGCCCTAGCATTTTTCAATATTTGTAAAAATAATAAATTATTATTATAATTATAAATTTTATAATTAATAATTAATAATAATTAAAATTATAATTGTTATAAAAATTTTATTATAATAAAAAATAATTATAATTATTATATATAATAATTATTATCAATAATAATTATAATTATTATTGAGTGGTATTATCATTATTCGCACTCTCGGCTACTGAATGACGGTGCTGCAGCTGAATCGATGATTGTTAATATTACACGATGTTTCACTTCATCATACATCACATTATTGGGTATTGTTAATATTTTTTTTTACAGTGAAATTTTTAATTAACAGGAGGTTAATAATAATACTGATATTAAAATTCAAAATGATGCAAAAAAAATAGGCTTCTGAAAATTCAGCCTAAACCATGGTGCAAGCGCCCAGAATTTTCACTTGTGTCATGGTAGAGGCTTCATGGCGCAGGCACCCAGAGTTTTCACCTCTACCATAGTACAGGCATCTGCGGTAAACGCCTGCGCCACGGTTCAAGCCGAAATCCTGGACGCCTGTCCCATCACGCAAGCATTTTTTCTAGACGCCCGCGTCATTTCCACCGACGAAGAGAGAGAATGAGAAAATATCAAGTAAATATGAAAAGGGCGAAAGTGTAATTTCTAAGGGCGGTAACTAGTAATTGAGGGCGGTGTTTAGTAATACCCTCGTCATTAATAACTGAGTCCTATTTTATTGAAAAACCTCAAATGGCATAATCGTGATTACATAATTATATCAGGGGCAGTCATTCACTAATAATAGATTAAAATACACATCATTGTCATCGGAATAGTAACACCCCCGTGACAAATTCTTCACATAAATATCTGGTGAACTAGTTTGAAGAAAAACTCAATGGGAGAAAACCTTCCGAACAATTTGTAGTCGAGCTTGATACGATCATTTCTTATTGCATCATAATATTGCTAGAAAATCCTGTGGATTAAAACCTCAGCGATCCGTGATCTCATAAATTTGCTCCCCCTTATCTAGATAATTCTTGTGCCGTCTCAGTAAAACATCGTGGGACAAAACTGAGTGAATAGTATGATTCTCTTTCATATATATATATATATTGATTGTATGGGTATCCATCAGTTGCCTCATTAAACCTCTTGGCACAAAAACTGAGTGAATATGTCATATATTTCATTTGGAGTATCCACGTGTTGCCTAATTAAAACCTTGTCAAGAAAATACTGTGGAAAAAATTTGATCAAAGAAAAAAGAGTACAACTACTCCTTCTATTTTCAAATCTTTGAGGAAAATTTTTTATCTCTATAGTTTTCCTCATTATGCCATGAATATGCCTCGTTAAAATTTTATTAAAAAAACAATGGGAAAAGATCACAATGAAGGGAAAATAGTATATTATTCATGCTAGTACGCCATTCCTGTAACACCCCCAGATTTAACCGGAAATATTACAGCGCCGTGGGCCCCGAGATGGAACCCACAAGGCTGAAGGAAATTTTCGTAAACATTTTACAAACACCCAAGAGGCCAACGACGGTACTATCTTTAAAACATTTGAAGACTTATATAATATCTGTTTATCAAAACCTTCGTAAAATCTCGTTTGAAAGGACAAGGCCTGAAATGCCAGAACTCAACAGTTTAGAAAAAGATTTCCAAAGCAACCTCAGTTACCAGATACCAAAAGGTCATTTCAAAATACTCACGCAGCGGAAAAAGACCAACCATAAAGATACTCTAGCAGCGGAATACAAGAACCAATCAAGAAACTCAATGCACACAATATGTCCTAGCCAGTATCTTCCGGGAAGTGTATGTTATGTCTTCAGACTAGCGTGTATTAGCTGATTGTTTTCTTCAACTTGATTCCTTATTGTTTTGGCTTCGTCTTATTGATTCCTTTGTTCTTCTCGTTTGTTCGACAACACATCATCAAAATTATTTTATGATTATATGGAATAAAATATTCCAACAATAGACAGTAGTATGATAATGCAAGCGTGTTCTGCTAGGTCCGTAAAGGCTCCTTTAAATATGGTCGAAAGAAATAAATTTCTATTGAAGGGAGAACTGGTTGCTATCAAGTGATCAATGGGGTATTAGCATATCTAATACTAAATTTTAATATGAAAAATTGTCCTATAAAAATGGAAATGTTAGTTGTCCAAATTTATTCTATTTTCCATAGAAAACAGCAAGACGTCCTTTAAAATATTGGACCCATATTTGGTCGGCACGTGACTAAGATATAATCCAAAACCATATTGTTTCTATCTTTCAATAAAATTGAATGAAAATTAGACAAGATGAAATTTTTATGGAACTAAAATTGATTAGTAATTTTTTTATCAAAAACGGATGTTAGGTAGTTGTGACATAAAAAAACCTTTTTTTTTCTCTATTTTTGATGGATATGATAATAAAAAACACAATAGTATTCTTGTTTGAGAAGTTGATGTATCTTATAAAAGTGCGTATTAGAGAGAGAGAATTTAAAGAGAGAATAGAGAGAATGATTCTCAGGTATAATTTTCATAGTGGATTACTAAATACCACCCTCAATTACTAGCTACCGCCTCAAAGATTATGATTTTGCTCTTTTAATAAGATCTCACTCTCTCTACCTCACTTCTTTCTCTCAATAAAATCGCAGCGCAGGTGTCGAAAAATTCCGCCTACGCCATGGTTGGGCGTCTGGAGTTTACACTTGGACGATGGTTTAGGTGTCTCGGCCAGACGTCTCGCCTAAGATCGGGGCGGGATCGGCGGGCGCCCAGTTCATGGCTGGAAGAAAACGGCAGACGCCTCGCAATAGTTCGGGAGTCCGCCTTGGACGCCTCTGCCAAAGCGGAGGCGGAATTTGTGGACGCCCTAACATTTTTCAATATTTGTAAAAATAATAAATTATTATTATAATTATAAATTTTATAATTAATAATTAATAATAATTAAAATTATAATTGTTATAAAAATTTTATTATAATAAAAAATAATTATAATTATTATATATAATAATTATTATCAATAATAATTATAATTATTATTGAGTGGTATTATCATTATTCGTACTCTCGGCTACTGAACGACGGTGCTGCAGCTGAATCGATGATTGTTAATATTACCTGATGTTTCACTTCATCATACATCACATTATTGGGTATTGTTAATATTTTTTTTACAGTGAAATTTTTAATTAACAGGAGGTTAATAATAATACTGATATTAAAATTCAAAATGATGCAAAAAAATAGGCGTCTGAAAATTTAGCCTAAACCATGGTGCAAGCGCCCAGAATTTTCACTTGTGTCATGGTACAGGCTTCATGGCGCAGGCACCCAGAGTTTCCACCTCTACCATAGTACAGGCATCTGCGGTAAACGCCTGCGCCACGTTTCAAGCGGAAATCCTGGACGCGTGTCCCATCACGCAAGCATTTTTTCCAGACGCCCGCGTCATTTCCACCGACGAAGAGAGAGAATGAGAAAATATCAAGTAAATATGAAAAGGGCGAAAGTGTAATTTCTAAGGACGGTAACTAGTAATTGAGGGCGGTGTTTAGTAATACCCTCGTCATTAATAACTAAGTCCTATTTTATTGGAAAACCTCAAATGGCATAATCGTGATTACATAATTACATCAGGGGCAGTCATTCACTAATAATAGATTAAAATACACATCATTGTCATGGGAATAGTAACACCCCCGTGACAAATTATTCACATAAATATCCGGTGAATTAGTTTGAAGAAAAACTCAATGGGAGAAAAACTTCCGAACAATTTGTAGTCGAGGTTGATACGATCATTTCTTATTACATCATAATATTGCTAGAAAATCCTGTGGAATAAAACCTCAGCGATCCGTGATCTCATAAATTTGCCCCCCCTTATCTAGATAATTCTTGTGCCGTCTCAGTAAAACATCGTGGGACAAAACTGAGTGAATAGTATGATTCTCTTCCATATATATATATATATATATAATATTGATTGTATGGGTATCCATCAGTTGCCTCATTAAACCTCTTGGGACAAAAACTGAGTGAATATGTCATATATTTCATTTAGAGTATCCACGTGTTGCCTAATTAAAACCTTGTCAAGAAAATACTGTGGAAAAAATTTGATCAAAGAAAAAAGAGTACAACTACTCCTTCTATTTTCAAATCTTTGAGGAAAAATTTTTATCTCTATAGTTTTCCTCATTATGCCATGAATATGCCTCGTTAAAATTTTATTAAAAAAACAATGGGAAAAGATCACAATGAAGGGAAAATAGTATATTATTCATGCTAGTACGCCATTCCTGTAACACCCCCAGATTTAACCGGAAATATTACAGCGTCGTGGGCCCCGAGATGGAACCCACAAGGCTGAAGGAAATTTTCGTAAACATTTTACAAACGCCCAAGAGGCCAACGACGGTACTATCTTTAAAACATTTGAAGACTTATATAAAATCTGTTTATCAAAACCGTCGTAAAATCTAGTTTGAAAGGACAAGGCCTGAAATGCCAGAACTCAACAGTTTAGAAAAAGATTTCCAAAGCAACCTCAGTTACCAGATACCAAAAGGTCATTTCAAAATACTCACGCAGCGGAAAAAGACCAACCATAAAGATACTCTAGCAGCGGAATACAAGAACCAATCAAGAAGCTCAATGCACACAACATGTCCTAGCCAGTATCTTCCGGGAAGTGTATGTTATGTCTTCATACTAGCGTGCATTAGCTGATTGTTTTCTTCAACTTGATTCCTTATTGTTTTGGCTTCGTCTTATTGATTCCTTTGTTGTTCTCGTTTGTTCGACAACACATCATCAAAATTATTTTATGATTATATGGAATAAAATATTCCAACAATAGACAGTAGTATGATAATGCAAGCGTGTTCTGCTAGGTCCGTAAAGGCTCCTTTAAATATGGTCGAAAGAAATAAATTTCTATTGAAGGGAGAACTGGTTGCTATCAAGTGATCAATGGGGTATTAGCATATCTAATACTAAATTTTAATATGAAAAATTGTCCTATAAAAATGAAAATGTTAGTTGTCCAAATTTATTCTAATTTCCATAGAAAACAGCAAGACGTCCTTTAAAATATTGGACCCATATTTGGTCGGCACGTGACTAAGATATAATCCAAAACGATATTGTTTCTATCTTTCAATAAAATTGAATGAAAATTAGACAAGATGAAATTTTTATGGAACTAAAATTGATTAGTAATTTTTTTTATCAAAAACGGATGTTAGGTAGTTGTGACATAAAAAAACCTTTTTTTTTCTCTATTTTTGATGGATATGATAATAAAAAACACAATAGTATTCTTATTTGAGAAGTTGATGTATCTTATAAAAGTGCGTATTGGAGAGAGAGAATTTAAAGAGAGAATAGAGAGAATGATTCTCAGGTATAATTTTCATAGTGGATTACTAAATACCACCCTCAATTACTAGCTACCGCCTCAAAGATTATGATTTTGCTCTTTTAATAAGATCTCACTCTCTCTACCTCACTTCTTTCTCTCAATAAAATCACAGCGCAGGTGTCGAAAAATTCCGCCTACGCCATGGTTGGGCGTCTGGAGTTTACACTTGGACGATGGTTTAGGTGTCTCGGCGAGACGTCTCGCCTAAGATCGGGGCGGGATCGGCGGGCGCCCAGTTCGTGGCTGGAAGAAAATGGCAGACGCCTCGCAATAGTTCGGGAGTCCGCCTTGGACGCCTCTGCCAAAGCGGAGGCGGAATTTGTGGACGCCCTAGCATTTTTCAATATTTGTAAAAATAATAAATTATTATTATAATTATAAATTTTATAATTAATAATAATTAAAATTATAATTGTTATAAAAATTTTATTATAATAAAAAATAATTATAATTATTATATATAATAATTATTATCAATAATAATTATAATTATTATTGAGTGGTATTATCATTATTCGTACTCGGCCTCTTTGAGCAGCGGTCTTTGCATTTGAATCGATGATTGTTAATATTACGATGTTTCACTTCATCATACATCACATTATTGGGTATTGTTAATATTTTTTTACGGAAATTTTTAATTAACAGGAGGTTAATAATAATACTGATATTAAAATTCAAAATGATGCAAAAAAATAGGCGTCTGAAAATTCAGCCTAAACCATGGTGCAAGCGCCCAGAATTTTCACTTGTGTCATGGTACAGGCTTCATGGCGCAGGCACCCAGAGTTTCCACCTCTACCATAGTATAGGCATCTGCGGTAAACGCCTGCGCCACGGTTCAAGCGGAAATCCTGGACGCCTGTCCCATCATGCAAGCATTTTTTCCAGACGCCCGCGTCATTTCCAGCGACGAAGAGAGAGAATGAGAAAATATCAAGTAAATATGAAAAGGGTGAAAGTGTAATTTCTAAGGGCGGTAACTAGTAATTGAGGGCGGTGTTTAGTAATACCCTCGTCATTAATAACTGAGTCCTATTTTATTGGAAAACTTCAGATGGCATAATCGTGATTACATAATTACATCAGGGGCAGTCATTCACTAATAATAGATTAAAATACACATCATTGTCATGGGAATAGTAACACCCCCGTAACAAATTATTCACATAAATATCTGGTGAACTAGTTTGAAGAAAAACTCAATGGGAGAAAAACTTCCGAACAATTTGTAGTCAAGCTTGATACGATCATTTCTTATTGCATCATAATGTTGCTAGAAAATCCTGTGGAATAAAATCTCAGTGATCCGTGATCTCATAAATTTGCTCCCCCTTATCTAGATAATTCTTGTGCCGTCTCAGTAAAACATCGTGGGACAAAACTGAGTGAATAGTATGATTCTCTTCTATATATATATATATATATATATATATATATATATATATATATTGATTGTATGGGTATCCATCAGTTGCCTCATTAAACCTCTTGGGACAAAAACTGAGTGAATATGTCATATATTTCATTTGGAGTATCCACGTGTTGTCTAATTAAAATCTTGTCAAGAAAACACTGTGGAAAAAATTTGATCAAAGAAAAAAGAGTACAACTACTCCTTCTATTTTCAAATCTTTGAGGAAAAATTTTTATCTCTATAGTTTTCCTCATTATGCCATGAATATGCCTCGTTAAAACTTTATTAAAAAAACAATGGGAAAAGATCATAATGAAGGGAAAATAGTATATTATTCATGCTAGTATGCCATTCCTGTAACACCCCCAGATTTAACCGGAAATATTACAGCGCTGTGGGCCCCAAGATGGAACCCACAAGGCTGAAGGAAATTTTCGTAAACATTTTACAAACGCCCAAGAGGCCAACGACGGTACTATCTTTAAAACATTTGAAGACTTATATAATATCTGTTTATCAAAACCGTCGTAAAATCTCGTTTGAAAGGACAAGGCCTGAAATGCCAGAACTCAACAGTTTAGAAAAAGATTTCCAAACCAACCTCAGTTACCAGATACCAAAAGGTCATTTCAAAATACTCACGCAGCGGAAAAAGACCAACCATAAAGATACTCTAGCAGCGGAATACAAGAACCAATCAAGAAACTCAATGCACACATGTCCTAGCCAGTATCTTCCGGGATGCTCATCTCTTCACGACTGCTACAAGCTCGATACTCCCAAAACCTAAAAAGAAATCCCACGACGGGGTCAGCCATAATATCCAACAATGATAACCGTCACAATACATTAATAATTACATACCAATGAGAATACAACATAAGAATACGACTAATGTAATCTTACCGTCATAACTTTACTTACTCAAGTAATTCTCATCAGAATAATCATTATCACAGTTCGCATCTCGGACTCGATTAACCAATAAACTCGAACGTAATATCTGTATTGTACCTCAAACAATACTCAAGATTCTCAAACTATCATCAACAACTCATGATACGGAAATATACCAGTTCTGATCAGTACGATCCATCGAATAACATCATCAAATCCCATGACGATAACCGATTGTCCATCAAAGACAAATACTAAGGAAATACGGAACATACCTCGAGATATGATGTGCCACGACAATCATATCAGTCTAATCCGAGGTCAGATCAATGCAATATGGACAAGGTCCTAACACAAGACCTACAAATGCATACTCATATGACAACGTCAATATGCTCAAAAACAATAACAACTATGTATACTCAATGGAAATCCCATGATCCAATGCCCTCAGCATAGATCCCAAGATGATTCTACAAGATCAACACGAGGTGGATAACCAACAATACATATATGCACAACAATAACACAACACTGGGTAATCCAATGATCCAGCACCCTCAGCATAGATCCCAAGATGATCCCGTCGAACCAACACGAGGTGGAAAAACCCGTCCAATGATCCAGCGCCCTCAGCATAGATCCCAAGATGATCCTGTCGGACCAACACGAGGTGGACATCTGATCCAACGCCCTTAGCATAGATCCTCATAATCCCATCGGATTATTTACACAACATAAACAACACAATATGCATACACATATGCAAATCAACACGTTCATCAACATGAACAACATAACATGCACGGCAACATGACAATTTACTAGGACGACTCCATGTTCAACAACATAAAAGAAAATGTACGAGATCAAAATAAATAACACTAAACCATAATCAATATGGAATACTTGCCCCGAGTCCTTCGGGAGCGACCTCGATGTCCAATCATCATTGACGATTATCCGCAACGCTCGACGATCCAAACATACAATGAACTATAGATACTCATATCCTCGTCTTTACCATAATGTAACCTCGATACCCGAACATACCAATAACTGAGATAAAGCATATACATTATGATTTACCTCCCAGAATCGAAAGAACGATATGCGATCCGAATACCCAGAGTTCACAATAATAATCATCGCTATATGCATTATAAACGAAATGAAACTGAAACCATTCATTAAATATTATAACTGAGCAAGTAATAACTTGCCTCGATACCGATACCACGAAGCTGTTACCGAACACATTGCCTTTGTCTACGAGCTCCTCAGCCCCGATCAAAAGCAATACAATGGACATACTCGAACACGACCGCAACATCCGGTTATAATCACCGATCAATTATCTCAACCTATCGAAGAAATCAAATAACACATATCCGATAACAATCAACAACCGACAAAACTAACCAATCGAACTCAACAGTTCAACACAACCTTGAATAAACGCCGTCTGAACAAACCAAATCAAACCATCACGAATTCATAATCACAACACAAAAATACTGCACTGACTGCCTATTTAGCGCACGTTAAATGCATAACGTAGCGTGCGCTAAGTTGCGCCCGTTAGCGTGCGCTAGCCAGTAAGCTTAGCGTGCGCTAATGCTGTGCAGTGGCATGCATTTCATCGTCTAACACTTCCATCATGTCTATGATCAACTCATCTCGATATTAAGGATTTCATAACATATTCGATTCCAACTTTTATCTTTAAACATGAATCAACAAGATTCTTTCTTGTTCATATTTGGTAACTTCATAGAACAATTTACCGGTTATTATCATGAATAATCATATTCCAATGTCATCCGTAACCTTTCCAATTTCCAGTTCTTATTCATAACAATCATGACATATATAATTCAATAGTTCTTCAAGAGCACGAATTATCCGAATTCACGTTCATGATCCATAAAATGACAAAATCCGATGTGTTGTAACATCTAAAAATCCTTATTCATCATGTTCTTCGACATACAATTCATATGACTTCGAGAATGACAATAGCACCACCATAATCGTTACCATACAAAGTAACCAACGACAAAACATCAAAAATCCGAATTGAAGAAGGGAATTACATCAACATATCTCTTGAATTCCATCCAAAACCATACGAAACATATCAATACTCATATATTGATAACAACACTAACTTAGTTCGGTAATCCAACTCGTTATCATGCTCATCAACTCGAATATATGATAATCATCAACTCAAGAACATCAATAATCAATCCAAACGAAATCCAAAAGTGAAGAACTATTACCTTGTGTAGACGAATCATGAAGGAGAACAATCAACTTCATTCCAAGAATCATCAATAATTTCAATAACAAGACTTTAATCCATGTTCCTCAGCTTAATCTTTGTTAAAGATTATCATCTCTTAGTGTTTGGGACCTCAAACTTCTCTCTAAAAACTCCCTCTCTCGGTTGCAAGGAAGGAATGGACGAAATGCTTCATAACACCCTTCTGTCCCTTTTTATAAAGTATATTACTAGCGTGCGCTAAACCTTATGTTAAGCGTGCGCAACGGCCTTAGCGTGCGCTAACTGACTTTGTTAGCGTGCGCTATCGGAGTCCAGAGGCTACTGTCTGGCTTCGTACATGTGCTTACGTACGTAATGCCCATGCATTAGCGTACGTAACTTACACTGTCTAGCGTACGCAAGTCCTTACATTTAGAGTGCGCTAATACCAGTTGACTTGCTACAGTCTACACCTACCACGAAGATGCTCGTGACCCCACATGCCGAAAGCAACCAATAAAGCCAAGATTCCCTGTTGACCGATATATAGTTAGCGTGCGCTAATCAACATGCATTAGCGTACGCTAACACTACATTACAACATCCGTTGACTTATCAGAACGTGCGCGAAAGTGGCCTGGTCCACGCGTAGATTCCTTACGATCGGACTGCATTAGCGTGCGCTACTCATGATTATTAGCGTGCGCTAATAATGTTGCACTTAGCCATTTTCAGGTATTCTTGTCCAACGTCTCGACATACCAAAAACGAACATAAGACACACTGAACACAAACACTGAATCCAACAATATTCTTATACGATATACTCTATATCGAAAGTACGATAACCTGATACACGATATCCTCAAATGCAACTGTCGACCAGATACGACAATTATACCGATACTGACATCTCAGTCCTTTATTTATTTTATCCCTACTGTACAGATTCCACGCTGTACAATATAACTCGGATAAAATAATATCAAACAACAGTAGTAGAAATTCTGGATATTACATTCTACACCACTTAAAATAAGTTTCGTCCTCGAAACTTGCAATCCGTCATAAAACAAACAAACATACCGTTCAACCCAAAATATCCCAAAACCACCACGACAATGATCAATCATCATCAATATAAAATAACCACAACAGCATACTTACCAATGCGCAAAGTCGAGGAACTCCTGAGATACTAGCTAGTGACCTCACTATAAAGTCTCAATACACTTTACAATCACAATTCCTTGAGTCTCAACAAAATATATCATCTTCGGATGAAGCAATCTGCCCGAATCAAATTCTGTATGCCTGATTACATAATCAGGTCTCAATTCCGATAAGACGAATAATATACAATACATCTGCGAAACAACTGCCCAAAACAACGATATGAATCCCGAAACGTTGACACAAAATCCGAATGCTCAGATGATCACCAACAATGATCAATAATCAAACAAATTTATCATCGACATGATAAATTCCAATATGACCAACCAGAGGTCAAAACACAATCGAGAATATCATCAACGTGATAAACTCCAACACGATCAACACAGAACCACAGAAACAGATATACGAAAGAATAACATTCTCAAAATGACACACCAATCACATACAATGTATCTCAATAAACATACCCGACTGGTGAGCATATCCCTCGGCGTACGAACAACCAATCACCACCCGTCGAACATACCCAAATTATACATGGAGTGGGAACGACCTATCGATACTCAAAACAACCAGCATGAGGTCAACAACCCCAAATCTGCACTTACAAAGAAATCATTCGAAGATCACTATGGTAAAGTCGAACTACTACCATACCGATGGAATCACATAGCACATATGGCCCGGTTTCACAAAACCCGAAATTTCCAAGATCACATTCTATACACGAGTCTACAAAACGCAGCATATTTCTCTTATCCGATAAATCAATCGATCATCCTTGCATAAACAAACTACCATACCAAAGTTCGGATCCCTATTCATCGTTCCACATCAATATATTATCCAGTTTGTGAGTCTCACTCAGAACTTCACCACGATATGCATTATGCACAAAATGCATAAGGATATCAGTCCCATTTTCAAAACCGGTTTGAAATCATGTAATATTGTCAAGAAGACAAATTTCCAAAAGTTCTTTCAAAATTTTCAAAACTCAAAACATAAATTTTCGTAAGACCACGAAATCAAATTTTGAAAAATTAAATCGGCTCACTGGTGCCAAGTATTCGATAACAGTTTCCTTCGAATCCGCACGATTTCAAAGTTTTTAAAATGAAAACTATGCAAATGATTCACCACATGCATACTCATGTATATAAATTCGGTTCGTCACCAATATTCACTGATATTTCATCATAAAATCACCCGACAGAGTTCCAAAATCTCAATATATAAACTCGGATAAAAAATCCTCTTCTATTCATGACTCGCAATGTCAAATATTTATCCATCCTGGATCACCTCAAATATGCTATGACAAATCATTGATTAATCGACAAATCAAATACAGCGAAATACTACCCAAGAAGTTTCATTTGAACAAGTAAACCAAAACCTCAAATGGTAGGAACGAAATAAATAAACGATTGATAAAGAGTTTTACAAATCCCCGGACTTTTATGAAAACTAAAAAGCCTTTTTGAAACACTAGGGTCTCAGCCCATATCTCGTTCCGCATTACAAGAAGTTTATACAGTAGAAAACTCTTTACGGACCCCAAGTCCTGAGTTATAAGACTATTTCAAAATCGATTGGGTCTCGACCCAAAAATCATTTTCCGTAAAACATCTGTAAAATATTCATTATGAAAAAAATATCATTTTCAATGCTCAAAAGCAGTTCTATATATCATAAAATGATCTATCATGACTACATGTTCTTCTCAACCATGCACAACATTTCTCCCAAAGGCACAATTTCGTTCCGAAATATAACTGATATATTGATTTCCAAAATCATAGTTTCTCAAGATCATCAATCCTGTCCTACTCTGACATCTCATACTGTAACGCATGATATCTGCTGAATCTCAAAACATATCAACTTAGAACGGCAATAAATCTCAATGAAATCCAAAAATCCAAATACTTACAAATTGTGAAGCCGACGATTCCCCGTGATACTGGCTCATGTCTCGACTCAAGAAAATACTCGACACATATATTTTCAAAACACATGTTTTGCAAAATCAGTTCAACTTGTGAACACAACACAACTCTATCCGAAGAAAAACGTTAATACCATTTGGAAAAGTTACAACAATCCCAGTACCACACTGGTAAATCACTTAACCCATAAGCCCGAGTGAACAACAAAAACTCACGGCTCTAGTATTAGTCAATCGACAACTCGAATGATGCGACCAAAACACGACCCAACTCGACCCAAATGCCTAGGTTTTCTCAACCTAAGCTCCGATACCATATTCTGTAACACCCCCAGATTTAACCGGAAATATTACAGCGCCGTGGGCCTCGAGATGGAACCCACAAGGCTGAAGGAAATTTTCGTAAACATTTTACAAATGCCCAAGAGGCCTGTAACACCCCAAACTAGGCGGATATTACAGTGGCATGGACCCCCGACTGGGACCCACCAGGCGGATGAAAACTGATGAATTAAATAATATAATTGTAGTACCGAACCACATTATATTACCAAATACTCCGATGAGGAGTTTAAGTACAATACACCAGGACAAAACAGAATACTAGTATATTTTATATATAGATAAAATACACCACCTTGAATGAATAAACACCTCCAACGGAATTTGCAGCGGAAATACAAATGAAGAGAAATAAGAATGACTGAAATGACTGAAATTACTGGAATGACTGAAATGACTGGAACGACTGGGGCCCCCTACTAGTATCACTGGGACTCCTCACCATCAACATGCTCTTCCCGTGCCTTTGCCTTGCCGTGACCTAAAAACAAAATCCCCCAACGGGGTCAGTTACATAGAACAACAATCCTCAAGGGTTGAAAATACACAATCATGATATATCTGAAGTTATGAAATATCCTTAGTTATGAATTACGCTGAAGAGGAGTATCATAGTACGCCCGTAGTATTCTGTGCAAGTGTACAAGACGGATGACCGGACACACCCGTCCTTGTACCTAATTAGTCTCACGGAGGTAATCATTACCGTGTGCACAGTCCAATGTATCACTCCCAATACATGGCCATCGCGTGTCCGACTAAAAATTCCACACATCCGCACACGGCCACGCAATATGAACCCAGAAGTTCATATGAACGAGAATGACCACAATGAATATCAATGGATAATAATTCGACAAGGTCAAGAATGACTCACCGAGATGAAAATAATCGTGAAGTGATTGATAACCCAATGAAATGATTGGAACCGTCGTTCCTCATGAATGAAATGATTATTCGACAATTACAAGTCTCAGTACGGTTAATACAATGATGAATGAGTTGTGATTATGAATGAACAACAACAAAAGGAATGAATATCCTTTTAACCGAGTAAGAATTAACTTACACAACACCGGTGACAATTATCCTTCCACGAACAACGTCCTAATTGAGATATCGGTCGCTCGAACAACCTTGAATAACACAATTACCAACAACCCATTCAACATATGAATCAAACATGAATATAACGAACTCAAAACGTTGATACGACTAAACCAAGTTCATTGGGGCATTATATCGAACACTTTGTGGCCAAACTTCGATTGTTTACAATCAAACTTCAATAATACCAACATCAAATCCCCAAGAAGTGTTTCAAACCAACAAAACATCTTCAATACGATCAATAATCCAATATGAATATTCAAATTCGTGATTACAACAACGATTAATCGAAAACCCCCAAATCCAACTCAATATTCAAAGTGTTCTTGAATAATCCTTCAATAATCCAATGAATAATCAAACATATCCGTAATCATGCGTATACCACTTCATACAACATGATCTTAACATCCAAAACATCATATCTCAATACAAAATCGAAATCCAAGATGTTGAAGAAATTACCTCTTGAAGATCCAAGCATTTTGATCCGAAGAACACGCGTTAGATCGACTATCGGAGCTTCACGATCGAAAGGAGATGAAGAAAAATCAAACACTCAAGTGATAGATGATGAAAATTATCTCCATCAAGCCTTCTCTCTCGGAACAAGGTGGATGAAATGAAAAAAATGGGTTGATCTCGCTCAAAAAATGCAATTATAGTGCCTTGATCGCCTTTGTGTCTGCCGGCCAAAGTGTGCCGCGGCACAGGCCAAATCGCCCCGGTGATCGGCGTACGCGCGCTGACTCGGCAGTGTGCCGCGGCCCGGACGAGTGTGCCGCTGCAGTGACTCGGCAGTGTGCCGCGGCCCTGCGGGCATGAGCCGCGGCCCATGGTACAGGCTTCTCGGCCAAAACTGGAAAATGTGTGTGCCACGGCGCACACTCCTTGTGCCGCGGCCCACACCCCCCATGGGTCCTAAAATGAAGAAAAAAGACCCGGGAAGAGAATAAAAGCAATAGGAATCAATATTTGGGAAACAATAACACGAAATGGAAGTATGGAAACCCCAAAACGGTGGTTCCAAGCAATGATTACACACAATTTGAACAATGAGGAGATTAGAAATAACATGAACTCCAACGTCAACATCGGCTAATGAATCAATTACAACAATCGAGATAATACTCTTGTCTCGTTTCCCGAGTAAGGTTGAAACAATGAACAATATCGATACACAACTCGAAGTTATTCCGAACGGTGAACACAGATGAATGATTATTATCAAGTGAAAAACTACATAGTGACAATTATCGAATGAATTTACTGAATGATAATGACTGAATTACAACCGGGTATTACATACACCCCCCTTAAAAGAGTTTCGTCCCCGAAACTAAGGGTCAAACAACTCGAGATAACTCTCCCGTATACTATCCTCGGTTTCCCAAGTAGCCTCTTCGACTCCTTGTCTAGACCACTGAATTTTAACCAAAGGAATCGCCTTATTCCTCAGCTGCTTGATTCGCCGCTCTAAAACTCGTATAGGTCGCTCCTCATACGAATGATCATCCGCGATCTCAATTTCGTCGAACTGAAGTATGTGAATCGGGTCGGCAACATACTTCTGCAACTGAGAGACGTGAAACACATTATGAATTTGGCTCAACGCTGGAGGTAAGGCCAAACGATAAGCTAGCTCGCCTACTCGTTCCAAAATCTCAAACGGTCCAATAAATCTTGGACTCAACTTTCCTCGCTTCCCGAAATGGAAGATACCTCGACTCGGGGATACCTTGACCAACACGTGGTCACCTGTCTCGAACTCTAGTGGTCGACGACGATTATCTGCATAAGATTTCTGTCGACTCTGAGCGGTCAACAAACGACTCCTGATCAAAGCTACCTTCTCACGGGCGGCTATAAGCATATCGGGCTCGGTGCCGATTGACTCTGATAAGTCGTCCCAATACAAAGGAGATCAACAACGACGACCATACAAGGCCTCGTAAGGTGCCATCTTAATCGAAGTATGCCAACTATTATTGTAAGTGAACTCGATCAATGGTAATTGGACTTCCCAATCATCTTTCCAATCGAGGACACATGCCCTCAACATGTCCTCCAAAGTCTGAATAGTCCTCTCTGATTGTCCGTCGGACTGAGGATGAAAAGTTGTACTGAGATTAAGCTGAGTTCCCATAGCACGATGAACTGATTTCCAAAAATGAGACACGAATCGTCCATCACGATCGGAAACGATACTTTTTGGAGTACCATGCAATCTCACTATCTCTTTGATGAACAACTGGGCCAGTTTCTCGGGACCCCAGGTATCCTTAATCTCAAGGAAAGCGAGCTTACTTAGTTAGACGATCCACAATCACCCAGATTGTAATCATGCCACGACGACTCGTCGGCAAACTCGTGATAAAGTCCATTGAAATATCCTCCCATTTCCACTCCGGAATAGGGAGCGGTTTCAGCATACCTGCCGGTCGCTGATGTTCTATCCTGACTTGCTGACAGTTTAAACATCTCGAAACAAATTCTGCGCCTTCTCGCTTCATATTACTCCACCAGTAATTTTGTTTCAAGTCTTTATACATCTTGCTAGACCCCGGGTGTACGGAATAAGGGGTAGCATGAGTTTCTCTGAAAATCGAGTTTTTCAACTCGTCAAAAGCAGGTACACATAACCGATTCTTAAATCGCAAAAGTCCATCCTCATGGATCACAAATCCAGGGCTTTCCCTTGAGCCACATCCTCACGGATGCGCAACGAAAATGGGTCCGAACCTTGATTCACCCTGATCGTCTCCTCGAGTGGCGATGAAATCTCTAACATACAAAGTTGTCGTTATACTCGCTGTAACCAGACCTCGATCTCGGGTCTCATAAATTCCTGTTGAAGTTCCTTCTGAACTGTTAATCGAGCAAGCATCTGCTTCTGAACGGACTTACGACTCAAGGCGTCGGCAACAACGTTCGCCTTGCCCGGGTGGTAAAGTATCTCGCTATCATAATCTTTCACTGCTACAAAATATACTTTTTACGACGCTCAATTTACATCGGTTTAACGAAAACCGATGTAAAAATTAAAAATACGGTCAATTTACATCGGTTATCAAATAAAACCGATGTAAAAAATAAAATTTTGGTCAATTTACATCGGTTGTTCAAATAACCGATGTAAAATTATTATATATTTACATCGGTTGTCCAAATAACCGATGTAAAAACTAAAATTACTATATTTACATCGGTTGTTATAATAACCGATGTAAAATTATTATATTTTTACATCGGTTTTTCAAATAACTGATGTAAAATTATTATACTTTACATCGGTTGTTCAAATAACCGATGTAAAAACTAAAATTACTATTTTTACATCGGTTGTACAAATAACCGATGTAAAATTATTATTTTTTTACATCGATTGTTCAAATAACCGATGTAAAATTTATATATTTACATCAGTTGTCCAAATAACCGATCTAAAAATTAAAATTACTATTTTTACATCGGTTGTTATAATAACCGATGTAAAATTATTATATTTTTACATCGATTGTTCAAATAACCGATGTAAAATTTATATATTTACATCGGTTGTTAAATCAACCGATGTAAAAACTAAAATTACTATTTTTACATCATTGTTCAAATAACCGATGTAAAATTATTATTCTTTTACATCGATTATACAAACAACCGATGTAAAATTTTAAATATTGTAATTTACACAAGTTATTCCAAATTCGATATGAAATAAAGTATTAATTTTACATCGGTTATAGAATAACTGATGTAAAAATTAAAAATACGATAAATTTACGAGTTATTCCAAAATCGATGTAATTAATACTTTTACATTGGTTTTGGAATAAAAATAAAAATGGTAAATTTTACATCGGTTTCTCTAAACGGTCATAAAATTCTTTTTTAAAAACATGTATTTTTATTTATGATGATTCTTTAAAATATAAAAGAAATGAAAAATAAAAATAAAAATAAAAAATCATTTTTTGAAATAATACAAAAAGAATAAAATTGATAATCCAAAACCGATGTATAAAATAGTAATTTTACATTGATTTTGAATAATCGATGTAAAAATTAAAATTAGGTTAATTTACATTAGTTATTCCAAAACAAGGTAAAATTAATACTTTTCATCAATTTTAGAATAACCCATGTAAATAATAAAAAGGGAAAAACTTTACATCGATTCTTCTAAAACCGTCATAAAATCCTTTTCTTAAAAATATGTATTTTTATTTACGATGATTCTTTAAAATATAAAATAAATGAAAAATAAAAACAATCTAAAAAATTATTTTTTCCAAAATAATACAAAAAGAATAAAATTAATTTTTCTATTTTTATTTAAAAGGTAGATACCAAAATGTATTTAAATATAATATAAATATAAAGTGTTCAAACAAATAACTATAGCCTAGTGGTTGGGACTTGACTCCCAACCCCAAGGTCGAGGTTCGAATCATTATGGTGACAAAGTGCAATATATTGTTATTTCAGTGCGAGTTCGGGTCGGGTCGGGTCAGTGGGTTTCGGGTTGGGCCTTGAAGGATTCGGGTTGGGGTCGGGTGCCAAACCTTCCATAAAACATAAGACATTTTACATCGGTTCTTTTTAAAACCGATGTAAATTTAAGACATTTTACATCGGTTTTGAAAAGAACCGATGTAAATTTAAGACATTTTACATCGGTTCGTATCAAAACCGATGTACAATGTAAATATTTTTACATCGGTTCTAAAAAGAACCGATGTAAAATGTGAATGTTTTATGACGGTTTTGGAAGAACCGATGTAAATGTATATTTTTTATGACGGTTTTGGAAGAACCGATGTAAAACGTGAACTTTTACTACGGTTTTAAAACCGTCGTAAAATGTGCCCACTTTCTACGACGGTGGATTTTACGACGGTTCCAAAACCGTCGTAGAAACCCTCCCAGAACCGTCGTTAAAACCCCTTTTTGTAGTAGTGTTTGATTAGTGCCAACCACTGCCTTTGTCGCATATTTAACTCCTTCTGAGTAAATATATACTTCAACTCTTGTGATTGGTGAATAACTGACAGGTGACGCCATAAAGGTAATGACGCCAAATTTCCAACACGAAAACCACGGCTGCTAGCTCTAGGTCGTGGGTCGGATAATTAACCAGCTAATCCGAGGAAACTTCGGATTTCCTTAACATTCTTCGGAGGTTGCCAATCTCGGATAGCCTCCGTTTTCTGAGGGTCGACACGAACTCCGTCTGATGAAATTACATGCCCGAGAAACGTCGCTTCGGACATCCAGAACTCACATATGGAAAACTTTCCATAATGTTGCTCTCGTCTCAACATGTCGAGAACCTGATGAAGGTGAAGCTCGTGATCCTCTTAGTCATGAGAATAAATTAAAAATTCATCAATAGAGACAACCACGAACTGATCCAAAAAGTCGATGAAGACCCGATTCATTAACTCCATGAATACCGCAGGTGCATTAGTGCATTAATTAACTCCACGAACTCATAATGGCCATAGGGTGTTTGAAACGCTGTCCTCGGGATATCCGACTCTCGAATTCGCAACTGATGATATCGAGATCTTAAGTCGATCTTGGAAAAATACTAAAGTTCCCTGAAGTTGATCTAAGAGATCATCGATGCGGGGTAGAGGATACTTATCCTTGATCATCATCCTGTTCAACTCCTGATAATTAATACACACACGAAATGAACCATACTTCTCCTTGACAGATAACACTGGTGCTCCCCACGGGGACGCACTCGGTCGGAGATAACCTTTCTCGAACAATTCCTCAAGTTGAATCTTCAACTCCTGCATTTCGGTCGGGGCCATCCGGTATGGTGCCTTCGATAACGGGGATGTACCGGGCTCCAACTCACTCATGAATTCCACAACTCTTTGTGAAGGCAAACCAGGTAACTCGTCTGGGAATACATCATCAATCGATGACATTGATACCACGAATGATTGAACATTTCGATTGCCCAAGAACGGTCAATCGATGACGATGATGCAGTGAATGATTGAACATCTCGATTGCCTTAGAACGGCCAATCGAAGAAAATGATACAATGAATGATTGAACAACTTGATTGCCTTAGAACGACCAATCGATGAAAATGATACAATGAATGATTGAACAACTCGATTGCCTTAGAACGGCCAATCGATGAAAATGATACAATGAATGATTGAACAACTCGATTGCCTTAGAATGGCCAATTGATGAAAATGATACAATGAATGATTGAACAACTCGATTGAGAAATTTCTCTGCTTCCATCATATTAATAATTCTTCTGGAACAACGGGGACTACCTCCCTGAAATACACACTCGACTCCAATGACTGGAATGATAGTGACCAAACGCTTACGAACACCGAGGATAGTATCATGACGATCCATCCAACTAATACCTAATATTACATCGTCCTAAGGTAAATCCACCACGATTAGGTCCACCAACCAATCGTGGTCATTAAGATTACTTCGGTATGATTTTCGAAAACTCTTCCATCGTCAGGTAGATTGATGATATGAGGTCCACAAGCAATAGGACCATCTAAATTAAGTCTATTCAAACATGATTCGAAAATGAATGAATGCGGTGTACCAGTATCAAAAGGTACAGACAGGTTGAGATAAAATTACGAGTATACCTGAGATCATTCGGGCCACCGGATCGTCGATCCTCTTCATCACATGAATCCGGGACTTGATGGCCCCCGAACCGGACGCTCCCGTCTGATAAATATGAGCTCCGCCTTTATTTGCTTCCATTGTCTTAAACGATGCTGACAGAGCAGTCTGATTCTGAATCACTGATTGCTTTGGGGCCTAAGATGCCGCCGGAGCCGACTTGGAGTCCTTTCGGAAAAAACGGGCCTTATGCCCAAAAATCCCACAATTATGGCACGTGATAGACGGTTTCAGACACTTAGTGCTGTAATGACCTGGCGTTCCACAGTTGAAACAGTTGATGGCCGAACTGGCCGCTCGGGACTGAGATCCCGCACGATTATGCGCCGTAGGAGGTCGCTCAGAAACGATAGGGCCCGCACGAGGCTTCTTGAAGGTTGACTGACCGCCTTCGGATTGATTATGCTTCGTTGATTTCTTGCTGACAGATGAAGGTTGTTGCTCAGCAATTTCCTTAGCAGTAGACTCATACGGGAGAGTTCTCTCGATTAATCCGTCCAGAGTGGCGCAATGATGATTGAGCAATTGCATATGGGTCATCATGACCTGCATAAAAGTGAGTGGATCAACCCGAACATCTTCTGATCGAGCCGAGTCCTGGGTACGATTTCCCGACAGCGAGTGATTATTTCCCGGGTTTCGGCCCGCATCGCGGCCTCTCCCCGTGCATCCCCTGACAGCTCTCTATATACTGAAGTAGGAAGCTCGCATAATAATCATAGATCTCGTATGAGTACCGCATTATGATTTACGTCATGAAATGATAAAAATGAGCATATACGCTCTAACACAGTGATTACATGAATGATTAACTGAGGTGACATGATTATCTGATGAAATTCTTGAAATGAGTATCTTGAACAAGTTAACAAGATTAATGATATGATCTTCCAGATCAACAACTGAGTAATGAAATGAATTGAGTGATTAATGAGTTAATATGATCAACATGATTAAAATGAAAATGATGTTTGAGGATTGTTAACTAGTGAATTATGAATGAATGATTATTGCCAGAAATTATACCATGGCGTTAGAAGTCTTACAGTTCTTTCGGTCTGATTGGCTTGGCATTTGCACAGGTCACACGTGACACGAAAGTCCAATGATACTAGTTTGATGATGATGATTTCAAATGAGACATGACTCGGAAGGTAGTATTCAAAACCACGCTCCGATACCAACTCTGTAACACCCCAAACTAGGCGGATATTACAATGTCGTGGACCCTCGACTGGGACCCACCAGGCGGATGAAAACTGATGAATTAAATAATATAATTGTAGTACCGAACCACATTATATTACCAAATACTCCGATGAGGAGTTTAAGTACAATACACCAGGACAAAACAGAATACTAGTATATTTTATATGAAGATAAAATACACCTCCCTGAATGAATAAACACCTCCAACGGAATTTGCAGCGGAAATACAAATTTAGAGAAATAAGAATGACTGAAATGACTGAAATGATTGGAATGACTGAAACGACTGGAACGACTGGGGCCCCCTACTAGTATCACTGGGACTCCTCGCCGTCAACATGCTCTTCCCGTGCCTTTGCCTTGCTGTGACCTGAAAACAAAATCCCCCAACGGGGTCAGTTACACAGAACAACAATCCTCAAGGGTTGAAAATACACAATCATGATATATCTGAAGTTATGAAAAATCCTTAGTTATGAATTACGCTGAAGAGGAGTATCATAGTACGCCCATAGTGTTCTGTGCAAGTGTACAAGACGGATGACTGGACACACCCGTCCTTGTACCTAATTAGTCTCACGGAGGTAATCGTTACCGTGAGCACAGTCCAATGTATCACTCCCAATACATGGCCATCGCATGCCCGACTAAAAATTCCACACATCCGCACCCGGCCACGCAATATGAACCCAGAAGGTCATATGAACGAGAATGACCACAATGAATATCAATGGATAATAATTCGAGAAGGTCAAGAATGACTCACCGAGATGAAAATAATAGTGAAGTGATTGATAACCCAATGAAATGATTGGAACCGTTGTTCCTCGTGAATGAAATGATTATTCGACAATTACAAGTCTCAATACTGTTAATACAATGATGAATGAGTTATGATTATGAATGAACAACAACAAAAGGAATGAATATCCTTTTAACCGAGTAAGAATTAACTTACACAACACCGGTGACAATTATCCTTCCACGAACAACGTCCTAATTGAGATATCGGTCGCTCGAACAACCTTGAATAACACAATTACCAACAACCCATTCAACATACGAATCAAACATGAATATAACGAACTCAAAACGTTGATACGACTAAACCAAGTTCATTGGGGCATTATATCGAACACTTTGTGGCCAAACTTCGATTGTTTACAATCAAACTTCAATAATACCAACATCAAATCCCCAAGAAGTGTTTCAAACCAACAAAACATCTTCAATACGATCAATAATCCAATATGAATATTCAAATTCGTGATTACAACAACGATTAATCGAAAACCCCCAAATCCAACTCAATATTCAAAGTGTTCTTTAATAATCCTTCAATAATCCAACGAATAATCAAACATATCCATAATCATGCGTATATCACTTCATACAACATGATCTTAACATTCAAAACATCACATCTCAATACAAAATTGAAATCCAAGATGTTGAAGAAATTACCTCTTGAAGATCCAAGCACTTTGATCCGAAGAACACGCGTTAGATCGACTATCCGGGCTTCACGATCGAAAGGAGATGAAGAAAAATCAAACACTCATGTGATAGATGATGAAAATTCTCTCCCTCAAGCCTTCTCTCTCGGAACAAGGTGGATCAAATGAAAAAAATGGGTTGATCTCGCTCAAAAAATGCAATTATAGTGCTGACTGCACTGTGTACCGCGGCCCGGCCGAAGTGTGCCGCGGCACAGGGCCAAAACTGCCCCCAGTGATCGGCAGTGTGCCGCGGCCCCGTCGGCATGAGCCGCGGCCCCCTGTACAGACGGGTTGGCCGAAAATTTGCAACACGATGTTAGGAATATGCCCTCGAATGCCACTCAGGGGATGATAGTGTAACACCCCCAAGTTATTCAGGGTATATTACAGCGCCGTGAGCCCCGCCGTGGGACTCACAAGGCTAAACATACGCGGAACTATAAACTTGACCGATAAGGTCTACATACAATAGAATGAAAGACGATACAAATGGTATTCAAAACCATAACCAATGAAACCATATACATCACTGCACAAATCAATACCTCGGCAACACAGGCCGGAACATCAAGGAAACTGAAATACAATACTCGAGTATTAAAAATCCATTCCAGTACAACAACACTGAATGGAGGAATCCAAGAAAATAACCGGAGACAAGACACAGTATCACACTTGCCCATCATCTTCATGCCGACCTGCATCCGTCTGTCCGCTCTCCTGGAACTCAAATACATGAAACGTATTTCCCCCATAAAGGGGTTAGCCGTCGAATAGCTAGTGCAAGTATAACAATATGAAACATGATACTCCTCGACAATAAAGTAAATGTAATTCCGTCAATTCATCAATATCCGTCAATTCATCAATATAAGACTAGTATTCCTGAATGACTAAAATCTCAAGACGTATGTGAATGCCGTAAAACGGTTCGTTCATATCATACGCCGTTACATGTAGGAATGCCGTCAAAACGGTTCGCTCATTACATGCCAATATTATTTCATATGAATGCCGTAGAAACGGTTCGTTCATATCAACCATGGAATCGCACTGCAGGCTACGAAACCCTCGAGAGGACCATAGGCCCGTCCGAGTGGCTAGAAATAATCATATCATCAATATTTCATACTTTCAAAGTCGAGAACGTACAATCATAAATGTATACTTGCCTTAATAAAGCGTTAGAAGATCCCGAAGGACACGGTTCGACCGAAGCTTGAACCACGAAGAAGACAACGAGCGGAAGGGTTCCACTTGAGTTCTTCACAAGGATGTCGTCCCTAAGTCATATCAATGATAAATCAACAATCGTACAAGGAATAATAATCGTACAACGCACAACACCCCCCTCTTAGACCTTTTGTCGGACACTTAGAAGGCGTCGACTAATAACTCAACCAAAACGACGAATCAATACAATCCATCGTGGAATAACGATGGAAATGATAGAATACACCTAAATAATCATCAATCCATCACTAATCTAAATTACTACGGATTAAAAGGATGAAGTCAAACAAAATCCCCAATTTCCAATACAAAATTCGAAGTGCTCTTGAATAATCTTTCAATAATCCGATGAATACTCCAACAAGTCCATAATCATGCGTATATCACTTCATACCCCATGATTTTAACATCCAAAACATCATTACCCAATACAAAATCGAAATCCAAGATGTTGAAGAAATTACCTCTTGAAGATCCAAGCACTATGATTCGAAGAGCACGCGATAGAACGATGATCCGGGCTTCACAATCGAAAATAGATGAAGGAAATCACCCACTCAAGTGATAGATGGAGAAACCTCCCTCTCTCAAGCCTTTCCTCTCGTGTGATGATGAAGAAATGAGGAATATCGATTGAAACGCGCAGAAAAACGCAGATATAGGGGTAATCTGTCATGTGTGCCGCGGCTCAGTATATGTGTGCCGCGGCACAGGCCCAAAATTCGCTCCCGTGGCTCGCGGTGTGCCGCGGCTCAGCCCAGGTGTGCCGCGGCACCGGGTACAGGCGGTTTTGGCCAATTCTGGAAAATGAGAGTGAATTAGCTATTTCGACCATAACTCCCTCGTCCGGACTCCGATTGACTCACCGCTTGAACCATTGGAAAGCTAACTCGATGTTTTATAATATTGCCAAGATTCAGAATTTTTGGAGTTTCCAAGAATTTATGGGGATTTAACAAAGTCGAACTCATACGTGGAAAAGTCGCTAAAGAACACGGAATTCAATGAGCGATACCGAAACGAACTCGGATGACAAAAAGTGTAGAATTAATCATTCTCGGGATGACGAAACGGTCCCAAGCAAGTCGCCAAAATAGACTTCCGCCAAAAATAGAAAATTTCCGGGGAACAAAATTACGGTATTACATTCTACCCTCCTTAAAAGAAGTTTCGTCCCAAAACTTAAAACAGTAGGGAGAAGAAATATTTCGCCAGAAAATCTCAACGAGATGCACAAGAATCAAACTTACGCCCAAACGGCGAATCATCAATATAGAACACAACAATACATTACCCGAAGGTAAACCAAACCAATGCCGAAAAAGATATGAATTCACAATGCCCGAAGGCTCCAACGGAAATACCGATATATCACAATGGCCTGAAAGCCGAACAGCCCAAAGTCAGTAACTCATCACAATACGTATCTCAAAGAAGCAAACTGATCGGACATACCCCTCGGCGTATGAACAACCGATGCAAATCGTCGGACATATCCAATACAACATGGACTACGAACGATCAATCAATACACTCAAGAGGGACATCACAAGACGCCCGATCCGAAAATGTGTCCGTGCACATGTCCACCCCGTATACGGAATCCGTAATATACGTGTGACAATGTACCTAATTAGCCTCAAGAACTACGTCTCGTGTGCACGGTCCAATGCGGAAATATCCACGCATGACCATCGAGTGCCTGGCTAAAAATCCTACACATAACCAATCGGCACGCAGACATGATTCCAGATATGCCACGATACAACATGACAACGAAACTCAAGGGATAAAACATCCAATACGGATCATACGACTCACCAAGTGAACGATGACACGAATAATGAAAGATCGATACGACCAACGATATTCAAAACAACCATCCTGGGATCAGAATTCCCTAAGGACCGATTAATACGAGCAACGATCACAACACAACAGTTCGGGAAAATCCTCAACCTTCAACGATCACAAAATTACCGAGTTCACAAGAATAATAGTGTGCTGCCTTGAATCGGCCAACACGACAATAATAATTCAACGGATGGGAACTATCCTCGACAGTCCCAATTCAATACTTCGATTACCGTAGAATGGCCAATCGATAACAATGATACAACGGATGAGAATATATTTGACAACGGATGGGAATTATCTTTGATAATCCCAATTCAATATACCGATTACCTTAGAACGGTCAATCGATAATCAATGATACGATAGAATAGAAGTCCCGGTGTCTTAAACCGACCACCGAAATGGAGATGACAAAAGGATATATCAAACGTCCCCAATCGGTTAACGCAACATCATAGCAACAGTTCCAATTTGACGACAAAGATTCAACGATGTCTCAGAACGACATTAATCGCGAACAATAATAATCGATACATCGATACCGCGAACCGGCTATCGACAGCAACTTTACCAACAAGTATCGTAATGCCTTGAACCGGCCATTTACAACCAACAGTAACATTTGGCATAATTTTCCGACGGGCGTCGTATCAATGATCCCCTGATATCAATACAATCATAAAGAGGCGAAGTCCCGAAATGATACACACATTCGTACGCCTACACAATAACATTAGTCTCATTGATTAGTACGAGTATAAAACTTGCCTCGATATCAATACAACAAACTGTTACCAATTCAGTCGATTTCGTCTTACGAGTCTCGACCAAGTTAATCTACGAACCCTTCAACCTTAACCGCAACACAAAAGTCATAATCTATGATCAAACATCATATCTTCAGAAACGAAGGATTGATAATCAACCGGTTCGATGACGACCAATATCAATACCACCAAACCACGAACTCAATCGTTTCACCATATCTCGACCAATCATAGTCTGAACTATCCAACTCAGACCCTCACGAATCCATGTCCACAATACGAGCCGAAATCCGATGATCATATCAGCAACCAATTCGGACCAATAATAAGGGTCTAAATATTATCGGTTCCAAACTCAATTCTCAAATACGAATTGACAAGGTTCCCTTCTCGTAAATCCGTAGTTAAAATTTTCCGATGATCATCGTTAATTCTAACCATCCAATTAGTTCAGCATTATAGATAATCATATTTTAAGGTTATCAAACACTCCAATCATTCGATTTGAATATTTGCTCCGTACGTATGGGCCTCCAAATTCAGAGATGAATAATAGTCTCATCAAGCTCATAATCACATTCGTATTTCCTATACGAATATTATTTCCAACGCATAGTTTATCTCTAGATATGAATATTCCATATTCATATTCAAAACATCAACACTTCATAAAAATTTTCATCACCTCGTATAATTCAAGAGTTCTTCAAGAACATGAAATATCCGAAATCACGTTCAGAACAACATATCCGAGGTATATATCTCCATGTTACCATTTTCTTTATCATGTCATTCATACAACCTCAAGAATCACAACAGAACCCTTATCGTCATATGAAGAAGATCTCAATAATCATATCAACATCCGAAATCTCTTATTACGGTTCCAATAAATCTCGTATAGCATTATCACATGATATCATATAATACCTCAATACCGAATACCTTTCCGTACACAATCTTCTATGTACGATTACCACAAAACATACCTCTATCCGGACTTCCTTCCGAAATGTATACCATAGACCAAGAATATCCAAAATGACATCAATAATATCCGAATACTACAATCTTCACCCCAAAACCTTACAGGAGTATTACACGCCGTAAACCCTTCTCACAAGGATTTACCAGGCTAAGCACAATTTTCCACGTCATTTCAAAAATGTCAAAAAGACTGATGACGGTAATATTTTTCAAATACTAAAAAAAAAACATTTTCCAAATACCGTCAAAGCGATCAAGGCTAAAATGCCAAAAACTCGGTTTAGGGAATCGGTTTTACAAAATAAAATTTAGTTGGCGAAATACCAAAAGCAATTTCAAAATACTCACGCGTGGATAAAAGTACAGTCAATTTATGCATTTACATTGAAATAAGACGAACATCAAAATACACGATTCCCAACATACTCCCTCCCAAGTAGTAATCCAAAAGAAAAAAATTGAGCCACTATCAAAAGTGCGAGGATTACCTTGTATGGACGAACCACGGAGAAAGAATAATTGAACTCCATTCCAAGAATCATTAAATCATCATAGTCATCATATGGCCTCAAGAACATCAAGATCTCTATGATTCCTTAATCATAATCAACATATTCAAATCATATCATTATCTTCCTTCAACATAAACCTCATAGAATATGGATAACACAAGAAATCACTTCAAGAATCAACAATAGTTCCATAACCAGGCTCTAATTCCATGATTCCAAGCTCACAATCATGTTAAAAGCGTTTAGAACACTCTTAAAAGTAAAGAGGGACGAGTTTTGGAGAGAAATATCTCAAAGGATCGTGAGAGAAATGAAAGGCAACACTTCAATATATAAATTGCACTCTCATTACGTACGTAAGTGTCCTTTCTTAACGTACGTAACAACTTTAACGTACGTAATCCAATATCCATAGTGTACGTAACCAACTCACTGTCTCATTCCGTGCAGTCCATTACGTACGTAACCCATACCATAAAACGTACGTAATATACCAGTTGACTTGCTACGGTACAATGGTTGTGTTACGTACGTAACACGTCCTGTATAACGTACGTAACACGTCCTGTATAACGTACGTAAAACGTACGTTGAATCACCTGTCAACATCCTCCGCCGAAAGTGCCGAAACAGGGTCCCACCTGCCGACCAGGACTCGGTTCTGTCCGATGCCTTCGTTACGTACGTAATACCCTAGCCTTAACGTACGTAACCATGCCAATCTTACGTACGTAATCTCACCTTATTAACGTACGTAATAATTCCATTCTTAGCCAATTTCAACAATTCCTGTCCAAAGTCATGACATACCAAATACGAGCATACGGCAAAATCAATACATATACTCAATTCAATAACATTTTCAAACGTTCACAACGTCCTCGAGCATAATTAACCATCCACGATATCCAATATATAAACGAAAAAATATATCCGAAAATCGGGTATTACACTCTACCCCCTTAAAATAAGTTTCGTCCTCGAAACTTACAATCACTAAATACAAACAACATTTCAACGGGAATTCAATTTCACCAAGAATTATCGAATAATTCGAACAACATACTTACAAGTCTGCGAAGTCGAAGATCTCCCGTGATACTAGCATGCGACTCCTAAACAAAGTCTCAACATAATACCGATACACACCATTATCGCAATTAGCAACTTAACAAAATCTCAAGGAAGAGTTCACGTCCGTGACCACGGCCACGATTCTTCCTACTTTCAGCCAACATCTGAAGGCCACATACATGCGTAAGTATAATCCGAATCGCACATTCTCGAAGTGACCAATTTCCAAGAATACCAAGCTATAGACGAAACGATTAAGAAGAATACAAGAAGAGTGAGAGGACTTACAAGTACCGGTCGCACTGTGATGATGGCAGAGTAGTGATACTGTGGGCAAATGCCGACTCAATCGACCCAAAAGACCGACAGCCTAGGTATCCATAAACCTAAGCTCCGATACCATATTCTGTAACACCCCCAAGTTATTCAGGGTATATTACAGCGCCGTGAGCCCCGCCGTGGGACTCACAAGGCTAAACATACGCGGAACTATAAACTTGACCGATAAGGTCTACATACAATAGAATGAAAGACGATACAAATGGTATTCAAAACCATAACCAATGAAACCATATACATCACTGCACAAATCAATACCTCGGCAACACAGGCCGGAACATCAAGGAAACTGAAATACAATACTCGAGTATTAAAAATCCATTCCAGTACAACAACACTGAATGGAGGAATCCAAGAAAATAACCGGAGACAAGACACAGTATCACACTTGCCCATCATCTTCATGCCGACCCGGTACCCGTCTGTCCGCTCTCCTGGAACCTGAAATACATGAAACGTATTTCCCCCATAAAGGGGTTAGCCGTCGAATAGCTAGTGCAAGTATAACAATATGAAACATGATACTCCTCGACAATAAAGTAAATGTAATTCCGTCAATTCATCAATATCCGTCAATTCATCAATATAAGACTAGTATTCCGGAATGACTAAAATCTCAAGACGTATGTGAATGCCGTAAAAACGGTTCGTTCATATCATACGCCGTTACATGTAGGAATGCCGTCAAAACGGTTCGTTCATTACATGCCAATATTATTTCATATGAATGCCGTAGAAACGGTTCGTTCATATCAACCATGGAATCGCACCAGAGGCTAAGAAACCCTCAGAGGACCATAGGCCCGTCCCGGAGTGGCTAGAAATAATCATATCATCAATATTTCATACTTTCAAAGTCGAGAACGTACAATCATAAATGTATACTTGCCTTAATAAACGCATCAAGATCCCGAAGGACACGGTTCGACCGGGAAGCTTGAACCACGAAGAAGACAACGAACGGAAGGGTTCCGACTTGAGTTCTTCACAAGGATGTCATCCCTAAGTCATATCAATGATAAATCAACAATCGTACGATGAATAATAATCGTACAACGCACAAAACCCCCCTCTTAGACCTTTTGTCGGACACTTTGAAGGCGTCGACTAATAACTCAACCAAAACGACGAATCAATACAATCCAACCGTGGAATAACGATGGAAATGATAGAATACACCTAAATAATCATCAATCCATCACTAATCTAAATTACTACGGATTAAAAGGATGAAGTCAAACAAAATCCCCAATTTCCAATACAAAATTCAAGTGTTCTTGAATAATCTTTCAATAATCCGATGAATACTCCAACAAGTCCATAATCATGCGTATATCACTTCATACCCCATGATTTTAACATCCAAAACATCATTACCCAATACAAAATCGAAATCCAAGATGTTGAAGAAATTACCTCTTGAAGATCCAAGCACTATGATTCGAAGAGCACGCGATAGAACGATGATCCGGGCTTCACAATCGAAAATAGAGGAAGGAAATCACCCACTCAAGTGATAGATGGAGAAACCTCCCTCTCTCAAGCCTTTCCTCTCGGGTGATGATGAAGAAATGAGGAATATCGGTTGAAAGCGCGTAAAAACGCAGATATAGGGGTAATCATGTGTGCCGCGGCTCAAGATATGTGTGCCGCGGCACAGCCCAAAATTTGCTCCCGTGGCTCGGCGGTGTGCCGCGGCTCAGCCAGTGTGCCGCGGCACCGGGTACAGGCGGTTTTGGCCAATTCTGGAAAATGAGAGTGACTTAGCTATTTCGACCATAACTCCCTCGTCCGGACTCCGATTGACTCACCGCTTGAACCATTAGAAAGATAACTCGATGTTTTATAATATTGCCAAGATTCAGAATTTTTGGAGTTTCCAAGAATTTATGGGGATTTAACAAAGTCGAACTCATACGTGGAAAAGTCGCTAAAGAACACGGAATTCAACAGAACGATACCGAAACGAACTCGGATGACAAAAAGTGTAGAATTAATCATTCTCAGGATGACGAAACGGTCCCAAGCAAGTCGCCAAAATAGACTTCCGCCAAAAAATAGAAAATTTCCGGGGAACAAAATTACGGGTATTACAGATAGAGTATGGGCATTGTACTTGTAATTATGGAATAATAAATAATAAAAAGGCAATTCGATTCTTTCAATGTTTATTGTATTTCAATTGCATTCTTGACTTGGTAAACATTGAAGTGAAGTCCATGTAAATAAATCGAACATTCCATTCTCGTTATGGGATAAGAGAAAATGCACTGGAAGTGTTTAAAGTTTATTTACGTAAATCGTTCGCAAGTCAATAAACTTAAATGGGCATTAAGTTTTAATAAGACTTGTATAACTAATGCTAGGTGCATGTCTTGATAGCATAGTTATAAGTATATTGGTGGGACCAGTATACTCGAACACGACTCATACTCGATTCAGTCACACGGTATTCACTCTCGGAGAGTCGATGACGAATCGAAAGGTTGTGATAGTATACGTGGACCTTTGACTTGAGGGTTCAGTAGAAATTCTGCCTGTGACGTTTATTTTGTCATTAGAGTAGTTAGACTCATTTGCTTAATTGCTGAGTCGACCTCGAAGTGCGGACTATACGGGCAGGTAGCAGTCTTTACTGTACGCCAAGAAAGGATTCTATCTCCTGTTAGTGAGCAGGCGAATGTCCTATACGGTTAATGGCAAATAAGATCATAAGTCTTTGGCCAAAGCATTCTGATATAGTAGTATTAGATACACTATTGATCAGTTGGTCTTGATTTGCATTAACACATGTATAGAGTTTAGTCAATGAGGGTTTGACTTTACCGTGACCCGAAGACTTGACCGACATCGATGAAGGGTCTATACGTATATAGTATTCACGACATAATGGTTACGGAATGATCCCTTCATTCGTTCTCGATCGGGTTTTACAAAGCGGCCCGCTAGTGGCTAAGTGCCGCCCGCACTCATTCGTTCCTCCCAATGCCGGTAGAGACGGACCTACTGAGTCGCGCATTAGGAGCATTGACGGATAAATGTGAATTTATTATCTCTCTATTAATATTAGATATTGGATATCTAATTATGATTTATCGATAAATCAAATAGCGGTCTTATGAATTAAAATTAAGTTAATGTAATTAATTTAATTCATAAATTATATTTCTTAGAGAAATATATTTGTATTTGATATAATTAATTAATTAGATTAATTAATTAATATAAATACATTGATAATTAAACGGAGTGTATTTAACGGAGTCGTTTGACGAACGTCCGGTACACGAGCCGAGTGGCTCGGCTCGTTTTCTAGGAATCTTCCTAGTAGGCCGCCCCCTCACATGACCACCTTGCATGTGTGTTGTCATGTTTTAATTATTTGTAGAGATTCTTATTCTCAAAATAATTATAACATGATATATAATTATTATATGAGATATGATATATATATATATACACATGATGAGATGAAAAAGACACAACTCATATTCATTTTGTGAGTGTTCAGCCGTGTGCTAAAAAGTGAGGGAGGAGAAATTTTTTTCTTTTCTATTTTTCATCTTGGAGGTGGTATAGAAGTTAAGAAAAAGTGATATATAATTTCCTACAACACTTCCTAACCGTGTTCTTCATAGAACGGAGTGTTGTAGATTTTTCCGAGCAACTTCCAACGCGTGTGAAGTAGAGGCTTCGAACTTTCGGTGCTTGGAACGAAGGGATTTCGTGTTCGGGACAGGGTTCGTGATCATCATCAATTTAAGAAGAATTATTTCAAAGGCTTCAAGGGTATGAACCTTTATATTTGTATTTATTTTTTTTCGTATATACATTACTTGATCGATCCTGTTTGGGATTCGTATTTATTTCCGCTGCGTATTTCGTTTTATTTTCGGAATCCCAACAGTGGTATCGGAGCGAGGTCAATGTTTCCGTATATACGATTATTTCTGCATTTTGAATGCTTTTGGATGATGATTATGATTTAGAATCTTGTTTGGAATAATCGTAGATTTTAAATTGTTCGTTGTAGCATCACGTTTTTGGACACGGGCCGAAAAACGAAGAAACGGGTCGCGGCGGTGGTCATGGCGGCCTTGCCTGGTACTGCCAGTTGCCGAGCATGCTTGGCCATGTCTCGCCGCGGTGAGAAGGCGGCCGATGCTGCCGTCGAGGACTCGACCAGTACGCCAAGCATGGCTCGGCAGCGATCCTCGGGTTTTTGGCCCGATTTTGAATCGGGCCGCGGTCGGGCCTAAAACCGGATTATCCGGACTCGCTTTTAAGTTTATATTTCGTTGTAATTATTTCCCAAAATTTATACTGGATTTTAATTTGACTAAATTAATATTTGGAATATTTTTGTGTTAAGGGAAATAAATTAAACGAGAATATTATTTTGGCCGGATTACTTCGAACGAATTAAAATGACGATTATTAGTATTAATTGGATTAATACCATTAAAATTGAATAGATTAATTTTATATTGATTGGATTAATATATTAATTGATTATTTAATTTTAATGCCACTTTATATTAATTGGATTAATTTAGTAGAAATTGAATAGATTAATTTATAGATTAATTAGATTAATTTATATTAAGATTAATTGTTTAATTTCGTTGCCATTACATGTTGTATGGAATCCTTATGTGATGGTGATATAGCTCGTGGACTTAGTTTTTTGATTTGTTCGATTCGATTGGGTTGTAAAGGCCGTTTTGAGCCTATTTATATTTACTAGAAAAACTTGTATATGATGCAATTTTTCAATGATGTAATTATTATTTTGGGTATGAAGAAGACCGAAGACAACCGACCGAGAAGACGAAGAATCGAAGACTGTTTTTTTATTGGGTCATTCGCTTGGTCAAGTACTTAGGAATTAGGTCCATGAGCTATATGTTGGTAGTAACTAGGTTACTGTTTTTTGTTTTTCATTTTGAATGATTGACAAACCAACAAACGCGCGTATAATTGAATTAATGTGCAAAGTGTAACATTAATCGCGAAATTCTCCCGACTACAAACAGACTAAGTTTGAAAAAGGTTACGAGGTTTCCTACCCTCCATCAAACTCGTAGAAAATTGATACCCGAGCTGGTGTGCTATGCTTCTGAGTTATCGGGGTAGTACATTTGGTAGAGGTTGAAAAATTCTTGAGTGCATTAGATGCCTTCGGTTGGTGATAAATTTCGCCCCTAGAAACCTGATAGGTTGCCGGGTGAGATTCAATAGTCAAACTGATAGACGTTGATGGTCGACAACTTAGATAGTCTGGATTGCCAAGAAACATGATAGGTTGAGGGCATGAAGACTAGGGGTAAAAGAAGATCAAATCATCTGTTAGACGGGTTGGTGTTAGACACCACTTTACAGAAATTAATTGGCAAGAAACCTGATAGGTTGCGTCTGTTAAAATTTGTAAAGAACTTGATCACCACTAAGAAGTCGATCTAACCATGATTTCCGGATTATAACATGGGAGTGTATAATTCCGATAAAATTAGTGGGAGCCGAGACAAGAATTATACAAGCCCTTAAGTTCTATACTCGGTCATAATTAAACAAGTCACTAATTTAATCTTGTCTAAATCTTTACAGAAAACGAAATTGAATCTCTCTAAAATGGCTAAAAACCCACTTGCAATACTACTTGAAAAGAATCTCCTAACTGGCCCTAACTTTGTTGGATCAAGTTGCGAATCTGATGATTGTACTCAGTATGGAGTCTCTGGGATACGTCTTGGAGGCGGACATTCCACCGACTCCAATCCGGACTAGGGGTAATCAAGAAGACATTGACGTCTATGAAAAATGGGTCAAGGATGACGTGCTAGTCCGTGGCTTTATGATGGGCTCAATGACTAATGAGCTGCAGAGAGCGCACGAGAAAATGACTTCTGCTAGGCAGATTCTCGCACACTTGACCGAACTTTATGGAGAGCACAGTAGGAGTGCTAGATATCAGATATCGAAGCAGTTGTTCAGTGCTAGGATGAAAGAAGGGGAGAAAGTGGGAGACCACGTCCTCAAGATGATCTCTATGATTGAGAGGCTCGAGGTGCTCAACTTTAATATGGATTTATCACTTCAAATTGATCTCATCCTTCAATCTCTCCCTGACTCTTTCACGCAGTTTGTAATGAATTTCAACTGTAATGAAATTACATGCACATTAGCTGGGCTAATGAATAAACTGATGACGGCGCAGTCTAGCATGAAGACTAAACCGAGAGAGGCTGCTCTTGTGATTTCTTCTGGGCCTAGGAGGTCAAAGAAGAAGAAGAAAAAGACCTACGAGCAGTACAAACCCAAGAAAGGGGTGCAAAAAGGAAAGGGCAAGGCCCGAAAGGTTCAAAAGGTAGGCGGTCCAAAACTTACGGACAAATGCCTTGAATGCGGTGAGCTGGGCCACTGGCGAAGGACTTGTCCCAAGATTAATGGCGCATCAGGTACGGAACTTTTTGTTTTTGAAACTAATTGTTCCGCTATTGTATATTCTGCTTCATGGATTCTGGATTCAGGTGCCACTTCTCACATTTGTACTATGAATCAGGATCTGGAATGAAGTAGAAAACTTGAAGCTGGGGAAATAATGATCACTGTTGGAAGCCAAAGTTTCGAGGCAACCGATATTGGATCAATCCTTCTGGGTTTAGAATCCGGTTTTATTTTGACATTAGATGAAGTACTTTTTTTGCCCAAGGGGCATAATAACATTGTATCCATTCCAGTCTTGGACCGGGAAGGATTTTGTTTCTTCATTGGCAATGGCAGTTGTAAAATTTATTTTCGAAATAAATTGGTTGGAACAGCTACATTGTTGAATGGTTTATATCATCTGAACATGCAAAATAAAACAGCAGTGAACACTATAACTAGGAAACGTAGTAGGCAAGATACTAATCAAGCTCTTAAATGGCACCTTAGACTTGGTCATGTTGGTAAGACTAAGGTTCAGAAAATGGAGAAAGATGGACTTTTAAGTCCATTGGGTGTAGAACCCTATCCAACTTGTGAATCTCGCCTTAGAGGCAAAATGACTAAGTTCCACTTCACAGGGACTTTTGAAAGGGCTGCAGATAAACTTGGATTGGTTCATACCGATGTTTGTGGTGCTTTAGAAGTAGCCCGAGACGGATATCAATATTTCATAACGTTCACAGATGATCATACTAGGTATGGGATTGTGTACTTAATGAAACATAAATCCGAAGCCTTTGCTAAATTCAAAGAATTTAAGGCCCTAGTTGAAAAACAAACTGGATGTCATATCAAAGCACTTCGGTCGGACCGAGGTGGAGAATATATGAGCACTGAGTTTGATGAGTTCCTTAAGGAACATGGAATAGTTTTACAATTCACGCCTCCAGGAACCCCACAGTTAAATGGTGTTTCAGAAAGGAGAAATCGGACTTTGTTGGACATGGTTCGCTCCATGTTAAATTACAGTGATTTACCTATTTACCTGTGGGGGTATGCCTTACTAACCGCTGACTATATCCTTAATAGATGTCCTTCCAAATCTGTTCCTATCACTCCGCATGAGATGTGGAAGGGTAAGAAACCAAGCCTTAATCACAAAAGGATTTGGGGATGTCCAGCCTATGTCAAAAAGGCTAAGGCGGACAAACTGGAAGCGAGGTCCATAAAAGGACGTTTCATAGGATACCCAGAGGACTCGATGGGTTATCTATTCTACATGCCAGAAGACCATAGGGTCGTTGTGGCATGACAAGCGCACTTCCTTGAGGATGAATTCATTCAGGAAGGTGGCTCGGGTAGAAATATCTCTTTGGAAGAGCATAATGAAAGTCCTAAGGAGACATCTGATCAGGGATCAAGAACCGAACCTATTGTAACACAACCTCCACTTCGAAGGTCTGATAGGGTATCTCACTTACCTGAGAGGTATGGCAATACACATGTCGAGGAACTGGGTCTCCACGACACACCTGATAGCAGTGAAAACGACCCTGTCACCTATGACCAAGCGATAGTGGATATAGACTCCGATAAATGGCAAGAAGCAATGGAAGCTAAGATAGACTCGATGCATACCAATCAGGTCTAGACTCTAGTAGATCTTCCAACTGGCATGAGGACTATTGGAAATAAATGGATCTATAAGAGAAAGACTGATGGGGATGGCAAGGTTGATGCCTATAAGGCCAGGCTTGTGGCAAAGGGTTATACCCAAAGGGAAGGAATCGATTATCATGATACCTTCTCGCCCGTAGCTATGATAAAATCAATTCGCATGATGCTTACCATTGCTGCCTATTATGATTATGAAATATGGCAAATGGATGTCAAAACGGCTTTTCTAAATGGATACCTCGAGGAGGAAATCTATATGGAACAGCCTAAGGGTTTTGTGTCCAAAGCTAATATTCATAAAGCGTGTAAGCTACAACGAGCCATTTATGGTCTGAAGCAAGCTTCTCGGAGTTGGAACCTTAGATTTGACGAAGGAGTTAAGGACTTTGACTTCGTACGAAATGAGGAGGAACCGTGTGTTTACAAAAAGGTCAGTGGGAGCAACATTGCGTTCTTAGTACTATATGTAGATGATATTCTACTTATAGGAAATAACGTAGCAATGCTCAGCACTGTGAAAGCTTGGCTTTCTAAAACGTTCTCCATGAAAGACTTGGGAGAAGCTTCCTACAGAGATAGACCGCGAAGAATGATATGACTTTCCCAAGCCCTTTATATAGATAAAATCCTGAGAAGATTCAAGATGGATGAATGTAAAAGAGGGTTCCTTCCCATGCGACATGGAATTCATCTCACCACGAAAATGTGTCCTCAAAGTGAGGAAGACAAGAGAGAGATGAGTAAGGTACCCTATGCCTCGGTAGTGGGTAGCCTCATGTACGCTATGTTGTGTACGAGACCAGACTTAGCCTACGCTGTGAGTATGGTATGTCGATTTCAAGCAAACCCGGGAAGGGAACATTGGACTGCCGTAAAGAACATTCTTAAGTACTTAAGAAGAACTAGAGATTTAGTTCTTACTTATGGTGGTGGAGAACTGAAGGTGATTGGATTCACTGATTCTGATTTTCAAGGAGACAATGACGACTCTAAGTCGACATCTGGGTATTTGTTTACTCTCAATGGAGGAGCAATATCTTGGAGAAGCTCCAAGCAAACCGCTACTGCAGATTCCACCTGCCAAGCAGAGTATCAAGCTGCCTCAGAGGCTAGCAAAGAAACATTTTGGATGCAGAAGTTTATACAAGAACTTCAAGTGGTCCCTAATGCGGAGTTGCCTATATCACTATTCTGTGATAATGATGGAGCTGTCGCTCAAGCTAAGGAGCCTAGGGCTCACCACAACACCAAGCATATAGAGAGAAAGTACCACATCGTTCGAGATATGGTGGAAAAAGGATATGTTTCATTGCAAAGAGTAGACTCAGAAGACAATGTCTCTGACCCACTGACTAAGCCATTATCTCAGGCTGTCTTGGAAAGACATCTAAAGAACATGGGTATTGGATACCATGATATGTGGCATTGAGTGCAAGTGGGATATTGTTAGGAATATGCCCTCGAATGCCACTCAGGGGATGAGAGAGTATGGGCATTGTACTTGTAATTATGGAATAATAAATAATAAAAAGGCAATTCGATTCATTCACTGTTTATTGTATTTCAATTGCATTCTTGACTTGGTAAACATTGAAGTGAAGTCCATGTAAATAAATCGAACATTCCATTCTCATTATGGGATAAGAGAAAATGCACTGGAAGTGTTTAAAGTTTATTTACGTAAATCGTTCGCAAGTCAATAAACTTAAATGGGCATTAAGTTTTAATAAGACTTGTATAACTAATGCTAGGACATGTGCATGTCTTGATAGCATAGTTATAAGTATATTGGTGGGATCAATATACTCGAACACGACTCATACTCGATTCAGTCACACGGTATTCACTCTCGGAGAGTCGATGACGAATCGAAAGGTTGTGATAGTATACATGGACCTTTGACTTGAGGGTTCAGTAGAAATTGTGCCTGTGACGTTTAGTTTGTCATTAGAGTAGTTAGACTCATTTGCTTAATTGCTGAGTCGACCTCGAAGTGCGGACTATATGGGCTGGTAGCAGTCTTTACTGTATGCCAAGAAAGGATTCTATCTCCTGTTAGTGAGCAGGCGAATGTCCTATACGGTTAATGACAAATAAGATCATAAGTCTTTGGCCAAAGCATTCTGATATAGTAGTATTAGATAAACTATTGATCAGCTGGTCTTGATTTGCATTAACACATGTATAGAGTTTAGTCAACAGTAGGGTTTGACTTTACCGTGACCCGAAGACTTGACTGGGACATCTGATGAAGGGTCTATACGTATATAGTATTCACGACATAATGGTTCTGGAATGATCCCTTCATTCGTTCTCAGTCGGGATTTACAGTGCGGCCCGCTAGGCTGGCTAAGTGCTGCCCGCACTCATTGGTTCCTCCCAATGCCGGCTGAGACGGACCTAAGGAGTCGCGCATTAGGAGCATTGAAGGATAAATGTAAATTTATTATCTCTCTATTAATATTAGATATTGGATATCTAATTATGATTTATTGGATAAATCAAATAGCGGTCTTATGAATTAAAATTAAGTTACCGGGTAATTAATTTAATTCATAAATTATATTTCTTAGAGAAATATATTTGTATTTGATATAATTAATTAATTAGATTAATTAATTAATATAAATACATTGATAATTAAACGGAGTGTATTTAACGGAGTCGTTTGACAAACGTCCGGTACACGAGCCGAGTGGCTCGGCTCGTTTTCTAGGAATCTTCCTAGTAGGCCGCCCCTCACATGACCACCTTGCATGTGTGTTGTCATGATTTAATTATTTGTAGAGATTCTTATTCTCAAAATAATTATAACATGATATATAATTATTATATGAGATATAATATATATATATATACACATGATGAGATGAAAAAGATACAACTCATATTCATTTTGAGAGTGTTCAGCCGTGTGCTAAAAAGTGAGGGAGGAGAATTTTTTTTCTTTTCTATTTTTCATCTTGGAGGTGATATAGAAGTTAAGAAAAAGTGATATATAAATTCCTACAACACTTCCTCGCCGTGTTCTTCATAGAACGGAGTGTTGTAGATTTTTCCGGGCAACTTCCGACGCGTGTGAAGTAGAGGCTTCGAACTTTTGGTGCTTGGAACGAAGGGATTTCCTGTTCGGGACAGGGTTCGTGATCATCATCAATTTACGAAGAATTATTTCAAAGGCTTCAAGGGTATGAACCTTTATCTTTGTATTTATTTATTTTCATATATACATTTCTTGATCGATCCTGTTTGGGATTCGTATTTATTTCCGCTGCGTATTTCGTTTTATTTTCGGAATCCCAACACACGAGTGTGCCGCGGCCCGGACGAGTGTGCCGCGGCAGTGACTCGGCTGTGTGCCGCGGCCCTGCCGGCATGAGCCGCGGCTCACGGTACAGGCTGCTCGGCCAAAACTGGAAAATGTGTGTGCCGCGGCGCACACTCCTTGTGCCGCGGCCCACACCCCCCTTGGGTCCTAAAATGAAGAAAAAAGACCCGGGAAGAGAATAAAAGCAATAGGAATCAATATTTAGGAAACAATAACACGAAATGGAAGTACGGAAACCCCAAAACGGTGGTTCCAAGCAATGATTACACACAATTTGAACAATGAGGAGATTAGAAATGACATGAACTCCAACGTCAACATCGGCTAATGAATCAATTACAACAATCGAGATAATACTCTTGTCTCGTTTCCCAAGTAAGGTTGAAACAATGACCAATATCGATACACAACTCGAAGTTATTCCGAACGGTGAACACAGATGAATGATTATTATCAAGTGAAAAACTACATAGTGACAATTACCGAATGAAATTACTGAATAATAATGACTGAATTACAATCGGGTATTACAAGGCCAACGACGGTACTATCTTTAAAACATTTGAAGACTTATATAAAATCTGTTTATCAAAACCGTCGTAAAATCTCGTTTGAAAGGACAAGGCCTGAAATGCCAGAACTCAACAGTTTAGAAAAGATTTCCAAAGCAACCTCAGTTACCGGATACCAAAAGGTCATTTCAAAATACTCACGCAGCGGAAAAAGACCAACCATAAAGATACTCTAGCAGCGGAATACAAGAACCAATCAAGAAACTCAATGCACACAACATGTCCTAGCCAGTATCTTCTGGGAAGCTCATCTCTTCACGACTGATACAAGCTCGATACTCCCAGAACCTATAAAGAAATCCCACGACGGGGTCAGCCATAATATCCAACAATGATAACCGTCACAATACATTTATAATTACATACCAATGAGAATACAACATAAGAATACGACCAACGTAATCTTACCGTCATAACTTTACTTACTCAAGTAATTCTCATCAGAATAATCATTATCACAGTTCGCATCTCGGACTCGATTAACCAATAAACTCGAACGTAATATCTGTATTGTACCTCAACAACTCACGATACAGAAATATACCAGTTCTGATCAGTATGATCCATCGAATAACATCATCAAATCCCATGACGATAACTGATTGTCCATCAAAGACAAATACCAAGGAAATACGGAACATACCTCGAGATATGATGTGCCACGACAATCATATCAGTCTAATCCGAGATCATATCAATGCAATACGGACAAGGTCCTAACACAAGACCTACAAATACATACTCATATGACAATGTCAATATTGTAATACCCGAGATCTTTATTCCGGATTCGTTGGGTTTTCTGGGTTTTATCGGATTGTCATGGTCCTCATCGTAGGAATTTCGTGCCATGTTTGGTTGTGACTTGTTGGGACATGTTTTTGGATGCATTTCGGATCACTTGTGAGTTTTTGAGATTTTATGGTGTAGCGCACGCTAATGCTTGAAGCATAGTGCACTCTACTGCGTGGTGTTTAGCGCACGCTACTGAATGTGTAGCGCACATTAATCGGCGATCCCAGAGGCGCCCAAAGAGCTACCGGATCGGGATCGAGCTTTGTTAGCGCACGCTAAGGCCGATAGCTAGCGCACGCTATCGACCGCTTAGCGCACGCTCCCTCTTCTTTCTAGCGCACGCTACCCGGCAGGTGCAGTTCTGTCCAGGGGCTACTGGACTGGTTTTGTGACCCGTTAGCACGCGCTACGGCTATTGGCTAGCGCACGCTAACTATGTTATACACGGTTTCTCTGGAGCGTTGACCCCATTAGCGCACGCTAATGAAGGGTGATTAGCGAACGCATTAATCGGCCCAAAGATAAATACCGACAAAGCAGATTAAGTCGTCATTTCCCACTTTTCTTCATCCCTTCCGACGGGAGTGAGATCCAGAGGCGAGTAGGACCGATCTTTTTCTTCTAGCTTCATCTTTGAGAGGATTTGTAGATGTTTAACAACATCTAATCGTCTTCTTGGTCCAAATCAAGGTAATCTCTTGTTAGAACCCTATTTTCTTAAATTTGGGGTTTTTGCTTGGATTTGTGATTCTTGACCGATCTCATTCGATCGGTTATTTGTTCTTGTTTGTCTTGACCGTAATCTTCAGATTTTGTTAACCGTTCATCGATTTTTATCGCCCGGATCAACGATTCTTGATTTCTTTGAGAATACTTAGATCCTTGTCGTTTTTAGGATCGTTTCGAATTTCGATTAGTGTTATTGATTTGTGGTGATGCTATTTTCGTAGTATTCGTGGGCCGTCAAGTCTTGATCGTTCTTGGAGGTTCAAGGTTTCCGATCGTGCCCGTCGTTTCGTCGCTCGTGATATCGAGGCAAGTATCTTGTCCATACGTTTCATGTTTCGTAGGCGTAATTAATGGTAAAGGAATTCGTGCGAAACCCAATGTTTAATGAACGTAAAAAGGGATCGGTATATTCTCGATAAATGTTGTCTTTCAACGATAATTTATGTACTTCGTGAATATATGTGTTCTCGGAATATGTGTGTTGGATTTGTATGTTGAAAAGATGATATGATCACTTTGAATGAGTTTATTAGACCGTAATCCTTTGCCGGGGATTACGTAATGTTATGTGTACTTGTTCGTTAAGAATGTATTACGTGGGATATTAGTTGTTACTCCTTTGAAAGGAGGTTGTGATGTTTAAGTGTTGCTTGGCTTGATGTTCTGCTCATTGTGATGTGATTGCTGAAAGTGATGTGCCTCCGGGTAGGATTGTTGAATCTTCGGGATCCATACTTGCTAGTATGGGTCGGGCGTGACCGTAGGGTTATCCAATTCGGGTATGTCTTGCGGGGACTCCGAGGTTCGGGGCTTGCTAGCCCGATGACGAGATAACTTGTGGGGTTATCATCGGGTATGTCTTGCGGGGACTCCGAGGTTCGTGGCTTGTTAGCCCGATGCCGGGATAACTTATGGTTGTGATTTTGGAATGGTTCTGTGGTTGTTGCCACGAGGACATGTGATTTTTGGTATGGCTTCCTGTTGGGTTATTCACTCAGGTATGTTCCACGGGAGCATCTGAGGTTCGTGGCTTGTTAGCACGGGACGTGAATAATCCTTAGGAACATGTGATATGTGATTCGGGTCGTGGACCCTGTGGCTTATGATTCGGGTCTTGGACCCCATGTGTTGTGAATTGGGTTGTGGAACCGCGTTTTATTATCGGAATCGTATTTTGGAAAGATGATTTTGGGCCGTGTCCCCAAGTGTTTTCGAAAGACTTGAGAATTCCTTATTTCCAAATGTTTTCAAACTCCCGAGACCGTAAAATATTTTGTATGAGACACATGGTTCTTTTCCTACCTTTTATAAATCAAACTGTTTTGATTAAGTGATTTATCTCGGGAAATATATTCAAGATTTTATATTCTTGAAGCACGTTGTGTATGGCTTGTACTTTTGGTTTTATACTTGCACTAGCAAAACAAAGGAGTTTGTTAACCCCGAGTATTCGGGGTGGATGTCTCAGACAAGGCCCGTGTACTTGCGGTGTAGCCGGGAGCGAATCACAGGATCGATACGAAGGATGATGGGAAACGAAGATACTAATCACGTGAAGACCAATTATATAGTATTTGGTAGAGTCGTGTGTATTATTCCTCCGATGTGTTATTTTATCGAATTATGGAAGTGATATTGTATTCTAGTCCCTGCGTGGGTATGTGTTCTGGTCAAGGATCTTGTATGTATTGTTCTGTGTGTTGTGATATAAGACCATATCGGTCTAATGGTCCTTTATGTAGCCATGTCAGCATGTGAAGTGATGCATTGTTTTGTATTTAGCCTGGTAGATCCTCGCGGAGAGGGTCTGCGGCGCTGTAATATTCCCGAGTGGTTTGGGGGTGTTACAGAATATGGTATCGGAGCTTAGGTTGAGGAAACCTAGGATGTCGGGTTGAGTTGAGTGTTGTCGGGTCTTGTCTTGTCAGATTTGGTGTGACTGAGTGGTGTCGCGACGCGTCGTCTGAGTTGTCGGTCGTGATTAGTATCGAGGTGCAACCATCATCTTTGTGCGATCTGTGGATGTAAGTCTCCCTACTTTGTTGTGTCTCGTGCTATACGACTTTATGTAATTCTGTGTTATTATGTGGAGTTTAATTGTGCCTCGTGAATACTTACTCCATACTTGTTTGATTCTCGTATTGTGTTGGAATAAAGAGTAGTATCGGTATGCATGTATATATGTATACATCCTTGTGTGAAATCGTTTTTACAGGAGTGATGTTTTGGATTGGTTACTCAATAAAAGTTTATCAATGTAATATTTCAATTTCAAATGTTTTGGGGAAGTCACGTAAATTCTATTTAAAAATATCCTTCGAGAAGGAAAAATGATTTGATTTTCGTATGATGACCTCGAGACCAACGATTTTGAGAATTCAAACTACACATATTATATTTTCATCTTGCATTGAAAATTTTCAAAATTTGATTTTAAATGCTTAAACGAGGTCTACCAATAGTTTACTTGAGACGTGACTTTCGCCTTCAACTTTTTCGATTAAACGATATGTAGTGAGAATGTAAATTGTTGGCGTTTGGATTCGTATGTTGTTGTTTATATGTAACCTTCGGAGTTTGGCATTATTTGGTATATGTTCATGAATGTGTTGCTGAATTAGTATAACTAGCGCGCACTAACGTGGCATGGCTAGCGCACGCTAAGTCTCTGTTGAATCATACCTTAACCGGTCTGAGCAGAAGCTCGGAAACTACATTCTGGCCGTAAGTCTAACTTTTGCGATTGTTAGGCTGACCGTTTGAGATGGTACTCCATGTGTGTTGTTCATGAATAACAATTGTTGGGTGTGGTTATGTGTAATTTGAACTGTGTTCTTGTCCGCTGCGTGTGTAAAGTTCAAAGTGACTTTTTGGGTACTTTTACCAAATAGTGTGTGTTTCAAAATGACCTTTCGTATTTGTAAATTTGAATTATTTCGTTGACCCTTTTTCCCAACTCTTTTGTCGGGCGATTTAACATATATTTTGAAACTATTGAGTTTTCGCGTCTACGCCTTGTAATTTCAAACGGTATTTGGTGACGGTATTTGGTATTTGGAAAATGACTTTTGGGGAGTATTTGGAAAGTATTACCGTCATCGGCCTTTCTGGCATTTTGGAACGTTTTCGAAAATGGTTTCCAACTTGGTGAGTTCCGCGAAACCGTATGTAAAGTGATTTTGATATAATGGATGATTTCAATTTCATTGCATTTATAAATCGCATAACAACGGCATTATAAATGAAGATTGTTGGTATAATAGTTTGTATATTGTGCTCTAGCTGGAATTAAATGGTAATATGTATATGATTTAATGATGTTGGATTAAAGACAGAGACTTGAATATCTTGCTATGTGTTATGATATTTCTTTACCTTAGGTTGTTGTTTGTTAGTATGCCGAGGCGAGGTCGTAATGTAACCGTGGCGCTGATGGCCACGGGGATCAGATGCGGAATCGAGAGAATGCCGCTGGGAATGATTTTAGTTTGGGTGTTGCTACTATATTGCAACAAGTAGCAACTCAGATGACTCAGTTGACCCAGGTGGTTCAACGTAGCATTGACGCGAGTCAGAACGTTGGTGTAAATCAATGGCTTCGCAAGGTAGTTCGTATGAATCCCCCTCGATTCGCCGGTGCTGCGGATGCATTGGGCTGGGATGATTGGATTTTCCACTTGGGAAAGATTTTCGAGGCTGTCGGATGTCCTGAAGAGCGGAAGGTACCTATCGCTCAATACCTTCTCGACAAGGATGCTGCTAATTGGTGGGAAGCTGTTAAACCTCGTGATCGTGATGTCACGTGGGTGGAGTTCCAGGCATTTATGGAGGCTGAGTTCTGTCCAAAACTGATTAGAGAGCAGAGGGTTCGCGAATTCTACTTGGCAGAACCGCAAGATATATCGGTGTCGCAAGCTATCATTGATTATAGCAAACAACTCAGTTATGTGCGAGACCGGGTGACAACCGAGGAAGAGAGGATCCTTCACTTTGACAGACGGATGAAGCCGGATATTCGCGTATATATGTCGGGATTCAATTGCACTTCGTTGAGGGACTATCAAGATCGAGCATTAGCCCGTGAACTAGCTTCATTATCAGCGGAGCGTGTGTCCGAGTCGAAGAAGCAGAAGAAGTCCGATGACCGTGTGGACGGTACAGGAGTTGGTGTTTCTAGTTTTCAATGTCGTAGCCTTTCCGCTGTGAAGCTCCATCGCTCGATGCGTGGAACTGAGAGTTCCAAGTCGCTCGTTTCACTCTGTAAAGCCAGAGATGTTTTAATCAGAATGTGGCGGGACATGTTCGTGCACATTGTCCTACCCCACCAAACGTGTTACAAAGTGCGGACTCGAGGACACCGGGTTCGCTTTGCGAGATGGTTACCGAGTATTCCGAGGCGAGGACTTGAACTTTGATATCGGGATCGACTCCGAGTAGTCCTGAGGGGCGTGGTCTATCGATTGCATGTTGAATTATTTCCCTTGCTTTGTTGTTTGAAATTCAGAGATTGACTTCTTTTATTTGAAGTGGATTGGATTTTGAACTCAGACTCTCGACTGGTCGAATCGTTTATATTCGTTGATATTTTCTGATCTTGTCCTGTCCTGTGCTTTTATTGATCGAACGAGTTGTGGTATGGTTTCAGAATGACCCGTTTGTCGTTATGACTCTCCAAATTGCTATTCCCTTTCCTGTGGATCTTATGTGAATGCACATCTTGTTGCCTTCACCGGATCGTATATTATCTCTAGTCGAGATGTGAACTTTGGGGTTGTTGTTTGAGTATTATTGTTCGTCGTGATTCGAACATGATTGATCGACTGTTGTTGTCTCGATCGTTGTAACTCAATCGTTTGATGGTTCAGTTTTTGTTGATCTCGTTTCGTAATTGTTGAACGTTAGGACTCCTTCGTAATTTCCTTAAGTTCAGGAAATTAGTTTTGTGTTCGATTTTTCAACCCTTGTGCTGTGGAATTTCGTATTGGTTCAGCGAATAGCTCGTGTTTTGACCGTTGTACTGTTGAATTGTTCAACCGTATTGATTTTCGTTCGTCGTGTTTTGTTATTTCGGCAACGGATATCGTGTGTTATCTGAGTTTGTTTTGCGTCGTTCGTTCCATGTTTCAAGTTTCGAGGACGAAACTTCTTTTAAGAGGGGTAGAATGTAATACACGAGATCTTTATTCCGGATTCGTTGGGTTTTCTGGGTTTTATCGGATTGTCATGGTCCTCATCGCATTTAATTTCGTGCCATGTTTGGTTGTGACTTGTTGGGACATGTTTTTGGAGGCATTTCGGATCACTTGTGAGTTTTTGAGATTTTGTGGTGTAGCGCACGCTAATGCTTGAAGCATAGCGCACGCCACTGCGTGGTGTTTAGCGCACGCTACTGAATGTGTAGCGCACGCTTAATCGGCGATCAAAGAGCTACCGGATCGACTGAGCTTTGTTAGCGCACGCTAAGGCCGATAGCTAGCGCACGCTATCGACCGCTTAGCGCACGCTCCCTCTTCTTTCTAGCGCACGCTACCCGGTAGGTGCGCCTCGCCAGGCTACCGGATCGTTTTGTGACCCGTTAGCGCGCGCTACGGCTATTGGCTAGCGCACGCTAACTATGTTATATGCGGTTTCTCTGGAGCGTTGACCCCGTTAGCGCACGCTAATGAAGGGTGATTAGCGCACGCTAATAACTGTCCAGTATAAATACTGGACAGCAGCATTAAGTCGTCATTTCCCACTTTTCTTCATCCCTTCCGACGGGAGTGAGATCCAGAGGCGAGTAGGGCCGATCTTTTTCTTCTAGCTTCATCTTTGAGCGGATTTGTAGATGTTTAACAACATCTAATCGTCTTCTTGGTCCAAATCAAGGTAATCTCTTGTTAGAATCCTATTTTCTTAAATTTGGGGTTTTTTGCTTGGATTTGTGATTCTTGACCGATCTCATCCGATCGGTTATTTGTTCTTGTTTGTCTTGACCGTAATCTTCAGATTTTGTTAACCGTTCATCGATTTTTATCGCCCGGATCAACGATTCTTGATTTCTTTGAGAATACTTAGATCCTTGTCGTTTTTAGGATCGTTTCGGATTTCGATTAGTGTTATTGATTTGTGGTGATGCTATTTTCGTAGTATTCGTGGGCTGTCGAAGTCTTGATCGTTCTTGGAGGTTCGAAGGTTTCCCGATCGTGCCCGTTCGTCGTTTCGTCGCTCGTGATATCGAGGCAAGTATCTTGTCCATACGTTTCATGTTTCGTAGGCGTAATTAATGGTAAAGGAATTCGTGTGAAACCCAATGTTTAATGAACGTAAAAAGGGATCGGTATATTCTCGATAAATGTTGTCTTTCAACGATAATTTATATACTTCGTGAATATATGTGTTCTCGGAATATGTGTGTTGGATTTGTATGTTGAAAAGATGATATGATCACTTTGAATGAGTTTATTAGACCATAATCCTTTGCCGGGGATTACGTAATGTTATGTGTACTTGTTCGTTAAGAATGTATTACGTGGGGTATTAGTTGTTACTCCTTTGAAAGGAGGTTGTGATGTTTAAGTGTTGCTTGGCTTGATGTTCTACTCATTGTGATGTGATTGCTGAAAGTGATGTGCCTCCGGGTAGGATTGTTGAATCTCCGGGATCCATACTTGCTAGTATGGGTCGGGCGTGACCGTAGGGTTATCCAATTCGGGTATGTCTTGCGGGGACTCCGAGGTTCGGGGCTTGCTAGCCCGATGCCGAGATAACTTGTGGGGTTATCATCGGGTATGTCTTGCGGGGACTCCGAGGTTCATGGCTTGTTAGCCCGATGCCGGGATAACTTATGGTTGTGATTTTGGAATGGTTCTGTGGTTGTTGCCACGAGGACATGTGATTTTTGGTATGGCTTCCTGTTGGGTTATTCACTCAGGTATGTTCCACGGGAGCATCTGAGGTTCGTGGCTTGTTAGCACGGGACGCGAATAATCCTTAGGAACATGTGATATGTGATTCGGGTCGTGGACCCTGTGGCTTATGATTCGGGTCTTGGACCCCGTGTGTTGTGAATTGGGTTGTGGAACCGCGTTTTATTATCGGAATCGTATTTTGGAAAGATGATTTTGGGCCGTGTCCCCAAGTGTTTTCGAAAGACTTGAGAATTCCTTATTTCCAAATGTTTTCAAACTCCCGAGACTGTAAAATATTTTGTATGAGACACATGGTTCTTTTCCTACCTTTTATAAATCAAACTGTTTTGATTAAGTGATTTATCTCGGGAAATATATTCAAGATTTTATATTCTTGAAGCACGTTGTGTATGACTTGTACTTTTGGTTTTATACTTGCACTAGCAAAACAGTGGAGTTTTGCTAACCCCCGAGTATTCGGGGGGTGGATGTCTCAGACAAGGCCCGTGTACTTGCAGGTAGCTGGGGAGCGAATCACAGGATCGATACGAAGGATGATGGGAAACGAAGATACTAATCACGTGAAGACCAATTATATAGTATTTGGTAGAGTCGTGTTAATTATTCCTCCGATGTGTTATTTTATCGAATTATGGAAGTGATATTGTATTCTAGTCCCTGCGTGGGTATGTGTTCTGGGCAAGGATCTTGTATGTATTGTTCTGTGTGTTGTGATATAAGACCATATCGGTCTAATGGTCCTTTATGGAGCCATGTCGGCATGTCAAGTGATGCATTGTTTTGTATTTAGCCTGGTAGATCCTCGCGGAGAGGGTCTGCGGCGCTGTAATATTCCCGAGTGGTTTGGGGGTGTTACAAATATGCTCAAAAACAATAACAACTATGTATACTCAATGGAAATTCCATGATCCAGCGCCCTCAGCACAGATCCCAAGATAATCCTGCAAGATCAACATGAGGTGGATAACCAACAATATATATATGCACAACAATAACACAACACTGGGTAATCCAACGATCCAGCGCCCTCAGCATAGATCTCAAGATGATCCCGTCGGACCAACACGAGGTGGACATCTGATCCAGCACCCTTAGCATACATCCTCATAATCCCATCGGATTATTTACACAACATAAACAACACAATATGCATACACATATGCAAATCAACACGTTCATCAACATGAACAACATAACATGCACGACAACATGACAATTTACTAGGACGACTCCATGTTCAACAACATAAAAGAAAATGTACGAGACCAAAATAAATAACACTAAACCATAATCAATATGGAATACTTGCCCCGAGTCCTTAGGGAGCGACCTCGATGTCCAATCATCATTGACGATTATCCGCAACGCTCGACGATCCAAACATACAATGAACTATAGATACTCATATCCTCATCTTTACCATAATGTAACCTCGATACCCGAACATACCAATAACTGAGATAAAGCATATACATTATGATTTACCTCCCAGAATCGAAAGAACGATATGCGATCCAAATACCCAGAGTTCACAATAATAATCATCGCTATATGCATTATAAACGAAATGAAACTGAAACCATTCATTAAATATTATAACTGAGCAAGTATTAACTTGCCTCGATACCGATACCATGAAGCTGTTACTGAACACATTGCCTTTGTCTACGAGCTCCTGACTCCCGATCAAAAGCAATACAATGGACATACTCGAACACGACCGCAACATCCGGTTATAATCACCGATCAATAATCTCAACCTATCGAAGAAATAAAATAACGCATATCCGATAACAATCAACAACCGAAAAAACTAACCAATCGAACTCAAGAGTTCAACACAACCTTGAATAAACGCCGTCTGAACAAACCAAATCAAACCATCACGAATTCATAATCACAACACAAAAATACTGCACGAACTGCCTATTTAGCGCACGTTAAACTCATAATGTAGCATGCGCTAAGTTGCTCCCGTTAGCGTGCGCTAGCCAGTAAGCTTAGCGTGCGCTAATGCTGTGCAGTGGCATGCATTTCAAGCATCGTCTAACACTTCCATCATGTCTATGATCAACTCATCTCGATATTAAGGATTTCATAACCTATTCGATTCCAACTTTTATCTTTAAACATGAATCAACAAGATTCTTTCTTGTTCATATTTGGTAACTTCATAGAACAATTTACCAGTTATTATCATGAATAATCATATTCCAAAGTCATCCGTAACCTTTCCAATTTCCAGTTCTTATTCATAACAATAATGACATATATAATTCAATAGTTCTTCAAGAACACGAATTATCTGAATTCACGTTCATGATCCATAAAATGACAAAATCCGATGTGTTGTAACATCTCAAAATCCTTATTCATCATGTTCTTCGACATACAATTCATATAACTTCAAGAATCACAATAGCACCACCATAATCGTTACCATACGAAGTAACCAATGACAAAACATCAAAAATCCGAATTGAAGAAGGGAATTACATCAACATATCTCTTGAATTGCATCCAAAACCATACGAAACATATCAATACTCATATATTGATAACAACACTAACTTAGTTCGGTAATCCAACTCGTTATCATGCTCATCAACTCGAATATATGATAATCATCAACTCAAGAACATCAATAATCAATCCAAACGAAATCCAAAAGTGAAGAACTATTACCTTGTATAGACGAATCATGAAGGAGAACAATCAACTTCATTCCAAGAATCATCAATAATTTCAATAACAAGACTTTAATCCATGTTCCTCAGCTTAATCTTTGTTAAAGATTATCATCTCTTAGTGTTTGGGACCTCAAACTTCTCTCTAAAAACTCCCTCTCTCGGTTGCAAGGAAGGAATGGAAGAAATGCTTCATAACACCCTTCTGTCCCTTTTTATAAAGTATATTACTAGCGTGCGCTAAACCTTATGTTTAGCGTGCGCAACGGCCTTAGCGTGCGCTAACTGACTTTGTTAGCGTGCGCTATCGCAGTCCAGAGGCTACTGTCTGGCTTCGTACATGTGCTTACGTACGTAATGCCCATACATTAGCGTACATAACTTACACTGTCTAGCGTACGCAAGTCCTTACATTTAGCGTGCGCTAATACCAGTTGACTTGCTACAGTCTACACCTACCACGAAGATGCTCGTGACCCCACATGCCGAAAGCAACCAATAAAGCCAAGATTCCATGTTGACCGATATACAGTTAGCGTGCGCTAATCAACATGCATTAGGGTGTGCTAACACTACATTACAACATCCGTTGACTTATGAGAACGTGCGCCGAAAATGGCCTGGTCCACGCGTAGATTCCTTACGATCGGACTGCATTTGCGTGCGCTACTCATGATTATTAGCGTGCGCTAATAATCTTGCACTTAGCCATTTTTAGCTATTCTTGTCCAACGTCTCGACATACCAAAAACGAACATAAGACACACTGAACACAAACACTGAATCCAATAATATTCTTATACGATATACTCTATATCGAAAGTACGATAACCTGATACACGATATCCTCAAATGCAACTGTCGACCAGATACGACAATTATACCGATACTGACATCTCAGTCCTTTATTTACTTTATCCCTACTGTACAGATTCCACGCTGTACAATATAACTCGGATAAAATAATATCAAACAATAGTAGTAGAAATTCCAGATATTACAATTCCAGTTACCTCGTTAAAAACCTTGCTAGAGAAACCTAATGGGACAAAACCTCTGTCAAAGAAAAAAGAGTGTAACGCGTATTTTATACACATGCCCCGGGCATTTCAAAAATCTATCATAGATTAGTATCAGCGCAATTTCTAATCTGCAACTCATGTTCTTATAATATTGCAATACATGCCAATCTCCTTTGGAGATTCCATATTAGTTGCGATTAAGCTGTCTCGTTAAAAACTTTGCTATAAAACCTAGTGGGATAAAACATTAGTCAAGGAAAAGAGTAAGACATATAATTTCCTTTCACAACACCTTATTTTGAGTGATTGCATACACTGATAATATATTTAAAATCTACACATTAGTTTCTTTTTACTTTCGGTAAGCCCATATGTTGTAACTTTATTATATGGATATATATATATATTTCAATTTCGATGGATTTCAATATCCTCATTTTCACAAATTATGATTTCAATATCCTCAGTTCCAATATCCATATTTCACAAGCATGGATATTATTATCCAAATTTCACAATAATGGATTTCAATATCCTTATTTTCAATATCTATATTTCACAATCATATAGGTTTCATTATTCACATTTCTTTCATGGATATCCTTATTTCATCGAGGGATATCTTCATTTCATTCACTTATATTCTGTTTTCAATCATTGATATCCTTATTTCATGAATACCCCCATTTCATATAGCGATATTCATTAATATTGTATCGACACATTACAATTTCATTTATTTCCCCAAAGCGATATAACCTGTCGAGGTGTAATATTCGGGGGTAATTTTTTTTCGTTTCACTGTTGTGTTGTACGTATTCATTTGGAATTGTACAAGTGTTGTTATATTTGACTGATATAATGTATATTATATTGGTATATTTCGGAATCCAAATATTTATACTTGTCGCCAGTATTGTGTTGCCGATCGGATGTTGCTTGGTGAGTTTGGAGTTTGATTTTGGCTAAATATACTAGCCATAACATACACTATATGTTTATCATTACATACGCTATGAGCTGAGGTTTACGTACGTTAAACCTAGAGGGTTACGTATGTAACGATGGGTATCAGATCGCATGTGACTTTCGGTGTGTGGGACCGGGCCAGGCTGGATTCACGGAGTTCGATTGGGACAGGCAGGTCAACGCACATTACGTACGCTATACCTTGAGGTTAACATACGTAATGGTAAGGCTTCTTACGTATGTAATTTAGTTAACGTATGTAATGGGTACTCCGTTTTGAGGCAGTGAGTTTTGGACTATGTAGCGTACGCTACGTAGAGGCGATAACGTACGTTAAGGTGCATAACGTACGTTAAGGTGGTGCTATAGCGACCGTAATGACCTTTATATATTTTGGTTTCGTATTTCATTTCTTCTCAAACAAAAACCGATTTTCTCTCCCTAGAATCGTCCCTCTGAACTTGTTCTTGATACTTAGCCTATTCCAACTTGATTTGGAGCTTCATAACTTGGATTGGAGCTTAGGAACTTGAAGATTGGAGTGGATTCTTGATGGTTTGAGGTTGTTCTTCATTTTTCTAGAGGTATGTTGGTTAATCTTGTGTTTAACTCGAGATTATGTTGATGTTGTTGTCGTGTAGTTCGTGTAATGATGATTTGTTGGAGGATAGTATGGTTCTTCATAGTTTTGATGAACTTATGATGAAGAACATGATGATATAGCTTGAGTTTGATTGTGTTCTTGATGTTTAAGAATACTTGGAGGTTATAATCATGTCTAGGAAGTGTTATGTTAAGATTTTTAGATGATTAGCATAGCCTTGAGATGATTATTGTTGTTGGTTGTGTTCTTGAGGGATTATAACCATTTTAGTAAGGATTTATGATGAATTATGAGGCGATTATTATAATTTTGAAATGGTTAAGTTAATCTTGTTGATTAATCCAAAATTCTTGAGGAATTGGTGATTGATTTTGGTGGAGACATCATGTTTGTTATGATGATAATGTTCTTGAGGTATTGATGAGGATATTGGTGATATTATCATTTTGAGATGATTGATTTGATGTTGTTCTTGATAATCCTTGTTGAATTGTTTTTCACAAGTAAGAACATAATGATCATGTTAATTGATTATTAAGGTGTTAGAGGATGTTGGAATTCATAGTTGAGAACTATGATATTCGTTTGTGGAGTTTAACCGATTCGTGATTGAATCGGGATTGTCTTTGGTGTTGTTTTCTATTGATTTTGTGTTATTGAATGAATTGTATTTCATTCAAGGGTGTTCGAGTGCTTGTGATCATCGGAGGACGCCGTTCGTCGTTCGTTGGAGGATTTCATCACCTTCGGTTCGAGGCAAGTTTTATACTTGTACTAGTCAATGAGATAAATGTTATCATATATATGTATAAATGTGTATTATCATTTCAAGACGTAGTCTCTTTATGATCTGTTGATGTCAGGGAATTGTTTGATACAAAATCCTTCGATAATTATGCCAACGTTGTTGATTGATTGTCTTGTTGTTATTGTTGTTAGTTAATGGCTGGTTCAAGGCATTGGGATACTTGTTGGATTATGCTGTTGTCGATAGCCGATTTGCGGTATCGATGTATCGATGGTTATTGTTGACTGATGTTCCATTGAGATATCATTATGATCGTTGTTATTGATATCGGTGTTTTTCTGTTGATGTTGTATTGGCCGATTGAAGGCGTTGACGTATTCGATTATCATCTCTGTTTCTGGTGGTCAATTAAAGACATCGGGACATCTGTTCTAATTGTATCGTTGTTATCGATTGGCCGTTCTAAGGTAATCGATGCATTGAATTGGGACTGTCGAAGAGATTTTCCATCTATTGTAATATTGTTATCGATTGGTCGTTCTAAGGTAATCGATGTATTGAACTGGGACTGTCGAAAACATTTTCCATCTGTTGTGTCATTGTTATCGATTGGCCATTCTATGGTAATCGATGTATTGAATTGAGACTATCGAATACATTTCCCATCCGTTGTATCGTTGTTGTCGATTGGCCGTTCTAAGATAATCGATGTATCGAATTGGGACTGTCGAAGACATTTCCCATCCATGGTATCGTTGTTATCGATTGGTCCTTCTAAGGCAATCGAGCTATTGAATTGGGACTGTCGAGGATAGTTCCCATCCGTTGAGTCATTATTATCGATTGGTCGTTCTAAGACAATCGAGGTATTGAATTGGGACTATCGAGGATAGTTCCCATCCGTTGAGTCGTTGTGATCGATTGGCCATTCCAAGGTAGTCGAGGTATTTGAATTGGGACTGCCGAGGACCGTACCCATCTGTGAGTTATTGTTGTCTTGTTGGCCGACTCAAGGCAGCACCCTATTATTCTTGTTAATTCGGTAATCTTGGGATCCTTGCCGTTTGTGATTAATTGTGTTTTGGAGGCTAGTCTCGACTAGTGCTCGATGGGTAAGTTTGGGGGTTGAACCTTCGCGGTTGGTTTCCTAACACCTAAAGTTCAGTAGGTCACGGTCACTGGGTGATCTCATTATGGGTAAGCTTGGGGCTTGAACCTTCGCGGTTTGTTTCCCAACACCTACAGTTCAGTAGGTCACGGTCATTGGATGGCCTCATTGTGATACGGCTTCGTACCATGGATTCGGCCCTCATTATGATACGGCTTCATTCCGTGGCTTTGGCCCTCATTGTGATACGGCTTCGTGCCGTGGCTTTAGCCCTCAGATGATACAGCTTCGGGCTGTTTGGCTTCAGGCCATTGTGATGATTAGCAGCTTCGGCTGAGTGGCTTTCAGGCCATCGTGATATTTTGGCAGCTTCGGCTGAGGGCTTTCAGGACATTGAGATGTTTTGGTATTTACGTTGGAGCCTTCGGGCATTGTGATTCGTAATTATTTCAGCTCTGGTTTGGTTTACCTTCAGGTAATTCATTGTTGTGTTCTATGTTGATGATTCGCCATTGGGCACTTGTGTTCTAACCTGTTGAGCAGGTACTGATCGTATGCCGTGGGCATAGTGTTTCACGAATGCTCGGTTCTTACTAATAACACTCATTTTTACACATATTTTTTATAAGGTTTTTCCGGATTTTAAGATCCTAAAATGTGTAGAATTGTGTCGTTTGTGCTCATATTGTGTTTGTTGGACTCGATCACACTTGGGTACATTTTATTTGATTTTATAGGTGTTTTAAGGACATTATCAAGCAAGAACGAAGTCTCAATCCCCAATACATATCAAGCAATGCGGAAACGCGAGATCGAGCCAAAAATGGAGTCAAAATAGAGTCAAAACGGACCAACACGGACTCGGCCGTGTCATTTGACATGGGCCGTGTCATTGATGAGTATCCAGACGAAGATTGTGGTTAAATATGGGCTTTTATGGCCAATATTGGAGTTTATGACGATTAAGAGCGAGAACGAGGTCTAAAACGATGAAGATTGAAGCACTACCTGTCGTACTTTCTAATTTCCAGATTCATTACTTCGAATCAGGATGTGTTCTGAATATTTATGGATTCCTCATGAAATTAGCTTCGCAACGGTATATCATACGCTAAATTCCGAGGTGTATTGAGGGAGTTATGGCTTCTATACCACGGCTTCACAGTCCATACCGCACACGGGCCGTGTCACATGACACGGCCGGGTCTGCTGTCCAGAGAGTTTTTGCATTTTCTAGGACAGTATGACACGGTCCGTGTAATTTGACACGGTCCGTGTCATTTTTCGGTGCAAGTCCATTTTTTTTGACATTTTACACGGTTTGAATGGAATTTCTTGGCATTTTTGGCTTGATAAAAGGCCTTGGACCAGGCTTTTGAAGGGATATTCTGAATATTGGAGAGATTAGAGAGAGAAAAATACAAGATTGCGAGCTTTTCATCCAAAAACAAGGAGATTTGAAGGGAATTCTTGAAGAACACATCAAGAACATTTGAAGGCTTCAACCGGGATCAATCAAGACACCATCCGAGTTTTATCTTCTTCCTATCTTTTATTCATTTTGTTGTTTTATTTAGCATGAACATAATGAACATGATGATTATTAATCTTTCTTTCATTACCATATCCGGCTAAACTCGTTAGATTCCGGGCATGTGAGTACATTGATTTGCTATGGTTTTGAGGGATTTATGATTATATATATCTAGTGTGATTTATTTATCAAATACTTGGTTTTGATTCATGTTTAGACACTTGATCAATGTTTTTACATGTTAAACTTAATTGCTCATAATTCAAGAGAAGAGGGCATTAATAGGTTTTGAGTATTTGACGTAGTAAATTACGAGATTGAGAAATCGGTGATGAGCTATGATGGTGTTTAATCTTATGAACATTTTGGAGTTAGATAATTTATAATATACGGAGACGTTGTTATTGTAATATCCAGAATTTCTACTACCGTTGTTTAATATTATTTTATCTGACTTATATTGTACAGCGTGGAATCTGTACAGTATAGATAAAATAAATGAAGGACTGAGATGTCTGTATCGGTATAATTGTCGTACTTGGTCGACAATTGTATTAGAGGATATAGTGCGTCATGCATACGTATCCAATATGTCGAGACGTTGGACAAGAATAGCTGAAAATGGCTAAGTATAGTCTTATTAGCGCACACTAATAGTTAAGCTTAGCGCACGCTACCATGCAGGGTTAGCGCACGCTAAAGGTAAAATCATAGCGCACGCTAATGCAGTCAGATTGGAAAGAATCTGCGTGTGGACCAGGCCACTTTCGGCGCACGTTCTAATAAGTCAATGGATATTTGTAATGTAGTACTAACGCATGCTAAACCCTAAAGATTAGCGCACGCTAATGGTATATTGGACAAAAAGGAATCTTATCCTCGTCAGCACTTTCGGCGTGTGGACCAGTATTCGGAGCATACATACAAACGAGTCAACTGATATTAGCGCACGCTAAACGCAAGGACTTGCGTACGCTAGAGAGTGTAAATTACGTACGCTAATGCATGGGCATTACGTACGTAAGCGCATGTACGAAGCCAGACAGTAGCCCCTGGACTGTGATAGCGCACGCTAACAAAGTCAGTTAGCGCATGCTAGTAATGTATTCTATATAAGGGGACAGACGGGTATTATGAAGCATTTCATCCATTTTTCTTCTTGCAACTTATAGAGAGAACCTTGTGAGGACTTTTGGAGTTCCTAAATACTGAGGGATGATCCTCTTTAACCAGATTAAAGATGGAAATCATGGATTAAAGCTTTGTTCTTTAAATCATTGGCGATTCTTGGAAATGGATTCAAACTTGGGATTCAATCCATTCCATCAAAAAGGTAATCATTCGTCATCTTTGGATTTCATTTTGGATTGAATGTTGATGTTTTTGAGTTGATGATTAGTACATAAACAAGTTGATAAACATGATTATGAGATGGATTACCGGAGTATCATGATATTAATATGATTTGGGTGATTTGTATTGTGTAGTTCGTTTTCTTGAGATAAGTTGGTTAATCCTCCTTCTCCTTTGCGGATGTTGATGTTATTGTTGATGATTATTCCCTGTAATGATAGATTATGGAAGTGTTGTTACGTTCTTAATGTTTCATGACGTTGATATTGAGGAAGATGATATATGGATAAAGGACTTGGATTATAAGTTGAATGATTGTTTGTATGTTAAAGGATATCGGACTTCGTTGTTTAGATAGCTTTGAACATGGTTCAGAATCACTTGGTGTTCTTGATAAACGCCATATGTTGATCGGTATCCGAAATACATGCAACTACATGTCATTAGCGCACGCTAAGCCTACTGTCTAGCGCACGCTAATGGGAGCAACTTAGCGCATGCTACGTTAAGTAATTAACGTGCGCTAAGTCAACAGACAGGGTAGTATATTCTGTTTTGGTTATGAATTCGTGATCGTTTAAGTTGGTTTGATCAGAATTGTGGTTAACCGAGATATTGTTGACCCGTTGGGTTTGTGAATTGATTTTATCGATTGTTGATTGTTATCGAACTTGTTTTTTATCGAATTACTAGGTTGAGAATATTGATCGGTGGTTATAACCGTATGCTGCGGTCGTGTTCGAGTATGTTCGTGAATTACTTTGGTCGGGACCGAGGAACTTGTAGATGACGGTAATGGAATTGGTAACGACTTCATCGGTATCGAGGTAAGTTATTACTTGCTCAGTTTATAATATTTAATGAATGGTTTTAGTTTCATTCGTTTATAACTCGTATAGCAATGTTTATAAATCGTAATCACAGGAGATTTGGGATTATAGGTTGTATTCGAGTTTTGGGAATTTAAATCCTAATGTATATGATTTACAATTGTCGTTGGTATACTTGTTATCGAGGATACATCATGGTATTGACGAAAACGTGAATTATCTACCGTCCGAGATGTTTTGGATCGGTGAATATTCAGAATAATGGTTGGTGATGATTTAGATATCGAGATTGCTCTCGAAAGACTCGGAGCAAGTATTTTAATCATTTATGTAATTTGTGTCAATCATGTTGTGATACATTCGTGTATTTTTGTTGTCGTGCATTGTGTACTATTGTCTTGTGCAGTCGTGCATTGTTGTCGTATGTCCACCATGCGTTGGTCCGATGGGATCATCATGGGAATCTATAGCTGTGTGCGCTGGATCGCTGGACAGGTAATGCCACCATGCGTTGGTCCGACGAGATCATCATGGGAATCTATAGCTGTGTGCGCTGGATCATTGGATTACCATATGTGTTGTTGTTGTGCATATGTATATTATGGGCTTGCCATAAGTATGCATTGTCGTTATTGTTGTGATCATATTGACGTTGTCATATGAGTATACATTTGTAGGTCTTGTGTTAGGACCATGTCCGTATGTTGTGTTGATCTGATCTCGGATTAGACTGACGTGATTGTCATGGTATTTCATATCTTGAGGTATGTTCCGTATTTCCTTGGTACTTGTCTTTGATGGACAATCGGTTATCGTATTGGAATTGTCGACGTTATCTGATGGATTGAATTGGCCAGAGTTGGTATAATTTCCGTATCGTGAGTTATGATAATGTTTTGAGAACCTTGGTTATTGTTGAGATACCATACAGATAATTCGGTATTATCTTATTGTGTTGTTAAGGATACGAATCGTGGATTTTCGTAAAGTTACGACGGTAAGATTACATTGGTTGTATTCTTACTTGGTATTTCCATTGATATGTAATTATTGACCCGATGTGATGGTTATCATTGTTGGATATTATGGCTGACCCCGTCGTGGGCTTTCTTTTTAGGTTCTTGGATTATCAAGCTTGTAGCGGTCGTGAAGAGATGAGCTTCCTGGGGGATACTGGCTAGGACATGTATTTGTGTATTGAGTTTCTGATCAGTTGTTGTATTCCGCTGCGAGAGTATTTTAAATTGTTTGTCTTTTTCCGCTGCGTGAGTATTTTTAAATGGCCTTTTGGTATCTGGTAACTTAGGTCACTTTGACAATTGTTTTCTAAATCTATTCTGTCGGTACGTGTAAGCGATAGCTTAACGTATGTTTTTAAACTGTTGAGTTCTGGCATTTCAGGCCTTGTCCTTTCAAACGAGATTTTACGACGGTTTTGATAAATAGATTTTATATAGTCTTCAATGTTGGGTACCAAATCGGATATTTGCGCCGTTTGTGCGGAAGCGTAAATAAAATTTGCGGAAAATAAATCACACAAGGATTTATAGAGGTTCGGCTATTAACAAAGCCTACGTCCTCTCTCGATGTATCTTTTTCTTAGGATTAAGATCAAAACCTCTACGCCTCTCTTCTATCGGTCGAGGGATTACCGTTACAAGCTCGTCTTCTATCGGTCCGAGTAAAACCGTTTTTCCTTTTCTATTGGATAAGGAATCAACCACTCTAGCTTTCTATGGGTACTATATAAACCTCACTTAGATATCGATTGCGATTATAACAATGCCGGATACTTGATCATAATAACACCGAATCCAATCGTATCTTTTCTTTTACCTCTCGTGTATAATGTTGAATGTAAAAACACTCAAACTACCAAAATAAGCTCAATATTACAACAACAATGTAAGTATATGATTCTCAGATGTATGACTTGTTTGCTTGAAGTTGTTGTACTCAAATAATACCATAGGGATGGTATTTATAGGCATTTCCCATAAACTAGCCGTTGCTGCCTGTTTTGACTTGCTAGCGTGCGCTAGCCTTCTTTTGTAGCGTGCGCTAGATATTTCGATTTGATCCAAAGAGCTTCGTTTCTTCTTTAGCGTACGTTATGCCTCCTTCCTTACGTACGTTATTTCACTTACTTAGCGTATGTTAACCATGATTGAGTAGCGTGCGTTAACGTAATATATCCGTTGCCTTTCCTTGTCAAACTATCCGTTTGATGCTTGACTTTGACTTGCTTTTCCCAATGTTCGGATTGACTGGATTCAAACAACTTAGCGTGCGCTAATCATACTGTGTAGCGTGCGCTAATGATGACTTCATTGCATACGTTTTGCTGTGTTTGAGTTCCTTCACAACGGTAACAGGACTTCGATAGCGTGCGTTAATAATAATGTGTAGCGTGCGCTATTTCAACAGTTTACATCACTGCAGCTTACTTCGAAACTTGGCTGGAATGCAGCTTACTCCGCGTTAGCGTGCGCTAACGAATATGCCTTAGCGTGCGCTAATGCAGTCCAGATTGCAACTTTTTGCGTCTTCGTCTACTTCGTTGTTTTGCTTCGCCTCGATGTTGTTTTGTTGTTTAGCAACTTTAATCATCAAAACATAAATTAAATAATGTGTGGAATAAATATTCCAACAATCTCCCCCTTTTTGATGATTACAAAACAACCCTTGAATTGGATAATCTGTAAAAAAATATATGTATATTTCTACGAATCAAAGTTTTCGGCTTTGATCGTTTCGTTAGTTTCTCCAATCCTTTTCTTTTTCGACTTCATCTCCCTTATTTTTCAACTCCTTCGTTTTTCATTTTTCAATTTTTTCAACTCCCCCTATTTGTTTGCTTTTCGTTGCTTTTCGACTTCTTCGATTTTTCTCATTTTTATCTCAATTCATCTCCTTCTCCCCCTTTTTGTCTTCATCAAAAAAATATAAAGAATACCAAAAGAAATATAAATATGCATGATACCAATTTATGCATTAATAAGGGTATAAACTCCCCCTGAAAATGTTATTTCCTTCTCCCCCTTTGTAAAATATCATTTGTCAAAATTTATTTTTGGGGATCCAACCGATAGTTGGTTTTTCTTTTGAAACGTAGACGATGTTTGAAATGTTTGTTCCTTTAGGAACCCAAATCCTTTTAGTTTTTATCGTCCGTCTTGGGCTTTTGCAGTTGGAAATATGATGCCCGATTTTTAAACATTTTTCACATCGGGGTATTTTGAAATTGACGGATTCGTTTTTCGAATGTGATTTGAATCCTAACCCCTCTTTATTTAGAGTATATTTTTGAACACATAACATTTGTTCAAATTTATCGTTGCCGCACGAAAATTTCTTTGTCAAAATTTTTAGTTCATCTTGAACTTTTAAAAGATCATTTTTTAAAATATTTTCATTTTCAAGGCATTTCGAATGATCAATTTCGACAAATTTCCCTTTTTCAAGTATTTTGGAATTTTCAATTTCCAAAGTTTTATATTTAGACTTGAGGGACTTAATTTCATTTAAAGCATTTTGATAGTCCGTATGTAGGAACTCGAATGCTTCAATAAGTTCGTAAGAATTACTTACTTGGCTTTCGACGTCGCTATCGTCGAATGAACTCCGCCATGAGCGCGAGATTATTTTGTTCAAGAAAATCTTCATCGGGATCTTCGCCGCTCCATGTTGCGATTAGAACCTCCTTTTGCTTTACTCGACGCTTCTTAGCAAAGTGGCACAGTTTTACCACATAATCGACAAGTGTTGTCGAATTTCTTAGGTTCGCCCGCTTGAATCTCCTTCTTTCTCCGGTTTAATAAGTGTTGGAACTTATTAATATTTTTGGCATAATATGCCATTTCTTCGTCACTTTCGTCCACCGGGGTTTCTTCTTTATTTTTCGACATTTTAGCCTTGAAGGCTATCGACCTCTCCTTCGGTTTCGGTTTGGCATTCCGAGATTTTAGGACAATCTCATAGTTTATAAGAGAACCAACGAGAGCACTAAAATCGAGAGTATTTAAATCTTTGGATTCCATTATTGCCGTAACTGTACCGTCCCATTCTCGAGGTAGTGATCGGAGAATTTTCTTTACTTTCTCACTACTCGAAAGTGGTTTTCCGAAACATGCTAATCCATTAGTAATGACCGAGAATCGGTCGAGCATAATCGAGATGGATTCGTCGTCCTTCATTTGGAATAATTCATAATCGTGAAGGAGCATGTTTATCTTCGTCTCTTTGACTTGAGACGTACCTTCGTGTGTTACCTCAAGCATTTTCCAAATTTCTTTGGCACTATCACACGATGATATCCGGTTGTGTTCTTCCGGATTTAAGGCACAATAAAGGAGTTGAGTTGCCTTACAATTGTAGTGGTCGTTTTTCCAATCGGAATCGTCATATTCTTCGAAAGTTTTGAGCGTACCGTTGGAATTTGTCGGAATTTTCGGACCAAGACAAATCACCTTCCAAAGTTCGATGTCGTAAGCTCGAATGAATATCGACATCTTTTTCTTCCAAGTCATGAAGTTCGCGCCATCAAAAAATGGTGGTCGGTTGAGAGCAAGGCCTTCGACGGGAGCCATTTGAAACACCATTTTGGATCTTCTCCTCGGATGTTAAGCCGCGTATTGGAGTACCTCTCCGATACCAATTGTTGGGTACCAAATTGGATATTTGCGCCGTTTGTGCGGAAGCGTAAATAAAATTTGCGGAAAATAAATCACACAAGGATTTATAGAGGTTTGGCTATTAACGAAGCTTACGTCCTCTCTCGATGTATCTTTTTCTTAGGATTAAGATCAAAACCTCTACGCCTCTCTTCTATCGGTCGAGGGATTACCGTTACAAGCTCGTCTTCTATCGGTCCGAGTAAAACCATTTTTCCTTTTCTATTGGATAAGGAATCAACCATTCTAGCTTTCTATGGGTACTAGATAAACCTCACTTAGATATCGATTGCGATTCTAACAATGCCGGATACTTGATCCTAATAACACCGAATCCAATCGTATCTTTTCTTTTACCTCTCGTGTATAATGTTGAATGTATAAACACTCAAACTACCAAAATAAGCTCAATATTACAACAACAATGTAAGTATATGATTCTCAGATGTATGACTTGTTTGCTTGAAGTTGTTGTACTCAAACAATACCATAGGGATGGTATTTATAGGCATTTCCCATAAACTAGCCGTTGCTGCCTGTTTTGACTTGCTAGCGTGCGCTAGCCTTCTTTTGTAGCGTGCGCTAGATATTTCCAGTTTCAGTCCAGTAGCTTCGTTTCTTCTTTAGCGTACGTTATGCCTCCTTCCTTACGTACGTTATTTCACTTACTTAGCGTACGTTAACCATGATTGAGTAGCGTGCGTTAACGTAATATATCCGTTGCCTTTCCTTGTCAAACTATCCGTTTGATGCTTGACTTTGACTTGCTTTTCCCAACGTTCGGATTGACTGGATTCAAACAACTTAGCGTGTGCTAATCATACTGTGTAGTGTGCGCTAATGATGACTTCATTGCATACGTTTTGCTGTGTTTGAATTCCTTCACAACGGTAACAGGACTTCGATAGCGTGCGTTAATAATAATGTGTAGCGTGCGCTATTTCAACAGTTTACATCACTGCAGCTTACTTCGAAACTTGGCTGGAATGCAGCTTACTCCGCGTTAGCGTGCGCTAACGAATATGCCTTAGCGTGCGCTAATGCAGTCCAGATTGCAACTTTTTGCGTCTTTGTCTGCTTCGTTGTTTTGCTTCGCCTCGATGTTGTTTTGTTGTTTAGCAACTTTAATCATCAAAACATAAATTAAATAATGTGTGGAATAAATATTCCAACATTCAAATGTTTTAAAGATAGTACCTGTAATACCCGTAATTTCGATTTCCGGTAATTTCTTTTTTTCGGAGGAAGTCCGTTTTGATGACTCGCTCATGACCGTTTCGTCATTCCGAGAATGATTAATTCTGCACTTTTTATCATCCGAGCTCGTTTCGGTGTCATTTTGTTGAGTTCCGTGCTTTTTGGCGACTTTTCCGCACTTGAGTTCGATTCTTGCGAATCTCGTCCGAAAATGTTATTCCGAGTTTCTAGTAAGTTCATTTAATGTTATTATTCATGTTGCGAGCTTTGGCTTGGTGTTTCGATCACGTATCGTGATTTTCGGGCGTTTTGGGCCATTTTCGTAATTTCCCAAAGTTTGGGGTAATTACTTTCCGTTGTCGAATTTCGAGCCTTTGGGTGGTCGTAATCGTGTGTTCTCTTTGTGCTCGAATTCGTCTTTGCGAGTACTTCGTAACCGTATCTTCGATTTGTATTCAGGTTCGGTTTTTGGGGTCGTTCGGGCCGTCGGAGTTGGCCCGGCCGAGTCATGGTCGGGCAGTCTGGGCCCAGGCCGGCACTGGCCGAGTTACGGCCGTTAGTGCTTGGCAGTTACGTACGTAAGGCCGGTTACGTACGTAAGGCCCTATCCGGTAACGTACATAACGTTTCCGGCATTTCTAGGCAGCGAGTTTGGCCATGGCCGGTTACGTACGTAAGCCATGGCCGGTTACGTACGTATGGCGGCCGGCAGTCAGCCTATTTAAGGCCAGCAGACGTTTTCTTCAGCCATTTCTCACTCGTTTTTCTTCTCTTCCGTATCTGGGTGTGTGTTGATCATGGAGAAATGTTGTTGGACAATAAATCCATGAAGTCTTGGAGTTCATATCATCAATCACCAATCCCATAACATCCTCCGATCTACCGAATCAGGTTAGATTTCTTGAAATCTAATTTTGGGGATTTTGGGTATTTTGTTCGATTTCATCCGTTTAATCCGATTTAACTTAGGATTATGATGGATTGATGATTAATTATATGTATTATATCATTTCCCTTATTATTCCATGGTTGGATCGTATCGATTCGTTGTTTTGGTCGAGTTCTTGATCGACGCCTTGAAGGTGTCCGGTAGAATGTCATAGAGGGGTTTTCGGGCGTTCTACGATTATTCTTCATCGTATGATCATTGATTTATTAATTGTATGATGTTAGGGTCGTGTTTCTTGTGAAGAAACCGTGTTGAACCCTTCCATTCGTCGTCGTCTTCCTTTTCGATAGCATCGGGCGTTTCGAAGCTTTCCGGTTGAGCCGTGTTCGTCGGAATACTTGCGTGCCGATTTCGAGGCAAGTACCTTGTCCATACAATTCTTGTTTTGTGGATATGATAATTAGTGATCGTCTCCATGTGGTTGTTTGATCGTTTATTTTGAACTTTCAAAAGATTCGGCTAGCCTCGCTAAAGGCTTGTTTTCAAAATACGTGTGTTTTGTAAATTGTGTGGGTTGTAAGTGACTACGTAAATCCTTTGGATATGTTTGGCGTTGATGTTGCGCTTGATAAGGCGTGTGTACGTATATTGCTTCTTTCCATCGTGTTATGATTGACGTGCGTGTTGTTATTTATTCGTGTGGTCGCGGACTGATGGATAAATTATGTGAATTGGTGTATTGATTTGATAATTGTTACAACGATTGACTGTGTGCTTGATGTTTGTGACAATGTGAATACTTGTTGTGAGAGACGTCATATCCGGGAGCCTCTGAGGGCGGGGCGTGTACTCCGGCCTGGTGTACGCTGCAATGTGCGGCTCCATATGGTTGGTGAACGCCGATGTTTAACCTGATGCGTGTTCAAGGGGCGGCTCTTACGGGAGTGACGCCGGCGCGGTGACATGTACAAGGGGCGGCCGACATAGTGGAGTGAACGCCGGTGCACAGGTGTTCAATGGAGGTGCCTGGCAGGCTTATTGGTAACAGATATTTGAGTGATTAGCTAAGACCCCGTTACCGAATGATTATCGTATTTCAAATTCTTTCAACTCTTTTCAAAATGCTGGTCTCGATATAGACCGTGATTTGTGTTTTCTGAAAGTGTGTTTCAACTTGTTTTTAACGTTGGTATCAGGGTTAATTAACCAAGGACATTTGACGAGATCTCCGAGGGTTAATTAATTAGGGGTCTTGAGCAGTATTGGGAGGACGAGAGGCTGTGTCTTTGATGGGATGTGTTGTCATTCTGTGATTTGGGTCGAGAACCTCGTGTGATGTTGAGATGTTTGATCTCGTGTTGATATTATTTGGATTGGGTCGAGAACCCCATGGAAATATTTGTGAAGACTCGCTTGTGTTGATTGAATGGTTTTCTTGCAAATTGCTATCCGCCTACTGGTCGAGGACCTTGTTGATTTTGGAATGAGGAGGATTTGATAATCCTAAATTGTTTTCTATTAAAACTCTCGATGGCATTTTAAATCGCTTTATAGATTGTTTTCCCTTGATTTGTGATCTTTCGGTTTTGAAATGTTTTACCCAAACTCATGCCTCGGGAAGTACTTTTCGTTACGTTTGAATCTTTGAGGATTTCTTGGTTATTGTTATTCGTGGAATGTGAATTGTATGGCTCGTATTTGCACTTTGTTCTTGTACTAGCAAAACAGTGGAGTTTTGCTAACCCCCGAGTATTCGGGGGGTAGATGTCTGTTTTTGCATTCAGGTTTGGGAGCATAACACTGGGTCGGCATGAAGGATGATGAAAGATGAACGATACTAATCACACGAGGATCCGTATGATGTCATTGGTTTAGTTGTATTTTATTTCCGCTACAGTTTTCTTTCCCGTTGTACGGGAGTGTGTTGTATTCGACCCCTGCGTGGGCATGTAATGTGATTGAGTTGTATATTTTTATTGAAAGACCAAATCGGTCTACTGAGTCATTTTAGCCTTGAAGGCATTGTTGAGTTGTTCGATGTTGTTACCATCCTGGTAGATCCTTGAGGAAAGGTTCTACGGCGTGTAATATCCCTGAGCGGATTGGGGGTGTTACATAAATGGTATCGGAGCTTTAAGTTGTGGAAACCTAGGATGTCGGGTCAGTGGTGTCTATTGAGTTTTGTCTCATCGGATTTTGTCTGACTGAGTCGTGTCGCGACGCGTCGTCTGAGTTGGTTTGTCGTGATTAGTATCGTGGGGTGATCATCATCTTCGTGCGACCTGTGGATGTAAGTCTCCCTTCTTTGTGTTTGTGCCTCGTCTGATGCGAGTTACATGTATTATGAGTTAATTGACGGAATCCTCTTATGGATTTTGATTTCGTGATACGTGATTATTTGACTCTCATTTTTCGTTCATATGAGGAGTAGTGTTGCTGGCTTGTGCATGTTTGACTTTATTTCTTTTATCCGCTGCGTGAGTTCTTTTGTAATGGCTTTCGGTATTTTACCGACTGAGTTTTATTTCGAAAACCGATTCCCTTAACCGAGTTTGTGGCATTATGGACTTGATCGCTTTGGCGAAATTCTTATGACGGTATATAGTACTTTGTAAATGTCTTTTGTAAGTTTTTGAAATATTACCGTCATCAGCCTTTTTGGTGTTTTTGTAAATGGTTTTATCCTGGTGGGTTCCGGCGCGGGACCCACGGCGCTATAATGATTCGTGTAATTACCTGAAATTTTTGGGCATTCTAGCCCATTGAATTATCTTTGAAAACCTTGAGTATCTTAGAAAATAAAATTCGAGACGTACTTTTAAATGGATTGTATTTTCAAGGCGCCTACTAGCACAACTATCTGTTTCAAAATTCTTCTACCTCGAGGACCCAAAATGTTTTGAGATATTTTCAATGTTTTATAAACACTTTTACTTAGCCCCGAGGGTCGAATATTCTGAAAGTTTTTCACTAAGAGAAGGTGTCCTCATTTTTGTTCAAACGCAAGATGAATTTCAAAGTCTCGAAAATGATGTTTGTTCAACTTTTTGTAAAATGATACTCCAGATCAACTGGTGTTTCCAAACTGTTTTCAAAAGGTAGTTTTCGTTTTTAAAAACCTATCATTCCTGTTTGCAGACCGAAAATGCATGTATGGTTTTCGAACTTTCGTTACGGTGTTAATCCCGATTAGTGATTGAATTGGTGGTGCGAATGTTGAGTCGTTCGCCATGCATATATTTTGTTATCCCGTTGGGAGGTGTGATGATGATCTTTAATATTGTCATTTCGTGGTGGCTTGCGTGTTATCGCACCTATGTGAGCTGTTAAAGCTTGGATTTTTGTGCGTTTATGCACATTGGTGATTGTTTCATGATGTTTATGATTGTGTGCTGGCTATCGTTCGGGCCGTTGTAATCATCGAACGATGCCGTTGTTGTGATTTTTGTATACGTTGATATGTTATGCTGAGTTGGCATCTCTGGTATGTTGTTTTGCGGTGTTATGTTCCATTGTATCTAGCGTCTGTATTTTCGATATGCCGAGCCGAGGCATTTCGAACGTATTGGGCCGGGGGCATGTACGTGCAAATTGTCCTTCTCGTCAGTAACGCTTTTCAAGTGTGGACCCGAGAGACACAGGATCCAGTTTTGTGAGTTGGGTTCCGAGTCTTTCGGGGCGCGAACTTCAGTACAGATACCAGGATCGGCTGTAAGAGGCCCATGAGAAATGTTTCCGTCAGCTGCTTTTGTGTTGTTGTCTTGTTTCCGTTATTGTGAGTAGCGGGGACGACCTTCTTTTATAAGAGGTCGAATGTAATACCCGTATTGTTTTTGGACTTCTGCATTTCCTCTTTCTCAGGTCTATCGACTCACTCGTGTTCGTTGATACTTTCTGAACTTGTTCTGTATTTCGGTTTCATCATTCGAACGAGCTGTGATCTTGTTTTGAGTTGATCTGGTTATCGCTGTGACTTTTCCGAGTTCGGTTCGATTCTTGTGAACCTTGGAGTTGTTGTTTGAATTTTATTGTTTTTCGTGATTCGAACATGATTGTTCGATTTTTGTTGTCTCGACCGTTGTGGTTCGATCGTTTGATTGTTTGGTTTTTGTTGATCTCGTCTCGTGATTGTTGAACGTTCAAGATTCCTTCCTAATTTCCTTATGTTCGGAAAATTAGTCTCGTTTTCGATCTTCCAACCCTTGGGCGGTGGAATTCCGTATTTGTTCAGCGATTGGCTCGCGTGTTGATTGATGTACCATTAGGTTGGTCAATCGTGTTGATTTTCGTTCGTTGTGTTTTGCGATTGTTCGGATAATCGACTTGATTGTATTATCTGTTTGATGACGCTTGTCACTTGTTGGTTTTATTGTGTCTCTATCGGTGGCGTTGTGTTGGTCGTCGTGGAGCGTGTTTTCACGTCGTATGTCTCTTTGCGTTTCTTGCAACGTTTCGCCGTCGGGCGCGAGTTTTCGGTTTTTGTGTATCTCATCGAGTTTTTCTGGCGGGGATATTGCTTCTCCCTACTTGTTTTAAGTTTCGGGACGAAACTTCTTTTAAGGAGGGTAGAATGTAATACCCGTAATTTCGATTTCCGGTAATTTCTTTTTTTGGAGGAAGTCCGTTTTGACGACTCGCTCATGACCATTTTGTCATTCCGAGAATGATTAATTCTGCACTATTTGTCATCCGAGCTCGTTTCGGTGACGTTTTGTTGAGTTCCGTGCTTTTTGGCGACTTTTCCGCACTTGAGTTCGATTCTTGCGAATCTCGTCCGAAACTATTGTTTCGAGTTTCTCGTAAGTTCATTTAATGTTATTATTCATGTTGCGAGCTTTGGCTTGGTGTTTCGATCACGTATCGTGATTTTCGGGCGTTTTGGGCCATTTTCGTAATTTCCCAAAGTTTGGGGTAATTACTTTCCGTTGTCGAATTTCGAGCCTTCGGGTGGTCGGAATCGTGTGTTCTCTTAGTGCTCGAATTCGTCTTTGCGAGTAAGTCGTTACCGTATTTTCGATTCGTATTCAGGTTCGGGTTTCAGGGTCGTTCGGACCGTCGGAGTTGGCCCCGGCCGAGTCATGGCCGGGCAGTCTGGGCCCAGGCCGGCACTGGCCGAGTTACGGTCGTTAGTGCTTGGCAGTTACATACGTAAGGCCGGTTAAGGCCCTGGCCGGTAACGTACGTAACGTTTTCGGCATTTCTAGGCAGCGAGTTTGGCCATGGCCGGTTACGTACGTAAGCCATGGCCGGTTAGGTACGTAAGGCGGTCGGCAATCAGCCTATTTAAGGCCAGCAGACGTTTTCTTCAGCCATTTCTCACTCGTTTTTCTTCTCTTCCGCGGCTGGGTGTGTGTTGATCATGGAGAAATGTTGTTGGACAATAAATCCATGAAGTCTTGGAGTTCATATCATCAATCACCAATCCCATAACATCCTCCGATCTACCTAATCACGTTAGATTTCTTGAAATCTAATTTTGGGGATTTTGGGTATTTTGTTCGATTTCGTCCGTTTAATCCTATTTAACTTAGGATTATGATGGATTGATGATTATTTAGATGTATTATATTATTTCCCTTGTTATTCCATGGTTGGATCATATCGATTCGTTGTTTTGGTCGAGTTCTTGATCGACGCCTTGAAGGTGTCCGGTAGAATGTCATAGAGGGGTTTTCGGGCGTTCTATGATTATTCTTCATCGTATGATCGTTGATTTATTAATTGTATGATGTTAGGGTCGTGTTTCTTGCGAAGAAACCGTGTTGAACCCTTCCGTTCGTCGTCGTCTTCCTTTTCGATAGCATCGGGCGTTTCGAAGCTTTCCGAGTGAGCCGTGTTTGTCGGAATACTTGCGTGCCGATTTCGAGGCAAGTACCTTGTCCATACAATTCTTATTTTGTGGATATGATAATTAGTGATCGTCTCCATTTGGTTGTTTGATCGTTTATTTTGAACTTTCAAAAGATTCGGCTAGCCTCGCTAAAGGCTTGTTTTCAAAATGCGTGTGTTTTGTAAATTGGGTGGGTTATAAGTGACTACGTAAATCCTTTGGATATGTTTGGCATTGATGTTGCGCTTGATAAGGCGTGTGTACATATATTGCTTCTTTCCGTCGCGTTATGATTGACGTGCGTGTTGTTATTTATTCGTGTGGTCGTGGACTGACGGATAAATTATGTGAATTGGTGTATTGATTTGATAATTGTTACAACGATTGACTGTGTGCTTGATGTTTGTGACAATGTGAATACTTGTTGTGAGAGACGTCATATCCGGGAGCCTCTGAGGGCGGGGCGAGTACTCCAGCCTGGTGTACGCTGCAATGTGCGGCTCCATATGGTTGGTGAACGCCGGTGTTTAACCTGATGCGTGTTCAAGGGGCGGCCGACATAGTGGAGTGAACGCCGGTGCACAGGTGTTCAGTGGAGGCGCCTGGCAGGCTTATTGGTAATGGATATTTGAGTGATTAGCTAAGACCCCGTTACCGAATGATTATCGTATTTCAAATTCTTTCAACTCTTTTCAAAATCTGGTCTCGATATAGACCGTGATTTGTGTTTTCTGAAAGTGTGTTTCAACTTGTTTTTAACGTTGGTATCAGGGTTAATTAACCAAGGACATTTGACGAGATCTCCGAGGGTTAATTAATCAGGGGTCTTGAGTAGTATTGGGAGGACGAGAGGCTGTGTCTTTGATGGGCTGTGTTGTCATTCTGTGATTTGGGTCGAGAACCCCGTGTGATGTTGAGATGTTTGATCTCGTGTTGATATTATTTGGATTGGGTCGAGAACCCCGTGGAAATATTTGTGAAGACTCGTTTGTGTTGTTTGAATGGTTTTCTTGCAAATTGCTATCCTAAATTGTTTCCTATTAAAATTCTCGAAGGCATTTTAAACCGCTTTATAGATTTTTTTCCCTTGATTTGTGATCTTTCGGTTTTGAAATGTTTTACCCAAACTCATGCCTCGGGAAGTACTTTTCGTTATGTTTGAATCTTTGAGGATTTCCTGGTTATTGTTATTCGTGGAATGTGAATTGTGTTGTATCGAGAATTATACGCCTCGACCGGCGATCGCCTCAGGGACCGGGCGACCTAGCCGTAGCTAAGCAGCCAAGGCAGAACTGCCGACCAAAAACCGGGCGACCTAGCCGTAGCCGAGCAGCTAAGGCAGATCGGCCAGCCGAAGGTCCCAGGACAAGTCCCGGTGCCGAGCGATCGAAATCTAAGAAGATCGTCTCTCGGTACTTGGCGATCGACTACTGGTGGCCGACTAGCAAGACGATCATCTCTCGGCACTTACCGATCGACCCTTGGTGACTGACCGATGCCGACCCCTGGTGACTTGCCGATCAACCCTTGGTGACCGACCAATGCCGACTGCCTCATGTCGCTCGAAGCCGATGATCATCCAGTCAGCAAAGGCCGAAGCCCAGGACAAAACCCACGTGCACTGCCGAGACAAGATCCGCATTTCACGGATCATTGACCACAGCCTGTCAGCATCTTTCCACCAGCCGATAGGCCCGCGGAAAGGTGTCAGTAGGACCGCCCGTGACAGCAACTCCGGACGTGTGATGGCTCCTCATTGGACCGCACAGCTGGCTGCCAGCAGCAGCCTTGGACTTTAGGCAGATAGCCCATGTGACTTAGAGACGATCGCCCCATTATTATATTGGACGAAAGGCGATCGCTCGCTAGGAAACAAGGCTCCTCAACCCCTATAAATAGAAGGCTCCCTGCACTTGGAAAAGTCTTCAACTCTCTTCAGATTTTACACACAACTTGGCTTTCCTACTCTTGACAACAGCTATCTCTCGGTTCATTCTTCTCTCTCAGCCTCTCTCACATAGAAGATGATCGGCCGAGAGCAAGAACACCAAAGCTTCGCTCAAGAGCTGGATAATAGGATCTTTTTACACTCATTGTACTTAGATTCTCACATTAATACTTGTATCCACGAATATTTGTATTAATAACATCTCGCGAGAGCATTCAAGCCCGGGCCTAACAAACCCGGCAAATCTAGTGTTATTCACACCCTTTCGGAAGTGCTCCCGCAACCTTGTTTGTTGTCCGTCCATTCCAGCAGTATTTCATCTTCGGATAAATATTTCGGGCAACAACAAATGGCGCTAGAAGAAGGGCCCTCTAACCCTCAAATTTTTATTCTTACCGTCTCGAAGAACACTCACTGTTCTCCAGGGCATATACCTGAAGAAACACTCACTGTTCTTTAGAGAAAGCATTCAGAATCATGTCTTCCGCCTCCGCGTCAAAGAAAGCCGCTGGTCAGCCCGCCAGACGCTCGTTCCGTCTCAATCCGAGCCACAGCCGATGGCGGAGGGTATCCGCCGCGGTCCGAGATCCTCGATCCCGCCCCTGGGGGACGGCCCAAGTCTCTCGCTCGATCAGTTCCGAACTGCGGAACAGATCGAGGAGGCCATGACCGTCCTACAGGAGCGACGGAGTGCTCTCGACGCGCCTCCCGCTATCACCCCCTCGGCCATTCGTCGGAGGACCAAACGGAAGTTCAAGGCATTGCTGACCGAGCGATCGCCAGGAGGCTCCCGTCCGCAAGAAGAGGCGCTCGCCAGCCGGGGCACCTCTGTTTTCGATCGCCTAGGCAGCAACCCATCTTGGCGACCGGGGCAGTCCGGCCCCAGCCACGAGACGACGGAGCTCGAGTCCGTCACCAGGAGCTCGGCCTATCCTACTCCCAGAAGGCAGCCCATCCGTCGGTCTCTCCCTCGCCAATTAGCCGAGGTCGGCAGCAGCGGAGTCAGGAGATCGGTACACGATCGCCTCGGCTCCCGTTCCAAAAGTCGATCCGTGAGCGACCATGCTACAGCGATGGCCGCAATGCAACGCCAGCTCGACGATATGAAGGCGCTCATGGAATCCGGGCAGGCGCCAAGAACAAGATCGTCGGGCCGAGCGAGCCACTCGCGGTCCACATTGAGCTCGCCCCCATGCAGCATAAGATCGCTCCTCCACAAACACCTTTGTACGAGGGGAGATCAGACCCCGAAACTCACCTGAGCAAGTTCAACATCTACATGACCGGGTGTGGGGCCTCTGACGCGACCAGGTGCCGAATGTTCCCTCTGACGCTGGACAACCTTGCCCACAGGTGGTACACCTCATTGCCGTCTTGGTCCATCGGCTCCTTTAACCAACTGGCGAACAACTTCACAGCGTACTTCGCCACCAGGGTCGCTCGGCCAGAAGGTCCCCATCGCATGATGCGAATCAAACAAGGGGAAGAAGAGTCCGACTCGGACTACATCAACCGAGTAGACGAGATCATCCTCAACGGCGATCCCATAAGCGATGAGATCGCCCTCTACGCGGTCCTAGGAGGATTCCACGGTATTTCGCCTATGTTCAGGCATCTTACGATGAACCAACCCTCGACCTACGCGATCTTCCGCGCTAAAGCCGCAGACTTTCTGGCCAGGCAAAGGTTTCTTCTTAGCCTATGAGCAGCGCGATCGGCGCCCGAGTGACGATCTCCAGCCTGCCATCCTGATCACCGATATCAACTTATGAATAACGTGATCGGCAGCCGGACGACGATCACCAGTCTTCCAGCCCGATTGCCATCATCAAGCTACATCACCAAGACCAGAGGACTCGTTCGCCATCGACAGTTCACCATCTAACATGATGGACTAAGGCATGAGATCGCCTCCACCGCCAACGTACAGCGATGGTCCTGGTAGTCGATGGAACCGGCTGCTTCGGCCATGCAAGGTCCCTTTGGGCCAAGATCGCCCGCCCTTCGTTTAAATACGAGGCTGGCATAGTCTGAGGGCCCTCCAAAATTAATCAGTGGACACGATCGCCCGCCCTCAAAGGTTCATCATTTAACATGGTGAACCCGGACAATGTGACGCGTCACTACCCCCGTCTCAACGTACACCATCGAGGTTCGCCATCTTCATGGCGGGCCGAGGTGGAAGCAGAGCTAACAAGCCACGGAAGTGGAGTTGATTAATCCGACGACGCCCCGCGCAAGGACTCGTCTAGACCAAGACCGCACGCCCTTCGTTTAAATACGAGGCGAGGCGCAGCCTAACAGAGGACCCTTACAATAAAATGAGTCACGAGATAGACAATGTCATTCGCGCACAAGACACGGTCATGGAGTCGGTCCATCGAACTCCGCGACTGTGCATGGTTCCTCAGCGACGAAACAATCAAGTTTCTACGAGGGATCGGCTAATGTTGTTTTTTTCAGGTACAAGACCGAAAGATAGCTAGCCAATCAACCAGATCGCCCAAGTCCGAAACCAGAGTCCGCTCAATGGGTCGCCCGTCTTCATCCTACACGATCGCCAGCAAGAACCACCTCGCCCCATGTCTTCAACATCAGAGCAAGCTGGGGGGCAATTGTTGTGTCGAGAATTATACGCCTCGACCGGCGATCACCTCAGGGACTGGGCGACCTAGCCGTAGCTAAGCAGCCAAGGCAGAACTGCCGACTAGAGACCGGGCGACCTAGCCGTAGCCGAGCAGCCAAGGCAGATCGACCAGCCGAAGGTCCCAGGACAAGTCCCGGTGCCGAGCGATCGACATCTAAGACGATCGTCTCTCGGTACTTGGCGATCGACTCCTGGTGGCTGACTAGCAAGACGATAATGTCTCGGCACTTGCCGATCGACCCTTGGTGACCGACCGATGCCGACCCCTGGTGACTTGCCGATCGACCCTTGGTGACCGACCAATGCTGACCGCCTCATGCCGCTCGAAGCTGATGGTCATCCAGTCGGCAAAGGCCGAAGCCCAGGACAAAACCCACGTGCAGTGCCGAGACAAGATCCGCATTTCACGGATCATTGACCACAGCCTGTCAGCATCTTTCCGCCAGCCGATAGGCCCGCCGAAAGGTGTCAGTAGGACCGCCCGTGACAGCAACTCCGGACGCGTGCTGGCTCCTCGTTAGACCGCACAGCTGGCTGCCAGCAGCAGCCTTGGACTTTAGGCAGACAGCCCATGTGACTTAGAGACGATCGCCCCATTATTATATTGGACGAAAGGCGATCGCCCGCTAGGAAACAAGGCTCCTCAGCCCCTATAAATAGAAGGCACCCTGCACTTGTAAAAGTCTTCAACTCTCTTCGGATTTTACACACAACTTGGCTTTCCTACTCTTGGCAACAGCTATCTCTCGGTTCATTCTTCTCTCTCAGCCTCTCTCACACAGAAGACGATCGGCCGAGAGCAAGAACACCAAAGCTTCACTCAAGAGCTGGATAATAGGATCTTTTTACACTCATTGTACTTAGATTCTCACATTAATACTTGTATCCACGAATATTTGTATTAATAACATCTCGCGAGAGCATTCAAGCCCGGGCCTAACGAACCCGGCAAATCTAGTGTTATTCACACCCTCTCGGAAGTGCTCCCGCAACCTTGTTTGTTGTCCGTCCATTCCAGCAGTATTTCATCTTCGGATAAATATTTCGGGCAACAACGAATTGTATGGCTCGTATTTGCACTTTGTTCTTGCACTAGCAAAACAGTGGAGTTTTGCTAACCCCCAAGTATTCGGGGGGTGGATGTCTGTTTTTGCATTCCGGTTTGGGAGCATAACACTCGGTCGGCACAAAGGATGATGAAAGATGAACGATACTAATCACACGAGGATCCGTATGATGTCATTGGTTTAGTTGTATTTTATTTCCGCTGTAGTTTTCTTTCCCATTGTACGGGAGTGTGTTGTATTCGACCCCTGCGTGGGCATGTAATGTGATTGAGTTGTATATTTTTATTGAAAGACCAAATCGGTCTACTGAGTCATTTTAGCCTTGAAGGCATTGTTGAGTTGTTCGATGTTGTTACCAGCCTGGTAGATCCTTGAGGAAAGGTTCTACGGCGTGTAATATCCCTGAGCGGATTGGGGGTGTTACAGTATCGTCGTTGGCCTCTTGGGCATTTGTAAATATTTGCGAAAATTTCTTTTAGCCTTGTGGGTTTCATTCCGGGGCCCACGACGCTGTAATATTCCCGGTCGGATCTGGGGGTGTTACAGAATATGGTATCGGAGCTTAGGTTGTGAAAACCTAGGCAGTCGGGTCGAGTTGGGTCGTGTTTTTGTCGTGTCATTCGAGTTGTCGGTTGACAAGTGTTTGAGCTCTGAGTTTTGTTGTTCATTCAGGCTTGTGTTTTATGTGATTTACCAGTGTGGTACTGGGATTGTTGTAACTTTTCCAAATGATGTCAACATGTTTCTTCAGATAGAGCTGTGTTGTGTTCTCGAGTTGCACTGAGTATGCAAAATGTGCGTTTTGAAAATATCTGTGTCGAGTATTTTCTTGAATCGAGACATGTGCCAGTATCATGGGGAATCGTCGGCTTCACGATCTGTAAGTATTTGGATTTTTGAATTTCATCGAGATTTATTGCCGTTCTAAGTTGATATGCTTTGAGATTCAGTAGATATTATGCGTTACAGTATAAGGTGACAGAATTGGGACAGGATTGATAATTTGAGAAACTATGATTCTAGAAATCAATATGTTAGTTAATTTTTGGAACGGAATTGTGCATTTGAGAGAATGCCGTGGATTGTTGAGGAGAACATGTAGTCATGTTGGTTCATTTTGTGATATATGAACTGTTTTTGAGCATTTGGGAATGATACTTTTCAAAATGAATGTTTCACGGATGTTTTATGGAAAATGATTTTTGGGCCGAAACCCTATCGATTTTAAAATAGTTTTATAACTCAGGACTTGAGGTCCAGAAGGGTTTTCTACTTTATAAACTTCTTGTAATGCGAAACGGGATTCGGGCTGAGACCCTAATATTTCAAAAGGCTTTTCTGTTTTCTTAAAACTCCCGAGACTTGTAAAATACTTTATCAATCATTTACCTATTTTGTTTCTGCCTGTCGCGGTTTTGATTTACTTGTTCAAATGAAACCTCTCGGGAAGTCTTTCGTTGTGATTGAGTTGTTGGTCATTCAATGTTTTGTCATAGCATATTTGAGGTGCTTCAGGATGGATTAATGGTTGACGTTGCGAATCATATGTGGAAAAGGAGTTTTTAGTCGGAGTTTATATATTGAGATTTTGGAACTCTATCGTGTGGTTTTCCGATGGAATATCAGTGGATATTGGTGACGAGCCAAATTGGTATACAGGAGTATGGATGTGGTCAATCATTTGCATAATTTCATTTTATTTAATCATGCGTATTCGAAAAGAATTATTATCCAATACTTGGCATTAGCGAGCCAATTTAACTTTTCGAAAATTTATTTCGTGGTCTTACGAAAATTTATGTTTTGAGTTTTGAAATTTTTGAAGGAACTTTCGAAAATTTGTCTTCTTGACGAGATATATGATTTCAAACTGGTTTTGAAAATGTGACTGATATACATACACATTTAGTGCATAATGCATATCATAGTGAAGTTCTGAGTGTGACTCACGAATTGGATAAGACGTCAGTATGGAACGATGAATAAAGATTCGAACATCAGTATGGTAGTTGGTTATCCAGGGATGATCGGTTGATTGATCGGATAAGAAGAATATGCTGCGTGATGTAGAATTCATGCACAGGATGTAATTTTGGAACTTCGGGTTTTGTGAAACTGGGACGTATGCGCTACCATAATGTTTTTGAATGGTTTCTTTATAAGTGTAGATTTGGGGATGGTGCCCCCATGCTGGTGGTTTTGGATATTGAGTGGTCGTTCCCACTCCATGTATGATTGGGTATGTTCGTCGATTTGTGATTGGTTGTTCGTATGCCGAGGGATAGGTTCACCAGTCGGGTATGTTTATTGAGATCCACTGTATGTGGTTGGAGTGTCATTTTGAGAATGTTATTTTTTCGTATATCTATTTCTGTGGTTCTGTGTTGACCGTGTTGGGGCTTCTCGTGTGAAGGTATTCTCGATTATGTTTTGACCTTTGGATTGGTCGTATCGGAGTTTATCATGTCGATGATATTCTCGGTTAATTTATTGGTTGAACATTGTTAGTGATCATATGAGCGTTTAGATTTTGTGTCGATGTTTCGGAATTTATGTCGTTGTTTTAGGCAGTTGTTTCACAGATGTATCGTGTATTATTGATTTGTATCAGGATTTGGACTTGATTGTGTAATCAGGCAGACAAGATTTTAACTGATAGATTATTTCATCCGAAGATCATGGAATTGTGATTGCTAGGATCTCGGGAGATCATCGACTTTGTGTATTTGTAAGTGTATTGTTTTGGTTATTCGTTAATGATGATGATTGATCGTTGTTGTGAAGGTTTCAGAATATTTTGGTTGAACGGTTTGTTTGTTTTTCTACGACGGATTGCAAGTTTCGAGGACGAAACTTATTTTAAGTGGTGTAGTATGTAATATCTAGAATTTCTACTATCGTTGTTTAATATTATTTTATGTGACTTATATTGTACAGCGTGGAATCTGTACAGTATAGATAAAATAAATGAAGGACTGAGATGTCAGTATCGGTGTAATTGTCGTACTTGGTCGAAAATTGTATTAGAGGATATAGTGCGTCATGTATACGTATCCGATATGTCGAGACGTTGGACAAGAATAGCTGAAAATGGCTAAGTATAGCCTTATTAACGCACGCTAATAGTTAAGCTTAGCGCACGCTACCATGCAGGGTTAGCGCACGCTAAAGGTAAAATCATAGTGCACGCTAATGCAGTCAGATCGGAAGGTATCTGCGTCTGGACCAGGCCACTTTCGGCGCACGTTCTGATAAGTCAACGGATGTTTGTAATGTAGTACTAGCGCACGCTAAACCCTAAAGATTAGCGCATGCTAATGGTATATTGGACAAAAAGGTATCTTATCCTCGTCAACACTTTTGGCGTGTGGACCAGTCTTCGGAGCATACATACAAACGAGTCAACTGATATTAGCGCACACTAAATGCAAGGACTTGCGTACGCTAGAGAGTGTAAATTACGTACGCTAATGCATGGGCATTACGTACGTAAGCGCATGTACGAAGCCAGACAGTAGCCCCTAGACTGCGATAACGTACGCTAACAAAGTCAGTTAGCGCACGCTAGTAATGTATTCTATATAAGGGGACAGATGGGTATTATGAAGCATTTCGTCCATTTTTCTTCTTGCAACCGATAGAGAGAACCTTGGGAGGACTTTTGGAGTTCCTAAACACTGAGGGATGATCCTTTTTAACAAGATTAAAGATGGAAATCATGGATTAAAGCTTTGTTCTTTAAATCATTGGCGATTCTTGGAAATGGATTCAAACTTGGGATTCAATTCATTCCTTCAAAAATGTAATCATTCTTCATCTTTGGATTTCGTTTTGGATTGAATGTTGATGTTCTTGAGTTGATGATTAGTACATAAACAAGTTGATAAACATGATTATGAGATGGATTACCGGAGTATGATGATATTAATATGATTTAGGTGATTTGTATTGTGTAGTTCGTTTTCTTGAGATAAGTTGGTTAATCCTCCTTCTCCTTTGCGAATGTTGATGTTATTGTTGATGATTACTCCTTGTAATGATAGATTATGGAAGTGTTGTTACGTTCTTAATGTTTCATGACGTTGATATTGAGGAAGATGATATATGGATATAGGACTTGGATTATAAGTCGAATGATTGTTTGTATGTTAAAGAATATCGGACTTCGTTATTTTGATAGTTTTGAACATGGTTCAGAATCACTTGGTGTTCTTGATAAACGCCATATGTTGATCGATATCCGAAATACATGCAACTGCATGTCATTAGCGCATGCTAAGCCTACTGTCTAGCGCATGTAATACCCGGTTGTAATTCAGTCATTATCATTCGGTAATTTCATTCGGTAATTGTCACTATGTAAATTTTTACTTGTTAATAATCATTCATCCGTGTTCACCTTTCGGAATAACTTCGAGTTGTGTATCGATATTGTTCACTGTTTCAACCTTACTCGGGAATCGTGACAAGAGTATTATCTTGATTTTTGTAATTGATTCATTAGTCGATGTTGACGTTGGAGTTCATGCCATTTCAAATCTCCTCATTGTTAAAATTGCGTTTTTGTTGGGCGAACCCTTGTAATCATTGCTTGGAACCACCGTTTTGGGGTTTCCGCACTTCCATTTCGTGTTATTGATTCCCAAATATTGATTCCTATTGCTTTTATTCTCTTCTCGGGTCATTTTTCATCATTTTAGGATCCAAGGGGGGTGTGGGCCGCGACACAAGGGATGTGCGCCGCGGCACACACATACTGCTAATTTGGATGACCCGACTGTACCGGGGGCCGCGGCTCATGCCGGAAGGGCCGCGGCACACTGCCGAGTCACTGCCGCGGCACACTCGTCCGGGCCGCGGCACGCTGCCGAGCACTGGGGGCAGTTTTGGCCCTGTGTCGTGGCACACTTCGGTCGGGCTGCGGCACACAGTGCAGTCAGCACTATAATTGCGGTTTTTGTGTGGAACAACTCATTTTTTCCCATTTCTTCAACCTATACGAGAGAGAGGGCTTGAGGGGGGAGACTTTCCATCATCTATCACTTGAGTGTTTGATTTTCTTCATCGGGTATCACTTGAAGTTCTCCCACAAACTTCTAAATCCAGAACCCTTCCTTGGAAGCCTCCGAGGCTGCTTGATACTCAGCCTGATAGGTGGAATCAGCAGTTGCGCTTTTCTTGGCGCTAGGCCAAGATACTGCTCCTCCATTAAGAGTAAATATGTAGCTAGAATTAGACATCGAATCGTCTTTCTGTCCTTGGAAATCCGAATCAGTGACTCCCACCACATCCAATTATACACCGCCATACATAAGAACCATATCTCTAGTCCTTCTCAAGTACTTGAGAACGTTCTTTACGGCAGTCCAATGTTCCCTACCTGGGTTTGCCTGAAACCTACTTACCACGCTCATAGCATACGCAATTGCAGGTCTCGTACACAACATAGCATACATAAGGCTATCTCAGCTTCCATAGCTTCATGCCATTTCGCGGAGTCTACATCCACCATCGCTTAGTCATAGGCCGTTGGGTCGGTCTCTTGGCTATCACTCGGAACCTCATGGAGACCCAGCTCATCCAAGTGCATAAGGACATACCTCTCCGGTGAACGAGACACCCTACTAGACCTATGAGGTGGTTGTACTTATGTTTCAGAAGGTTCGGTTTCAATTTCTTGCACAGGTGTCTCCTGTGGAGTTTCATTGTATTCTTCAAAGAAATACTTCTATCTGGTCCGCCTTCCTGAATGAACTCATCTTACAGGAAGTGTGCTTGCAATGCAACAACGATATTTCGATCTTCGGGCATGTAGAATATGTTGGAGCAAAATCGGTATTATGTGCCGTGTTGCGGAAGTGTAAATATAAAGTGCGGAAAATAAATCGACACAAGGATTTATAGAGGTTCGGCCAAACGTGCCTACGTCCTCTCTCGTTATGTTTTTCTATAGGCTTAAGATATAAACCTCTGTACCTCTCTTCTATCGGTCAATGGATTACCGTTACAAGCTCATCTTCTATCGGTCCAAGTAAACTGTTCAATCTCTCTTCTATCGGTCGAGATATTACCGTGTGTATTTGTCTTTATGTCGGACTAAGTTAAACCATTTTACTTTTCTATTGGATAAGGAATCAACCACTCTAGCTTTCTATCGCTACTAGATAAACCTCACTGAGATAGCAATTGCGATTCTAACAATGCCGGATCCTTGATCCTAATAACACCGAATCCAATCATATCTTTTCTTTTACCTCTCGTGTATGTGTTGAATGTATAAACACTAAAACTAACAATATATATCTCAATATCACAACAACAATAAAATGTATATGAATATCAGATCAATGTCTTGATTTCTTGAAGTTGTTATATGGTTTGATACCAATGATGTGGTATTTATAGCCTTCTTCATCAAACTAGTCGTTGCTGACTGTTGACTTTGCTAGCGTGCGCTAGAACTTCTTCTCAGCGTGCGCTATCGCGCATTGTTACCTGTAGTGTACGTTATGTACTGCATGTAGCATACGTTAACGTCTTGTAATTCCAATCCAGTGGCTACTGTCCATGATAGTTAGCGTGTGCTAACACTTCCTTGTAGCGTGCGCTAAGCTTGCATCATTGCATACATCATATATCCGTTTATACTTTTTGACTTTGGTTCAGAATCTTCCCAACGGATTGATTGACTTGAATTCAAACTGCTATTTAGCATGTGCTAAATATCATTAGTAGTGTGCGCTATGTCTCATGTCACTGCATACGTCATTCTGTATTTGAATGTCTTCACAACGGTAAAATAGCCTTCGATAGCGTGCGTTAGTAATCATGAGTAGCGTGCGCTATGTTGATCAGATGACTTGACTTCAGGTAACTTCGAACTCGTCTAATATGCAGCCGGGACCTGTTAGCATGCGCTAACTTATATGTCTAGCGTGCGCGAGCTTTGTATTTTCTCCAGCTTTTTGCGTCTTCGTCTACTTTGTTGTTTTGCTTTTTTTAGCAACTTAATCATCAAAACACTATTTATGAATATATGGAATAAATATTCCAACAATCTCCCTTTTTTGATGATTACAAAACAACTCTTGAATTGGATAAAACCTACAAAATAAAAATATATATATTTGTACGTTTCAAAATTTTCGGCTTTGATCGTTTTATTAGTTTCACCCATTTTATTTTCTTGTCATTTTCGACTTCATTGTTTCTTATTTTTCAACTCCTTCGTTTCTCCCCCTTTTGGTATGCTTTCTTCTCCTTTTCGACTTCTTCGATTTTTATTATTTTCTCCTCCTTTTTACTTTTTTTTTCTCGTCATATTTTTCATGACGCTTTTTATCCGACTCAACTCCTTCTCACCCTTTTTGTATTCAGCAAAAATTGTAAAAAAAATATAGCAATTGAATAGAGGATACCAATTGTTGAATATGCATGATGCCAATTGATGAATATAATTATGCATGAATAGGAAATAACTCCCTCTGAAAATATTATCTCCCCCTTTGTAAAATATCAATTATTAAAAATTAATTTTTGGGGATCTAACCGAAAGTCGGTTTTTGTTTTGAGACATAGACGATATTATGAATAAACATTCCTTTGGGAATCCAAATTTTCTTAGTTTCTATCGTCCGTCTTGGGCTTTTGCAATTCGAAATGTGGTGCCTAATTTTCAAACATTTTTCACAATGGGGTATTTTAAAATTTACGGATTCATTTTTAGAACATGGTTTGAATCTCAACCCCTCTCCATTTAACGTGTATTTTTGAACCGAGAGCATATTTTCAAATTTCTCGTTTCCGAGAGAGAATTTCTTCGTTAAATTTTTGAGCTCGGTTTGAATTTTAACAAGATCATCCTTTAAAATATTTTCATTTTCAATGCATTTAGAATGATCGATCTCAATGAATTTTCCCTTTTCTTTTGGAATTTTAAATCTCCAAAGATTTGTATTTAGACTTAAGGGATTTAATTTCACTTAAAGCATTTTGATAGTCCGTATGTAATAACTCGAATGCTTCAAAAAGTTCATCATAAGAATTACTTACTTGACTTTCGACATCGCTATCGTTGAATGTACTTCGGGCCATAAGAGCGAGATTTTGATTGAGATCATCATCTTTATCTTCATCGCTCCATGTTGCTTGATTTATTCCTTCGTGAGTTGCCTCTAACTTCTTCCAAATTTCTTTGGCACTATTACACGAGGAAATATGATCGAGATCTTCCTGATTTAAGGAAGCATTTGCGTTTCCTTACAATTTTGGTGGTTATTCTCCCAATCCATATAATCATATTCTTCGAAACTTTTTATAGTTCCGTTGGAATTTGTGGGAATTTTCGGACCTAGACATATGATATTCCAAAGCTTAATATCATAAGCTCGGATGAAGATTGACATCTTCTTTTTCCATTTCATATAATTTGATCCATCGAAGAATGGAGATTGGTTTGATACAACACCTTCATTCGATTTAAATTGGAATGCCATTTGGATCTTCCCCTTGGATGTTAAGCCGCTTATTGGAGATACCGCTCTAATACCAATTGTTGGAGCAAAATCGGTATTATGCGCCATGTTGCGGAAGCGTACATATAAAGGGCGGAAAATAAATCGACATGGATTTATAGAGGTTCGGCCAAACGTGCCTACGTCCTCTCTCATTATATTTTTCTATAGGCTTAAGATATAAACCTCTGCACCTCTCTTCTATCGGTCAAGGGATTACCGTTACAAGCTCGTCTTCTATCGGTCCGAGTAAACTGTTCAATCTCTCTTCTATCGGTCGAGATATTACCGTGTGTACTTGTCTTTATGTCGGTCTAAGTTAAACCGTTTTCCTTTTCTATTGGACAAGAAATCAACCACTCTAGCTCTCTATCACTACTAGATAAACCTCACTGAGATAGCGATTGCGATTCTAACAATGCCGGATCCTTGATCCTAATAACACCGAATCCAATCTCATCTTTTCTTTTACCTCTCGTGTATGTAATATCCGCAATTTTCGATTTTTGGTAAATTTCTTTTTTTCGGCCGAAGTCCGTTTTGACGGCTCGCTCATGACCGTTTCGTCATTCTGAGAATGATTAATTCTACACTTTTTGTCATCCGAGTTCGTTTCGGTGTTGTTTTGTTGAGTTCCGTGCTTTTTAGCGACTTTTCCACACTTGAGTTCGATTCTTGCGAATCTCGTCAGCTATTTGTTCGAGTTTCCCGCAAGTCCGTTTAACTTTGTTAGACGTGTTGTGAACTTCGGTTTGGTTATTCGATCACGTATCGTGATTTCCGGGCGTTTTGGGCCATTTTGTAATTTCTTGAAAGTTACGGGTATCCGTATCTGTAATTGTTGTCTCGACCCGTTTCTTGGTCGTGTATGATTAATTATGGTATTATGTTTTCATTTCGAGTCGTTGATGTCATCCGCGAACTTTTCGTTGTGTTCGTTCCGTGCGTTTTCGGAAATCGAGGCGTCGGGTCGTGGCGGGTGGCAGTGGCGGGCCGGTGCACCTTGTCGGAAGTCTTGGGCAGCGGCGAGCACGACAGAACCGGCGTAGCGCACTCTGGCCGGGGCCAGCCTTGCGCTTCAGCTCGATGTAGCGCCTGTGTCAGTCGGCCGGCGTCGCTATCGGGCACAGGCGGAGGGATTACGAGGTTCGGACTCGGTCGGGATCGGCGGGTAGCGCACGCTCGCCGGTCGTAGCGCACGCCTTCCGGGCAGGGTAGCGCAGTGTCGGCCGACTAGCGTGCGTTACAGGTGAGTTTGTTAGTCCGGTGGCTCTGGGCCAGTCGGCTAGCGCGCGCAGGCTTCCGGTCGTAGCGCACGCTAGCGGGAGTCGGGCGGACGAGTCATGGTCGGCAGAATTGGTCGGTGGTGCCGGGTCATGCGGGACATGGCCGAGAGTGCTCGGCCGATACTGGCCGATAGCGCACGCTAGTCCGGGAAGGCTAGCGTACGCTAGTTCCGGCCCAGTATATAAATGACAAACCAACGACTTTTTCCGTCATTTTTCATTTCATTTCTCTTCGGTCCGCGACTGGGGTTTTGGAGGAGACGAAACCATGTTGTTGGACAACAAATCTATGAAGTTTCTGAGTTTATATCACCGATCAATCATCCTATAACATCCTTCGATCCAGCGAATCAAGGTTAGATCTTTAGAACCCTACTTTTGGGTAGATTTGGGGGTTTTCGCGTTTTTGTCCGATTCGTTCCGTTTTGTCGATTAATTCATGATGAATATGATTAATCTTGTTGGTATTCTTAGTTTCCCTAAGGATTCATGGTATATTTCGTGATTTTTACGGAATCGAGAGGGTTTGGTTGTGGTCCGCCCTCGTTGTTGTTTATATACGAATATACATGAATCGTAGGCGGGTTTTCGGGTGTATTCCAATTCCGTATTCATTTAGAAATCGTTGTGATTGTATTCTTCGAATCGTTAGGTTCAGTTTCATTGGTTCCTAGCGTTCGTCGGTGACTTTCCTTTCCATTCGTTGCGCCGTCAATAATTCAAGGCAAGTATTTTTGGAAACCTTTATGCTTAACGTGGAATGATAATGTATTTTGTGTGTGATTTGCGCACCTCGTGTTGGTCCGATGGGATCAAGGAGGGAATCTAAAGGTTTTCGTCCCGGATTCATGAGTTTGTTTAGCTAGCCAGTGCGGGAGGGTCCTTAGAGGCCTCGTGCGGGAATCTATGATATGACTCTGTTCCCAAGGCGATGCATGTGCGTGTTTTGCTTTATAATATAGCCAGTGCGGGAGGGTCCATAGAGGCCTCGTGCGGGAATTTATGATATGACTCTGTTCCCAAGGCAAATTGTTTTACTGTTTATTTCCAGAAAAGACATGTCTAGTTTTGGTTTTGAAATGATATTGGTTCATGTACTATGAAATGTGTAAGCGATTGGTTTGCCTTGAATACTTGTACTAGCGTAATTACTAACCCCTTTGGGGACCCGTTGTCGGGGAAATTCTTGTTATGGATTTCAGGTTATGTTCAGCCAGACGAGCGGGCGCTGGGATGGTACGAGGATGTCGGCCAAGGTTGTTGACATGTGCAATTGAGTCTTGTTATTTCCTACTGTCTCTTTTGATGTGGATGTTTTCCAAATTGTAAACTTATAGATTCTACTCGCGAGTACTTAGGCTTTTCCTTTCGGATTGTGATTGGTCTTCGTTGGAGTTACTGTATTTGTCGGTTGATGTTTATTATGCCGGTTGTACCGGACGTGTTGTTTTATGTTCTTGTTGTTAACAATTGTTTCCCTGCTAACCGAGACGGTTAGTCGAGAGGTGTTTTCTTGTGTTAGCCTGGTGGATCCCATGTAGGGGTCACGGCGCCTAATACACCTCGAATATCTTGGGGTGTTACGAGAAAATGGTATCGGAGCTCTAGGTTTATGGATACCTAGGCTTGTTGGTTATTTGGGTCTAGTTGTGTTTTGTTTTGCACATTGTCACACCGCGGCATCTCAAGACATCCGGTGCTCGTAAGTTTTCCTTACTCGATTCTCTTGTTTTCTCGTATTGAAATTCCACTTCTTGAACTGTGATTGCCTCTCTCGTACTTATCGTCGAGTTGTTTTTCGATCCATCCGGTTTATGTACTTTTGATTCTAGTATTGCGCCGTCCTTTGTCTCTCTGGAGTATGTGCGCCGTTCTGGGCTTGACCGTTTGTCGTTTTGCGAGCCTTCCATCACTAAACTTCCTAGCATTGGTGGGATCGTTGGTGATCGAAAGATCCGAGTTTTGCTCCGTGGTATATTGTGAGAGGGCTTGACTCTCTAGTCTTTTGTTGTATGATGGAATCTGTGTTTGGTAATTGCGGTATACTAAATGTATGTTGAGCCGAATGTACTGATGGGTTGGACACCGAAGGGTGCAGTATGATGTAGAAGTTTTGAACATTGATATGTCCCGGTATAGGTATTGATGGCAGAGTTTGTTGAGAAACTCACATAGCTGGTTTTGACATACGTCCAAATCGGTGATCTTTGGTTACGCTGTCAAACTTGAAGAGATAGTTTGACATATGCTTGGAATTAGTATTCCCGAGTTGCGCTTGTTGAACTGGTGATTTTTGAATGCCGTATATGCGTGTGTTCGGAAATTGTTGATACTTGGCTAATTATTGTTATTTACAACCAATGTGTTTCTATTAATAATAATACATGCGGCGTGCATGCTTGAAAATCTCTGAGACTTGATCGTATTGTGGGTTTTTGAAAAGTGATATGAATTTGGGCGAGCCAGCCTTGTATTTTCAAATAAAACCTTGTGTCGGTATTTAAAGGTCGTGTATAAAAGTGTTTAGGACATTTTATAAAATGCTACCGCTGTTAAGCTCTTGTCGTGTTTGAAAGGGTCTTGAAAACGATTTTTAACTTATCGGTTTTATTTTCGAATAACTAGAGTATACGATTTTAAAAATCAGATTAGCTTGGGGAAACCTAGGCTGTCGAGTCAAGTTGTGTTTTTTGAGTTTTGTCTCGTCGGATTTTGTCTGACTTAGTCGCATCGCGACGCGTCGTTTGAGATCATTGGTCGTGATTAGTATCGAGGGGCGGTCGTCACTTACGTGCGACCTATGGATGTAAAACTCCCTTCCTTGTGTTGTGCCTCGTGTGACACGAGTTATTTGTATGATTAGTCGATTGAATGATGGAATCCTTCTGTGGATTTTGATTTCACGATATGTGTTTATTAGACTCTCGTATTTGGTTTATACGAGGAGTGTCGTCACTGCTGATGTATTTTCGTACCGTATTTTATCCGCTGCGTGAGTTCTTTCAAATGGCTTTCGGTATTTTGCAAACTGAGTTTTATTTCGTAAAACCGATTCCTTGAATCAAGTTTTGGCATTTTGGCCTTGAATATTTCATGATGGTTTGACAAATGATTTTGTGAGCTTTGGAAAAATATTACCGTCATTGGTCTTTTTAGCATTTTCGAAATGACATGGGAAATTGTGCTTAGCCTGGTAAATCCTTGTGAGAAAGGTTTACGGCATGTAATTTTTCTGATGTGTTCTGTTGTTGTCTCTGTGGGTCGTTAGCGCACGCTACGCTGCGGCTAAGCGCGCGCAAGAGTGCGTTGGTAGCACGCTAAGGGGAGGATAGCGCACGCTACACGGTAGTTCAAGGCGATCCAGAGCTCTTGGACTGGTGCAAGTTCTCGTTAGCGCACGCTAACACTTGGGGTTAGCGCACGCTAACAGTGTATTTTTGGTCAGGAGTTTTGTTTGGTGCCGTGATAGCGCACGCTAACCTTAATGATTAGCGCACGCTAATTGTGTCCAGTATAAATACTGGACACCAGTCTAGAAGTTGCATTTTTCTTCATTTCTTCTTCTTCCTCTATGAGTTTGAGACGTAGCGACTCGGTTTCGCATCTGGGCTGATTTTTCTTCCATCCAAAGGTGTTTTGGAGTATCCTAGATGATTTTTAACATCATCTAATCCTTTGTTCTTCGCCGAATCTAGGTATTTTCTTGAATCCCTAGAGTGGACTTTTTGGAGTTTTGTTCTTGATATCGTTTTCCATCCAGTTTTCATAAACCGCTTGTTGTTTTAACGCTGTTGTTAAACATATCCTAAGGATTGTATATCACTGTCATGATTTTGAGCGGTTTGATGTGTGTGATATGATGTGTTTAAGTGAATGTTGATACGTGCGAATTTTGGGCATTTTGGCCTATTGTACTTCTGAAAAACCTTGGGTATCTTAAAAAAAAAAAATAAACCTCGAGACGTACTTTTAAAATGAATTATTTTCTCACAGTGTTCTCAAGATGCCTACTAGCGCCACGCTATGTTTCAAGATTATTTTACTTTGAGGATCAAAATATTTTAAAATATTTCTAATGATTTAGAAATGCATTCGCTTAGACCCAAAGGTCGAATATAGCTGAAAAGTTTTAATTTAACGAAAGGTGTCTTCATTTTTTATCAAACGCAAGATGATTTTTTTTAAGTCTCGATGACGATGTTTGTACTACTTTTTGATATATGATACTCAAGATCAACTGGTGCTTGCAAGTTATTTTCAAAAGATGGTTTTCGTTTTCAAAACCTATCATTCCTATTTGTGGTCCGGGAATATATGTGTGATGTTCGTGCTCTCGTTAGGGTGTTAACCCCCGAGTTGTTGTTGAATTGGCGGTGTGAGCGTTGAGTTGTTCGCCACACAGTTGTCGTGGTAGCCTCTGTGAGGGGTGCGATATTGGTATTGGATGTTGTCGCCTCGTAGCGGTTTATGCGTTATCGCATATATGCGAGCTGTTAGAGCTCGGGTTGGTATGATTGTGTGCATCGGTAATTGTTCCGCGTTGTGTCGATTGCTTGTTATATTGTTACCTTGGTTCCGTTGTTGTGAGTTTCGGGGGCGAGGTCAAAGGTAATACCCGTACTATTTTGACTTCTATATCTTCTCTTTCTCCAGTCTATCGATTCGCTCGTGTTCATTGATACCTTCTGAACTTGTTCTATACATTGGTTTCATCATTCGAACGAGCTATAATCTGATTTTGAGTCGATCTGGTTATCGCTGTGACTTTTCCGAATTCGGTTCGACTATTTTGAACCTTGTTCGGAAGTAACATCTTTTGGTTCTAATAGTTCTTTTATTCAAAGTGGATCGGATTTTGAACTTCTGTATTTTTGGCTCTATCAACTAGTTGTTAACATTTCTGAACTTTCCCTATCCCTTGCTTTTGTTGATCGAACGAGGGTGGTATTGTTTCGGAATAACTCGTTTGTCGTTGTGGCTTTTCAATCGCTATTCCCTTTCCTGTGGATATTGTGGGAATGCATGTCTTGCTGTTCTCACCAGGTCATCCTGGGAGTTGTTGTTTGAATTTTATTATCCTACGTGTTTCAGACATGATTGTTCAATTTTTGTTGTCTCAATCGTTTGTTTGTTCAGTTTTTGTTCTCGTTTCGTGATTGTTGAGCGTTCAGGCTCCTTCGTAATTCCCTTAAGTTCGGGAAATTAGTCTCGTTTTCGATCTTCCAATCTTTAGGCGGTGGAATTCCGTATTTGTTCAGCGTTTGGCTCGCATTTTGATTGATGAACCGTTGGGTTGGTCAATCATATTGATTTTCGTTCGTTGTGTTTTGTGATTGTTCGGATAATTGACTTGATTGTATTATCCGTTTAATGACGCTTGTCACTCGTTGATTTTATTATGTCTCTACCGGTGACGTTGTGTTAGTCGCCCTAGAGCGTATTTTCTCGCCGTATGTCTCTTTGCGTTCCTTGCAGCGTTTCGCCGTCGGGCGCGAGTCTTCGGTTTTTGTGTATCTCGTCGAGTTTTCCTGGCAAGGGATATTGCTTCTCCCTACTTATTTTAAGTTTCGGGACGAAACTTCTTTTAAGGAGGGTAGAATGTAATATCCGCAATTTTCGATTTTTGGTAAATTTCTTTTTTTAGTGAGTCCGTTTGGCTCGCTCATGACCGTTCGTCATTACGAGAATGATTAATTCTACACTTTTGTCATCCGAGTTCGTTTCGGTGTTGTTTTGTTGAGTTCCGTGCTTTTAGCGACTTTTCGCAATTGAGTTCGATTCTTGCGAATCTCGTCAAAGCTAACGTTTGAGTTTCCCGCAAGTCCGTTTAACTTTGTTAGACGTGTTGTGAACTTCGGTTTGGTTATTCGATCATGTATCGTGATTTCCGGGCGTCTTGGGCCATTTTGTAATTTCTTGAAAGTTACGGGTATCCGTATCTGTAATTATTGTCTCGACCCGTTTCTTGGTCGCGTATGATTAATTATGGTATTACGTTTTCATTTCGAGTCGTTGATGTCGTCCGCGAACTTTTCGTCATGTTCGTTCCGTGCGTTTTCAGAAATCGAGGCGTCGGGTCGTGGCGGCTGAGCAGCTGGCCGGACCGGTGCGGAACTGTCGGAAGTAATGGGCACTGGCCGAGCAGGCACGGCAGGAACCGGCATAGCGCACGCTACGGCCGGGACGCTGCGCGTGCTAGCTCGGCAGTGTAGCGCACGCTGTCGAGTCGGCCGAGATACCTTATCGGGCACAGGCACGAGGATTACGAGGTTCGGACTCGGTCGGGATCGGCGGGTAGCGCCATCAAGCTCGGTCGTAGCACACGCTAACCGGCGGTAGCGCCTGTTGTCGGCCGACTAGCGTCGTTACAGGTGAGTTTGTTAGTCCGGTGGCTCTTGGGCGATAAGCGCGCGCGAGCTTCAGTGTAGCGCACGCTAGCGGGAGTCGGGCGGACGAGTCATGGTCGGCAGAATTGGTCGGTGGTGCCGGGTCATGCGGGACATGGCCGAGAGTGCTCGGACAATACTGGCCGATAGCGCACGCTAGTTCCGGCCCAGTATATAAATGACAGACCAACGACTTTTTCCGTCATTTTTCATTTCATTTCTCTTCGGTCCGCGGCTGGGGTTTTGTAGGAGACGAAACCATGTTGTTGGACACCAAATCCATGAAGTTTCTGAGTTTATATCACCGATCAATCATCCTATAACATCCTTCGATCCAGCGAATCAAGGTTAGATCTTTAGAACCCTACTTTTGGGTAGATTTGGGGGTTTTCGCGTTTTTGTCCGATTCGTTCTGTTTTGTCGATTAATTCATGATGAATATGATTAATCTTGTTGGTATTCTTAGTTTCCCTACGGATTCATGGTATATTTCGTGATTTTTACGGAATCGAGAGGGTTTGGTTGTGGTCGGCCCTCGTTGTTGTTTATATACGAATATACATGAATCGTAGGCGGGTTTTTGGGTGTATTCCAATTCCGTATTCATTTAGAAATGGTTGTGATTGTATTCTTCGAATCGTTAGGTTCGGTTTCATTGGTTCCTAGCGTTCGTCGGTGACTTTCCTTTCCGTTCGTTGCGTCGTCAATAATTCAAGGCAAGTATTTTTGGAAACCTTTATGCTTAACGTGGAATGGTAATGTATTTTGTGTGTGATTTGCTCACCTCGTGTTGGTCCGACGGGATCAAGGAGGGAATCCAAAGGTTTTCGTCCTGGATTCATGAGTTTGTTTAGCTAGCCAGTGCGGGAGGGTCCTTAGAGGCCTCGTTCGGGAATCTATGATATGACTCTGTTCCCAAGGCGATGCATGTGCGTGTTTTGCTTTATAATATAGCTAGTGCGGGAGGGTCCATAGAGGCCTCGTGCGGGAATTTATGATATGACTCTGTTCCCAAGGCAAATTGTTTGACTGTTTATTTCCGGAAAAGACATGTCTAGTTTTGGTTTTGAAATGATATTGGTGCATGTACTATGAAATGTGTAAGCGATTGGTTTTCCTTGAATACTTGTACTAGCGTAATTGCTAACCCCTTTGGGGACCCGTTGTCGGGGAAATTCTTGTTATGGATTTCAGGTTATGTTCAGCCAGACGAGCGGGCGCTGGGATGGTACAAGGATGTCGGCCAAGGTTGTTGACATGTGCAATTGAGTCTTGTTATTTCCTACTGTCTCTTTTGATGTGGATGTTTTCAAAATTGTAAGCTTATAGATTGTACTCACGAGTACTTAGGCTTTTCCTTTCGGATTGTGATTGGTCTTCGTTGGAGTTACTGTATTTGTCGGTTGATGTTTATTATGCCGGTTGTACCGGACGTGTTGTTTTATGTTCTTGTTGTTAACAATTGTTTCCTTGCTAACCGAGATGGTTAGTCGAGAGGTGTTTTCTTGTGTTAGCCTGGTGGATCCCATGTAGGGGTTCACGGCGCTGTAATACACCTCGAATATCTTGGGGGTGTTACAGTGTATGTGTTGAATGTATAAACACTCAAACTAACAATATAAGCTCAATATCACAACAACAATAAAATGTATATGATTATAAGATCACTGTCTTGATTGCTTGAAGTTGTTATATGGTTTGATACCAAGGATGTGATATTTATAGCCTTCTTCATGAAACTAGCTGTTGCTGACTGTTGACATTGCTAGCGTGCACTAGCTCTTCTTCTTATCGTGCGCTATCGCGCATTGTTACCTGTAGCGTACATTATGTACTGCATGTAGCGTACATTAACGTCTTGTAATTCCAGTCCAGTGGCTACTGTCCATGACAGTTAGCGTGCGCTAACACTTCCTTGTAGTGTGCGCTAAGCTTGCATCATTGCATGCGTCATATATCCGTTTATACTTTTTTACTTTGGTTCAGAATCTTCCCAACGGATTGATTGACTTGAATTCAAACTGCTATTTAGCGTGCGCTAAATATCATCAGTAGCGTGCGCTATGTCTTATGTCACTGCATACGTCATTCTTTGTTTGAGTGTCTTCACAACGGTAAAATAGCCTTCGGTAGCATGCATTGGTAATCATGAGTAGCGTACGCTATCTTCATCAGATGACTTGACTTCAGGTAACTTCGAACTCGTCTGATCTGTAGCCGGGACCCGTTAGCGTGCGCTAACTAATATGTCTAGCGTGCGCTAGCTTTGTATTTTCTCCCCCCTTTTGTATTCTGCAAAAATTGTAAAAAAAAAATCTAGCAATTGAATAGAGCATACCAATTATTGAATATGCATGATGCCAATTGATGAATATAATTATGCATGAATAGGAAATAACTCCCCCTGAAAATATTATCTCCCCCTTTATAAAATATCAATTGTTAAAAATTAATTTTTGGGCATCCAACCGAAAGTCGGTTTTTCCTTTGAGACATAGATGATATTAGGAATAAACGTTCCTTTGGGAATACAAATTTTCTTAGTTTTTATCGTTCGTATTGGGCTTTTGCAATTAGAAATTTGGTGCCCAATTTTCAAATATTTTTCACAATGGGCTATTTTAAAATTTACGGATTCATTTTTAGAACGTGGTTTGAATCCTAACCCCTCTGTATTTAACGTGTATTTTTTAACCGAGAGCATATTTTCAAATTTCTCATTTTCGAGAGAGAATTTCTTCGTTAAATTTTTGAGCTCGGTTTGAATTTTAACAAGATCATCCTTTAAAATATTTTCGTTTTCAATGCATCTAGAATGATCGATCTCAATGAATTTTCCCTTTTCTTTTGGAATTTTCAATCTACAAAGATTTGTATTTAGATTTAAGGGATTTAATTTCACTTAAAGCATTTTGATAGTCCGTATGTAATAACTCTAATGCTTCAAAAAGTTCATCATAAGAATTACTTACTTGACATTCAACATCGCTATCGTTGAATGTACTTCGGGCCATAAGAGCGAGATTTTGATTGAGATCATCATCTTCATCTTCATCGCTCCATGTTGCTTGATTTATTCCTTCGTGAGTTGCCTCTAACTTCTTCCAAATTTCTTTGGCACTATTACACGAGGAAATATGATCGAGATCTTCCTGATTTAAGGAAGCATTTGCGTTTCCTTACAATTTTGGTGGTCATTCTCCCAATCCATATCATCATATTCTTCGAAACTTTTTATAGTTTCGTTGGAATTTGTGTGAATTTTCGGACCTAGACATATGATCTTCCAAAGGTTAATATCATAAGCTCGGATGAAGATTGACATCTTGTTTTTCCATTTCATATAATTTGATCCATCGAAGAATGGAGATTGGTTTGATACAACACCTTCATTCGGTTTAAATTGGAATGCCATTTGGATCTTCTCGTTGGATGTTAAGCCGCTTATTGGAGATACCGCTCTGATACCAATTGTTGGAGCAAAATCGGTATTATGCGCCATGTTGCGGAAGCGTACATATAAAGTGCGGAAAATAAATCGACACGGATTTATAGAGGTTCGGCCAAACGTGCCTACGTCCTCTCTCATTATATTTTTCTATAGGCTTAAGATATAAACCTCTGCACCTCTCTTCTATCGGTCGAGGGATTACCGTTACAAGTTCGTCTTTTATCGGTCCGAGTAAACTGTTCAATCTCTCTTCTATCGGTCGAGATATTACCGTGTGTACTTGTCTTTATGTCGGTCTAAGTTAAACCGTTTTCCTTTTCTATTGGACAAGAAATCAACCGCTCTAGCTTTCTATAGCTACTAGATAAACCTCACTGAGATAGCGATTGCGATTCTTGTAACACCCCCGATATATTCAGGAATATTACAGCGCCGTAAATCCTTTACATAAGAATTTACAAGGCTGATTAAAGGAAATGACAATAACAGATACCAATTTATGAAATTGCTGAAATAAAATACAACCGTCTGGTTCAAAACCGAGAATACAAATATCCAATGAAGAGTTATTATTACATCACTAAAATCCAAACATTATAAACTGACGACGTACTCGAGTACTTATTGAAATAACCAACCAACAACAGACAGCAAACCCGGACGGAACATCACTCTGCACCCTCGTCGTCATGCATCTCCAGTGGTTGTTTCCCCGCTCTCCTGGATCCTGAACATACACAAATATTCACCCCCGAAGGGGTTAGCACAACGATGCTTGTACAAGTACAATAATCATATAACAGTGATATAATCAACAATTATATCATAACAAGTTTCTCCAAGGAGAAATATCCACAACACATATCATATCATAATAGTTTCAACATACTGATGGTATTCCAACGATCCAGTGCACACAGCTATAGATTCCCATGATGATCCCGTCGGACCAACACATGGTGGAACTACCTGTCCAACGATCCAGCGCACACAGCTATAGATTCCCATGATGATTCCCGTCGGATCAACGCATGGTGGACATATAATCACAACATATTTACACGATACAATCACATCATAATTTTCATAATATAAACAATTCTAATTTAGAGTACTTGCCTCGGTTCGTTGACAAGAATAAACTTCCAAGAATATCAAAATACTCGAAGGTCGTCCCCTTCGATCAATCATGTGTTAAGCTCGATCCTTAACAAAAGAAATATCATAGAATTTATTTCATGCCGAGCGAACGTCTAACAATTCAACAATTACGGTAGAAAGTCCTTAATATGCAATCTGTCTGGATAGCTTAACACACGCTACGAATCCTATGTAGCATACGTTAATGCTACTCGTTAGCGCACGCAGTACGCACGGCCTAGCGTACACTAACCAGGCGTGGTCAGTGCCTCACTGATCAGCCGACTGACTCAGCTGATGACTTAACGCACGCTAAGTCCCAATCGTGGCATACGCTAAACGTACTCGATAGCGCACGTTAATTCACGTGGCTTAGCGCACGCTAAGAGTGCATGGCAGTTCACTGGAGGGCAGCAAATTATACAAATGGTGATGAAGCGAATTCCTCAGTAACTAATGTTTGTTATCCGGCTTCATGTTATGATCATAACCTTTATGAATGATCTCATGGATAATAACAACTTCGAGGTGCAAGTATACGTATAATCATCATAACACCATAATCTGTCTTGATTACAATTCTCATGCGAAGTTGGTGATCTCCGGTTGATGTATTAGATTCTACTATCATTATACATATTCAGACTTCATCTTGAGGTGAACTAACAATTCCAACTTATACGAAAGAATATTTCTTAAGATGATTTTTCCTTTAAGTTCTTATAACTGAAATAATATCAGCTCCAATTCATGATCACAAAGATAACATAAATCATACGGATTGTTAACTTCAGAATGTTTCTCTCATCATTTGAAGTATTAGGATTCCGACTTCAAGGTTCCAACAATAATATCGTAATCGTAGACATTCCAATCTTCTAAACATGATGTTGTTGAATAATTCACTAATGAAATTCAATATCTCATTAACATGATCATTTAATTCCTTAGGATCCAAATCTAAGGTTGGATATAGATTGAACATACCTTAATATGCCGAAATCACTGAACCACAAGGTAGAATCCGACTCCGGTTGGTTATGTGCCACTCCAAGGTGTTACTTCTCTTCAATGATCACTCACAAGTGATAACCAATATTCAAGGATCACTAAGATGTGTTCTAAGTGTGTTAGAAGGATGATTATACTTCTCTGGCCTCTCAAGAATGAAGAATGGACGAAGGAAATGTAAGCCAAAATGGGTGGTTGTCTCATTTATAATATTCTGCACTTTAGCTAATTAGCGCATGCTACAATACATACTTAGCGCGCGCTAATAAGTGTTGACTCCAAATCTGTCCAGGTTCGTCCGCGGGAATCTTATCCTGGACCCATGTCCCGGCTGGCGCATGTGCTAGCCACCTACCTCAATAATTCAGTGTCTAGCGCACGCAACTCCTACATACGTAGCGTGCGCTAGTAATAGCCGATAGCGCGCGTTAAGCTACCTTCTTAGCGTGCACTATAACGACTTTGCATGAGAAAATTTGCATGTTGTTATACTTAAGTACAAGGATGCCAATGCAAGAAATATCATACTCCAATAATCAAAACCACAAATCCGAGTAATACAGGGTTTGAATACAGATGGAATACACAGTAATAAATTTGGATATTACATACTCTCCTAATAAAAAGGAGATTCGTCCCGAAACTCAAGACGAAACTAATTCCGGATATCTGGACTTCATACCATCTTCCGTTTCCCATGTGGCTTCTTCCACTCCGTGGCGTGACCATTGAACTTTGACCAAAACGATTGGTTTGTTCCTCAACTGCTTAACTCGACTCTCAACTATATTGACCGGTCTTTCTTCAAACGTCCCATCTTGAGCAACTTAGATCTCACCGAAATCAATGATATGACTAGGATCTGGTATATACCTCCGTAACTGGGATACGTGGAACACGTTATGAACATGGCTCAATGACGGCGGCAATGCTAATCTGTATGCCAACTCTCCAACTCTCTCAAGGATCTCAAATGGTCCGATATGTCTCGGACTCAGCTTTCCTTTCCTTCCGAAACGAAGTTTTACCCGAGTAGGAGAAACCTTTAAAAGTACGTGGTCTCCCGTACTGAACTCCAAAGGGCGACGGCGTACGTCTGCGTAAGATTTCTGGCGACTCTGGGCGGTCAACAGTCTATCACGAATTAAAGCTATCTTCTCTCGAGTCTGCACGATCAACTCTGGTTCTGTCCCGATTAAGTCTGATGAATCGTCCCAGCATAGGGGCGATCTGCATCTTCTCCCGTATAATGCCTCAAATGGTGCCATCTTAATGGAAGTATGTCAACTATTGTTGTAGGTAAATTCAATCAACGGTAGATGAACTTCCCAAACGGTTGACCAATCTAAAGCACAAGCCCTCAGCATATCTTCCACCGTTTGAATAGTCCTCTCGGATTGTCCATCAGTCTGTGGGTGATAAGCTGTGCTGAAGTTCAATTCGGTTCCCAAGGCCTTATGAACTGCTTTCCAAAAGTGAGACACAAAACGGCCGTCTCGATCAGAAACAATGGTTTTCGGCGTATCATGCAATCAAACTATCTCCGAAATAAATACTCGCGCCAACCTCCCTGGTCCCCACGTGTCCTTAATGCCTAGAAAATGATCTGATTTGGTTAGACGATCAACTATCACCCAAATCATGTTCATTCCGGTCTTTGTTCTTGGCATACTAGTGATAAAGTCCATCGATATGTCCTCCCACTTCCACTCAGGAATCGGGAGCGGTTTCAACATCCCGGCAGGCCGTTGATGCTCGATTTTAACCTACTGACAAGTCAAGCATTTTCAAACGTATTCCGCTACATCTTTCTTCATGTTGCCCCACCAGAAATTCTGCTTCAAGTCCTTATACATCTTACTGGTGCTCGGGTGGATAGAATAGGGCGAACTGTGAGCTTCCTTCATAATTGTCTGTTTCAGAACATCGACATCGGATACGCAGAGTCGGTTCTGAAATCTCAAAACTCCATCATCATGGATTACGAATCCGGGGGCCTTCCCCTTGATCACTTCGTCACGTAACCGAATCATCAGAGGATCATCTGCCTGTCTAGATTTGATTTCTTCGGTTAATGACGAAGTTATTTCCATCACGCACAGTTGTCCTTGGACTCTTTATAACCACACTTCAATTCCTTCTCGAATCATCTCTCGTTTAAGGCTAAGTTGGGAGGTCAGAGTCTCCAGCATCTGAATAGAAACAAGCTTGCGGCTGAGTGCATCGGCCACTACATTCGCTTTACCTGGATGATACAAAATCTCTAAGTCATAGTCCTTAATCAGTTCTAACCATCTTCTTTGCCGCATGTTCAATTCTTTCTGACTGAAGATGTATTTGAGACTCTTGTGATCCGTAAAGATTTGACAGTGAGTCCCGTACAGATAATGCCTCCAGATCTTCAAAGCCAAAACTACTGCCGCTAGCTCCAAATCATGTGTTGGGTAATTCACTTCATAAGGTTTCAGTTATCGTGAAGCATAAGCAATAACCTTATCATTATGCATCAATACGCACCCGAGTCCTTGGTTCGAAGCATCACTGTAAACTATAAATCCTCCAGTTCCCTGTGGAAGTGATAGAATCGGTGCCGTCGTCAATCTCTTCTTCAATTCATCAAAACTAGTCTGACACAACTCTTTCCACTCAAACTTTTGAGTTTTCTGCAGGAGTCGAGTAAGTGGGCGGGAAATTTTGGAAAATCCTTCCACGAACCGACGATAATACCCAGCAAGTCCTAAGAAACTTCGGACTTCTTTCACATTCTTTGGAGGCTTCCAATCCAAAACCGCTTCGATCTTCTACGGATCTACTCGGACTCCTTCCGCTGATACCACGTGACCGAGGAACATTACTTCCTTTAGCCAAAATTCACACTTAGAGAGTTTGGCGTATAGTTGCTCGCTTCTCAAAAGTCCTAATATAATCCGCAAATGCTGTGCATGCTCTTCCGGGTTCTTAGAATACACGAGAATGTCATCAATGAACATGACCACAAATTTATCCAAATATTCGATGAACACTCGGTTCATCAACTGCATGAATACAGCAGGTGCATTAGTGAGACCAAATGGCATCACAACAAACTCATAGTGTCCGTAGCGAGTTCTGAATGCTGACTTCGGAACATCAGATTCTTTAATCCTCAGCTGATGATACCCTGATCTCAGATCGATTTTAGAAAATACTGTTGCTCCTTGCAACTGGTCGAATAGGTCATTAATCCGTGGCAATGGATACTTGTTCTTAATCGTCATCTTGTTCATCTCTCGATAGTCAATACACAGTCGAAGCGATCCATCCTTCTTCCGGACAAAAAGGACCGGCGCTCCCCAGGGCGAAACGCTTGGCTGAATATAGCCTTTGTCTAGTAACTCCTCCAGCTGCTTCTTCAGTTCATACATTTCAGCAGGTGCCATACGATACGGTGCCTTAGAAATTGGTGTAACTCCGGGTTCCAGCTCAATGGTAAATTCTACATCTCCTCGCGGAGGTAGTCCAGTTAACTCGTCAGGGAATACATCTGGAAATTCATTCACAACAGGAATGGATTAAAGTTCCATAATTTCGTCTTCTTTCTTCATTTCATAGCACCAATATCCGGTACAGCCCTGTTTCAACAATTTGACAGCTTTCATTGCTTTGATCAACTTTCCTGAGCTTCCTGGTTTCCATCCTTCAAATAGTACTTCGGAGCCATCGTCGGCGATTAGCGAAATATTCCTCCTTCAGTAGTTTACAATAGCTCCATATTGATTAAGCCAATCGTCTCCGAGTATCAGGTCGTCTCCTTGCATTTCTATCACAATCAGATTTGAGAGCCACTCTCTGCCTCCAAATGATATGGGGAAATTTCTGGTTTCTAAGTTCCCGACAATCCTCTCTCCACTCGGTAAACCAACAACATAAGGTTCACAAGCATGAAAACCGGAAATATTTAAACGATTTACACAAGATAAAGATATAAAAGAATGCATAGCTCCTGTATCGAATAAAACGCTAACTGGCTGGGAAAGGATCTGGACAGTACCTGATGCGACAGCAAGATCCTGATTGTCTGTCCTTCTCATCTCATATAGACGTGGGGGAACGGATCCGGCACTCGATGTCCCCTTCCGGTCCCATTGTCCTCTGCCTCGTCTGCGGCCAAAATTTTGAGGCATCTGAACACTTTGATGCGTCTGTTGGATACTATCTTCCTTCTGAACTGGCTGCGATGAACGGGTTCCATTGTACTTGGTGGCGTCCTTGCAAAACGTCGCACGGTGCCCTTCCTGTCCGCAGTCAAAAAATGTAACTGGAGTGCGCAAACAATCACGCCAAAGGTGGCCAGGGCGACCACAGTTAAAGCACTTCATAGATGTATCCGTCGTGGCTGACATTGTTCCGTAATTCTTTCCGCTCTTAGATGGGTGCGGAGGTTTCTTGAAAGAAAAAGAAGACTGGGCCTTGCGGGGCCCACTGTTCTTGTGCTCTGTAAAAGTACCAGAGACTTTTTGTTTCTTCGACTCCATAAACTTCTCCATTGTTGTTTCTTTTATTTCGTACGCCAACGCCTTATCCTGGTATTGGCGGAGAGTGGTACATTCAAATCCGGATAGGTACCTCTGGATTTCTGGTTTCATCCTCATTTCAAAATGAATCATCATCTCCGCATCTATTCTGACTAGATGTCGAACAAATGCTAACTGCTGGTTAAACGTCTTAATCGTCTGGGATACGGGTTCGTCTGATGGTTGAGCGGAGAAAAATTCCCGAATTTTGGCTTCCCTCACAGGACGAGGGCAGTACTGAGCTTTCATCATCATTTTAAATTCTGTCCAATCAACATCATGATCTGCAGGTCGGATAGCTTCCCACCACTCGGATGCCTCCCCAATCAGAAAGTACTGGGCAATAGGAGCTCTCCTGTCGTCTGGGCAATTAATTCCAGCAAAAATTTTCTCTAATTCCTTCAACCAATGATCCCAGGTGGGAGTCTCGAAAAAGCCTTCAAATTTGGGCGGTTGCATTTTCGCTACCTCTTGTAACCATCGGTCACCTCGATTTCCCATTACTGGGATCCTTTGCTGTCCATCTCCCTGCTGAAGTCCCACCGCCATCTGCATTCGGTCCACGACATGAGCGAACTGAGTCATCTGATTCACCACTTAGCGAAGGATTTCTGGTACAGCAGGTTCTGGTTCGTTATTGATGGATTGTTGCGGCTCGCCTGAGCTATGACTAGCCTAATTAGAAGGCGACACCTCCCTTTCAGCATTCCTTCGTCCGCATCCACGACCGCGACCACGTCCACGTCCGCCTCTCAACATACTGTAAGCACAAGTACTTAATATACAGGAAACAACATCGTTCTAATGTTCAAGTATAAAAAAGTACAACATGTAAAGAACGAGATAGAGTTTAGGAACTTACAACCACCGTTCGCATGAAGACGTAGGCAGTATAGTGATGTTATTCACGGCCGGTTATCTCAAAAGACGTAAATGACCCCTATTTTAACCCAATGACCAAGATATCCATAATCTTAGCTCTGATACCATGTTCTGTAACACCCCCGATATATTCAAAAATATTACAGCACCGTAAATCCTTTACATAAGAATTTACAAGGCTGATTAATGGAAATGACAATAACAGATACCAATTTATGAAATTGCTGAAATAAAATACAACGGTCTGGTTCAAAACCGAGAATACAAATATCCAATGAAGAGTTATTATTACATCACTAAAATCCAAAAATTATAAACTGACGACGTACTCGGGTACTTATTGAAATAACCAACAAACAACAGACAGCAAACCCGGTCGGAACATCACTCTGCACCCTCGTCGTCATGCATCTCCAGTGGTTGTTTCCCCGCTCTCCTGGATCCTGAACATACACAAATGTTCACCCCATAAGGGGTTAGCACAACGATACTAGTACAAGTACAATAATCATACAACAGTCATATAATCAACAATTATATCATAACAAGTTTCTCCAACGAGAAATATCCACAACACATATCATATCATAACAGTTTCAACATATTGATGGTATTCCAACGATCCAGCGCACACAGCTATAGATTCCCATTATGATCCCGTCGGACCAACACATGGTGGAACTACCTGTCCAACGATCCAGCGCACACAGCTATAGATTCCCATGACGATTCCCGTCGGATCAACGCATGGTGGACATATAATCACAACATATTTACACGATACAATCACATCATAATTGTCATAATATAAACAATTCTAATTTAGAGTACTTGCCTCGGTTCGTTGACAAGAATAAACTTCCACGAATATCAAAATACTCGAAGGTCGTCCCCTTCGATCAATCACGTGTTAAGCTCGATCCTTAACAAAAGAAATATCATAGAATTCATTTCATGCCGAGCGAACGTCTAACAATTCAACAATTACGGAAGAAAGTCCTTAATATGCAATCTGTCTGGATAGCTTAACGCACTCTATGAATCCTATGTAGCGTACGTTAATGCTACTCGTTAGCGCACACAGTACGCACGGCCTAGCGTACGCTAACCAGGCGTGGTCAGTGCCTCACTGATCAGCTGACTGACTCAGCTGATGACTTAACGCACGCTAAGTCCCAATCGTGGCGTACGCTAAACGTACTCGATAGCGCACGTTAATTCACGTGGCTTAGCGCACGCTAAGAGTGCATGGCGCCATCGAGGGCGCAAATTATACAAATGGTGATGAAGTAATCGAATTCCTCAGTAATTAATGTTTGTTATCCGGCTTCATGTTATGATCATAACCTTTATGAATGATCTCATGGATAATAACAACTTCGAGGTGCAAGTATACCTATAATCATCATAACACCATAATCCTTCTTGATTACAATTCTCATGCGAAGTTGGTGATCTCCGGTTGATGTATTAGATTCTACTATCATTATACATATTCAGACTTCATCTTGAGGTGAACTAACAATTCCAACTTATACAAAAGAATATTTCTTAAGATGATTCTTCCTTTAAGTTCTTATAACCGAAATAATATCACCTCCAATTCATGATCACAAAGATAACATAAATCATACAGATTGTTAACTTCAGAATGTTTCTCTCATCATTTGAAGTATTAGGATTCCGACTTCAAGGTTCCAACAATAATATCATAATCGTAGACATTCCAATCTTTTAAACATGATGCTGTTGAATAATTCACTAATGAAATTCAATATCTCATTAACATGATCATTTAATTCCTTAGGATCCAAATCTAAGGTTGGAGATAGATTGAACATACCTTAATATGCCGAAATCACTGAACCACAAGGTAGAATCCGACTTCGGTTGGTTATGTGCCACTCCAAGGTGTTACTTCTCTTCAATGATCACTCACAAGTGATAACCAATATTCAAGGATCACTAAGATGTGTTCTAAGTGTGTTAGAAGGATGATTAAAGCTCTTTGGCCTCTCAAGAATGAAGAATGGATGAAGGAAATGTAAGCCAAAATGGGTGGTTGTCTCATTTATAATATTCTACACTTTAGCTAATTAGCGCACGCTACAATACATACTTAGCGCGCGCTAATAAGCGTTGACTCCAAATATGTCCAGGTTCGTCCGCGGGAATCTTATCCCGGACCCATGTCCCGGCTGACGCATGTGCTAGCCACCTACCTCAATAATTAAGTGTCTAGCGCACGCAACTCCTACATACGTAGCGTGCGCTAGTAATAGCCGATAGCGCGGGTTAAGCTACCTTCTTAGCGTGCGCTATCACGAGTTTGCATGAGAAAATTTGCATGTTGTTATACTTAAGTACAAGGATGCCAATGCAAGAAATATCATACTCCAATAATCAAAACCACAAATCCGAATAATACAGGGTTTGAATACAGATGAAATACACAGTAATAAATCCGGATACTACAATTCTAACAATGCCGGATCCTTGATCCTAATAACACCGAATCCAATCACATCTTTTCTTTTACCTCTCGTGTATGTGTTGAATGTATAAACACTCAAACTAATAATATAAGCTCAATATCACAACAACAATAAAATGTATATGATTATAAGATCAACGTCTTGATTGCTTGAAGTTGTTATATGGTTTGATACCAAGGATGTGGTATTTATAGACTTCTTCATCAAACTAGATGTTGCTGACTGTTGACATTGCTAGCGTGCACTAGATCTTCTTCTTAGCGTGCGCTATCGCGCATTGTTACCTGTAGCGTACGTTATGTACTGCATGTAGCGTACGTTAACGTCTTGTAATTCCAGTCCAGTGGCTACTGTCCATGACAGTTAGCGTGCGCTAACACTTCCTTGTAGTGTGCGCTAAGCTTGCATCATTGGATGCGTCATATATCCGTTTATACTTTTTTACTTTGGTTCAGAATCTTCCCAACGGATTGATTGACTTGAATTCAAACTGCTATTTAGCGTGCGCTAAATATCATCAGTAGCGTGCGCTATGTCTTATGTCACTGCATACGTCATTCTTTGTTTGAGTGTCTTCACAACGGTAAAATAGCCTTCGGTAGCATGCGTTGGTAATCATGAGTAGCGTGCGCTATCTTCATCAGATGACTTGACTTCAGGTAACTTCGAACTCGTCTGATCTGTAGCCGGGACCCGTTAGCGTGCGCTAACTAATATGTCTAGCGTGCGCTAGCTTTGTATTTTCTCCCCCTTTTTGTATTCTGCAAAAATTGTAAAAAAAAATCTAGCAATTGAATAGAGCATACCAATTATTGAATATGCATGATACCAATTGATGAATATAATTATGCATGAATAGGAAATAACTCCCCCTGAAAATATTATCTCCCCCTTTGTAAAATATCAATTATTAAAAATTAATTTTTGGGTATCCAACCGAAAGTCGGTTTTTGTTTTGAGACATAGATGATATTAGGAATAAACGTTCCTTTGGGAATACAAATTTTCTTAGTTTTTATCGTTCGTCTTGGGCTTTTGCAATTAGAAATGTGGTGCCGAATTTTCAAACATTTTTCACAATGGGGTATTTTAAAATTTATGGATTCATTTTTAGAACGTGGTTTGAATCCTAACCCCTCTGTATTTAACGTGTATTTTTTAACCGAGAGCATATTTTCAAATTTCTCGTTTCCGAGAGAGAATTTCTTCGTTAAATTTTTGAGTTCGGTTTGAATTTTAACAAGATCATCCTTTAAAATATTTTCATTTTCAATGCATTTAGAATGATCGATCTCAATGAATTTTCCCTTTTCTTTTGGAATTTTCAATCTCCAAAGACTTGTATTTAGATTTAAGGGATTTAATTTCACTTAAAGCATTTTGATAGTCCGTATGTAATAACTCTAATGCTTCAAAAAGTTCATCATAAGAATTACTTACTTGACTTTCAACATCGCTATCGTTGAATGTACTTCGGGCCATAAGAGCGAGATTTTGATTGAGATCATCATCTTCATCTTCATCGCTCCATGTTGCTTGATTTATTCCTTCGTGAGTTGCCTCTAACTTCTTCCAAATTTCTTTGGCACTATTACACGAGGAAATATGATCGAGATCTTCCTGATTTAAGGAAGCATTTGCGCTTCCTTACAATTTTGGTGGTCGTTCTCCCAATACATATCATCATATTCTTCGAAACTTTTTATAATTCCGTTGGAATTTGTGGGAATTTTCGGACCAAGACATATGATCTTCTAAAGCTCAATATCATAAGCTCGGATGAAGATTGACATCTTCTTTTTCCATTTCATATAATTTGATCCATCAAAGAATTGAGATTGGTTTGACAGAAGACCTTCATTCAGTGTAAATTGGAATGCCATTTGGATCTTCTCCTCGGATGTTAAGCCGCTATTGGAGGTTTCTCTGATACCAATTGTTAGAGTAAAATAGGTATTATGCGCCATGTTGCGGAAGCATAAATATAAAGTGTGGAAAGTAAATCGACACACAAATTTTTAGAGGTTCGGCCAAACGTGCCTACGTCCTCTCTCATTATCTTTTTCTATAGGCTTAAGATATAAATCTCTGCACCTCTCATCTATCGGTCGAGGGATTATCGTTACAAGCTTGTCCTCTATCGGTCCGAGTAAACCGTTCAATCTCTCTTCTATCGATCGAGATATTACCGTGTGTACTTGTCTTTATGTCGGTCCAAGTTAAACCGTTTTCTTTTCTATTGGACAAGGAATCAACAACTCTAGATTTCTATCGGTACTAGATAAACCTCACTGAGATAGCGATTGCGATTCTAACAATGCCGGATCCTTGATCCTAATAACACCGAATCCAATCGTATCTTTTCTTTTACCTCTCGTGTATGAGTTGAATGTATAAACACTCAAACTAATAATATAAGCTCAATATCACGACAACAATATAATGTATATGAATATCATATCAATGTCTTTATTGCTTGAAGTTATATGGTTTGATACCAAGGATGTGGTATTTATAGCCTTCTTCATCAAAGTATCCGTTACTGACTGTTAACTTTGCTAGCGTGCGCTAGCTCTTCTTATTAGCTTGCGCTATCGCGCATTGTTACCTGTAGCGTACGTTATGTACTGCATGTAGCGTATGTTAACAACTTGTAATTCCAGTCCAGTGGCTACTGTCCATGACAGTTAGCGTGCGCTAACACTTCCTTGTAACATACGCTAAGCTTGCATCATTGCATGCGTCATATATCTGTTTATACTTTTTTGACTTTGGTTCAAAATCTTCCCAACGGATTGATTGACTTGAATTCAAACTGCCATTTAGCGTGCGCTAAATATCATAAGTAGCGTGCGCTATGTCTTATGTCACTGCATTCGTCATTCTGTGTTTGAATGTCTTCCCAACGGTAAAATAGCCTTCGATAGCATGCGTTAGTAATCATGAGTAGCATGTGCTATCTTCATCAGATGACTTGACTTCAGGTAACTTCGAACTCGTCTGATCTGCAGCCGGGACCCATTAGCGTGCGCTAACTTATATGTCTAGCGTGCGCTAGCTTTGTATTTTGTCCAGTTTTTTGTGTCTTCGTCTGCTTCGTTTTTTTGCTTTGTTTAGCAACTTAATCATCAAAACACTATTTATGAATATGTGAAATAAATATTCCAACAATCTCTCCCTTTTTGATGATTACAAAACAACTCTTGAATTGGATAAAACCTGCAAAATAAAAATATATATATATATATTTGTACATTTCAAAGTTTTCGGCTTTTATCGTTTCGTTAGTTTCACCCATTTTCTTTACTTGTCATTTTCGACTTCTTCGTTTCTTATTTTTCAACTCCTTCGTTTCTCCCCCTTTTTGTATGCTTTCTTCTCCTTTTCGACTTCTTCGATTTTTATTATTTTCTCTTCCTTTTTACTTTTTATTTTTCTCTTCATATCTTTTATGACGCTTTTTATCCGATTCAACTCCTTCTCCCCCTTTTTGTATTCAGCAAATATTGTAAAAAAAATATAGCAATTGAATAGAGGATACCAATTATTGAATATGCATGATGCCAATTGATGAATATAATTATGCATGAATAGGAAATAACTCCCCCTGAAAATATTATCTCCCCCCTTGTAAAATATCAATTGTTAAAAATTAATTTTTGGGGATCCAACCGAAAGTCGGTTTTTGTTTGAGACATAGATGATATATGGAATAAACGTTCCTTTGGGAATCCAGATTTTCTTAGTGTTTATCGTTCGTCTTGGGCTTTTGCAATTCTAAATGTGGTGCCTAATTTTCAAATATTTTTCACAATAGGGTATTTTAAAATTTACGGATTCATTTTTAGAACGTGGTTTGAATCCTAACCCCTCTTTATTTAACGTGTGTTTTTGAACCGAGAGCATATTTTCAAATTTCACGTTTCAGAGAGAGAATTTCTTCGTTAAATTTTGAGCTCGGTTTGAATTTTAACAAGATCATCCTTGAAAATATTTTCGTTTTCCATGCATTTAGAATGATCGATCTCAATGAATTTTTCCATTTCAAGAATTTTGGAATTTTCAATCTCCAAAGATTCGTATTTAGATTTAAGGGATTTAATTTCACTTAAAGCATTTTGATAGTCCGTATGTAATAACTCGAATGCTTCAAAAAGTTCATCATAAGAATTACTTACTTGACTTTCGACGTCGCTATCGTTGAATGTACTTCGGGCCATAAGAGCGAGATTTTGATTGAGATCGTCATCTTCATCTTCATCGCTCCATGTTGCTTGATTTATTCCTTCGTGAGTTGCCTCTAACTTCTTCCAAATTTCTTTGGCACAATTACACGAGGAAATACGATCGAGATCTTCCGGATTTAAGGCATAATAAAGCATTTTTGTTGCCTTAAAATTTTGGTGGTCGTTCTCCCAATCCATATCATCATATTCTTCGAAACTTTTTATAGTTCCGTTGGAATTTGTGGTAATTTTAGGACCTAGACATATGATCTTCCAAAGCTCAATATCATAAGCTCGGACGAAGATTGACATCTTCTTTTTCCATTTCATATAATTTGATCCATCGAAGAATGGAGATTAGTTTGACACAAGACCTTCATTCGATTTAAATTGGAACGCCATTATGATCTTTTCCTCGGATGTTAAGCCGCTTATTGGAGGTACCGCTCTGATACCAATTGTTGGAGCAAAATCAGTATTATGCGCCATGTTGCTGAAGTGTAAGTATAAAGTGCGGAAAATAAATTGACACACGGATTTATAGAGGTTCCGCCAAACGTACCTACATCCTCTCTCATTATCTTTTTCTATAGGCTTAAGATATAAACCTCTGCATCTCTCTTCTATCGGTCGAGGGATTACCGTTACAAGCTCGTCTTCTATCGGTCTGAGTAAACCGTTCAATCTCTCTTCTATCGGTCGAGATATTACCGTGTGTACTTGTCTTTATGTCGGTCTAAGTTAAACCATTTTCCTTTTCTATTGGATAAGGAATCAACCACTCTATCTTTCTATCGCTACTAGATAAACCTCACTCAGATAGCAATTGCGATTCTAACAATGCCGGATCCTTGATCCTAATAACACCGAATCCAATTGTATATTTTCTTTTACCTCTCGTGTATGTGTTGAATGTATAAACTGTAACGCCCCGATTTTCACACATGCATTTATTTTATAATTTATAGAAAGTGCATGAATAATTTTAAATGTCCAACAAATTATTTACGAATTTCATTTCATTTATTAAATAAGTTAAAATTTTCCTTGTTTGCATATCATGATTTTAATTTCTACTCCAGACTCAAGTCCAAGCTCTCGTATTATTATAATCAACAATATCGAATTATTTTTTTAAATTGTCTAGAATCTCTTAATGACCCAATTAATAAATATATTTTACTTTAGTCCCAATTTAATAAGTTGACCCAATTATTTAAATATCTACTTTTCAGCCCAATTTTAGTTGGCCAAGACCATTTATCTCCTCATGAAACGTTGCTGCAATTCATTTCTATTCATTTCTTCTTAAACCTTTCAAATCAAAACATTAAATTCTCAGTATTAGTGACACAATTAAAACACAATTATGAGTATACTCTTAAATTCTTCCTAGTACAATATAAACTAGGAATCAGAAAAGGTAAACACAATAATACAAAGATATATTTTCTCCTTCTGGAATCGTGCGCCACTTTTCTCATCTGCCAGAATCTCCTCCTTTCTGCATTCCTGCAGGTAATGCAATTTCCTTTCCCTTGTCCTTATTTTGGTTTAATCTTTCATGTGTATTAATATTTGGAATTAATAATCAACATCATCATCAATTCTGTACTATCGAACCAAATCTTATAAATCTGCATACATTCAAACTTGTGCCCATAAAGCCCCAAATCCAGTCCCGATTTCTAGCAATCAAACCCCCATTTCCCAACAAACAAAAAAAAATATAAACATAATCCCTTTCAGCCCGAAAAACACATCTCGGCCCGAACCTAACCCAACCCGAATGATTAAACTATGTGCCTAACCAAAATCAGTAACCTGTTCAGTTGGTCGAACCCCATCACTCGAGTTCAGCCACCATTGACCGAACCTAACACCGGAGAAGCCTCGCTGCTGTCAGGCCCGAACCATAAAACTGAACCCATCTCCGTCGTCTCCGTTCAGCGCACCCCGAGCCACCTGTTGATTCGCGGCATCCTCCGGTCGCGATCCGGCCTAGTCACTGCTCGGCCAAGCATCCTCAATTTCCTTCTTCATTCGGTCTGTTTGTGAGTGTGTGTATGTGAGGATTAATTTTCTCAGTGGAGAGAGAGGTATGAGAGAAGAGGACGATGTCGAGAGAGAATTTTGGAGAGAGAGATAAAGAACAGAGAGAGAGAGGGAGAGATCGGGTGAGGATGAGAGTAATGAGTCGGTCGACTTGTTGTTAAAATGGGGTTTATATACCCACATGTTTCCTTAGGGTTTCAATTGAGTCCCCTAAAATCCTGATTTTGATTGATTTGACCCCAAATCAATCTTTCAGTGTGTTGTGTCGAGAATTATACTCTCCGACCGGCGATCGCCTTGGAGATCGGGCGACCTTGCCATTGCCGAGCAGCCAAGGCAGACCTAGCCTTAGCCCGGCAGTCAAGATAAATCGGCCAACCGAAGGTCCCAGGACAAGTCCCAGTGCTGAGCGATCGACATCAAAGACGATCGTCTCTCGGTACTTGGCGATCGACTCCTGGCGACCGACTAGCGGACGATCATCTCTCGGCGCCTGGCGACCGACCCTTGGTAACCGACCGATGCCGACCCTCAGTGACCGACCGACGACGACCGCCACATGCCGCTCGAAGCCGATAGTCATCCAGTCGGGAAAGGCCGAGCCTCAGGACAGACCCCACGTGCAGTGCCGAGACAAGATCCGCATATCACGGATCGTTGACCACAGCCTGTCAGCATCTTCCCACCAGCCGAAAGGCCCGCCGAAAGTTGTCAGTAGGACCACATGTGACAGTGACTATGGACGCGTGTTGGCTCCTCATTGGACCGCACAACTGGCTGCCAGCAGCTGCCTTGGACTTTAGGCCGACAGCCCGTGTGACTTAAGGATGATCGCCCCATTATTATATTGACCGGAAGGCGATCGCCCGCCAGAAATCAAGGCTCCTCTGCCCCTATAAATAGAAGACAGCCTGCACTTGTCCATGGACGGAAATTCTTCAGCACATACCGAATTTTTACTCCCTGAAAGGCTTCAGAACTTCAACACCCACGGGATTTCACACAGACTTGGCTTTCTCCTACTCTTGGCAACAACTATCTTTCGGTTCTTTCTTCTCTCAACCTCTCTCATACAGAAGACGATCGGCAGGGACGAAGAACACCAAGCTTCGCTCAAGAGCTGGATTAACAGGATCTTTTTACACTCATTGTACTTAGATTCTCACATTAATACTTGTATCCACGAATATTTGTATTAATAACATCTCGCGAGAGCATTCAAGCCCGGGCCTAACAAACCCGGCAAATCTTGTGTTTATTCATTTTCTCTCGGAAGTGCTTCTGCAACTTTGTTTGTTGTCCGTTCATTCCAGAAGTATTTAATCTTCGGATAAATATTTTGGGCAACAACAATTGGCGCTAGAAGAAGGGCATCTAACCCTCAAATTTTATTCCTACCGTATCGAAGAACACTCACTGTTCTCCGGGGCATATACCTGAAGAAACACTCACTGTTCTTCAGAGAAAGCCTTCAGAATCATGTCTTCCGCCTCCGAGTCGAAGAAAGCCGCTGGCCAGCCTGCCAGACGCCTCTTTCCGTCTCAGTCCGAGCCGCAGCCGATGGCGGAGGGTAACCGCCGCGGTCCGAGACGCTCGATCCCGCCCCTGACGGGTGGCCCAAGCCTCTCGCTCGATCAGCTCCGAACTGCGGAACAGATCGACGAGGTCATGGCCGTCCTACAGGAGCGACGGAGTGCTCTCGACGCGCCTCCCGCTATCACCCCCTCGGCCGTCTGCCGGAATACCAAGCGGAAGTTCAAGGCGTTACTGGCCGAGCGATCGCCAGGAGGCTCTCATCCGCAAGGAGAGGCACTCGCCAGCCGGGGCACGTCTGTTTTCGATCGCCTGGGCAACGACCCATCTTGGCGACCAGGGCAGTCCGGCCCCAGCTACGAGACGACGGAGTTTGAGTCTGTCACCAGGAGCTCGGCCTACCCGACTCCCAGAAGGCAGCCCAGCCGTCTCGCTCCCCCTTGCCAAATAGCGGAGGTCGGCAGCAGCGGAGTCAGGAGATCGGTACACGATCGCCTCGGCTCCCGCTCCCAAAGCCGATCCGCGGGCGACCGAGCCACGACGATGGCCACGATGCAATGTCAGCTCGACGACATGAAGGCGCTCCTGGAATCCAGGGCAGGCGCCAAGAAGACGATCGCCGAGCCGAGGGAGCCGCTCGGGGTCCACATCGAGCTCGCCCCCATGCAGCACAAGATCGCTCCCCCGCAAACACCTTTGTACGAGGGGAGATCGGACCCCGAAATGCACCTGAGCAAGTTCAACATCTACATGACCGGGTGTGGGGCATCTGACGCGACCAGGTGCCGAATGTTCACTATGATGCTGGACGACCTCGCCTACAGGTGGTACGCCTCATTTCCGCCTCGGTCCATCGGCTCCTTTAACCAACTGGCGAACGTATTCACGGAGTATTTCGCCACCAGAGTCGCTCGGCCAGATGGTCCCCATCGCATGATGCGAATCAAGCAAGGCGAAGGAGAGTCCGACTCGGACTACATCGACCAGGTAGACGAGATCATCCTCAACGGCGAGCCCGTAAGCGATGAGATCGCCCTCTGCGTGGTCCTAGGAGGATTCCATGGTCTTTCGCCTATGTTCAGGCATCTTACGAAGGACCAACCCACGACCTACACGATCTTCCGAGCTAAGGCAGCAGACTTCCTGGCCAGGCAAAAGTCTCTCCTTAGCCTTTGAGCAGCGCGATCGGCACCCGAATGACGATCGGCAGTTAACACGATCGGCACCCGATCGCCGGTATCAACCTATGAATAACGCGATCGGCAGTCGAACGACGATCACTAGTCTTCCAGCCCGATCGCCATCATCAAGCGACATCACCAAAAAACCAGAGGACTCGTTCGCCATCTATAGTTCACCATCTAACATGATGGACTAAGGCACGAGATCGCCTCCAACGCACATCATAAAGCCATGGTCCTGGTAGTCGATGGAACCGGCTGCTTCGGCCATGCAAGGTCCGTTTGGGCCAAGATCGCCCGCCCTTCGTTTAAATACGAGGCCGGCGTAGTTTGAGGGCCCTCCAAAACTAATCAGTGGACACGATCGCCCGCCCTCAAAGGATCATCATCTAACATGGTGAACCCGGACAATGCGACGCGCCACTACCCCCGTCTCAACGTACACCGTCGAGGTTCGCCATCCTCATGGAGGGCCGAGGTGGAAGCAGAGCTAACAAGCCGTGGACGTGCAGTTGAATCATCCGACGCTACCCCGCGCAAGGACTCCTCTAGACCGAGACCGCACGCCCTTCGTTTAAATACGAGGCGAGGCGCAGCCTAACAGAGGACCCTCACAATAAAATGAGTCACGAGACACTCAATGTCTTCACGCACAAGATACGGTCATGGAGTCGGTCCATCGAACTCCGCGACTGTGCACGATTCCTCAAACGATTAAACCATCAAGTTTCTGAGGGGGATCGGCTAATGTTGTTTTTTGCAGGTACAAGACCGAAAGATAGTTAGCCAATCGACCAGATAGCCCAAGTCCGAATCCAAAGTCAGCTCAATGGGTCGCCCGTCCTCATATTACACGATCGCCAGCAAGAACCACCTCTCCCCATGTCTTCAACATCGGAGTAAGCTGGGGGGCAATTGTTGTGTCGAGAATTATACTCTCCGACCGGCGATCGCCTCGGAGATCGGGCGACCTAGCCATTGCCGAGCAGCCAAGGCAGCACTACCGACCAGCGACTAGGCAACCTAGCCTTAGCCCGGCAGTCAAGATAAATCGGCCAACCGAAGGTCCCAGGACAAGTCCCGGTGCCGAGCGATCGACATCAAAGACGATCGTCTCTCGGTACTTGGCGATCGACTCCTGGCGACCGACTAGCGGACGATCATCTCTCGGCGCCTGGCGACCGACCCTTGGTAACCGACCGATGCCGACCCTCAGTGACCGACCGACGACGACCGCCTCATGCCGCTCGAAGCCGATAGTCATCCAGTCGGCAAAGGCCGAGCCTCAGGACAGACCCCACGTGCAGTGCCGAGACAAGATCCGCATATCACGGATCGTTGACCACAGTCTGTCAGCATCTTCCCACCAGCTGACAGGACCGCCGAAAGGTGTTAGTAGGACCGTATGTGACAGTGACTCCGGACGCGTGTTGGCTCCTCATTAGACCGCACAGTTGGCTGCCAGCAGCTGCCTTGGACTTTAGGCCGACAACCCGTGTGACTTAAGGACGATCGCCCCATTATTATATTGGCCGGCTGACGATCGCCCCATTATTATATTGGCCGGCAGGCGATCGCCCGCCAGAAATCAAGGCTCCTATGCCCCTATAAATAGAAGGCAGCCTGCACTTGTCCATGGACGGAAATTCTTCAGCACAGACCGAATTTTTACTCCCTGAAAGGCTTCAGAACTTCAACACCCACGGGATTTCACATACACATGGCTTTCTCCTACTCTTGGCAACAGCTATCTTTCGGTTCTTTCTTCTCTCGGCCTCTCTCATATAGAAGACGATCGGCAGGGACGAAGAACACCAAGCTTCGCTCAAGAGATGGATTATCAGGATCTTTTTACACTCATTGTATTTAGATTCTCACATTAATACTTGTATCCACGAATATTTGTATTAATAACATCTCGCGAGATCATTCAAGCCCGGGCCTAACAAACCCGGCAAATATAGTGATTTTAATTTCTACTCCAGACTCAAGTCCAAGCTCTCATATTATTATAGTCGAACAATATCGAATTTTTTTTTTAAATTGTCCAGAATCTCTTAATGACCCAATTAATAAATATATTTTACTTTAGTCCAAATTTAATAAGTTGACCCAATTATTTAAATATCTACTATTCAGCCCAATTTTAGTTGGTCAAGACCATTTGTCTCCTCATGAAACGTTGTTGCAATTCATTTCTATTCATTTCTTCTTAAACCTTTCAAATCAAAACATTAAATTCTCAGTATTAGTGACACAATTAAAACACAATTATGAGTATACTCTTAAAATTCTTCCTAGTACAATATAAACTAGGAATCAGAAAAGGTAAACACAATAATACAAAGATATATTTTCTCCTTCTGGAATCATGCGCCACTTTTCTCATCTGCCAGAATCTCCTCCTTTCTCCATTCCTACAGGTAATGCAATTTCCTTTCCCTTGTCCTTATTTTTGTTTAATCTTTCATGTGTATTAATATTTGGAATTAATAATCAACATCATCATCAATTCTGCACTATCGAACAAAATCTTACAAATCTGCACACATTCAAACTTGTGTCCATAAAACCCCAAATCCAGTCCCGATTTCTAGCAATCAAACCCCCATTTCCCAACAAACAAAAAAAAGAAAATACAAACATAATCCCTTTCAGCCCGAAAAACACATCTCGGCCCGAACCTAACCCAACCCGAATGATTAAACTATATGCCTAACCAAAATCAGCAACCTGTTCAGTTGGTCGAACCCCAACACTCGAGTTCAGCCACCATTGACCGAACCTAACACCGGAGAAGCCTCGCTGCTGTCAGGCCCGAACCAGAAAACTGAACCCATCTCCGTCGTCTCCGGTCAGCGCATCCCGAGCCGCCTGTTGATTTGCGGCATCCTCCGGTCGCAATCCGGCCTAGTCACTGCTCGGCCAAGCATCCTCAATTTCCTTCTTCATTCGGTCTGTTTGTGAGTGTGTGTATGTGAGGATTAATTTTCTCAGTGGAGAGAGAGGGATGAGAGAAGAGGCCGATGCCGAGAGAGAATTTGGGAGAGAGAGAGAAAGAACAGAGAGAGAGAGAGGGAGAGATCGGGTGAGGATGAGAGTAATGAGTCGGCCGACTTGTTGTTAAAATGGGGTTTATATACCCACATGTTTCCTTAGGGTTTCAATTGAGTCCCCTAAAATCCTGATTTTTTTGATTTGACCCCAAATCAATCTTTCAGTGTCTTCAATTTCAGTCCTCAGTTTTCTCAATACTTTTAGTTTGATCCTAGCCAGTATTTAATATTTAAAAACATACCTTTTACTCAATTATGAATTCAATAATTTATATAAATTTATTTTGGGCACTATATTGATATTAAAATTTAATTGTTATTTAGTAGACGAGGACTTGGAGCCTAGGACTTGAACTGCATTCGCATCTCAATTTTCAAGAATCATCATCGTATTCCGAGGTGGGGATTTTATGTTTGTTTTATTTAATGCATGATGTTACTTGTATATATGCTTGTTTCTTGCCAAACATTTATATGCTCAAAGATTGCATATTATTTACGTTGTAGCCTCCAATGAGTAGTAGGCATAATATGCTCAAAGTTTGCATATTATTTACGTTGTAGCCTCCAATGAGTAATATGCATAATGTATTCAAAGTTTGCATATTATTAATGTTGTAGCCTCCAATGAGTAGTAGGCAGTATGCACAAAGTTCGCATATGAATGGCCCTCGGGTAATCACCAGGTTCAAGAATGTCATATCTACTTGGCAACATGTATGTATTTAAATTTAACAAAGCGTTCCCTCCTCACTGAGCGAGTTGAAAGCTCACCCCATTATTTAAACCTTTCAGGTTGAGGAGTCTGGCTTGGCGGGCAAAGACGTGCCAGGATAATAATTATCAGCTTTTTTATTTATTTCGTTCATTTAAAGTTTTAACTTTGGCTTCAATGTCATGTTGGATATTATGGATGTTTGAAACGTTGAGAATTTATTTTTATTTACTTGCGAAATGGTTGACTTTATTTCAATTTTCGCTGTAATTATTCAAGTATTTTTTCTTAAGGGTATTAAATCTCCCTTGAAATTATTTTAAAAGGACATTTTGAAAAGTGGTCGCTACATAAACACTCAAACTAACAATATAAGCTCAATATCACAACAACAATATAATGTATATGAATATCAGATCAATGTCTTGATTGCTTGAAGTTGTTATATGGTTTGATACCAAGGATGTGGTATTTATAGCCCTTCTCATCAAACTAGCCGTTGCTCACTGTTGACTTTGCTAGGGTGCGCTAGCTCTCCTTCTTAGCGTGCGCTATCGCGCATTGTTACCTGTAGCGTACTTTATGTACTGCATGTAGCATACGTCAACGTCTTGTAATTCCAGTCGAGTGGCTACTGTCCATGACAGTTAGGGTGCGCTAACACTTCCTTCTAGTGTGCGCTTAACTTGCATCATTGCATGCGTCATATATCTGTTTATACTTTTTGACTTTGGTTCAGAATCTTCCCAACGGATTGATTGACTTGAATTCAAACTGCTATTTAGCGTGCACTAAATATCATCAGTAGCGTGCGCTATGTCTTATGTCACTGCATACGTCGTTCTTTGTTTGAATGTCTTCACAACGGTAAAATAGCCTTCGATAGCGTGCGTTAGTAATCATGAGTAGCGTGCGCTATCTTCATCAGATGACCATACTTCAGGTAACTTCGAACTCGTCTGATCTGCAGCCGGGACCCATCAACGTACGCTAACTTATATGTCTAGCATGCGTTAGCTTTGTATTTTGTCCAGATTTTTGCATTTTCATCTGCTTCGTTGTTTTGCTTTGTTTAGCAACTTAATCATCAAAACACTATTTATGAATATGTGGAATAAATATTCCAACAATCTCCCCGTTTTTGATGATTACAAAACAACTCTTGAATTGGATAAAACCTGCAAAATAAAAATATATATATTTGTACGTTTCAATGTTTTCGGCTTTGATCATTTAGTTAGTTTCACCCATTTTCATTTCTTGTCATTTTATACTTCTTCGTTTCTTATTTTTCAACTCCTTCGTTTCTCCCCCTTTTTGTATGCTTTCTTCTTCTTTTCGACTTCATCAATTTTTATTATTTTCTCCACCTCTTTACTTTTTATTTTTCTCGTCATATCTTTCATGACGCTTTATATCCGATTCAACTCCTTTACACCCTTTTTGTATTCAGCAAAAATTGTAAAAAAAAAATATACCAATTGAATAGAGGATACCAATTATTGAATATGCATGATGCCAATTGATGAATATAATTATGCATGAATAGGAAATAACTCCCCCTGAAAATTTTATCTCCCCCTTTGTAAAATATCAATTGTTTAAAATTAATTTTTGGGGATCCAACCGAAAGTTGGTTTTTGTTTTGAGACACAGATGATATTAGGAATAAACGTTCCTTTGGGAATCCAAATTTTCTTAGTTTTTATCGTTCGTCGTGGGCTTTTGCAATTCGAAATGTGGTGCCCAATTTTCAAACATTTTTCACAATGGGGTATTTTTAAAATTTACGGATTCATTTTTAGAATGTGGTTTGAATCCTAACCCCTCTTTATTTAACGTGTATTTTTTAACCGAGAGCATATTTTCAAATTTCTCGTTTCCGAGAGAGAATTTCTTCGTTAAATTTTGGAGCTCGGTTTGAATTTTAACAAGATCATCCTTTAAAATATTTTCGTTTTCAATGCATTTAGAATGATCGATCTCAATGAATTTTCCCTTTTCAAGAATTTTGGAATTTTCAATCTCCAAAGATTTGTATTTAGATTTAAGGGATTTAATTTCACTTAAAGCATTTTGATAGTCCATATGTAATAACTCGAATGCTTCAAAAAGTTCATCATAAGAATTACTTGACTTTCGATGTCGCTATCGTCGAATGTACTTCGGGCCATAAGAGTGAGATTTTGATTGAGATCATCATCTTTATCTTCATCGCTCCATGTCGCTTGATTTGTTCCTTCGTGAGTTGCCTCTAACTTCTTTCCAATTTCTTTTACACAATTACACGAGGAAATACGATCGAGATCTTCTGGATTTAAGGCACAATAAATCATTTGCGTTGCCTTACAATTTTGGTGGTCGTTCTCCCAATCCATATCATCATATTCTTTGAAACTTTTTATATTTCCGTTGGAATTTGTGGGAATTTTCGGACCTAGACATATGATCTTCCAAAGCTCAATATCATAAGCTCGGATGAAGATTGACATCTTTTTTTTCCATTTCATATAATTTGATCCATCGAAGAATGGAGATTAGTTTGACACAAGAACTTCATTCGGTTTAAATTGGAATGCCATTATGATCTTTTCCTAGGATGTTAAGCTGCTTATTGGAGGTACCGCTCAGATACAAATTGTTGGAGCAAAATCGGTATTATGCACCATGTTGCGGAAGTGTAAATATAAAGTGCGGAAAATAAATCGACACACGGATTTATAGAGGTTCGGACAAACGTACCTACGTCCTCTCTCATTATCTTTTTCTATAGGCTTAAGATATAAACCTCTACACCTCTCTTCTATCGGTCGAGGGATTACCATTACAAGCTCGTCTTCTATCGGTCCAAGTAAACCGTTCAATCTCTCTTCTATCGGTCGAGATATTACCGTGTGTATTTGTCTTTATGTCGGTCTAAGTTAAACCATTTTCCTTTTCTATTAGATAAGGGATCAACCACTCTAGTTTTCTATCGCTACTAGATAAACCTCACTGAGATAGCAATTGCGATTCTAACAATGTCAGATCCTTGATCCTAATAACACCGAATCAATCGTATCTTTTTTTTTACCTCTCGTGTATGTGTTGAATGTATAAACACTCAAACTAACAATATAAGCTCAATATCACAACAACAATATAATGTATATGAATATTAGATCAATGTCTTGATTGCTTGAAGTTGTTATATGGTTTGATACCAAGGATGTGGTATTTATAGCCTTCTTCATCAAACTATTCATTGCTGACTGTTGACTTTGCTAGCGTGCGCTAACTCTTCTTCTTAGCGTGCGCTATCGCGCATTGTTACCTGTAGCGTACGTTATGTACTGCATGTAGCGTACGTTAACGTCTTGTAATTCTAGTCGAGTGGCTACTGTCCATGACAGTTATCGTGTGCTAACACTTCCTTGTAGTGTGCGCTCAGCATGCATCATTGCATGCGTCATATATCCGTTTATAATTTTTGACTTTGGTTCTGAATCTTCCAAACGGATTGATTGACTTGAATTCAAACTGCTATTTAGCTTGCGCTAGATATCATCAGTAGCGTGTGCTATGTCTTATGTCACTGCATACATCATTCTTTGTTTGAATGTCTTCACAATGGTAAAATAGCCTTCGATAGCGTGCGTTAGTAATCATGAGTACCGTGCGCTATCTTCATCAGATGACCATACTTCAGATAACTTCGAACTTATCTGATCTGCAGCCGGGACCCGTTAACATGTGCGAACTTATATGTTTAGCGTGCGCTAGCTTTGTATTTTGTCCAGCTTTTTGCATTTTCGTCTGCTTCGTTGTTTTGCTTTGTTTAGCAACTTAATCATCAAAACACTATTTATGAATATGTGGAATAAATATTCCAACAATCTCCCCGTTTTTGATGATTACAAAACAACTCTTGAATTGGATAAAACCTGCAAAATAAAAATATATATATTTGTACGTTTCAATGTTTTCGGCTTTGATCATTTCGTTAGTTTCACCCATTTTCATTTCTTGTCATTTTCTACTTCTTCGTTTCTTATTTTTCAACTCCTTCTTTTCCCCCCCTTTTTGTATGCTTTCTTCTTCTTTTCGACTTCATCAATTTTTATTATATTTTCCTCCTCTTTACTTTTTATTTTTCTCGTCATATCTTTCATGACGCTTTTTATCCGATTCAACTCCTTTACCCCCTTTTTGTATTCAGCAAAAATTGTAAAAAAAAATATAGCAATTGAATAGAGGATACCAGTTATTGAATATGCATGATGCCTTGATGAATATAATTATGCACGAATAGGAAATAACTCCCCCTGAAAATATTATCTCCCCATTTGTAAAATATCAATTGTTAAAAATTAATTTTTGGGGATTCAACCGAAAGTCGGTTTTATTTTGAGACACAGATGATATTAGGAATAAACGTTCCTTTGGGAATCCAAATTTTCTTAGTTTTTATCGTTCGTCATGGGCTTTTGCAATTCGAAATGTGGTGCCCAATTTTCAAACATTTTTCACAATGGGGTATTTTTAAAATTTACGGATTCATTTTTAGAATGTGGTTTGAATCCTAACCCCTCTTTATTTAACCTGTATTTTTGAACCGAGAGCATATTTTCAAATTTCTCGTTTCCGAGAGAGAATTTCTTCGTTAAATTTTTGAGCTCGGTTTGAATTTTAACAAGATCATCCTTTAAAATATTTTCGTTTTCAATGCATTTAGAATGATCGTTCTCAATGAATTTTCCCTTTTTAAGAATTTTGGAATTTTCAATCTCCAAATATTTGTATTTAGATTTAAGGGATTTGATTTCACTTAAAGCATTTTGATAGTCCATATGTAATAACTCGAATGCTTCAAAAAGTTCATCATAAGAATTACTTGACTTTCGACGTCGCTATCGTCGAATGTACTTCGGGCCATAAGAGCGAGATTTTGATTGAGATCATCATCTTTATCTTCATCGCTCCATGTCGCTTGATTTGTTCCTTCGTGAGTTGCCTCTAACTTCTTCCAAATTTCTTTGGCACAATTACACGAGGAAATACGACCGAGATCTTCTGGATTTAAGGCACAATAAATCATTTGCATTGCCTTACAATTTTGGTGGTCGTTCTCCCAATCCATATCATCATATTCTTTGAAACTTTTTATATTTCCGTTGGAATTTGTGGGAATTTTCGGACCTAGACATATGATCTTCCAAAGCTCAATATCATAAGCTCGGATGAAGATTGACATCTTTTTTTTTTCATTTCATATAATTTGATCCATCGAAGAATGGAGATTAGTTTGACACAAGAACTTCATTCGGTTTAAATTGGAATGCCATTATGATCTTTTCCTAGGATGTTAAGCTGCTTATTGGAGGTACCGCTCTGATACCAATTGTTGGAGCAAAATCGGTATTATGCGCCATGTTGCGGAAGTGTAAATATAAAGTGCGTAAAATAAATCGACACACGGATTTATAGAGGTTCGGACAAACGTACCTACGTCCTCTCTCATTATCTTTTTCTATAGGCTTAAGATATAAACCTCTACACCTCTCTTCTATCGGTCGAGGGATTACCGTTACAAGCTCGTCTTCTATCGGTCCAAGTAAACCGTTCAATATCTCTTCTATCGGTCGAGATATTACCGTGTGTACTTGTCTTTATGTCGGTCTAAGTTAAACCATTTTCCTTTTCTATTGGATAAGGACTCAACCACTCTAGTTTTCTATCGCTACTAGATAAACCTGTAATATCCGAATTTATTACGGTGTATTTCATCTGTATTCAAACCCTGTATTATTCGGATTTGTGGTTTTGATTATTGGAGTATGATATTTCTTGCATTGATATCATTGTACATAAGTATAGAAACATGCAAAATTTCTCATACAGACTCGTGATAGCGCACGCTAAGAATGTATCTTAACGCGCGCTATCGGGCTACTATTAGCGCACGCTATGCAGGAAGGAGTTGCGTGCGCTAAGAACTCAATTATTGAGCGGGACGGATAGCACATGCGCCAGCCGGGACATGGGTCCGGACAAGATTCCCGCGGACGAACCTGGACAGTTCTAAAGTCAACTATTATTAGCGCACGCTAAGGAAAGCTTAGTAGCGTGCGCTAACTTGTTAAAATGCAGAATATTATAAATGGGACAACAACCCGTTTTGGCTTACATTTTACTCGTCCATTCTGCATTCTTGAGAGGCCAGAGAGCTGAAATATCCTTCTACACACTTAGAACACGTCTTGTTGGTGTTTATATATTGGTTATCACTTGGGAGTAATCATTGAAGTGGAATAACAGCTTGGAGTGGCATACAACCAACCGGAGTCGGATTCTACCTTACGGTTCAGTGATTTTCATCATATTAAGGTATGCTCAATCTATCTCCAGACTTAGAGTTGGATTCTAAAGAATTGGATGATCATGATAGCGAGATATTGATTTTCATAGATGAATTATCCAAAGTATATCATGTTTGGAATGTTGAGATGATTAAGCCTTAAGTACCTTGATTATGATCATCATGGTTCGAATCTTATTTCCTTAGACAAGTAAAGGAAGCTTCTATCATTGGTAAATCCGAATCTAGTAGATGACTTCATAACAATCATGGACTTGACTTTAACATCATTATTGTTAGATAAATCTAAGGGATTGATGATGGAAGGATTTATCTAGTATAGATGGAATGTTAAACAACTACAGCATGATAATTTCGATGGATATAAGGTGTTGATATCAAACATTAGGCCTTTCGAATCGTCATATGAAGAATTGTAGTCGAAATGGAATATGGTTTTAATGGTATGCATATCCTTGAATCTGAAGTTGTTGTTATCCGTAAAATCATTCATAAGAGTATGAACATGATATTCATGGAGGTAACATGAATTATCACGGAAGATTTCATTGTTTTGATCATGATGAGAACAGTTTACTGCCCAGCAGTAAACTGCCATGCATAGATAGCGCACGCTAAGCTATGAAAATTAACGTGCGCTATCGAGCACGAGTTAGCATACGCTACGTTTGGTACGTAACGTACGCTAGGCCATCAGATGAGTCAGTCGACTGATCAGTGAAGTACTGACCATACATAGTTAGCGTACGCTAGGCTTTGTTGTTTGCGTGTGCTATCGAGCAGACTTAACGCACGCTACACAGAGTACTTAGCGTGCGCTAAGCAGTTCAGGCATATTGCATTTTATGAACTTTTGGCTGTAAATCGAATTGTTAAACATTCGTACGACGTGAGATAAATCCTATATCATTTCTTTTGTTAAGGTTTGGTCTCGTTACGTGATTGATTGAGGAGGACGACCTTTGAGTGTTCATTTTCGTGGAAGTGTTGTTCTTGTCTTCAAATCGAGGCAAGTACCTTAATTGTTTTATGTATTGTTGTTATACATATTGTCGTGCATGTATGTCGTTATTGTATGTCCACCTCGTGTTGGTCCTACGGGATCATCGGGGGATCTATGCTAGCGTGCGCTGGATCATCGGACGGGTTTTTCCACCACGGGTTGGTCTGACGGGATCATCGTGGGTTCTAGGCAGTGAACGCTGGATCGACGGAATTACCATGTGTATGTTATGATATCATGTTGTGATTATCAGTTGTGTATGTCATTTATGAGTTTCTCGTAGGAGAAGATTCATTGGTATTTTGTCGTTTACGTTATTATTCTTCGTGAGATATGAATAATATGTTGTGGTACTTGTACTAGCATCGTTGTGCTAACCCCTTCGGGGGTGAACATTTTGTTTATGTTCAGGATCCAGGAGAGCGGAAAAACAACCACTGGAGCTGCATGACGACGAGGGTGCAGAGTGATGTTTTGGCCGGGTTTATTTGTCTGTTGTTTATTTGTTATTTCAATAAGTACTCGAGTACGAAGTCATTTATGTTGAATTTAAATTTGGTGATGTATTATTAAGTTCCTGTTGAACAATTGTACTCTCAGTTGGTCAGAACTGCTGTATCTTAATTCCGTTATTTCCATTCGTTAATACCTTTTAATGTCTGTTCAATTCTTCAGCCTTGTAAATCCTTATGTAAAGGATTTACGGCGCTGTAATATTCCTGAATATATCGGGGGTGTTACAGAATATGGTATCGGAGCTAAGATTATGGATATCTTGGCCGTTGGGTTAAAATAGGGGTCATTTATGTCTTTTGAAGTAACCGGCCGTGAATGACATCACCGCCGCCACGTCTTCATGCGAACGGTGGTTGTAAGTTCCTAAACTCTATCTCGTTCTTTACATGTTGTGTCTCTTTATACTCGAATATTAGAACGATGTTGTTTCCTGTATATTGAGTATTTATGCTTACAGTATGTTGAGAGGTGGACGTGGACGTGGTCGCGGTCGTGGACGCGGACGGAGAAATGCCGAAAGGGAAGCGTCGCTTCGACTGTGCCGGGCCATAGCTCGTGCCACCGCAACAATCTATTAATAACGAACTGCATCCTCCAGTACCGAGATCCTTCGTCAAGTGGTGAACCAGATGACCTGGGCCGCCAAGTCGTGGACCGAATGCAAGTGGCGGTGGGACTACAGCAGGGAGAGAGACAGCAAGGAATCCCAGACATGGGAAATCGAGGTGACCGGTGGCTGCAAGAGGTAGCGAACATGCAACCACCCAAATTCGACGGTATTTCTGAGACTCCCACCTGGGACCATTGGTTGAAGGAACTGGAGAAAATATTTGCCGGAATTAACTGCCCAGACGACCGGAGAGCCTTTATCGCTCAATATTTTCTGATAGGGGAAGCATCCGAATGGTGGGAAGCCATCCGGCCTGTAGACCATGATGCCGATTGGACAGAGTTTAGATTGATGATGGAAGCTCAGTATTGCCCTCGTCCTGTGAGGGAAGCCAAAGTTCGGGAGTTTTTCTCCGTTCAGCCTTCTGATGTGCCAGTATCCCAGGCGATTAAGACGTTTAACCAACAGCTGGCATTTGTTCGACATCTGGTCAGAAAAGATGCAGAAATGATGATCCATTTCGATATGAGAATGAAACCAGAAATCCAAAGGTACATGTCCGGATTGGAATGTACCACACTCCGTCAATACCAGGATAAGGCGTTGGCGTATGAGATCAAGGAAGCAGCTATGGAGAAATTTTCGGAATCCAAGAAACAGAAAGTCTCTAGTACTTTTACAGAGCACAAGAACAGCGGGGCCCGTAAGGCCCAGTCATCCTTCCACTCTTTCAAGAAACCTCCGCACCCAGTTAGGAGCGGAAAGAACTTCGGAGCGACATAAACTATTACTGATGTTACCAGGAAATGCTTTAACTGCACCCAGACGGGGCACTATCGACGGAATTGCCCCCTTCCTGCCGTGACTTGTTTTGATTGTGGACGAGAGGGACATCGGGCAGTGTTTTGTGAAGAGGCTGCAAAGTCTTTTAGAGCCCGTACACCACAGCCAGTCCAGAAGGAAGCCAGTATCCAACAGACGCAGCAAAGTGTTCAGATGCCTCAGAATTTTGGCCGCGGACGAGGCAGAGGACAATGGGACCGAAAGGGGACATCGAGTGCCGGATCTGCTCCCCCACGCCTCATGCGAGATGAGAAGGACAGACGATCGTGATGTCGCCGATCGTGTGCATCGGCCCGCATCCTTTCCCGGCGATTAGCGTTTTATTCGATACAGGAGCTACACATTCTTTTATATCTTTGTCTTGTGTAAATCGTTTGAATATTTCCGGTTTTCATACTTGTGAACCTTATGTTGTTGGTTTACCGAGTGGAGAGAGGATTGTCGGAAACTTAGAAACTAGAAATTTCCCTATATCATTTGGAGGCGAGAGTGGCTCTCAAATCGATCGTGATAGAAATGCAAGGAGACGACGATACTGGGAGACGATTGGCTTAATCGATATGGAGCAATTGTGAACTACCGAAGGAGGAATATCTCACTGATCGCCGACGATGGTTCCAAAATATTGTTCGAGGGTGGAAACGGGAAGCTCGGAAAATTGATCAAAGCGATGAAAATTTGTCAGATTGTTGAAACAGTATCAGACGGGTAATCGTGTTATGCAATGAAGAAAGAAGACGAAATTGTGGAACTTTCATCCATTCCTGTTGTGAACGAATTTCCAGATGTATTTCCTGACAAGTTACCTGGACTACCTCCACGAAGGGATGTGGAATTTACCATTAAGCTGGAACCCGGAGCTACACCAATTTCTAAGGCGCCGTATCGTATGGCACCTACTGAGATGTACGAACTGAAGAAGCAGCTGGAGGAGTTACTGGACAAGGGCTATATTTAGCCAAGCGTTTCACCCTGGGGAGCGCCAGTTCTTTTTGTCCGAAAGAAGGATGGGTCGCTCCGACTGTGTATTGACTATCGAGAGCTGAACAATATGACGATTAAAAACAAGTATCCGTTGCCACGGATTGATGATCTGTTTGACCAGCTGCAAGGGGCAACAGTATTTTCTAAAATCGATCTGAGATCAGGATATCATCAACTGAGGATTAAGGAATCTGATGTTCCGAAATCAGCGTTCAGAACTCGCTACGGGCATTATGAGTTTGTAGTAATGTCGTTTGGTCTCACTAACACACCTGCTGTATTTATGCAATTGAAGAACCGTGTGTTCATTGAATTTTTGGATAAATTTGTGGTCGTGTTCATTGATGACATTCTGGTGTATTCTAAGAGCCCGGAGGAACATGCGCAGCATTTGCGGATTGTATTGGAACTTTTGAGAAACGAGCAATTGTACGCCAAACTTTCTAAGTGTGAATTCTGGCTAAAGGAAGTAATGTTCCTCGGCCATGTGGTGTCAGCTAAAGGAGTCCGAGTAGATCCTCAGAAGATCGAAGCAATTATGGATTGGAAGCCTCCAAAGAACGTGAAAGAAGTCCGAAGCTTCTTAGGACTTGCTGGATATTATCGACGATTCGTGGAAGGATTTTCTAAAATTTCCCGCCCACTTACTCGACTCCTGCAGAAAACTTAAAAGTTTGAGTGGAACGAGTCGTGTCAGACTAGTTTTGATGAGTTAAAGAAGAGACTGACGACGGCACCAATTCTATCACTTCCACAGGGAACTGGAGGATTTATAGTTTACAGTGATGCTTCGAACCAAGGACTCGGGTGCGTATTGATGCAGGATGATAAGGTGATCGCTTATGCGTCGCGACAGCTGAAACCTTATGAAGTGAATTACCCAACACATGATTTGGAGCTAGCAGCAGTGGTTTTTGCATTGAAGATCTGGAGGCATTATCTGTACGGGTCTCACTGTCAGATCTTTACGGATCACAAGAGTCTCAAGTACATATTCAGTCAGAAAGAATTTAACATGCGGCAAAGAAGATGGTTAGAACTGATTAAGGACTATGACTTGGAGATTTTATATCATCCAGGCAAAGCGAATGTAGTGGCCGATGCACTTAGCCGCAAGCCTATTTCTATTCAGATGCTAGAGACGCTGACCTCCCAACTTAGCCTTCAACGAGAGATGATTCGAGAAGGAATTGAAGTGTGGATACAAAGAGTCCAAGGACAACTGTGCGTGATGGAGATAACTTCATCATTAACCGAAGGAATCAAATCTAAACAGGCACATGATCCTCTGATGATTCGGTTACGTGATGAAGTAATCAAAGGAAAGGCCCCCGGATTCATAATTCATGATGATGGAGTTTTGAGATTTCAGAACCGACTCTGCGTTCCCGATGTTGATGTTCTGAAATAGACGATTATGAAGGAAGCTCACAGTTCGCCCTATTCTATCCACCCGGGCACCAGTAAAATGTATAAGGACTTGAAGCAGAATTTCTGTTGGGGCAACATGAAGAAAGATGTAGCGGACTATGTTTCTAAATGCTTGACGTGTCAGTAGGTTAAGATCGAGCATCAGCGGCCTGCTGGAATGTTGAAGCCGCTCCCAATTCCAGAATAGAAGTGGGAGGACATATCGATGGATTTTATCACTAATATGCCGAGAACCAGGACAGGAATGAACATGATTTGGGTGATAGTTGATCGTTTAACCAAATCAGCTCATTTTCTAGGCATTTAGGATACGTGGGGACCAGAGAGGTTGGCACGAGTATTTATTTCGGAGATAGTTTGATTGCATGGTACGCCGAAGACCATTGTTTCTGATCGAGACGGCCGTTATGTGTCTCACTTTTGGAAAGCAGTTCATAAGGCCTTGGGGACCGAATTGAACTTCAGTACAGCTTATCACCCGCAGACTGACAGGCAATCTGAGAGAACTATACAAACGGTGGAAGACATGATAAGGGCCTGTGCCTTAGATTGGTCAAACGATTGGGAAGTTCATCTACCGTTGATTGAATTTACCTACAACAATAGTTGGCATGCTTCCATTAAGATGGCACCGTTTGAGGCATTATACGGAAGGAGATGCATATCGCCCCTATGCTGGGACGATTCGTCAGACTTGATCGGAACAGAACCAGAGTTGATCGTGCAGACTCGAGAGAAGATAGCCTTGATTCGTGAAAGGCTGTTGACCGCCCAGAGTCGCCAGAAATCTTACGCAGACGTACGCCGTCGCCCATTGGAGTTCAGTACTGGAGACCACGTACTTTTGAAGGTTTCTCCTACTCGGGGAATCTTTCGTTTCGGAAGGAAAGGAAAGCTGAGTCCGAGATATATCGGACCATTTGAGATCCTCGAGAGAGTTGGGGAGTTGGCATACAGATTGGCATTGCCGCCGTCATTGTGCCATGTTCATAACGTGTTCCACGTATCCCAGTTACGGAGGTATATACCAGATCCCAGACATATCATTGATTTCGGTGAGATCGAAGTCGCGCAGGATGGGACGTTTGAAGAAAGACCAGTCAAGATACTCGAGAGTCGAGTTAAGCAGCTGAGGAACAAACCAATCGTTTTAGTCAAAGTTCAATGGTCACGTCACGGAATGGAAGAAGCAACCTGGGAAACGGAAGCTGACATGAAGTCTAGATATTCCGAGTTATTTTCGTCTTAAGTTTCGGGACGAAACTCCTTTTTAGTAGGAGAGTATGTAATATCCGGATTTATTACGGTGTATTTCATCTGTATTCAAACCCTGTATTATTCGGATTTGTGGTTTTGATTATTGGAGTATGATATTTCTTGCATTGATATCATTGTACATAAGTATAGAAACATGCAAAATTTCTCATACAGACTCGTGATAGCGCACGCTAAGAATGTATCTTAACGCGCGCTATCGGGCTACTATTAGCGCACGCTATGCAGGAAGGAGTTGCGTGCGCTAAGAACTCAATTATTGAGCGGGACGGCTAGCACATGCGCCAGCCGGGACATGGGTCCGGACAAGATTCCCGCGGACGAACCTGGACAGCCTCAAGTCAACTATTATTAGCGCACGCTAAGGAAAGCTTAGTAGCGTGCGCTAACTTGTTAAAATGCAGAATATTATAAATGGGACAACAACCCGTTTTGGCTTACATTTTACTCGTCCATTCTGCATTCTTGAGAGGCCAGAGAGCTGAAATATCCTTCTGCACACTTAGAACACGTCTTGTTGGTGTTTATATATTGGTTATCACTTGGGAGTAATCATTGAAGTGGAATAACACCTTGGAGTGGCATACAACTAACCGGAGTCGGATTCTACCTTACGGTTCAGTGATTTTCATCATATTAAGGTATGTTCAATCTATCTCCAGACTTAGAGTTGGATTCTAAAGAATTGGATGATCATGATAGCGAGATATTGATTTTCATAGATGAATTATCCAAAGTATATCATGTTTGGAATGTTGAGATGATTAAGCCTTAAGTACCTTGATTATGATCATCATGGTTCGAATCTTATTTCATTAGACAAGTAAAGGAAGCTTCTATCATTGGTAAATCCGAATCTAGTAGATGACTTCATAACAATCATGGACTTGACTTTAACATCATTATTGTTAGATAAATCTAAGGGATTGATCATGGAAGGATTTATCTAGTATAGATGGAATGTTAAACAACTACAGCATGATAATTTCGATGGATATAAGGTGTTGATATCAAACGTTAAGCCTTTCGAATCGTCATATGAAGAATTGTAGTCGAAATGGAATATGGTTTTAATGGTATGCATATCCTTGAATCCGAAGTTGTTGTTATCCGTAAAATCATTCATAAGAGTATGAACATGATATTCATGGAGGTAACATGAATTATCACGAAAGATTTCATTGTTTTGATCATGATGAGAACAGTTTACTGCCCAGCAGTAAACTGCCATGCATAGATAGAGCACGCTAATCTATGAAGATTAACGTGCGCTATCGAGCATGAGTTAGCGTACGCTACATTTGGTACGTAACGTACGCTAGGCCATCAGACGAGTCAGTCGACTGATCAGTGAAGTACTGACCATACATAGTTAGCGTACGCTAGGCTTTGTTGTTTGCGTGCGCTATCGAGCAGACTTAACGCACGCTACACAGAGTACTTAGCGTGCGCTAAGCAGTTCAGGCAGATTGCATTTTATGAACTTTTGGCCGTAAATCGAATTGGTAAACATTCGTACGACGTGTGATAAATCCTATATCATTTCTTTTGTTAAGGTTTGGTCTCATTACGTGATTGATTGAGGAGGACGACCTTCGAGTGTTCATTTTCGTGGAAGTGTTGTTCTTGTCTTCAAATCGAGGCAAGTACCTTAATTGTTTTATGTATTGTTGTTATACATATTGTCGTGCATGTATGTCGTTATTGTATGTCCACCTCATGTTGGTCCGACGGGATCATCGGGGGATCTATGCTAGCGTGCGCTGGATCATCGGACGGGTTTTTCCACCACGGGTTGGTCTGACGGGATCATCGTGGGTTTTAGGCAGTGAACGCTGGATCGACGGAATTACCATGTGTATGTTATGATATCATGTTGTGATTATCAGTTTTGTATGTCATTTATGAGTTTCTCGTAGGAGAAGATTCGTTGGTATTTTGTCGTTTACGTTATTATTCCTTGTGAGATATGAATAATATGTTGTGGTACTTGTACTAGCATCGTTGTGCTAACCCCTTCGGGGGTGAACATTTTGTTTATGTTCAGGATCCAGGAGAGCGGGAAAACAACCACTGGAGCTGCATGACGACGAGGGTGCAGAGTGATGTTTCGGCCGGGTTTATTTGTCTGTTGTTTATTTGTTATTTCAATAAGTACTCGAGTACGAAGTCATTTATGTTGAATTTGAATTTGGTGATGTATTATTAAGTTCCTGTTGAACAATTGTACTCTCAGTTGGTCAGAACTGCTGTATCTTAATTCCGTTATTTCCATTCGTTAATACCTTTTAATGTCTGTTCAATTCTTCAGCCTTGTAAATCCTTATGTAAAGGATTTACGGCGCTGTAATATTCCTGAATATATCGGGGTTGTTACAAAACCTCACTGAGATAGCAATTGCGATTCTAACAATGCCGGATCCTTGATCCTAATAACACTGAATCCAATCGTATCTTTTCTTTTACCTCTCGTGTATGTGTTGAATGTATAAACACTCAAACTAATAATATAAGCTCAATATCACAACAACAATATAATGTATATGAATATCAGAGCAATGTCTTGATTGCTTGAAGTTGTTATATGGTTTGATACCAAGGATGTGGTATTTATAGCCTTCTTCATCAAACTATCCGTTGCTGACTGTTGACTTTGCTAACGTGCGCTAGCTCTTCTTCTTAGCGTGCGCTATCGCGCATTGTTACCTGTAGCATACGTTATGTACTGCATGTAGCGTACGTTAACGTCTGATAATTCTAGTTGAGTGGCTACTGTCCATGACAGTTAGCGTGTGCTAACACTTCCTTGTTGTGTGCGCTAAGCATGCATCATTGCATGCGTCATATATCCGTTTATAATTTTTGACTTTGGTTCTGAATCTTCCCAACGGATTGATTGACTTGAATTCAAACTGCTATTTAGCTTGCGCTAAATATCATCAGTAGCGTGTGCTATGTCTTATGTCACTGCATACATCATTCTTTGTTTGAATGTCTTCACAATGGTAAAATAGCCTTCGATAGCGTGCGTTAGTAATCATGAGTAGCGTGCGCTATCTTCATCAAATGACCATACTTCAGATAACTTCGAACTCGTCTGATCTGCAGCCGGGACCCGTTAACATGCGCGAACTTATATGTTTAGCGTGCGCTAGCTTTGTATTTTGTCCAGCTTTTTGCATTTTCGTCTGCTTCGTTGTTTTGCTTTGTTTAGCAACTTAATCATCAAAACACTATTTATGAATATGTGGAATAAATATTCCAACAATCTCCCTGTTTTTGATGATTACAAAACAACTCTTGAATTGGATAAAACCTGCAAAATAAAAATATATATATTTGTACGTTTCAATGTTTTCGGCTTTGATCATTTCGTTAGTTTCACCCATTTTCATTTCTTGTCATTTTCTACTTCTTCGTTTCTTATTTTTCAACTCCTTCGTTTCCCCCCTTTTTGTATGCTTTCTTCTTCTTTTCGGCTTCATCAATTTTTATTATATTTTCCTCCTCTTTAATTTTTATTTTTCTCGTCATATCTTTCATGACGCTTTTTATCCGATTCAACTCCTTTACCCCCTTTTTGTATTCAGCAAAAATTGTAAAAAAAAAATATAGCAATTGAATAGAGGATACCAGTTATTGAATATGCATGATGCCAATTGATGAATATAATTATGCACGAATAGGAAATAACTCCCCCTGAAAATATTATCTCCCCATTTGTAAAATATCAATTGTTAAAAATTAATTTTTGGGGATGCAACCGAAAGTCGGTTTTTGTTTTGAGACACAGATGATATTAGTAATAAATGTTCCTTTGGGAATCCAAATTTTCTTAGTTATTATCGTTCGTCATGGGCTTTTGCAATTCGAAATGTGGTGCCCAATTTTCAAACATTTTTCACAATGGGGTATTTTTAAAATTTACGGATTCATTTTTAGAATGTGGTTTGAATCCTAACCCCTATTTATTTAACCTGTATTTTTGAACCGAGAGCATATTTTCAAATTTCTCGTTTCCGAGAGAGAATTTCTTCGTTAAATTTTTTAGCTCGGTTTGAATTTTAACAAGATCATCCTTTAAAATATTTTCGTTTTCAATGCATTTAGAATGATCGATCTCAATGAATTTTCTCTTTTCAAGAATTTTGGAATTTTCAATCTCCAAATATTTGTATTTAGATTTAAGGGATTTAATTTCACTTAAAGAATTTTGATAGTCCATATGTAATAACTCGAATGCTTCAAAAAGTTCGTCATAAGAATTACTTGACTTTCGACGTCGCTATCATCGAATGTACTTCGGGCCATAAGAGCGAGATTTTGATTGAGATCATCATCTTTATCTTCATCGCTCCATGTCGCTTGATTTGTTCCTCCGTGAGTTGCCTCTAACTTCTTCCAAATTTCTTTGGCACAATTACACGAGGAAATATGATCGAGATCTTCCGGATTTAAGGCACAATAAAGCATTTGCATTGCCTTACAATTTTGGTGGTCGTTCTCCCAATCCATATCATCATATTCTTTGAAACTTTTTATATTTCCGTTGGAATTTGTGGGAATTTTCGGACCTAGACATATGATCTTCCAAAGCTCAATATCATAAGCTCGGATGAAGATTGACATCTTTTTTTTCCATTTCATATAATTTGATCCATCGAAAAATGGAGATTAGTTTTACACAAGAACTTCATTCGGTTTAAATTGGAATGCCATTATGATCTTTTCCTAGGATGTTAAGCTGCTTATTGGAGGTACCGCTCTGATACCAATTGTTGGAGCAAAATCGGTATTATGCGCCATGTTGCGGAAGTGTAAATATAAAGTGCGGAAAATAAATCAACACACGGATTTATAGAGGTTCGGACAAACGTACCTACGTCCTCTCTCATTATCTTTTTCTATAGGCTTAAGATATAAACCTCTACACCTCTCTTCTATCGGTCGGGGGATTACCGTTACAAGCTCGTCTTCTATCGGTCCAAGTAAACCATTCTATATCTCTTCTATCGGTCGAGATATTACCGTGTGTACTTGTCTTTATGCCGGTCTAAGTTAAACCATTTTCCTTTTCTATTGGATAAGGAATCAACCACTCTAGTTTTCTATTGCTACTAGATAAACCTCACTGAGATAGCAATTGCGATTCTAACAATGCCGGATCCTTGATCCTAATAACACCGAATCCAATCGTATCTTTTCTTTTACCTCTTGTGTATGTGTTGAATGTATAAACACTCAAACTAATAATATAATCTCAATATCACAACAACAATATAATGTATATGAATATCAGATCAATGTCTTGATTGCTTGAAGTTGTTAAATGGTTTGATACCAAGGATGTGGTATTTATAGCCTTCTTCATCAAACTATCCGTTGCTGACTGTTGACTTTGCTAGCGTGCGCTAGCTCTTCTTCTTAGCGTGCGCTATCGCGCATTGTTACCTGTAGCGTACGTTATGTACTTCATGTAGCGTACATTAACGTCTTGTAATTCCAGTCGAGTGGCTACTGTCCATGACAGTTAGCGTGCGCTAACACTTCCTTGTAGTGTGCGCTAAGCTTGAATCATTGCATGCATCATATATTCGTTTATACTTTTTGACTTTGGTTCAGAATCTTCCCAACGGATTGATTGACTTGAATTCAAACTGCTATTTAGCGTGCGCTAAATATCATCAGTAGCGTGCGCTATGTCTTATGTCACTGCATACATCATTCTTTGTTTGAATGTCTTCACAACGGTAAAATAGCCTTCGATAGCGTGCGTTAGTAATCATGAGTAGCGTGCGCTATCTTCATCAGATGACCATACTTCAGATAACTTCGAACTCGTCTGATCTGCAGCCGGGACCCATTAACGTGCGCTAACTTATATGTCTAGCATGCGCTAGCTTTGTATTTTGTCCAGCTTTTTGCGTTTTCGTCTGCTTCGTTGTTTTGCTTTGTTTAGCAACTTAATCATCAAAACACTATTTATGAATATGTGGAATAAATATTCCAACAATCTCCCCGTTTTTGATGATTACAAAACAACTCTTGAATTGGATAAAACCTGCAAAATATAAATTTATATATTTTACGTTTCAATGTTTTCGGCTTTGATCATTTCGTTAGTTTCACCCATTTTCATTTCTGGTCATTTTCTACTTATTCGTTTCTTATTTTTCAACTCCTTCGTTTCTCCCCCTTTTTGTATGCTTTCTTCTTCTTTTCGACTTCATCAATTTTTATTATTTTCTCCTCCTCTTTACTTTTTATTTTTCTCGTCATATCTTTCATGACGCTTTTTATCCGATTCAACTCCTTTACCCCCTTTTTGTATTCAGCAAAAATTGTAAAAAAAAAAAAAATATAGCAATTGAATAGAGGATACCAATTATTGAATATGCATGATGCCAATTGATGAATATAATTATGCATGAATAGGAAATAACTCCCCCTGAAAATATTATCTCCCCCTTTGTAAAATATCAATTGTTAAAAATTAATTTTTGGGGATCCAACCGAAAGTCAGTTTTTGTTTTGAGACACAGATGATATTAGGAATAAACGTTCCTTTGGGAATCCAAATTTTCTTACTTTTTATCGTTCGTCGTGGGCTTTTTCAATTCGAAATGTGGTGCCCAATTTTCAAACATTTTTCACAATGGGGTATTTTTAAAATTTACGGATTCATTTTTAGAATGTGGTTTGAATCCTAACCTCTCTTTATTTAACGTGTATTTTTGAACCGAGAGCATATTTTCAAATTTCTCGTTTCCGAGAGAGAATTTCTTCGTTAAATTTTGGAGCTCGGTTTGAATTTTAACAAGATCATCCTTTAAAATATTTTCGTTTTCAATGCATTTAGAATGATCGATCTCAATGAATTTTCCCTTTTCAAGAATTTTGTAATTTTCAATCTCCAAAGATTTGTATTTAGATTTAAGGGATTTAATTTCACGTAAAGCATTTTGATAGTCTGTATATAATAACTCGAATGCTTCAAAAAGTTCATCATAAGAAATACTTACTTTCGACGTCGCTATCGTCGAATGTACTTCGGGCCATAAGAGCGAGATTTTGATTGAGATCATCATCTTTATCTTCATCGCGCCATGTCGCTTGATTTGTTCCTTTGTGAGTTGCCTCTAACTTCTTCCAAATTTCTTTGGCACAATTACACGAGGAAATACGATCAAGATCTTCCGAATTTAAGGCACAATAAAGCATTTGCGTTGCCTTACAATTTTGGTGGTCGTTCTCCCAATCCATATCATCATATTCTTTGAAACTTTTTATATTTCCGTTGGAATTTGTGGGAATTTTCGGACCTAGACATATAATCTTCCAAAGTTCAATATCATAAGCTCGGATGAAGATTGACATCTTTTTTTTCCATTTCATATAATTTGATCCATCGAAGAATGGAGATTAGTTTGACACAAGACCTTTATTCGGTTTAAATTGGAACGCCATTATGATCTTTCCTTGGATGTTAAGCTGCTTATTGGAGGTACTGCTCTGATACCAATTGTTGGAGCAAAATCGGTATTATGTGCCATGTTGCGGAAGTGTAAATATAAAGTGCGGAAAATAAATCGACACACGGATTTATAGAGGTTCGGCCAAACATACCTACGTCCTCTCTCATTATCTTTTTCTATAGGCTTAAGATATAAACCTCTGCACCTCTCCTCTATCGGTCGAGGGATTACCATTACAAGCTCGTCTTCTATCGGTCCGAGTAAACCATTCTATCTCTCTTCTATCGGTCGAGATATTACCGTGTGTACTTGTCTTTATGTCGGTCTAAGTTAAACCATTTTACTTTTCTATTGGATAAGGAATCAACCACTCTAGCATTCTATCGCTACTAGATTAACCTAACTGAGATAGCAATTGCGATTCTATCAATGCTGGATCCTTGATCCTAATAACACCGAATCCAATCGTATATTTTCTTTTACCTCTCGTGTATGTGTTGAATATATAAACAATAAAACTAACAATATAAGCTCAATATCACAACAACAATATAATGTATATGAATATCAGATCAATGTCTTGATTGCTTGAAGTTGTTATATGGTTTGATACCAAGGATGTGGTATTTATAGCCTTCTTCATCAAACTAGTCGTTGCTGATTGTTGACTTTGCTAGCGTGCGCTAGCTCTTCTTCTTAGCGTGCGCTATCGCGCATTGTTACCTGTAGCGTACGTTATGTACTGCATGTAGCGTACGTTAAAGTCTTGTAATTCCAGTCGAGTGGCTACGGTCCATGACAGTTAGCGTGCGCTAACACTTCCTTGTAGTGTGCGATAAGCTTGCATCATTGCATGTGTCATATATCCGTTTATACTTTTTGACTTTGGTTCAGAATCTTCCCAACGGATTGATTGACTTGAATTCAAACTGCTATTAAGTGTGCGCTAAATATCATCAGTAGCGTGCGCTATGTCTTATGTCACTGCATACGTCGATCATTGTTTGAATGTCTTCACAACAGTAAAATAGCCTTCGATAGCGTGCGTTAGTAATCATGAGTAGCGTGCGCTATCTTCATCAGATGACCATACTTCAGGTAACATCGAACTCGTCTGATCTGCAGCCGGGACCCGTTAACGTGCGCTAACTTATATGTCTAGCGTGCGCTAGCTTTGTATTTTGTCCAGCTTTTTGCATTTTCGCCTGCTTCGTTGTTTTGATTTGTTTAGCAACTTAATCATCAAAACACTATTTATGAATATGTGGAATAAATATTCCAACAATCTCCCCGTTTTTGATAATTACAAAACAACTCTTGAATTGGATAAAACCTGCAAAATAAAAATATATATATTTTACGTTTCAATGTTTTCGGCTTTGATCATTTCGTTAGTTTCACCCATTTTCATTTCTTGTCATTTTCTACTTCTTCGTTTCTTATTTTTCAACTCCTTCGTTTCTCCCCCTTTTTGTATGCTTTCTTCTTCTTTTCGACTTCATCAATTTTTATTATTTTCTCCTCCTCTTTACTTTTTATTTTTCTCGTCATATCTTTCATGACGCTTTTTATCCGATTCAACTCCTTTACCCCCTTTTTGTATTCAGCAAAAATTGTAAAAAAAAAAATATATATAGCAATTAAATAGAGGATACCAATTATTGAATATGCATGATGCCAATTGATGAATATAATTATGCATGAATAGGAAATAACTCCCCCTGAAAATATTATCTCCCCCTTTGTAAAATATCAATTGTTAAAAATTAATTTTTGGGGATCCAACCGAAAGTCGGTTTTTGTTTTGAGACACAGATGATATTAGGAATAAATGTTCCTTTGGGAATCCAAATTTTCTTAGTTTTTATCCTTCATCGTGGGCTTTTGCAATTCGAAATGTGGTGCCCAATTTTCAAACATTTTTCACAATGGGGTATTTTTAAAATTTACGGATTCATTTTTAGAATGTGGTTTGAATCCTAACCCCTCTTTATTTAACGTGTATTTTTGAACCGAGAGCATATTTTCAAATTTCTCGTTTCTGAGAGAGAATTTCTTCATTAAATTTTTGAGCTCGGTTTGAATTTTAACAAGATCATCCTTTAAAATATTTTTGTTTTCAATGCATTTAGAATGATCGATCTCAATGAATTTGCCATTTTCAAGAATTTTGGAATTTTCAATCTCCAAATATTTGTATTTATATTTAAGGGATTTAATTTCATGTAAAGCATTTTGATAGTCCGTATGTAATAACTCGAATGCTTCAAAAAGTTCATCATAAGAATTACTTGACTTTCGACGTCGCTATCGTCGAATGTACTTCGGGCCATAAGAGCGAGATTTTGATTGAGATCATCATCTTTATCTTCATCGCTCCATGTTGCTTGATTTGTTCCTTCGTGAGTTGCCTCTAACTTCTTCCAAATTTATTTGGCACAATTACACGAGGAAATATGATCGAGATCTTCCGGATTTAAGGCACAATAAAGCATTTGCGTTGCCTTACAATTTTGGTGGTCGTTCTCCCAATCCATATCATCATATTCTTTGAAACTTTTTATATTTCCGTTGGAATTTGTGGGAATTTTCGGACCTAGACATATAATCTTCCAAAGCTCAATATCATAAGCTCGGATGAAGACTGACATCTTCTTTTTCCATTTCATATAATTTGATCCATTGAAGAATGGATATTAGTTTGACAATAGACCTTCATTCGGTTTAAAATGGAACGCCATTATGATCTTTTCCTCGGATGTTAAGCCGCTTATTGGAGGTACCGCTCTGATACCAATTGTTGGAGAAAAATCGGTATTATGTGCCATGTTGCAGAAGTGTAAATATAAAGTGCGGAAAATAAATCGACACACAGATTTATAGAGGTTCGGGCAAACGTACCTACGTCCTCTCTCATTATCTTTTTATATAGGCTTAAGATATAAACCTCTACACCTCTCTTCTATCGGTCGGGGGATTACCGTTACAAGCTCGTCTTCTATCGGTCCAAGTAAACCGTTCAATCTATCTTCTATCGGTCGAGATATTACCGTGTGTACTTGTCTTTATGTCGGTATAAGTTAAACCATTTCTTTTTTCTATTGGATAAGGAATCAACCACTCTAACTTTCTATCGCTACTAGATAAACCTCACTGAGATAGCAATTGCGATTCGAACAATGCCGGATCCTTGATCCTAATAACACCGAATTCAATCGTATATTTTCTTTTACCTCTAGTGTATGTGTTGAATGTATAAACACCTAAACTAACAATATAAGCTCAATATCACAACAAAAATATAATGTATATGAATATCAGATCAATGTCTTGATTGCTTGAAGTTGTTATATGGTTTGATATCAAGGATGTGGTATTTATAGCCTTCTTCATCAAACTAACCATTGCTGACTGTTGACTTTGCTAGCATGCGCTAGCTCTTCTTCTTAGCGTGCGCTATCGCGCATTGTTACCTGTAGCGTATGTTATGTACTGCATGTAGCGTACGTTAACGTCTTGTAATTCCAGTCGAGTGGCTACGGTCCATGACAGTTAGCCTGCGCTAACACTTCCTTGTAGTGTGCGCTAAGCTTGCATCATTGCATGCGTCATATATCCGTTTATACTTTTTGACTTTGGTTCACAATCTTCCCAATGGATTGATTGACTTGAATTCAAACTGCTATTTAGCGTGCGCTAAATATCATCAGTAGCGTGCGCCATGTCTTATGTCACTGCATGCGTCGTTCTTTGTTTGAATGTCTTCACAACGGTAAAATAGCCTTGGATAGCGTGCGTTGGTAATTATGAGTAGCGTGCGCTATCTTCATCAGATGACCATACTTCAGGTAACTTCGAACTCGTCTGATCTGCAGCTGGGACCCGTTAACGTGCGCTAACTTATATGTCTAGCGTGCGCTAGCTTTGTATTTTGTCCAGCGTTTTGCATTTTCGTCTTCTTCGTTGTTTTGCTTTGTTTAGCAACTTAATCATCAAAACACTATTTATGAATATGTGGAATAAATATTCCAACAATCTCCCGGTTTGGATGATTACAAAAAAAACTCTTGAATTGGATAAAACCTGCAAAATAAAAATATATATATTTGTACGTTTCAATGTTTTCGGCTTTGATCATTTCGTTAGTTTCACCCATTTTCATTTCTTGTCATTTTCTACTTCTTCGTTTCTTATTTTTCAACTCCTTCGTTTCTCCCCCTTTTTGTATGCTTTCTTCTTCTTTTCGACTTCATCAATTTTTATTATTTTCTCCTCCTCTTTACTTTTTATTTTTCTCGTCATATCTTTCATGACGCTTTTTATCCGATTCAACTGCTTTACCCCCTTTTTGTATTCAACAAAAATTGTAAAAAAAGAAAATATAGCAATTGAATAGAGGATACCAATTATTGAATATACATGATGCCAATTGATGAATATAATTATGCATGAATAGGAAATAACTCCCTCTCAAAATATTATCTCCCCCTTTGTAAAATATCAATTGTTAAAAATTAATTTTTGGGGATCCAACCGAAAGTCGGTTTTTGTTTTGAGACACAGATGATATTAGGAATAAACGTTCCTTTGGGAATCCAAATTTTCTTAGTTTTTATCGTTCGTCGTGGGCTTTTGCAATTCGAAATGTGGTGCCCAGTTTTCAAACATTTTTCACAATGGGGTATTTTTTAAATTTACGGATTCATTTTTAGAATGTGGTTTGAATCCTAACTCCTCTTTATTTAACGTGTATTTTTGAACCGAGAGCATATTTTCAAATTTCTCATTTCCGAGAGAGAATTTCTTCGTTAAATTTTTGAGCTCTGTTTGAATTTTAACAAGATCATCCTTTAAAATATTTTCGTTTTCAATGCATTTAGAATGATCGATCTCAATGAATTTTCCCTTTTCAAGAATTTTGGAATTTTCAATCTCCAAAGATTTGTATTTATATTTAAGGGATTTAATTTCACTTAAAGCATTTTGATAGTCCGTATGTAATAACTCGAATGCTTCAAAAAGTTCATCATAAGAATTACTTGACTTTCGACGTCGCTATCGTCGAATGTACTTCGGGCCATAAGAGCGAGATTTTTATTGAGATCATCATCTTTATCTTCATCGCTCCATGTCGCTTGATTTGTTCCTTCGTGAGTTGCCTCTAACTTCTTCCAAATTTCTTTGGCACAATTACACGAGGAAATATGATCGAGATCTTCCGGATTTAAGGCACAATAAAGCATTTGCGTTGCCTTACAATTTTGGTGGTCGTTCTCCCAATCCATATCATCATATTCTTTGAAACTTTTTATATTTCCGTTGGAATTTGTGGGAATTTTCGGACCTAGACATATGATCTTCCAAAGCTCAATATCATAAGCTCGGATGAAGATTGACATCTTCATTTTCCATTTCATATAATTTGATCCATCGAAGAATGGATATTAGTTTGACACAAGACCTTCATTCGGTTTAAATTAGAACGCCATTATGATCTTTTCCTCGGATGTTAAGCCGCTTATTGGAGGTACCGCTCTGATACCAATTGTTGGGGAAAAATCGGTATTATGCGCCATGTTGCGGAAGTGTAAATATAAAGTGTGTTGACACAAAATGTATTTTGATGATGGTTACATACAAAACATTTAATTGAATCTATCTCGGCTCGATAATATTTTGAAGGGACACAATATGGCTAGCGCACGCTACGTATCATACCGTAGCGCACGCTATCGAGACTCTCATACACAGCCCAGTCAAGTCAGCTGCAGCCTACTCAAGTCGCCTGAATCGCTAGCGCACGCAAGCTATTGAATGAAAGCGTACGCTAATAAACTATAGATAGCGCACGCTATACAACATACATAACGCACGCTATCGCAAGTCTCCAGAAGTCAGTGAAAGGAATTCAGAATTGGACGTTGCGCACGCTACAGACATATTCTTCGTACGCTAAAGTGAAGACTTAGCGCACGCTAATTTGCATATCTAGCGCACGCTACCGAAATAATGGTCAGTAGTCCAGTAGCCACTGGACTCACTTCATCTAGGTCTCTACGTACGCTACACAAGGCAACGTACGTTATTGAAATAATTCATGCGCACGCTAAAGTAAAGTGCTAGCGCGCTAAATGGAATATGCGATTTACGCTTGAAATTCAACCGCTGGAAGCAAGAGTCAATGCATCTGGAAAATCTGGAAATATTGGATTTAATTAATGCTAGCGCACGCTATGCATACTTGCTAGCGCACGCTAATCATGATTTAGCCGTTGGAAAAAGAGACGTTGGAGAGGAAATCGGATTTTGTCAAAGTCAAGATCGAAGACTAGTTGACCAAGACGATAGCGCACGCTACCATATCGATTAGCGCACGCTAAACACGAATTTTACCGTTGCAGTCTTTGTGACCGTTCGGAGAACTCAAGTCAAAATTCGCTAACGCACGCTACAAGGATCTATTAGCGCACGCTAATAGTATATTTTTTCAGATTTTGAAGGTTGTCTCACTCCTATAAATACCCGAAGGACTTGGGTATCAAACACACAACTTCAAGCATTCAAGCATTCTAGCATACAAGCAATCAAAGCATTCTTGAGCTCGATTTACATATTTTGTTGTATTACAAGTTGTGAGAAAAGTAAGATACAAGAGCGATTTCAATTGTATTATACATTATTCCTTGTATTCTTTCATTTGGTTGTAAGTGTTGCATCACTTACACTTGAGCGAAAAGAAAGCGAATCAAGAGTCACTAATCCGTGTTATTAGGATCTTTGATCCGGCATTATTAGGATTATACTCCCATATTCGTATAGTGAGGATTATCTAGTTCCTATAGAACACTAGATAAACAATTATTCATATTGAGGGAAAGGTTGAGCTTGGACCGATAGAAGACAAGCGGATTGTAACGGTTGTGAACTCGGACCGATAGAAGACGAGTTAAGGTTGTGGTTTTTCTTTAGCCAATAGAAAAGAAAGTCGGAGAGAGGACGTAGGCAAGTTGCCGAACCTCTATAAATTCTTGAGTCTTTATTTTCCGCATTATTTTCTTTTTACTCGCAAGAAATTTCGGTATTCCGCATCACCACTATTCAACCCCCCTTCTAGTGGTGAATTTATCTCTTCAGTTGGTATCGGAGCGGGTCTCTTTTTTAAAGGTTTAACCACCTAGGAGAAAAAGATCCGCAAATGGCACTTCTAGGCCAAATTGAAGGAAATGCTCTCAACCGTCCTCCTTTCTTCGACGGTTCCAATTTCATGACGTGGAAAAGAAGATGGCGATCTTCGTTCAAGCCTACGATATTGAAATCTGGAAAGTTATTGCTCTCGGTCCTAAACTTGCTAAGAAAGAAGATGGATCGTTGAAAAAGATCGAAGAATTCAATGATGAGGATTGGAGAAACACGCATGTCAACTCCCGAGCTACTCAACTTCTCTATTGCGCTCTCAATCCCAAGAACTTAATAGGATATCATCCTATGAAAGTGCCAAAGAAATTTGGAAAATTCTCGAAGTCACTCACGAGGAACCACTCAAGTCAAGGAGACCAAGATTAATATGTTACTCCATGACTACGAATTATTTTCCATGAAAGACGAGGAAACGATCACAAATATGTTGGATCGATTTTCGGCTATAACAAACGGTCTTGCATCTTTTGGAAAGCCTATATCGAGCATGACAAAGCTAAGAAAATTCGCGATCGTTGCCACGAGAATGGGATGCCACGGTCACCGCGATCATGGAATCCAAGGATCTCAATAAGCTCGAATTTAGTGCCCTCATCGGGTCACTCATCAACTATGAGATCGTTCTCAAGTCTAGAGGCACAAAACCAAAGCCTCGGGAAAGAGTAGTCGCATTCAATGTTGATAGCGACGTTGAGGAAGATGTTGCCGAAGATGAAGACGACGAGGAACTCGCTCTTTATGCCAAAAACTTTAGAAGGTACAAAAACCTAATTCAAAAGAGGCGAAGTTTTCTTGGTCGGGATGGCAAACCGGAGCAAAAGAAAAGTGGCTACACTCCTGTCAAGAAGTTCGACAATAATTGTCGAAAATGTGGTCATGCCGGTCATTATGCCAAAGAATGCCGAGGATCCTCTTCAAAACCGCAAATGGAAAGATTCAAAAAGAAGGAGGTTCTAATCGCTTCTTGGAGTGATGACGAGGAGGAGATAGAAAGATCTCTAGACGCAAACCTTGCATTCATGGCCCTCGACTCCGAAAGCAATATCGAGGTACCGGCACCAAGGAAAAACAAGTGGTACATTGATAGCGGATGCTCAAGGCACATGTGCGGCTCCGAGGACTTATTTGAAGACCTCGAATATCAAGATCAAGGACATGTGACCTTTGGAGATAACCAAAAGGGAAAAATCAAAGGAATCGGCAAAGTCGGTAAGGAACCTTCTCCTTCTATCAACAAAGTACTTTTTGTTGAAGGTTTGCATCATAATCTCCTTAGCGTTTCGCAACTTTGTGATGAAGGTTTTAAAATTCTATTTGAGCAAACGCATTGCACGGCATTTAGAAATAATAAAATTGCATTCATTGGCTTGAGATGCGGAAACATCTATATTGTTGATCTTAATGATAAGAGTTCATTCAATGAAAAATGCCTTATTACCTTGGATGACAATGCATATTTATGGCATCGAAAATTGGGGCATACTTCTCTACCCATTATCTCTATTTTATCTAGACACGACCTTGTTCGTGGATTGCCCAAACTCAAATTCGATAGAAAACATTTGTGTGAATCATGCATTAAAGGGAAACATACTCGAGAATCGTTTAAACCAAAATTTGAGGTTTCCACTAGTCGAGTTCTTGAACTCGTGCATATGGATTTGATCGGACCATCTAGACATGTTAGTTTAAATGGTAAACTTTATACTTTGGTTATTGTTGATGATTTCTCTCGATTTACTTGGGTTAGATTTTTAGCTCATAAAGATGATGCATTTTCCGAGTTTTCTAAATGGTGTCGCTTGGTATCAAATGAGAAAAACCTCTCCATAATTTCTATTCGCACCGACCACGGAGGTGAATTTGATTGCACCCCGTTTGAACTTTTATGCGATAAATACGGTATTAATCACAATTTTTCGGCTCCTAGAACGCCTCAACAAAATGGAGTTGTTGAAAGGAAAAGCCGATCTTTGGAAGAAATGTCGAGAACAATGCTTAATGAATACTCTCTTCCACGATACTTTTGGGCCGAAGCAATTTTTACGGCATGCTATGTGATTAACCGAGTTCACGTTCGTAGAACTCATCTTAAAACGCCTTATGAATTATGGAAGGGCAAAAAGCCTAATATTGCTTACTTTCATCCTTTTGGTTGCAATGTATTTATTTTGAACAATGGCAAGGATAACTTGGGCAAGTTTGATGCCAAATCCGACTCCGGAATTTTTCTTGGCTATTGTACGAATAGCAAAGCATATCGTGTGTATAATATTAGAACGAATAAAGTTGAAGAATCCATACACGTTAAATTCAATGATATGATCTCACCCCCGAGAAAGGTAGAATATTTTGATGATGCAGGTACCTTTCCGGATCCCTCACCCGAAGTGAAGAAAATTACTGAAATCGAAACGAACACAATCGTTGATTTACCGAAAGATTGGAGGCACATCAAGGACCATCCGAAGGATCTCGTGATCGGAAACATTGAAGACGGTGTTCAAACCCGAAGGAGGACCACCGAGTTTATGGCTCATTGTGCTTTTGTATCCGAAATAGTTCCCAAAAATATATCGGAAGCTCTCGATGATGAAAGTTGGGTAATGGCAATGCAAGAGGAGCTTGTGCAATTCAAGCACAATAATGTATGGAATTTAGTTCCCGCGCCTAAAGATAAAACAATTATCGGAACTAAATGGGTGCATAAAATCAAGAGTGACGAAGACGGCTATCCTATTCGAAATAAATCTCGTTTGGTCGCTCAAGGATATAATCAAGAAGAAGGTCTTGATTACGAAGAAAGTTTTGCTCCCGTGGCTCGACTCGAAGCCATTCGCTTGCTTTGTGCATTTGCCGCTCATAAGAAGATAAAGCTATTTCAAATGGATGTCAAAAGTGCATTCTTGAATGGTTTCATTCAAGAAGAAGTCTACGTCAAGCAACCTCCCGGTTTTGAAGACCATCACTTTCCGGATCATGTCTACAAGCTCAACAAGGCACTCTACGGGTTGAAACAAGCACCCCGAGCATGGTATGATCGTTTAAGTCAATTTCTAATAGCAAATGACTATAAAAGAGGCAAAGTCGATAATACCTTGTTTGTTAAAGTACTAAATGATGATATACTTGTTTGCCAAATTTACGTTGATGACATTGTTTTTGGAGCTACTAATGAATCCTTGTGCCAAGATTTCTCTAATCTTATGAAAGGAGAATTCGAAATGAGTATGATGGGAGAATTAACGTTCTTCCTCGGGCTTCAAATCAAACAATGCGAAGATGGAATTTTTATCCATCAAACGAAGTACTCAAACAACCTCCTCAAGAAATTCAATATGGAAAATAGCAAAGTGATATCTACGCCAATGTCGTCATCATTAAAGCTCGAGAAAGATGAAAATGGCAAATCCGTAGATCAAAAACTATATCGAGGTATGATCGGAACTTTGCTATATTTGACTGCATCTAGGCCAGATATAATATTTGCTACATGTCTATGTGCTCGATTCCAAGCTAATCCCAAGGAATCACATTTAATTGCTTGTAAACGCATTTTTCGTTATTTGAAAGGAACTATTGGACTAGGTCTATGGTATCCTTCTTGCTTGGATTTTAATTTAATTGCCTATAGTGACGCCGATTTCGGCGGATGCAAAATTGATAAAAAGAGTACTAGTGGTACATGTCATTTTATTGGATCTTGCTTAATATCTTGGGAAGTAAAAAGCAAACCGGCGTAGCATTGTCTGGTGAGGCCGAATATGTCATTTGCGAGGAGCGCCTGTGCTCAAGTGCTATGGATTAAAAATCAACTACGCGACTACGGCATTCATTTTGAAAATACCCCTATTTTATGTGATAACACTAGTGCTATTAATTTGAGCAAAAATCCTGTTTTGCACAATAACCAAGCATATAGATATCGGACATCACTTTTTACGTGATCATGTTCAAAAGAAAGATATCTGTTTAATTTTTGTCGGGACGAAGGATCAACTTGCTGACATCTTTACGAAACCTCTTCCCGAAGAATCTTTTAATTCCATTTGTTTACAACTTGGCATGGGACATATAGACAATTTTTGAAATAAGCTTCTACTCAAAACATCAAAATCGGTGAGTCAGATCAATCGCTAGCGCACGCTAACTTCATATTCTTAACGCGCGCTAAAATTTTATTTCGCTAGCGTACGCTAAACCTTTCCTTCTTGCGTACGCTAATTAAAGTTTCTTCGATTTTCACTGAACAGTCCAGTGAGCCTCTATTTTTTGCCTAACGTACGCTAACCTTATAAATCCTAGCGTACGCTAACTTAAAACTCGCTGACTATATATATGCCGTACAACCCTAAATCACAGCCCATTCCTTAACGCACGCAATCGACCTCCCTCTTGCAAAAACCCTAGACAGACATCCGATCCAATCTGCGATCTCCTCCCTCAAAATCTTCGATTCCCTTCGCTTTTCTCTTTCTCCGATCATGTCTAGCAAGAATCGAACTGCTATGGGCAAGCAATACAACAATTTGAAGCGTCCTCTAAACGCCCAATTCGATTCGGATCGATTCGTCTCAGCCACTGCTTCAAGAGTGTTCTTCGACATACTCCCTCAAGAACACATCACGGATTGCTACTTTTTCAATCTTCTAAGTCTCGAACGGGTAAACGTTAACATCTCCAATTTTTTCTCCTCACTCGGTATTTCTCGCTTCGTTGAATGCAAAAACCCTGTGTTTCCTGAGCTCGTCCGGGAATTCTATGCCAACCTTCACGTGGCCGAGAGTGAAGGTTCTTCAGCCCTTGTGCTAGGTAGCCTTGTCGGAGGAACCAAGGTGAAAGTTTCTTCCGATATCCTGTTTCAAATTTTTGGCTTGCCCAGAGATGGTTTGATTTGCACTGGAAAATCATTGGTCGACGATAATGAAATTGGTGAAATTGACGTGAAAGAATTTCTGAGCACGAAAGCCGTTATTGACATAACGGATGATTTTTTTGAGAACAACGACTTCGGAATCAACATTCGTTTGCTTTTGGTAGCCCTCACAAAATGTCTTATGCCAAAGGTTAATTCGCAGCATAAACTTGTAGGCGTGGACAAGCACGTGGTTTACCGCGTTCTAAATGACGATAAGGTTGACTTCTCCGACATCATCATTAGTTGGATGAAGGTGAAAGGAGATCTGTTCCGGTCGAAAAATTACGCCACTCGCTCTCGCAAGGCTGGAATACCTTATGGCTCTATCTTGTCGGCTATCTTTAGCTTCCATCAAGTGGACTTGTCGAAGGACAAGGCGGTCCCCTCTCCCTCGGGCATGAGATCTCGGACGCGTCACTTAAAGCAATGCATTACGTCGTACGATCAACGAGGCCGGATTCTCTTTCCGTACCTTCGCGATGATGACCAAGTTGAGAAAGGGTCACGGAAGCCCTCTGCCGAAGAAATGATCACTCGTCGGGACCTCACACCCTTCGAGAAATGCAAACTGGGAATTCATCAGAAACCTACTTGAAAGGCAAGCACCGATGCGAAATGTGGTGACGGAGGAAGAAGAGAGTGATCTCTTTGCTCGGATGCGGGGCATCGAGACTTCACACGCCGAGTTACGAGAGGACTTTCGGGCTCTGCGTTCGGAAGTCGAGATGTGCATTCGGAAGTCGGAAGTTCGTGGATATTATCCGAGTTCATACGCTACACTCACCCCTCGTTTCCCTTTCCTTCATCCTCCTCCGATCCTTAGACTTAATGATCTTTGATGTTTGATGTAGACACTTGTGTTCGAACAAGCTATATGTTTCGTTTGTCATGGAAAACTAATTGTATTCACTGCATTTTATTATTAATGAAATTCGCATTTCTTAATTTGGCATTTATTATGTACACGTATTTAATATCTCCTAGTATTGTTACTATCGTTGTTACCATCATTGTTGATTGCACCATTGAGTAATGGCAAAATTTAGTTAATGTTTATTAATAATGCAACAATTCGGGGAGTTCCTTTTGTTTGTCAAAAGGGGGAGAAAACTCCAAAAACGAAAACCGACTAACATATCGAACAAGTTTATCTTGATTCGAATCATTTCAAAACGTTTTTGCAGGTATTAATTAAATGTTTTGACATCATCAAAAAGGGGGAGATTGTTGACACAAAATGTATTTTGATGATGGTTACATACAAAACATTTAATTGAATCTATCTCGGCTCGATAATATTTTGAAGGGACACAATATGGCTAGCGCACGCTACGTATCATACCGTAGCACACGCTATCGAGACTCTCATACACAGCCCAGTCAAGTCAGCTGCAGCCTACTCAAGTCGCCTGAATCGCTAGCGCACGCAAGCTATTGAATGAAAGCGTACGCTAATAAACTATAGATAGCGCACGCTATACAACATACATAACGCACGCTATCGCAAGTCTCCAGAAGTCAGTGAAAGGAATTCAGAATTGGACGTTGCGCACGCTACAGACATATTCTTCGTACGCTAAAGTGAAGACTTAGCGCACGCTAATTTGCATATCTAGCGCACGCTACCGAAATAATGGTCAGTAGTCCAGTAGCCACTGGACTCACTTCGTCTAGGTCTCTACGTACGCTACACAAGGCAACGTACGTTATTGAAATAATTCAGTAGCGCACGCTAAAGTAAAGGTGCTAGCGCACGCTAAATGGAATATGCAGTTTACCGTTTGAAATTCAACCGTTGGAAGCAAGAGTCAATGCAGATCCGGAAAATCTGGAAATATTGGATTTAATTAATGCTAGCGCACGCTATGCATACTTGCTAGCGCACGCTAATCATGATTTAGCCGTTGGAAAAAGAGACGTTGGAGAGGAAATCGGATTTTGTCAAAGTCAAGATCGAAGACTAGTTGACCAAGACGATAGCGCACGCTACCATATCAGTACTAGCGCACGCTAAACACAGAATTTTACCGTTGCAACAGTCTTTGTGACCGTTCGGAGAACTCAAGTCAAAATTCGCTAACGCACGCTACAAGGATCTATTAGCGCACGCTAATAGTATATTTTTTCAGATTTTGAAGGCTGTCTCACTCCTATAAATACCCGAAGGACTTGGGTATCAAACACACAACTTCAAGCATTCAAGCATTCTAGCATACAAGCAATCAAAGCATTCTTGAGCTCAGATTTACATATTTTGTTGTATTACAAGTTGTGAGAAAAGTAAGATACAAGAGCGATTTCAATTGTATTATACATTATTCCTTGTATTCTTTCATTTGGTTGTAAGTGTTGCATCACTTACACTTGAGCGAAAAAGAAACGAATCAAGAGTCACTAATCCGGTGTTATTAGGATCTTTGATCCGGCATTATTAGGATTATACTCCCATATTCGTATAGTGAGGATTATCTAGTTCCTATAGAACACTAGATAAACAATTATTCATATTGAGGGAAAGGTTGAGCTTGGACCGATAGAAGACAAGCGGATTGTAACGGTTGTGAACTCGGACCGATAGAAGACGAGTTAAGGTTGTGGTTTTTTCTTTAGCCAATAGAAAAAGAAAGTCGGAGAGAGGACGTAGGCAAGTTGCCGAACCTCTATAAATTCTTGAGTCTTTATTTTCCGCATTATTTTCTTTTTACTCGCAAGAAATTTCGGTATTCCGCATCACCACTATTCAACCCCCCTTCTAGTGGTGAATTTATCTCTTCAAAGTGCGGAAAATAAATCGACACACGGATTTATAGAGGTTCGGACAAACATACCTACATCCTTTCTCATTATCTTTTTCTATAGGCTTAAGATATAAACCTCTGCAGCTCTCTTCTATCGGTCGAGGGATTACCGTTACAAGCTCGTCTTCTATCGGTCCAAGTAAAGCGTTCAATCTCTCTTTTATCTGTAACACCTCCAAGCCATTCAGGGCATATTACAGCGCCGTGGACCCCACACTGTGGAATCCACCAGGCTAACGTACCAAACAAGACATTCGACAATGACAAACCATCGTAAATAAAACGACAAGCTAAATAAAAGACTATAACTGACAAATAAAATTCTGACATCAAATCCATTTCCCCAAAACGGGAACACAACATTAACAAATTCAAACCGGAAGTACTCGAGTACTTAAACCAATTTTATAATACAGAATCCCAAAATCAGACATCAATAATAATTGACAGACAAAACAACAATAATCAACTTCTGGACAATATCATGCTTGCCCATCATCCTCATACGGCTCGGGTGATCGCTTGTCCCCACGATCAATACCTGAAATACAAAAAGTATTTCCCCCATTTAAGGGGTTAGCGACAACTGCTAGTGCAAGTACAATCCATTTGAACTACATTCTAATCAGATGAATATATGCGCCAAAAAGTCATTTTAGAAAACATTTTATATTCCGGAATATTTACGATGCACAAGCACAAAGCACATTTTCTCCAACCAAAACAATTCAAAATTAACCTTGGTACGTGACTCACGGCCACCGTACCCCGCAGAGCCCCGTCGGACATCCCTGGGTGGTTAATCACAGTTCGTGATACGCACACACACGGCAATACGTATCCCTAGAGGCCCCGTCGGACCGTCCCTAGGTGAACATACACATATCCATCCACAACAGCCACGAATAGCCACAATTCAAATACTAGAACATATAAACAAATGTAAAGTACTTGCCTTTGTGACATCTTCGAAGAATCGGAAGTGAAAAATGACTACAGATGATCCGAATGGAAAACGACAGTTCCTAAACGAAGAATTAGCATAACTCAGTCCCAACGGACATCAATAATCGAAAGGAATACTCCCAAAACCCCAATTACAAATCACGACAATAGACGTTCAATCGATACGGGCGAGGGTTTACGCAAAATCTCCCCGTATTGATAATTCACGGATTAAAATCAAGGAAAATGGATTGGGAATCACCCAATAATCACAATCGGTAAGGAATATCATAACATAGTTGAACAATTCGGAACTAATCCCTAGAATGCGGAAAAAACCCAAAATTAATCAAAATTAGGGTTCCTGAGAAATTACCTTGGATTCGACTGATGGAAGATGATAATGTTGTAGATAAATCTCTCTTGGTACACAATAGTAAATCTCTAGAGGAAATCCACGGATTGCTCTGTAAAAATCGCTCCAAAGGCACTCAAGAACACTCACGTCGCGAGAAGGGTTGAAGAAGAATGAAAAGAAACTGACTGAGGTTAAGTTAGGTTTAAAAACGCTGACAGCGCGTTACGTACGTTAACACAAGCTGTTAACGTACGTTATGATGGTTACGTACATAACCCAATACTGGTTAAAGTACGTAACCAAATGTCTGTACTGAATTGTGAAGGGTCATAACATACGTTATGGATCATGCATAACGTACGTTATGCACGTAACAGACCCCAGTTCTGAACACCAATTCTGCACAGTCGATTCGACGACGAACTAGAACACGAGGATATAATCAAAAGTGTAAATACGAGGTATTCATAACAACGAAGCTGAGTGCTCGAAAGTAAATGCACTTCCAACTACCGAGGAATCCAAAATACGACAAGGAGAAGAATTTCCCTAAATTTATAGGAAATTACAAAAATGGCCCAAGTGCCCGAAAATCACGAAACGAGGTCCGATTTACAAACCGAAAGTTTCAACATGACCAACTCAACCATACGAACTTGTACAAGCCAAGAAACAACGAAAACGAACGAGTTTTACGAGAATCGAATGTTCATACGGCAAAACATGTCATAAAATGAAATTACGAGAAAACATCACCAAAACTCGTCCAAATGGAAAAACTCCAAGAATAAAATAGATTCAAATATCGAAACGGCTACAAGCGAGTCAATAAAAAATATACATACACAAAAAATGGAAACTGCTAAAAATGGAAAATTACGGATATTACATTCTCCCCCTCTAAAATAAAGTTTCGTCCCGAAACTTAAGAATCAAAAAGCTCGGGGTGTCTCGAACGCATATCCTCCTCTAACTCCCAAGTCGCTTCTTCTACTCCGTGTCTCGACCATTGCACCTTAACCAAAGGAATGGTTTTGTGCCTTAACTGTTTGTCTCGACGCTCCAAAATCTTAACGGGCCTCTCCTCAAACGTAACATCCTTCTCGATCTCCACGTCTCCAAAATCAATAATATGGGACGGGTCCGGAACATACTTCCTCAGCTGGGAGACGTGAAATACGCTATGAACATGACTCAACGACGGAGGCAAAGCTAAACGGTATGCCAACTCACCGACTCTCTCCAATATCTCGAAGGGCCCAATATACCTCGGACTGAGCTTCCCCTTTTTCCCAAAATGGAAAACTCCCTTCGTCGGGGATACCCTCAACAGAACATTATATCCCACCTCGAACTCCAAGGGTCGACGCCTAACATCCGCATAAGACTTTTGTCGACTCTGAGCAGCCAACATTCTCTTTCTAATCAATTCAACTTTCTCCCTCGTCTCTAACACAAGGTCTGGCTCGGTACCAACTAGATCGGATGGCTCATCCCAACATATCGGCGATCGGCAACGTCGTCCATAAAGTGCCTCATATGGTGCCATCTTAATCTATGCGTGCCAGCTATTATTATAAGTAAACTCAATCAAGGCCAGATGTTCCTCCCAGTCACTACTCCAGTCTAACGCACACGCGCGCAACAAATCCTCGAACGTCTGAATAGTACGTTCGGACTGCCCATCGGTCTGGGGATGGAACGAAGTGCTCAAATGTAACTGTGTCCCCAATGCCTTATGTACCGCCTGCCAAAAATGTGATACAAATCGGCCATCTCTGTCTGAAATAATGGTCCTCGGTGTACCATGAAGTCTCACTATCTGCGCGATAAAAATACGAGCCAACTTTTCTGGACCCCAGGTATCCTTGATGCCCAGAAAATGCGCCGACTTAGTCAGTCGGTCTACAATCACCCACACTATATTCATACCAGTCTTCGTCCTCGGCAAACCCGTGACAAAATCCATAGAGATATCCTCCCACTTCCACTCTGGGACGGAAAGTGGTTTCAATAACCCGGCTGGCCGCTGATGCTCAATCTTGACTTGTTGACAAGTCAAACACTTAGCCACAAACTGAACTACCTCATTCTTCATGTCGTTCCACCAGAAATTCTTCCTCAAATCTTTATACATTTTACTCAAGCCCGGATGGACTGAGTAAGGTGACGCATGAGCCTCTCGCATAATACTCCGTCTCAATTCCGAGTTGTTCGGAAAACACAACCGGCCTCGGAATCTCAACACTCCGTCCTCATGAATAACGAATCCCGGGGCTTTCCCTTTCCCTACACTCTCTCGAAGCTGATTAAATATCGGGTCCTCCAACTGTCCCGATTTAATGTCATCGACCAGAGATGAAGAAATCTCAAGAGTACGCAACTGCCCGGAACTCTCTGGAAGCACAATCTCAATGTTCAACCTCATAAACTCTCGCTGAAGTCCCGACTGGGCCGTAAGTAACTCAAGCGCCCGAAGCGATACCGATTTCCGGCTCAAGGCATCTGCTACCACATTAGCCTTGCCCGGATGATAAAGGATCTCGAGATCGTAATCCTTAATCAATTCCAACCATCTCCTCTGTCTCATATTAAGCTCCTTCGGCGTGAAAATGTACTCCAGGCTCTTGTGATCGGTGAAAATCTGACACGACGAGCCATACAAGTAATGAAGCCAAATCTTCAATGCAAATACAACTGCGGCCAACTCAAGATCGTGCGTAGGGTAATTCAACTCGTATGGTTTCAACTGACGGGAAGCATAGGCAATCGTCCTCCCGTGCTGCATAAGTACGCATCCGAGCCCTTGGCCCGAAGCATCACTATAAACTGAGAAACCATCATTACCACTCGGTAAAGCCAAAACAGGAGCGGTCGTCAACCACTTCTTCAACTCCTCAAAACTATTATGCCTCTCATTGGTCCACACAAACTTCTCTGACTTCTGTAACAACTGAGTCAGCGGTCGAGCGAGCTTAGAGAACCCCTCGACGAATCTACGGTAATACCCAGCTAATCCCAGAAAACTGCGGACCTCCTTCACGTTCTTGGGTGGCGCCCAATCCAACACTGCCTCTACCTTATGTGGGTCCACACGAACACCCTCGGCCGAGATCACATGACCGAGAAACATTACCTCCCGCAACCAAAACTCGCATTTTGAGAACTTCGCAAAAAGATGCTGAGTTCTCAAAATATCTAACACGATATGCAAATGACGGGCGTGCTCCTCCTCGCTCCTCGAGTAAATCAGGATGTCATCGATAAAAACGACTACACACTTATCAAGGTACTCGATAAAGACTTTGTTCATAAGCTGCATGAACACGGATGGAGCGTTAGTTAGCCCAAAAGGCATAACCACGAACTCGTAGTGTCCGTATCTCGTTCGAAAGGCCGTCTTCGGAACATCGATATCCTTCACTCGGAGCTGATAATACCCGATCTCAAATCAATCTTCGAAAACACGATTGCCCCTTGCAACTGATCAAACAAATCATCAATCCTCGGGAGCGGATACTTGTTTTTGATGGTCACTTTATTCAACTCTCGGTAGTCGATACACAAACGAAGTGACCCATCCTTCTTCTTTACAAATAGGACAGGTGCGCCCCAAGGCGAAGCGCTCGGTCGAATATATCCCATGTCTAGCAACTCTCCCAATTGTTTCTTCAGGTCCAGCATCTCGGCGGGCGCCATACGGTATGGCGTCTTAGAGATCGGTGTTGCACCCGGCTCTAAATCGACGGTAAACTCAACTTCTCGGTCCGGCGGCAAACCCGGCAACTCATCAGGAAAGACATCAGGATACTCACACACTACCGGAATAGACGAGAGCTCGACTCCCCCTTCTTCCGATCTCAAGGCGTAACACCAATAACCCGTGCAACCTCCCCGAAGAAGTCTCACCGCCCTCAAGGCGCTGATCAGTAATCTCTGGCTACTCCGCTTACGCCCCACAAAAGAATGCTCGGTACCATCATAGGCTAACATCGAAACAGTCCTCGTTCTATAATTCATGATCGCCCCATGACGGCCCAGCCAATCCTCACCCAGAATCAGATCTTCATCTCTAATATCTACCGCAATCAGATTGGAAGGCCAAACCCTCCCCGCGATACTCACTGGAAAATCCCTAATCTCACGATCCCCCACGATGCTATCCCCACTAGGCAGTTTAACAACAAATGGTTCACACGCAACCAAGCAATCAATATGCAGACGATGCACACAATCCATAGATATGAAAGAATGCGTAGCACCAGAATCGAATAATATGGAAATAGGATGGTCAAGGATGTGAACGGTACCTGTAGCCACCGTCGCGTCTGGGTCTCCTGCTCGTCTCATCTCATAAACCCGGGGCGGAACAGACCCCGAACTAGAAGCTCCCCCTCTAGAAGGTTGTCCACGTCCTTGACCTCTACCAAAACTCTGCTGCAGCTGAGGAACTGTCGGTGCCTGATTAACACTCGGCTCCCCCGCTGCTGGGGCTGATATCTGAGTAACTGGAGCTCGAGCTGCATCTGTACAGAACTTAGCACGATGACCCATCCGACCACAAGCAAGACACTGAATCGGAGGCCTATCACACTCACTCATCATATGGCCCGGACGACTACAGTTGAAGCACGTAGGACCACGAACGGAACCAGTAGGAGCAGACCTAGAACCATTTCCTCGCCCAACTGACGGCGACTGACTCCCGAAGACTCGCGAACCAGACTGAGCCTTCGGATACCCTCCAGACTTGCCTCCCGAAAACTGACCGGAGGTCTTCTGCTTCTTTCCTTCGGTTGCCGTCTCTGTCGCAGAAAACGACATCTCATAAGCCAACGCTTTATTCTGATAATCTTTCAAATTCGTGCACCCCAGACCAGACATGTAGTGGCGCACCCTCGGTTTCATCCGCATATCAAAGTGGCGGATCTTATCAAGCTCATCTCGGACTTGGTTTATCACATAATGCAGCTGTTGATTGTAGTCTTTGAAAGCTTGAGATATAGGAACATCTTGGGGCTTAGCCTCAAAGAAGGCTCAGATTCTCCCCTCTTTCACTGGCCAAGGACAAAATTCATCTTCCATCAGGTCCCCAAACTCTGCCGACGTGGCTGCCCAGTCGCGCGGTATCACCGCTTGCCACCACGTTGCTGCCTCTTTGGCGAAGAAGTACTGAGCGGTGGGTACCTTCCTCTCCTCAGAGCAGTTAGCAGCCTCGAATACCTTCTCCATCTCAAATAGCCAATTCTCCCAACCAGAGGGGTCGGAAGCACCATCAAACTGCGGAGGACGCATACGAATCACGTCCTGAAGCAACTTATCATTGCCGGATCCAGTAGGCATAATCGGGTTGGCATTAGCTTGGCCGACTAGAACGGCCTGAGTCAGTAGCGTCATATGGTTCGCTACTTGTTGCAGAATGTTGGCCACTCCAACATTCTCATATGCATTACCGGAACTAGCAGATTGGTCCTGCTGTCCTCCGGAACTAGGGGGAATACTGTTCGACAAAGATAACATCGCCGAATCAGTTCCCGAGTGATCGGACATGGCCGCTGTAACACCCCAAACTAGGCTGATATTACAGTGCCGTGGACCCCGAATGGGACCCACCAGGCGAATGAAAAAGGATGAATTACACAGGGTAAATGTAGTACCGAACCACATTACAACATTAATTACTCCAATTAGGAGTTTCATACAACACACCCAGGATAAAATAGAATACATGTGTATCTTATGTGACGATAAAATACACAACACTGAATGAAACGAGTATTCAAACGGAATGTCTGCAGCGGAATAAATAAGGGAAACATAAATGACTGAATAAGTGACTGAACAGACTGGGGCCCCATTCTAGTATCATTGGGACTCCTCGCCGTCAACGTGCTCTCCCTGTGCCTTTGCCTTGCCATGACCTGAGAAACAAATATCCCCAAACGGGGTCAGTTATACAGAACAACAATCCGCCCTGTGCCTTACGCTGAAGAGGGGTATCGTAGTACGCCCGTAGTGTTCTGTGCAAGTGTACAAGACGAATGACCGGACACACCCGTCCTTGTACCTAATTATTCTCACGGAGGTAATCTGTTACCGTGTGCACAGTCCAATGTATCACTCCCAATACATGGCCATAACGTGCCCGACTAAAAATTCCACACATCCGCACCCGGCCACGCAATATGAACCTAGAAGGTCATATGAACAAGAATGACCGTACTGAATATCAATGAATAAATATTAATCTGTCAAAGTCAAGAATGACTCACCGAGATGAGAGTAATAATGAAGTGATTGATAGTTTCAATGGAATGATTGGAACCGCCGTTCCCGTTAATGAAGTGATTATTCAACAATTACAAGTCTCAATATGATTAATACAATGATGAATGAGTTATGATTATGAATGATCAACAACAAAAGGAATGAATATCCTTTTAACCGAGTAAGAATTAACTTACACAATACCGGTGACAATTATCCTTCCACGAACGACGTCCTAATTGAGATATCGGTCGCTCGAACAACCTTGAATTATACAATATCCAACAACCCGTTCAATATACGAATCAAACACGAATATAACGAACTCAAAACGTCGATACGATTAAACTAAATTCATTGGGGCATTATATCGAATACGTTGTGGCCAAACTCCGATTGTTTACAATCAAACCTCAATATACCAATATCAAATCCCCCAAGAAGTGTTTTAAACCAACAAAACATCTCCAATAAGATCAATGATCCGTTATGAATATCCAAAAACGTATATATAACAACAATTAGTCGAAAATCCCCAACTCCAACTCGATATTCAAGGTGTTCTTGAATAATTCCTCAATAATCCAATGAATCCTTATACAAACTCATAATCATATACATATCCCTTCATATAACATGATTATAACGTCCAAAACATCATAACTCAACACAAAAGTCGAAATCCAAGGTGTTGAAGAATATTACCTTTGAAGATCCAAGTATTTTAATCCGAAGAACACGCGTTAGATTGATTATCCGGGCTTCACGATCAAAAGGAGATGAAGAAAATCAAACAATCAAATTATTTGTGAAGGAAAAACCCTCCCTCAAGCTCTCTCTCTCGGTTGTAGGTGAAGAAAAGGGGAAGAAATGAGTTGAAATGCTCAAAAAATAAATTTATAGGGGTTGACTACCCTGCCGGACACGGCCCGTGCCGATCGGCACGGTCGTGTCGCACAGCTGGCTGACAGGGACTCGACCGTGTCCTGCTTGACATGGTCGCGGTGCGGAGGGCCTTCTGATAGTGACCCGTCCGACAGCGACTCGGCATGACTCGACCGTGTCCTGGGACACGGTCGGGCGTGTGGGCAGTCGGATTTGGCTTATCCGGAAGAGTTCGACTCGGCTGTGCCAAACGACACGGTCGAGTCCTGTGGGCAGATACTTCGGCATTTCCGGACGAGTACGGCACGGGCCGTGTCGGACGACACGACCGAGTCCGTCGGCGTGATCGCCAAAAGTCAAAAATGAGCGGGTGAGCTAAATCGACCATAACTCTCTCGTCCGGACTCCGATTGACTCACCGTTTGAACCATTGGAAAGCTAACTCGATGCTCTATAATATTGCAAAGATTTAGAATTTTTGGAGTTACCAAAAATTAATGGTGATCTAACAAAGTCGAACTCATATGAGGAAAGTTGAAACAATGAACAATAACGATACACAACTCGAAGTTTTTCCGAACGGTGAACACGGTGAATGAACATGATTGATGAATGATTATAATTGAGTGAAAATACACGGAGTGACAATTACAGACTGATAATTACTGAATGAAAATGAATGAATTACAACCGGGTATTACATACACCCCCCCCTTAAAAGAGTTTCGTCCCCGAAACTAAGGGTCAAACAACTCGGGATAACTCTCCCGCATACTATCCTCGGTTTCCCAAGTAGCCTCTTTGACTCCGTGTCTGGACCACTGAATCTTGACCAAAGGAATCGACTTATTTCTCAACTGTTTAATTCGCCGCTCTAAGACTCGTATAGGACGCTCCTCATATGAATGGTCGTCGGCGATCTCGATTTCGTCGAACTGCAGTATGTGACTCGGGTCGGCAACATACTTTCGCTACTGAGAGACATGAAACACATTATGAATTCGGCTCAAAGCCGGAGGTAAAGCCAATCGATAAGCTAACTCGCCTACTCGATCCAAAACTTCAAACGGTCCAATGAATCTCGGACTCAACTTCCCCCGTTTTCCGAAACGGAAAATACCTCGACTCGGGGATACCTTGACCAAAACGTGGTCACCCGTCTCGAACTCTAGTGGTCGATGACGATTATCTGCATATGATTTCTGTCGACTCTGAGCTGTCAACATACGACTCTTGATCAAAGCTACCTTCTCCCGGGCGGCTATAAGCATATCGGGCTCGGTGCCGATTGATTCTGACAAGTCATCCCAACACAAAGGAGATCGACAACGACGACCGTACAAGGCCTCGTAAGGTGCCATCTTAATGGAAGCATGCCAACTATTATTATACGTGAACTCGATCAACGGTAGTTGGGCTTCCCAATCGTCCTTCCAATCGAGGACGCAAGCTCTCAACATGTCCTCTAATGTCTGAATAGTCCTCTCTGATTGTCCGTCGACCGAGGATGAAAGGCGTCTTGAGATTAAGCTGAGTTCCCATAGCACGATGAACTGATTTCCAAAAATGTGACACAAACCGTCCGTCACGATCGGAAACGATACTCTTAGGAGTACCGTGCAGTCTTACTATCTCCTTGATGAATAACTGGGCCAGTCTCTCAGGACCCCACGTATCCTTGATCTCAAGGAAATGAGCTGATTTAGTTAAGCGGTCCACAATCACCCAGATCGTATTCATGCCACGACGACTCGTCGGCAAGCTCGTGATGAAATCCATAGAAATGTCTTCCCACTTCCATTCGGGAATAGGAAGAGGTTTCAGCATACCCGCCGGTCGCTGATGTTCAATCTTAACTTGTTGACAGGTTACGCATCTCGAAACAAATTCTGCGACTTCTCGCTTCATATTACTCCACCAGTAATTTTGTTTCAAGTCTTTATACATCTTGCTAGACCCCGGGTGAACAGAATAAGGGGTAGCATGAGCTTCTCTCAAAATCGAGTTTTTCAACTCGTCATTCGCCGGTACGCACAACCGGTTCTTAAACCTCAAAAGTCCATCCTCGTGGACCATGAATCCAGGGGCTTTCCCCTGAGCCACATCCTCACGGATGCGCAACAATGAAGGGTCTGAACTCTGATTATCTCTGATTACCTCCTCAAGTGACGATGAAATCTCTAACATACAAAGTTGTCCCTGAATTCGCTGAAGCCAGACCTCGATCTCGGGTCGAAGGAATTCCTGCTGAAGCTCCTTCTGAATTGTTAAACGAGCAAGCATCTGCTCCTGAACGGACTTACGACTCAAGGCGTCGGCGACAACGTTCGCCTTGCCCGGGTGGTAAAGGATCTCAATATCATAATCCTTGATTAGTTCTAACCACCGCCTCTGTCGCATATTTAACTCCTTCTGAGTAAATATATACTTTAAACTTTTATGATCGGTGAAAATCTGACAGGTGACGCCATATAGGTAATGACGCCAGATTTTCAAAGCGAACACCACGGCTGCTAGCTCCAGATCGTGAGTCGGATAATTAACCTCGTAAGGTCTCAATTGCCGTGAAGCATAAGCAATAACCTTCCCATTCTGCATGAGTACACATCCGAGACCCTGTCTGGACGCATCACTATAAACCACAAATCCCTCCTTGCCCTGCGGTAAGGAAAGTACAGGTGCTGACATTAACCGGCTCTTGAGTTCCTCAAAACTCCGTTGACACGCGTCGGACCACGTGTATCTCTTATCCTTCCGCAAAAGGTTCGTCAAGGGTTGAGCGATTTTAGAAAATCCCTCCACAAATCGCCGATAATAGCCCGCTAATCCGAGAAAACTTCGGATCTCCTTAACATTCTTCGGAGGTAACCAGTCTCGGATAGCCTCCGTCTTCTGAGGGTCGACACGAACTCTGTCCGATGAAATTACATGTCCGAGAAAAGTCACTTCGGGCATCCAGAACTCACATTTGGAAAACTTTCCATAGAGTTGCTCTCGTCTCAACACGTCGAGAACCTGATGAAGATGAATCTCGTGTTCCTCTCGGTTACGAGAATAAATCAAAATGTCATCGATGAAGACAACAACAAACCGATCCAAAAAGTCGATGAAGACCCGATTCATTAGCTCCATGAATACCGCAGGTGCATTAGTTAGCCCGAACGGCATAACTACGAACTCATAATGACCATAGCGTGTTCGAAACGCCGTCCTCGCGATATCCGACTCTCGAATCCGCAGCTGATGATATCCAGATCTTAAGTCGATCTTGGAAAATACTGAAGCTCCCTGAAGTTGATCCAAAAGGTCATCGATACGGGGTAAAGGATACTTATTCTTGATCGTCACCCGGTTCAATTCCCGGTAATCAATACACAAGCGAAAAGAACCATCCTTCTTTTTGACAAACAGCACTGGTGCTCCCCACGGGGACGCACTAGGTCGGATATAACCTTTCTCGAACAATTCCTCAAGTTGATTCTTCAACTCCTGCATTTCGGTCGGGGCCATCCGGTACGGTGCCTTCGATATCGGAGACGTATCAGGCTCCAACTCAATCGTGAATTCCACATCTCTCTGTGGAGGCAAACCAGGTAACTCGTCTGGAAAAACATCGGCATATTCCCTTACTACCGGAATATCCGTCAACATTATTGGTGACTTCTCGGTTTTGGTCATATAGCACCAATAACCAACACATCCCTGATTGAGTAACCTCACTGCTTTCACCAAATTAATGACCTTACCAGAACAACCGGGATTACCTCCCTGAAACACACATTCGACCCCATCGTCTGAAATGATAGTGATCATACGCTTACGGACACTAATGATGGCATCATGACGATCCATCCAATCAATACCCAAGATGACGTCGTCTCTCGGCAAATCTACCACGATAAGGTCCGCTGGCCATACACGACCATGGCCCAGATCGGACAATCCACGAATCTCCCGACACGATAATTCGTCTACCATCGGGTAGACCAATGACATAAGGCTCACAACTAGTAGCACTACCCAGTAGTCTACTCAAACATGACTTCGGAAATGAATGAATGCGATGCACCGGTATCAAAAGGGTACACACGAGTTGAGATAGAATATCGAGTGTACACGAGATCATTCGGGCCTCGGGATCATCGTTCTTCTTCATCTCATAAATCCGGGGTTTGCTAGTCCGGCAGGACGCTCCGTCTGCGACTATAGTCTCCACCTTTAGTCGCTCTGTCGTTTTAAACGCAGCCGAGTGGCCTGATTCTCAACGAGCGATCGCCGGGGCTTGAGATGACGCTGGAGTAGGTTTGGAGTCCCTACGGCAAAAACGGGCCTTATGCCCAACAATTCCACAGTTATGACACGTGACAGACTGTCTCGGACACTTGGTGCTGACATGACCAAGATCCCCACAGTTATAACAGGTGATGGCCGAACTGGCCGCTCGTGACTGAGATTCCGCGGGTTTAGACGTCACAGGAGGTCACTCAGAAAAAGCAGAGCCAACACGAGGTTTCTTGAATATTGTCTGACCGCCTTCAGACTGATTACGATTCTTCGATTTCTTGCTAGCAGACGAAGGTTGCTGCTTAGCAATTTCTTTAGCAGTAAGCTCATAGGTAAGAGCTTTCTCAATGAATTCGGCCAACGTGGTGCAATTATGATTAAGCAATTGTAATCTCATACGGGATTTCAGCCTCTTGCTGAAATACTTAATCTTATCCGCCTCGGAATGAATGATAGATGAGGCGAACGGAAGAAGTTCCTGAAATTTCTCGGCAATGGCGAGAACATCCTCGTCTGTTGAGGGGTCGGGGGTGAGTAATTCGACAGCTTGGCCTCTCTGAGTGGGGCCGGATAATATCTCTCCATCATGAGAGTCTTGAACTGCTCCCAAGTACATGATCCTTCGGTGGGCTTCAACGACAACCACCAAGAATGTGCGCTCTTACCTAGGTAGTAAGCCGCAACAGAAACTTTGTGTCCTTCGGGACACTCTACCATAGCAAACAACTTCTCGAAATGCTCGAGCCAATGAATTATATCCGGCGGCTCAGACGAGGCCCTCAAAAGTAGGTGGCCTGCGCGAGAGATGTCGCCGATGATATTGCTCACATTCCTCTCTTGCCTCGAGGTGGCGGCGGAGGAGCTGTTGATTTTGATTGGTGAGTTATGCATCGTCTGCATCATTTGTGTCATCCGGGTCATTTGGGCCATCATGCCTGCATAAAGCGAGTGGGTCCACCCGAACACCTTCCGGCGAGCGGTGTCCCGAGTACGACTCCCTGATAGAGAATGATCACGTCCAGGTGAATGAGTAGCAGCGTCGCTGCTAGATGAATTTGCATTATTCCTCGCATTCGCACGTGTATTCACACGAGCTCTCGAGATTCGGCCCGCTCCACGGCCTCGTCCTCAACGTCCTCTTCTTGCCCTTTCCATACTGAAGGAGGAAAGTCGCATAATGATTACATTTCCCGCATAATTATCACATTATGATTATGTCATGAGATGATGAAAATGAGTATACATGTTCTAACTTAGTGATTATATGAATGATTTACTGAAGGGACATGATTATCTGATAAAATTCTTGAAATGATTATCTTGAATAACTTAATAAGATTGATAATATGGTCATCCAGGTCGACAACTGAGTAATGAAATGAATTGAGTGATTAATGAGTTAATATGATCGTCCTGATCATTAACTGAGTATTGAAATTAATTAAGTGATTAATGAGTTAATATGATCGTCCTGATCACAATGAATGATGATGTTTGAGGATTGTTAATTGATGAATGATGAATGAATGACTATTGCCAGAAATTATACCATGGCGTTAGAAATCTTCAGCTTCTTTGGTGCGATTGGCTCGGCATTTGCACAGGTCACACGTGACACGAAAGTCCAATGATACTAGTCTGATGACGATGACTTCAAATGAGACATGACTCGGAAGGTAGTATTCAAAACCACGCTCCGATACCAACTCTGTAACACCCCAAACTAGGCGGATATTACGGTCTGTGGACCCATTTGGGACCCACCGTGCGAATGAAAAGGATGAATTACGGGGTAAATGTAGTACCGAACCACATTACAACATCAATTACTCCGATTAGGAGTTTCATACAACACACCCAGGATAAAATAGAATACATGTGTATCTTATGTGACGATAAAATACACAACACTGAATGAAACGAGTATTCAAACGGAATGTCTGCAGCGGAATAAATAAGGGAAACATAAATGACTGAATAAGTGACTGAACAGACTGGGGCCCCCTTCTAGTATCATTGGGACTCCTCGCCGTCAACGTGCTCTCCCTGTGCCTTTGCCTTGCCATGACCTGAGAAACAAATATCCCCAAACGGGGTCAGTTATACAGAACAACAATCCTCAAGGGTTGAAAATACACAATCATGATATATATCTGAAGTTATGAATTATCCTTAGTTATGAATTACGCTGAAGAGGGGTATCATAGTACGCCCGTAGTGTTCTGTGCAAGTGTACAAGACGAATGACCGGACACACCCGTCCTTGTACCTAATTAGTCTCACGGAGGTAATCTGACCGTGTGCACACCCAATGTATCACTCCAAATACATGGGAATAACGTGCCCGACTAAAAATTCCTCACATCCGCTCCCGGCCTCGCATTATGAACCCAGAAGGTCATATGAACAAGAATGTCCGTTCTGAATATCAATGAATAAATATTAATCATCAAAGTCAAGAATGACTCACCGAGATGAGAGTAATTATGAAGTGATTGATAGTTTCAATGGAATGATTGGAACCGCCGTTCCTGTTATTGAAGTGATTATTCAACAATTACAAGTCTCAATATGATTAATACAATGATGAATGAGTTATGATTATGAATGATCAACAACAAAAGGAATGAATATCCTTTTAACCGAGTAAGAATTAACTTACACAATACCGGTGACAATTATCCTTCCACGAACGACGTCCTAATTGAGATATCGGTCGCTCGAACAACCTTGAATTATACAATATCCAACAACCCGTTCAATATACGAATCAAACACGAATATAACGAACTCAAAACGTCGATACGATTAAACTAAATTCATTGGGGCATTATATCGAATACGTTGTGGCCAAACTCCGATTGTTTACAATCAAACCTCAATATACAAATATCAAATACCCTAAGAAGTGTTTTAAACCAACAAAACATCTCCAATACGATCAATGATCCGTTATGAATATCCAAAAACGTGATTATAACAACAATTAGTCGAAAATCCCCAACTCCAACTCGATATTCAAGGTGTTCTTGAATAATTCCTCAATAATCCAATGAATCCTTATACAAACTCATAATCATATACATATCCCTTCATATAACATGATTATAACGTCCAAACATCATAACTCAACACAAAAGTCGAAATCCAAGGTGTTGAAGAATATTACCTTTGAAGATCCAAGTATTTTAATCCGAAGAACACGCGTTAGATTGATTATCCGGGCTTCACGATCGAAAGGAGATGAAGAAAATCAAACACTCAAATGATTTGTGAAGGAAAAACCCTCCCTCAAGCTCTCTCTCTCGGTTGTAGGTGAAGAAAAGGGGAAGAAATGAGCTGAAATGCTCAAAAAATGAATTTATAGGGGTTGACTACCCTGCCGGACACGGCCCGTGCCGATCGGCACGGTCGTGTCGCACAGCTGGCCGACAGGGACTCGACCGTGTCCTGCTTGACACGGTCGCGGCGCGGAGGGCCTTCCGATAGTGACCCGTCCGACAGCGACTCGGCATGACTCGACCGTGTCCTGGGACACGGTCGGGCGTGTGGGCAGTCGGATTTGGCTTATCCGGAAGAGTTCGACTCGGCCGTGCCAAACGACACGGTCGAGTCCTGTGGGCAGATACTTCGGCATTTCCGGACGAGTACGGCACGGGCCGTGTCGGACGACACGACCGAGTCCGGTCGGCAGTGATCGGCCAAAAGCTGAAAAATGAGCGGGTGAGCTAAAACGACCATAACTCTCTCGTCGGGACTCCGATTGACTCACTGTTTGAACCATTGGAAAGCTAACTCGATGCTCTATAATATTGCAAAGATTTAGAATTTTTGGAGTTACCAAAAATTAATGGTGATCTAACAAAGTCGAACTCATATGAGGAAAGTTGAAACAATGAACAATAACGATACACAACTCGAAGTTTTTCCGAACGGTGAACACGGTGAATGAACATGATTGATGAATGATTATAATTGAGTGAAAATACACTGAGTGAAAATTACAGACTGATAATTACTGAATGAAAATGAATGAATTACAACCGGGTATTACAGCCGCCCCACCGGCTGCGCCACGTCCCCTACCGCGTCTGCGACCGCGTCCGCGTCCTCTACCAGCAGGATTTCTGAAGAAGTAACGGGTAAGTACAATTCAAACACAAAACACAACAAGATACTAAGACAGGAATAGAACAGAACAGCGAAACGAATCAAGTTAGGGAAAACTTACGAGCACCGGCGTACTGAGATGATGGCATAGCAGTGATACTGTCCCAAAAACGACACTTAACTAGACCCAAATAACCGACAGCCTAGGTATCCATAAACCTAGGCTCCGATACCATATTCTGTAACACCCCCAAGACATTCAGGGCATATTACAGTGCCGTGGACCCCACACTGTGGAATCCACCAGGCTAACGTACCAAACAAGACATTCGACAACGACAAACCATCGTAAATAAAACGACAAGCGAAATAAAAGACTATAACCGACAAATAAAATTCTGACATCAATTCCATTTCCCCAAAATGGGAACACAACATTAACAAATTCAAACCAGAAGTACTCGAGTACTTAAACCAATTTTATAATACAGAATCCCAAAATCAGACATCAATAATAATTGACAGACAGAACAACAATAATCAACTTCTGGACAATATCATGCTTGCCCATCATCCTCATACGGCTCGGGTGCTCGCTTGTCCCCACGATCAATACCTGAAATACAAAAAGTATTTCCCCATTTAAGGGGTTAGCGACAACTGCTAGTGCAAGTACAATCCATTTGAACTACATTCTAATCAGATGAATATATGCGCCAAAAAGTCATTTTAGAAAACATTTTATATTCCGGAATATTTACGATGCACAAGCACAAAGCACATTTTCTCCAACCAAAACAATTCAAAGTTAACCTTGGTACGTGACTCATGGCCACCGTACCCCGCAGAGCCCCGTCGGATATCCCTGGGTGGTTAACCACAGTTCGTGATACGCACACACACGGCAATACGTATCCCTAGAGGCCCCGTCGGACCGTCCATAGGTGAACATACACATATCCATCCACAACAGCCACGAATAGCCACATTTCAAATACTAGAACATGTAAACAAATGTAAAGTACTTGGCTTTGTGACATCTTCGAAGAATCGGAAGTGAAAAATGACTACGGATGATCCGAATGGAAAACGACGGTTCCTAAACGAAAATTAGCATAACTCAGTCCCAACGGACATCAATAATCGAAATGAATACTCCCAAAACCCCGATTACAAATCACGACAATAGACGTTCAGTCGATATGGGCGAGGGTTTACGCAAAATCTCCCCGTATTAATAATTCACGGATTAAAATCAAGGAAAATGGATTGGGAATCACCTAATAATCACAATCGGTAAGGAATATCATAACATAATTGAACAATTCGGAACTAATCCCTAGAATCCCGAAAAACCCCCAAATTCGTCAAAATTAGGGTTCCTGAGAAATTACCTTGGATTCGACTGATGGAAGATGATAATGTTGTAGATAAATCTCCCTTGGTACACAATAGTAAATCTCTAGAGGAAATCCACGGATTGCTCTGGACAAATCGCTCCAAAGGCACTCAAGAACACTCACGTCGCGAGAAGGGTTGAAGAAGAATGAAAAGAAACTGACTGAGGTTAAGTTAGGTTTAAAAACGCTGACAGCGCGTTACGTACGTTAACACAAGCTGTTAACGTACGTTATGATGGTTACATACGTAACCCAATACTGGTTAATGTACGTAACCAAATGTCTGTACTGAATTGTGAAGGGTCATAACGTACGTTATGGATCATGCATAACGTACGTTATGCACGTAACAGACCCCAGTTCTGAACACCAATTCTGCACAGTCGATTCGACGACGAACTACAACATGAGGATAGAATCAAAAGTGTAAATACGAGGTATTCATAACAATGAAGCTGAGTGCTCTAAAGTAAATGCACTTCCAACTACCGAGGAATCCAAACTACGACAACGAGATGAATTTCCCTAAATTTATAGGAAAATACGAAAATGGCCCAAGTGCCCGAAAATCACGAAACGACGTCGGATTTACAAACCGAAAGTTTCAACATGACCAACTCAACCATACGAACTTGTACAAGCCAAGAAACAATGAAAACGAACGAGTTTTACGAGAATCGAACGTTCATACGGCAAAACATGTCATAAAATGAAATTACGAGAAAACATCACCAAAACTCGTCCAAATAGAAAAACTCCAAGAATAAAGTAGATTCAAAATGTCGAAACGGCTACAAGCGAGTCGATAAAAAAATACACATACACCAAAAATGGAAACTGCTAAAAATGGAAAATTACGGATATTACACTATCGGTCGAGATATTACCGTGTGTACTTGTCTTTATGACGGTCTAAGTTAAACCATTTTTCTTTTCTATTGGATAAGGAATCAACCACTCTAACTTTCTATCGCTACTAGATAAACCTCACTGAGATAGCAATTGCGATTCTAACAATGCCGGATCCTTGATCCTAATAACACCGAATCCAATCGTGTCTTTTCTTTTACCTCTTGTGTATGTGTTGAATGTATAAACACTCAAACTAACAATATAAGCTGAATATCACAACAACAATATAATGTATATGAATATCAGATCAATGTCTTGATTGCTTGAAGTTGTTATATGTTTTGGTACTAAGGATGTGGTATTTATAGCCTTCTTCATCAAACTATCCATTGCTGACTGTTGACTTTGCTAGCGTGCGCCAACTCTTCTTCTTAGCGTGCGCTATCGCACATTGTTACCTGTAGCGTGCGTTATGTACTGCATGTAGCGTTTGTTAACGTCATGTAATTCCAGTCGAGTGGCTACTGTCCATGACAGTTAGCGTGCGCTAACACTTCCTTGTAGTGTGCGCTAAGCTTGCATCATTGCATGCGTCATATATCCGTTTTTACTTTTTGACCTTGGTTCAGAATCTTCCCAACTGGTTGATTGACTTGAATTCAAACTGCTATTTAGCGTGCGCTAAATATCATCAGTAGCGTGTGCTATGTCTTATGTCACTGCATACATCATTCTTTGTTTGAATGTCTTCACAACAGTAAAATAGCCTTCGATAGCTTGCGTTAGTAATCATGAGTAGCGTGCGCTATCTTCATCAGATGACCATACTTCAGATAACTTCGAACTCGTCTGATCTGCAGCCGGGACCCGTTAACGTGTGCTAACTTATATGTCTAGCATGCACTAGCTTTGTATTTTGTCCAGCTTTTTGCATTTTCGTCTGCTTCGTTGTTTTGCTTTGTTTAGCAACTTAATCATCAAAACACTATTTATGAATATGTTGAATAAATATTCCAACAATCTCCTCGTTTTTGATGATTACAAAACAACTCTTGAATTGGATAAAACCTGTAAAATAAAATAATATATATTTGTACGTTTCAATGTTTTCGGCTTTGATCATTTCGTTAGTTTCACCCATTTTCTTTTCTTGTCATTTTCTACTTCTTCGTTTCTTATTTTTCAACTCCTTCGTTTCTCCCCCTTTTTGTATGCTTTCTTCTTCTTTTCGACTTCATCAATTTTTATAATTTTCTCCTCCTCTTTACTTTTTATTTTTCTCGTCATATCTTTCATGACGCTTTTTATCCGATTCAACTCCTTTACCCCCTTTCTGTATTCAGCAAAAATTGTAAAAAAAAAATATAGCAATTGAATAGAGGATACCGATTATTGAATATGCATGATGCCAATTGATGAATATAATTATGCATGAATAGGAAATAACCCCCCCTGAAAATATTATCTCCCCCTTTGTAAAATATCAATTGTTAAAAATTAATTTTTGGGGATCCAACCGAAAGTCGGTTTTTGTTTTGAGACACAGATGATATTAGGAATAAACATTCCTTTGGGAATCCAAATTTTCTTAGTTTTTATCGTTCGTCGTGGGCTTCTGCAATTCGAAATGTGGTGCCCAATTTTCAAATATTTTTCACAATGGGGTATTTTTAAAATTTACGGAATCATTTTTAGAATGTGGTTTGAATCCTAACCCCTCTTTATTTAACATATATTTTTAAACCGAGAGCATATTTTCAAATTTCTCGTTTCCGAGAGAGAATTTCTTCGTTAAAATTTTGAGCTCGGTTTGAATTTTAACAAGATCATCCTTTAAAATATTTTCGTTTTCAATGCATTTAGAATGATCGATCTCAATGAATTTTCCCTTTTCAAGAATTTTGGAATTTTCAATCTCCAAAGATTTGTATTTAGATTTAAGGGATTTAATTTCACTTAAAGCATTTTGATAGTCCGTATGTAATAACTCGAATGCTTCAAAAAGTTCATCATAAGAATTACTTGACTTTCGACGTCGCTATCGTCGAATGTAATTCGGGCCATAAGAGCGAGATTTTGATTAAGATCATCATCTTTATCTTCATCGCTCCATGTCGCTTGATTTGTTCCTTCGTGAGTTGCCTCTAACTTCTTCCAAATTTATTTGGCACAATTACACGAGGAAATACGATCGAGATCTTCCAGATTTAAGGCACAATAAAGCATTTGCGTTGCCTTACAATTTTGGTGGTCGTTCTCCCAATCCATATCATCATTTTATTTGAAACTTTTTATATTTCCGTTGGAATTTGTGGGAATTTTCGGACCTAGACATATGATCTTCCAAAGCTCAATATCATAAGCTCAGATGAAGATTGACATCTCCTTTTTCCATTTCATATAATATGATCCATCTAAGAATGGAGATTAGTTTGACACAAGACCTTCATTCGGTTTAAATTGGAATGCCATTATGATCTTTTCCTCGGATGTTAAGCCGCTTATTGGAGGTACCGCTCTGATACCAATTGTTGGAGAAAAATCGGTATTATGCGCCATGTTGCGGAAGTGTAAATATAAAGTGCGGAAAATAAATCGACACACGGATTTATAGAGGTTCAGACAAACGTATCTACGTCCTCTCTCATTATATTTTTCTATAGGCTTAAGATATAAACCTCTGCACCTCTCTTCTATCGGTCGAGGGATTACCATTACAAGCTCATCTTCTATCGGTCCAAGTAAGGCATTCAATCTCTCTTCTATCGGTCGAGATATTATCGTGTGTACTTGTCTTTATGTCGGTCTAAGTTAAACTATTTTCCTTTTCTATTGGATAAGGAATCAACCACTCTAACTTTCTATCGCTACTAGATAAACCTCACTGAGATAGCAATTGCGATTCTAATAATGCCGGATCCTTGATCCTAATAACACCGAATCCAATCGTATCTTTTCTTTTACCTCTCGTGTATGTGTTGAATGTATAAACATTCAAACTAATAATATAAGTTCAATATCACAACAACAATATAATGTATATGAATATCAGATCAATGTCTTGATTGCTTGAAGTTGTTATATGGTTTAATACCAAGGATGTGGTATTTATAGCCTTCTTCATCAAACTAGCCGTGCTGACTGTTGACTTTGCTAGGGTGCGTTAGCTCTTCTTCTTAGCGTGCGCTATCGCACATTGTTACCTGTAGCGTACGTTATGTAGTGCATGTAGCGTATGTTAACGTCTTGTAATTCCAGTCGAGTGGCTACTGTCCATGACAGTTAACGTGCGCTAACACTTCCTTGTAGTGTGCGCTAAGCTTGCATCATTGCATGTGTCATATATCCGTTTTTACTTTTTGACCTTGGTTCAGAATCTTCCCAATGGATTGATTGACTTGAATTCAAACTTCTATTTAGCGTGCGCGAAATATCATCAGTAGCGTGTGCTATATGTCTTATGTCACTGCATACATCATTCTTTGTTTGAATGTCTTCACAACGGCAAAGTAGCCTTCGATAGCGTGCGTTAGTAATCATGAGTAGCGTGCGCTATCTTCATCAGATGACCATACTTCAGATAACTTCGAACTCGTCTGATCTGCAGCCGGGACCCGTTAACGTGCGCTAACTTATATGTCTAGCATGCACTAGCTTTGTATTTTGTCCAGCTTTTTGCATTTTCGTCTGCTTCGTTGTTTTGCTTTGTTTAGCAACTTAATCATCAAAACACTATTTATGAATATGTGGAATAAATATTCCAACAATCTCCCCGTTTTTGATGATTACAAAACAACTCTTGAATTGGATAAAACCTGCAAAATAAAAATATATATTTGTACGTTTCAATGTTTTCGGCTTTGATCATTTCGTTAGTTTCACCCATTTTCTTTTCTTGTCATTTTCTACTTCTTCGTTTCTTATTTTTCAACTTCTTCGTTTCTCCCCCTTTTTGTATGCTTTCTTCTTCTTTTCGACTTCATCAATTTTTATTATTTTCTCCTCCTCTTTACTTTTTATTTTTCTCGTCATATCTTTCATGACGCTTTTTATCCGATTCAACTCCTTTACCCCCTTTCTGTATTCAGCAAAAATTGTAAAAAAATAATATAGCAATTGAATAGAGGATACCGATTATTGAATATGCATGATGCTAATTGATGAATATAATTATGCATGAATAGGAAATAACTCCCCCTGAAAATATTAGCTCCCCTTTGTAAAATATCAATTGTTAAAAATTAATTTTTGGGGATCCAACCGAAAGTCGGTTTTTGTTTTGAGACACAGATGATATTAGGAATAAACGTTCCTTTGGGAATCCGAATTTTCTTAGTTTTTATCGTTCATCGTGGGCTTTTGCAATTCGAAATGTGGTGCCCAATTTTCAAACATTTTTCACAATGGGGTATTTTTAAAATTTACGGCTTCATTTTTAGAATGTGGTTTGAATCCTAACCCCTCTTTATTTAACGTGTATTTTTAAACTGAGAGCATATTTTCAAATTTCTCGTTTCTGAGAGAGAATTTCTTCGTTAAATTTTTGAGCTCGGTTTGAATATTAACAAGATCATCCTTTAAAATATTTTTGTTTTCAATGCATTTAGAATGATCGATCTCAATGAATTTTCCTTTTTCAAGAATTTTGGAATTTTCAATCTCCAAAGATTTGTATTTAGATTTAAGGGATTTAATTTCACTTAAAGTATTTTGATAGTCCGTATGTAATAACTCGAATGCTTCAAAAAGTTCATCATAAGAATTACTTGACTTTCGACGTCGCTATCGTCGAATGTACTTCGGGTCATAAGAGCGAGATTTTGATTGAGATCATCATCTTTATCTTCATCGCTCCATGTTGCTTGATTTGTTCCTTCGTGAGTTGCCTCTAACTTCTTCCAAATTTCTTTGTCACAATTACACGAGGAAATACGATCGAGATCTTCCGGATTTAAGGCACAATAAAGCATTTGCGTTGCCTTACAATTTTGGTGGTCGTTCTCCCAATCCATATCATCATATTCTTTGAAACTTTTTATATTTCCGTTGGAATTTGTGGGAATTTTCGGACCTAGACATATGATCTTCCAAAGATCAATATCATAAGCTCGGATGAAGATTGACATCTCATTTTCCCATTTCATATAATTTGATCCATCGAAGAATGGAGATTAGTTTGACACAAGACCTTCATTCAGTTTAAATTGGAACGCCATTATGATCTTTTCCTCGGATGTTAAGCCGCTTATTGGAGGTACCGCTCTGATACCAATTGTTGGAGCAAAATCAGTATTATGCGCCATGTTGCAGAAGTGTAAATATAAAGTGCAGAAAATAAATCGACACACGGATTTATAGAGGTTCGGCCAAATGTACCTACGTCCTCTCTGATTATCTTTTTCTATAGGCTTAAGATATAAACCTCTGCACCTCTCTTCTATCGGTCGAGGGATTACCGTTACAAGCTCGTCTTCTATCGGTCCGAGTAAACCATTCAATCTCTCTTCTATCGGTCGAGATATTACCATGTGTACTTGTATTTATGTCGGTCTAAGTTAAACCATTTTCTTTTTCTATTGGATAAGGAATCAACCACTCTAGCTTTCTATCGCTACTAGATAAACCTCACTGAGATAGCAATTGCGATTCTAACAATGCCGGATCCTTGATCCTAATAACACTGAATCCAATCATATCTTTTCTTTTACCTCTCGTGTATGTGTTGAATGTATAAACACTCAAACTAACAATATAAGCTCAATATCACAACAACAATATAATGTATATGAATATCAGATCAATGTCTTGATTGCTTGAAGTTGTTATATGGTTTAATACCAAGGATGTGGTATTTATAGCCTTCTTCATTAAACTAGCCGTTGCTGACGGTTGACTTTGCTAGGGTGCGTTAGCTCTTCTTCTTAGCGTGCGATATCGCGCATTGTTACATGTGGCGTACGTTATGTACTGCATGTAGCGTACGTTAACGTCTTGTAATTCCAGTCGAGTGGCTACTGTCCATGACAGTTAGCATGCGCTAACACTTCCTTGTAGTGTGCGCTAAGCTTGCATCATTGCATGCATCATATATCCGTTTTTACTTTCTAACTTTGGTTGAGAATCTTCCCAGCGGATTGATTGACTTGAATTCAATCTGCTATTTAGCGTGCGCTAAATATCATCAGTAGCGTGCGCTATGTCTTATGTCACTGCATACGTCATTCTTTGTTTGAATGTCTTCACAACGGTAAAATAGCCTTCGATAGCGTGCGTTAGTAATCATGAGTAGCGTGCGCTATCTTCATCAGATGACCATACTTCAGATAACTTCGAACTCGTCTGATCTGCAGCCGGGACCCGTTAACGTGTGCTAACTTATATGTCTAGCGTGCGCTAGCTTTGTATTTTGTCCAGCTTTTTGCATTTTCGTCTGCTTCGTTGTTTTGCTTTGTTTAGCAACTTAATCATCAAAACACTATTTATGAATATGTGGAATAAATATTCCAACAATCTCCTCGTTTTTGATGATTACAAAACAACTCTTGAATTGGATAAAACCTGCAAAATAAAAAAATATATATTTGTACGTTTCAATGTTTTCGGCTTTGATCATTTCGTTAGTTTCACCCATTTTCTTTTCTTGTCATTTTCTACTTCTTCGTTTCTTTTTTTTCAACTCCTTCGTTTCTCCCCCTTTTTGTATGCTTTCTTCTTCTTTTCGACTTCATCAATTTTTATTATTTTCTCCTCCTCTTTACTTTTTATTTTTCTCGTCATATCTTTCATGACGCTTTTTATCCGATTCAACTCCTTTACCCCCTTTCTGTATTCAGCAAAAATTGTAAAAAAAAAAAAATATATAGCAATTGAATAGAGGATACCGATTATTGAATATGCATGATGCCAATTGATGAATATAATTATGCATGAATAGGAAATAACCCCCCCTGAAAATATTATCTCCCCCTTTGTAAAATATCAATTGTTAAAAATTAATTTTTGGGGATCCAACCGAAAGTCGGTTTTTGTTTTGAGACACAGATGATATTAGGAATAAACATTCCTTTGGGAATCCAAATTTTCTTAGTTTTTATCGTTCGTCGTGGGCTTTTGCAATACGAAATGTGGTGCCCAATTTTCAAATATTTTTCACAATGGGGTATTTTTAAAATTTACGGAATTATTTTTAGAATGTGGTTTCAATCCTAACCCCTCTTTATTTAACATGTATTTTTAAATCGAGAGCATATTTTCAAATTTCTCGTTTCCGAGAGAGAATTTCTTCGTTAAATTTTTGAGCTCGGTTTGAATTTTAACAAGATCATCCTTTAAAATATTTTCGTTTTCAATGCATTTAGAATGATCGATCTCAATGAATTTTCCCTTTTCAAGAATTTTGGAATTTTCAATCTCCAAAGATTTGTATTTAGATTTAAGGGATTTAATTTCACTTAAAGCATTTTGATAGTCCGTATGTAATAACTCGAATGCTTCAAAAAGTTCATCATAAGAATTACTTGACTTTCGACGTCGCTATCGTCGAATGTAATTCGGGCCATAAGAGCGAGATTTTGATTGAGATCATCATCTTTATCTTCATCGCTCCATGTCGCTTGATTTGTTCCTTTGTGAGTTGCCTCTAACTTCTTCCAAACTTATTTGGCACAATTACACGAGGAAATACGATCGAGATCTTCCAGATTTAAGGCACAATAAAGCATTTGCGTTGCCTTACAATTTTGGTGGTCGTTCTCCCAATCCATATCATCATTTTCTTTGAAACTTTTTATATTTCCGTTGGAATTTGTGGGAATTTTCGGACCTAGACATATGATCTTCCAAAGCTCAATATCATAAGCTCAGATGAAGATTGACATCTCCTTTTTCCATTTCATATAATATGATCCATCGAAGAATGGAGATTAGTTTGACACAAGACCTTCATTCGGTTTAAATTGGAACGCCATTATGATCTTTTCCTCGGATGTTAAGCCGCTTATTGGAGGTACCGCTCTGATACCAATTGTTGGAGAAAAATCGGTATTATGCGCCATGTTGCGAAAGTGTAAATATAAAGTGCGAAAAATAAATCGACACACGGATTTATAGAGGTTCAGACAAACGTATCTACGTCCTCTCTGATTATATTTTTCTATAGGCTTAAGATATAAACCTCTGCACCTCTCTTCTATCGGTCGAGGGATTACCATTACAAGCTCATCTTCTATCGGTCCAAATAAGGCATTCAATCTCTCTTCTATCGGTCGAGATATTCTCGTGTGTACTTGTCTTTATGTCGGTCTAAGTTAAACTATTTTCCTTTTCTATTGGATAAGGAATCAACCACTCTAACTTTCTATCGCTACTAGATAAACCTCAGTGAGATAGCAATTGCGATTCTAACAATGCCGGATCCTTGATCCTAATAACACCGAATCCAATCGTATCTTTTCGTTTACCTCTCGTGTATGTGTTGAATGTATAAACATTCAAACTAATAATATAAGTTCAATATCACAACAACAATATAATGTATATGAATATCAGATCAATGTCTTGATTGCTTGAAGTTGTTATATGGTTTAATACCAAGGATGTGGTATTTATAGCCTTCTTCATCAAACTAGCCGTGCTGACTGTTGACTTTGCTAGGGTGCGTTAGCTCTTCTTCTTAGCGTGCGCTATCGCACATTGTTACCTGTAGCGTACGTTATGTACTGCATGTAGCGTATGTTAACGTCTTGTAATTCCAGTCGAGTGGCTACTGTCCATGACAGTTAACGTGCGCTAACACTTCCTTGTAGTGTGCGCTAAGCTTGCATCATTGCATGTGTCATATATCCATTTTTACTTTTTGACCTTGGTTCAGAATCTTCCCAATGGATTGATTGACTTGAATTCAAACTTCTATTTAGCGTGCGCGAAATATGATCAGTAGCGTGTGCTATATGTCTTATGTCACTGCATACATCATTCTTTGTTTGAATGTCTTCACAACGGTAAAATAGCCTTCAATAGCGTGCGTTAGTAATCATGAGTAGCGTGCGCTATCTTCATCAGATGACCATACTTCAGATAACTTCGAACTCGTCTGATCTGCAGCCGGGACCCGTTAACGTGCGCTAACTTATATGTCTAGCATGCACTAGCTTTGTATTTTGTCCAGCTTTTTGCATTTTCGTCTGCTTCGTTGTTTTGCTTTGTTTAGCAACTTAATCATCAAAACACTATTTATGAATATGTGGAATAAATATTCCAACAATCTCCCCGTTTTTGATGATTACAAAACAACTCTTGAATTGGATAAAACCTGCAAAATAAAAATATATATATTTGTACGTTTCAATGTTTTCGGCTTTGATCATTTCGTTGGTTTCACCCATTTTCTTTTCTTGTCATTTTCTACTTCTTCGTTTCTTATTTTTCAACTTCTTCGTTTCTCCCCCTTTTTGTATGCTTTCTTCTTCTTTTCGACTTCATCAATTTTTATTATTTTCTCCTCCTCTTTACTTTTTATTTTTCTCGTCATATCTTTCATGACGCTTTTTATCCGATTCAACTCCTTTACCCCCTTTCTGTATTCAGCAAAAATTGTAAAAAAAAAATATAGCAATTGAATAGAGGATACCGATTATTGAATATGCATGATGCCAATTGATGAATATAATTATGCATGAATAGGAAATAACCCCCCCTGAAAATATTATCTCCCCCTTTGTAAAATATCAATTGTTAAAAATTAATTTTTGGGGATCCAACCGAAAGTCGGTTTTTGTTTTGAGACACAGATGATATTAGGAATAAACATTCCTTTGGGAATCCAAATTTTCTTAGTTTTTATCGTTCGTCGTGGGCTTTTGCAATACGAAATGTGGTGCCCAATTTTCAAATATTTTTCACAATGGGGTATTTTTAAAATTTACGGAATCATTTTTAGAATGTGGTTTGAATCCTAACCCCTCTTTATTTAACATGTATTTTTAAACCGAGAGCATATTTTCAAATTTCTCGTTTCCGAGAGAGAATTTCTTCGTTAAATTTTTGAGCTCGGTTTGAATTTTAACAAGATCATCCTTTAAAATATTTTCGTTTTCAATGCATTTAGAATGATCGATCTCAATGAATTTTCCCTTTTCAAGAATTTTGGAATTTTCAATCTCCAAAGATTTGTATTTAGATTTAAGGGATTTAATTTCACTTAAAGCATTTTGATAGTCCGTATGTAATAACTCGAATGCTTCAAAAAGTTCATCATAAGAATTACTTGACTTTCGACGTCGCTATCGTCGAATGTAATTCGGGCCATAAGAGCGAGATTGTAACACCCCGAGATATTCAGAGTATATTACAGCGCCGTGGACCCCCCACATGGGACCCACCAGGCTACAAACGAGAAAACTCCACTCGACTAACCATCCCGGTTAGCGAGGACACACATTTAATTATAAGACATAAAAGTTACGCCCGGAGCAACCGGCGAAATGATCATCAACCAACAATGTAACAATTTAAAAGTAGTACAACACGGAGTTGAATTTGAAAAGCCTAAGTACTCGCGAGTACAGTCTATCAGTTTATAAATATAGAAAACAACCAAATCGAAATGGACGAAAGAAATAGAAAGACCCAACTGCACATGTCAACGACCCTGGCCAACATCCTCGTACTGTCCAGGTGCCCGCTCGTCCGGATAATCATAACCTGAAATCCATAACAAGAATTTCCCCAAAACGGGTCCCCAGAGGGGTTAGCAATTACGCTAGTACAAGTAATCAAGGCAAACCAATCGCTTACACATTCCATAGTACATGCACCAATATCATTTCGAAAACCAAAACAAGACATGTCTTTTCCGGAAACAAACAGTCACAATTAATTTGCCTAGGACCGGGACGAAGCCACGAATCCCACTCGAGGCCTCTAAGGACCCTCCCGAGCTGGCCACATTCATAAAACAAACCAAGCACCACACGTCACCTAGGACCGGGACGAAGCCACGAATCCCACTCGAGGCCTCTAAGGACCCTCCCGAGCTGGCTAGCGAAACAAACTCATGAATCCAGGACGAAGCCATAGATTCCCTCGAGGCCCCGTCGGACCCTCCCGAGGTGAGTAAAGCATACACAATATACATTACCATTTCACGTTAAGCATAAGGGTTTCCAAGAATACTTGCCTTGAATAAATGACGACGCACGAACGGAAGGAAAATACCGACGAACGTTAAGAACCGATAATCACGAACCTAACGATGCGAAGGACAAAATCACAACCAGTTCTAAATGGATACGGAATTGGAAAACACCTGAAAACCCGCCTACGATTCATGTATATTCGTATAAAAACATCAACGAGGGCGGATCACAACCAATCCCTCTCGATTACGCAAAACTACAAAATATACCATGAATTCGTAGGAAAACTAAGAATACTAACAAGATTAATCATATTCATCATGAATTAATCAACAATACGGAAAGAATCGAACAATAATTCGAAAACCCCCAAATCTCCCAAAAATGGGTTCTTAGAAGATTACCTTGGATTAGGATGAATGATTCAAGAAGAAATCGATAATCTACAACAAAACTCGAAGTGGATGATTTCTTCAAGTCCGAAAATGTTAAAATCGCCCAAGAGTTGCTCCTGAATCGCCCAGAACGAGGGGAAGAAAAGAGAGGAGAGGAAAATGAAGACCTTCCCCCAGATCCCGTGTAATATAGTCAACTGATCCTAATATGTCCAAAAAGTGACAATAAATGACTCATCTACCCTTGTTAGGATTTACTCCAGCGTTTAAAATGGTTAAGTGAACCTGCCAAAACAGCTGGTCCTAACACGATGGATACAGCACACGCTCAGTTCGATACAGGACACAATCGGTCGATACAGCATTCGGTCGATACAGCACTCGCTCGATACAGCGCTCGCTCGATACAGCGATCGCTCGATACGGCGTTCGCTCGATGCAGGGCTTGCTCGATACGGCGCTCGCTGCATGACTCGACCGTGTCCTGGAACATGGTCGGGCGTGTCGGCAGTCGGTTCTGGCATTACCGGACGAGTACGGCACGGGCCGTGTCGGACGACACGGTCGGGTCCTGAGACAGAAACTTTCGGCAGTTCCGGACGAGTACGGCACGGGCCGTGTCGGACGACACGGCCGAGTTCGATCGGCAGTGATCGGCCAAAAACTGAAACGACCATAACTCTCTCGTCCGGACTCCGATTGACTCACCGTTTGAACCATTGGAAAGCTAACTCGATGTTCTATAATATTGCAAAGATTTATAATTTTTGGAGTCACCAAAAATTAATGGTGATCTAACAAAGTTGAACTCATATGAGGAAAGTTGAAACAATGAACAATAGCGAGAATAAAATTCAACAGTTGACAGGAAGGACATACTGAAAGATACACGAGGGTCACTATGACCGAGAAATATACCAAAAATGAAAATACAAGGGAAAGAAAAATACCGGATATTACATTCTACCCCTCTAAAAATAAGTTTCGTCCCGAAACTTAAGAAACAAACAACTCAGGGTACCTAGCACGCATGCTATCCTCGGTTTCCCAAGTTGCCTCCTCGACACCGTGTCTCGACCACTGCACTTTGACCAAAGGGATGGTCTTATGCCTCAGTCGTTTCTCACGATGCTCCAAAATCTTCAAAGGACGCTCCTCGAAAGTAATATCTTCACAATATCAATCTCGCCATAATCGATGACGTGACTAGGATCCTAACATATTTCCTCAGCTGGGAAACAAGAAAAACGAAATTAACAAGACTCAAGGCCGGAGGTAACGCCAAACGGTATGCTAACCCACCGACTCGCTCGAGAATCTCGAAGGGTCCGATAAATCTCGGACTCAACTTCCTCTTCTTCCCGAAACGGAAAACTCCTCTCGTTGGCGACACCTTCAACAAAACGTGGTCTCCCACCTCAAATTCTAAAGGTCTACGACGGACATCGGCATATGACTTTTGTCGACTCTGGGCCGTCAACATCCGTTCTCGAATTAATTCTATCTTCCGCCTCGTCTCTAAAACGACATCCGGCTCGGTCCCGACTAAATCGGACGCCTCATTCCAACAAATCGGTGACCGACATCGCCGCCCATAAAGTGCCTCATACGGTGCCATCCGAATCGACGCGTGCCAACTATTGTTGTACGTGAATTCGATCAATGGCAAATGCTCCTCCCAGTCGCTGCTCCAATCGAGAGCGCACGCACGCAACATATCCTCGAACGTCTGGATAGTGCGTTGCCCATCCGTCGGCGAGGATGGAAAGAGGTACTCAAATGCAACGGGTACCCAACGCCTTATGCAACGCTTGCCAAAAGTGCGATCTGGCGGCCATCACGATCCGAAACGATAGACTTGAGTACCGTGAAGTCTCACAATCTGGCGACAAATATACGGGCCAACTTCTCCGGCCCCAAGTGTCCTTGATGCCCGGAAAATGTGCCGACTTGGTCGACGATCAACAATCACCCAAACCATATTCATGCCTGATCTCGATCTCGGAAAACTCGTAATGAAATCCATCGATATATCTTCCCATTTCCATTCCGAACGGAAGTGACTGCAATAACCCAGTGGCCGATGCTCGATTTTGACCTGCGGCAAGTCAAACATCTCGCCACAAACCGTGCGACTTCCTCCTTCATATCATTCCACCGAAGTTCCTCCTCGTGTCCTTGTACATCTTACTCTAGCCAGGAAGAACGGAATAGGGTGTGGAATGGGCCTCACGCAAAATACCCTGTAGCAAATCTGTATCGTTCGGCACAAAAATCCGACTCTTGAATCTCAAAACACCATCCTCGTGAATCACAAACCCAGGAGACTTTCCTTTAAAAACGTTCTCTCGGATTTGAGTAATCATCGGATCCTCTAATTGCTTCAGTTTAATTTCGTCGATCAAAGACGACGAAATTTCTAAGGCACAAAGTTGCCCGACAGATCCAGGCAGCAAAACCTCAACATCTAACCCGATCAAAGCCCGCCGAAGCTCAGACTGAGGCGTAAGGACCTCAAGCGTTCGCAACGCAATCGGTTTAGACTCAAGGCGTCGGCCACGACATTCGCCTTACCCGGATGATAAAGGATTTCGAGGTCATAATCCTTAATCAACTCTAACCACCTCCTCTGTCTCATATTCAACTCTCGCCGAGTAAATATGTATTTCAGACTTTTATGATCGGTAAAATCGACATGCAGAGCCGAAAAGATAGTGACGCCAAATCTTGAGTGCAAAGACAACCGCCGCTAACTCCAAATCGTGAGTAGGGTAGTTAAGCTCATACGGCCTCAATCGTCTCGACGCATAGGCAATGGTCTTGCCGTCTTTGCATCAATACGCACCCAAGACCACGACCGAAGCATCGCTAAAAACGGCGAAACCCTCGTTGCCACATGGCAATGCCAAAACCGGGGCTGAAGTCAAACGCTTCTTCACTCCTCAAAACTCGGCGCCTCTCATCGGTCAGATTTAACTTCTCGGATTTACGGAGCAATGTGTAAGTGGTCGAGCTAATTTTGAGAAACCCTCGGCGAACCTACGGTAGTAGCCACCAAACCCAAGAAACTACGGACCTCCTTCACATTTGTGGCGATGCCCAATCCAACACCGCCTCAATTTTCTGCGGATCTACTCGAACTCCCTACCGAGATCACGTGACCCAAAAACATCACTTCCTTCAGCCAGAACTCACATTTCGAGAACTTCGCATAGAGTTGCTCGGTCCTCAAAATGTCTAACACCACCCGCAAATGATGGGCATGCTCTTCCTCGTTCCTCGAATAAATAAGAATATCGTCAATGAAGACGACGACACACTTATCCAAATACTCGATAAAGACTCTGTTCATCAACTGCATGAACACCGCCCGGTAGCGTTAGTTAACCGAAAGGCATAACTACAAACTCATAATATCCGTATCTCGTCCGAAAAGCCGTTTTGCACGTCGGACTCCTCGCCGGAGCCGATAGTACCCCGATCTCAAATCAATCTTTGAGAATACCGCCGCTCCACTGCAATCGGTCGAACAAGTCGTCAATCCTCGGCAAAGGATACTTGTTCTTGATGGTCACCTTGTTCGGTTCACGATAGTCGATACACAAACGTAGTGAACCATCCTTCTTACGCACAAACAAGACCGGTGCGCCCCAAGGCGAGGCACTCGGTCGAACATACCCGACTCAAGAAGTTCACTCAATTGTTTCTTCAACTCGACATCTCTCAAGGTGCCATGCGATACGGCGCCTTGAAATCGGAGCCGTGCCCGGCTCTAACTCTATAGTAAACTCAACCTCACGATCCGGTGGCAATCCCGCAACTCGTCAGAAATACATCAGAAACTCACTAACGACCGGAATCGATGAAAGCTCGACTCCACCATTCTCCGCCTTCAAGGCGTAGCACCAATAACAGTACACCCTTTTCGCGGGAGTTTCATCGCCTTCAAGGCGTTAATAACAAACTTGGTTTCTCTTTCGCCTGCGAAAGAGTGTTGATGCCGTCCTCGGCTAACATAGTGATGATTCTCGTGCGGTAGTTCATGATTGCACCATGCCGTTCGAGCCAATCATTCCGAGAATTAAATCCTCGCCCTCGATACTCACAACAATAAGATTAGAGAGCCAAGCCCTCTCACAAATAATCACAGAGCAGTCCGGACTTCTCGATCACCGACAATTCTATCACCGCTAGGAAGTTTAACGATGAAAGGCTCGCAAGGTGACAAGCGGTCGAGACTCAAACGGCGTACACACTCTAGAGAAATGAATGAATGCGTAGCACCGAATCAAAAAGTACACCGACAGGATGGGAATGGATATGAACAGTACTGCCGCCACGATGGCCTTTGGATCATCGGTCCTCCTCATCTCTCGTAGATACGCGGTGGCGAGCCGACCTTGGATGCTCCTCCCCTAGCGGCGACCCCGACCCTACCTCGGCCGGCACTCGGTCTTGGCGGCGCGGAGCAAATGAGCCACAGTTCACGCTCGGCTCCATAGGTGTTGGGTGAGAAGAACAGTACTGCATGGCCCATGCGAGCTTCTCGCAAAAAGAAGCTTTGTGGCCCGACTGACCACAAGTATGACAAGTCAAAGGTGGACGAAGACAATCCCGGTTCACGTGGCCTGGCTTGCCATAGTTAAAGCATCTGGGGTCCCGGACGACGGTTCCGGCGGCACTCCGAAAGCTCCCATAAAAACGAGCCGAACCGCCCGTAGAAATATTTGCAGCGTGAGATTTCTGCTAGCCTCCACTCTTGGGACCAGAAAAATTTCCGACCGACTTCTGCTTCTTGCTCTCGCGAGCCAAATCGCTAGCGGTCACCGACATATCATAAGCAAGAGCTCGACTCTGATAATCCTTCAAGGTAGTACAGACGAGCCCAGACATATAGTCCCGAATGGACAGTTTCATTCTCCTAGAAAAATGAAAAATCTTGTCGCTCTCTTCGACAACTTGGGTCTTCACATAACCCAACTCCTTATTAAAATCGACAATAGCTTGGGATACGGGGATATCCCGTGGTTGAGCATCAAAGAAAGCATGCACTCGAGCCTGTCTGACCGGCCATGGACAATACTCGGTCTCCATCAACTCCTGAAACTCGGCCCACGAAGCAACATGATCTTTGGGACCAACGGCCTCCCACCAATCTGTAGCATCTCCCGTGAGAAAGTATTGAGCAAAAGGGACCTTACGGTCCTCGGGGCAGTTGGTAGCAGTGAATACTTTGGATATCTCCTTGATCCACCCTTCCCAGCCGATCGGGTCCGAAGCTCCCGAACTCGGGAGGATGCATCTTGATGACATCCTGAAGCCAACGATCCGTTCGCCCGATTAGCATGGGCTGATCGGGGTTCTGACCACTGAGCTATAGCCGCCATCTGGTTAACCATTTGCCGCATGCGGCCGCAATACCAAGATCGGCGCGCTCCCGAGAAGAAGCATGACTGTGACGGTCACCGCACGCCGGCTCCCGAAGAATGCGATGTGGCCGCCCCACCGGCTGCCCCACGTCCTCGGCCGCGTCCACGACCACGACCACGACCACGGTTTCCTCCGGCATCCATACTGAAGTTGAGAGATAACAGAAGTATATCGATGATGAGTAAGGGAGGAAAAGCAACTACGATTCAAATGGAAAAATACAATGCAAGAAACAAAAGAGCCGAATAAGAAAACTTACGAGCACTGGAAGTACTGGGATGCTGGCAGTGGTGTGACAATGTGCAAAACAAATATGACTAGACGCAAATAACCAACAAGCCTAGGTATCCATAAACCTAGATCTCCGATACCATTTTCTGTAACACCCCGAGATATTCAGAGTATATTACAGCGCCGTGGACCCCCCACATGGGACCCACCAGGCTACAAACGAGAAAACTCCACTCGACTAACCATCCCGGTTAGCGAGGACACACATTTAATTATAAGACATAAAAGTTACGCCCGGAGCAACCGGCGAAATGATCATCAACCAACAATGTAACAATTTAAAAGTAGTACAACACGGAGTTGAAATTGAAAAAGCCTAAGTACTCGCGAGTACAGTCTATCAGTTTATAAATATAGAAAACAACCAAATCGAAATGGACGAAAGAAATAGAAACACCCAATGCACATGTCAACGACCACGCCAACATCCTCGTCGTCTGTGTGCCCGCCGTCCGGATAATCATAACCTCAAATCCATAACAAGAATTTCCCCAAAACGGGTCCCCGAGGGGTTAGCAATTACGCTAGTACAAGTAATCAAGGCAAACCAATCGCTACACATTCCATAGTACATGCACCAATATCATTTCGAAAACCAAAACAAGACATGTCTTTTAGGAAACAAACAAATACAATTAATTTGCCTAGGACCGGGACGAAGCCACGAATCCCACTCGAGGCCTCTAAGGACCCTCCCGAGCTGGCCACATTCATAAAACAAACCAAGCACCACACGTCACCTAGGACCGGGACGAAGCCACGAATCCCACTCGAGGCCTCTAAGGACCCTCCCGAGCTGGCTAGCGAAACAAACTCATGAATCCAGGACGAAGCCATAGATTCCCTCGAGGCCCCGTCGGACCCTCCCGAGGTCAGTAAAGCATACACAATATACATTATCATTTCACGTTAAGCATAAGGGTTTCCAAGAATACTTGCCTTGAAGAAATGACGACGCACGAACGGAAGGAAAATACCGACGAACATTAAGAACCGATAATCACGAACCTAACGATGCGAAGGACAAAATCACAACCAGTTCTAAATGGATACGGAATTGGAAAACACCCGAAAACCCGCCTACGATTCATGTATATTCGTATAAAAACATCAACGAGGGCGGATCACAACCAATCCCTCTCGATTACGCAAAACTACAAAATATACCATGAATTTGTAGGAAAACTAAGAATACTAACAAGATTAATCATATTCATCATGAATTAATCAACAATACGGAAAGAATCGAACAATAATTCGAAAACCCCCAAATCTCCCAAAAATGGGTTCTTAGAAGATTACCTTGGATTAGGATGAATGATTCAAGAAGAAATCGATAATCTACAACAAAACTCGAAGTGGATGATTTCTTCAAGTCCGAAAATGTTAAAATCGCCCAAGAGTTGCTCTGAATCGCCTGAACAGGGGAAGAAAAGAGAGGAGAGGAAAATGAAGACCTTCCCCGCATCCCGTGTAATATAGTCAATCGATCCTAATATGTCCAAAAAGTGACAATAAATGACTCATCTACCCTTGTTAGGATTTACTCCAGCGTTTAAAATGGTTAAGTGAACTGCCAAAGCAGTGGTCCTAACACGATGGATCAAAGACACGCTCGATTCGATACAGACACAATCGGTCGCTACGGATTGGTCGATACAGCACTCGCTCGATCTGGTGCTCGCTCGATACAGCGATCGCTCGATACGGCGTTCGCTCGATGCGGGGCTTGCTCGACACGGCGCTGTTGCATGACTCGACCGTGTCTGGAACATGGTCGGGCGTGTCGGCGATCGGTTACGCATTACGGGACGAGTACGGCACGCGGGCCGTGTCGGACGACACGGTCGGGTCTGAGATAGAAACTTTCGGCAGTTCCGGACGGCACGCGTGTCGGACGACACGGCCGAGTTCGATCGGCAGTGATCGGCCAAAAACTGAAACGACCATAACTCTCTCGTCCGGACTCCGATTGACTCACCGTTTGAACCATTGGAAAGCTAACTCGATGTTCTATAATATTGCAAAGATTTATAATTTTTGGAGTCACCAAAAATTAATGGTGATCTAACAAAGTTGAACTCATATGAGGAAAGTTGAAACAATGAAAAATAGCGAGAATAAAATTCAACAGTTGACAGGAAGGACATACTGAAAGATACACGAGGGTCACTATGACCGAGAAATATACCAAAAATGAAAATACAAGGGAAAGAAAAATACCGGATATTACAGAGATTTTGATTGAGATCATCATCTTTATCTTCATCGCTCCATGTCGCTTGATTTGTTCCTTCGTGAGTTGCCTCTAACTTCTTCCAAATTTATTTGGCACAATTACACGAGGAAATATGATCGAGATCTTCCAGATTTAAGGCACAATAAAGCATTTGCGTTGCCTTACAATTTTGGTGGTCGTTCTCCCAATCCATATCATCATTTTCTTTGAAACTTTTTATATTTCCGTTGGAATTTGTGGGAATTTTCGGACCTAGACATATGATCTTCCAAAGCTCAATATCATAAGCTCAGATGAAGATTGACATCTCCTTTTTCCATTTCATATAATATGATCCATCGAAGAATGGAGATTAGTTTGACACAAGACCTTCATTCGGTTTAAATTGGAACGCCATTATGATCTTTTCCTCGGATGTTAAGCCGCTTATTGGAGGTACCGCTCTGATACCAATTGTTGGAGAAAAATCGGTATTATGCGCCATGTTGCGGAAGTGTAAATATAAAGTGCGGAAAATAAATCGACACACGGATTTATAGAGGTTCAGACAAACGTATCTACGTCCTCTCTCATTATATTTTTCTATAGGCTTAAGATATAAACCTCTGCACCTCTCTTCTATCGGTCGAGGGATTACCATTACAAGCTCATCTTCTATCGGTCCAAGTAAGGCATTCAATCTCTCTTCTATCGATCGAGATATTATCGTGTGTACTTGTCTTTATGTCGGTCTAAGTTAAACTATTTTCCTTTTCTATTGGATAAGGAATCAACCACTCTAACTTTCTATCGCTACTAGATAAACCTCACTGAGATAGCAATTGCGATTCTAACAATGCCGGATCCTTGATCCTAATAACACCGAATCCAATCGTATCTTTTCTTTTACCTCTCGTGTATGTGTTGAATGTATAAACATTCAAACTAATAATATAAGTTCAATATCACAACAACAATATAATGTATATGAATATCAGATCAATGTCTTGATTGCTTGAAGTTGTTATATGGTTTAATACCAAGGATGTGGTATTTATAGCCTTCTTCATCAAACTAGCCGTGCTCACTGTTGACTTTGCTAGGGTGCGTTATCTCTTCTTCTTAGCGTGCGCTATCGCACATTGTTACCTGTAGCGTACGTTATGTAGTGCATGTAGCGTATGTTAACGTCTTGTAATTCCAGTCGAGTGGCTACTGTCCATGACAGTTAACGTGCGCTAACACTTCCTTGTAGTGTGCTCTAAGCTTGCATCATTGCATGTGTCATATATCCATTTTTACTTTTTGACCTTGGTTCAGAATCTTCCCAATGGATTGATTGACTTAAATTCAAACTTCTATTTAGCGTGCGCGAAATATGATCAGTAGCGTGTGCTATATGTCTTATGTCACTGCATACATCATTGTTTGTTTGAATGTCTTCACAACGGTAAAATAGCTTTCGATAGCGTGCGTTAGTAATCATGAGTAGCGTGCGCTATCTTCATCAGATGACCATACTTCAGATAACTTCGAACTCGTCTGATCTGCAGCCGGGACCCGTTAACGTGCGCTAACTTATATGTCTAGCATGCACTAGCTTTGTATTTTGTCCAGGTTTTTGCATTTTCGTCTGCTTCGTTGTTTTGCTTTGTTTAGCAACTTAATCATCAAAACACTATTTATGAATATGTGGAATAAATATTCCAACAATCTCCCCGTTTTTGATGATTACAAAACAACTCTTGAATTGGATAAAACACCAAAATAAAAATATATATATTTGTACGTTTCAATGTTTTCGGCTTTGATCATTTCGTTGGTTTCACCCATTTTCTTTTCTTGTCATTTTCTACTTCTTCGTTTCTTATTTTTCAACTTCTTCGTTTCTCCCCCTTTTTGTATGCTTTCTTCTTCTTTTCGACTTCATAAATTTTTATTATTTTCTCCTCCTCTTTACTTTTTATTTTTCTCGTCATATCTTTCATGACGCTTTTTATCCGATTTAACTCCTTTACCCCCTTTCTGTATTCAGCAAAAATTGTAAAAAAAAAATATAGCAATTGAATAGAGGATACCGATTATTGAATATGCATGATGCCAATTGATGAATATAATTATGCATGAATAGGAAATAACTCCCCCTGAAAATATTATCTCCCCCTTTGTAAAATATCAATTGTTAAAAATTAATTTTTGGGGATCCAACCGAAAGTCGGTTTTTGTTTTGAGACACAGATGATATTAGGAATAAACGTTCCTTTGGGAATCCAAATTTTCTTAGTTTTTAGCGTTCATCGTGGGCTTTTACAATTCGAAATGTGGTGCCCAATTTTCAAACATTTTTCACAGTGGGGTATTTTTAAAATTTACGGCTTCATTTTTAGAATGTGGTTTGAATCCTAACCCCTCTTTATTTAACGTGTATTTTTAAACTGAGAGCATATTTTCAAATTTCTCGTTTCTGAGAGGGAATTTCTTCGTTAAATTTTTGAGCTCGGTTTGAATTTTAACAAGATCATCCTTTAAAATATTTTTGTTTTCAATGCATTTAGAATGATCGATCTCAATGAATTTTCCCTTTTCAAGAATTTTGGAATTTTCAATCTCCAAAGATTTGTATTTAGATTTAAGGGATTTAATTTCACTTAAAGTATTTTGATAGTCCGTATGTAATAACTCGAATGCTTCAAAAAGTTCATCATAAGAATTACTTGACTTTCGACGTCGCTATCGTCGAATGTACTTCGGGCCATAAGAGCGAGATTTTGATTGAGATCATCATCTTTATCTTCATCGCTCCATGTTGCTTGATTTGTTCCTTCGTGAGTTGCCTCTAACTTCTTCCAAATTTCTTTGTCACAATTACACGAGGAAATACGATCGAGATCTTCCGGATTTAAGGCACAATAAAGCATTTGCGTTGCCTTACAATTTTGGTGGTCGTTCTCCCAATCCATATCATCATATTCTTTGAAACTTTATATATTTTCGTTGGAATTTGTGGGAATTTTCGGACCTAGACATATGATCTTCCAAAGATCAATATCATAAGCTCGGATGAAGATTGACATCTTATTTTCCCATTTCATATAATTTGATCCATCGAAGAATGGAGATTAGTTTGACACAAGACCTTCATTCAGTTTAAATTGGAACGCCATTATGATCTTTTCCTCGGATGTTAAGCCGCTTATTGGAGGTACCGCTCTGATACCAATTGTTGGACCAAAATCGGTATTATGCGCCATGTTGCAGAAGTGTAAATATAAAGTGCGGAAAATAAATCGACACACGGATTTATAGAGGTTCGGCCAAATGTACCTACGTCCTCTCTGATTATCTTTTTCTATAGGCTTAAGATATAAACCTCTGCACCTCTCTTCTATCGGTCGAGGGATTACCGTTACAAGCTCGTCTTCTATCGGTCCGAGTAAACCATTCAATATCTCTTCTATCGGTCGAGATATTACCATGTGTACTTGCATTTATGTCGGTCTAAGTTAAACCATTTTCTTTTTCTATTGGATAAGGAATCAACCACTCTAGCTTTCTATCGCTACTAGATAAACCTCACTGAGATAGCAATTGCGATTCTAACAATGCCGGATCCTTGATCCTAATAACACTGAATCCAATCATATCTTTTCTTTTACCTCTCGTGTATGTGTTGAATGTATAAACACTCAAACTAACAATATAAGCTCAATATCACAACAACAATATAATGTATATGAATATCAGATCAATGTCTTGATTACTTGAAGTTGTTATATGGTTTAATACCAAGGATGTGGTATTTATAGCCTTCTTCATCAAACTAGCCGTTGCTGACGGTTGACTTTGCTAGGGTGCTTTAGCTCTTATTCTTAGCGTGCGATATCGCGCATTGTTACGTGTGGCGTACGTTATGTACTGCATGTAGCGTACGTTAACGTCTTGTAATTCCAGTCGAGTGGCTACTGTCCATGACAGTTAGCGTGCGCTAACACTTCCTTGTAGTGTGTGCTAAGCTTGCATCATTGCATGCATCATATATCCGTTTTTACTTTCTGACTTTGGTTGAGAATCTTCCCAGCGGATTGATTGACTTGAATTCAATCTGCTATTTAGCGTGCGCTAAATATCATCAGTAGCGTGCGCTATGTCTTATGTCACTGCATACGTCATTCTTTGTTTGAATGTCTTCACAACGGTAAAATAGCCTTCGATAGCGTGCGTTAGTAATCATGAGTAGCGTGCGCTATCTTCATCAGATGACCATACCTCAGATAACTTCGAACTCGTCTGATCTGCAGCCGGGACCCGTTAACGTGTGCTAACTTATATGTCTAGCGTGCGCTATCTTTGTATTTTGTCCAGATTTTTGCATTTTCGTCTGCTTCGTTTTTTTGCTTTGTTTAGCAACTTAATCATCAAAACACTATTTATGAATATGTGGAATAAATATTCCAATAATCTCCCCGTTTTTGATGATTACAAAACAACTCTTGAATTGGATAAAACCTGCATAATAAAAATATATTTGATCATTTTGTTAGTTTCACCCATTTTCATTTTCTTATCATTTTCTACTTCTTCGTTTCTTATTTTTCAACTCCTTCGTTTCTCCCCCTTTTTGTATGCTTTCTTCGCCTTTTCGACTTCATCAATTTTTATTATTTTCTCCTCCTCTTTACTTTTTATTTTTCTCGTCATATCTTTCATGACGCTTTTTATCCGATTCAACTCCTTTACCCCCTTTTTGTATTCAGCAAAAATTGTAAAAAAAAATATAGCAATTGAATAGAGGATACCAATTATTGAATATGCATGATGCCAATTGATGAATATAATTATACATGAATAGGAAATAAATCCCTCTGAAAATATTATCTCCCCCTTTGTAAAATATCAATTGTTAAAAATTAACTTTTGGGGATCCAACCGAAAGTCGGTTTTTGTTTTGAGATACAGATGATATTAGGAATAAACGTTCCTTTGGGAATCCAAATTTTCTTAGTTTTTATCGTTCGTCGTGGGCTTCTGCAATTCGAAATGTGGTGCCCAATTTTCAAACATTTTTCACAATGGGGTATTTTTAAAATTTACGGATTCATTTTTAGAATGTGGTTTGAATCCTAACCTCTCTTTATTTAACATGTATTTTTGAACCAATAACATATTTTCAAATTTCTCGTTTCCGAGAGAGAATTTCTTCGTTAAATATTTGAGCTCGGTTTGAATTTTAACAAGATCATCCTTTAAAATATTTTCATTTTCAATGCATTTAGAATGATCGATCTCAATGAATTTTCCCTTTTCAAGAATTTTGGAATTTTCAATCTCCAAAGATTTGTATTTAGATTTAAGGGATTTAATTTCACTTAAATCATATTGATAGTCCGTTTGTAATAACTCGAATGCTTCAAAAAGTTTATCATAAGGATTACTTGACTTTCGACGTCGCTATCGTCGAATGTACTTCGGGCCATAAGAGCGATATTTTGATTGAGATCATCATCTTTATCTTCATCGCTCCATGTTGCTTGATCTGTTCCTTCATGAGTTGCCTCTAACTTCTTCCAAATTTCTTTGGCACAATTACACGAGGAAATACGATCGAGATCTTCTGGATTTAAGGCACAATAAAGCATTTGCGTTGCCTTACAATTTTGGTGGTCGTTCTTCCAATCCATATCATCATATTCTTTGAAACTTTTTATATTTCCGTTGGAATTTGTGGGAATTTTCGGACCTAGACATATGATCTTCCAAAGCTCAATATCATAAGCTCGGATGAAGATTGACATCTTATTTTCCCATTTCATATAATTTGATCCATAGAAGAATGGAGATTAGTTTGACACAAGACCTTCATTCAGTTTAAATTGGAACGCCATTATGATCTTTTCCTCGGATGTTAAGCCGCTTATTGGAGGTACCGCTCTGATACCAATTGTTGGACCAAAATCGGTATTATGCGCCATGTTGCAGAAGTGTAAATATAAAGTGCGGAAAATAAATCGACACACGGATTTATAGAGGTTCGTCCAAACGTGCCTACGTCCTCTCTCATTATCTTTTTCTATAGGCTTAAGATATAAACCTCTGCACCTCTCTTCTATCGATCGAGGGATTACCGTTACAAGCTCATCTTCTATCGGTCCGAGCAAACCATTCAATCTCTCTTCTATCGGTCGAGATATTACCGTGTGTACTTGTAATACCCGAGATTTTTATTCTGATTAATTTGAAATTTTCTTTTTAGACCGGAAATTTCTCAGTTGTGGAGCGTTGGTATTATTTTTCTCGACGATTGATTTTTGTGTTCGATTTGGCCGGAGTTCGCGAATTTAATGCTGGGAAGTAGCAGTAGCACGCACTATACTGCATTTCTAGCGCACGCTAATAATGTGTGAGTAGCGCACGCTAGTCTTGTGCATCGCACACGCTAGGCATGCTGGGCAGTGAGCTTTCTGGACTCTGGAATGGGGCATTAGCGCACTTTAATGACGGGCTAGCGTACGTTATTTTTTTGTATTAGTGCACGTTATTAGTCAGTTAGCGCGCGCTATGTCGGAAGGATAGTAAGGGCAGAACGTTTCTGGACTACAGGTGATAGCAGGTAGTGCACGCTATTGTTTGGAGCTAGCGCGCGCTAGTGTCGATCGATAGCACACGCTAACATGTGGGTAGTGCACGCTACCGGAGTCAGACAGTAGATTCTGGACTGTCTTTTTCTTTTTCAATGCACCAACTTTCAGCCCGTTAGCGCACGCTAAACATTTAAGCATAGTATGCGCTAATCCCTCCCAGTATATATATGGGAGGCAGGGTCTTGAAATGTCATTTTTCTTCTCTCCTTCTTCTTATCCGGCGGCTAGGAGACTTGGAGCGTAGGAAGGCATAGTTTTTGACCAGATTTCACCATCCAACAACATTTCTGAGTTCCTAGTCTTGATCTAACAATATTTCATCAAGTTCATCATCCAAATCAAGGTAAGATTGTTCAATCCCTAGTTTTTTGGAAATTTTGGGGATTTGTTAAGATTTTGCTTCTCTAGTCCATTTCGGCCTTGATTTGGGTTAGATTATGATTATGAAGTCATAATCCCTTGTTTTCCTTGAAGTCTACAGATTTTGCCTCGAGTTTTCATCCATTAAATGGAGTATGAACGACTCCGTCCACCATAATGTTCGATTAAATGTTCCTGAGGGTAGAACTTAGGGTGAATCCTTCCGTTTCCATGGTGTTGTGTTCTGATTTGGTATTTCAATGTGGTAAGATCGAAATTTTTGAAAAAAGTGAGGAACGTATGATCATCCGTTTTTTGTTCCCAGTATCATTCGAATTGAGTCAAGTAGCTTGATATACGGATTGTAACTATGTGAAATCATTGTTGTCGAAGTGTATGAATTTATACAGATGTATATATATATATATTTATATATATATTTATATGTTAAATATATGTATGTATATACGTATGTTGATATATATATATATATACATATATATATATATATATATATGCCTATGTCGGTGAATGCCGAGTGATGAATGCTAACACTAGTTGACGTACTCAACATGGATTGATGGATGAACTATACTTATAGATATAATATAGTAAGGTTATATATATATATATATATATTCGGTTGAGTTGCAATATAGGGATATATGTGCGGCGTTGGTTGGTTATGCCTGAATGCTTATTGTGGTTGAGTTTTGATTGATAACGTGCGTGATATTGTTTAGCTGTGTGGTTATGGACTGATGGATAATTTGTGTGACTTGGTGTACTGAGTTGATAATTGTTGTAACGTTTGTCTGTGTGCTTGATGTTTGAAACAATATGGATACTTGTTGTGAGAAACGCCATATCCGGGAACCTCTGAGGGCGGGGCGTGAACTCCGGCCTGGTGTACGCTGCAATGTGCGGCTCCATATGGTTGGTGAACACCGGTGTTACCTAATGTGCGTGCAGGGGGCGGCTCTTGCTGGAGTGATCGCCGGCGCGGTGACATGTTCAAGGGGCAGCCAACATAGTGGAGTGAACGCCGGTGCACAGGTATGCAAGGGAGGCGCCTGGCAGGCTTATTGGTTATGGATATTCGAGTGTCAGCTAAGACACCGATACCGAACGTTGTTCGTAATTCAAAGTTCTTTCAACTCGCTTTAAAATGTGGGTCTTGATGTAGACAGCGATTTGTGTTTTTGAAAGTTTTTGAACTTGTTTTAAACTTTGGTATCAGGGTTAATAAACCAAGGATATTTGACGAGATCTCTGAGGGTTAATTAATCAAGGGTCTTGAGCAGGATTTGTCGAAATCAGAGGTTGTGACCTTGATTGTGCTGTGATGATATTTTGTGGATTGGGTCGAGGACCCCGTGAGACGATTGATATAATGGTTTTTGTGATGATAGTATTTTATAAATTTGGTCGAGGACCCGAATAACGTTGAAATGGTTTTCTTGTGAAACTGTTTTTCATATACTGGGTAAAGGACCCTAGAAATCTTGAAATTATTTTCTAAAGCATTACCATTCGATTTTTCTTAAAACCCCAAACCATTCAAAATGGCCCGATCCAATGATAACGTTTTTTAACCATCTTATCAAAATACTTTTCAAAATATATTCCTTTTATGAAGAGGGTTTTCGAACTGAGTTCTTTGACTCATTGGGGGCTCATCTAAAGTTTTTATTGATGTTATGTTCTGTAAAGAAAATATGACTGTGTAAATATGTTTCATCTTATGTAAGTGAATGCTCTACTGTGATGGTTATGTGGATGCGTGGTTCATGTTAAGGCTTCGCGGCTGTTGAGTTTTGTGTTGATATTTTTCGTATATCTTGCATATTATGTACTTGCACTAGCAAATTTCCAATTTGCTAACCCCCGAGTTTTCGGGGGGTGGGTGCCTGTTATGCGCTCAGGTTTTGCAGCTCGGGAGCAGTCATGATATTTGCTTGGAAGGAGATGGAGGACAATGATTCTAATCACACAAGAGTCAGAGTTCTTTCTTTTGTTTCATTTTGGTCGGTATTTCTCTTTTGGTCGAGTAGTCACCCTTGCACGGGTGTAGTTTTTAGTGATTAAATTGAGTCGTCATTCCTTTATGTATTCAAGATTATTATTGTCTTGGAATTGTGGACTATGTTGGTCTTGGAATTGTCTAATGACCTTATCGGTCTGTTTTGTAATTAATTTGACCCCGGTCGGTCAATCATTGAGTAGTCTTTTGGAGTTTAGCCTGGTAGATCCTTGTGAGAAGGGTCTACGGCATGCGACATTCCCGGTCGAATTCTGTAGGTGTTACAGTTATGGTATCGAAGCTTAGGTTTGCGAAAAAACTAGGCCGTGGTTCAAGTCCATGTATTGTGTAAGTCGCACGCATCAGAGTTGTGATTAGTATCGTGGTTCCGACATCATATTCAGGCAATCCGTGATGGTAAGTCTCTCGATCGTAAGTCCCCTTAGATATGTATTTGATTATATTGTGCTAATGTGTTTAATGTGAACAAGGGTTGGAACTTGTTGGTGATATTATTGTTTTAGGATATAACATGCGTATACGGTCCGAGTGAAAATGGTTATGTAGTATGTTTCGGATGTCGAGCATATTTATCGGTTTCTACACTTTATTAAAATAAATCTTTGAGTGTTAATTTAATCTGCTGCGTCAGTATTTTGAAATGGCTTTTGGTATCTTGCAAACTGAATTTTCTTTCGTAAGAACTGATTTCCTAAACCGAGTTTTGGCATTTTAGTCTTGTACATTTTGACGGTATTCTTATGACGGTATTTGATATTTTATAAATAACTTTTGTGATTATTTGAAAATGCCACCGTCATCGGCCTTTTTGGCGTTTTGAACGTTTTTTTAAATGATTTTTAGCCTGGTGGGTTCCGGCACGGGGCCCACAGTGCTATAATATCACGAACATTTTAAAGTGGTGCTTTAAAATTTTCTAATATTGTGAAAACCCATGATTTAATGTCGTCATGTCAAATGGTCACGTATCTCGATGAAAAATCCTTTCGACTAAGCATTTTGGTAGAAGAGGAAAGATTTTCAAATTATGGTATTTGGAACTCAACACTTTTGAAATATTTCAAATTAGTTGCGATTTATAAAAGAATTTCTTTTATACATTATTCGAAAAGAATTTTTAAAGTCGATGTATAAACTTCCTCTTCCAAAATAAAGGACAGAATCTACAAGTTTTGGGCATAACGTGACTCACCCTCTTTTTTCAAAAATTTGTTTTCATTAAGTGCATACATATAATGATCGTCCTCGTCGAAGGACTCGAAATTGACTTCAGAAAACTTTGTGCTTTACGATATTACCGTTATTCTAAGGATGCTAACTAAACTCGTGTTGATAATTGTGGTATACTGTACGACTGATAAATCAATATTGTTGAACGGTATTATCTGCATTAGTATGTTGGCCTCGGCGGACGTAGACGTGATGATGGAAATGGAAGCGGCGAGGTGGTTCGTACGATAATGATTCATGCTACGGTGAAGGAGTATCAAGATCAAATGATATCCTATGAAATCTCCTCAGTGGTCGAGCCCACAAGCGTAGCAAAGAGACCGAGGACATCTGGAAAATTTCTGGGCGTTGAAGAGACTAAGGCTCCCAAACCCTCACGCCGTTCGAAGGCATCGTCTTCGCGGTCGGGAGTGAGCGCTGGAAATCCCAAACCAGCATCGGTGACTCTCGACAAGAAGAGAAGGTGCTTCAACTGCAACTGTCAGGGGCATGTTCATGTAAATTGTCCCTTTCCACTCTTGACTTGTTATCAGTGCGGGTGTGAAGGTAATCGGGAGAAACACTGTGAGATAGTTTCCGAATTGGCAAAAAATGCTACCCTATTGGAGAACGAAGCAAGTGACCGAGGAGTGTCCCGGAACCCTATGCTCCCTTCTGAAGATCCTAGCATGGGGGAATGAAGATTTTGTACTATGTCCTAATCATTGTTGTTTCCAACAATCGTGACTTTGATCGTTTTTCATTTCATTGCTTTACGTTTCCAACTCTTGTTATACTAAGTTTCGGGGTCGAAATATCTTCTTAGTATGGGGGAATGTATTACCCGTACTTTTCTTAGTATTTTTAGTATTATGTGACTTTTCATTGTTGGTAATTCACATGTGATCCTCTCGACAATTTTAAACTACCTTGTTCTACTTAGCCTACCATCCTCCCAACGAATTTCGGAGTTGTTTTGCTGAATTCCGTGGATTATTGTGGCCTCTCCACATCCGAATTTGATTCTTGCACACTTTGTTCGAAACTATTGTTTCCACACATGCAATTAATGTTTCCGACATGTTATGAGATTGGATGCTGTTAGTCGAGCCCGAAATAGGTTTCAGGACGTCTAAGATGTTTTGTGATTTACATATATTTTATCGCCTCGACTCACGTACCAGATGCTTGCTAGGTTAGTTCATTGTATTTATAAGATCTTCGTATTCGCGCATTGCTCGTGATGGTTTGGGGCTGAGCAAGTAATTATTTTTCCTTGATTGTTTTGCCGCTCTCTATTTTAAGTTTCGGGACGAAACTTGTTTTAAGGGGGGTAGAAGACCTGGCAAAAGTGGCCCAGGCCCACAGGCCGACCCAGCCCACCCATGAATAAATGGGCTTTGGGCTTTACTTTTTTAGCCCATAGAAACTTGGGCCTTTTTGGCCCGCCCAGATTTTGGCCCAGCCCAGGAAGGCCCAGCCCACGGGTGCCCAGTGGCCCATGAAAAATTTAATAACTAATAAATATTAATTAATTAGGCTAAGGTTAATGGGTATAACCTTACACCGTAATTTATTTCAATTTAAAGTTGATTTTGTTTAGATTTTTGTATTGATATTTTGCTATCGAATACAGATAATGGACCAAGTGATGAGTTACTTTCCGTACCGCTGGTTGTAGTGCAAGAATCAACGGTTTTAATAGTATTGAAATGGATGTTTGAACTTTTTAAAATAGTTGAAAATATATTTCTGTCATATTATCGATACTTTTAATATATTTTGGTTAATTAAGTTGGAAGCAAGAAAAAACCTGTAGCCCATGGGCTGGGCTAGGCCCGCCCAACATGGGACACGGGCCTCAATATTTAGGCCCAAAAAATCCTGGGCCTTTTTGGCCCAGCCCAAAATTTGACCCACCCGTTGGCAGCCCAGCCCGTTTGGGCTGGCCCAGGATTTTTATTCTGATTAATTTGAAATTTTCTTTTTAGATCGGAAATTTCTCGGTTGTCGAGCATTGGTATTATTTTTCTCGATGATTGATTTTTGTGTTCGTTTTGGCCGGACTTCGCGAATTTAATGTTGGGAAGTAGCAGTAGCGCGCGCTATACTGCATTTCTAGCGCACGCTAATAATGTAATATCCGACGGAAATTCTTGCTTACTGTTGTATTATTCGGATAACTCAATACTGTTGTAGTCTTGTTGCATTTGTGTAATGTTTATTGATGTTGGAATATATCATAAATAGACTTAATAATAACTACCACTCGCACTATGATTTGAATTCTCAACGTTGTATAGATAAGTACATTTTTTAGCTATTAAACCTGAGCCTAACGTACGCTAATCCTTTAGCATAGCGTACGATATATTGAGGCCTTTACGTACGTAAAGAGGTACCTGTTACGTACGTAACCAGTATAATCGTATCCGATCTCAACTTTCGGCGTGTGGGGTCGAGCGTGATACGAATATCTGATCTTTTGGAGGCAACCTAGTTGACCTACATTACGTACGTAATTCTCCAAGCAATAACGTACGTAATGATGTTCGTATTTTACTCCAGAAACCTCTGGAATTAGCTTACGTACGTAACACTTTTTGTGTAGCGTACGTAAAGCTGTTAACGTACGTTATCCTCTTGTGATAACGTCGTAGCTAACGGTCTTTATTATAAAAAGACAACTTGTGTCTTTCATTTTGCACGTCCAACTTCATGATTTTCTCCAGTATAAGCATCCCCTACCCCCCTAGATCACCTCTACCTCCTTTCCACTTGTGTTTGAGCTATTCATGTTGGTTTAGAGCTTGTTGATGGGAAATTGGAGTCATTTTTGTAGCTTAGATTGTGTTCTTGTGGTGTTGGTGTATTGTTATATCATTTCTGAAGGTATGTTATACGAATTAACCCTATAATCTCGTAATTATAATGTTAGTGATTAAGTATGCTCCACCTAGTGATGAGTTAATCAAGCTAAACATGTTTGTAGTTAAGCTTTCAACAAACTTAATGATGAATATGATGATTAAGGGATTTGTAATGATGTGTTCTTAGTGTTTTAAATGGTGATGATCATGTTTAGTTTAACCACACTCTTCTTGCTGGACTAATAACACCATTGGATAATAATAGTCCTTGTTTTCTTATAATGAAAGTAACTTGTTGACAAGAATTACCATAAAAAGTTTTAAGAAACCCTTGATGAGCATTAGAAGAATGGAATGATTTTCTTGAACCTAAACTAGGTGAATTCAGAGGAATGATATTTTAATCTCCAAGTTAATTAGAAGATTATAAGAATGGTGTTAAATTGAGATAGTTTTCATAATTATGATATGGATTTATAACTAGTTAACTTAACATAAGTGATTGAGTGAAGTGCAGATTTTTACTTTTAATCAATTGAGATGTTCTTGATAAGTTTAAAGGGTAAAAGATTATTGTTTAACACATTATGGAACAATTCTTAATCCATCAAATATTTGGTAACATCTTGTAATCAATTGCAAGAATAGAATGGTATGAATAAGGTTCTTGGAGTAACACTTCAATATCTTAAAAAGTTGAACTACTCAAATGGGAATTAGGGTGTTGTCTCGTTAAAATTCGGTATAGATGCTCATATGAACGTATTATTGAGTAAAATATACTTCCTTCAAGGTTGATTATTCGAGTAACCGATTTTAAATCGAGGGCCGTCCGTTCGTTCGTTCGACAAGGAAGGACTATTCTCGCCTCCGTATTAAGGCAAGTTATCTTGCTTGGTTATAATGATAATTGGATTCTTGTGATGGTTATACATTTTATGTATATGAAACCCTTACAAAACTTGTGACTTGTGATTTGAGGTTGTTCTTGATAATGTTCCATTTTCATCGTGGGATTGTATTCCCAAGTTCGTCACTTCGGTGAGTCCTTGATCCGATATTGTTGATCTTATTGTCATTTCGGTGAGTCCTTGATCCGTAATCAGATTTGTGAATTATTGAATTCGTTTTCATGTTGCATGGTGAAATATCCGGAGTCATATCTACGTTCCGATTGTAACACCCCCAATCCGCTCAGGAATATTACACGCCGTAGACCCTTTTCTCAAGGATCTACCAGGCTGGAAACAACATAGAACAACTCAAAAATGCCTTTAAGGCATTATGACTCAGTAGACCGATTTGGTCTTTCAATGATTACATACAACTCAAACTCATTACATGCCCACGCAGGGGTCAAATACAACACACTCCCGTACAACGGGAAAGAACACTACAGCGGAAAATAAACTATAGCTATACCAATGACCTCATACGGATCCTCGTGAGATTAGTATCGTTCATCTTTCATCATCCTCCGTGCCGACCCTGTGTTATGCTCCCAAACCTGAATGCAAAAACAGACATACACCCCCCGAATACTCGGGGGTTAGCAAAACTCCACTATTTTGCTAGTGCAAGAACAAAGTGCAAATACGAGCCATACAATTCACATTTCACGAATAACAATAATCAGGAATCCTCAAAAATCCAAACGTAACGAAAAGTACTTCCCGAGGCATGAGTTTCGTAAACATTTCTCAAAACCGAAAGATCACAAATAAAGGGAAACCATTTATAAAACAGTTTTAAAGATGCCATCGAGAGTTTTAATAGAAAACAATTTGCAAGAAGGCCACTCAATCAACACAAACGAGTCTTCACAAATATTTCCACGGGATTCTCGACCCAAAACCAAATAATATCGACACGAGATCAAACATCTCAACATCACACGGGGTTCTCGACCCAAATCCAAATAATATCAACACGAGATCAATCATCTCAACATTCCACAGGGTCCTTGACCCAATACACAGAATAGCACCACAATACAATCAAAGGTACAAACTCTCATTCGACATATCCTGCTCAAGACCCTCGATTAATTAAACCTCGGAGATTTCGTCAAACCTCCTTGGTTAATTAACCCTGATACCAACGCTTTAAAAACAAGTTGAAACAAGCTTTCAAAAACACGAATCGCGGTCTATATCAAGACAAACATTTAAAAGTGAGTTGAAAGAATTTGAGATACGAACATCGTTCGGTAACGGGGTCTTAGCTATCACTCAAATACCCATAACCAATAAGCCTGCCAGGCGCCTCCCTGCGCACCTGTGTACCGGCGTTCACTTCCATCATGTTGGCCGCTCATTGAACATGTCACCGCACCGGCGTCACTCCCGCAAGAGCCGCCCCTTGCGCGCGCATTAGGTAACACCGGCGTTCACCACCCATATGGAGCCGCACATTGCAGCATACACCAGGCCGGAGTGCACGCCCCGGCCTCAGAGGTTCCCGGATACGATGTTTCTCACATCAAGTATCCACATTATCACAAACATCAAGCACACAGTCAATCGTTGTAACAATTATCAAATCTATACACCAATTCACATAATTCATCCGTCAGTCCACGACCACACGAATAAATAACAACACGCACGTCAACCATAACGCGATGGAAATAAGCAATACACGTACAAATGCATTATCAAACGCAACATCAACACCAAATATATCCAACGGATTCACGTAGTCACTTACAACCCACACAATTTACAAAACACACGCATTTTGAAAGTGAGCCTTTAAGAAGGCTAGCCGAATCCTTTGAAAACTCATTTCAAACAAATAAACAAACACACCAAGATGATCACCAATTATCATATCCACAAAACAAGAATAGTATGGACAAGGTACTTGCCTTGAACAACCACAACGCGGAGAATCGACTGGAGTAGGTTGGCACGAACCGACTACGAACCCGCCGACTCCACCGAATGCCAACTCGCGATAATAACTATGGAGGACAATAAAAATAATGAAAATGAATTCCATAGCATGACTCAAAGCCGTTGAATTCAAAGAACGAACGACGAATGTTCAAGTGTTTTCCCCAAAACGGCCAAGAACACGATTCGTCCCGACAAAACACGAAAACGGAATTCTAAGTTGAAATATGGATATACAATCCATAGAATATGTTTAACAACATCATTTAACCATAATCGATCCATAAAAAATGGATGAAAAACGAGATCGAGGACAAATCCCCCAAAAAGTCGATTTGAAGGAAATCAAGAAATATACTTCGATTCGATGAAGAACAATGGATTAAATGATGTTGAACACAATAATACTACCAAGATTAATCACACCCATCATGAATTAATCAACAACACGGAACGAATCGGACGAAAATGCAAAAACCCCCAAATTCACGAAATTAGGGTTCTAAGGAAGATTACCTTGATTCGCTGGATCAAAGGATGATAACGGATGATTGATTGATGTTATAACCTCAAGAGCTTCATGTATTTGTTGTTAAACAACATGGCCTCAAGATTCCCAAGACCACATCCGCGGAAGAGAAAGGAAAGATTGAGAAAAATGGCCAAAAACCCGTCTGCAGGGCCTTATATAGGCTGTCTGCCGGCCGGGTTACGTACGTAACCGGCCAAGGCTTACGTACGTAACCGAGTCACTGCCCCAAAACTGCCGGCCCGTTACATACGTAACCGGCCAAGGCCTTACGTACGTAACCGGCCTTACTTACGTAACTGCCGAGCACTACCGGCCGTAACTCGGCCAGTGCCGGCCTGGGCCCGAACGACGGCCCGAACGGCCCCGAAACCCGAACCTGAATACGAATCGAAGATACGGTTACGAAGTACTCGCAAATACGAACTCGAGCACTAAGAGAACACATGATTCCGACCACCCGAAGGCTCAAAATTCGACAACGGAAAGTAATTACCCCAAACTTTGGGAAATTACGAAAATGGCCCAAAACGTCCGAAATACACGATACATGATCGAATAACCAAACCGAAGTCCACAACACGTCTAACAAAGTTAAACGGACTTACGGGAAACTCGAAACAGCAGTTTCGAATGAGATTCGCAAGAATCGAGCTCAAGTGCGGAAAAGTCGCCAAAAATCACGGAACTAAACAAAACGACACCGAAACGAACTCGCATGAGAAAAAGTGCAGAATTAAACATTCTCGAAATGACGAAACGGTCATGAGCGAGTCATCAAAACGGACTTTCGCCAAAATAAAAGAAATTATCGGAAATCGAAATTACGGGTATTACACCGATTGGATATTGTGTAGGATTTTTAGCCGGGCACATATATAGTCATGCGTGAATATTTTCCGTGTTGGGCTGTGCATACGAGACGTAGTTCGTTGAGGCTAATTAGGTACATTGTCCCACGTATATACTGGATTCCGTATACGGGGTGCACATGTGCACTGACACATATTCGGATCGGGCGTACTGTGATGTCCTTCTTGAGCTGTACTATCTTAGTCGTTCATAGTCTATTTATATATTTGGATGTGTTCGACGTTTTGTGACTAAGCGTTCATACGCCCGAAGGGTATGTTCGTTAGTCGTGTTGTTTTCCTTGAAATCTTATATATGTGAATTGTATAATATCTTGAGAAACCATTTATCATGTATATCTGACCCTGTATTGGGCGAAATACTTGTGTTGTATTTTAGGTCGAGGAAAAGGCAAGGCACGAGAAGATCATGGTGATGGCGAAGGGTTCGAAGGATACTAGTTCGGGGGGCCCAAGTCTTTTATTATCCGGTCGTGTTTGTACCGTGTAATGTTATATTTCCTCTTTATTTAATGTAAGAACAAATGTATTGTCATTTAAAGTATATTCCATCTCCATATGGGTTATACTTATATTTTGGATCCTGTGTATAATAAGGTCGTTGGCCATACTACTATAAACTCCTAATCGGAGTAAGTACTATGTATTGTGGTTCGGTACCACATGTATTGTGTATTTAATCTGTATTTTGGGTATCGCCTGGTGGGTCCCATTGTGGGGTCTACGGCACTGTAACGGCCGCCTTATTGGGGTGTTACAGAAGATGGTATCGGAGATCATCGCTAGTCATTTTTCTTTTTCTTTTGAGTCTTTGTGTATTGAACTAGTATCGAGAGACCTTCGTGTCACGTGTGACCCGTGCGAACGCCTGACCCTACGAGCCAAATGCGGTACGTACTTTATGAGCCATGATTTAATTATTGGCATGATATTGATATCAGAATGGATCTCTTTGTTGATCTTGGCAATTTCAGGATTTGTGACAGGAATTATCTGATTGAAATTTCGAAGAAAATTCTGGATTGATTATATGATTGAAATTGTTCGACTCAAAGGTTGATATGATATTCTATGTGACCCTCGTAGTGTCGATAATGCATTACGAACTGTTTTCTTGAATGTGTAATTTATTGTTGCTATTAACTTAGCATGAATTCTGATTGGTATCATGAACTGTACTTATGATAATCTTTACGAATTGATTCTTTCGGTATGGAAAGAAATTTGAGAGGCCGTGGCAGAGGGGGACGAGGCCTCGGAAGGGTCCGAATCCCGATACCACGAGCCAACAGGCGTGCGAATGCAGAGCATAGTTCCGCAGGCAATGATTCGCCTTCTAGGGACCAATCGCACCACACTGGATGCGAGGATGCTCGTGTCGATACTTACGCTGTGATGCAAGGTATGATGGCCCAGATGACCCAGATGGGTCAGTTAATGGAAACTATGTAGAGAGCTGCTACCGACCAGCATCAGGGGCCACCTCCTGTACAAGGTGGACCGATGAGTTGGATCATCAGCGACATCTCTCGCCAGCGACCTCTGATTTTTGAAGGTTCCTCTGAGCTGGCTGATATCGTGCATTGGATTGAACACTTCGAGAAATTGTTCTATATGGTAGACTGTCCAGCAGAGAATCACGTCTCCGTAGCAGCTTACTACCTGGGCAAGGGCGCCCACACTTGGTGGCTTTCGGTGAGGCCAGCTGATGGCGTATGTACTTGGGAGGAATTTAAGAATCTCATGCTAGACCGTTACTATCCGGGTCCTCTCCGCGAGGCCAAATTATCAGAATTGCTGAATCCAGACCCGTCCGAAGATGATAACGTACTATCTATTGCCGAGAAATTCTAGGCACTTCTTCCTTTTGCCGCGACGATTGTCCAAACGGAGGCTGATAAGATCAAATACTTTCTCAAAAGGCTTAAACCCCGAATGAGAATGCAGCTGTTGAACCATCATTGTGCGACCCTACCGGAGTTCATTGAGAAAGCTCTGGAGTACAAATTGACCATGAAAGAAATTTCCAAGAAGCAACCGCAGTCTAACAACAAGAAATTCAGGAATCAGAACTAGGCAAACAGCAACCGGGGAACATTAAAGAGGCCCCAACCAGTGCCAAATCCTTCCAAACGGCAACCCATGGCGTCGAAGCCAACCGGATCGCAACCTCGAGCGGTCAGCCTATCTGTTGTGTGCTATAACTATGGAGACCAGGGGCACATCAATTCGAAATTCCCAAGGCCAGCCATGGCATGCCATACTTGTGGGAAGAATGGACATCGTGCTCGTTAGTGTAGGAGTAGATCAGGACGTACTCCCACAGCACCTCATAATCCAGTTCAGTCTTCAGTTCAGGATCGTGTACCTTCGTCCGCTTCTTATCAGACTACCGGGGCAAACAAAGGGATGGGGCATGGAAATCAAGCTGGTACATCTGGTGCTGGGACTGCTAAACCCAGAGTCTACGAGATGAGGAAGGCTGAAGATCCCGAAGCCAGCATGATTGCAGGTACTATCGAGATCCAATCTCAGCCTGTCTGTGTTCTTTTTGATACTGGTGCTTCACACTCCTTTTTATCTGCTTCTTGTTTGAGTCGTTTCCAATTAGATCATGTTATCAATTGTGAACCTTATATAATTGGTCTACCCGATGGTAGAAGAATTGTTGGGAATCGTGAAGTTCAGGACTACTCGATTCGCATGAACGACCGTGAGTGGGTCGATTTACCTAAAGATGATGTGATCTTGGGTATCGATTGAATGGATCGTCATGATGCCATAATTAGTGTCCGCAAGCGAACAGTGACCGTCACATCTGACGATGGTGTCGAGTGTACCTTCCAGGGTGACAATCCCAGTCATTCCGGGAGAGTCATCAGTGCTATGAAAGCAGTGAAACTGCTTAATCAGGGGTGTATTGGATTTTGGTGTTTCATGACCAAAGCAGCGGATCGACCAGTCAAATTGGCTGATATTCCGGTAGTCCGAGACTACCCAGACGTATTTTCAGATGAGTTGCTAGGCTTACCTCCACATCGTGATGTAGAGTTCAATATTGAGTTAGAGCCTGGTACGTCCCCGCTTTCAAAAGCACCATATCGTATGGCTCCGACTGAGATGCAGGAGCTGAAGAGCCAACTTGAGGATTTGACCGAAAAGGGATATATTAGACCTAGTGCGTCCCCTTGGGGAGCACCAGTACTATTTTACGGAAGAAGGATGGATCCCTACGTCTGTGTATTGATTACCCTGAGGTGAACAGGGTAACCATTAAGAACAAATATTCATTCCCGCGTATTGATGATTTGTTGGATCAGCTTCAGGGGGCTGCTGTGTTTTCTAAGATCGACTTGAGGTCTGGTTACCATCAGCTGAGGATTCGTGAGTCTGACATTTCGAACACCGCTTTCCGTACTCGTTATGGGCATTATGAGTTCATAATGATGCCTTTTGGACTGACTAATGCACCGACAGTGTTCATAGAGTTGATGAATCGAGTCTTTATTAATTATTTGGATCGCTCTGTAGTCGTTTTTATTGACGAAATTCTGATTTATTCCCGTGACCATGATGAGCATGAGTGCCATCTCCATCAAGTTCTCGATGCTTTGAGGCGAGAACAACTTTATGGGAAATTTTTCAAATGTGAATTCTGGATGCGTGAAGTTATCTTTCTCGGACATGTGATATCAGTTGATGGGGTACGAGTAGACCCACAGAAGACAGAAGCTATCCGAGACTGGCTACCGCCAAAGAACGTTAAGGAAGTGCGCAGATTCTTGGGACTAGCAGGTTATTACCGACGGTTCATGGAAGGTTTTTCTAAAATTGCCCAACCAATGACTAATTTGCTGAGGAAGGATAAGAAGTATTTATGGTCAGAGGCATGTCAGCGGAGTTTTGATGAACTCAAGAGTTGGTTGATTTCGGCGCCTATTTTGGGCCTACCGAAAGGAACGGAAAGATTTGTGGTGTATAGTGACGCATCTAAATAGGGCCTTGGATGTGTACTGATGCAGAACGGGAAGGTGATCTCCTATGCATCGAGGCAGCTACGACCTGACGAGGTCAACTACCCCACCCATGATTTAGAACTTGCAGCCGTGGTGTTTGCTTTAAAAATTTGGCGTCATTATCTGTATGGAGTTACCTGTCAGATTTTTACCGATCACAAGAGCCTGAAGTACATTTTTACTCAGAAGAAGTTAAACATGAGGCAGAGAAGGTGGCTAGAACTCATCAAAGATTACGATATCAAGCTCCTTTATCATCCGGGAAAAGCAAAGGTAGTTGCTGACGCTTTGAGTCATAAAACAGTACAGGAGCAGATGCTTGCCCGCTTAACAGCTCAGAGGGAATTGCAGTTAGAATTGGTGAGGCCGGAAATTGAAGTCTAGTTACAGCGTATTCAGGGACAACTCTGCACACTTGAAATTTCATCGTCCCTTGAGGATATAATTAAATCGAAGCAAATTACGGAACCATTCTTATCTCGAGTTCGGAATGAAGTAACTCAAGGGAAAGCCCCTGGCTTTGTGATCCACGAGGATGGATTGATACGCTTCAGGAACCGAGTTTGTGTACCCGCATATGACGAATTAATGAATTCTATCCTGAGAGAAGCTCATGCTACCCCTTACTCCATTCACCCGGGGTCTAGCAAAATATATAAGGATTTGAAACAATATTATTGGTGGGGAAGTATGAAACGTGAAGTTGTAGAATTCGTTTCGAGGTGTTTAACCTGTCAACAAGTTAAGATTGAGAATCAACAACCTGCAGGAATGCTGAAACCACTTCCGATTCCCGAGTGGAAATGGGAGGACATATCAATGGATTTTATCACCATCTTGCCGACGAGTCGACGAGGGATGAATACGATTTGGGTGATTGTGGATCGTCTGACCAAATAAGCCCACTTTCTGGAGATTAAAGACACTTGGGGACCCGAGAGATTAGCCCATCTATTTATCAAAGAGATTGTAAGGTTACATGGTACCCCTAAGAGTATTGTATCAGATCGTGACGGGCGATTCGTGTCACATTTTTGGAAAGCAGTTCATCGTGCGATGGGTACGCAATTGAACTTCAGCACAGCATTTCACCCGCAGACGGATGGTCAGACTGAGAGGACTATCCAAACTTTAGAGGATATGATGAGGGCGTACATTCTCGATTGGAAGGATGATTGGGAGGCCCAACTACCTTTCGTGGAATTCACTTATAATAATAGCTGGAACACTTTGATTCAGATGGCACCTTATGAAGCATTGTATGGCCGTCATTGTAGATTCCCTCTGTGTTGGGACGATCCATCTGAAACCTTGGGTACAGAACCCGATATGCTGTTAGTAGCCCATGAGAAGATCGCTCTGATTAGGAGTCGTTTGTTGACGGCTCAAAGCCAACAGAAGTCGTACGCAGACAACCACCGACGACCGCTTGAGTTCGAGGTCGGCGACCATGTACTAATGAAGGTGTCCCCTACTCGAGGAGCTTTTCATTTTGGGAAGAGAGGCCAGCTGAGTCTGAGGTATATCGGGCCGTTTGAGGTTTTGGAACGAGTAGGCGATTTAGCCTATTGCCTGGCTTTACCACCAACCCTGAGCCGGATTCATAACGTGTTCCATGTCTCTCAGTTAAGGAAATACGTTGCTGATCCGAGTCATGTACTTCAGTTCGATGAGATCAATTTAGCGGAGGATCATTCGTATGAGGAGCGCCCCGTACGGATACTTGAGAAGAGGATCAAACAATTGCGGAACAAGACGATTCCCCTACTGAAGGTTCAGTGGTAACGACACGGAGTCGAGGAGGCCACATGGGAGACGGAGAGCAACATTCAATAGAGGTATCCCGAATTGTTTATGTAATATCCGGAACTTCTACTACCGTTGTTTAATATTATTTTATCTGAGTTATATTGTACAACGTGGAATCTGTATAGTATAGATAAAATAAATGAAGGTCTGAGATATTAGTATTGGTATAATTGTCGTACTTGGTCGACAATTGTCTTAGAGGATATAGTGCGTCATGTATACGTATCCAGTATGTCGAGACGGACGAGAAAAGTTGGAAATGGCTAAGTGTAACATTATTAGCGCACGCTACTAATCACTAGTAACGCACACTATCGTGCAGGTTTAGCGCACGCTGCAGACATAACTTAGCGTATGCTAGTGAAGAACAGCTCAGAGGGAATCTACGCGTGGACCAGGCCACTTTCAGCGCATGTTCTGATAAGTCAACGGATGTTGTAATGTAGTGTTAGCGCACGCTAATGCATGTTGATTAGCGCACGCTAACTGTATATCGGACAAAAAGGAATCTTATCCTCGTCATCACTTTCGGCGTGCGGAACAGTCTTCGTAGCATACACACAAACGAGTCAACTGATATTAGCGCACGCTAAATGCAAGGACTTGCGTACGCTAGAGCGTGTAAGTTACGTACGCTAATGCATGGACATTACATACGTAAGCGCATGTACGAAGCCAGACAGTAGCCCCTGGACTGCGATTTGCGCACGCTAACAAAGTTAGTTAGCGCACGTTAAAGACGTAGCGCACGCTAAACATAAGGTTTAGCGCACGCTAGTAATGTATTCTATATAAAGGGACAGAAGGGTGTTATGAAGCATTTTGTCCATTTCTTTCCGTTCACCCGATAGAGAGAACCTTGGGAGGACATTTGGAGTTCCTAAACACTGAGACATGATGATCTTTAACAAAGATTAAGCTGGGGAACATGGATTAAAGTCTTGTTCTTGAAATTATTGATGATTCTTGGAATGAAGTTGATTGTTCTCCTTCATGGTTCGTCTATACAAGGTAATAGTTCTTCACTTTTGGATTTCGTTTTTAAATGGACATTGATGTTCTTGAGTTGATGAATATCATATAAACAAGTTAATAAGTATGATTAGGAGATGGATTACCGAATTATGATGACGTTGTTATTCATATATGAGTATTGATATGTTTCGTATGGTTTTGGATTGAATTCAAGAGATATGTTGTTGTATTTCCCTTCTTCAATTCGGATTTTTGATGTTTTGTCATTGGTTACTTAGTATGGTAACGATTATGGTGGTGTTGTTGTGAATCTTGAAGTTATATGAATTGTATGTCGAAGAACATGATGAATAAGGATTCTTAGATGTTAGAACACATCGAAATATGTCATTTTATGAATTATGAACGTGAATTCGGATGATTTTGGAATATGATTATTCATGATAATAATCGGTAAATTGTTCTGTGAATTTACCAAATATGAACAAGAAGGAATCTTGTTGATTTGGGTTTAAAGATTAAAGTTGGAATCGAATATGTTATGGAATCCTTAATATCGAGATGAGTTGATCATTGATATGATGGAAGTGTTAGACGATGCTTGGAACGCATGCCACTGTACAGCATTAGCGCACGCTAAGCTTACTGGCTAGCGCACGCTAACGGGAGCTACTTAGCACACGCTACGTTATGCGTTTAACGTGCGCTAAGTAGGCAGACAGTGCAGTATTTTCATGTTGTGGTTGTGAATTTGTACTGGTTTGAGTTGGATTGTTCAGACTTATGTTTAACTGAGATGTCATAGAACCATTGGGTTTGTGGATTGGTTATGTAGGTTATTGATTGTTATCGGATTGTTGTTTATTGATTATTGCCATAGGTTGTGGTAAGTGATCGGTGATTAGGATCATGCTTTGCGGTCGTATTCGAGAATGTTCGTAGATTGCATTGATCAGGGCCGAGGGACTTGTAGATGATGGCAATGGATTTGGTAACGACTTCATCGGTATCGAGGAAAGTTATTACTTGCTCAGTTTATAGTATTTAATGAATGGTTTCCATTTCATTCGTGTATAATTCGTATAACAATGTTTATAATCGTAATCACAAGAGATTCGGGATTATAAATCGTATTCGAGTTTTGGGAATCTAAATCATAATGTATATGATTTAGTTTTGTTATTGGTATACTTGTATATCGAGGATATATTGTGACAAAGACGAAGATATGAATTATCTACAATCCGTGATACGTTGGACCGTCGAGTATTGAGGATAATGGTTCGTGATGGTTTAGACATTGAGATCGCTCTCGAAGGACTCGGGGAAAGTACTCTATTCATTTTTATCATTTGTGTCGATCATGTCGTGATACATTCATGTATCGTTGTTGTCATGCATTTGTGCATTGTTGTTGTCGTGTATTGTGTACTGTTGTTTTGTGCAGTTGTGCATTGTGGTCATATGTCCACCTCGTGTTGGTCCGACGGGATCATCGGGGGATCTATGCTAGCGTGCGCTGGATCATCGGACGGGTTTTCCACCTCGGGTTGGTCTGACAGGATCATCGGGGGATCTAGGCAGTGAACGCTGGATCATCGGATTTCCATGTATTGTTGTTGTGCATATGTATATTATGGGTTTGCCATAAGTATACATTGCCGTTATTGTTGTGATCATATTGACGTTGTCATATGAGTATGCATTTGTAGGTCTTGTGTTAGGATCATGTCCGTATGTTGGGTTGATCTGATCTCGGATTAGACTGACGTGATTGTAATGGTATTTCGTATCTTGAGGTATGTTCTGTATTTCCTTGGTACTTGTCTTTGATGGACAATCGATTTTCGTATTGTAATTGTCGACGTTATCCGATGGATTGAATTGGCCAGAGTTGGCATAATTTCCGTATCGCGAGTTATGATAATGTTTTGAGAACCTTGGGTATTGTTGAGATACCGTACAGATATTTCGGTATTATCATATTGTGTTGTTAAGGATACGAATCATGTATTTTCGTAAAGTTACGACAGTAAGATTACATTGGTCATATTCTTACTTAGTATTTCCATTGATATGTAATTATTGACGTGATGTGATGGTTATCATTGTTGGATATTATGGCTGACCCCGTCGTGGGCTTTCTTTTTAGGTTATTGGATTATCAAGCTTGTAGCGGTCGTGGAGAGATGAGCTTCCCGGAGGATACTGGCTAGGACATGTATTTGTGTATTGAGTTTCTGATCAGTTGTTGTATTCCACTGCTAGAGTATTTTAATTGTTTGTCTTTTTCGGATGCGTGAGTATTTTTAAATGGTATTTTGGTATCTGGTAACTTAGGTCACTTTGGCAATCGTTTTCTAAATCTATTCTGTTGGTACATGTAAGCGATAGCTTAACGTATGCTTTTAAACTGTTGAATTTTGGCATTTTGGGCCTTGTGGTTTCAAATTAGATTTTACGACGGTCTTGATAAACGAGTTTTATAAAGTCTTCGAATGTTTTAAATAGATAATACCGTCGTTAGCCTCTTGGACGTTTGTTAATGTTTGCGAAAATTTCCTTCAGCCTTGTGGGTTCCATCTCGGGGCCCACGGCGCTGTAATATTCTTGGTCAGCTCTGGGGGTGTTACAGAATATGGTATCGGAGCTTGGGTTGAGAAAACCTAGGCATTTGGGTCGAGTTGGGTCGTGTTTTGTCGCGTCATTCGAGTTGTCAATTGACTAATACTAGAGCCGTGAGTTTTTGCGTTCACTCAGGATTGTGCGTTATGTGATTTACCATTGTGGTATTGGGATTGTTGTAAACTTTTCCAAATGGTGTTAACAAGATTCTCTGGAATGAGATGTATTGTGTTCTCAAGTTGAACTGAATTTGCAAAACGTGTGTTTTGAAAATGTCCGTGTAGAGTATTTTCTAGAGTCGAGACATGTGCTAGTATCACGGGGAATCATCGCCTTCACGATCTGTAAGTATTTGGATTTTTGAATTTCATTGAGAATTATTGCCGTTCTAAGTTGATATGCTTTGAGATTCAGCAGAATATTACGCATTACAGTATAAGGTGACATAGTTGGGTCAGGATTGAGGATTTTGAGAAGTTATGATTTTGGAAATCAATATGTCAGTTAAATTTTGGAATGGAACTGTGCATTTAAGAGAATGTCGGGGATTGTTGAGAAGAACATGTAGTCATGTTAGTACATTTTGAGATACATGAACTGTTTTTGAGCATTTGAAAATGATTTTTGGGCCGAGACCGAATAGATTTTTGAAATTGTTTTATAACTCAGGACTTGGGGTCCGAAAAAGGGTTTTCTACTTTTTAAACTTCTTGTAATGCAGAACGAGATACGGGCTGAGACCCTAATGTTTCAAAAAGGCTTTCCTGTTTTCTAAAACTCCCGAGATTTGTAAAACTCTTTATCAATCGTTTATTTATTTCGTTCCTACCTTTCGAGGTTTTGGTATACTTATTCAAATGAAACTTCTCGGGTAGTCTTTCGCTGTATTTGATTTGTCGATTATTCAATGTTTTGTCATAGCATATTTGAGGTGATCCAGGATGGGATAATGGTCGATGTTGCGAGTCATGTGTGGAAAAAGGAGTTTTTGGTCGGAGTTTAAATACTGAGATTTCGGAACTCGATCGTGTGGTTTTCCGATGTAATATCAGCGGATATTGGTGACGAATTGAATTGGTATACAGGAGTATGGATGTAGTCGAACATTTGCAAACTTTTCATTTTAAACTTCGAAATCGTGTGGATTCGAAGGAAAACTGTTATCGAATACTTGGCACCAGGGAGCCGATTTAATTTTTCGAAAATTGATTTTTGTGGTCTTACCAAAATTTATGTTTTGAGTTTTGAAATTCTTAAAAGAACTTTCGAAAATTTGTCTTCTTGACGAGATATATGATTTCAAACTGGTTTTGAAAATGTGATTGATATACATACACATTTAGTGCATAATGCATATCATGGTGAAGTTCTGAGTGTGACTCACGAACTGGATAAGACGTCAGTATGGAATGATGAATAAAGATTCGAACTTCAGTATGGTAGTTGGTTATCCAAGGATGATCGGTTGATTGATTGGATAAGAAGAATATGCTGCGTGATGTAAAATTCATGCACAGGATGTAATTTTGGAACTTCGAGTTTTATGAAACAGGGACGTATGCGCTACCATAATGTTTTTGAATGGTTTCTTTTCAAGTGTATATTTGGGGATGGTGTCCCCATGTTGGTTGTTTTGGATATTGAGTGATCGTTCCCACTCCATGTATAATTAAGTATGTTCGTCGATTTGTGATTGATTGTTCATCTGCCGAGGGATATGTTCACTAGTCGGGTATGTTTATTGAGATCCACTGTATGTGGTTGGTGTGTCATTTTGAGAATGTTATTCTTTCGTATATTTGTTTCTGTGGTTCTGTGTTGACCGTGTTGGGGCTTCTCGTGTAAAGGTGTTCTCGATTATCGTCGATCGTTCATTGGATATATTGGAGTTTATCATGTTGATGATATTCTCGATTATATTTTGACCTTTGGATTGGTCGTATTAGAGTTTATCATGTCGATGATATTCTCGGTTAATTTATTGGTTGATTATTGCTGGTGATCATCTGAACGTTCAGATTGTCTGTCGATGTTTCAGGATTTCTTGCCATGGTGTTGAGCATTTGTTTCACAGATGTATCGTGTATTATTCGTTTTATCGAAATTGGGACTTGATTGTATAATCAGGCAGACAGGTTTTGACACGGAAAGATTATTTCATCCGAAGATGGTATATTTTGTTGAGACTTATGGAATTGTGACTATAAGCGCATTGAGGTTTTACAGTGAAGTCACTCGCTAGTATCTCAGGAGATCGTTGACTTTGCGCTATTGTAAGTATGCTATTTTGGTTATTCGTTAATGATGATGATTGATCGTTGTCGTGATAGTTTCGGAATATTCTGGTTGAACGGTTTGTTTGTTTTTCTATGACGGATTGCAAGTTTCGAGGACGAAACTTATTTTAAGTGGTGTAGTATGTAATATCCGGAACTTCTACTACCGTTGTTTAATATTATTTTATCCGAGTTATATTGTACAGCGTGGAATCTGTACAGTATAGACAAAATAAATGAAGGACTGAGATGTCAGTATCGGTATAATTGTCGTACTTGGTCGACAATTGTCTTAGAGGATATAGTGCGTCATGTATACGTATCCAGTATGTCAAGACGGACGAGAAAAGTTGGAAATGGCTAGGTGTAACATTATTAGCGCACGCTAATAATCACTAGTAACGCACGCTATCGTGCAGGTTTAGCGCACGCTACGGACATAACTTAGCATACGCTAGTGAAGAACAGCTCAGAGGGAATCTACGTGTGGACGAGGCCACTTTCGGCGCATGTTTAGATAAGTCAACAAATGTTGTAATGTAGTGTTAGCGCATGCTAATGCATGTTGATTAGCGCACGCTAACTGTATATCGGATAAAAAGGAATCTTGTCCTCATCAGCACTTTCGGCGTGCGGACCAGTCTTCGGAGCATACAGACAAACGAGTCAACTGATATTAGCGCACGCTAAACGCAAGGACTTGCGTACACTAGAGCGTGTAAGTTACGTACGCTAATGCATGGGCATTACGTACGTAAGCGCATGTACGAAGTCAGACAGTAGCCCCTGGACTGCGATAGCGCACGCTAACAAAGTCAGTTAGCGCACGCTAAAGACGTAGCGCACGCTAAACATAAGGTTTAGCACACGCTAGTAATGTATTCTATATAAAGGGACAGAAGGGTGTTATGAAGCATTTCGTCCATTTCTTTCCTTTCACCCGATAGAGAGAACCTTGGGAGGACATTTATAGTACCTAAACACTGAGAGATGATGATCTTTAACAAAGATTAAGCTGAGGAACATGGATTAAAGTCTTGTTCTTGAAATTATTGATGATTCTTGGAATGAAGTTGATTGTTCTCCTTCATGGTTCGTCTATACAAGGTAATAGTTCTTCACTTTTGGATTTCATTTTTAATTGGAGATTGACGTTCTTGAGTTGATGAATATCATATAAACAAGTTAATAAGTATGATTAGGAGATGGATTACCGAATTATGATGACGTTGTTATTCATATATGAGTATTGATATGTTTCGTATGGTTTTTGATGGAATTCAAGAGATATGTTGATGTATTTCCCTTCTGCAATTCGGATTTTTGAAGTTTTGTCATTGGTTACTTAGTATGGTAACGATTATGGTGTTGTTGTTGTGAATCTTGAAGTTATATGAATTGTATGTCGAAGAACATGATGAATAAGGATTCTTAGATGTTAGAACACATCGGATTATGTCATTTTATGGATTATGAACGTGAATTCGGATGATTTTGGAATATGATTATTCATGATAATAACTGGTAAATTGTTCTATGAGTTTACCAAATATGAACAAGAAGGAATCTTGTTGATTCGGGTTTAAAGATTAAAGTTGGAATCGAATATGTTATGGAATCCTTAATATCGAGATGAGTTGATCATTGATATGATGGAAGTGTTAGATTATGCTTGGAACGCATGCCACTGTACAGCATTAGCGCATGCTAAGCTTACTGGCTAGCGCACGCTAATGGGAGCTACTTAGCGCACGCTACGTTATGCGTTTAACGTGCGCTAAGTAGGCAGACAGTGCAGTATTTTCGTGTTGTGGTTGTGAATTTGTACTGGTTTGAGTTGGATTGTTCAGACTTATGTTTAACTGAGATGTCGTAGAACCGTTGGGTTTGTAGATTGGTTATGTAGGTTATTGATTGTTGTCGGATTGTTGTTTATTGATTATTGCCATAGGTTGTGGTAAGTGATCAGTGATTAGAACCATGCTTTGCGGTCGTATTCGAGAATGTTTGTAGATTGCATTGATCAGGGCCGAGGGACTTGTCGATGACGACAATGGATTTGGTAACGACTTCATCGGTATCGAGGTAAGTTATTACTTGCTCAGTTTATAGTATTTAATGAATGGTTTCCGTTTCATTCGTGTATAATTTGTATAGCAATGTTTATAATCGTAATCACAGGAGATTTGGGATTATAAATCGTATTCGAGTTTTGGGAATCTAAATCATAATGTATATGATTTACTTTTGTTATTGGTATACTTGTATATCGAGGATATATTGTGACAAAGACGAAGATATGAATTATCTGCAATCCGTGATACGTTGGACCGTCGAGTATTGAGGATAATGGTTCGTCATGGTTTAGACATTGAGATCGCTCTCGAAGGACTCGGGGCAAGTACTCTATTCATTTTTATCATTTGTGTCGATCATGTCGTGATACATTCATGTATCGTTGTTATCATGCATTTGTGCATTGTTGTTGTCGTGTATTGTGTACTGTTGTTTTGTGCAGTTGTGCATTGTGGTCATATGTTTACCTCGTGTTGGTCTGACAGAATCATCGGGGGATCTACGCTAGCGTGCGCTGGATCATCGGACGGGTTTTCCACCTCGGGTTGGTCTGACAGGATCATCGGGGGATTTAGGCAGTGAACGCTGGATCATCGGATTTCCATGTATTGTTGTTGTGCATATGTATATTATGGGTTTGCCATAAGTATACATTGTCGTTATTGTTGTGATCATATTGACATTGTCATATGAGTATGCATTTGTAGGTCTTGTGTTAGGATCATGTCCGTATGTTGGGTTGATCTGATCTCGGATTAGACTGACGTGATTGTAATGGTATTTTGTATCTCGAGGTATGTTCCGTATTTCCTTGGTACTTATCTTTGATGGACAATCGATTTTCGTATTGGAATTGTCGATGTTATCCGATGGATTGAATTGGCCAGAGTTGGCATAATTTCCGTATCGCGAGTTATGATAATGTTTTGAGAACCTTGAGTATTGTTGAGATACCGTACAGATATTTCGGTATTATCTTATTGTGTTGTTAAGGATACGAATCGTGGATTTTCGTAAAGTTACGAAAGTAAGATTACATTGGTCATATTCTTACTTAGTATTTCCATTGATATGTAATTATTGACGCGATGTGATGGTTATCATTGTTGGATATTATGGCTGACCCCGTCGTGGGCTTTCTTTTTAGGTTCTTGGATTATCAAGCTTGTAGCGGTCGTGGAGAGATGAGCTTCCCGGAGGATACTGGCTAGGACATGTATTTGTGTATTGAGTTTCTAATCAGTTGTTGTATTCCACTGCTAGAGTATTTTAATTGTTTGTCTTTTTCGGCTGCGTGAGTATTTTTAAATGGTATTTTGGTATCTGGTAACTTAGGTCACTTTGGCAATCGTTTTCTAAATCTATTCTGTCGGTACATGTAAGCGATAGCTTAACGTATGCTGTTAAACTGTTGAGTTTTGGCATTTTGGTCCTTGTGGTTTCAAATGAGATTTTACGACGGTCTTGATAAACGAGTTTTATAAAGTCTTCGAATGTTTTAAATAGATAATACCGTCGTTAGCCTCTTGGATGTTTGTTAATGTTTGCGAAAATTTCCTTCAGCCTTGTGGGTTCCATCTCGGGGCCCACGGCGCTGTAATATTCCCGATCAGCTCTGGGGGTGTTACAGTTTACCCCTTAGTTTCGAGGACGAAACCCCTTTTAAGGGGGGAGTATGTAATATCCGACGGAAATTCTTGCTTACTGTTGTATTATTCGGATAACTCAATACTGTTGTAGTCTTGTTGCATTTGTGTAATGTTTATTGATGTTGGAATATATCATAAATAGACTTAATAATAACTACCACTCGCACTATTATTTGAATTCTCAACGTTGTATAGATAAGTACACTTTTGAGCTATTAAACATCAGGCCTAACGTACGCTAATCCTTTAGCATAGCGTACGCTATATTGAGGCCTTTACGTACGTAAAGAGGTACCTGTTATGTACGTAACCAGTGTAATCATATCCGATCTCAACTTTCGGCGTGTGGGGTCAGGCGTGATACGAATATTTGATCTTTTGGAGGCAACCTAGTTGACCTACATTACATACGTAATTCTCCAAGCAATAACGTACGTAATGATGTTCGTATTTTAGTCCAGCAACCTCTGGAATTAGCTTACGAACGTAACACTTTTTGTGTAGCGTACGTAAAGATGTTAACGTACGTTATCCTCTTGTGATAACGTACGTAACGAATGGTGCTGTTATAAGAAGACAACTTGTGTCTTTCATTTTGCACGTCCAACTTCGTGATTTTCTCCAGTATAAGCATCCCCTACCCCTCCACCCCCAGATCACCTCTACCTCCTTTCCACTTGGGTCTGAGCTATTCATCTTGGTTTAGAGCTTGTTGATTGGAAGTAGGAGTCATTTTTGTAGCTTAGATTGTGTTCTTGTGGTGTTGGTGTATTGTTCTTCATTTCTCAAGGTATGTTATACGAATTAACCCGATATTCTCGTATTTATAATGTTAGTGATTAAGTATGCTCCACCTAGTGATGAGTTAATCAAGCTAAACATGTTTGTAGTTAAGTTTTCATCAAACTTAATGATGAATATGACGATTAAGGGATTTGTAATGATGTGTTCTTAGTGTTTTAAATGGTGATGATCATGTTTAGTTTAACCAAACTCTTCTTGCTGGACAAATAACACCATTGGGATAATAATAGTCCTTGTTTTCTAATAATGAAAGTAACTTGTTGACAAGAATTACCATAAAAAGTTTTAAGAAACCCTTGATGAACATTAGAAGAATGGAATGATCTTCTTGAACCTAAACTAGGTGAATTCAGAGGAATGATATTTTAATCTCCAAGTTAATTATAAGATTATAAGAATGGTGTTAAACTTGAGATAGTTTTCATAATCATGATATGGATTTATAACTAGTTAACTTAACATAAGTGATTGAGTGAAATGCAGATTTTTACTTTTAATCAATTGAGATGTTCTTGATAAGTTTAAAGGGTATAAGATTATTGTTTAACACATTATGGAACAATTCTTAATCCAGCAAATATTTGGTAACATCTTGTAATCAATTGTAAGAATAGAATGGTATGAATAAGGTTCTTGTAGTAACACTTCAATATCTTAAAAAGTTGAACTACTCAAATGGGAATTAGGGTGTTGTCTCATTAAAATTCGGTATAGATGATCATATGAACGTATTATTGAGTAAAATATACTTCATTCAAGGTTGATTGTTCGATTAACCGATTTTTAATTGAGGGCCATCCGTTCGTTCATTCGACAAGGAAGGACTATTCTCGCCTCCGTATTAAGGCAAGTTATCTTGCTTGGTTATAATGATAATTGGATTCTTGTGATGGTTATACGTTTTATGTATATGAAACCCTTACAAAACTTGTGACTTGTGATTTGAGGTTGTTCTTGATGATGTTCCATTTTCATCGTGGGATTGTATTCCCAAGTGCATCACTTTCGAACCCTTGATATTGTTGATCTTATTGTCATTTCGGTGAGTCCTTGATCCGTAATCGGATTTGTGAATTATTGAATTCGTTGTCATTTTACATCGTGACATATCCGAAGTCATATCTACGTTCCGATTGGATATTTTGTAGGATTTTTAGCCGGGCACATATATAGTCATGCGTGAATATTTTCCATGTTGGGCTGTGCACACGAGACGTAGTTCGTTGAGGCTAATTAGGTACATTGTCCCACGTATATCCTGGATTCCGTATACGGGGTGGGCATGTGCACTGACACATATTCGGATCAGGTGTACTGTGATGTCCCTCTTGAGCCGTACTATCTTAGTCGTTCATAGTCCATTTATATATTTGGATGTGTTCGACGTTTTGTGACTAAGCTTCATACGCCCGAAGGGTATGTTCGTTAGTCATGTTGTTTTCCTTGAAATCTTATATATGTGAATTGTATAATATCTTGAGAAACCATTTATCATGTATATCTGACCATGTATTGGGCGAAATACTTGTGTTGTATTTTAGGTTGAGGAAAAGGCAAGGCACGGGAAGATCATGGTGATGGCGAAGGGTTCGAATGATACTAGTTCGGGGGGCCCAAGTCTTTTATTATCCGGTCGTGTTCGTACCGTGTAATGTTATATTTCCGCTTTATTTAATTTAAGAACAAATGTATTGTCATTTAAAGTATACAGTCGAAACTCGATAAATTAATACTCGATTATTTAATAAACTCTCTAAGATAATATTTTTTGCCGGTCCCGACTCGGGGATAGGGTGCTAAATTAATAATTTGCTAAAATTATAAGATAATACATTTTTGATAATTTCTTTAGACCCCATATAAAATATAAATAAATAATTCCTTATATATATAGCATATTACATGAATGATTTATGAAGGTTTCTTAAAAAATGACTCAATTGTCTTTTTTTTTGTTGAAATCAATTTCCCCTTGAATATCGTCTCTAATTTTCCTTAGCATGGTAAGAACTTCTGGTGTTGTTTTCTCATAGCTCAACAAGAAATTGTTCAATGTGATTGCCGCTTTAATAGCTTCGTTTCGCGAAGGGGGCTCTATTGTAGAACTTTCATCATCTTTTTCATCGATATCATCTTTATTAATTCCAATAATGCTTTCAATAATTTCTTCATCAGTCAACAACTGTGCAACTACATTTTCTTCTGGGTGAGTCAGAACATCTTCGACATCCATTGCATTGTGATAACCCAACTCTTTGATCAAATTCTGGAGTTCTTGAGTATTTTCACCACCTTCATCTGAGTTCTCAAAAGTCATATTATCTGTTGATCGAAGTTTACAAGGACGAAAGCAGTTCGCAATTGTATTTGCACGAACATCCATAGTCCATGCTAAAATTGCAAGATTCATTGCATCTAATACATTTATTTTTGCTGGATTTGGAACCCTTAATTCATAACCCTCCAAAAGACTTCTATAAAAACCGACGACGATAATGCATCTTAAAAGCTCGTATGATCCCCGCGTCACAAGGTCGAATTTTTGAAGTTGTGTTTGGTGGCAAAAAAAATAATTCAAGATTTCGTAATCCTTCAATAATTTTTGGATGAGCAGGGCAATTATCCACAATCAAGAGAATTTTTCTTCCAACCATTTTTTTATCAAGTTGGCGAACATATTCTTCAAATAACACACCAGTCATCCAAGCTCGTTTGTTAGCACGGTACTCATAGTTCAGACTCTTCAAGTTTACATTATTGAAGCACCTTGGTTTAGCATATTTCCCAATAATCCATAAAGGAAGTTTTTCCAAACCGTCCTCATTACAGCAAATAGCAACAGTTAGTCTTTCCTTGTCTTATTTTTTCCCTTCAAGCTGCATTGTTGCAAGGGAATGATCCGGTTGAAGTCTAAAAAACAAACCTGTTTAAGATCAAAATATGTAAATAATTACATCACTAAAGTACAAAATATAAAATAAAATAATAAAAAAACAAACCTGTTTCATCCATATTAAAGATGTCTTTCATTTCAAACTGATCAACTTTGTCTCTTATGGATTTTAATTTGTCCTCCATGCCCTCCATTTCAACAGATCCACTCTCTCCGAAACGTCGGGAATTTTTAATTCCATATCTTGCTTTGAACTTTCCAAGCCAACCAATAGAAAAAGTAAAGTCTGGAGTATCCACTGGATACATATCTTTCATGAACTTTTTCGCCTTCTCGATGATTAGTTCACCTGTCATATTCACATGTTCTTGATATTGAAGAATCCATTCATAGAGAGATTTTTCTAGGTCAGGAAATTTTGCCGGTTTGTGTCGCTTAACATCCCCTCTTTCGGGAGCAAGTGAGAGATACTCTAAAGAACGCTTAACTGTATTTGATATTGTCGCTTGACTCACCTGCAAACCATAGTTACTATGAACCCATTCTTGCAATTGCTTTTGAGTGAGACTTGGATTATCCTTGTTGTGCTTGCATAATGCTCTTGAATCTAAATGCTGTCATTGTTGTTTTTTTCACACCTTTAAGCTGGGAAGCCATGTTGTGTGTATGATTTGTTTGTGTTAACCTATTTTGATCTTGTATTTATATAGAAAATATTTTTAATGTCCATAAAGTGATACATTGAACACAAGAAGAATAATAAGGTGGGAGATTGAAGGTTTATTTCAAATTGGGCCGTTCATTTGATATACATGCATTGTATACAATAATTAAGTGGAAGCTTGAAAGGTGTTTGTAAACTAAGTATTCTACTATAAATTAATAAAATATTAATTAATATATAAATTAATAATTATTAATTTATCGATTAATTAATAACTCTTTTAATTAATAAATTTTGGTAGTCCCAAGTGTATTTTATTATAGAGTTTCTACTGTATTCCATCTCCATATGGGTTATACTTATATTTTGGATCCTGTGTATAATAAGGATGTTGGCCATACTACTGTAAACTCCTAATCGGAGTAAGTACTATGTATTGTGGTTCGGTACCACATGTATTGTGTATTTAATCTATATTTTGGGTATCGCCTGGTGGGTCCCAGTATAGGGTCTACGGCACTGTAACGGCCGCCTTATTAGGGTGTTACAAATAATGTGTGAGTAGCGCACGCTACTCTTGTGCGTAGCGCATGCTAGGCCTGTTGGGCAGTGAGCTTTCTGGACTCTGGAATGGGGTATTAGCGCACGCTAATGACGGGATAGCATATGCTATTTTGTTTTATTAGCACACGTTATTAGTGAGTTAGCGCGCGCTATGTCGGCAGGACAGTAAGGGCAGAACATTTCAGGACTGCATGTGATAGCAGGTAGCGCACGCTATTGTTTGGAGCTAGCGCGCGCTAGTGTCGATCGATAGTGCACGCTAACATGTGGGTAGCGCACGCTACAGGAGTCAGACAATAGATTCTGGACTACCTTTTTCTTTTTCAATACACCGACTTTCAGCCCGTTAGCGTACGCTAAACTTTAAGCGTAGCGTGCGCTAATCCCTCCCAGTATATATATAGGAGGCAGGGTCTAGAAATGTCATTTTTCTTTTCTCCTTCTTCTTATCCGGCGGCTGGGCGACATGGACTGTAGGAAGACATAGTTTTTGACCAGATTTCACCATCCAACAACATTTCTAAGTTCCTAGTCTCGATCTAACAATATTTCACCAAGTTCATCATCCAAATCAAGGTAAGATTGTTCAATACCTAGTTTTTTGGAAATTTTGGGGATTTGTTAAGATTTTGCTTCTCTAGTCCGTTTTGGCCCGATTTGGGTTAGATTATGATTATGAAGTCATAATACCTTGTTTTCCTTGAAGTCTATGGATTTTGTTTCGAGTTTTCATCCATTAAATGGAGTATGAACGACTTCGTCCCCCATAATGTTCGATTAAATGTTCCTGAGGGTAGAACTTAGGGTGAATCCTTCCGTTTCCGTGGTGTTGTGTTCTGATTCGGTATTTCGATGTGTTAGGATTGAATTGTTGAAGGAAGTGTGGACCGTACGTTCATCCATTTGTTGTTCCCCATATCATTCGAATTGAGGCAAGTACCTTGATATACGGATTGTAACTACGTGAAATCATTGTTGTCGAAGTGTATGAATTTATACGGATGTATATATGTATATATATATATAAATATATATATATATATATATATATTAAATATATGTATGTATATATGTATGTTGATATATATATATGCCTATGTTGGTGAATGCCGAGTGATGAATGCTAACACTAGTTGACGTACTCAACTTGGATTGACGGATGAACTATACTTATAGATATAATATAGTAAGGTTATATATATATATATATTCGGTTGAGTTGCAATATAGGGATATATGTGCAGCGTTGGTTCGTTATGCCCGAAGGCTTATTGTGGTTGAGTTTTGATTGATATCGTGCGTGATATTGTTTAGCTGTGTGGTTATGGAGTGACGGATAATTTGTGTGACTTGGTGTACTGAGTTGATAATTGCTGTAACGTTTGTCTGTATGCTTGATGTTTGAACCAATATGGATACTTGTTGTGAGAAACATCGTATCCGGAATCCTCTGAGGGTGGGGCGTGAACTCTGGCCTGGTGTACGCTGCAATGTGCGGATCCATATGGTTGGTGACACCGGTGTTACCTAATGCGCGTGCAAGGGGCGGATCTTGCGGAGTGATCGCCGGTGCGGTGACATGTTCAAGGGGCGGCCAACATAGCGGAGTGAACACTGGTGCACATGTTGCAAGGGAGGCACCTGGCAGGCTTATTGGTTACGGATATTCTAGTGTCAGCTAAGACCCCAATACCGAATGATGTTCATAATTCAAAGTTTTTTCAACTCGCTTTAAAATGTGGGTCTTGATGTGAACCGCAATTCGTGTTTTTGAAAGTTTGTTTCAACTTGTTTTAAACGTTGGTATTAGGGTTAATTAACCAAGGATATTTGACGAGATCTACGAAGGTTAATTAATCAAGGTTCTTGAATAGGATTTTTCGGAATGAGAGGTTGTGACCTTGATTGTGCTGTGATGATATTCCGTGGATTGGGTCGAGGACCCCGTGAGACGATTGATATAATGGTTTCTGTGATGATAGTATTTTGTAAATTGGGTCGAGGACCTCGAATAACGTTGAAATGGTTTTCTTGTGAAACTGTTTTTCATATACTGGGTCAAGTACCCCAAAAATCTTGAAATTATTTTCTAAAGCATTTCCATTCGATTTTTCTTAAAACCCCAAACCATTCAAAATGGCCCGATCCAATGATAACGTTTTTAAACCATCTTATCAAAATACTTTTCAAAATATATTCCTTTTATGAAGAGGGTTTTCGAACTGAGTTCTTTGACTCATTGGGGGCTCGTCTAAAGTTTTTATTGATGTTATGTTCTGTAAAGAAAATATGACTGTGTGAATATGTTTCATCTTATGTAAGTGAATGCTCTATTGTGCTGGTTATGTGAATGTGTGGTTCATGTTAAGGCTTCGCGGCTGTTGATATTTTTCGTATATCTTGCATATTATGTATTTGCACTAGCAAAATTCCAGTTTGCTAACCCCCGAGTTTTCGGGGGGTGGGTGCCTGTTATGCGCTCAGGTTTGCAGCTCGAGAGCAGTCATGGGATTTGCTTGGAAGGACATGGAGGACAATGATGCTAATCACACAAGAGTCAGAGTTCTTTCTTTTGTTTTATTTTGGTCGGTAGTTCTCTTTTGGTCGGTAGTTCTCTTTTGGTCGAGTAGTCACCCTTGCACGGGTGTAGTTTTTATTGATCAAATTGAGTCGTCATTCCTTTCTGTATTCAAGATTATTATTGTCATGGAATTGTGGACTATGTTGGTCTTTGAATTGTCTAATGACCTTATCAGTCTTTTTTGTAATTAATTTGACCCCGGTCGGTCAATCATTGAGTAGTCTTTTGGAGTTTAGCCTGGTAGATCATTGAGTAGTCTTTTGGATTTTTTATTTTTTTGGGTACTTTTTAGTTGTTATTTATTTATTTTTCGTTGTTTTTATTCTAGCCTTGCTTATCTTCTATATTCTGGACTTTGTTTGCATTCGTGAATATTTCGTGCAGCCTTGTGTAAGACTGATTATATGAGACTGATTTCTTTTTGATGAAACAGATGAGTATTGGTCGAGTTCGCATTATGCAATTTTTGTTTCCCTCGAGTATTCATTTCGGTCTGAATTTTTTTATCATTGTGGTAATCTTGGCATATTAGAAATGATACATACGAGTTTGTAGTGTCCGCATTACACGAGCCGTCGTCTATACGTTTGGTTATGCTTTTCACTTAGTTAGTGGTCCAGTAACATTAGTCTTGTTGGCATTAAATTAAGTACCTAAGTTTAGGCTTTGAGTCGGACAGTTGTAATTCCCAAAATTTAAGAAATATTGCTTGTTCTATGATGGGAAGTCCTCTAACTGGGGGTACTCACATGACCCGTTGTTTACTCTCGCGTAAAACGACAACCCTGAATAGACGAATGGTTCAGAAAAATTGCATCTCCGATGATGGGAAGCCTAGTAACCGGGGGTATTCACGTGACCCGTTGTTTACTCTCGCGTAAAACAGCAACCTTGAATCGGACGTGTGGGAATAGCTATTCGATTTTTTTCTCCACTTTAGAGGGAGACTTAGTAACTAGAAGCATTCATGATCCCCATGAGTGTCTTTTACGTCAAACGGTTCCCCAATACATGAGAATGGCAATCCACCCTATGGTTATTTCATGAAACATCATGGGAGTCGAAACCTAGTGGTTAACTCGAATCATTATTATATATAAGGGAGCACTGTCCGAGGAATATTATATGATCCTTGTATTTTTGCCACGAGATTTTGGGACTGGGCGTGTTGGCTTGTTTAATCTAAACATTCATATTGGCGGTCAGCTCAATTCACGTTTGTTAATCTTTGAGCCTTGATTTTCTTCATGAGCTATTGATTTGCACTAGAAATATTTACCATGTGAATCATTTTCCGTACTGTGACTCAATGGTACGATATCCATATTATTCTTTGAGATTTTCAGTGTAGTATTAATTAGTTGAGCACTATGGATTTGCATGATTGCCCACAATATTTGTCATTTTATTAGAAATTGATGTTTGTTTGAGGACAAGCAAAGGCTTAAGTTTGAGGGTATTTGTTAGATGTATTTTTGTGCGCTTAATTATCATTATTTTATCTCCATTTTGTGTTTAAATCAGCATAAATGACCTTTTAATGCATTATGTTTATATGTTTTGTAGGAAATTAGAGTCTGGAAGCTTAAACGAAGAAAAACGGGCCAAAACGACATTTTTTGGTCAAGCACTGCGTCACATCGAGCTAGAGCCTTGTGACATTCCCGGTCGAATTCTGGGGGTGTTACAGTACTTGTCTTTATGTCAGTCCAAGTTAAACCGTTTTCCTTTTCTATTGGACAAGGAATCAACCACTCTAGCTTTCTATCGGTACTAGATAAACCTCACTGAGATAGCGATTGCGATTCTAACAATGCCAGATCCTTGATCCTAATAACACCGAATCCAATCGTATCTTTTCTTTTACCTGTCGTGTATGTGTTGGATGTATAAACACTCAAACTAACAATATAAGCTCAATATCACAACAACAATATAATGTATATGAATATCAGATCAATGTCTTGATTGCTTGAAGTTGTTATATGGTTTGATACCAAGGATGTGGTATTTATAGCCTTCTTCATCAAACTAGCTGTTGCTCACTGTTGACTTTGCTAGCGTGCGCTATCTCTTCTTATTAGCTTGCGCTATCATGCATTGTTACCTGTAGCGTACGTTATGTACTGCATGTAGCATACGTTGACATCTTGTAATTCCAGTCCAGTGGCTACTGTCCATGACAGGTAGCGTGCGCTAACACTTTCTTGTAGCGTGCGCTAAGCTTGCATCATTGCATGTGTAATATCCGCATTTTTCTTTCCCTTGTATTTTCATTTCCGGTGTATTTTTTTCGATTGTAGTAACCCTCGTGTATCTTTCAGTGTATCTTTCCTGTCATCTATTGATCTGATTCTCGTTATTGTCGTGCGGAACCGCCGTTTCGGGGTTGCCGTGGATCCATTTCGTGTTATTGTTTCCCAAATATTGATTCCTATTGCTTTTATTCTCTTCCCGGATCAATTTTCATCATTTTAGGACCCAAAGGGGGTGTGGGCCGCGGCACAAGGAGTGTGCACCGCGGCACACACATTTTTCCAGTTTTTGGCCGAGCAGACTTTACTGTGTGCCGCGGCACACCCGTCCGGGGCCGCGGCACACTCGTGTGGCATTTTCGGCCAAAACCCGACTGTACCGGGTGCCGCGGCACATGTCGGCTGGGCCGCGGCACACTGCCGAGCCCTGGGAATAATTTTTTGGCCTGTGCCGCGGCACACTTCAGCTGGGCCGCAGCACACAATGCGGTCAACCCTATAATTGCGTTGTTTTGAGCGAGAGCAGCTCATTTCTTCCTTCTTCTTCCATTTACGCGCGAGAGAGAGAGAGAGGGGGTGAACTTCTCATCATTCATCAATTGGGGGTTGATTTTCATCGTTCTCCTTCGGTTGTGAAGCCCGGATAATCAATCTAATGCGTGTTCTACGGATCATAGTACTTGAATCTTCAAAGGTAATATCTCTTAGAACCCTACTTTCGGATAATTTGGGGGTTTTGGGATTTTCTTCCGATTCGTTCCGTTTTGTTGGTGGATTCATAATGAATACGATTAATATCGTTAGTATCATTAACTTTCGTACGGATTCATGGTATATTTTGTGGTTTTTACGGAATCGAGAGGGTTTGGTTGTGGTCCGCCCTCGTTGTTATTTTTGTACGAATATACATGAATCGTAGGCGGGTTTTCGGGTGTATTCCATTTCCGTATTCGTCTAGAGTTGGTTGTGATTATGTTCTTCAAATCGTTAGATTCGGTTCCATTGGTTCTTAGCGTTCGTCGGTGATTATCCTTTCCGTTCGTTGCGTCATCTATTACTCAAGGCAAGTATTTTTGGAAACCTTTATGCTTAACGTGGAATGATAATGTATTTTGTGTGTGAATTGCTCACCTCGGGTTGGTCTGACGGGATCACGGAGGGAATCCAAAGGGTTGAGTCCTGAATTCATGAGTTTGTTTAGCTAGCCAGCTCGGCAGGGTCCTTAGAGGCCTCGGGCGGGATCTATGATATTACTCTGTTCCCAAGGCGATGCACGTGCGTGTTTTGTTTTATAATATGGCCAGCTCGGGAGGGTCCTTAGAGGCCTCAGGCGGGATCTATGATATTACTCTGTTCCCAAGGCAAATTGTTTGACTATTTGTTTCCGGAAAAGACATGTCTGGTTTTGGCTTTTGAAATTGATATTGGTGCATGTACTATGAAATGTGTAAGCGATTGGTTTGCCTTTATTACTTGTACTAGCGTAATTGCTAACCCCTTTGGGGACCCGTTTTGGGGAAATTCTTGTTATGGATTTCAGGTTATGATTATCCGGATGAGCGAGCACCGGGACAGTACGAGGATGTTGGCCAGGGTCGTTGACATGTGCATTTGGGTCTTCTTATTTTCTTTCGTTTACTTCGATTTGGTTGTTTCCCATTTTTATAAACTTATAGATTGTGCTCGCGAGTACTTAGGCTTTTCATTTTAAACTCCGTTTTGTACATTTTAAATTATTACATTATTGGATGATGCTTATTTCACCGGTTGCTCCGGGCGTATCTTTATATGTCATATTATTAAAATATGTGTCCTCGCTAACCGAGATGGTTACTCGAGTGGGGTTTTTCTTGTTGTAGCCTGGTGGGTCCCAGTTAGGGTTCCACGGCGCTGTAACATACTCCGAATATCTCGGGGTGTTACAGAAAATGGTATCAGAGAACTAGGTTTATGGATACCTAGGCTTGTTGGTTATTTGGGTCTAGTCGTGTTTTGTTTTGCACATTGTCACACCGCTGCCAGCATCTCAGTACTTCCAGTGCTCGTAAGTTTTCTTATTCGGCCTTTCTGTTTCTTGCATTGTATTTCCACTTTCGAATTGCAGTTGCTTTTCCTCCCTTACTCATCATCAATATACTTCTGTTATCCCTTAACACCAGTATGGATGCCGGAGGAAACCGTGGTCGTGGTCGTGGTCATGGATGCAGCCGAGGATGTGGAGCAGCCGGCGGGGCGGCCACATCGCATTCTTCGGGAGCCGGCAGTACCGGTGACCGTCACAGTCATGCTTCTTCTCAGGAGCGCGCCGATCTTGGTATTGCGGCTGTTATGCAGCAAATGGTTAACCAGATGGCGGCGATAGCTCAGGTGGTTCAGAACCCCGATCAGGCCCGCGCTAATCGGGGCGGAACGGACCGTTGGTTCCAAAATGTCATCAAGATGCATCCTCCTCAGTTTTCGGGAGCATCAGACCCGATCGGCTGGGAGGGGTGGATCAAGGAGATATCTAAGGTCTTCGTTGCCACTAACTGTCCCGAGGACCGTAAAGTCCCTATTGCTCAATACTTTCTCACAGGGGACGCTATGGATTGGTGGGAGGCCGTTGGGCCCAAAGACCATGTGGCTTCGTGGGCCGAATTTCAGGAATTGATGGAGACTGAATATTGCCCGTGGCCGGTCAGACAGGATCGAGTGCATGCTTTCTATGATGCTCAACCACGGGATATTCCCGTGTCTCAAGCTATTGCTCATTTTAACAAGGAGTTGGGCTATGTGAAGACCCAAGTTGTCGAAGAGAGCGACAAAATTTTCCATTTTTCCAGGAGGATGAAACTGTCCATTCGGGACTATATGTCTGGACTCGTCTGCACTACTTTGAAGGATTATCAGAGTAGGGCCCTCGCTTATGATATGTCGGTGACAGCTAGTGATATGGCTCGTGAGAGTAAGAAGCAGAAGTCGGTCGGAAATTTTTCTGGTCCCAAGAGTGGAGGCTAGCAGAAATCTCAGGCTGCAAATATTTCTACGGGCGGTTCGGCTCGTTTCTCTGGGAGCTTTCGGGGTGCCGCCGGAACCTCCGCTAGTGAGCCCACATGCTTTAACTGTGGTGTGCAGGGCCATAGGAACCGGCAGTGTCCTCGTCCGCAATTTACTTGTCATACTTGTGGACAGTTGGGCCACAAGGCCCTCTTTTGTGAACAGATCAGACAGCTTCGCGGTGCCCGTTCTTCTCACCCAGCACCTATGGAACCGAGTGTGAACCAGGGCTCATTTGCTCCGCCGCCTCCACTGAGTGTCGGCCGAGGTAAGGGTCGGGGTCAGCCCGCTAGGGGAGGAGCTTCCAGTGTCGGCTCTGCCCAGCCGCGTATCTATGAGATGAGGAAGGCCGATGATCCAGCAGCTACTGTGGCGACAGGTACCGTTCATATCCATTCCCATCCTGTCAGTGTGCTTTTTGATTCGGGTGCTATGCATTCATTCATTTCTCTAGAGTGTGTACGCCGCTTGAGTCTCGAATGCTTGTCACCTTGCGAGCCTTTCATCGTTAAACTTCCTAGCGGTGATAGAATTGTCGGTGATCGAGAAGTCCGGGACTGTTCTGTGTTTATTTGTGAGAGGGCTTGGCTCTCTAATCTTATTGTCGTAAGTATCCAGGGTGAGGATTTAATTCTCGGGGATGATTGGCTCGAGCGGCATGGTGCAATCATGAACTACCGCACGAGGATCATTACCATGCTATCCGAGGGCGGCACCGAACATTCTTTCGCGGGGCGAAAGAGAAACCAGAAGTTCGTTATTAACGCCTTGAAGGCGATGAGGCTCCTGCGAAAGGGGTGTACTGGTTATTGGTGTTACGCCTTGAAGGCGGAGGATGGTGGAGTCGAGCTTTCATCGATTCCAGTCGTTAGTGAGTTTCCTGATGTATTTCCTGACGAGTTACCGGGATTGCCACTGGATCGTGAGGTCGAGTTTGCTATAGAGTTAGAGCCGGGCGCGGCTCCTATTTCTAAGGCGCCGTATCGCATGGCACCTTCAGAGATGTCAGAGTTGAAGAAGCAGTTGAGTGAGCTTCTTGAGTCGGGATATGTTCGACCGAGCGCCTCACCTTGGGGCGCACCGGTCCTGATTGTGCGGAAGAAGGATGGTTCACTGCGTTTGTGTATCGACTATTGCGAACTAAACAAGGTGACCATCAAGAACAAGTATCCTTTGCCGAGAATTGATGACTTGTTCGAACAATTACAGGGAGCGGCGGTATTCTCGAAGATTGATTTGAGATAGGGGTACTATCAGCTCCGGGTGAGGGAGTCCGATGTGCCGAAAACAGCTTTTCGGACGAGATACAGACATTATGAGTTTGTAGTTATGCCTTTCGGGTTAACTAATGTGTCGGCGGTGTTCATGCAATTGATGAACAAAGTCTTTATCGAGTATTTGGATAAGTGTGTCGTCGTCTTCATTGACGATATTCTTATCTATTCGAGGAATGAGGAAGAGCATGCCCATCATTTGGGGATATTGTTAGACATTTTGAGGACCGAGCAACTCTATGCGAAGTTCTCGAAATGTGAGTTCTGGCTGAAGGAAGTGATGTTTTTGGGTCACGTGATTTCAGCCGAGGGAGTTCGTGTGGATCCGCTGAAAATTGAGGCAGTGTTGGATTGGGCACCGCCCACGAATGTGAAGGAGGTCCGTAGTTTCTTGGGATTGTCTAGCTACTACCGTAGGTTCGTCGAGGGTTTCTAAAAACTAGCTCGGCCACTTACACAGTTGCTCCAGAAATCCGAGAAATTCGTATGGAATGACGAGAGGCAGTCTTGTTTTGAGGAGCTGAAGAGGCGTTTGACTTCAGCCCCGATTTTAGCGTTGCCGTGTGGCAACAAAGGTTTTGCTGTTTATAGCGATACTTCGGGTCAGGGTCTTGGGTGCGTATTGATGCAGCACGGCAAGACCATCGCTTATGCGTCGAGACAGTTGAGGCCATATGAGCTTAACTAACCTACTCACGATTTGGAGTTAGCGGCGGTTGTCTTTGCGCTCAAGATTTGGCGTCACTATCTTTTCGGCTCTGCATGTCAGATTTTTACCGATTATAAAAGTCTGAAATACATATTTACTCAGCGGGAGTTGAATATGAGGCAGAGGAGGTGGTTAGAGCTGATTAAGGATTATGACCTCGAAATCCTTTATCATCCAGGCAAGGCGAACGTCGTGGACGACGCCTTGAGTCAGAAACCAGTCGCGTTGCGAACGCTTGAGGTCCTTACATCTCGGTATGAGCTTCGGCGATCTTTGATTGAGTTAAATGTTGATGTTTTGTTGCCTCGAGCTGTCGGACAACTTTGTGCCTTAGAGATTTCGTCGTATTTGATCGATGAAATTAAGCTGAAGCAGTTAGAGGATCCGATGATTACTCAAATCCGAGAGAACGTTCTTAAAGGAAAGTCTCATGGGTTTGTGATTCATGAGGATGGTGTTTTGAGATTCCAGAGTCGGCTTTGTGTGCCGAACGACTTAGAGTTGAGACAGAGTATTCTGCGCGAGGCCCATGCTACGCCTTACTCCGTTCATCCTGGTTCGAGTAAGATGTACAAGGACCTGAGGAGGAATTTCTGGTGGAACGATATGAAAGAAGAGGTCGCGCAGTTTGTGGCGAGATGTTTGACTTGTCAGCAGGTCAAAATCGAGCATCAGCGACCGGCTGGATTATTGCAGTCACTTCCCGTTCCGGAATGGAAATGGGAAGACATATCTATGGACTTCATTATGAGTTTTCCGAGATCGAGATCGGGCATGAATATGGTTTGGGTGATTGTGGATCGCCTGACCAAGTCGGCACATTTTCTGGGCATCAATGATACTTGGGGCCCGGAGAAGTTAGCTCGTGTGTTTATCACGCATATTGTGAGGCTTCACGGTATTCTGAAGTCTATTGTTTCGGATCGTGATGGCCATTTTGTATCGCACTTCTGGCAGGCGGTGCATAAGGCGTTGGGTACTCGTTTGCGTTTGAGTACCTCTTTTCATACTCAGTCGGATGGACAGTCGGAATGCACTATCCAGACGTTTGAGGATATGTTGCGCGCGTGCGCTCTCGATTAGAGCAGCGACTGGGAGGAGCATTTGCCATTAATCGAATTCACGTACAACAATAGTTGGCACGCGTCGATTCGGATGGCACCGTATGAGGCACTTTATGGGCAGCGATGCCGATCACCGATTTGTTGAAATGAGGCGTACGATTTGGTCGGGACCGAGCCGGATGTCGTTTTAGAGACAAGATGGAAGATAGAATTGATTCGGGAACGGATGTTAACTGCCCAGAGTCGACAGAAGTCATATGCCGATGTCCGTCGTCGACCTTTAGAATTCGAGGTGGGAGACCACATTTTGCTGAAGGTGTCGCCGAAGAGAGGAGTTTTCCGTTTCGGGAAGAAAGGGAAGTTGAGCCCGATATTTATTGGACCCTTCGAGATTCTCGAGCGAGTCGGTGAGTTAGCATACCGTTTGGCGTTACCCCCGGCCCTGAGTCATGTTCATAGCGTTTTTCATGTTTCCCAGCCGAGGAAATATATCCCAGATCCTAGTCACGTCATCGATTATGGTGAGATTAACGTTGCCGAGGATATTACCTTTGAAGAACATCCCTTGAAGATTTTGGAGCATCGTGAGAAACGACTGAGGCATAAGACCATCCATTTGGTCAAAGTGCAGTGGTCGAGACACGGTGTCGAGGAGGCAACTTGGGAAACCGAGGATAGCATGCGTGCTAGGTACCCTGATTTGTTTGTTTATTAAGTTTCGGGACGAAACTTATTTTTAGAGGGGTAGAATGTAATATCCGCATTTTTCTTTCCCTTGTATTTTCATTTCCGGTGTATTTTTTTCGATTGTAGTAACCCTCGTGTATCTTTCAGTGTATCTTTCCTGTCATCTATTGATCTGATTCTCGTTATTGTCATGCGGAACCACCGTTTCAGGGTTGCCATGGATCCATTTCGTGTTATTGTTTCCCAAATATTGATTCCTATTGCTTTTATTCTCTTCCCGGATCATTTTTCATCATTTTAGGACCCAAATGGGGTGTGGGCCGCGGCATAAGTAGTGTGCGCCGCGGCACACATTTTCCGATTTTGGCGGCGGGTATCTTGTGTCTTTGCGGCACACCCGTCGGGGCCGCGGCACACTGCCGAGTCAGTGCCGCGGCACACCCGTACGGGCCGCGGCACACTCGTGTGGCATTTTTCGGCCAAAACCGGTATCTGCAGTACCGCGGCACATGTCGGGTGGGCCATGACACCTTTGAGCCACAGGAGCGGAGTTTTGGGCCTGTGCCGTGGCACACTTCAGCTGGGCCGCAGCACACAATGCGGTCAACCCTATAATTACGTTGTTTTGAGCGAGAGCAGCTCATTTCTTCCTTCTTCTTCCATTTACGCGAGAGAGAGAGAGAGGGGGAGAGAACTTCTCATCATTCATCAATTGGGGGTTGATTTTCATCGTTCTCCTTCGGTTGTGAAGCCTGGATAATCAATCCAACGCGTGTTCTACGGATCATAATACTTGAATTTTCAAAGGTAATATCTCTTAGAACCCTACTTTCGGATAATTTGGGGGTTTTGGGATTTTCTTCCAATTCGTTCCGTTTTGTTGGTGGATTCATGATGAGTACGATTAATATTGTTAGTATCATTAACTTTCCTACGGATTCATGGTATATTTTGTAGTTTTTACGAAATCGAGAGGGTTTGGTTGTGGTCCGCCCGCGTTGTTATTTTTGTACGAATATACATGAATCGTAGGCGGGTTTTCGGGTGTATTCCATTTCCGTATTCGTCTAGAGTTGGTTGTTATTATGTTCTTCAAATCGTTAGGTTCGGTTCCGTTGGTTCTTAGCGTTCTTCGGTGATTATCCTTTCCGTTCGTTGCGTCATCTATTACTCAAGGCAAGTATTTTTGGAAACCTTTATGCTTAACGTGGAATGGTAATGTATTTTGTGTGTGAATTGCTCACCTCGGGTTGGTCCGACGGGATCACGGAGGGAATCCAAAGGGTTGAGTCCTGGATTTATGAGTTTGTTTAGCTAGCCAGCTCGGGAGGGTCCTTAGAGGCCTCGGGCGGGATCTATGATATTACTCTGTTCCCAAGGCGATGCACGTGCGTGTTTTGTTTATAATATGGACAGCTCGGGAGGGTCCTTAGAGGCCTCGGGCGGGATCTATGATATTACTCTGTTCCCAAGGCAAATTGTTTGACTGTTTGTTTCCGGAAAAGACATGTCTGGTTTTGGCTTTTGAAATTGATATTGGTGCATGTACTATGAAATGTGTAAGCGATTGGTTTGCCTTGATTACTTGTACTAGCGTAACTGCTAACCCCTTTGGGAACCCGTTTTGGGGAAATTCTTGTTATGGATTTCAGGTTATGATTATCCGGACGAGCGAGCACTGGGACAGTACGAGGATGTTGGCCAGGGTCATTGACATGTGCATTTGGGTCTTCTTATTTTCTTTCGTTTACTTCGATTTGGTTGTTTCCCATTTTTATAAACTTATAGATTGTGCTCGCGAGTACTTAGACTTTTCATTTTAAACTCCGTTTTGTATCATTTTAAATTATTACATTATTGGATGATGCTTATTTCACCGGTTGCTCCGGTCGTATCTTTATATGTCATATTATTAAAATGTGTGTCCTCACTAACCGAGATGGTTAGTCGAGTGGGGTTTTTCTTGTTGTAGCCTGGTGGGTCCCAATTAGGGTTCCACGGCGCTGTAACATACTCCGAATATCTCGGGGTGTTACAGCATGCGTCATATATCCGTTTATACTTTTTTACTTGTTCAGAATATTCCCAACGGATTGATTGACTTGAATTAAAACTGCTATATAGCGTGCGCTAAATATCATCAGTAGTGTGCACTATGTATTATGTCACTGCATACGTCATTCTGTGTTTGAATGTCTTCACAACGGTAAAATAGCCTTCGATAGCGTGCGTTAGTAATCATGAGTAGCGTGCGCTATCTTCATCAGATGACTTGACTTCAGGTAACTTCGAACTCGTCTGATCTGCAGCCGGGACCCGTTAGCATGCGCTAACTTATATGTCTAGCGTGCACTAGCTTTGTATTTTGTCGAGCTTTTTGTGTCGTCGTCTGTTTCGTTGTTTTGCTTTGTTTATCAACTTAATCATCAAAACACTATTTATGAATATGTGGAATAAATATTCCAACAATCTCTCCTTTTTTGATGATTACAAAACAACTCTTGAATTGGATAAAACCTGCAAAATAAAAATATATATATTTGTACGTTTCAAAGTTTTCGGCTTTGATCGTTTCGTTACTTCACCCATTTTCTTGTCTTGTCATTTTCGACTTCTTCGTTTCTTATTTTTCAACTCCTTTGTTTCTCCCCCTTTTTGTATGCTTTCTTCTCCTTTTCGACTTCTTCGATTTTTATTATTTTCTCCTCCTTTTTACTTTTTATTTTTCTCGTCATATCTTTCATGACGCTTTTATCCGATTCCACTCCTTCTCCCCCTTTTTGTATTCAGCAAAAATTGTAAAAAAAAAAATATACACTACTACAAAAGTGGTCTTTAACAGCGCCATTTTAACAGCGGTTGTTCAAAAACCGCTGTTAAAATGACGCGGTGGCATACCTGTAAATATTGTGTAATAAATTAACAGTGGTTCTTTAAAAAACTGCTGTTAAATTGCACATTTAACAGTGGTTATAAAAATCAATGTTAAAAGATCAGTTAACAGTGGTTATTAAATAACCGTTGTTAAAAGAAGAACACTTAACAGCGGTTGTTACAAAGAACCGCTGTTAAACTGCACATTTAATAGCGGTTATAAAAAACCGCTGTTAAAAGATCAGTTAACATCGGTTATTAAATAATCGTTGTTAAAAGAAAAACACTTAATAGCGGTTGTTACAAACAACCGCTGTTAAGCTGCACATTTAACAGCGGTTATTTGTAGAACCGCTGTTAAGTGTGTGTTTTTTTTCTTTTCTTTTTTTTTTTCTTTTAACAACGTTTTTTGTACAATTTAATAATTTATATAATATATATAAATTATAATTTTTCATATATAATTTAATATGTATGTATTATAATTTTCAATATATAATGTAATATATAATTTTTAATATTGATATATAATAAAGTATATTAATATTCAATATAGGAGATTGCTACTTAAATTTCATGATTAAATTTATTATATGATTATATGTATACATTTGATGTAGTGGACGATATTGCTATTTGATAATTAGAGCGGGGGCATTTTTGAAATATTTGAAAAATGTTTGTTTTTGATTTTTGGGATGAACTCAGCATTTTCTTATCGGAATCGGCTCACTGAGCAAGAGTAACCACGCGGTGAGGTACGTCGTTTTTTGGCAAAAAAAGGATGTTTAGGCCCTCAATTTTGCATTTTTCTGTTTTTCGGGACCTAATTGCAAATTTTTAAAAGTTTGTGTGCTTGTTATTTAATTGTTTATTGTTAAATCTAGCTTTCTTAGGGTATATATATGCTTGTAAGACTATATTTCGATATTATTGAATGAAAAAGAATTTTCTCTAACAGCGGTTGCTTAAAACAACTGCTGTTAATTGTATAAATAAAAAAAACGTTTAACATCGATTGTTTAAAACAACCGCTGTTAATGTAATAGAAAAAAAAAGATTTAACAACGGTTGTTTAAAACAACCGCTGTTAATGTAATATAAAAAAAAAGATTTAACACCAGTTGTTTTAAAACAACCGCTGTTAATCTAACATTTAATATATAATGTAATATATAATTTTAAATATTGATTTATAATAATATATATTCGTAGTCAATATATATTATAAATTTTAATGTACATTATAAAATTTAAATTTTGAGCATGGTTATATACAATATACATTATAAATATGTAATATAATTTTTATTACATTATATTATTATTCAATAATAATATAATATCTTAATTAATAATATAAATCATAAAAGTTTAATAATCAGTTTCATTAAATTTTTATATAATATACATTATAACTTTAATATATATATAATATAATTCTGAAAATATTAATAAATATAAATATACAAATAAATGATCAATTGTACACTTATATAAAATAAAGCAACAAAAGTATAAGATATGACTTTGGCTTAGTGGTTTGATACCATCTCCACAAAAGTGGAGGTCAGAAGTTCAAATCCCATGTGCAGCAAAAATGCATATTTATATGCATAAATGTGCGGGTCGCGAGTGGGCGGGCGGGCGGGCGCGGCGGGCAGGGATGTGTGGGCCGGTCGGGCGGGGATCTAGGCAGGGTGGTTTAATTAATTTTTTTATTTCAATAATTTTAACAACGGTTTTTGAAAAAAGAATTATTTAACAGCGGTTTTTACTAATAACCGCTGTTAAATTTAACATCGGTTATTAGTATAAATCGCTGTTAATATGGCTCCAGATGTAACACCCCCAAGATATTCGAGGTATATTACAGCGCCGTGAATCCCTACATGGGACCCACCAGGCTGGCCAAACATCATACTCATCGACTCACAGAACAACAGAATAACACCTCGTCATAAAGACGCCCAACAAAATAATACACCCGGTTCAACCGGTCAACATAACATCATAATTCGACACAAACACGATAAACAACAATACAATCCAGACGAGTAAAAGTTCTTAAGTACTCGACTACTTCTATTAGTTCAAACAAAACCACAAAATATGAAAAGGTAGAAGACACTAAGACATCACTCGTGCACAATCATCACGCTCGGCCATCATCCGCATACTGGTCCAGTACTGCAAATCTCGATGAACCTGACCTAAAATTCATAAAACGAATTTCCCCAAAATGGGTCCCCAGAGAGGTTAGCAATTACGCCAGTACAAGTAACCAGATGAACAACTTACATCTTACACATATAGTAAATGCATGCAATAAAGAAAAGCATAGTTCCAAAGCACTCATTTCTGGAAATGCCAATATCAAATCACATTTGTAAAATGCACCACAATTAACCGTCGATCCACGTCTCTGTGGACCCCTACCGAGACCCCGTCGGATCTAACCCGTAGTGGTTAAAAGCAAGCTCGTCGATCCACGTCTCTGTGGACCCCTACCGAGACCCCGTCGGATCTAACCCGTAGTGAGCATACACACACACACACACCATTTCTCATACAATACTACTATGTCAAGATTGTAAGTTCATAAGGATACTTGCCTCGATTAAATAGACGATGACACGAACGGAACGGAAGAATCAAGCACGACCGCGAGGAACCGACGAAAATGAACCTAACGATTCTAATAGCACAATCACAACCACTTCTAAACGATTATGGAAATGGAATACACCCGGAAACCCGCCTACGATTCATGTATAATCGAATAAAAATAACAACGAGGGCGGACCACAACCAAACCCTCTCGATTTCGCAAAGCTATGAAAATATACCATGAATCCGTAGGAAAACTAATGATATCAACAAGATTAATCATATTCATCAAGAATCCACCAACAAAACGGAACGAATCGGAAGAAAATCCCAAAACCCCCAAATTATCCAAAAGTAGGGTTCTAAGAGATTTACCGTGGATTAGGATGAAAGATTCGTGTTGATGTTGTTATAATACTCCAAGAACTCAAGAAAGATGTTGGATGAGATGATTGGAAGAAGAAATCGCCAAGAAGATCGCCCCGGAATCGCCTTCGCCGCGGAGAGAGGAAGAAATGAGGATTTATGTTTATCTCGGTCAACTCCCTGGTTTATATAGCCAGGGAGTGTTAGCGCGCGCTAATCCTCAAGGTTAGCGTGCGCTAACGGGATGAAAATACAGAACAAACAATTGGCGTCCCAGTCCAGTAGCCAGATTTCTGGCCGTTAGCGTACGCTACTCGAAACGTAGCGTGCGCTAATAACCTCTCGGTAGCGCGCGCTATCGACCAATAGCGTGCGCTACCTGGACATCAGCCGAGTCCAGTAGCCAACTGCCCAAAACTCACCTGACCCGTTAGCGTGCGCTACCATACGAGCGTAGCGTGCGCTAACTGGCACCTGACCGGGTTCAGTAGTAAACCGCGTCGATCTTGGGCGATCACGCTAGCGCTCTTCAACAACTTAACGTGCGCTAGTCTCCCGACATTAGCGTACGCTAGACAAGGTTGCGTGCGCTAATCCGATAGTCCAGAGGGCTGGGAGCTGAACTGCCACTCCCAGGGCTAACTCGCTAGCGCGCGCTACGAAGTAAACGTAGCGTGCGCTACAAAGGGACTTCTAGCGTGCGCTATGCAGAAAAATTAGCGTGCGCTAGGTACGGAATATAAACAGTCTACAACACCGGAATACGAACGAAACATCAAACGGAACACCTCACAACGCATCATAGCATAGAATGGATCCAAGGCAACCCCGAAACGGCGGTTCCGCACAACAATTACGAGAATCAGATCAATAGATGACGGAAAAGTTACACTGAAAGATACACGATGGTCGCTACAATCGAGAAATACACCGAAAATAAAAATACAAGGGGAAGAAAAATGCGGATATTACATTCTACCCCTCTAAAAATAAGTTTCGTCCCGAAACTTAAGAAACAAACAACTCGGGGTACCTAGCACGCATGCTATCCTCGGTTTCCCAAGTTGCCTCCTCGACACCGTGCCTCGACCACTGCACCTTGACCAAAGGTATGGTCTTATGCCTCAGTCGTTTCTCACGATGCTCCAAGATCTTCAAAGGACGCTCTTCAAAAGTAATATCCTCGGCGACATCAATCTCACCATAATCGATGACGTGACTAGGATCCGGGACATATTTCCTCAACTGGGAAACATGAAAAACGCTATGAACATGACTCAAGGCTGGAGGTAACGCCAAACGGTATGCCAACTCACCGACTCGCTCGAGAATCTCATAGGGTCCAATAAATCTCGGACTCAACTTCCCCTTCTTCCCGAAATGAAAAACTCCCTTTCGTCGGCGACACCTTTAGCAAAACGTGGTCTCCCACCTCGAATTCCAAAGGTCGGCGACGGGCGTCGGCATACGACTTCTGTCGACTCTGGGCAGTCAACATCTGTTCTCGAATTACTTCTATCTTCCGCCTCGTCTCTAAAACGACGTCCGGCTCGGTCCCGACTAAGTCGGACGTTTCATTCCAACAAATTGGTGATCGACATCGCCGCCCATAAAGTGCCTCATACGGTGCCATCCGAATCAACGCGTGCCAACTATTGTTGTACGTGAATTCGATCAATGGCAAATGTTCCTCCCAATCGCTACTCCAATCGAGGGCACAAGCACGCAATATATCTTCGAATGTCTGGATAGTGCGTTCCGACTGTTCATCTGACTGGGGATGAAAAGAGGTACTCAAATGCAAACGGGTACCCAACGCCTTATGCACCGCCTGCCAAAAGTGCGATACAAAACGGCCATCGCGATCCGACACGATAGACTTCGGAGTACCGTGAAGCCTCACAATATGCGCGATAAACACACGAGCTAACTTCTCCAGGCCCCAAGTGTCCTTGATGCCCAGGAAATGTGCCGACTTGGTCAGGCGATCAACAATCACCCATACCATATTCATGCCCGACCTCGATCTCGGCAAACTCGTAATGAAATCCATCGATATATCTTCCCACTTCCATTCCGGAACGGGAAGTGACTGCAATAACCCAGCCGGTCGCTGATGCTCGATTTTGACCTGTTGACAAGTCAAACATCTCGCTACAAACTGTGCGACCTCTTCCTTCATATCGTTCCACCAAAAATTCCTCCTCAGGTCCTTGTACATCTTACTCGAACCAGGATGAACCGAATAAGGTGTAGTATGGGCCTCACGCAAAATACTCTGTCGCAACTCTGGGTCGTTCGACACACAAAGCCGACTCTGGAACCTCAAAACACCATCCTCGTGAATCACAAACCCAGGAGACTTTCCCTTAAGAACGTTCTCTCGGATTTGAGTATCATCGGATCCTCTAAGTATTTCAGCTTAATTTCATCGATCAAAGACGACGAAATCTCTAAAGCACGAAGTTGCCCGACGGCTCCAGGCAACAAAACTTCAACATCTAACTCGATCAAAGCCCGCTGAAGCTCAGACTGAGACGTAAGGATCTCAAGCATTCGCAACGCAACCGGTTTCCGACTCAAGGCGTCGGCCACGACGTTCGCCTTGCCCGGATGATAAAGGATTTCGAGGTCATAATCCTTAATCAACTCTAACCACCTCCTCTGCCTCATATTCAACTCCCGCTGAGTAAATATGTATTTCAGACTTTTATGATCGGTAAAAATCTGACATGCAGAGCCGAAAAGATAGTGACGCCAAATCTTGAGTGCAAAGACGACTGCCGCTAACTCCAAATCATGAGTAGGGTAGTTCAGCTCATACGACCTCAATTGTCTCAACGCATAGGCAATGGTCTTGCCGTGTTGCATCAATACGCACCCAAGACCCTGACCCGAAGCATCGCTATAAACGGAAAAACCCTCGTTGCCACATGGCAACGCCAAAACCGGGGCTGAAGTCAAACGCTTCTTCAGTCCCTCAAAACTCGACTGCCTCTCGTCATTCCGCATTTAACTTCTCGGATTTCTGGAGCAACTGCGTAAGTGGCTGAGCTAGTTTTGAGAAACCCTCGACGAACCTACGATAGTAGCCAGCCAAACCCAAGAAACTACGGAGCTCCTTCACATTCTTGGGCGGTGCCCAATCCAACACTGCCTCAATCTTCTGCGGATCCACACGAACCCCCTCGGCTGAAATCACGTGACCTAAAAACATCACTTCCTTCAGCCAGAACTAACACTTCGAGAACTTTGCATAGAGTTGCTCGGTTCTCAAAATGTCTAATACTACCCACAAATGGTGGGCATGCTCTTCCTCACTCCTCGAATAAATAAGAATATCGTCAATAAAGACGACGACACACTGATCCAAATACTTGATAAAGACTTTGTTCATCAACTGCATGAACACCGCCGTCGCATTAGTTAACCCGAAAGGCATAACTACGAACTCATAATGTCTGTATCTCATTCGAAAAGCTGTTTTCGGCACATCGGATTCCCTCACCCGGAGCTGATAGTACCCCGATTTCAAATCAATTTTCGAGAACACCGCAGCTCCCTGCAACTGATCGAACAAGTCATCAATTCTCGGCAAAGGATACTTGTTCTTGATGGTCACCTTGTTTAGTTCGCGATAGTCGATACATAAACGTAGTGAACCATCCTTCTTCCGCACAAACAGGACCGGTGCGCCCCATGGCGAGGCGCTCGGTCGAACATACCCCGACTCAAGAAGCTCACTCAACTGCTTCTTCAACTCGGACATCTCTGATGGTGCCATGCGATAGGGCGCTTTCGAAATAGGAGCCGCACCCGGGTCTAACTCTATAGCAAACTCGACCTCACGATCCGGTGGCAATCCCGGTAACTCGTCAGGAAATACATCAGGAAACTCGCTAACGATTGGAATCTACGAAAGCTCGACTCCACCACTCTCTGCCTGCAAGGCATAGCACCAATAGACAGTACACCCCTTTCGCAGGAGTCTCATCGCCTTCAAGGCGTTAATAACGAATTTCTGGTTTCCCCTCTTTCGCCCCGCGAAAGAGTGCTCGGTGCCGTCCTCGGCTAACATAGTGATGATTCTCGTGCGGTAGTTCATGATCGCACCATGCCGCTCGAGCCAATCATCCCCAAGAATCAAATCCTCACCCTCGATACTCACAACAATAAGATTAGAGGGCCAAGTCCTCTCACAAATAAGTACATAACAGTCTCGAACCTCTTGATCACCAACGATCCTATCACCGCTAGGAAGCTTAACGATGAAGGGTTCACAAGGCATCAAACAGTCGAGACTCAAACGGCGCACACAATCCAAAGATATGAACGAATGAGTAGCACCGGAATCGAAAAGCACACTGACAGGATGAGAAAGAATATAAACGGTACCTGTCGCCACGGTAGCCTGGTCATCGGCTCTCCGCATCTCATAGACACGCGGGTGGGCCGAGCCGACACCGAAGCTCCCCTTAGAGGGCTGACCCCGACCTCTCCTCGACTAGCACTCGGCGGAGATTGAGGAGCAAACGATCCCTGATTCACACTTGGTTCCCTAGGCGCTGGAATGGAAGCCCGGCACCAAGAATTCTCTCCTCTCAAAGACAGTAGCACCTTGGCTGGCCACACTGATTACACGTCAGCAAAGGGCTCAAACAAATACGACTGACGTGGCCTGTACGACCACAATTGAAACACTTCACATCACGGAAAAGAGCACTGGTAGTTCCACGAGGACCCCCAGCGGAACGAGCTGGGCCACCGCCGGCGGGGAAGTTAGCAGATTGGGATCTCTGCTGACCCCCACCCTTATGGCCCGAAAAGTTCCCAGCGGACTTATGTTTCTTACTCTCGCGGGCCGCCTCACTTGCCGTCACAGACATATCGTAAGCAAGGGCCCTGCTCTGGTAATCTTTCAAGGTAGTGCATACGAGCCCCGACATATAGTCCCGAATCGACAACTTCATCCGTCTGGAAAAATGGAAAATTTTGTCGCTCTCCTCGACAACTTGGGTCTTCACATAACCCAACTCCTTGTTAAAATCAGCAATAGCTTGAGATACGGGGATATCCCGCGGTTGAGCATCATAAAAAGCATGTACCCGAGCCTGTCCCGATCGCCACGGCAATATTCGATCTCCATCAATTCTTGAAACTCACCCACGGCAAGATGATCTTTGGGCCCAACGGCCTCCCACCACCAGAAGGCCCCAGTAAGAAAGTACTGGGCAATAGGGACCTTACGGTCCTCGGGACAGTTGGTAGCAGTGAAGACTTTAGATATCTCCTTGATCCACCCTTCCCAGCCAATCGGGTCTGAAGCTCCCGAAAACTGAGGAGGATACATCTTGATGACATCTTGGAGCCAACGGTCCGCTCCGCTCCGATTAGCATGGGCCTGATCTGGATTCTGAACCGCTTGAGCTATCGCCGCCATTTGGTTCACCATTTGCTGCATAACGGCCGCAATACCAAGGTCGGCACGCTCCTGAGAAGAAGCATGGCTATGACGGTCGCCGATCGCTTGGCTCCCAAGATCGCGACGTGGCGCCCAGGCTGCCCCACGTCCTCGGCCGCGTCCACGACCACGTCCACGACCACGGCCTCTTCCAGCATCCATACTGGCGTTAAATAAGTAGCAAAAGCCATACGATGGTAAGTACAAGAAAAGAACAATCACAAATCAAGAATCAAGGGTGCAATACAAGGGAATAAGGAACAGAGAAAGGAAAAACTTACGAACACGGGTAGTACCGGAATCATGGCAGCGTGACGATGATGTGCAAAACAAAACACAACAAGACCAAATAAACCGACAAGCCTAGGTATCCATAACCTAGCGCTCTGATACCATTTTCTGTAACACCCCCAAGATATTCGAGGTATATTACAGCGCCGTGAATCCCTACATGGGACCCACCAGGCTGGCCAAACATCATACTCATCGACTCACAGAACAACAGAATAACACCTCGTCATAAAGACGCCTAACAAAATAATCCACCCGGTTCAACCGGTCAACATAACATCATAATTCGATACAAACACGATAAACAACAATATAATCCAGACGAGTAAAAGTTCTTAAGTACTCGAGTACTTCTATTAGTTCAAACAAAACCACAAAATATGAAAAGGTAGAAGACACTAAGACATCACTCGTGCACAATCATCACGCTCGGCCATCATCCGCATACTGGTCCAGCGCCCGTTCGTCTCGATGAACCTGACCTGAAATTCATAAAACGAATTTCCCCAAAATGGGTCCCCAGAGGGGTTAGCAATTACGCCAGTACAAGTAACCAGATGAACAACTTACATCTTACACATATAGTAAATGCATGCAATAAAGAAAAGCATAGTTCCAAAGCACTCATTTCCGGAAATGCCAATATCAAATCACATTTGTAAAATGCACCACAATTAACCGTCGATCCACGTCTCTGTGGACCCCTACCGAGACCCCGTCGGATCTAACCCGTAGTGGTTAAAAGCAAGCTCGTCGATCCACGTCTCTGTGGACCCCTACCGAGACCCCGTCGGATCTAACCCGTAGTGAGCATACACACACACACACACACCATTTCTCATACAATACTACTATGTCAAGATTGTAAGTTCATAAGGATACTTGCCTCGATTAAATAGACGATGACACGAACGGAACGGAAGAATCAAGCACGACCGCGAGGAACCGACGAAAATGAACCTAACGATTCGAATAGCACAATCACAACCACTTCTAAACGATTATGGAAATGGAATACACCCGGAAACCCGCCTATGATTCATGTATAATCGAATAAAAATAACAACGAGGGCGGACCACAACCAAACCCTCTCGATTTCGCAAAGCTATGAAAATATACCATGAATCCGTAGGAAAACTAATGATATCAACAAGATTAATCATATTCATCAAGAATCCACCAACAAAACGGAACGAATCGGAAGAAAATCCCAAAACCCCCAAATTATCCAAAAGTAGGGTTCTAAGAGATTTACCGTGGATTAGGATGAAAGATTCGTGTTGATGTTGTTATAATACTCCAAGAACTCAAGAAATATGTTGGATGAGATGATTGGAAGAAGAAATCGCCAAGAAGATCGCCCCGGAATCGCCTTCGCCGCGGAGAGAGGAAGAAATGAGGATTTATGTTTATCTCGGTCAACTCCCTGGTTTATATAGCCAGGGAGTGTTAGTGCACGCTAATCCTAAAGGTTAGCGTGCGCTAACGGGATGAAAATACAGAACAAACAATTGGCGTCCCAGTCCAGTAGCCAGATTTCTGGCCGTTAGCGTACGCTACTCGAAATGTAGCGTGCGCTAATAACCTCTCGGTAGCGCGCGCTATCGACCAATAGCGTGCGCTACCTGGACATCAGCCGAGTCCAAAGATTCAATCGCCAAAACTCACCGACCGTAGCGTGCGCTACCATACGAGCGTAGCGTGCGCTAATCGCACTGACCGGTTCGGAGTAAATCGCCCAAGATCGATACCACGCTAGCGCTGCTGAACAACTTAACGTGCGCTAGTCTCCCGACATTAGCGTACGCTAGACAAGGTTGCGTGCGCTAATCCGATAGTCCAGAGGGCTGGGAGCTGAACTGCCACTCCCAGGGCTAACTCGCTAGCGCGCGCTACGAAGTAAACGTAGCGTGCGCTACAAAGGGACTTCTAGCGTGTGCTATGCAGAAAAATTAGCGTGCGCTAGGTACGGAATATAAACGGTCTACAACACCGGAATACGAACGAAACATCAAACGGAACACCTCACAACGCATCATAGCATAGAATAGATCCACGGCAACCCCGAAACGGCGGTTCCGCACAACAATTACGAGAATCAGATCAATAGATGACGGAAAAGTTACACTGAAAGATACACGATGGTCGCTACAATCGAGAAATACACCGAAAATAAAAATACAAGGGGAAGAAAAATGCGGATATTACACCAGAACCGCTGTTAAAGCCCTGTTTTGTAGTAGTGATAGCAATTGAATAGAGGATACCAATTATTGAAAATATGCATGATGTCAACTGATGAATATAATTATGCATGAATAGGAAATAACTCCCCCTGAAAATATTATCTCCCCCTTTGTAAAATATCAATTGTTAAAAATTAATTTTTGGGAATCCAACCGAAAGTCGGTTTTTGTTTTGAGACATAGACGATATTAGGAATAAACGTTCCTTTGGGAATCCAAATTTTCTTAGTTTTTAGCGTCCGTCTTGGGCTTTTGCAATTTGAAATGTGGTGCCCAATTTTCAAATATTTTTCCCAATGGGGTATTTTATAATTTAGGGATTCATTTTTAGAACGTGGTTTCAATCCTAACCCCTCTTTATTTAATGTGTATTTTGAACCGAGAGCATATTTTCAAATTTCTCGTTTCCGAGAGAGAATTTCTTTGTTAAATTTTTGAGCTCGGTTTGAATTTTAACAAGATCATCCTTTAGAATATTTTCATTTTCAATGCATTTAGAATGATCGATCTCAATGAATTTTCCCTTTTCAAGAATTTTGCAATTTTTGATCTCCAAAGATTTGTATTTAGATTTAAGGGATTTAATTTCACTTAAAGCATTTTGATAGTCCGTATGTAATAACTCTAATGCTTCAAAAAGTTCATCATAAGAATTACTAGACTTTCGACGTTGCTATCGTTGAATGTACTTTGGGCCATAAGAGCGAGATTTTGATTGAGATCATCATCATCATCTTCATCGCTCCATGTTGCTTGATTTGTTCCTTCATGAGTTGCCTCTAACTTCTTCCAAATTTATTTGGCACTATTACACGAGGAAATACGATCGAGATCTTACAGATTTAAGACACAATAAAGCATTTGCGTTGCCTTACAATTTTGGTGGTCGTTCTCCCAATCCATATCATCATATTCTTCGAAACTTTTTATAGTTCCGTTGGAATTTGTGGGAATTTTCGGACCTAGACATATGATCTTCCAAAGCTTAATATCATAAGCTCGGATGAAGATTGACATCTTCTTTTTCCATTTCATATAATTTGATCCATCGAAGAATGGAGATTGGTTTGACACAAGACCTTCATTCGGTGTAAATTGGAACGCCATTTGGATCTTCTCCTCAGATGTTAAGCCGCTTATTGGAGGTACCGCTCTGATACCAATTGTTGGAGCAAAATCGGTATTATGCGCCGTGTTGCGGAAGTGTAAATATAAAGTGCGGAAAATAATCCGACACACGGATTTATAGAGGTTCGGCCAAACGTGCCTAAGTCCTCTCTCATTATCTTTTTTCTATAGCCTTAAGATATAAACCTCTGCACCTCTCTTCTATCGATCGAGGGATTACCGTTACAAGCTCGTCTTCTATTGGTCCGAGTAAACCGTTCAATCTCTCTTCTATAGGTCGAGATATTACCGTGTGTACTTGTCTTTATGTCGGTCCAAGTTAAACTGTTTTCCTTTTCTATTAGACAAGGAATCAACCACTCTAGTTTTCTATCGGTACTATATGTTGCGAATGCGATTCTAACAATGCCGGATCCTTGATCCTAATAACACCGAATCTAATCGTATCTTTTATTTTACCTCTTGTGTATGTGTTGAATGTATAAACACTCAAAATAACATTATAAGCTCAATATCACAACAACTATATAATGTATATGAATATCAGATCAATGTCTTGATTGCTTGAAGTTGTTATATGGTTTGATACCAAGGATGTGATATTTATAGCCTTTTTCATCAAACTAGCCGTTGCTGACTGTTGACTTTGCTAGCGTGTGCTAGCTCTTCTTATTAGCATGCACTATCGCGCATTGTTACCTGTAGCGTACGTTATGTACTGCATGTAGCGTATGTTAATGTCTTGTAATTCCAGTCCAGTGGCTACTGTCCATGACAGTTAGCATGCGCTAACACTTCCTTGTAGCGTGCGCTAAGCTTGCATCATTGCATGCATTATATATCCGTTTATACCTTTTGACTTTGGTTCAGAATCTTCCCAACGGATTGATTGACTTGAATTCAAACTGCTATTTAGCGTGCGCTAAATATCATCAGTAGCGTGCGCTATGTCTTATGTCACTGCATACTTCATTCTGTGTTTGAATGTCTTCACAACGGTAAAATAGCCTTCGATAGCGTGCGTTAGTAATCATGAGTAGCGTGCGCTATCTTCATCAGACGAATTGATTTCAGGTAACTTCGAACTCGTCTGATCTGTAGCCGGGACCTATTAGCGTGCACTAACTTATATGTCTAGCGTGCGCTAGCTTTGTATTTTGTCCAACTTTTTGCGTCTTCGTCTGCTTCATTGTTTTGCTTTGTTTAGCAACTTAATCATCAAAACACTATTTATGAATATGTGGAATAAATACTCCAACAATCTCCCCCTTTTTGATGATTACAAAACAACTCTTGAATTGGATAAAACCTGCAAAATAAAAATATATATATTTGTACGTTTCAAAGTTTCCGGCTTTGATCGTTTCGTTATTTTCACCCATTTTCTTTTCTTGTCACTTTCGACTTCTTTGTTTCTTATTATTCAACTCCTTCGTTTCTCCCTTTTTTTTGTATGCTTTCTTCTCCTTTTCGACTTCTTCGATTTTTATTATTTTCTCCTCCTTTTTACTTTTTATTTTTCTCATCCTATCTTTCATGACGCTTTTTATCCGATTCAACTCCTTCTCTCCCTTTTTGTATTCAGCAAAAATTATAAAAAAAATATAGCAATTGAATAGAGGATACCAATTATTGAATATGCATGATGCCAATTGATGAATATAATTATGCATGAATAGGAAATAACTCCCCCTGAAAATATTATCTCCCCTTTGTAAAATATCAATTGTTAAAAATTAATTTTCTTAGTTTTTATCGTCCGTCTTGGGCTTTTGCAATTTGAAATGTGTTGCACAATTTTCAAACATTTTTCACAATGGGGTATTTTAAAATTTACGGATTCATTTTTAGAACGTGGTTTGAATCCTAACCCCTCTTTATTTAATGTATATTTTTGAACCGAGAGCATATTTTCAAATTTCTCGTTACCGAGAGAGAATTTCTTCGTTAAATTTTTGAGCTCTGTTTGAATTTTAACAAGATCATCCTTTAAAATATTTTCATTTTCAATGCATTTAGAATGATCGATCTCAATGAATTTTCCCTTTTCAAGAATTTTGGAATTTTCAATCTCCAAAGATTTGTATTTAGATTTAAGGGATTTAATTTCACTTAAAGCATTTTGATTGTCCGTATGTAATAACTCGAATGCTTCAAAAAGTTCATCATAAGAATTACTTACTTGACTTTCGACGTCACTATCTTCGAATGTACTTCGGGCCATAAGAGTGAGATTTTGATTGAGATCATCATCTCAATCTTCATCGCTCCATGTTGCTTGATTTGTTCCTTCATGAGTTGCCTCTAACTTCTTCCAAATTTATTTGGCACTATTACTCGAGGAAATACGATCGAGATCTTACGGATTTAAGGCACAATAAAGCATTTGCGTTGCCTTACAATTTTGGTGGTTGTTCTCCCAATCCATATCATCATATTCTTCGAAACTTTTTATAGTTCCGTTGGAATTTGTGGGAATTTTCGGACCTAGACATATGATCTTCCAAAGCTCAATATCATAAGCTCGGATGAAGATTGACATCTCCTCTTTCCATTTCATATAATATTATCCATCGAAGAATGGAGATTGGTTTGACACAAGACCTTCATTCGGTGTAAATTGGAACGCCATTTGTATCTTCTCCTCAGATGTTAAGCCGCTTATTGGAGGTACCACTCTGATACCAATTGTTGGAGCAAAAGCGGTATTATGCGCCGTGTTGCGGAAGCGTAAATATAAAATGCAGAAAATAAATCGACACATGGATTTATAGAGGTTCGGCCAAACGTGCCTACGTCCTCTCTCATTATCTTTTTCTATAGGCTTAAGATATAAACCTCTGAATCTCTCTTCTATCGGTCGAGGGATAACCGTCACAAGCTCGTCTTTTATCGGTCCGAGTAAACCATTCAATCTCTCTTCTATCGGTCGAGATATTACCGTGTGTACTTGTCTTTATGTCGGTCCAAGTTAAACTGTTTTACATTTCTATTGGACAAGGAATCAATCACTCTAGCTTTCTATCGGTACTAGATAAACCTCACTGAGATAGCGAATGTGATTCTAATAATGCCGGATCCTTGATCCTAATAACACCGAATCCAATCGTATCTCTTCTTTTACCTTTCGTATATGTGTTGAATGTCTAAACACTCAAACTAACAATATAAGCTCAATATCACAACAACAATATAATGTATATGAATATCAGATCAATGTCTTGATGGCTTGAAGTTGTTATATGGTTTGATACCAAGGATGTGGTATTTATAGCCTTCTTCATCAAACTAGCCGTTGCTGACTGTTGACTTTGCTAGCGTGTGCTATCGCGCATTTTTACCTGTAGTGTACGTTATGTACTGCGTGTAGCATACGTTAACGTCTTGTTATTCCAGTCCAGTGGCTACTGTCCATGACAGTTAGCATGCGCTAAGACTTCTATGTAGCGTGCGCTAAGCTTGCATCATTGCATGCATCGTATATTCGTTTATACTTTTTTACTTGTTCAGAATATTCCCAACGGATTGATTAACTTGAATTAAAACTGCTATTTAGCGTGCGCTAAATATCATCAGTAGTGTGCATTATGTATTATGTCACTGCATACGTCATTCTGTGTTTGAATGTCTTCACAACGGTAAAATAGCCTTCGATAGCGTGCGTTAGTAATCATGAGTAGCGTGCGCTATCTTCATCAGATGACTTGACTTCAGGTAACTTCGAACTCGTCTGATCTGCAGCCGGGACCCGTTAGCATGCGCTAACTTATATGTCTAGCATGCGCTAGCTTTGTATTTTGTCGAGCTTTTTGTGTCGTCGTCTGTTTCGTTGTTTTGCTTTGTTTATCAACTTAATCATCAAAACACTATTTATGAATATGTGGAATAAATATTTGAACAGAATAGATAACCCATCATCCCAGACGGGAATCCAATGAAACGTCCCTTCGCGGACCTCGTTTCCAACTTTTCCACCTTAGTCTTCTTGACATAGGCGGGACATCCCCAAATCCTAATGTGATTAATACTTAGTTTCCTATCCTCCCATATCTCATGTGGAGTTTTAGGAACAGATTTGGAAGGACATTTGTTCAAGATATATGCAGTAGTCAGGAGTGTATACCCCCACAGGTAAATCGGTAAGTCAGTATAGGCCAGCATGGAACAGACCATGTTCAACAAGGTCCGGTTCCTTCTTTATGACACACCATTTAACTGAGGAGTACCTGGAGGTGTTAGTTGTGATACTATTCCATGTTCCTTTAGGAACTCGTCAAACTCCGTACTCATATACTCGCCACCTCGGTCCGATCGAAGTGCTTTGATATGATTTCCAGTTTGTTTCTCGACTAGGGCCTTAAATTCCTGGAACTTCTAAAAGGCCTCGGATTTATGTTTCATTAAGTATACGTAACCATACCTAGTATGATCATCTGTAAACGTAATGAAGTACTGATATCCATCACGTGCTGCTTCCAAAGCACCACATACGTTGGTATGGATTAATCCTAGTTTATCAACGGCTTTTTCAAAAGTCCCTGTGAAGGGGGACTTAGTCATTTTGCATTTAAGGCAAGATTCACAAGTAGGAAAGAGATATGATCCCAATGGACCCATAAGTCCATCTTTTTCCATTTTGTAAACCTTAGTTTGACCAACATGACCAATTCTAAGATGCTATTTCAAAACTTGATTATTTTCATCCCTACCACGCTTCCTAGTCATAGTATTCACAACGACTTTTTTACTGAGGTTTAGATGATACAGGCCATTCAACAATGTAGCAGTACCTACTAGTTTATTTCTAAAATAAATTTTGCAAGAACCATCACCAATGAAAGATGAAAAGCCTTTATGATCCATGACTGGAATGGATACAATGTTTTAATGCCCCTTGGTCAAAACAACTACATCTTCTAAAGTCAGCACAAAACTGGATTCTAAACCCAAAAGAAGTGATCCTATGTCAGTTGCCTCGACACTATGCCCGCTACCGACAGTAATCATCACTTCCCTAGCTCCAAGCTTCCTACTTTGTCCCAGATCCTGATTCATGGTGCAAATATGAGAACTAGCACCAGAATCCACTATCCAAGAAGTAGAAAATAAAGTAGCAGAACAATTTATTTCCAAAACTAAAAGTTCTGTACCTGAAGTGCCATGAAGAATTGGACAGTCTCTAGCCCAGTGGTCCCGTCTACTTCTTGGTCTATTTCTTCTTGTTCTTAGACCTCCGAGGTCCAGAAGAAATCACAAGGGCAGACTCCTTCATCCGCGGAGTCTTCATCTGAGACTGAGTGGTCACCAGTTTGTTCATTAGCCCAGCTAAGTTGCACGCAATCTCATTGCAGTTAAAGTTCATAACAAACTGGGAGAAGGAATCAGGGAGAGACCGTAGGATAAGGTCGGTTTGAAGAGAAGTATCCATCTTAAAATATGTAGTAGAAAAATATAAGATCTAATTTTTTTAACAAAAATCATCTTATCAAAAATTATGTACAAAAAAAGGTGGGCAATTCCTCAAGAGCCTCCAATCTCTCGATCATGGATATCATTTTGAGGACGTGGTCCCCAACCTTCTCACCTTCCTTCATCCTTGAACCGAACAGTTGCTTGGATATCTCATATCTAGCCGTTCGACTGTACTCACCATAAAGCTCGGTTAAGTGAGATAGAATTTGCCTACCAGAAGTCATTTTCTCATGACCTCTCTGAAGCTCATTAGACATAGATGCCATTATGTAAGCACGGACTTTTATGTCATCCTTAACCCACTTTTCGTGGTTCTCAATCTCTTCCTGATTGGCTCTTGTCCGCACTGGAGGCGCCGGAATGTTCGTCTCCAAGACATATCCCAGTGCCTCTATACTGAGGACTATCATCAGATTACGGAGCCAATCCACAAAGTTAATGGTCCGTTCAAGGTGTTCTTTTTAAGTAGAATTGCGAGTGGGTTCATTGTCATATTGAGAGTTATGTCTGCATTAAGTATGATAGATTAATTAGTGACTCGTTATATTATGTTCTGAGTATAGAATTAAGGTCTTTTCTATTCTTGTTACCCAGCTCCTACTATTCTTATCGGAATAACACACTCCCATGTGAAATCCGGAAGTATCGTTCGTACTACTTCATAGTGGCGATCGAGTTCTTTATAAATCTTAATAGAGGGCAACCGAACAAGTTTCTAGTCTATTAATTTTCATAAAGTGGTGTCCAACACCAACCCATCTAATGGATGATTCGATCTTCTTTTTCCCCTTGATCACTCCCCACAACCTATACGATTTCTATGGTTCATGAACAAGTTAAGTTTATACCATCGACGCAAATCAGTTTCACAATTGAATATTATCCGGCAACCTATCAGGTTTCTAGGGATAAAATTTTCTCCAACCGAATGCATCCAATGCGCTCCCGGTAATTTATCCATCCTCCCTGAACGACTACCCCGATAACTCGGAAGTATAGCACATCCGGTTTGGATGTCAATTTCCCGAAAGCTCGATGGAGGGAAGGAAAACCTTGAAACCTTATAATCTTAATAATTTGTCGTGGGAGAATTGTCGCGATTAACGTTACTAATGAACAAATTAAAAACTCGCAAGTGTACGAGTCGCTTTTGTAGGAAGCAGCAAGTAACGCCGAGGTCGGTCTCTCGAGGAGTTGGAAATGGTTTGAAGTTCGATTATATTTAGAAAATAGTCGAATTGACAAAAGTAATGTAAATTAAAGCACGGTGAATGATTCGATTGATAAAGTTCGCAAAACAAGTGCGAAAATTAAATTAATATAGCTAAGCGTTAAAAACACCGAATTTAAGGTTGGATTTTCTAGAGATTACAATTATGAGAAAGATATGGTAGTTTAGAATCACCGACACACATGTTATCAATTATTAGTTTCGATACTCAAAGAATTTATGGTTTGGAATTACCGATTGCTCACAATTAAAAGAAATCCATTTGATGGCGGCAAATTCTAAAAATCGCGATCGTCCTTTTCGAAAACAGAGAAACTCCTTTGATGGGGATGAATCCCTACTAATAATCTACTAGCTAAATACCTTTGATGGGGTAATTCGCTAAAAGATCGCGGAAAAAGTATAGAACATTCACAATCACTTCTATCGGGTCGTTTGATGGCGAACACCGACAAAAACCCTCGATTTTGACAGTAACAACAACTATGAAAAACGTTTGATGATCTAACTCATAAGTTCTTTTGCATATAAATAATATTCGTGCACAAAGATCATCAAGAACGCCGATAAATTACGAAGAACAAAGAAAGAGGAATAATGCCAAACTCATACCCGAAAAATCAATCAAAACTAACAACCAAGAACATGTGTGTGGTTCAATCTAAACATCCATATAACAAGATTAGATACTCATGATTAATTCAACAATAATAACAAAAATCCTAGAATAAAACATGGTAGAAATCTTCCTTTGAGAAAATAAAATCGAAGCCCGACGAAGGTTTGATGTTCTTCCTTCGAAAACGAACAAAATTTCCTTACAAATGATGAAAATCCTTCACAAATTATATTTCTAGATGTTTTGAACACTCAAAAACTAAGAAAAATGAGTTTGGATTGTGTTTTGTGGCTTGGGAGAAGTTGGGTATAGGGTTTCCCTATATATACCCGTCAAAAATCGCCAAAAAGTGCAGAAAATCGCATTTTCTGCACACAGGGGCATTGGACCGCGGTCCGGAGGGCTTAGACCGCGGTGTGGATGATTCTGGGCGGGCCTGGGACGTGGTCTGGATTCGGGACCGCGGTCTGGATGCGGTCCGGGCTTGGACCGCGGTCTCAACTCTATGGGCCGTGGTCTGGACTACGCAGTCGTGATCTAGAAGCCATATCTCCTTAAATACACTTCGAAATTTAGCGTATAATATACCGTTGTGAAGCTGATTTCACGAGAAATCCATACATATATATAAAACATCTTTATCGAAGTAATGTATATGGAAATTAGAAAGTACGACCAACATTGCTTCAATCTTCATCGTTTTAGGCCCCGCTCTTACTCTTGATCGTTATAAACTCCAATATTGGCCATAAAACTTCATATTTCACCACAATCTTCATTCGGCTACCTACAAAATAAAAACACAACATACCATGCGTAAAAAGAGCAAAAACACTCAAAAACAAAGGAAAGTGCGACTCGATAGAACGGAATGAGACGATCAAAAATCGACTCATCAAATCCCCCAAACCTAAAATTTGCTTGCCCTCAAGCAAAAAGAAATAAAACACACGACAAAGAAACGAGAAGGATTGAATAATCAAGTTAATCATCGGGTATACATACAATCAACCGAGAATATAAAAGTATCGTAAAGTCTCGTAATTCATCATGGAAGCCTAAACTCACAAATGAGTGGAAAGCAATGGCACTTGATCGAACACGCAAGAAAACAAGTCTTAGTAGTCCCTCACAGAATTATATCGATTCACTCATCTCTCAAGTGTTTAGATAGGTCAATACGCTCAACTCGATTCGAATGGAAAGTTCTACTATATGCTTGCACTTCTTCTCTTCATCAAACGCATCAATATTCACAAAACACGAGTCATAGGGTCTTACTTTTGGTTGTAACGGGGTTGTGGCTCAGGTTGGGAAAATTTGGCAAGTAGTTACAAGTTCAGTCCAAGTAGAGCATATACGATCCTCACATATATAAAATAAACACTCAAAGTAAGATCGATCATTTTACACCAATTCTCCCATATATATATCTCCCTTTTTTTCTTAGGCTCAGTCCTCTCCTCCCCTATCTCTTTTTTTATATCCCATTATTATTAGGATTGCCCTCTCTTTTTTTGTGGCGCTTATTATTTTTAGGGGAACGGGAGAGAAGATTTTTGCATCTATACACCACACACTTTGCACACCTTTGTTTTTCAAATATACCCTCTCATGCTCTTACGTGGACCAATACTTGGGTAAGTTATGGCGTTTGGATATGGAGCTATAAGATGCGGGTTTTTCGAACAAAAATTCGGCTAAAGGCTCAATGGGGCTAGCAAAGGATATTGACATGAAATGGTGGGTATTTTTAGATAAGCAGGTTCAAGACAAAAAATGGGCAGACCTAATCATTTCTCGTGTATGTAAATATCAACACGTCATCCGACAGAATCATGCAAGTTCTAAAGAATACAATCCATAAGAAGAGAAATCACTCATGAAAGAATTTCACCGCTAAAAGTGAACGGTTCAATTAGGCACAAGAACTCACGGCTTTTGGACTACCACACTCATTCCTTATACATCAAACCAAGCAACCAAAACTATACATTCACACGCAAGGTCAAACAATCAATTAGATTTATAAAACTCCACGAGTCAAGTACAAACACGACTAATCATCCATATACCCAACAGTTAACAAGGTTATTACAATCCAACTACAACATCACGCAATAAAAAAAATAAAAAAATAAAAAAAAAGGAATAAAAATCACACAAACTAAAAACAAATAAAAATCGAAGAAGTTTCACCCTCCCAAATCTAAACCTTTGCTTGTCCCCAAGCAAAAAGAGGTAAGTTGGGAAAAATGCAAGAACACAATAAAAAAAAGAAAAATACCAAAAATAGAACAATACTAAAAAAAAAGGAAAGAAAGTACCGTTTGAAGAAAGTGGTTCAATCCCCTTGCGGAGGGGGCTGCTGGGATCCATGCTAATTTTTTAGGTGTTGCTCGATGCGGGACATTTGCTCTTGTCGTTTAGCTACTCACCTCGGAATTCATCAAAGAAAAGTTGTTGCTCGTTGCGTAAGCCATCAAATTACGCTCTTTGCTCAGCGTGCAATGTCGTCAAAGATGCCATTTGCATCGATCTTGTCTCTTCTTGGTAGGTTTGCATAGCGGCCATGGAGCTGCGTACCTCATTCATGAATGCATGTAGGTCGGCGGTAGGTATCTCGGAATGCACTTCTGACTCATCTTTAGGATTTGGGCCACCCGCTACATGCATTTGCTCATCTTCCTGTTGATCTTCGTCCTCATTTTGCCCCCTGTCTGTGCCATCGTATCCGTGGATCTTGAGGAGATCACTGACCTTGTATACATTCAATTTTGAAGGGTTTGAGTCCTCGATATTGACCCCAGCATGATAGCACATGAACGTAATCATTGTGGGGAAGAAGATGGTCTGCAAGGTCTTTGTTTTGGTCATTTATTCCAGTTGCTTATAAATTAAAGCCCCAACATTGATCGTGTGATCCTCCATGATTGAGTAAACCAAAGTAAGGTGGTTGAGAACAATTCGGAATGGGGCCTGAGTCGGCAGAAGGCTGTTGTAGATAATATGATATAGCATTTTGGCTTCGGTAGAGAGGATTTGAGTGCGCTGCCCCGCTCGATGTAACGTAACTCTGGGCTGGACGAAACGATTTTGCAAAGTTTTCAAGATATTCGGGCGGGCAGTGAATTCGGAGTATTCATCAGCGAAGTCCTCGCTATGACAGGGTGGTGCTCGGAACCCCAGCTTTTCATTAAGTGTTTCTGGCGAGATTAGCACTTGTTTCCCTTGTACTTTCCCCTCGAGAGTCCCATTGGGTGTCAGAGCCACGGTTGCGTAAAATTCGCGAACCACTGATAAGTCACATTCCCGATCGCCTTTGAATGATTCCTCCCAATTTATGCGTTTCAACAAATGCCGGAAGACGGGGAAAGGCCCCGCAAGAGCACTCCGCATGCCCTTTTCCGAGAAGATTCTCATTTTGCTCAACTCAAGAAAATATTTTCTGTCCGCCGCATTTAATCTAGCAAGAATATCACGTGTTCTTGTTGTTCCTGTCCATGAATTATACCTTAGCCTTTTTCTACATCGCCTCCAGTCCGTGGACGTTTCGTGGTTCCCTTTTTCTTAGTCATTTTTCCTGCAAAATTATAATTGTTAAGCCACAAATTTATGAAGTTCAAAACACCCCCCCCCCCCCCCCCAGCGAACCGAAGGTTTCTTGTAAATGAAAAATTTAATCAAGTAGCAAAACTCTTTAGTTCGGCGCAAAAAATTGGCAATGTGGCATTAATAAATTCCAAGAACTAGCAAAAGTAGCACCAACCAAGAGATTTGAGAGATTAGTTCATAGAAACATTTCATCGAACACCTTTCGTGCATAAAAATTTTGAGTTTTATGGAGAGACGATTAGGATTACAAGCCCCCAAAAACAAATCACAACTCATAATTCTAACATATTCAAGAATTTTCAAACTATTCTCAATCACCAATTCAAAGACGTAGGCATAAAATTTCAAAATCACATAATTTCCCAAATTGAAGAAAACTTGAGTTTTGAATTCATATCTTTGATTTGCTCCAATTTAATGATGAAATGGATGTTAAGCACAAATTTCTAATCGAAATCACAAGAAAAAAATGATGAAATATTGATTTGGATTGGATGAGATGAAGGGGAATGAGACGTTGGGTGGAAAATGAAGAGAAGGGGAAAAATGGGGGGGGGGGGGCAGCCGGCTGTGATAACAGGGCAAGCAGCAATTTTTTTTTTTTAAAAAAAATAAGGCAGGGACCGTGGTCTCAGCCCATTCAGACCGTGGTCCGGATATTATTGCTGCAATACTGGGCGCCTCCCAGCATAGGGACCACGGTCCCAGTCACATGGACCGAGGTCTGGCCATTACTCACTTTGACTTGTCCGGAAGTTTGTGGATAGTACGCCGTTGCGACTTTATATGTTACGCCATACTTTTTAAGCAAGTTGTCTATTGCAAAAATGCATGCATCTATCGCTAATCACACCTCTAAGCGTCCCAAACCTGCAGAAAATCACATCCCTAAAAAAATTGCAAACCACGTTAGCATCGTTAGTTCGGGTTGGAGTAGCTTCCACCCACTTAGAAATGTAATCCACAGCAACTAAAATATATTCAAAGCCAAGGGAAGGTGGAAAAGGACCCATAAAATCGACTCCCCAAACATCGAAAAGTTCCACTACTAGGTTGTTCGTCAACGGCATCTCATTTCTTTTGCTTATATGTTCCCCGTTAGTTGACAACGATCGTAACTCTTGCAGTAGAAATAAGCGTTCTTAAATAATGTCGGTGAGTAGAATCCCGATTGAAGGATCTTGTGCGTCGTTTTCTTCGCAATAAAATGTCCTCCACAGTGCAAGTCATGGCAAAATGACAAGATGCTCTCGTACTCTTCCTCCGGGATGCAACATCGGAATATCTGATCGGGCCTGTAACACCCCCAATCCGCTCAGGGATATTACACGCCGTAGAACCTTTCCTCAAGGATCTACCAGGCTGGTAACAACAAACGAACAACTCGACGATGCCTTTAAGGCTACAATAACTCAGTAGACCGACTTGGTCTTTTAATAAAAACATGCAACTCAATTACAATTCATGCCCACGCATGGGTCAAAATACAACAACTCCCATACAATGGGAAAAAATTACTGCAGTGGAAAATAAAGTACAACTGAACCAATTCTCAACGTACGGTTCCTCATGTGATTAGTATTGATCATCTTTCATCATCTTTCGCGCTGACCCTGTGTTATGCTCCCAAAACCTGAATGCAAAAACAGACATCCACCCCCGAATACTCGGGGGTTAGAAAAACTCCACTGTTTTGCTAGTGCAAGTATAAAATACGAAGACAAGCCATGCATATCATACTCCAAGGACTTAGAATTCATAAACATACTTCCCGAGGTAAATCACTTGATCAAACTGTTCAAAATGAGAAAGGTGGGAATAAACCCAACATACATCTTACAAAATATTTTACGATCTCGGGAGTTTGTAAAAACATTTGGGATTAAAGAATTCTCAAGTCATTCGAAAACGCATGGGGACGCGGATGAAAAATCATCTTTCCCAAAATACAATTCCGATAATAAAACACGGGTTCACAATCCAATTCACAAAACACGGGGTCCAAGACCCAAATCACGAAACATAGGGTCCACGACCCAAATCATAAATCACAGGGTCCACGACCCGAATCATAAACCACCGGGTCCACGACCCAAATCATCAAACACATATTCCCTAGGATTATTCGCGTCCTGTGCTAACAAGCCACGAACCTCAGATGCTCCCGCAGAACATACCCGAGTGAATAACCCAATGGGAAACCATACCAAATCACATGTCACCGTAACAACAGTCACGTGACCACAAGTACAGATACATTCATAACCAAATCACAACCATAAGTTATCCCGGCATCATGCTAACAAGCCACGAACCTCGGAGTCCCCGCAATACATACCCGATGATAACCCCACAAGTTATCTCGGCATCGGGATAACAAGCCACAAACCTCGGAGTCCCCGCAAGACATACCCGGATTGGATAACCCTACGGTCACGCCCGACCCATACTAGCAAGTATGGATCCCGAAGATTCAACAATCCTACCCGGAGGCACATCACATAGATCAAGCACACAACAATAATCACTTATCAAGCCAAACAACATTAAGCATCACAACCTCCTTTCAAGGAGTAACAACTAATATCACACACATTACGTTCTTACCGAACAAGTACACAATAACAATACGTAATCCCCGGCAAAGGATTACGGTATATTAAACTCACTCGAAGTGATCACATTATCTTTCAACATACAAAACCAACACACATATTCCGAGAACACAAATTCACGAAGTACACGAATTATCGTTGAAAGACAACATTTATCGAGAAATTCCGATCCCTTTTTACCTTCATTAAACATTGGATTTCGCATAAAATCATTTATCAAAAATTATGCCAATGAAGCATGAAACGTATGGGCAAGATACTTGCCTCGATACCACGAGCACGGAACCACGAACGCACACGGCTCAACCGAGAAGCTTCGGAACGCCCGATGCTCTCAAAAAGGAAGACGACAACGAACGGAAGGGTTCAACACGGTTTCTTCACAAGAAACTCAACCCTAACATCATATAATTAATAAATCAACGATCATACGAGGAAGAATAATCGTAGAACGCCCGAATCCCCCTCTAAGACCTTTTATCGGACACCTTCAAGACGTCGATTAAGAACTCGACCAAACGACGAATTCTTAGCAATCAAACCATGGAACAACAAGGAAATTGATAGAATACAATATAATAATCAATAATCCAACAATAATCTAAGTTATTACGGATCAAACAGATGAAATCTAACAAAAACCTCAATTTTCTCAAAACTAGATTTTTAAGAATCTAACCTTGATTCGGTAGATCGGAGGAGGTTATGGGATGATTGATCGATGTTAGAAACTCAAGAATTTCGTGGATTTATATTTGAACAACATCTCTTCATGTTATCCAAGCCCCATACGTGGAAAGGAAAAGAGAATAATGAGAAAAATGGGTGTAAACCCGTCTGTTCGATCATATATATACTGCCCAGCAGCCTTCCGACCACATACGGCCGTAGCCAGTCCGCCTTACGGCCGTAACCGGCCTTCGTCCGGATGCCGCCCAGCACCTTACGGCCGTACCCGATCACGCCTTAAGGCCGTAACCGACATTCGTCCGGAACCTGCCTAGCACCTTACGGTCGTACCCGATCACACCTTACGGCCGTAACCGAAATTCGTCCGGAACCTGCCTAGCACCTTATGGCCGTATCCAGCACCTTACGGCCGTAACTCGGCCAGGCAGGTCCCTGGCCCAAAACGTGCGGCCGTGACTCGGCCGTGGCCAACTCCGACGGCCCGGACGACCCCAAAACCCGAACCTGAATATGAAACAAAGATACGGTTACGAAGTACTCGCAAATACAAATCCAAGCGCAAAGAGAACACACGATTCCGACCATCCGAAGGCTCGAAATTCGACAACGGAAAGTAATTACCCCAAACTTTGGGAAATTACGAAAATGGCCCAAAACGTCCGAAATACACGATACACGATCGAAACACCAAGCCAAAGCTCGCAACATGAATAATAACATTAAATGAACTTACGAGAAACTCGAAACAACAGTTTCGGATGAGATTCGCACGAATCGAACTCAAGTGCGGAAAAGTCGCTTAAGAACATGGAATTCAACAAAACGACACCGAAACGAACTCGGACGTCCAAAAGTGCAGAATTAATTATACTCAAAATAACAAAACGGTCACGAGCGAGTCGTCCACACGGACTCTCGCCGAAAAAAATAAAATTACCGAAGTTCGAAATTGCGGGTATTACATTCTACCCTCCTTAAAAGAAGTTTCGTTCCGAAAGTTAAAACAAGTAGGGAGAAGCAAAATCCCACCAGGAAAACTCAACGATATTCACAAGAACCGAAAAACTCGCGCCCAATGGCGAAACATTACAAGCAACGTAAAGGAATATACGGCGTGAAAACACGCTGCACAACGACCAACACAACGCCACCGGCAGAGACACAATGAATGAAAATCAACACGATTGACCAACCCAATGGTACATCAATCAAAACGCGAGCCAATCGCTGAACAAATACGGAATTCCACCGCCCAAGGGTTGGAAGATCGAAAATGAGACTAATTTCCCGAACTTAAGGGAATTACGAAGGAGTCTGAACGTTCAGCAATCACGAAGCGAGATCAACAAAAACCGAACAATCAAACGATCGAACCACAACGATCAAGACAACAAAAATCGAACAATCATGTTCGAATCATGAAGAACAATAAAATTCAAACAACAACTCCAAGGTTCACATCTCGACTCAAGACAATATATGATCCGGTGAAAACAACGAGATGTGCACTCACATAAGATCCACAGGAAAGGGAATAGCGATTGAAAAGTCACAACGACAAACGAGTTATTCCGAAACAATACCACACTCCTTCGATCAACAAAAGCAATGGGAAGGACAAGCTCAAAAAATGTCAACGAACATAAACGAGTCGAAAGAGTCGAAAATATAGAAGTTCAAAATCCGATCTACTTCAAATAAAAGAACTTAATTTCCGAAGTTCGAAACAACAAGGTAAGGAAATAACATAACATACAACTGATAGACCACGCCCCTCAGGGACTCCTCGGAGCCGGTCCTGATATCAATGCTCAAGTCCATGCCTCGGAAGGCTCGATAATCAACTCACAAAACTGAACATGATGTACCTCGAGTCCGCACTTGAAACGCGTCACAGGCGAGGAAGGACAAATTGCACGTACATTCCCAGGCACCTCACGGTTGAAATGACTCGGCTCGGCATACCAAAAATACAGATGCTAGATACAATGGAAAATAACACCGCAAAACAACATACCGGAGATGCCAACTCAGCATAACATATCAACGCATACAAAAATCACAACAACAATGGCATCGTTCGACGATTACAGCCCGAACAATAGCCAGCACACAATCACAATCATCATGAAACAATCACCCATGTGCATAAACGCAAAAAAATCCAAGCTTTAACAACTCATACTCGTGTGACAACACGCAAATCACCACGGGGCGATAAACAGTAAACACCAGTTCACACCTCTCACAGAGGGCTAGTACAACAAATGCATGGCAACGCCTCGACGTTCATGCCACCAATTCGATCATACTCGGTAGCAAACATCATAACGACAACGCGAACATCATACATATATACCCATCCCTTAAACGGGAATGGATAGGTTTTAAAAACGAAAACCTCCTTTTGGAAATAATTTAGAAAAACACCGGTTGATCTTGAGTATCACCTTTAAAAAAAAGTATAAACGTGAAACATCATTATCGATGTAATACCCGGTTGTAATTCAGTCATTATCATTCAGTAATTTCATACGGTGATTGTCACTCAGTGGATTTTCACTCATTTATAATCATTCATCAATCATGTTCATTCACCCGTGTTCACCGTTCGTAAAAACTTCGAGTTGTGTATCATTATTGTTCATTGTTTCAACTTTCCTCATATGAGTTCGACTTTGTTAGATCACCATTAATTTTTGGTAACTCCAAAAATACTAAATCTTTGCAATATTATAGAGCATCGAGTTAGATTTCCAATGGTTCAAACGGTGAGTCAATCGGAGTCCGGACGAGAGAGTTATGGTCGTTTTAGCTCAACCGCTCATTTTTCAGTATTGGCGATCAACGCCGAACGAACTTCGGCCGTGTCGTCGACACGACCGTGCCGTACTCGTCCGGAAAATGCCGAAGTGTGTGCCTCGGGACCCGACCGTGTCGTCGCACGGCCGAGTCGAACCCTTCCGGATAAGCGAGAATAAATGCGCCCGGCCGCGCCCGACCGTGTCGTGCAGCGCGGTCGAGTCATGCCGTCATTGTCGGACGGGTCCTTTGTCGGAAGGCCCTCCGCGCCGCGACCGTGTCAAGCGAGGACACGGTCGAGTCCTGTCGGCCGGTGTCGGCCAATCGTGCGACACGACCGTGCCGATCGGCACGGCCGTGTCGGCAGGTAGTCAACCCCTATAAATTCATTTTTGAGCATTTCACTCATTCCTTCGATTTTCCACCTTTTACGAGAGAGAGAAGCTTGAGGAGGGTTTTTCCTTCACAAATCATTTGGGTGTTTGATTTTCTAAATCTACTTTCGATCGTGAAGCCCTGATAATCAATCTAACGCGTGTTCTGATTAAAACACTTGGATCTTCAAGAGGTAATTCCTTCAACACTTTGGACTTCGATTTTGTGTTGAGATATGATGTTTTGGACGTTATAATCATGTTATATGAAGGGATATGTATATGATTATGAGTTTGTATAAGGATTCATTGGATTATTGAGGGATTATTCAAGAACACCTTGAATATCGAGTTGGAATTGGGGATTTTCGACTAATTGTTGTTATAATCACATTTTTGGATATTCATAACGGGTTATTGATCGTATTGGAGATGTTTTGTTGGTTTGAAACACTTCTTGGAGATTTTGATATTGGTATATTGAGGTTTGATTGTAAACAATCGGAGTTTGGATACAACGTGTTTGATTTAATGCCTCTATGGACTTGGTTAAATCGTATCGCCGTTTTAAGTTCGTTATATTCGTGTTTGATTCGTATATTGAACGAGTTGTTGGATATTGTATTGAATTAAGGCTGTTCGGCGACCAATATCTCAATTAGGGCGTTGTTCGTGGAAGGATATTTGTCGCGGTGTTGAGTAAGTTAATTCTTACTCGGTTAAAAGGATATTCATCCCTTTTGTTGTTGTTCATTCATAATCATAACTCATTCATCATTATATTAACCGTATCAAAACTTGTTGTTATCAATTAATCATTTCATCATAAGAGCAGCGGTTCCAATCTTTTCATTGAGTTCATTTATTTCATTACCATTCCATTTCGGTGAGTCATTATTCATTTTCGATGTCACTTTTGTTATATCGTGGCATTCGGTCATCTTGGCGTGCCAGTTGGTATGTGTTGGATTTTCATGTCGGGCACATTATAGTCGTGTGTTGGTTGGTGGCCTCACATTGGGTGTGCACGAGTCATATTGTCTTGTGAGGGATTAGGTACAAGACCACACGTGTATTCGATCGATACTCGTTGGTGGCTTGTGCACGGACATATTTCCATCCGGGCGTAGTGTGGCGCCATTTCCTTTGAGCCGTCTTGTTAGTTGATTCATATAGCATGTTTGATTGCGTATGTTTCGGGATATTTCATAACTTGAGATATAATCATGATTGTGTATTTTCAACTCTTGAGGATTGTTGTTCATTTAATCGACCCCATTTGGGGATTTTGTTTTCGTGTCTTGGCAAGGCAAAAGTACGGGAGAATATCTTGACGTCGAGGAGTCCCAGTGATACTAGTAGAGGGCCCCGATCTTTCGCTTATTCATGTTATTGTTCTTTATTTTCCGCCGAGACTTTCATTTGAATACTCCGTTTCATTCGGTGTTGTGTATTTTATCTTCATATAAAGTACACTAGTATTGATATTGTCTGGTGTGTTGTAACTAAACTCCTCATCGGAGTAATTATTCTTTATCTTGTAGTTCGGTACTACATTTATCTTGTGTAATTCATTCATTTTCATTTGCCTGGTGGGTCCCAGTTGGGGATCTACGGCACTGTAATATCCGCCTAGTTTGGGGTGTTACAGAGTTGGTATCGGAGCGTGGTTTTGAATACTACCTTCCGAGTCATGTCTCATTTGAAATCATCGTCATCGGACTAGTATCATTGGACTTTCGCGTCACGTGTGACTGTGCGAATCTTGAGCCAATCAGACCGAAAGAACTGTAAGACTTCTAACGCCATGGTATAATTTCTGGCAATAGTCATTCATTCATCATTCATCAATTGACAATCCTAAAACATCATCATTCATTGGACAATCATGTTAACTCATTAATCACTTAATTCATTTCATTACTCAGTTAATAATCAGGACGATCATGTTAACTCATTAATTACTCAATTCATTTCATTACTCAGTTGTCAATCTGGATGATCATATTATCAATCTTGTTAAGTTATTCAAGATAATCATTTCAAGAATTTCATCAGATAATCATGTAACTTCAGTAAATCATTCATATAATCACTAAGTTAGAGCATGTATACTCATTTTCATCATCTCATGACATAATCATAACGTGCTAATCATGCGGGAAATATAATCATTATGCGACCTTCCTACTTCAGTATGGAGAGAGCTGTCAGGGGATGCACGGGGAGAGGCCGCGGTGCGGACCGAAACCCGAGAAATAATCACTCGCTGCCGGGAAATCGTGCCCATGACTCGGCTCGATCAGAAGATGTTCGGGTTGATCCACTCACTTTTATGCAGGCCATGATGACCCATGTGCAGTTGCTCAATCATCATTGCGCCACTCTGACCGGATTAATCGAGAGAACTCTCCCGTATGAGCCAGCTGCTAAGGAAAGTGCTGAACAACAACCTTCATTTGTCAGCAAGAAATCAACGAAGCGTAATCAATCCGAAGGCGGTCAGTCAACCTTCAAGAAGCCTCGTGTGAGTCCTATCGTTTCTGAGCGACCTCCTACGGCGCATAATCGTGCGGGATCTCAGTCACGAGCGGCCAGTTCAGCCATCACCTGTTATAACTGTGGGGATCTTGGTCATGTCAGCACCAAGTGTCCGAGACAGTCTGTCACGTGCTATAATTGTGGGAATTTTGGGCATAAGGCCCGTTTTTGCCGAAAGGACTCCAAGTCGGCTCCGGCGGCATCTCAGGCCCCGAAGCAACCAGCGTTTCAGAATCAGACTGCTTTGTCATCGTCGTTTAAGACAATGGAAGCAAATAGAGTTGGAGCTCGTATTTATCAGACGGGAGCGTCCGGTTCGGGGACCGGCAAGTCCCAGATTCATATGATGAGGAGGATCGACGATCCGGTGGCCCGAATGATTTCAGGTATACTCGTAATTTTATTTCAACTTGTGTGTACCTTTTGATGCTGGTACACCGCATTCATTCATTTTCGAATCATGCTTGAATAGACTTATTTCGGGATAGTCCTATTGCTTGTGGACCTCATACCATCGGTCTACCTGACGATGGAAGAATTTTCGGAATCATACCTAAGTAAGCTTAGTAACCGCGATTGATTGGTGGACCTAATCGTGGTGAATTTATCTTAGGACGATCTAATTTCGGTATTAGCTGGTTTAACCGTCTTAATACTATCCTCAGTGTTTGTTAGCGTTTGGTCGCTATCTTTCCGTCGTTAGTTGTCGAATGTGTGCTTCAGGGAAGTAATCCCCGTTGTTCCAAAGAGAATTTCTATTATGGCGGAAGCAGAGAAATTCCGCAATCGAACTATTCAATCATTCCTTGTATCATTTCCATCGATTGGCTTTTCTAAGACAATCGAGTCATTCAATCATTCATTGTATCATTTTCATCGATAGGCCTTTCTAAGGCAATCGAGTTATTCAATCATTCATTGTATTATTTTCATCGATTGTCCTTTCAAAGGCAATCGAGTTATTCAAACATTCATTGTATCATCTTCATCGATTGGCCTTTCTAAGGCAATCGAGTTGTTCAATCATTATTGGTATCTCTTTTTATCGATTGACCATTCTAGGGCAATCGAAATGTTCAATCATTCGTGGTATCATTGTCATCGATTGATGATGTATTTGCCTTCACATAGAGTAGGGGAATTCAGGAGTGAGTGGGAGCCGGTACGTCCCATTTATCGAAGGCACCGTATCGGATGGCCCCGACCGAAATGCAGGAGTTGAAGATTCAACTTGAGGAGTAGTTCGAGAAAGGTCATCTCCGACAGATTGCGTCCCCGTGAGGAGCACCAGTGTGATCTGTCAAGGAGAAGGATGGCTCGTCTCGTGTGTGTATTAATTACCAAGAGTTGAACAGGGTGATGATCAAGAGTAATATCCTTTACCTCGTATTGATGATCTTTTAGATCAACTTCAGGGAGCTTCAGTATTTTCCAAGATCGACTTAAGATCTGGATATCACCAGTTGCGAATTCGAGAGTTGGATATCGCGAGGACAGCGTTTCATACACGCTATGGTCATTATGAATTCGTAGTTATGCCGTTCGGGCTAACTATTGCACCTGTGGTATTCATGGGGGTTAATGAATCGGGTTTTCATTGACTTTTTGGATCAGTTTGTTGTTGTCTTCATCGACGACATTTTGATTTATTCTCGTAGCCAGAAGGAACATGAGGTTCATCTTCATCAGGTTCTCGACGTGTTGAGACGAGAGCAACTTTATGGAAAGTTTTCCAAATGTGAGTTACGGAGGTCGAAGTGATTTTTCGGGCATGTAATTTCATCGACGAGTTTGTGTCGACCCTCGGAAGACGGAGACTATCCGATATTGGCAACCTCCGAAAGATATTAAGTAAATCGAAGTTTCCTCGGATTAGTTGGTCAATTATCAACCCACGACACGGAGCTAGCAATCGTGGTTTTCGCGTTGGGGATTTGGCGTCGTTACCTTTATGGCGTCACCTTTCGGTTATTCACCAATCACAAGAGTTGAAGGATATATTTACTCACAAGGAGTTAAATATGCGACGAGGCGGTGGTTGGAACTAATCAAAGATTTTGATATCGAGATCCTTTACCACAGGCAAGGCGACGTTGTCGCCGACGCCTTGAGTCGTAAGTCCGTTCGGGAGCAGAGGCTTGCTCGTTTACTTGATTCGAAGGAGCTTCGCGGGAATTCCTTAGACCGAGATCGAGGTCTGCAGCCCGAGTTCGGGGACATCTTTGTATGTTAAGAGATTTCATCGTCACTTGAGGAGGTAATCGGAGAGAATCGGAGTTCGGACCCTTCATTGTTGCGCATCCGTGAAGATGTGGCTCGGGAAAGCCCACTGGATTCGTGGTCCACGAGGATGGACTTGTGAGGTTTAAGAACCGGTTGTGTCTGCCGAATGACGAGTTGAAAAACTCTATTTTGAGAGAAGCTCATGCTACCCCTTATTCTGTTCATCCGGGGTCCAGCAAGATGTACAAGGACTTGAAACAAAATTACTGGTGGAGTAATATGAAGCGAGAAGTCGCGGAATTTGTTTCGAGATGCTTAACTTGCCAACAAGTCAAGATTGAACATCAGCGACCGGCGGTTATGCTGAAACCTCTCCCTATTCCAGAGTGGAAGTGGGAAGACATTTCTATGGATTTCATCACGAGTTTGCCGACGAGTCGTCGTGGCATGAATACAATCTGGGTGATTGTGGACCGCTTAACTAAATCACCTCATTTTCTTGATATTAAGGATACTTGGGGTCCCGAGAGACTTGTCCAGTTATTCATTAAAGAGATAGTGAGACTGCACGGTACTCCTAAAAGTATCGTTTCCGATCATGACGGACGGTTTGTGTCACATTTTTGGAAATCAGTTCATCGTGCTATGGGGACTCAGCTTAATCTCAGTACTGCCTTTCATCCTCAGTCCGACGGACAATCGGAGAGGACTATTCAGACATTAGAGGACATGTTGAGAGCTTGCGTCCTCGATTGGAAGGACGATTGGGAAGCCCAACTACCGTTGATCGAGTTCACGTATAATAATAGTTGGCATGCTTCCATTAAGATGGCGCCTTACGAGGCCTTGTACGGTCGTCTTTGTCGATCTCCTTTGTGTTGGGATGACTTGTCAGAATCAATCGGCACCGAGCCCGATATGCTTATAGCCGCCCGAGAGAAGGTAGCTTTGATCAAGAGTCGTATGTTGTATTTCGTAGTCGACAGAAATCATATGCAGATAATCGTCGTCGACCACTAGAGTTCGAGACGGGTGACCATGTTTTGGTCAAGGTATCCCCGAGTCGAAGTATTTTCCGTTTCGGAAAACGGGGGAAATTGAGTCCGAGATTCATTGGACCGTTTGAAATTTTGGATCGAGTAGGCGAGTTAGCTTATCGATTGGCTTTACCTCCGTCTTTGAGCAGGATTCATAATGTGTTTCACGTCTCTCAGTTGCGGAAGTATGTTGCCGACCCGAGTCACATACTTCAGTTCGACGAAATCGAGATCGCGGATGATCATTCGTACGAGGAGCGTCCTGTACGAGTGTTGGAGCGGCGAATCAAACAGTTGAGGAACAAGACGATCCCTTTGGTCAAGATTCAGTGGTCCAGACACGGAGTCGAAGAGGCTACTTGGGAAACCGAGGATAGTATGCGAGAGAGTTATCCCGAGTTGTTTGACCCTTAGTTTCGGGGACGAAACTCTTTTAAGGGGGGGTGTATGTAATACCCGGTTGTAATTCAGTCATTATCATTCAGTAATTTCATTCGGTGATTGTCACTCAGTGGATTTTCACTCATTTATAATCATTCATCAATCATGTTCATTCACCCGTGTTCACCGTTCGTAAAAACTTCGAGTTGTGTATCATTATTGTTCATTGTTTCAACTTTCCTCATATGAGTTCGACTTTGTTAGATCACCATTAATTTTTGGTAACTCCAAAAATTCTAAATCTTTGCAATATTATAGAGCATCGAGTTAGCTTTCCAATGGTTCAAACGGTGAGTCAATCGGAGTCCGGACGAGAGAGTTATGGTCGTTTAGCTCAACCGCTCATTTTTCGAAGATGGCCAATCATCGCCGAACGAACTTCGGCGTGTCGTCCGACACGGCCCGTGCCGTACTCGTCGGAAAATGCGAAGTGTACGCCTCGAGGACCCGGCCGTGTAAATGCAGCGCGGCGGTCGAACCCTTCGGATAATCCGTAATCGTTTGCCCAGCCGCCCGACCGTGTCGTGCAGCGCGGCCGAAGTCATGCCGAGTCGCCGTCGGACGGGTCAGCTGTCGGAAGGCCCTCCGCGCCGCGACCGTGTCAAGCGAGGACACGGTCGAGTCCTGTCGGCGGTGTCGGCCAAGCGTGCGACACGGCCGTGCCGATCGGCCGGGCCGTGTCGGCGAGTAATCGGCCTATAAATTCATTTTTTGAGCATTTCAGCTCATTCCTTCCAGTTTTTTCCACCTTTTACGAGAGAGAGAAGCTTGAGGGAGGGTTTTTCCTTCACAAATCATTTGGGTGTTTGATTTTCTTCATCTCCTTTCGATCGTGAAGCCCGGATAATCAATCTAACGCGTGTTCTTCGGATTAAAACACTTGGATCTTCAAGAGGTAATTCCTTCAACACATTGGACTTCGATTTTGTGTTGAGATATGATGTTTTGGACGTTATAATCATGTTATATGAAGGGATATGTATATGATTATGAGTTTGTATAAGGATTCATTGGATTATTGAGGGATTATTCAAGAACACCTTGAATATCGAGTTGGAATTGGGGATTTTCGACTAATTGTTGTTATAATCACATTTTTGGATATTCATAACGGGTTATTGATCGTATTGGAGATGTTTTGTTGGTTTGAAACACTTCTTGGAGATTTTGATATTGGTATATTGAGGTTTGATTGTAAACAATCGGAGTTTGGATACAACGTGTTTGATTTAATGCCTCTATGGACTTGGTTAAATCGTATCGACGTTTTAAGTTCGTTATATTCGTGTTTGATTCGTATATTGAACGAGTTGTTGGATATTGTATTGAATTAAGGTTGTTCGAGCGACCGATATCTCAATTAGGACGTTGTTCGTGGAAGGATATTTGTCGGTGTTGAGTAAGTTAATTCTTACTCGGATAAAAGGATATTCATACCTTTTGTTGTTGTACATTCATAATCATAACTCATTCATCATTATATTAACCTTATCAAAACTGGTTGTTATCAATTAATCATTTCACTCATAAGGAGCAGCGGTTCCAATCTTTTCATTGAGCTGTCATTTATTTCATTACCATTCCATTTCGGTGAGTCATTATTCATTTTCGATGTCACTTTTGTTATATCGTGGCATTCCGGTCATCTTGGCGTGCAGTTGGTATGTGTTGGATTTTCATGTCGGGCACATTATAGTCGTGTGTTGGTTGGTGGCCTCACATTGGACTGTGCACACGAGTCATATTGTCTCGTGAGACTGATTAGGTACAAGACCACACGTGTATTCGATCGATACTCGTTGGTGGCTTGTGCACGGACACATTTCCATCCCGGGCGTAGTGTGGCGCCATTTCCTTTGAGCCGTACTGTTAGTTGATTCATATAGCATGTTTGATTGCGTATGTTTCGACAGGATATTTCATAACTTCAGATATAATCATGATTGTGTATTTTCAACTCTTGAGGATTGTTGTTCTGTTTAACTGACCCCGTTTGGGGATTTTGTTTTTCAGGTCTTGGCAAGGCAAAAGTACGGGGAGAATACGCTGACGTCGAGGAGTCCCAGTGATACTAGTAGAGGGCCCCGATCTTTCAGTTATTCATGTTATTGTCCTTTATTTTCCGCTGCAGACTTTCATTTGAATACTCCGTTTCATTCAGTGTTGTGTATTTTATCTTCATATAAAGTACACTAGTATTCGGTATTGTCCTGGTGTGTTGTAACTAAACTCCTCATCGGAGTAATTATTGCTGTAATGTAGTTCGGTACTACATTTATCTTGTGTAATTCATTCATTTTCATTTGCCTGGTGGGTCCCAGTTGGGGATCTACGGCACTGTAATATCCGCCTAGTTTGGGGTGTTACAATCGAGACCTTGGAGAACCATTTCGCATTTGATAAAAATGAGGACACTTTCTCTTAGTGAAAAACTTTCAGAATATTCGACCCTCGGGTCTAAGTAAAAGTGTTTCTAAAACATTGAAAATATCTCAAAACATTTTGGTCCTCGAGGTAGAAGAATTTTGAAACATATTGTGGCACCTTGGGTGTACCACAAGAAAATAATTCATTTTAAAAGTACGTCTCGAAATTTATTTTCTAAGATACTCAAGGTTTTCAAAGGTAATTCAATGGGCTAGAATGCCCAAAAATTTCAGCTAATTACACGGAACATTATAGCGTTGTGGGTCCCACGCCGGAACCCACCAGGCTAAAAATCATTTACAAAAACGCCAAAAAGGCCGATGACGGTAATATTTCAAAAACTCACAAAAGCCATTTACAAAATACTTAATACCGTCACAAGAATTTCGCCAAAACGATCAAGGCCATAATGCCAAAAACTCGGTTAAGGGAATCGGTTTTCAAAATAAAACTCAGTCGGTAAAATACCGAAATCCATTACAAAAGAAATCACGCAGCGGATAAAAGAAATACAGTCCAACATGCAGAATCCAGCAACACTACTCCTCATATGAACGAAATATGAGAGTCAAATAACCACATATCACGAAATCAAAATCCATAAGAGGATTCCGTCAATTAACAAATAATCATACCAGTAGCTCGTATCAGACGAGGCACAAACACAAAGAAGGGAGACTTACATCCACAGGTCGCACAAAGGTGATGATCGCCCCACGATACTAATCACGACCAACCAACTCAGACGACAAGTCGCGACATGACTCAGTCAGATAAAATCCGACAAAACAAGACTCTAACAACACGACTTGACCCGACAGCTGATAAGTGTCAGTTTAGTACACTTATCCATGGTTTGTATCGATAAAATTCACCCATAATTGAGCTAGTCTACTCATTTTTTGCTTTTAATTTATTAGTTTTAATAATTTTATTTTTATCGGATGATGATCGGATTAAATAACTGAATTACTCAAGAAACAACATGTTTAATAAATATTCTATTTATTGAATTTTGATATATTCATGTTGTAGGGCTTTCCGAGACGAATTTGGCAGTCTTTCCGGATTCAAAATCAGAGTTATATATCAAAAGTTATCATCCGAAGAAGATCTGGTGCAAAACCGCAAAGTCTGAGGAATTCTGGGCTAAAAACGTAACTACTAAAGCTTCAAATGAGCAAATTTACGAAGCCATGTTACGGCCGTAACATTCAGGAGTTACGTCCGTAAGTCACCTTAGTTACGGCAGTAACTCCTGAATGTTACGGCCGTAACTCTTGACAGATTGCTATGATTTGTCTAATTTTTTATACTTTTTGTGTATTATTGAGGGGATGGCTGGCATTGATCCGATATAATGTAATAATGCTGGAGTTTTGGAGCTATTAGATGACTTTAGGTGTATAAATAGACCCCTTAGATCCTTCATCATTCATTCATCATATAATTTTCCATTTTCTTGTAAACTTTTCCTTTTGTGTGAAGAACACACTTGTGTTCTTGAGTGATCTTTGTTAGTGTGGTACAACATATGTTGTTCAGAGAGTTTATTGTTTCTATCTCCTTTATCTACTAAGGGAGTTAGGATCAATTCTTTCTCTTGATTCAACTAAGAATGACCACAAAAGCTTGTAATATGTGTAATAAACCCTTTATGGGCTAAGTTTCTTAAGTTGGGATTATAAACAAGGTTAGTCATGTTATTTATGTTTGTATAAAGATATATTATGAATTACTTATTATTGTGTGTGATTTTCATTGTTTTAACAATCTTTATTTATTTGGCCAATTAATGAAGATATTTATGGTCTTCATATGTTTCGAAAGAAAATATGTTTGATTAGATCAAATGATCTTCACTCTAAGTTGTTCTAGGGGATAGAAATATACCCCTAGTCCTTAGATGATTCATTGAGTTATTTTCACAAATCCTAATGCTATGTATTGAAGTCAATCAACATAGAAATATAGTGGATTGATTCAATATGTAAGGGGCGTTTTATAGTTCGAAAGAGAAACCGTCTTTTTAAGGAAAATCGAATCTACACAACATAATAAGTAAATTCATCTTATGATCTCCAATACATCTTTTATAACTAATGACGAACTAAGTTTGTAATCCCAACTATTTCATTTTATCGATAATCAATCTATTATTATTGCTATCTTTTTATTTCCTTATAATATTAGAACTATTATTGCAATTTCTTTGCAATTATTAAACCAAACTTTTTAATTGTGTGTTTCACTCATCTTAAGTATCTATAAAAATAGACTAATAGTGTATAATTCAAATTATAACATAACTTCCTTGTGGGATCGATAAACCGGGCACAAAAAGTCCACTTTACTACTTGATACGATATCGTGCACTTGCGATAGTTACACAAAAAGCGTGTCAAGTTTTTGGCGCCGTTGCCGGGGACAGTATAAGTTATATTTGAAAAAATTACATTATTAACTATTGTTATAAATACAACTTTTTCTTTGTTGTAGATTCCCTTGTCTATGCGAAGGACATACAATCGCGATTTAGTTTTACTAGATCCCGAGATCGAAGCCACATTCAGAAGAAGGCGAAGAGAACAAAAGAAAAACATTATTTCTTCACCATCAATGGCGGACGAACTAAATCCACGTCTCCCCCAAGGAAATGATAACGAAAGAATTCCTCCGGTGGGGGGAATACCTAATGTTCAAAACATTCAACATCAACAATATCCTATTGTACCGGAAATAGATGAAGACAACATGCTCTTTGGGGAATTCATGAACCCCCCATCTTTGAGCGTTCAATCAAGTGTAATCTATCCACCATTTGTAGTGGACAATTTTCAAATTCGCCCAGATGTCATCAATCTCTTCTCCAACAACAACTCATTCTATGGAAGAACCGACGAAAATCCATATCTCCATATTAACCGTTTTGTGGAAATATGTGGAAATTTCAAATATCCAAATGTAAATGACGAGGCGATCAAAATGAGACTTTTCGTGCACACTTTGAAGGACAGAGCAAGAGAGTGGCTAGATACTTTGCCACCACGAAGCATAACAAATTGGCCCGAATTTGTCCAAAAATTCACCACTAAATACTTTCCACCAATAAAAGTGGTGAAACTCAAATACGAAATCTCTACAATTCGTCAACAAGATTCAGAATCATTCCACGAAGCATGGGAGAGATACAAGGATATGCTACGAAAATGTCCTAACCATGGTTTCAATTTGGGAGCACAAGTCAATTACTTCTATTCTGGAATTTTACCTTCATGCCGAGCCAATGTCGATTCATCATCAAATGGCTCACTGGGAAACAAAACTATGAAAGAGGCTTATAATCTTTTTGAGGTTATAAGTGAACAAAGTGCAAGATGGCTAGACAGAAATATCCAAAAGAAACCAAATGGTGTTTTTGAAGTGGATTCTTATTCACTTATGTTGGCAAAAATTGAAGCTCTATCAAAGAAAGTCGAGGAAATGTCTTTTTCAACTCCTCAATCTGTGAAGACGGTGCAAACTCCACAAATTTCAGCTTTTTCATGTGAAATTTGTGGAGCAACTCACAACAAAGACTATCTCGTCCCTTAGTGCAACAAGAACAGTCACCACCACCACCACTGTAACAAGTGGCGTATGCTCGAATTTCCAAAGGCAAGCATACAATCCTTACGGGCCAACATACAATCCAGATACAAAAATAATCCAAATTTTTCTTATGCAAACAACAACAATGTGTTGAATCCAACGCATCAAGAAAAGAAGCCGGATGGGAAGAAGCAATCACGAAGCTAGCCGAACAACAATCAAGTATCAACAACGCAATGATGCTTCAATTAAAAATCTGGAGACACAAGTTGGCCAAATGGCCAAAATACTTTCAAAGATCTCAAGGCATGTTACCTAGCAATACCGAGGTAAATCCAAGGGAAAATGTCCAAGCTATCACAACAAGAAGTGGAGTGCGGTTGCGAAATTTCTATGGAAAACCATCTGGAAAAACAAAAATAAACAAAAAGAATCGATACAGACCTTCATCTCAAAAAGGTCCAATTGCTACAAAAACTTATGTTCCACCTATCCCATTTCCTCAACGGTTGAAGAATCACAAGCTCGATGCTCAATTCGGGAAATTCTTGGAAATCTTCAAAAAGCTACACATCAACATTCCTTTTGCCGATGCTCTAGCACAAATGCCAAGCTATGCCATATTTATGAAAGATATTCTTTCAAACAAACGAAGGCTTGAAGAATACGAAACTGTCATGCTAACAGAGGAATGTAGCGCAATACTACAAAAGAAGTTGCCACCCAAGCTAAAAGATCCGGGAACTTTCACAAACCCGAGAACAATTGGTGAAGTGAATTTTGGCAAAGCTCTTTGTGATTTAGGGGCAAGTATCAACTTGATGCCCCTGTCAATTTTCAACAAATTGAACTTGGGAGAAGCAAAAGCAACAACAGTTTCGCTACAATTAGCCGATCGGTCAATCAAATATCCACGTGGGATAGTTGAAGATGTGCTCTTCAAAGTTGATAAATTCATATTCCCAGCAGATTTTATCATCCTCGACATGGAAGAAGATCAGGATATTCCCATTATTATGGGACGACCATTTCTCGCAACCGGACGTGCTCTTATTGACGTCTATGAAGGAAAGCTAATTCTCAGAGTGGAAGACGAACATGTCATCTTCGATGTCTTAAAAACTTTGAATCAACCCTCCACAGATGAGTATTGTCTAAAAATAGACACAATTGAAGCCATGGTGAACAAGTCTTTAGAGAAAATTCTATCTAAAGATCCTATTGAGACATGTATAGCAAATTCTCTAACCAGCATGGAAGAAGAATATCACTTGGCCGAAACAGTTAACTATCCGAAGCACTACCAACCTTAAGAAAGCATCCACATTTTGAAGAATTGGGGACAAGCTCCGCTAAACCCCTCCCTTCTTTACAAGAAGCTCCAACACTTGATCTCAAACCTCTACCCACACATTTGAGATACGCTTACTTGGGCGTTTCCTCAACACTTCCGGTCATCATATCTAACATATTGACCAAACTTGAAGAAGGGAAATTACTAAGGGTATTGAGGAATCACAAAAGAGCAATTGGATGGACTATTGCAGACATTAGAGGAATAAGCCCCTCTATATGCACTCACAAAATCTTGATGGAAGATGACTGCAAACCTTCAATTGAGCATCAACGACGTTTGAATCCAAACATGAAGGAAATTGTGAAGGCATAGATTCTTAAATTACTTGACGCAGAATCATTTATCCAATCTCATATAGTCCATGGGTGAGCCCTGTACATATGGTGTCCAAAAAGAGTGGAATCACGATCATTGAGAACGAGCACAATGAACTTATACCAACACGACCGATCACAGGATGGAGAATGTGCATTGATTACAGGAAACTAAACAAGACGACAAGAAAAGATCATTTTCCACTCCCATTTATTGATCAGATGCTAGATAGATTGGCGGGACATTCTTACTACTGTTTTCTCGACGGCTATTCAGGGTACAACCAAATCGTAATAGCCCTAGAAGACCAAGAGAAAACAACATTCACATGCCCTTATGGAACATTTGCCTATAGAAGAATCCCATTCGGATTGTGCAATGCTCCAGCCACATTTCAAAGATGCATGATGTCAATATTCTCAGACATGGTTGAAAAATTCATTGAAGTTTTCATGGACGATTTCTCGGTTTTCGGAGATTCATTTGATAAATGCCTAATTCACTTAGGCATGGTCTTGGAAAGATGTGAAGACACAAATCTAGTTCTCAATTGGGAGAAATGTCACTTTATGGTCCAGGAAGGAATCGTACTTGGCCATAGAATCTCACAACATGGAATTGAAGTCGATAAGGCAAAGATCCAAGTGATTGCAAAACTTCCTCCACCAATTTCGGTGAAAGGAGTAAGGAGTTTTCTCGGACATGCAGGATTCTATCGGAGGTTTATAAAAGATTTCTCAAAAATAGCAAAACCTCTCTGTTCTTTGCTTGAGAAAGATACACCATTCCTTTTCACAAATGAATGCCACGTGGCCTTTGCAACTTTGAAGGATAAGCTTACATCAGCTCCAATCATCATTTCTCCATATTGGACTATTCCTTTCATTTTAATGTGCGATGCAAGTGATTATGCCGTAGGGGCCGTACTGGGCCAGAAGAAGGATAAAATGATGCAAGTGATCCATTATGCTAGCAGACTATGAATGATGCTCACCGAACTACACAACAACCGAAAAGAGATGCTTGCAGTGGTTTATGCCTTTGACAAATTTCGATCCTACTTATTGGGATTAAAGGTCATAGTCTACACTGATCATTCAGCTTTGAAATATTTAATGACAAAGCAAGATGCAAAGTCAAGGCTAATCCGATGGGTTCTACTTATGCAAGAATTCAACATAGAAATCGAGACGTAAAGGGAACAGAAAACCAAGTGGCGGATCATCTCTCTAGACTCGACCAAAACAATGCTCAAGAGAAGGAAATAAATGAAGTATTTCCTGATGAACAACTGCTCCAAATCTCTAATATCCAGAAAAACAAAATGCACCATGGTATGTCGACATCGTTAATTTCCTTGTTAGTGGAATAATTCACCCAAATTTTTCCCATCATCAAAAGAAAAATTCTTCTCCGAGTTGAAATACTATTACCGGAAGATCCTCTGTTGTTCGAGACGAGGACCTGATCAAATCATCCGAGATGCATACCGGAAGAAGAAATGGAGAAGGTATTAGAAAGATGTCATTCCTCTCACTATGGAGGACATTTTGGGGTTAAAAACAAGAGAAAATTCTTGAAGCAGATTCTATTGGCCCACTCGTTCAAAGATGCACATACACTTGTCTCGAAGTGTGACTGTGCCAAAGACATGGAAACATGTCAAAAGAAATGAAATGCCAATGAATTTCATCCTTGAAGTTGAAATCTTCGACGTTGGGGAATTGATTTCATGGGACCCTTTCCATCATTATTCTCTAATGAATACATCCTTGTAGCCGCTGACTACGTATCCAAATGGGTGGAGGTCACAGATTACCAACAAACGAAGCTAAGGTCGTGGTAAATTTTCTAAAGAAAAATATATTCACTCGCTTGAACTCCGAGAGTTATTATCGGTGATGGCGGATCTCATTTCGCAATCACCATGTTAAGGCTCTATTGACCAAATTCGGAGTAAAACACCGTGTCGCTACCTCTTATCACCCACAAACCAGTGGACAAGTCGAAATTTCCAATCGTGAACTGAAACGTATACTTGAGATGACAGTCGACTCATCTCGAAAAGATTGGTCGAAAAGCCGGATGATGCGCTCTGGGCTTACGTAATGGCTATAAGACACCGATAGGCATGTCTCCATTTCGTCGGTTTTTGGAAAAGCTCACACCGCCAAAGAGAACTTGAACATCGAGCTTTTGGGCTATAAAAACTAAACTTTGACGAACAAATTTGGAAAGAAAAGGTTGTCAGCTTAAATGAGTTGGATGAAATCCGACTCGACTCATATGAAAATGCCAAAATCTACAAAGAAAAAACGAAAAGATGGCATGACAACAAAATTCAAAGAAGAGATTTTAAAACAGAGACCAAGTTCGCTTTTTAATGCACGATCAAGCGTCTGCTTCGGGTAAGCTACGATCACGATGGATGTGCCCTTACACGATCAAAGAGGTGTTTTCTCATGGAGCTGTGGAGATTTATAATACAACCGACGGGAGTTTCAAAGTAAACGGTCAACGGTTAAAGCCATATCTGGGAGGAGAATTCTCGACAGCAAAATCAATCATAATGCTGGAAATACCTAATTAATCTGACGAGAAGTCAAGCTAAGGACGTTAAACAAAGCGCTTATTGGGAGGCCCCAATCTCTATTATTTCGCAAATAAGTTTGGGGGTAACACGGAAGGATTCAACAACAACAGCAAGGATCAGATCGTTCATAAAATCCAGGGAGTCTTTCTTTCATTATTCTCAAACATATAATAATTATAATTTTGTTTTAAAAAAAAAAAATAATAATAATAATAATATAAATAAATACGGTCGTAAGTTATTAGATACGGCCGTATGTTGTCCAATTATATTTTTACGAAAGCGCATTACGGTCGTAACTGAGTATGCTACGTTACCGTATCTTTAAAAACCGCCACTAAAAACGAGCGTCACATACGGCCGTAACTTCTTTGTGTTACGGCCGTATCTTAAAACCTCGCTTGAAAACGAAAGCAACTTACGGCCGTAACTTGTATAGGTTACGGCCGTAACTAGTAGTCTGTATTAAAAAAAAAACCGTCCTTAAACACTTCACACACACCAGACGAGACACAAGCGGCCGGGAGAGCGATTTTTTTCCCCCTATCAATCCCTACTTGCTAAAAAATTCAAATTCATCAATACAATTCATTAACATATCAACATTCACACATAATCATCAGGTTCTCTTTCAATCCTTGTTTCAATTTATATATTCTTGAGTTTTAGTTTGTAGTTTTTCTCTTCATATTTGTTTTTCGATTCTTATTTCCGTATGATTCTTTGATTAAATCTTGTTCATTTGTGAGTATTGTTGATATTTGTATCGTTATTTGATTCATTGATTTGTGGTGGCTTTATGGATTTGAGTTTGAATAAGAAAAACTTGTTAAAAAACTATGAACTCAAGGTGTCCGACGAAATGCCACAACGAAAATCTTTGAATTTTTTTATGTTTTTATTGGTTTTGCTTAATGATTATAGTCGTGTGATGAAAAGAAGTTGATTTTGTTCAATTTCGTGGATGGCAATCAAGAAATCAACAAAAGGAAAAGAAAAGGTCGGTTCGTCATCTCAAGGTCCGGCACCGCCACAAAGAAAGCAAAACACGAAGTGCATTAAGGAAAGATTGTTCAATCTTGATGATTTCATCGGCCATGCGGATAGAGACACAATCACTACCCCTTTCATCCAAAAATTCTTAGACAACGGCCGAGAAGTTCGTTCCGATCTCCCAAATGGTAACCCGACCTTGACCCTAAACTTTTACAATTCTTTCAACAAGTCCATTGGGCAGGTAGGGTCACCTACTTATCATCAGACTACTGTGAATGGGAAATCGATAAATTTTTCACAGGATGTCATTAACAAGTTTTTGGGGGTTAATGGTACTAACGCGGTTGACATTACTATCTTGCCTAATGAAGAGGTGCCGGATGATAGAGTTTTACGCTGGGCGTTAGTGAGCGAGTTGCATGACAGTATTGGGATGATCAAACCCCGATACAACCAAAGCGGACCTTATGGATGATGCTTAGTATTTATGGATGTGGGCGTGGGAGTATTTACCCGACTTCGACTGACGACGGTTTCCATTGGCCACTGCGAGGTTTATATGTTATCCGCCGAGGGTAAAAATGGATTTGGGTACTCACATTTACACTACTATTTGTCACTATGCCGCATGGTCCCGACTAGGCAGAAATGCCATACCCCGCCTTATCACCGGTATTTGCAGGAGCCAGAGAGTCAAAATTTTGGCGGGGTGATATTTTAACACATGGGGATCGACCGAGCGGCCGGAGTAGTATTTTTCAAGTACTCAATTGAGAAGCAAACGGGCACGTTTGGAACCTAAGAGGAGAGTAGCGAGGAAGAGGAATATGAGGCCGAGGAAGATGCCTTATGAGTTGACGGCTTTTGAGGAAAATTTGCTTGAAAGAGTTCAGGGATTAGAAACATCCCAGTGAAATTATGAGAAATCGAATGAAATACTCGAGCGACAATTAGAAACGGAGAAGCGCTTTGAAAAGCTTTTCCGTTTTCTAAACATCCCTGACGACACACCTGGAGGATCACAAAGCTAAAATTTCAGGGAGTTTTCTGTTTTCTCGCATGCTATTATATTTTTTTTTAAAACTGAGGACAGTTTTACTTATAAGTTTGGGGGTGATGTTTTCGTACTTGTGTGTTTATTTTGTGGTTTTTGAACTATGATTTTTATTTGGATTTTCATTGTGGTATGTTTTGATTAGTGTATTGTGTGGTGTGTTTTTATTATTTGGCATTGATTAGGTTTAGTATATATATATATATATATTTATTTATAGTAACACCATAAATTAGCTATATACAAACTTCTAAAATCGTTTTAACCGGTAAAAAAAAACAAAAAAAAAATTTTTGTATATTCCAAAAAATTTTTTTTGAGCCTTAATCTCTCTTTCCAAGCCTTGTAATTATCATATAAAATCGAGTCATTCGTTACCTTGAGAAAAGAAGAATCAATTGGTTGATGAAAAATAAAACTGAAATTTACTTAATTTGTGGAGTTTTTGATTTTTCATGCTTAACTAAAAAATGATTTTCTGCAAAAATTCTATTCCCTAAAAAAAGGAGTCATTGGTGAAAAGAGCTACACGTTAGCAAATAACGGTGTGAAAGCTATCACCTAAAAAAATAAATGATGAAAAGGAGAAGTGTTGAGCAGCAACAACTGCCTAATTTTGGAAGTCTTAAATTTTGCGAAAAATAAAGGACTAACCATTGTTGGTGCGTAGTCGCCGTCTCGAAAAATTGGTGAAAAGAGCTACACGTTAGCAAATAACGGTGTGAAAGCTATCACCTTTTTACGAAAAAAATGAGATAGAAATTGTGTTAGTGAAAAGAGCTACACGTTAGCAAATAACGGTGTGAAAGCTATCACTAAAAGGGATGTAGTTTATGAGCGATTTGAATTAATTAGCGGTGAATTTCAATACACTCAATTTTGTAAAAATCACAATATTTGATGACGCCAATGAAATTCTTCTTCATATTGAGTCGAAAAATAAACGAGTGATCGAGAGCAACCATTAAAGGGAGTCGTGTGTATCACGAGTGGGAAAGAAATAATCAACCTTTTGGGGGGAAAACCTTACATTTTGGAATTACAAAATAAAAACCGTGTTTTAACTTCAAAAACATTAGTAGATTTATTTTGAATCTTGATTCATTTCTATCTACTGTATAAAGCTGGTTGTTGTTTATTAATGGCATTTTGATCTCCTTTTCTCTTTTTATATTTTAATTTATGTGTGTATTAATTTTCTTATTTTTGTGATTTTTGTTTTTATTTTTGGAGTGTGAATAATAAAGAGTCTTGCTCGGGACTAGCAAGAATTCAAGTTTGGGGGTGTGATAAGTGTCAGTTTAGTACACTTATCCAGGGTTTGTATCGATAAAATTCACCCATAATTGAGCTAGTCTACTCGTTTTTTGCTTTTAATTTATTAGTTTTAATAATTTTATTTTTATCGGATGATGATCGGATTAAATAACTGAATTACTCAAGAAACAACATGTTTAATAAATATTCTATTTATTGAATTTTGATATATTCATGTTGTAGGGCTTTCCGAGACGAATTTGGCCTTTCCGATTCAAAAGCAGAGTTATATATCAAAAGTTAACATCCGAAGAAGATCTGGGGCAAAAACGCAAAGTCTGAGGAATTCTGGGCTAAAAACGTAACTACCAAAGCTTCAAATGAGCAAATTTACGAAGCCACGTTACGGCCGTAACATTCAGGAGTTACGGCCGTAAGTCACCTTAGTTACGGCCGTAACTCCTGAATGTTACGGCCGTAACTCTTGACAGATTGCTATGATTTGTCTAATTTTTTATACTTTTTGTGTATTATTGAGGGGATGGCTGGCATTGATCCGATATAATGTAATAATGCTGGAGTTTTGGAGCTATTAGATGACTTTAAGTGTATAAATAGACCCCTTAGATCCTTCATCATTCATTCATCATATAATTTTCCATTTTCTTGTAAACTTTTCCTTTTGTGTGAAGAACACACTTGTGTTCTTGAGTGATCTTTGTTAGTGTGGTACAACATATGTTGTTCAGAGAGTTTATTGTTTCTATCTCCTTTATCTACTAAGGGAGTTAGGATCAATTCTTTCTCTTGATTCAACTAAGAATGACCACAAAAGCTTGTAATATGTGTAATAAACCCTTTATGGGCTAAGTTTCTTAAGTTGGGATTATAAACAAGGTTAGTCATGTTATTTATGTTTGTATAAAGATATATTATGAATTACTTATTATTGTGTGTGATTTTCATTGTTTTAACAATCTTTATTTATTTGGCCAATTAATGAAGAGATTTATGGTCTTCATATGTTTCGAAAGAAAATATGTTTGATTAGATCAAATGATCTTCACTCTAAGTTGTTCTAGGGGATAGAAATATACCCCTAGTCCTTAGATGATTCATTGAGTTATTTTCACAAATCCTAATGCTATGTATTGAAGCCAATCAACATAGAAATATAGTGGATTGATTCAATATGTAAGGGGCATTTTATAGTTCGAAAGAGAAACCGTCTTTTTAAGGAAAACCGAATCTACACAACATAATAAGTAAATTCATCTTATGATCTCCAATACATCTTTTATAACTAATGACGAACTAAGTTTGTAATCCCAACTATTTCATTTTATCGATAATCAATCTATTATTATTGCTATCTTTTTATTTCCTTATAATATTAGAACTATTATTGCAATTTCTTTGCAATTATTAAACCAAACTTTTTAATTGTGTGTTTCACTCATCTTAAGTATCTATAAAAATAGACTAATAGTGTATAATTCAAATTATAACATAACTTCCTTGTGGGATCGATAAACCGGACTAAAAAAGTCCACTTTACTACTTGATACGATATCGTGCACTTGCGATAGTTACACAAAAAGCGTGTCAACAGCCTAGGTTTCCACAACCTAAGCTCCGATACCATTTATGTAACACCCCCAATCCGCTCAGGGATATTACACGCCGTAGAACCTTTCCTCAAGGATCTACCAGGCTGGTAACAACAAACGAACAACTCGACGATGCCTTTAAGGCTATAATAACTCAGTAGACTGACTTGGTCTTTCAATAAAAACATACAACTCAATTACAATTCATGCCCACGCAGGGGTCAAAGTACAAAAACTCTCGTACAATGGGGAAAAATTACTGCAGCGGAAAATAAAGTACAACTGAACCAATTCTCAACGTACGGTTACTCATGTGATTAGTATCGATCATCTTTCATCATCCTTCGCGCTGACCCTGTGTTATGCTCCCAAAACCTGAATGCAAAAACAGACATCCACCCCCCGAATACTCGGGGGTTAGCAAAACTCCACTGTTTTGCTAGTGCAAGTATAAAATACGAAGACAAGCCATACATATCATACTCCAAGGACTTAGAATTCATAAACATACTTCCCGAGGTAAATCACTTGATCAAAATGTTCAAAATGAGAAAGGTGGGAATAAACCCAATATACATCTTACAAAATATTTTACGATCTCGGGAGTTTGTAAAAACATTGGGGATTAAAGAATTCTCAAGTCATTCAAAAACGCTTGGGGACGCGGCCCAAAAATCATCTTTCCCAAAATACAATTCCGATAATAAAACACGGGTTCACAATCCAATTCACAAAACACGGGGTCCAAGACCCAAATCACGAAACATAGGGTCCACGACCCAAATCATAAATCACAGGGTCCACGACCCGAATCATAAACCACAGGGTCCACGACCCAAATCATCAAACACATATTCCCTAGGATTATTCGCGTCCCATGCTAACAAGCCACGAACCTCAGATGCTCCCGCAGAACATACCCGAGTGAATAACCCAATGGGAAACCATACCAAATCACATGTCACCATAACAACAGTCACGTGACCACAAGTACAGATACATTCATAACCAAATCACAACCATAAGTTATCCCGGCATCATGCTAACAAGCCACGAATCTCGGAGTCCCCGCAAGACATACCCGATGATAACCCCACAAGTTATCTCGACATTGGGCTAACAAGCCACAAACCTCGGAGTCCCCGCAAGACATACCTGGATTGGATAACCCTACGGTCACGCCCGGCCCATACTAGCAAGTATGGATCCCGGAGATTCAACAATCCTACCCGGAGGCACATCACATACATCAAGCATACAACAATAATCACTTATCAAGCCAAACAATATTAAGCATCACAACCTCCTTTCAAGGAGTAACAACTAATATCACACACATTACGTTCTTACCGAACAAGTACACAATAATAATACGTAATCTCCGGCAAAGGATTACGGTCTATTAAACTCACTCGAAGTGATCATATTATCTTTCAACATACAAAACCAACACACATATTCCGAGAACACATATTAACGAAGTATACGAATTATCGTTGAAAGACAACATTTATCGAGAAAATACCGATCCCTTTTTACGTTCATTAAACATTGGATTTCGCATAAAATCATTTATCAAAAAATATGCCAACGAAACATGAAACGTATGGGCAAGATACTTGCCTCGATACCATGAGCACGGAACCACGAATGGACACGGCTCAACCGGGAAGCTTCGGAATGCCCGATGCTATCGAAAAGGAAGACGACAACAAACGGAAGGGTTCAACATGGTTTCTTCGCAAGAAACTCGACCCTAACATAATATAATTAATAAATCAACGATCATACAAAGAAGAATAATCGTAGAACGCCCGAATCCCCCTCTAAGACCGTTTATCGGACACCTTCAAGGCGTCGATTAAGAACTCGACCAAACGATGAATTCTTAGCAATCAAACCATGGAACAACAAGGAAATTGATAGAATACAACATAATAACCAATAATCCATCAATAATCTAAGTTATTACGGATCAAACGGACGAAATCCAACAAAAACCCCAATTTCCTCATAACTAGATTTTTAAGAAATCTAACCTTGATTCGGTAGATTGGAGGAGGTTATGGGATGATTGATCGATGTTAAAAACTCAAGAACTTTGTGGATTGATAGTTGAACAACATCTCTTCATGTTCTCCAAGCCCCAACCATGGAAAGGAAAAGAGAAGAATGAGAAAAATAGGTGTAAACCGGTCTTTTCGATCATATATATACTGCCCAGCAGCCTGCCGACCACGTACGGCCGTAGCCAGTCCGCCTTACGGCCGTAACCGGCCTTCGTCCGGATGCTTCCCAGCACCTTACGGCCGTACCCGATCACGCCTTATGGCCGTAACCGGCATTCGTCCGGAACCTGCCTAGCACCTTACGGCCGTACCCGATCACGCCTTACCGCCGTAACCGGCATTCGTCCGGAACCTGCCTAGCACCTTACGGCCGTACCCGATCACGCCTTACGGCCGTAACCGGCATTCGTCCGGAACCTGCCTAGCCCCTTATGGCTGTATCCGGCACCTTACAGCTGTAACTCGGCCAGGCGGGCCCCTGGCCCAAAAGGTGCAGCCGTGACTCGGCCGTGGCCAACTCCGACGGCCCGGACGACCCCGAAACCCAAACCTGAATATGAAACAAAGATACGGTTACTAAGTACTCGCAAAGATGAATCTAAGCGCTAAGAGAACACACGATTCCGACCATCCGAAGGATCGAAATTCGACAACGGAAAGTAATTACCCCAAACTTTGGGAAATTACAAAAATGGCCCAAAACGTCCGAAATACACGATACATGATCGAAACACCAATCCAAAGCTCGCAACATGAATAATAACATTAAATGAACTTACGAGAAACTCGAAACAATAGTTTCGGACGAGATTCGCACGAATCGAACTCAAGTGCGGAAAAGCCGCTTAAGAAGATGGAATTCAACAAAACGACACCGAAACGAACTCGGACGTCCAAAAGTGCAGAATGAATTATTCTCATAATAACGAAACGGTCACGAGCGAGTCGTCAACACGGACTCCCGCCAAAAAAAAAAGAAAATTAGCAAGTCCGAAATTTCGGGTATTACGGGGCCCTAACCTGAATAAGTAGGGCTCATCCCAAAAGTAATGCCTGCACATGGAAATAAACATCTTCTTCCCTTGAAAGGTCAATTCGGGCTGCAAAACACCACTAATAAGATAATTAACAATACCAGCATACCAAGGTGTCTTAGTCACATCGAATAATTGTTCGTCAGGGAAAGTCTCAACAATCGGCAAAGAGCTATCAAGCTTAAAATTATCTCCCTCGGTTAATCTAGATAAATGGTCGGCAACTACGTTTTCCGAACCCTTTTTATCTTTGAACTCTAAATCAAATTATTGCAACAAAAGAACCCACCAAATCAATCTTGGCTTGGCACCGGATTTTTTAACAAATATTCCAATGCGGCGTGATCCGTATGCACAATTACTTTCGAACCAACCAAATAGGATCGAAACTTGTCTAAAGAAAACACAAAAGCTAAAAATTCTTTTTTCGGTGGTGGTATAATTGGCCTGGGATGCATCGAGTGTCTTGCTAGCATAGTAAATTATATGGAAAATTTATTCACTCTCTGCCCCAAAACGGCACCAATAGCAAAATCGGACGTGTCGCACATAATTTCAAATGATAAAGACCAATCGAGAGCAACAACAATAGGCGTGGAAGTTAACTTTTCTTTCAAAGCATTAAAATCAACCAAACATTCCTCGGTAAAATCGAATTTAGCATCCTTACACAAAAGATTACTTAAAGTGCGGGCAATTTTTGAAAAATCTTTAATGGAACGCCTATAAAACCCTACATGCCCTAAAAAGCTTCGAACTTCTTTTACGCATGAAGGCGGAGGTAATTTAACAAATAAATCAACTTTAGCCTTATCAACCTCCATTCCCTTATTAGAAACCACATGACCCAGAACAGGCCCTTGTTTCACCATAAAATGACTCTTTTCCCAACTAAGTGTAAGATTACACTCAATACATCGTTCGAGCACAACAGTCAAATTATGTAAAAAATCATCGAAAGTGGTTCCAAACACTAAAAAATCGTCCATGAATACCTCAATGGACGTTTCCAATAAGTCAGAGAATATGGAAAGCATGCACCTTTGGAAAGTAGCTGGAGCATTGCAAAGACCAAACGGCATCCTCCTAGAGGCAAAAGTGCCAAAAGGGCAAGTGAAAGTGGTATTTTCTTGATCCTTCAGAGCAATGAGAATCTGATAGAAACCTGAAAGACCATCTAGAAAACAGTAATAATCATGCCCAACTAAACGTTCCAACATTTGATCAATGAAAGGGAGGGGAAAATGATCTTTTTTCGTCACGGCATTTAATTTCTGATAATCAATGCACATTCTCCAACCGGACACTGTTCTAGTGGGCACTAATTCAATTTTATCATTACGAACCACCGTTATTCCAGATTTCTTAGGCACTACATGCACAGGACTAACCCTTACTGTCGGATATCGGGTAGATGACCCCGACATCCAGTAACTTCAAGACTTCCTTTTTAACTACATCCTGCATGTTAAACGCCTTTGGGCTTGCCTAACAGGTTTAACATTATCCTCAAGAATTATTTTATGTATGCACCTTACAGGACTTATCCCCTTGATATCAGAAATACCCCATCCAATCGCTTCCTTTAATTTAGTCAGAACTTCTACTAATTTGTTTTCTTGCAAAGGAGTTAATTCAGAAGAGACAATTACAGGGTAAGTGTCACTTTTGCCTAACAAAACGTATTTAAGATGTGCCGGAAGTTCTTTCAATTCAAGTTAGGACGGGGTGATTTCAACGGGCTCCTCAAAATTTAATTCCAATGGCATATTAAGATCGTCAACTTCATCAAATGGTTCAGAATTATCTAACAATGCAATATATTCTTCAATTTCTAAATTATTCAGCCCTATATCATTCTCAATGGTTAGAGCATCATGCAACGTGTCCCCTACATCATCATACAAATATGTATCGTCGACCAAAGAATCAATGCAATCAATAAAATTACAATCATGGGCAGCGTAAATATGAGAAGGGATAGGAGATGAACTGAACACGTCGATTTCTACCATTTCACCCAAGATGGTCATGGTGACCTTTCCTTCATCAACATCAATGATTGTTTTTGTTATATGCATGAATGGCCGTCCTAGAAGTATTGTCCCTTCATTTTCGCTTGTTGCGAAATCGCTCATCTCTAAGATAACAAAATCGGCCGGAATTACCAACTTGTCCACTTGCACTAATAGGTCTTCAATGACTCCCTTGGGGTATTTCACCGACCTATCCACCATTTGAAGCGTCATTTTTGTTGGTTTGATTCCCCTGAGTCCAAGCCTCAAATAAGTCGAGTATGGCATGAGATTCACACTTGCTCCCAAATCGAGCATGCCACGAGCAACCTTCTTATCTCCCATAGTGATGTCGATCATAAAACTTCCGGGATCCCTTTTTTTTGACTCCTCGCTTCTACCTCATAGAGCACTACTTTCTTGTTCCTAAAATATCATCTTTGTTGGAGGTCAATTCTCTGAAAAATTTTGTATAAGCGGGAATGTTCTTCACAACATCCAAGAGAGATAAGTTGACATGAACCTTTGAAAGCATGTTGTAGATTTTGGAAAATTGTTCATCTTGCTTTGATTTTCTAAGTTAGCTCGGAGAAGGGACCGGTGGCTTATATGGTTGAGCAGATTTGTGAAGCTTGGAGGTCGAAGTTGCTTCGTCTACTCTCTCTTCTGTATTTCCCGACTCGTCTTCTTTCTCACAGCCCATCTCTTTCGCTTCCGGAATTGTCTCTTTATTTATCACTTTACCACTTTGGAGGGTGGTAATAGCTTGAGCTTGCTCGGATTGACTTGGTAGTTTGCCCCTTTCTTGTCTACATGCCTCGGTAGCAAGTTGCCTAATTTGAATCTCCATTTTGTTCCCGAAGCTTCTAAAGATTTGAACCTTTTATTGCTTTCCTTAATGAATGCCGCAATACTCTCCTCGAGAGAGTTCCTTTGTTGTGGAGGTGGTTCACTTTGTGTTGTTTGTTGGGCTCGGTTTCCTCCGTTGTATTGAGCTTGGACGCTTGTGTCGTAGGGTATCGGGTTGTTGTTTCTCCATGAGAAATTCGGATGGTTTCTTAGCCCAGGATGATAAGTGTTCGGGAGAGGTGCATTTCTTGCATTTCCGCCATAATTATTTCTCCTATCCTCCCATTTGGGCCTTCCCGTGCTTTGTCCCATAGCCCAATTCACTTGTTCGGTTTGTTCTTCCGGAAAAGTATGTGGGCAAGAATTAGCATCATGTCCGGGTACCCCGCAAATTTCGCAAACTCATGAGCTCGAAGATTTATTTTGAGTCTTGAGTTGTCTTAGTTCCCTTGTTAACTCATCGATTTTAGATTGCATCTTGTCCTTCTCGCTTACTTGGTTCACAGCTCCCCTACGAACACGTACACTTTTTTGTTGTGAATTAGCTCCCAACATTTCATACACGTCATAAGCTTGTCTCTCCATTAACCTCCAAAACGAACCACCGTCTGCGTTATCCACCGCACCTTGGCAATATTGAGTCAATCCATCATAGAAAAATTGATTAAGTAGTTGGAGCGGATAGTGGTGGTGTGGGCACTGAATGAGGAACATATTGAATCGGTCCCATGCTTCGTGAAATGCCTCTCCGTATAGTTGTCCAAATGTTGAGATTTGAGTTCTCAATTGTGTAGTCTTCAAATGAGAGAAGTACTTGGTAATGAACTTGTCGTAAACTTCATCCCACGTTCTTAGTGAGCCCGGTGCCAAAGTCATCAACCATTGTTTCGCCCCATCCTTGAGTGTATAAGGGAAGCACTTCATTCTTAGTTGATTCTCGCTCAACCCATTTAATGGGAAGTTGTCAATCGCCACATAGAACTCCTGGATGAACGACAACGGATCCTCACATGCTAATCCATGAAATGAGGGCAATTGCTCGATGTGAAATCCGCTGATGTGGTAGTTCCTTGCTGCCGGTGCTAATTGGATGCATGAGATGGCGGCATTAACCACGGGCTTTGCATAGTCCCGCATTAGATGCTCAACCAGAGGTTGTTGCGGCATATTGTAATTTGCTTCCATCCCATATTGAGGCCCAGGATAATAGTTCGCTCCATATTGCACTCCAACGGGTGGGTATGTCGGATAAATGTATCTCCCTTGTTGAGCTTTGGGTATCCCTTGATTGCGCCCAACATTCTCATATCTCGGAAACCTCGGTTGGCGAATATTTTCTTCATCTAAATTTTGCGCAACATTCTCATGCCTCGGTTGACGAGGGCTTTCCTCCCTGAGCAAAAGTCGCTCTTCAAGATCCGGATTATCCTCTTCGTTTTCCATTCATGATGTGGCTATTGTTTTTGGTGCTTTAATTCTTTGAACTTCGTCTATGGGTGGAAGAATCGGGTTTCCCAACGATCTCCTACCAAGCATAAACAAAAGAAGTTAGAGCAAATTTTTTAGACTTTATTGAAAATAATGAAAACGAAAAAATGATCTAGAAAAACAATTCAACTACTATTAAAACAAGATCAAAAATTAAACGACTACTCCCTGGCAACGGCGCCAAAAACTTGATGAACAAATTAAAAACTCGAAAGTGTACGAATCACTTTTGTAGGAAGCGGCAAGTAACTCCGAGGTCGATCTCTCGAGGAGTTGGAAATGGTTTGAAGTTCGATTATGTTTAGCAAATAGTCTAATTGACAAAAGTAAAGTAAATTAAAACACGGTGAATGATTCGATTGAGATGAAAGTTCGCAAAACAAGTGCGAAAATTAAATTAATAGCTAAGCGTTAAAAACACCGAATTTAAGGTTGGATTTTCTAGAGATTACAATTATGAGAAAGATACGGGAGTTTAGAATCACCGACACATACGTTATCAATTATTAGTTTCGATATTCAAAGAATTTATGGTTTGGAATTACCGATTGCTCACAATTAAAAGAAATCCGTTTGATGGCGGCAAATTCTAAAAATCGCGATAGTCCTTTTCGAAAACAAGAGAAACTCCGTTGATGGGGATGAATCCCTACTAACAATCAACTAGCTAAAAAGCTTTGATGGGGTAATTCGCTAAAAGATCGCGGAAAAAATATAGAACATTCACAATCACTTCTATCGGGTCGTTTGATGGCGAACACCGACAAAACCCCCCGATTTTGACAATAACAGCAACTATGAAAAAGGTTTGATGATCTAAATCATAAGTTCCCTTGCGTCTAAATAATATTCGTGTACAAATATCAATAAAGCTGTTGCCTTTGAGACCTAAGGCAACACTTTTAGTCTCTACTGCAACAACAGAAAAGTAATACACTACGCCTCTAATGCAACAACATAACCAAGTAAGGCAACAACAAACGATGTTGCCTAAGATTTAAAAAAAAACATAGGGTCCACATGTGCCACGTCATCAGTGGGTCCCACCTCTGTGCCACATCATCAATGGGTCCCATCTTGATGCCACATCATGTAATATCCGGGGATAATTTTTTTCGTGTTACTGTTGAGTTGTACGTATTCATTTGGAATTGTACAAGTATTGTTGTTTTGGAATGATACAATGAATATTGTATTGGAATATTTCGGGATCGAAATATTTATACTTGTCGTCGGGTTGGTTTCGTCGTTTGAATGTTGGTTGGAGAGTTTGGATTTTTTTTGGCTAAGTTCATAGCCTTAACTTACGCTACGGGTGTAGCATTACGTACGCTAGCGTGTTGCTATTACGTACGTTATGCCTGTAAGGTTACGTACGTAATGCTTGGTAGGTGGCAGGAACCTTCCTCGTAGCCACTTTCGGCCGGTGGGTCCCGAGCATCTTCCGATCGGATCTCACTATTGCAGTCAACGGACCCTTACGTACGTTAAGAGGTGAACTCTACGTACGTAATGCTGGTCTTGTTAACGTACGTAATATGTTTTTGTTTACGTACGTTAAGGCCTTCATATTTTAGTCCAGTTAGTTCTGGATTTACATTACGTACGTTAAAGTCTTAGCATAGCGTACGTAATGCCTCTTATGTACGTTAACCATAATGTATAACGTACGTAATGAATTGGTCAGTCTATTTATCTTGGTTTCGTCTTTCATTTCCTCACGAACCAAAACATAATTTCTCTCCCTAGAATCGTCCGTTTGGACTTGTTATTGATGTTTAGCACCTTCCAACTCGATCTTGATCATCCTAGCTTGGATTGAAGCTTGAAGTTGGAAGCTTGTTGGTGCTCCTTTGGTGTTTGGAGGCTTCTTCTTGTTCTTCTCTGGTAAGTTCCCTCATTCTCTTGTTCTTCAAGTGATTTTCAAGTTTTTGTTGTTGTTTTCTTCGGGTATTGTTTGATTAATGGAGTATATCATGATTCTTCATGGTTTTGATAAACTTTTGATGAAGAACATGATAGTATTACTTGAGTTGGATTATGTTATTGATGTTTTAGATTGTTTGGAGGTTTTTTATCATGTCTAGGAAGGATTATGTTAAGATTGTTATATGATTAACATAGCCTTGAGATGATTATTGTTGTTGGTGGTGTTCTTGAAAGATTTTAACCATTTTAGTAAGGATTTATGATGATTTAGGAGGTGATTATCATAATTTGAAAATGGTTGAGTGAATCTTGTTGTTTAATCCGAATTCATGATGTATTGATGAAGGATTTTTGTTTCAAACATCATGATTATTGAGTTGATGATGTTCTTGGGGTGATAATGATAATATTGATAATATTATCATTGTAAGAGGATCAATTTGATGATATTGGTGATATTATCATTTTGAGATGATTGTTTTGATGATTGTTCTTAAGTGAATCATGTTGTATGGATTTCACAAGTGTTAAGAACGTAATGATCATATTAATTGATCATCGAGGTGTTGGAGGATGTTAGAATTCATAGTTGAGAACTATGATATTCGTTCGTGCGGTGTGATCGATTCGTGTTTGAATCAGGCTTTGTCCTTGTCGTTGTTTTTTATTGATTTTGTATTTTTGAATGAATCGTTTTCATTCAAGGTTGCTCGAGTGTTTGTGATCATCGGGAGGCGCCGTTCGTCGTTTCGTGCCAGGACGTTGATCGTGGAAGGACTTTCTCGCCTTCGGTTTGAGGCAAGTTTTATATTTGTACTGGTCAATGAGATTAATGTTATCATATATGTGTATGAATGTATTGTATCATTTCGAGACTTAGTCTCTTCGTGATTTGTTGATATTCGGGAATTGTTTGATGCAATACCCTTCGGTGATTATGCCAGATGTGATTATTATTCGTTAACGGCCGGTTTAAGGCATTGAGATTCTTGTTTTCGATAGCCGGTTCGCGGCATCGATGTATCGATTATTATTGTTGACGTTAATGTCGTTCTGAGGCATCGTTGAATCGTTATTATCGAATTGGAACTGTTGCTATGATGTTGCATTAGCCGATTGAAGGCATTTGATATATTCGTTTATCATATCTGTTTCGGTGGTCGGTTTAAGACGCCGGGACATCTATTCTACCGTATCATTGGTTATCGATTAACCGTTCTAAGGTAATTGATGTATTTAATTGGGATTACCGAAGATAATTCCCATCCGTTGTAGCATTGTTTATCGATTGACCGTTCTAAGGTAATCGAGGTATTGAATTGGGATTATCGAAGATAATTTCCATCCGTTGTATCATTGGTTATCGATTAACCGTTCTAAGGTAATCGATGTATTGAATTGGGGTTATCGAAGATAATTCCCATCTGTTGCATCATTGGTTATCGATTAACCGTTCTAAGGTAATCGATGTATTTAATTGGTATTATCGAAGATAATTCCCATCTGTTGTGTCATCGTTATCGATTGACCGTTCTAAGGTAATCGATGTATTGAATTGGGACGGTCAAGGATAGTTCCACCCGTTGAGTTGTTGTGAATTAGCCATTCCAAGGCAGTCGAGGTATTTGACTTGGGACCACCGTGGACGGTGCCCATCCATGAGTTGTTGTTGTCGTGTTGGCCGACTCAAGGCAGCACGCTATTATTCTTGTGAATTTGGTAATCTTGGGATCGTTGCTGTTGTGATTAATTATGTTTTGGAGGCTAGTCTCGGCTAGTGCTCGATGGGTAAGCTTGGGGCTTGAACCTTCGCGGTTGGTTTCCCAACACCTACAGTTCAGTAGGTCATGGTCATGTTAATGATCTCATTATGGGTAAGCTTGGGGCTTGAACCTTCGCGGTTGGTTTCCCAACACCTATAGTTCAGTAGGTCACGGTCATGTTAATGATCTCATTATGGGTAAGCTTTGGGCATGAACCTTCGCGGTTGGTTTCCCAACACCTACAGTTCAGTAGGTCACGGTCATGTTAATGATCTCATTATGGGTAAGCTTGGGGCTTGAACCTTTGTGGTTGGTTTCCCAACACCTACAGTTCAGTAGGTCACGGTCACTGAGTGATCTCATTATGGGTAAGTCTGGGACTTGAACCTTCGCGGTTGGTTTCCCAGCACCTGCAATTCAGCAGGTCACGGTCATTGGATGATCTCATTGTGATACGGCTTCGTGCCGTGGCTTCGGCCCTCATTGATACAGCTTCGGGCTGTTTTGGCTTCGGGCCATTGTGGTGATTGATAGTTTCCGATGAGTGACATTCAGGGTATTATGATGATAAACAGCTTCAGGCTGTTCGGCTGTCAGGCCATTATGATGTATCGGTATTCCTGTTGGAGCCTTCGGGCATTGTGATTCGTATCTATTTCAGTGTTTGGCTTGGTTTACCTTCGGGTGATGTATTGTTGTGTTCTGTATTGATGATTCACCATTGGGCACTTGTGTTCTAACCTGTTGAGTAGGTATTGATCGTATGCCGTGGGCATAGTATTCCACGAATGCTCGATTCTTACTTTGGTTTGTGAGCATCTCGTATTACCATTACTATACTATTCATTCTGCCCTTTGGATGCATATCATGTTGTACATGTATTTGATATTCATTATCTGGATGACTGACCCCGTGGGGGCGGAACATGTTTTCATGTTTTAGGTGCTTGCGAGGAGAGAGTTGAGACACAGGGGCATGACGATAGCGACGAGGCATTCGAGCGATACTAGTCCGAGATATTTTGGTGTTCATGTTAGTAAGACAGTTGGAGTACTCCAGTTTTGTTCAGTCTTTGTCATTTTGTATTATCCGAGCAAGGCTCGTGGATGTTGTTGTATCTTATTTTGGCCATGTAGGCCCACTGTTGTCATTGAAATTCCATCTCGGAATATTATGTTGGATGTCAGTGTAGGGATTCTGGTTCCCTTTTTGGTCAGTTAGTTGTATTTTTGGTCGTGTTAGCCTGGTGGATCTCCTGGTGTGGGGTCCATGGCACTGTAATGACCCAATGGGATTTGGGGGTGTTACAGAAGATGGTATCAGAGAATTGGGTTGTGAGATACCCTGATATGTGAGTTATGTGGTTCTACCGACGCGGTAGTAGTAGACTGTCAGGTTATGACAATCTGGACAGTTAGGCTTTGTGAGTCGTGGTAGTTGAACGACTGTATGAGCCATTCTTTCATCGAGTCGTCGTCAGTGAAGACTAGTATCGCAAGACCTCAAAGCTTCGTATGACCTATGTAAGGACTTGATTCTCTTGTATGTTCATACATTCATTATGCCATTGATTATACATGTTTTGTTGAAATCTGTAGGTAACATTTGTGTTACGATTCATTCATGATTATTTGTTTTGGAGCGTGTGGGCTCAGTATTGGCTATAATTAGCATGTTTGAGGTGACTATTTATCTGTTGAGTATGTATACTCGTGTTTGGCTATTGACTTAGCATTATGGATTGGCCGTTGAGGCATATTTGAGCTTTGTTCATGGTCGAACGTTATTATTTCAGTATGGAAAGAGGAATCCGAGGATGTGGCAGAGGGGGTAAAGGCTACAGAGCAGGCCGAAACCCAGAACCTCATGCTTATACGCGTACGGATGTCGATATGGATCAGAATTCTGCCGAAGATGTGACTTATGTGACCGGTTCCCCTTCGGAACGTCATACTCAAGGAGTCGATCAGACGGACATCGACCCTTTCTTGCTTATGAGGGGCATGATGACCCAGATGACTCAAATGACGCAGATAATGGAAACCATGCAGACTTCGATGGTTCGTGGTACACAGCAGGAAGGACTCCAGGTGCCGTTTTATGGACAGTCCAGGAGAGTGAGTCAGATTATCGGCAACATCTCTCGTCAGAGGCTGCCAATTTTTGAGGGTTCATCGGAACCAGGTGATATTGTTCATTGGCTTGAACATTTTGATAAACTCTTCGAAATGGTTCAGTGTCCGGAAGAGAGCAAGGTGGCAGTAGGAGCTTACTATTTGAGTAAAGGCGCTTATTCTTGGTGGCTTTCTGTGAAACCCACCGATCGTGATTGTGCTTGGAGTGAGTTTAAGACTCTTATGTTAGAGAGGTATTATCCGGCTCCACTTCGTGAAGCCAAGTTGTCAGAGGTTTTGAATCCCGAATCCGTCGAGGACGAGGGTGTTATTGTTATCGCTGAGAAGTTTCAAAGACTTCTTCAGTTTGCTTCTTCTGTTATCCGTACTGAGGCGGATAAGATCAAGTATTTTAGCAAGAGGCTAAACCCACAGTTGTGGATGCAGTTGTTCAACCATAATTGTAACTCACTTGGCGAATTCATCGAGAAGGCTCTTGGAGCAGAGCTTTTGATCATGGAGCTTGCTCGGAAAGAACCTTCAGCTTCTTCGGGTGGGAGGACTAGGATGCCGATACGTTCAGAGGGACATCGGGCTCCGACATCCAAGAGGTCGTCTTCTAGTCATCTTCATTCTAGGAAAGCATCTTCTTCTCAGGTGACGAGTTCGATAGTTGTTTGTTTTAACTGTGATACAATAGGACATCGCAGTACTCGGTGCTCGATGCAGTCTATTGCTTGTTTTCTGTGTGGGAGGCAGGGACACCTTCAGAAATACTGCAGGGGTTCTAGTGCCAGTAGATCTCAAGGGAGCTCAAAGGCCTCGAGATATTTTGTTGCTTCAGTCCGTACTCCATCCAAGGGGTCATATCGGGCTTCGGGAGCCAGAGGTATGGACACTCGAGGAGAAGCGGCGAGCTCAGATTTGGGTCTTCCCCGAGTCGATGAGATCGAGGAGTTCATTGACCTGGAGAGTGTTGATTACGGATATATTTGAGATGTAACCTTGATTTATTTTTCCTTTGTTTTTCGGACTGATGTTTGACTGGGTCTGTATTTTAGTATTGTGGTTGCGAACCATTTATGGTTGATCTATCTTGTAATGATTGTATCTGAGAATCTTAAGATTTGAGGTCGCGTGATGTGTTTTTCCTTCCTTTTGGTGTTGTACCTGAAATTTTGTAATAATCTGGGTAATTGTTCATTTCAATTCGAGACGCCGAGTCATAAGGACTTGGGTGTGCGGTTGATATGGTCCCGAGGACCATATGTGCGTCGTTATTTTCCTTTTGTGGCATGAGTCAGTGTTTTCTTGAGCGTTTAATGCCGATGAGAACGGGGGAGTGTACATCGATGATTGTAGACATGTATAATGGGCGGCACCCGCAGGGTGTGTACGCCGGTGTTATGAGTCTTGCGGTTGGTGCGACTTCCTGGCTGGTCTCTGACGGATGAGTCATGATTCGATTGATCTCGCACTTGGTTGAGTATTTTTATCACTTATTTTTCGGCATGTTCAGGCAGAGGAGACACGGGAACCCGTGGGGTTGGCCCGATTACTCAGATGGAGTTGCTCATATTGAGGGGTATTCCTGGATATGTTGTTTTTAGATCTTGATGGATGGTTCGTACCCCGTGTTTTTCCACCCTGAGTTTCGGGGACGAAACTCTTTTTAAGTGGGGGAGTATGTAATATCCGGGGATAATTTTTTTTTTCGTGTTATTGTTGAGTTGTACGTATTCATTTGGAATTGTACAAGTATTGTTGTTTTGGAATGATACAATGAATATTGTATTGGAATATTTCGGGATCGAAATATTTATACTTGTCGTCGGGTTGGTTTCGTCGTTTGAATGTTGGTTGGAGAGTTTGGATTTTTTTGGCTAAGTTCATAGCCTTAACGTACGCTACGGGTGTAGCATTACGTACGCTAGCGTGTTGTTAGTACGTACGTTATGCCTGTAAGGTTACGTATGTAATGCTTGGTAGGTGGCAGGAACCTTCCTCGTAGTCACTTTCGGCCGGTGGGTCCCGATCATCTTCCGATCGGATCTCACTATTGCAGTCAACGGACCCTTACGTACGTTAAGAGGTGAACTCTACGTACGTAATGCAGGTCTTGTTAACGTACGTAATATGTTTTTGTTTACGTACGTTAAGGCCTTCGTATTTTAGTCCAGTTAGTTCTGGATTTACATTACGTACGTTAAAGTCTTAGCATAGCGTACGTAATGCCTCTTACGTACGTTAACCATAATGTATAACGTACGTAATGAATTGGTCAGTCTATTTATCTTGGTTTCGTCTTTCATTTCCTCACGAACCAAAACACAATTTCTCTCCCTAGAATCATCCGTTTGGACTTGTTATTGATGTTTAGCACCTTCCAACTCGATCTTGATCATCCTAGCTTGGATTGAAGCTTGAAGTTGGAAGCTTGTTGGTGCTCCTTTGGTGTTTGGAGGCTTCTTCTTGTTCTTCTTTGGTAAGTTCCCTCAATCTCTTGTTCTTCAAGTGATTTTCAAGTTTTGTTGTTGTTTTCTTCGGGTATTGTTTGATTAATGGAGTATATCATGATTCTTCATGGTTTTGATAAACTTTTGATGAAGAACATGATAGTATTACTTGAGTTGGATTATGTTCTTGATGTTTTAGATTGTTTGGAGGTTTTTAATCATGTCTAGGAAGGATTATGTTAAGATTGTTATATGATTAACATAGCCTTGAGATGATTATTGTTGTTGGTGGTGTTCGTGAAAGATTTTAACCATTTTAGTAAGGATTTATGATGATTTAGGAGGTGATTATCATAATTTGAAAATGGTTGAGTGAATCTTGTTGTTTAATCCGAATTCATGATGTATTGATGAAGGATTTTTGTTTCAAACATCATGATTATTGAGTTGATGATGTTCTTGGGGTGATAATGATAATATTGATAATATTATCATTGTAGGAGGATCAATTTGATGATATTGGTGATATTATCATTTTGAGATGATTGTTTTGATGATTGTTCTTAAGTGAATCATGTTGTATGGATTTCACAAGTGTTAAGAACGTAATAATCATGTTAATTGATCATCGAGGTGTTGGAGGATGTTAGAATTCATAGTTGAGAACTATGATATTCGTTCGTGCGGTGTGATCGATTCGTGTTTGAATCAGGCTTTGTCATTGTCGTTGTTTTCTATTGATTTTGTATTTTTGAATGAATCGTTTTCATTCAAGGTTGCTCGAGTGTTTGTGATCGCCGGGAGGCGCCGTTCGTCGTTTCGTGCCAGGACGTTGATCGTGGAAGGACTTTCTCGCCTTCGGTTTGAGGCAAGTTTTATACTTGTACTGGTCAATGAGATTAATGTTATCATATATGTGTATGAATGTATTGTATCATTTCGAGACTTAGTCTCTTCGTGATTTGTTGATATTCGGGAATTGTTTGATGCAATACCCTTCGGTGATTATGCCAGATGTGATTGTTATTCGTTAACGGCCGGTTTAAGGCATTGAGATTCTTGTTGTCGATAGCCGGTTTGCGGCATCGATGTATCGATTATTATTGTTGATGTTAATGTCGTTCTGAGGCATCGTTGAATCGTTATTATCGAATTGGAACTGTTGCTATGATGTTGCATTGGCCAATTGAAGGCATTTGATATATTCGTTTATCATATCTATTTCGGTGGTCGGTTTAAGACGTCGGGACATCTATTCTACCGTATCATTGGTTATCGATTAACAGTTCTAAGGTAATCGATGTATTTAATTGGGATTACCGAAGATAATTCCCATCCGTTGTAGCATTGTTTATCGATAGACCGTTCTAAGGTAATCGATATATTGAATTGAGATTATCGAAGATAATTCCCAGCCGTTGTATCATTGGTTATGGATTAACCGTTCTAAGGTAATCGATGTATTGAATTGGGGTTATCGAAGATAATTCCCATCCGTTGCATCATTGGTTATCGATTAACCGTTCTAAGGTAATCGATGTATTTAATTGGGATTATCGAAGATAATTCCCATCCGTTGTGTCATCGTTATCGATTGACCGTTCTAAGGTAATCGATGTATTGAATTGGGACGGTCAAGGATAGTTCCACCCGTTGAGTTGTTGTGAATTCGCCATTCCAAGGCAGTCAAGGTATTCGAATTGGGACCGCCGTGGACGGTGCCCATCCATGAGTTGTTGTTGTCCTGTTGGCCGACTCAAGGCAACACGCTATTATTCTTGTGAATTTGGTAATCTTGGGATCGTTACTGTTGTGATTAATTATGTTTTGGAGGCTAGTCTCGGCTAGTGCTCGATGGGTAAGCTTGGGGCTTGAACCTTCGCGGTTGGTTTCCCAACACCTACAGTTCAGTAGGTCACAGTCATGTTAATGATCTCATTATGGGTAAGCTTGGGGCTTGAACCTTCGCGGTTGGTTTCCCAACACCTACAATTCAGTAGGTCACGGTCATGTTAATGATCTCATTATGGGTAAGCTCGGGGCTTGAACCTTTACGGTTGGTTTCCCAACACCTGCAGTTCAGTAGGTCACGGTCACTAGGTGATCTCATTATGGGTAAGTCTGGGGCTTGAACCTTCGCGGTTGGTTTCCCAGGACCTGCAATTCAGCAGGTCACGGTCATTGGATGATCTCATTGTGATACGGCTTCGTGCCGTGGCTTCGGCCCTCATTGATACAGCTTCGGGCTGTTTTGGCTTCGGGCCATTGTGGTGATTGATGACTTGGTGAGTGATATTCGTGGTATTATGATGATAAAGCGCTTCATCTTTGTTAATTTCGAGCCATTATGATGTATCGGTATTCCTTTTAGAGCCTTCGGGCATTGTGATTCGTATCTATTTCAGTGTTTGGCTTGGTTTACCTTTGGGTGATGTATTGTTGTGTTCTGTATTGATGATTCGCCGTTGGGCACTTGTGTTCTAACTTGTTGAGCAGGTATTGATCGTATGCCGTGGGCATAGTATTCCACGAATGCTCGATTCTTACTTTGGTTTGTGAGCATCTCGTATTACCATTACTATACTATTCATTCTGCCCTTTGGATGCATATCATGTTGTACATGTATTTGATATTCATTATCTGGATGACTGACCCCGTGGGGGCGGAACATGTTTTCATGTTTTAGGTGCTTGCGAGGAGAGAGTTGAGACACAGGGGCATGACGATAGCGACGAGGCATTCGAGCGATACTAGTCCGAGATATTTTGGTGTTCATGTTAGTAAGACAGTTGGAGTACTCCAGTTTTGTTAAGTCTTTGTCATTTTGTATTATCCGAGCAAGGCTCGTGGATGTTGTTGTATCTTATTTTGGCCATGTAGGCCCACTGTTGTCATTCAAATTCCATCTCGGAATATTATGTTGGATGTCAGTGTAGGGATTGTGGTTCCCTTTTTGGTCAGTTAGTTGTATTTTTGGTCGTGTTAGCCTGGTGGATCTCCTGGTGTGGGGTCCACGGCACTGTAATGACCCAATGGGATTTGGGGGTGTTACACATCATCAGTGGGGCCCACATTTATACCACATCAACAGTGGCCCTACATTTTCGCCACGTCAGCAATGGGCCCACATCTATGCCACATCATCAGTTTTTTTTAATACTACTTTTATAAAATAACATCAGCTAAAGTAAAAAGCAACACTTCATACAAATATTTTGAAATAACCATTTTATTCTTACATCAACCATCCAAAATAAACCAACGCAGCCAAAAACCAACGAGGATTCCAATATAAAATACAAAATCCTAAATTCATACAAAGCAACAAACCACCAATTTAACTTCAAAAGTACCAAAACTAAGTAAAACCACCAATCTAACTTAAATGTAGAAAATTACGAAGTCTAAATACAAGTGATAGAAAGTTACATATTGAAATAACTGATAAGTGGGGCCCCCTTGAGTCATAGGAGTACCATTATCATCTTGATCAGTTGATATCGTTGAACAAAATTCTCTAATATCCAAGTTGAGGCTGGGATTAGCTTCTCTCACTCTGCCAAATGTTGTTCAAAAAATGCACATTAGGATGATTGATTGAAAGAAATGTGCATATTTGGAAGATTTCTTGTTATATTCATCTGGTTGTAGTGGAAAGTCCATAAAGAATTTAGGACTTTTATCAAGGTCGTAAAAGATAGAATAAACTAACAATTCGGGCCTGAAATTAAATAACTACAATCTTTATTCCTTATTATGAGCCAATTCTGCCCATTCAAGCAAACCAAAATTTCCCATAAGTTAGACTATCAAAAAACTATTATACCCTTATTTGTTACTAAGGGATGAATTAATAAGCTTATACTTGCAAGAAGGTGTTTAGTATTTATAAGGTATTGGTGGAAAAAAAGATGATTTTTGTTGGTATTACCGTATTAACAAATTGACAAATAATTAGGAACACTAGTTTGGATAAAATCGGACAGATAATAAGGAACGGAGGTAGTATGATAGATGAATTTCACGTATATGAGTAAATATCTCTCTGTGTATATGAATAAAGAGAAAATCAATATATATATATATAATGTTTTATATATATATATGTGTCGGTGTGTGTGTGTGTATTTGAATAAAAATAAAATCGATTATAACTAGCACAAAAATTGTCATTGCACCATTTCTTACCAATCCAATTCCTATACCGTAAATGAAGCGCCCAATCACCAAGACAGCAAAAGCAAGTGGCAAGTCTATTACAAGAGCTCCAACAAGGTACATGACAGATGAAAGAACCAAGTCCCTTCTTCTTCCTGCAGTATCCAATATTTAAAAATCAACCAGAAAATAAATAGTTAGTATTACTAGTTGCAATCGTCATCCTAACATCAGAATTTAATTAACCTAGAAAGTCAGCAACATAAATGACAGGATTGAGCCTATCAGTGCACCGTACAATGAACCACTTGTCTGCCATAAATTGAAGATCAAAAAACGCATATGGGAAGCTATAATCGGCAAGAAGAGAGACTAAAAAACACGAAAAAAAGGAAGAAGAAATGTATTAAAAAAATGAAGGAACAGCTTGCTTACGATGAGACCAACTTCCACTGAGGACAAACTGTACCACGAAATCCCACTCAGGACCAACTGCCATGATTTTTTTTTTTGTAATTAGGCCGAACTTCAGGACGGATAATGTAATTATCCCTTAAAATTGCTCTTGGAGTAATTTCACCCTCAAGAGAGGAGTGTTTGTCAGGTAAACATAAAATCTCTCGATTGTGATTCTATGAAAGATAAGAGTAATTAGGCTAAAAAAATATTGTGATCAGCATCTCACTCTAATTTTATTTTTACTTTTTATACATATATACAGATTCCATCATTTGTATAAAAAAATAAAAAATTATCCAAATACAAATATCATATACCTCTCATATGAACATTACTCCTCATGCAGCAGGAGACACCCCATTTTCAGGAGGTATGACAGGCGCTCTGCACGTAGAACTAATATGCAGAGGAGGGCAGCAAATGAATGCGCAGTGTGTAACACCCCCAATATATTTGGGAATATTACAGCGCCGTAAATCCTTTACATAAGGATTTACAAGGCTGAAGAATTGAACAAGTATAAAAAGGTTCTGACGAATGGAAATAACGAAATTTCAGTACATCAGTTCTGACCAAAATACAGAAATAGTACAATTGTCCAACAGAACTCAATATTACATCACCAAATTCAAATCATCACAAACGACTGCGTACTCGAGTACTTATTGAAATAACGAATAAACAACAGATAAATAAACCCGGTCGGGACATCACTCTGCACCCTCGTCGTCATACTGTTCCAGTGGTTGTTTCCCAGCTCTCCTGGATCCTGAACACAAACAAAATGTTCACCCCCGAAGGGGTTAGCACAACGATGCTAGTACAAGTACCATAGCATATTATTCATATCTCACGGTGAATAACAATGTAAACGACAAAATACCAACGAGTCTTCTCCTACGAGAAACTCAAACATAACATACATAGCTGATAATCACAACATGATATCAATACATACACATGGTAATTCCATCGATCCAGCGTTCACTGCCTAGAACCCACGATGATCCCGTCAGACCAACCCGTGGTGGAAAAACCCGTCCGATGATCCAGCGCACGCTAGCATAGATCCCCCGATGATCCCGTCGGACCAACACGAGGTGGACACACAATAACGACATACATGCACGACAATATGTATAACAACAATACATAAAACAATTAAGGTACTTGCCTCGATTTGAAGACAATAACAATACTTCCACGAAAATGAACACTCGAAGGTCGTCCTCCTCAATCAATCACGTAACGAGACCAAACCTTAACAAAAGAAATGATATAGGATTTATCTCACGTCGTATGAATGTTAAACAATTCGATTAACGGTCAAAAGTTCATAAGCGCAATGCCCGAATAGCTTAGCGCACGCTAAGTACTCTGTAGCGTCGTTACGCATGCATCGATAGCGCACGCAAACAACAGAGCCTAGCGCACGTTAACGATGCATGGTCGCACCTCACCGACCCGGTTGACTCGTCGATGGTCTAGCGACGTTACGTACCAAACGTAGCGCACGCTAACAATCGCCGATAGCGCACGTTACACCGCATATCATAGCGCGGCGCTATCTACGCATGGCGCCATCACGAGCAAGAACTGCCCTTGCCATGTTTGAAACAACGAAATCTTGCGTGATAATTCATGTTACTTCCATGAATACTATGTCTACACCCTCATGAATGATTATACGGATAAAGACAACTTGATTCAAGGATATGCATGCCAATATAAAACCATATTCTTTTCCGACTTCAAATCTTCATACGATAATACGAAAAACTAAATGGTTGATATCAACACCTCTATATCACCATATTATCCTATCAAGTTGATAAACGTCCTATATATACTAGATAAATCCTTCCATGATCAAACCTTTAGATTTATCTAACAATAAGGATGTTAACGTCTAGTCCAAGATTACTATGAAATCATCTATTAGATTCGGTTAACCATTGATAGAAGCTTCTCTTCACATATTCAGTGTACTAAGATTCGAATCATGATGATTATAATCAAGGTATTCCAGGCTTATACAACTCACTATTCCAAACATGATATACTTGGATAATTCATCTATGAAAATCCATATCTTGTTAACATGATCATCCAAATCGTTAGAATCCAACTCTAAGTCTGGAGATAGATTGAACATACCTTAAAATGACGAAATCACTGAACCGTAAGGTAGAATCCAACTCCGGTTGGTTGTATGCCCTTCCAAGGTGCTATTCCACTTCCATGAACATTCCACGTGGTAACCAATGTATAAATATCAACAATATGTGTTCTGAGTGTATAAGAGTATTTCTACAACTCTCTGAACTCTCAAGATTGAGGAAAGTGCGAAAGAAATGCAAGCCAACACGGTTGATGTCCCATTTATAATTTCTGCATTATTGATAAGTTAGCGCACGCTACTAAGCATCCCTTAGCGTGCGCTAATAATGGTTGACTTCAGATTTTGTCCGGGTGCGTCGGCGGGAATCTTATCCGACCCATGTCCCGGGCGCACGAGCCACCGCCCCGCTCAATAATTGAGTCCTTAGCGCACGTTACTTATACCGCATAGCGTGCGCTAATAATGGCCCGATAGCGCGCGTTAAGATACATTCTTAGCGTGCGCTATCACAAGGTTGTTTGAGCAATTATACATGTTTCTATACTTATGCATAATGACATTAATGCACTAAATATCACACTCCAATAATCAAAATCATCAATCCGAAATAATACATGGTTGAATACGGATGAAATACACCGTAATAAATCCGGATATTACATACTCTCCTACTAAAAGGAGTTTCGTCCCGAAACTCAATACGAAAATAACTCGGGATATCTAGACTTCATATCGCCTGTTTCCCAAGTGGCTTCTTCCGTTCCATGACATGACCACCGAACTTTGACCAAAACGATTGACTTGTTCCTCGGTTGCTTAACTCGACTCGAGTATCTTGGTAGTCTTTCTTCAAACGCCCCATCTGCTCGACTTCGATCTCGCCAAATCGATGATATGACTGGGATCCGTATATATCTCCGCAATCGGGATACGTGGAACACGTTATGAACATGGCACAATGACGGCGGTAATGCTAATCAGAGGCCAACTCCCAACTCTCTCGAGGATCTCAAATGGTCCGATATATCTAGGACTCACTTACCTTTCCTACCGAAACGAAAGATTCCCGGGTAGGAGAAACCTTCAAAAGTACGTGATCTCCTGCATCAACTCCAATGGGCGTGGCGTGCGTCCGCATAGATTTCTCGCGACTGGGCGGTCAAATGCCTTTCACGAATCAAGGCTATCTTCTCTCGAGTCCGCTCGATCAACTCGTTCTGCTCGATCAAGTCCGATGAATCGTCCCAACATAAGGGCGATCTGCATCTCCTTCCGTATAATGCCTCAAACGGTGCCATCTTAATGGAAGCATGCCAACTATTGTTGTAAGTAAATTCAATCAATGGTAGATGAACTTCCCAATCGTTTAACTAATCTAAGGCACAGGCCCTTAGCATATCTTCCACCGTTTGTATAGTTCTCTCAGATTGTCCATCAGACTGCGGGTGATAAGCTGTATTGAAGTTCAATTCGGTCCCCAAGGCCTTATGAACTGCCTTCCAAAAGTGAGACACAAAACGGCCATCTCGATTAGAAACAATGGTCTTCGGCGTACCATGCAATCGAACTATCTCTGAAATAAAGACTCGTGCCAACCTCTCTGGTCCCCACGTATCCTTAATGCCTAGAAAATGAGCCGATTTGGTTAAACGATCAACTATCACCCAAATCATGTTCATTCCTGTCCTGGTTTTCGGCATATTAGTGATAAAGTCCATTGATATGTCCTCCCACTTCCATTCAGGATCGGAGCGGCTTCAACATTCCAAAGAGCCGTTGATGCTCGATCTTAACTCGCCGACAAGTCAAGCATTTCAAACATAGTCCGCTACGTCTTTCTTCATGTTGCCCCACCGTAAATTCTCGCTTCAAGTCCTTATACATTTTACTTGGTGCCCGGGTGGATAGAATAGGGCGAACTATGAGCTTCCTTCATAATCGTCTGCTTTAACATCAACATCGGGAACGCAGAGTCGGTCCCGAAATCTCAAAACTCCATCGTCATGAATTATGAATCCGGGGCCTTTCCTTTGATCACTTCGTCATGCAACCGAATCATCGAGGGTCATCTCACTGCCTAGATTTGATTTCTTCGGTTAATGACGGTTATCTCCATCACGCACGCTTGTCCCCTGACTCTCTGTAACCACACTTCAATCCCTTCACGAATCATTTCTCCGAAGGCTAAGTTGGGAGGTCGGTGTCTCCAAGATCTCGAATAGAGACAGCTTGCGGCTAAGTGCATCGGCCACTACATTCGCTTTGCTGGATGATATAAAATCTCCAAGTCATAGTCCTTAATCGGGCCCAACCATCTTCTTTGCCGCATATTCAACTCTTTCTCGATCGAATATGTACTTGAGACTCTTATGATCCGTAAAGATCCGACGGTGAGTCCCGCATGCATAATGCCTCCAAATCTTCAAGGCAAAAACCACCGCCGCTAGTTCCAAATCATGTGTCGGGTAATTCACTTCATAAGGTTTCTTGTCGCGATGCATAAGCGATCACCTTATCATTCTCGCATCAACACGCACCCAAGTCCTTGGTTCAAGCATCACGTAAACTATGAATCCCTCGGTTCCTGTGTAAGTGATAGAATCGGTGCCGTCGTCAATCTCTTCTTCAATTCATCAAAGCTAATCTGACACAATTCATTCCACTCAAACTTTTGAGTTTTCTGAAGGAGTCGAGTAAGTGGGCGGGAGATTTTAGAAAACCCTTCCACGAATCGACGATAGTATCCCGCAAGTCCTAAGAAGCTTCGGACCTCTTTCACGTTCTTTGGAGGCTTCCAATCCAATATTGCCTCGATCTTCTGAGGATCTACTCGGACTCCCCTAGCTGACACCACATGGCCGAGGAACATTACTTCTTTTAGCCAAAATTCACACTTAGATAGTTTGGCGTACAATTGCTCGTTTCTCAAAAGCTCCAATACAATCCGCAAATGTTGCGCATGTTCTTCCGGACTCTTAGAATACACTAGAATGTCATCAATAAATACGACCACAAATTTATCCAAAAATTCAATGAACACTCTGTTCATCAATTGCATAAATACAGCAGGTGCGTTAGTGAGACCAAACGGCATCACTACAAACTCATAATGCCCGTAGCGAGTTCTGAACGCTGATTTCGGAACATCGAACTCCTTAATCCTCAGTTGATGGTATCCTGATCTCAGATCGATTTTAGAAAATACCGTTGCCCCTTGTAACTGGTCAAACAAATCATCAATCCGTGGCAATGGATACTTGTTCTTAATCGTCATCTTGTTCAGCTCTCGATAGTCAATACACAGTCGGAGCGATCCATCCTTCTTTCTGACAAAAGAACCGGTGCTCCCTGCAGGAAACGCTTGGTCAATATAGCCCTTGTCCAAGAACTCCTCCACCGCTTCTTGATTCGTACATCTCGGTAGGTGCCATACGATACGGCGCCTTAGAAATTGGTGTCGCTGTGTTCCAGTTCAATAGTAAATTCCACATCCCTTCGTGGAGGTAGTCCAGTAATTCGTCAGAAACACATCTGGAAATTCGTTCACAACAGAATGGATGAAAGTTCCACAATTTCTTCTTCTTTCTTCATTGCGTAGCACCAGCACCAGATGACCTTGTTTCAACAATTTGTGACTTTCATCGCCTTGATCAACTTTCCGAGCTTCCCGGTTTCCATCCTCAAACAGAATCTCGGAACCATCGTCGGCGACAGTGAGATATTCCTCCTTCGGTAATTTACAATTGCTCCGCACCGATTAAGCCAATCGTCTCCGAGTATCAGTCATCTCCTTGCATTTCTATCATGATCGATTTGAGAGCCACTCTGCCTCCAAATGATACAGGAAATTTCTAGTTTCTAAATTTCCGACAATCCTCTCTCCACTTAAACCAACAACATAAGGTTCACAAGCATGAAAACCGGAAATATTCAAACGATTTACACAAGACAAAGATATGAAAGAATGTGTAGCTCTGTATCGAATAAAACGCTAACTGGCCGGGAAAGGATCTCGACAGCACTGATGCGACAGCGAAGATCACGATCGTCTGTCCTCCTCATCTCGCATGCACGTGGGGAGCAGATCCGCACTCGATGTTCCCTTTCGGTCCCATTGTCCTCTCGCCTCGCCGCGGCCAAAATTCCGAGGCATCCGAACACTTTGCCGCGTCGTGGAATACTTGGTCTCATCGGCCTGTGGTGTACGGGCTCTAAAAGACTTTGCAGCCTCTTCACAAAACACCGCCCGATGTCCCTCTCGCCCACAATCAAAACAAATCACGGCAGAAGGGGGCAATTCCGATAGTGCCCCGTCTGGGCGCGATTAAAGCATTTCTGGTAACATCGGTAAAAGTTGATGTCGCCCAAGTTCTTTCCGCTCCTAGTGGGTGCGGAGGTTTCTGAAAGAGTGAAAGGATAACCGGGCCTTACGGGCCCCACTGCTCTTGTGCTCGTAAAGTACCGAGACTTTCTGCTTTCTTGGTTTCGCAAATTTCTCCATGGTCGCTTCCTTGATCTCATATGCCAACGCCTTATCCTGGTATTGGCGGAGTGTGGTACATTCAAATCCGGACATGTACCTCGAACTTGGTTTCATTCTCATATCGAAATGGATCATCATTTCGCATCTGCTCGACCGGATGTCGAACAAATGCCACCGTTGGTTAAACGCCTTGATCGCTGGGATATCGCCCATCGGAAGGCCGAGCGGAGAAAAACTCCCGAACTTTGGCTTCCCTCACGGGACGAGGGCACATCGAGCTTCCATCATCATTCTAAACTCTGTCAATCGGCGTCATGGTCTACAGCCGGATGGCTTCCCACCATTCGGACGCTTCCCTATCGTAAAATATTGAGCGATAGAGGCTTTCCTATTGCTGGGCAATTGATTCCGCAAAGATTTTCTCCACTCCTTTAACCAATGATCCTGTGGGAGTCTCGTAAATACCGTCGAATTTGGGTGGTTGCATCTTTGCCACTTCTTGCACCCACGGTCACCTCGATTTCCCATATCCGGGATCCCTTGCCGTCTCTCTCCCTGCCGTAGTCCCACCGCCACTTGCATTCGGTCCACGACTGGGCGAACCGAGTCATCCGGTTCACCACTTAACGAAGGATCTCTCGCACAGCAGATCCGGTTCATTATTAATAGATTGTCATGCGGCTCACGGAGCTATGATCGGCTCGGTTAGAAGGCGACGCCTCCCTTTCGGCATTTCTTCGTCCGCGTCCACGACCGCGACCACGTCCACGTCCGCCTCTCAACATACCGTAAGCATAAATACTCAATATACGTAAAACAACATCGTTCTAATATCCGAGTATAAAGAAATACAATATGCAAGGAACGAGATAGAGTTTAGGAACTTACAACCACTGCTCGCATGAAGACGTAGGCGGGCAGTGATGTCATTCACGGCTTACCCCAAAAGACATAAATGACCCTATTTTAACCCAACGGCCAAGATATCCATAATCTTAGCTCCGATACCATATTCGTAACACCCCAATATATTTGGGAATATTACATACCGTAAATCCTTTACATAAGGATTTACAAGGTCAAGAATTGAACAAGTATAAAAAGGTTCTACGAATGGAAATAACGAAATTTCAAGACATCGCCCGACCAAAATACGTAAATAGTACAATTGTCCAATGTAACTCAATATTACATCACCAAATTCAAATCATCACAAACGATCGCGTACTCGAGTACTTATTGAAATAACGAATAAACAATGATAAATAAACCTGGCCGGGACATCACTCGCACCCTCGTCCATACTGTTCCAGTGGTTGTTTCCCAGCTCTCCTGGATCCTGAACACAAACAAAATGTTCACCCCCGAAGGGGTTAGCACAACGATGCTAGTACAAGTACCATAGCATATTATTCATATCTCACGGTGAATAACAATGTAAACGACAAAATACCAACGAGTCTTCTCCTACGAGAAACTCAAACATAACATACACAGCTGATAATCACAACATGATATCAATACATACACATGGTAATTCCATCGATCCAGCGTTCACTGCCTAGAACCCACGATGATCCCGTCAGACCAACCCGTGGTGGAAAAACCCGTCCGATGATCCAGCGCACGCTAGCATAGATCCCCCGATGATCCCGTCGGACCAACACGAGGTGGACACACAATAACGACATACAGGCACGACAATATGTATAACAACAATACATAAAACAATTAAGGTACTTGCCTCGATTTGAAGACAATAACAATACTTCCACGAAAATGAACACTCGAAGGTCGTCCTCCTCAATCAATCACGTAACGAGACCAAACCTTAACAAAAGAAATGATATAGGATTTATCTCACGTCGTATGAATGTTAAACAATTGATTAACGGTCAAAAGTTCATAAACCGCAATCGCCCGAATAGCTTAGCGCACGCTAAGTACTCTGTGTAGCGTGCGTTACGTGCATCGATAGCGCACGCAAACAACAGAGCCTAGCGCACGTTAACGATGCATGGTCAGATTTCACCGACTGCCGGCTGACTTGCTCGATGGTCTAGCGTCGTTACGTACCAAACGTAGCGCACGCTAACAATCGCCGATAGCGCACGTTACACCGCATATCATAGCGTGCGCTATCTCGCATGGCGCTTTCGCCGAGCAGTAAACTGTCCTTGCCATGTTTGAAACAACGAAATCTTGCGTGATAATTCATGTTACTTCCATGAATACTATGTCTACACCCTCATGAATGATTATACGGATAAAGACAACTTCGAATTCAAGGATATGCATGCCAATATAAAACCATATTCTTTTCCAACTTCAAATCTTCATACGATAATACGAAAAACTAAATGGTTGATATCAACACCTCTATATCACCATATTATCCTACTCAAGTTGATAAACGTCCTATATATACTAGATAAATCCTTCCATGATCAAACCTTTAGATTTATCTAACAATAAGGATGTTAACGTCTAGTCCAAGATTACTATGAAATCATCTATTAGATTCGGTTAACCATTGATAGAAGCTTCTCTTCACATATTCGGTGTACTAAGATTCGAATCATGATGATTATAATCAAGGTATTCCAGCTTATACAACTCACTATTCCAAACATGATATACTTGGATAATTCATCTATGAAAATCCATATCTTGTTAACATGATCATCCAAATCGTTAGAATCCAACTCTAAGTCCGGAGATAGATTGAACATACCTTAAAATGACGAAATCACCGAACCGTAAGGTAGAATCCAACTCCGGTTGGTTGTATGCCCTTCCAAGGTGCTATTCCACTTCCATGAACATTCCACGTGGTAACCAATGTATAAATATCAACAATATGTGTTCGAGTGTATAAGAGTATTTCTACAACTCTCCTCTGAACTCTCAAGATTGAGGAAAGTGCGAAAGAAATGCAAGCCAACACGGTTGATGTCCCATTTATAATTTCGCATTATTGATAAGTTAGCGCACGCTACTAAGCATCCCTTAGCGTGCGCTAAGAATGGTTGACTTCAGATTTTGTCCGGGTGCGCCGGGAATCTTATCCGGACCCATGTCCTACCGGGCGCACGAGCCACCGCCCGCCAATAATTGAGTCCTTAGCGCACGTTACTTATACCTGCATAGCGTGCGCTAATAATGGCCCGATAGCGCGCGTTAAGATACATTCTTAGCGTGCGCTATCACAAGGTTGTTTGAGCAATTATACATGTTTCTATACTTATGCATAATGACATTAATGCACTAAATATCACACTCCAATAATCAAAATCATCAATCCGAAATAATACATGGTTGAATACAGATGAAATACACTATAATAAATCCGGATATTACACAGTGAATATATATAATTAGGTCTACCCAGCCACCCATTGGCTACCCATCACCAGCTACACGCCAGATACCCGCGAACCCACCATTCATGGGTATCCGTCACCCGCGAATCAGACATATACAAACATATGATAAGAAAAGCAAGTGTGTTACAAATTCTTTGTGATATAAAATTAACCACACAATTATTTGAAAAGCTGAAGTATAGAAAATTAGAATCGAATGCTAAATATTTCCAAAAAGGAAAAGCATAAATATAAAAAAGAAAAAAAAAAGAAAATCTTCGTGGTGACCATAGGCGACATTACCGCACTCGAAAAAATGGAACCTCAGGCCACAACATCCGACGATTTACAACTCAAACTAATCCTGCATATCAAACATCAACTATCCAGCCATTAAACAATATTCCATTCGTACGATTTTTTCCTCTCATCTTTATCGATGGAATAAACCCAGTATAATAGCAATTAAACTCACAAGCAAAAGTCTTGCATTCTACACCCGAAAAAAATCTAAACTGCAATATAATTTACATATACACAAAAATAAACAAATAAATAAAGATAATTACTATAGCCTAAATCTGCATACCTTGTCTTTATAGAGCTGTTTGAGCTGAGCCACACCCTCAAAGCCTTTTTCTACCAGCTTACTCAAATTCCTCGGCCCCACACCTGGTATTGTCAACAACTCAGGGCTTCCCACTAGCACCGCACCACCACCACCGCTGGTGCTTCTCTGCCGCCTCTGCACCTTCCCTTTCACATTATCTCCATCAAACCCCACCTCATTCTCCGTCAGTAACTCACTACCGCTCTTATCCAAATTACCGGCTTCTGTGCCGAACGAAACTCTGTGGGGCCTACCAAAACCGCCATAATTACTCCCTTTTAGAACCACCCAAGCCCTAAACGGCGTCTTATTACCACCGCTCTCAATGGAGCAACTGCAGGGGCGGCAATTGTAGGTAGAGGTTTGCATTTCCCTAAGCCTGAGGCTCTGAGGGGTGGCTAACGATAAGGATTTTCCGGGGTTGTGTAGGGGATGAGGATGGGGATGGGGATGGCGGAGAGCGGCGGCATAAGAAGATATCCTCTTTATAATTTGAGAGGCGATGATGCAAAGCTTTGGGGAGTTTGAGAAGGGCAGTGAGAGAGGTGTATTAATGGATAGAATAAGGCGGCTAGAGGAATAAGGGTTTCTGCGCAGCATCTTCTGCATAACTATGGCGTATCTCCTACAAAAAAATGTGTATGCAAACTTCGTATTTACGTGTATATGGTTGTATATATATGTCTATAGTGTACATATGAAGAACGAGAGGGTAAGGGGTCGCGTCGCGGAAGGAAGGGGAGGGCGTTGCGGCGGGTGAACTGATGGGAGGGGAGGACTCGCGGCGGCTGAGTGAGTGACAGAACACTGAGCGGAGAGAGGAGAAGAAGAACGAGAAGAGGAGAGAATGAGGGAGGCGGTGAGAAGAGGGGGTAGGGTTAGGGGGTTATAAGGGGGGATCTGACGGTCCTGATGAAGGGGAGATTAATAATCTCAATCGGACGGTTCCCACTAAAAAGGGCTGTCATGGGCTTTGGGCCGGTTCGGGTTGGGATAATAAAAATGTTATAACGGCCGAGTTGGGCCAAAATATTATAACAAAACAGATAACATAATATAATCACATCAACAAAATACACTTAACAATCAATCAAATAGCGAAAAAAACTAAGAAACCCTTGAGCAATCATTCGGATCTAAACAAAAAAGAATTTAATCCTTCAAATCAAATCCAAAATAAAAAGTTCAAAATACTTTTTTAATTGAAGGATCGAGAATTAAAGAAATATTACTTAAAATACGGAACCTACCACAGCGTTTTCTAAAACCGCTATGTAAGTGTACTGTTACACAGTGCTTCCTAATTAAACGCTATATAAGTATTTTTTAAAAGGATTTTATTATTTTTTATAATTTAAAATTTTGAAATTTTATTATTAAAATTTATAATGTGTATTTATATTAAATAATTTAAATATATATAAGTTATAATTAATATTATATTATATATCAAACTTTGAAAATAAATCATATATCATAATTTAAATTTCATTATATATATTGATTATATATTAAACTTTAAAATTATAAAAAATATTTATAATTTTTAATTACAATATTAAAAAATATAATAAGTATTTATATTAAATATAAATAATTTAAATCAAATTATCATATGTTAAATATCTAACTTTATAAGTAAAGAATTATCAAAATTTAAATTTCATTTCATTGTACTTGTTTTTGACAATAACTTGAAAAAATTATTAAAAAATTAGATATAATGCAACACCATCACAGGTGTTACACGTCGTGCAACACTATTTTTATCTTGCAACACCAAATGTATATCTAGTGCAATACTATTTCAGTAGTGTTTCAAAAGATCAAAAATCAGCAATCTATTGAAACGCTTTGGTGACAACACTAGCTAAAAGCATTGCCTATGAGCACTTATGGCATAGTGAAAATCTCCTTACAAATGATGAAAATCCTTCACAAATTGTATTTCTAGATGCTTAGAACACTCAAAAACTAAGAAAAACTGAGTTTGGATCGTGTTTTGTGGCTTGGGAGAAGTTGGGTATAGGGTTTCCTATATATACCCGTCAAAAATCGCCAAAAAATTGCATTTTCTGCACACAGAGGGGTTGGACCACGGTCCGGAGGGCTTGGACCGCGGTCTGGATGATTCTGGGGGGGCTTGGGACGCGGTCTGGATGCGGTCCGGGATTGGATCGTGGTCTCAACTCTTCGGGCCGCGGTCTAGACTGCACGGCCATGGTCTAGAAGCCATATCTCCTTCAATAAATATCAGAATTTAGCGTATAATATACCGTTGCGAAGCCGATTTCACGAAGAATCCATACATATATAGAACACATCCTAGTTCGATGAAATGAATCTGTAAATTATAAAATACGACCAATGTTGCTTCAATCTTCATCGTTTTAGGCCCCGTTCTTACTCTTGACCGTTATAAACTCCAATATTAGCCATAAAAGCGCATATTTCACCACAATCTTCGTCCGGCTACCTACAAAATAAAAACATGACATACCATGTGTAAAAAGAGCAAAAACACTCAAAAACAAATGAAAATGCGACTCGATAGAACGGGATGAGACGATCAAAAATCGACTCATCAGTCACACTTTGCACATTAATCTATTTGAGCGCGTTTGTCCATTCATACAATATGAACAACCATTCACAACCTAGTTGCTACCAACATGTAGTTTATGGACCGTTCCTAGAATCAAAAACTCCGTAATCTAATTACAAGTCTTCGGTCTTGAATCTTCGTATTCTCGAACGGATCATCCTCCGGTCTTCGGCATTACATATAAATTTTACATTGAAAAATTGCATCCTAGATACAAATATTTCTAGTAAAATAAATAGGCTCAAAACGGCCTTTACAACCCAATTGAATAAAACCGAATGATTCAAAACCAAGTCCATGAACCACATCCCCATTCAAAAGCATTCATCCAAAAAATACTATGTAAATGGATTGCATAGAGATACATTGATCCAATCAACATATAAACAATAAAGAGAATCGATCCAATCAATTCACACAACTGGTAATATGAAAATGTTTAAAGTATTCGGTCACCCACAAATATTCCAATTAATCAAATTTCCCCGATAAAATGAAATATCATAAATCATTTTAATCATATTGAATCCAATTTAACATGCGTGAGATTAATTTTCTGGAATACACGAAAAAATCGAGCCGGGGCGAAACTGCCTGCCGAACATGGCCCGTGCTTCTATAATATAAATCACATTTCTCAGAAATTAAAGATTTATATTTAGACATAAACTTACGAAAAATACAACTACAACGAACGAAAAACATACACCATGATTATGACTATAAAGGATTCCAAATCTTCACTATCTAATCAAGCATTCCAAATACCAATATCGTATATACGATCGCAAGATCTACGTATATACGAATATTAATTCGATCTGAATCCATACGAGGATCGATCGAGCTACGTATATATGAATATTAAACGAAACACAAGAGATACCAGAAACATACCCTCGTAGTCCGTTGATTTGAATGGTGTCCTTCTCTTGAGCTATTGCCCAAGCTTTAGTTGATTTCCCTACGATCCAAATGCTCCAAGCTCTTGGATGATCTAACGCCGAAGCACTGTGTGTCTACTTGCCACACGCCGGAGAAACAAACGGAACGACGATCACCTTGCTATCCTACAAGGATACAGCTAGAGCTAGGATGATGAAGCTTTTCGATTCTGATTATAGCACTCTAAGTGTATAACTCAATATCTCTCTTTGATTTCTTGATTTTTCTCCAAGAACCTCCAAGAGGAAATGAAGAAGAATATGAAGACAATTGAGAAAATTATTTTCTCTCTCTCACACATGAACTCACGGATAGAATGGCCTTCAAGAGTGAGGAGTGGTCTTCATTTTATTCTTCTTACTTTATGGACCAAATCACCTAATATCATATCTAATATGATATTGTCCCCTTGGTGGCCATATGTCTTCCACGTAACAAGGAGAAGACCAAGACCAAGGGAGGGGTTAGGTATGGGGCGGCCATCTAGAAGGAATTGGACGAGTTCAGTCCGTTTCGGACTCCCGTGAGTCCAAACATATAAACTTCAATTCCGTTCCGATGTATTATATTAATTAATTAATCCAATTAATTAATCATATCAAATACATAATAACAAAATTAATTTCTCCAAGAAATAATTATATTCACGAATTAAATTAATCACCCAGTAATTTATTTAATTCATTAAGCCGTAGATTAATTTATCCAATAAATCAATCTAGACATCCAATGTCCCAATTAATTATATATCCAATATATAATATTTGTAATGAGAGAATAAGCTCAATTCATTCCGTCGACAATCCTATTGCGCGACTTGGTAGGCCCGTCTCAGACAGCAATGGGAGGAACCAAAGAGTAGTAGCACCACTTATCCAGCCTGGCGGCTTACAGTGTACCCCAACTGAGAACGAATGATTGGGATCATTCAAGAACTATTTTGTCGTGAATATCAGTAAACGTATAAACCCTTCTTTCAAATGTCCCGATCAAGTTATAGGGTCACGGTCAGTCAAACCCTATCTGTATTTGACCCTATGCATGAATTAATGCAAATTGAGATCATCGAGCTCTCGTGTATCCAATACAACTAGCTCCAATGCTTTGTCCAAAGACTTATGATCTCATCTGCCAATAACCGCATAGGACATATAACCCGTTCACTTACAGGAGAAAGAATTCTATCTTGGTATTCAGTAGGACCTACTACTTGTCCGTCAAGACACACGTCGAGGTTGACCCCGCCTTCTGGTTTACAGGGTCGAACTATTCTAATGAAAATCTTGACGTCACAAGCACATCCCTACTAAATCCTCAAGTCGAAGGTTCACGAATACCTATCACAACATTTCGATTCTGTCATTGACTGTCCCGGAGTGAAATCCGTGTGACGAATCGAGGGCGAGTTGGTTCGAGTATACTAATCCAATTAGCATACCTATAACGTGTGCTCCCACTAACCATTAGTGTTCGACAGGCACTCTCCATGTCAAAGAACACGTCATACAATTCTTCATATAAACTTAATGCCTAGTCAAGTTTCATCGACTTGCGCACGATTAAGTATTTGAGCTATAAACATTTCCAATGCATATCCCCTTATCCAATAAGGAGTGGAATGTTTTGCTCTCAAATACACGAACAAGATTTTATATATATTTACAAGTCAGGAATACCAGTAACTTCCAGTAAATAAAGAAACAAACAATTGCCTTATGATAATGATTTACATATTAACAAGTACAATGCCCTCACTCAACATCCTCTCAGTGGCATTCGAGGGCATACTCCTAACATGTATTGCATTCAAGTTTTGGGGAGCATAACACAGGGTTGGAATGAAGGATGATGAAAGATGATCAATACTAATCATATGAGGACCCGTACGATGTTGTGTTGGCCTAGTTGTAGTTTATTTCCGATGCAGTATTTTCCCGTTGCACGGGAGTGTTTTGTTTTGACCCCTGCGTGGGCATATTTTGAGATTAAATTGTATGTATAAATTAAAAGACCAAATCGGTCTACTGAGTCGTCATTTAGCCTTGAAGGCGATAATATGATGTTTGATTTTAGTTACCAGCCTGGTAGATCCTTTAGGAAAGGGTCTACGGCGTGTAATATCCCTGAGTAGATTGGGGGTGTTACATAAATGGTATCGGAGCAAGGTTTTGGAAACCTAGGCTGTTGGGTCAAGTTGTGTCTGCTGAGTCTTGTCTTGTCAGATTTTGTCTGACTGAGTCATGTCGCGACGCGTCGTATGAGTTCGTTGGTCGTGATTAGTATCGTGGGGCGATCATCATCTTCGTGCGACCTATGGATGTAAGTCTCCCTCCTTTGTGTTATGCCTCATGTGACACGAGCCACTTGTTTGATTATTTGTTAAGTGATGGAATCTTTATGTAGATTTTGATTTCGTGATATGTGTTTATTTGACTCTCATATTTTGTTTATATGAGGAGCGTTGTCGCTGCTAATGTATTTTTACTGTGATTTTGTCCGCTGCTATTGATTTTTAAAATGGTTTGCTCGCATTGTAAGTTTTCTGGTGAAACCCTTATGCTTAACATGAAATGGTATTGTATAATATGTGTGTGATTTTGCTCACTCCGGTAGGGTCCGACGGGGCCTCGGAGGAATCCAGTGGTTTAGCCCTGGATTCACGAGCTTGTTGGCTAGCCAGTCCGGGAGGGTCCATAGAGGCTTCGGATGGGATCAGTGGTTTCGCCCCGATACTAGGCAAGTTTGAACTGTGATAATTGACTGTTTTTTTTCCGGAAAAGACATGTCTAGTTTTGGATTTTGAAACAATTTGATACATGTACCACGAGATGTGTAAGTGAATGTCGATACGTGTGAGCAGAGGCTTAACGTATACATCGTAACATGTGAGTTTTGGGCCTTATGGCCTAATGGATTTATTTTTAAATCTTGAGTATCTTAGAAAATAAATTTCGAGACATACTTTTAAAATTGATTATTTCCTCGCGGTATTTTCAAGGTGCCTACTAGTACAACGTTGTGTTTCAAAAAAAATTCCATTTTGAGGACCAAAATATTTTGGGATATTTTCAGTAATTTAGAAATGTATTGCTTAGACCCGAAGGTCGAATATTTTTCAATGTTTTTAACTAAAAGAAAGATGTCCTCATATTTTACCAAATGCAAAAGGATTTTTCAAAGTCTCGATAACGATGTTTGTATTACTTTTTCGAAAGGTGATCCTCAAGATCAACTGGTGTTTCCAAAATTATTTTCAAAAAGGTGGTTTTCGTTTTTAAAACCTATCATTTTCTGCCTGTGGTCAGAGAATGTGTGTATGATGTTAGCATTGTCATTAGGGTGTTAGCCCTCCGAGTTATGATTGAATTGGTGGTGTGAGAGATGAGTCGTTCGCCATGCATTCATTGTGTTATCTCTCTGTGAGAGGTGTGATGTTAGTATTAAATGTTTGTCGCTTTGTGGTGATTTGCATGTTATCGCACCTGTGCGAGCTGTTAGAGCTTGGGTTAGTATGATTGTGTGCCTATATGAATGTTTCATGATGTTTTGTAATTGTCTGCTTGTTATCGTTCGGGCCGTTGAAATCACCGAATATATGTCGTCGTTGCTATGATTTTGTGTATGTGGATTACCTTAAGATGGTAATCGCTGTAAGTGATTCGTTTGCGACTGCAAGTTTCATTTGTTGCAGTGGTAGTTTTTGTATTCGTGCAATTACCCGAAGTGGATATTTTGTTTTGTTACTAATTGTTGCCTTACGTTGATATGTTGTTCTGAGTTCGTATCTCCAATATGTTGTTTTGCGATGTTATGTTCCATTGTACCTAGCAGTTGTATATTCGGTATGCCGAGGTCCTTCAATTGTAATGTGTCGGGGCATGTACATACAAATTTTCCTTCTCGCTGGTAACGTGTTACAAGTGTGGACACGAGGGACATAGAATCCAGTCTTACGAGTTGGTTACCGAGTCTTCCGGGGCACGGACTTCAGTACAGATATCAAGATCGGCTCTGAGAGGCCCTTGAAAGATGTTTCTGTCGATTACTTGTTGTGTTGTTACCTTGCTTTCATTGTTGTAAGTCTCGGGGACGACAGTTCTTTTAAAAGAGGTTGAATGTAATACCCGTATTATTTTTTACTTTTGCATTTTTTTCTTTCTCAATTGTATCGACTCGCTTGTGTTCGTTGATACTTTCTGAACTTGTTCTGTATTTCGGTTTTTATCGTTCAAACGAGTTGTGATTGTTGGGTTTTTGCATGAATCTAATACAACAAAATTGAGTAAAACATAATGGAATAAATAAACAAAAAACCCATACGAGGATCTACATGCAATAATTTAATTAATTTATTAAGAGTTCGTTGAATTACCTTAATTCGAAGAACGGATCTGAACCAAACTAGAAGCAGATGTATATCTCCTTCCTCTTTGGGTGATCCACATACGATTAATTACACAATCCGGATTGCTAGATCCTTACGAATAATATTGATGTATAGTACAACACAAATTCCTTACTAGAAGAATTGTACTATCGATCAATATCAACTAAGGGAAGAAGATCAAATGACCGACTTCGTTCTCCTATTGTAAGAGAAGGGGCCGATTTTTTCTTTCTCCTTGGGGGGGTGATTTTGTGTCTTGATTTCTTCTAACAACTCCTTGTCCAAGACATTATATTTATACTAAGTAAACCCTAGAGTCAAACTCTAGTATTTGCTTAGTTGCCCCTCAACTTATTAAATAATATAATATATATTATCCAATATTATATATATTACTTATTATTTAATCTCCTTATAAATATAATATCCAATATTATATTTATTATTCCAAGTTGATATTTATTTCTACTTGTCTATAATTGTCGCATGTGCGACCCAGAAGGCTTATATTATGTTGGCAATTATTTAATACCTTATTAAATAATAAATTATAAGCGGCCTCTAGCAAGACATTATGATTACCCAAATAATATAAGTTAATAGTCCATTAAACCTTTTAACGTGTCAAATCCCTTTGTCACGCGATATTTGAACTAAGTCATGGAGTGTTTCATACTTATTTAATTTCAAATGTTTTTTCGATTTTAAGTAGACTGATTGAATCAAATGACTCTTCATTTGAGCATGCCCATGCATTTCCTTCAGTTCTACTTATCGAGGGGCCCAACAGATATCTCTCTCACTAAGGAGAGGGACAAATCTCCATCTCGATTATTCACTGCCCTCTACATGACTCCCGCTAATCCTGATCGCTAACCTTTATGATCACCATGTTTCAGATGACGTTGGGTTACGTCAAGGCATAGCAGTTATCATGTTCGACTCAATGATAATCTCAGGTTCAAGGATTTATTGACATACTGTTATATTGAGATTCACTTATGACATTTCCATGCAATGATCTCAATGCGGGTCTGTCCGGTATTAGTTCTCCAACCAATACCCATAGATTGATTCGTGCCATACGCATAATCATCTGATGATTATCAATCAAACTTATACTAGTATATTAATCACTTGAGTCTCTACTCAGCGCGATTGTACCAGGGGCATTTGAATAATCTTATTATTCGTGAATAACTATTATTCGGTTATTATAATATTAAAACATGCACACATTATAATAATCAACGAGAAATATCAAATAACTTTATTTAAATGTGACAATTACAAATCTAGGCACATCGAATGTCCTAGGGCACTATTCCCAACAATCTCCCACTTGCACTAGGACCATTCATTCATGACTCTTAGTCCTATTGCTCTAGCATGCTCAACATGCTTTCCTTGTGAGAGAGGCTTGGTAAGTGGATCTGCAACATTCTCTCCCATTGCTACTTTGCATATTGCAATATCTCCTCGTCTGACGATCTCTCTGACTAGGTGATATTTTCTGAGTATATGTTTGGAATTATGATCGGTCTATGTCTCTTTAGCTCGCGCAATAGCACCATTATTGTCGCAGTAAAGACTTATAGGACCTAAAAGGTTCCACATATTCTCCTTGGCTGCATCCGATGCTGCCAGGTGTTGTTACCCAAAATATTATCCGGAGATAGTATTGCTAGAATGATCGAGTAACAAACAAATGCGAGAACACTTCCGTGAGAAAATAAATAACACAAGATTTGCCGGGGTTGTTAATCCCGGGCTTGAATGCTCTCGCGAGATGTTATTAATAAGTATACTTTTGAGTACAAATATTAATGTTAGAATCTATTACAATGAGTGTAAATACTTCTAGTTATCTAAGCTGCAGAGCGTGTAGATTGCCGGAAGAACCAGATATGAAGCTCTGTGAGTTCTTGCTATTGATGTTCAGTGTATGAGAATGTATCTCTTTCTCTGTATATCTTTCACTGTATTCACAAGGTTGCTGGGACCTCTCCGGCGATCGCGGGCGACCGCCGTTTTCTATATTATAATAAGATGTCCAATCATCCCGTCACGTGTGGCTGTTCCCTTAAAGTCTGGGGCTGCTGCTGGCGGCCAGCTGTGTGAGCCAATGGGAAGTCTGCACGCGTCCTGAGTCACTATCCGGGGAGGACCCACTTTGTACCTTTCGGCGGCCCTGTCGGTAGGTGAGGTAGGTGACAGGCTGAGGTCAAAGGTCTTATCTGTCGGCGCCTTTTGTGGATCTGCATGTGGGTCACCGTTCAAGATTCGGTCTTCGATGACTTTGACGGATGTTGGATTTATACGTGGCATGAGATGATCGTCTCTGGTTGGACATCATAGACGATCGCCAGATACCAAAAGACGATTGCCGGATACCAAAAGACGATCGCCATGGGTGCCGACTGCTGGGTGTTTGCCCAGAATATGTCTTCTAGGGTTGGCTCTCAGATCATTATGCCGATCGCCATCGAGGCGTATTAATCGCCGCACAAAAATTGCCCCCCAGCTCGCTTCGATGTTGAAAACACGGGGTGAGGTGGCACTGTTGGCGATCGCCAGTGTTTAGACGATTGGCTCGTTTGTCTATGATAAGGACGATCGTCAGGACAATCTAATTTCAAATTTGGACGATCTCCTTTTGCGCTGTAATCAGCGGGAAATGAAGGTTGGCTCTCGAAATGTTGCAAGGACACGCGTCGCGCTACCATTGGGGGAGTTCGACGGTTTTGTCAGTCCTGTCATATGGCGTGCCCTCGAAAAGATGCGTACGCGGGATTCGAGGGCTGCATTTAATGTGTCCCCCCACCGACGGTTGCACTCCAGCCCTCGGGGTTTCGCCTATTTGCACAGAGACCCCTGCTCCCGCCTATAAAAGGGGCTAGGGCTACTTCATTTCTACTCTTCACGCTTCCTTGCTTTCTAGCCGAGACTCTGCAGAATTTTTTCCGACGATCCTAGTGCCGACCGTCCTTCCTTTTAGGTAAGAACATAAATCTTCTCTCCCCCTTTACTTTTTTGAACATGTCTGGAGGATCTAAAACCTTCGAGGCCGGAAGCACCTCCGCCGCCGCATCTTCGCCGGACCGGGAGGAAATTCCCGGGACTCCATATAGAAACGGCCGCTGAGGCTATTCGTGCGTGGATTGCACCCGCAGAGCTTGAGGAGCTCTTCAATGAGGCCGAAGTGGCGAGATCTGTGGCGACGGCGGAGCAAGGGGGTTCGTCGATGGATAAAAATGAACTGGTGCGGTTGTCTTGGGAAAGGGATAGTGTATTCGGCCCCGCCTATATGGATTTTGCTAGGCTCATGGAGGGGATCGCCGGACCCTGTCCACAATTTGATTTCGAAGCGTATTCCGCCGCTCATCCCTATGAACATGTGAAGCGGACGGCGTTCCAGGCCGCTGACCCATCTCAGTGGACCCTTGGTCAGAGCCGGAGTTCGGCGACCCAGAAAGACTTGAGACGCTGGAGGGCGAAATATCACGTTCCTTCTGATGTTTCATTGCACGTGCCCTCGGAAAACGAACGTGTCGATCAATCTCTCGAGGGTTTGGTCGCCGTTAATAAGATGATTATGGAGGATGGCCTGCGGTTCCCCTTGCCGTTCGCCGTATCCTATTTGTTGATTTCCTAGAATTTGGTGCCGCTCCAACTGACGTCGAATGCCTGGCTACAGATCATCTGTACTCTGACACTTTTCGGCGGTCACCGGTTGTTCCGTCTCCTTTCTGCGATGGAAATGAACTATCTCTTCAAACTGGCTGTGCAGAAAGGGTCGGTCGGCGGTAATCACATTCAAGGTCGAATGGGAATAGTGGTCCTCGGTGTGCCGACCAAGACCCGAGGCGACCTGGCAAAATGGTGCTGGGTCGGCGGAGCGTGGAGGTCGGCGTCGAGTGATAGGCCGAAGGAAGAGTTGGAGATCCCCACCAATTTCCGGGAGAGGAATCCGAGTAAGGGTTTTAACTCTCCCTTTGATCGGATACGTCTTGGACTGATCTAATTTTGTTTCTTTTTTGCAGAATCCCTTGTTCCAGCGATCGGCAATCTCCCCTTTGATTTCTTGATCGTTTGGGAGCGAATTCGTGCCTTGCCGGATTCCTACATAGACGTTCGCTCACTCGGTCAGGGACTTCATCGGTTGGGGGCTCGATTGTTTCGCTTCCCTCGTCATCTGAAAGTTCCAGGTATAAATTTTACTTCTTCCTTGCTTGACGATCTTCTGATTGAAAGAGGTGTTTAACTTGTTTGAATTTCTTCTTTAACAGAGATCCATTTTCCCCGCTACACCGAGCCACCGCCGGAGATCGCCATGTCTAACCCTGGTCTCATCGGTCGTCTTCACCAGGGAAAGAAGACGGATCGCGTTGCTGCGACGTCATCTCGCCCCGTCCCTGTGGTGAGGCCCGCTGTGGTGCCGGTCGCCGAGCCGGAAATCCAGGAGGAGGAACAACTCCAGCGCAACCGCAAGAGGCGGAGGCCGGAGGAGTCCCTACCGACTGCTGAGGCGGACGTTTCTATTTTGGAGCCGCCGGTTGCTGCGGCTCCTATCTCCGCTGTTCCGATGGTGGAGGGCTCTGGCTCCAGGCCCTCGGCCGGCTTCTTGAAGGCTGCGGTGATCGCTGAAGCTGAAACTTCTCGGGGCAAGCCCTTTTTTGGCCGCGATCCCGAGTTGGTCAACAGGTAAGACCGGATTGATATTTCCGAGTTAGGCAATTTGAGTAAGGTATATACTAACTCCTTTGTTTCTTTTTGTTTGTGTTGCAGGGTCCGTCTTGCTGATCCGGATGTCTCGCCGATGGTGTTGGACTTCCTAGAGAGCAAGTCTCCGCAGAAGTCCCTTGATGTCCCCTCTTACGTCTCCAAGGCCATCGCCTCTCTTCCTAAGGCTTGGACGACCGATTTCGACGCGATCGCTCGTCGGCGGTCTGGAGATGCCATGTAGGCGACCATCGGCCTGGCTCTCCAGGCGGCGACGATGGCCGTCCAAGCCGCCAAGGATTACGAGGGGCGACCCTCTAATGCTCGCCTCCATCAAGATCTTGAGGCCGCTCGGAACAAAAACGTTGATTTCGCCAACCGGATCGAGGCATGGAGAAGGAATATTTAGAGACAGCCAAACGATCTAAACAGGACATCGATCGGATGAAGCAGGAGCTGAGCCACTCCAAGGAAGTGGCCGATCGGTTCCACGACCAGGAGAAGGAAGCTTGCCGGATGTATGTGGCCTTGTAGGAGGAGGCGACCGGGCTGAAGGCGACAGTGGATCGGCTCAACAACGAGCTGGAGAAGGCAAAGGGAGAGCTTGAGAAGGCTAAGGGAGAAATGGCCGCCAAGGTGGTCGAGCTAGCGAAAGCTGAGAAGACGACCATGGAGTTGAGAGGGCAGCTAAAGGCGATCGAGACCGATCCCTACCTCAATGTGGCACTCGTCGGCGAGTTCACCTATTATGTGGCCTACGCCGACGCTGTCCGAGCCGCCAAAAAGGTAGGGATCGAGATCGGTCCTATGATGGAGAGCTTCAAGTCCTATGCACTCGAGCACCCTTTGCATCCGGAGTTTTCCCTGTCGATCCTTGACCTCGTCGACTTGGGGATCGACTTGAGTTGGTATCCTTTTCTGGATAAACTCATTTATCCTGAGGCCGATGGGGGAGCGCGTGCCGATCTACCACCTGGGGGCGAAGACCAGTCGGAGGGACCCTGAATGATTTCTTTGTCTTCCTTTACTTGTAACTTTTTGCTTTTTCTTTGGATTTCCTTTGGGCTTTGTATTGTACGGACTCCTTGATAATGAATAAAATACTCCCTTTTCGCACCTGATTCTTTTCATGTACGATCGCCTTTGAATGTTTGCATGCGAATTTTTACAAGTATATGTATGATTTCTTCCGATGTCTTGTTCATCCGACCGATTGTTTGAATGTTTGAATGTATTGACATGTTTGGAAATTCTTACTTGTAAATATTGTTGAACAATTCCGATCGTCCTGCGTGTGTTTGAACGAAGCCGATCGGGTACGGTTCCTTCTTTTGATCGCATTTAGGATTAGCTCCCCTCATTTGCCCCTTGTTTTTGTTTACTTATTGTAAGTAAGGGAACAAAAATAGTATGTCTGGTGAGCTATCTTCAGTTTTGCCGATTTTGAGGAACTGTGCACGGTCGCGGAGTTCGATGGACTGACCTCCACAACCGTGTCTTTGTGTGCAAGGGATATTCCCGCGACTCACTTTATTGTGAGGGTCCTCCGTTAGGCTTCGCCCGCCTCTTATTTAAACCAAAGGTGGGCGGTCTTGGTCTGGAGGAGTCCTTGCGCGGGGCGTCGTCGGTTTATTCCTCCACGTCCGCGACTTTGTTAGCACTTTTCTACCTCGGGTCGGCATGTTAGATGGCGACCCTCGACGGTATACGTTGTGAAGGGGTAGGGACGCGCCGCCTTGTCCGGGTACATCATGTTAGATGATGTACCTTGAGGGTGTGCGAACGTGTCCACAGATTAGTTTGGAGGGTTCTTCGGCTACGCCGGCCTCGTATTTAAACGAAGGGCGGGCAATCTCAGCCCAAAAAAACCTTGCATGGGCGAAGTTGTCGGTTCCATCGACCTCCAGGACCATAGCTGCATTGTTTCTACCTCGGATCGCCATGTTTGAATGACGATCCTCGACGGTATACGATATGCCTGGTGGGGCGATCGCTAGAATAGATGGGATAGGAAGAAATCTCATTATATTCTTTGTACATTGGGTAGTTGAAACTGAACACAAAGTTTTCACTGGTAGTACTTCTTCAAATGTACGGCGTTCCATGGATATTGATATGGAGTACCGTCAGGGTGTTCAAGTTCGTAGGCTCCCTTAGTTAGCCATTTAGATACCCTGAAGGAGCCTTCCCAATTTGGGCCAAAAACTCCTGTGTGGGTCTGGATCTTTTTGAGGACGAGATCACCCACTTGAAACCGTCTTTCCTTGACCTTCGAATTGAAGAACTTCTCAGATCTCCTTTTGTGGATTGTGTTCTTCATTTCTGAGGTCAGTCGTCGTTCTTCGAGCATGTCAAGGTCGATCCGTCGGGCCACATCATTGTCTGTCGTCATCTCTTGTTTGGTTCGATGGCTGAGGACGGCGATCTCCGAGGGAATCACCGCTTCTGTCCTGAAGGCGAGGGCGAATGGGGTTTCGCTGGTTGAATTACGGGTAGTCGTTCGATAAGACCACAAAATGTCTGGTGGCTCGCTTGCCCATCGTCCTTGCCTGGACTCGAGTCGCGCTTTAATCGTGTGTTTGAGGATTTTGTTTACGGATTCTACCTGCCCGTTCGTCTGAGGGTGATAGGGGGCCGAGAACAACTTCTTGATTCCCCACTTCTCGCAGAATTGCATGATTTCTAAGCCGTCGAACTGCTTTCCATTGTCGGAGATGATGGCTTGGAGCAGACCGAATCGGCATATGATGTTTTTCCAGATGAACTTGATTACTTGCTCTTGGCCGATCTTGTTGAGCGGTACGGCCTCAGCCCATTTAGTGAAATAGTCGACCCCTACGATGGCAAACTTACAGCCCCCTGGCGCCATCGGCAAGGGACCTATAAGGTCGATGCCCCATTGGGCGAAAGGCCATGGGCTGTACATTGAAGTGAGCTGCTCGGGGGAGAGCTTGATGTTTGGGCCCATTACTTGACAACTATGACACGATCTGGCATAGGCGATCGCATCCTTCTGAAGTGACGGCCAGAAAAAACCTTACCTGGTTGTTTTATGGATGAGAGTTCGCCCGCCAGCATGGTTTCCACAGATCCCGTCATGGGTCTCGGCTAAAACGAGCCGACCTTCCTCCGGTGTAATACACTTGAGGAGGGGAAGGCTGAAAGCTCGCTTGTAAAGCCGGTCATCCAATAGGGTGTATCTGGTCACACGGAGCTGGAGTTGGCGAGCTTTGATATGGTCGTCAGGGACCGTTCCATCCATTAAGTATTTGATGAACGGAGTCATCCAGTTCTCCTCAGCAACGGCGACTGTGGTAACCAGGTTTCTGTCGATCGCCGGCCTTGCTGATTTTGTAATTTGGATATTAGAAAAATCGTCTGCCCCATCTGACGATGCTAGCTTGGATAGGGTATCGGCCTGGGAGTTGTGCTCTCTCGGGACATGTTCGATTAGCACTTCCTCAAATTTCGTGCACATTTCGGCGACCAATTCTTGGTATTTGACCATCTGTTCACCGCGCGCCTCATATTCTCCCTTGACTTGGTTCACGACCAAGAGGGAGTCCATGAAGATATGGAGGCGACGAACATCTAGGGCGAGGGCTAGATCGAGCCCGCCTACAAAAGCTTCGTATTCGGCTTCATTGTTGGTCGCACGAACACAAAACGCACGGTATTTGTGAAACTTTGTCCGTCGGGGTTAATGAGGACAATCCCTGCCCCTGCTCGCGAGTTGGTCGCCGAGCCATCCACGTACAGCTTCCAGGCCGGTCGGCCGATCTGGGTCGGACTATGAGGGAATGTTAATTCCACCACGAAGTCTGCCAGAGCTTGGCCTTTGATCGCTGTGCGAGGAGCATACGTGATACCGTACTGGGCGATCTCCAGTGACCACTTGAGGAGCCGCCCGTTGGTGTCCGGTCGGTGTAAAACTTGCCTGAGAGGGAGAGTTGTCAGAACTTCCACTTGGTGTTCGAAGAAGTAGGCCCTTAGCTTGTGAACACTCATGACTAGAGCATAGGTGATCTTCTCCAGAGGTGTATAACGTGTTTCCACGTCATGGAGCGCTTGACTAACATAGTAGATCGGCAAGTGGATTTGTCCCTCCGCTCGCACCAAAATGGCACTCAGTGCGACCTCTAAGGCCGCTAGGTAAAGGAATAATTTCTCACCGGGGATCGGCTTTGCCAGGATCTGGGGGTTAGATAGATATTCCTTGATTTTGGCGAACGCTCCTTGACTCTCCTTCGTCCATGTGAACTTCTTGTTCTTTATGGTCGCGAAGAAAGGCTTACTTTTATCGCCGAGCCGAGATATGAAACGGTTGAGGGCGGCTAGACAACCTGTGAGTCGTTGCACCTGCTTGACATTCCGTGGCTCCTGCATATCGAGGATTGCTTGAATCTTGGTGGGGTTCGCCTCGATCCCCCTTTGGCTCACGATGTGCCCCAGGAATTTTCGGGAGCCCACTCCGAAGTTGCATTTCTTGGGGTTCAGTTTCATGTTAAACTTCTCGAGGATGGCGAACGTCTCAGCGAGGTCATTGAGGTGGTCTTCCTTCTTGAGGCTTTTGACAACGATGTCGTCAATGTAGACCTCCATGGTCTTGCCAATCTGATTGGCGAACATTCCGTTGACTAGACGCTGGTAGGTTGCCCCCGCATTCTTCAAGCCGAACGGCATTCAGACCCAAAAGTATATGTCCTTTTCTGTGTGGAAAGATGTGTGCTTTATGTCTTTCTCCGCCATTGGGATTTGATGGTATCCGGTGAAGGCATCCATGAATGACATCATTTCGCAGCCTGCAGTACTATCGTCCAAGTGATCAATATGAGGCATCGGAAAGTGATCTTTTGGACATGCCGCGTTGAGGTCGGTGAAGTCGATACATAACCTCCAGGAGCTGTTTGGCTTTTTGACGAGCACCGCATTGGCGACCGACTGTAGTTCGTCTGTAGCTACTCCGATTATTTGTTGTTGAGTATCTTTTTGACCTCTATGTCGAGCGCTGCATACTTCTCATGACCGAATTTCCTACGTTTCTGGTGAACAGGCTTCCTTGCCGGGTCGATCTTTAGATAGTGGCAAGCATGTTCAGGACTTATGCCAACCATATCTTGATGCGACCAGGCAAAGACTCCGATGTTCTTATGTAGTAAATTTATCAGATCCTCTTTTAATTCGCGATCGATGCTTGCGCCGATCTGTACTTCCCGCTCCGGGCGAGCTGGATCTATCGTTACACTCTCCAACTCTTCGAAGGGGACGGTCACCTCTCGTTCGGAATGATTTCCGGACTCGATCCTAGGATCTATGTCGAGACTTGGCTCGAAACCGATCCTTGGCTCGATGTCATACGTTAATTGATGTGAGATGGCGTCCTCCGAATCGGGTCGGTACGATGTGCTTGGCTTGTCGATCTCCATGGGTTGATTGTCGATCGTTTAAATGTTACACATAGCATGGGAAGTATTGAAAGAAGTTACGACATAGGAGTAATTCAAGCATTTCTTTGCCATTAGCTGATCTCCTTTTATAGTACCGACTGTCCCATCGGCAGTGGGGAATTTGATACAGTAAAAGAAAGAAGAGGCGACCGCCTCAAAGGTTTCTAGAAATGGACGACCTAGGAACCCATTATAGATGCTGGGCCTATCTATGATTACAAAATTTAGGTTTCTAGTAATCCTAACCTTGGGATCGTAAAAGCATATTAGCTCGACAGAGAGCTTGATCCTTCCGTAGGCTTGGACTGTGCTGTCGCCGAAACCTTGAAGCACGGTGTCGAATGGCTTGATGAACTTGGTCAAGTTGCCGAGCTGGTCAAGAGTGGATTTGAATATTATATTGCAGAAGCTGCCGTTGTCGACCAGTACGCGATCGACCATTTTCCCAAGGATGCATACAGAGATCACCAATGCATCCTCTTTGGGGCACTACACTCCCTCCCTATCCTTGTTGGAGAAAGTGATGAGCGCGTCTTTGGAGATGGTCGGCTCTGGGGGTACCACGACATGGACCCCGGCGAACGCCCTTAGTTCGGCCTTTTGCTTCCTGTTTGACATGGTGGAGACCGGGGAAAGGCCCCCGAGGTTTCCACCTCTGGCCTGAAGCATATTGATCCGACTGCCAGGGTCGATCGGAGGAATTGATTCGTTGGAATACTCCGGCTCGTTTTGCTCGATCCTGGTGACCAAATTTTGAGGGATCCCATCGTTTTGTCGGCGCTCGCGCCCCCCGGTCCTCTCTGTCCGAGGTTCTGGCTTGGTGACCAAGTTGTCCAATTTGCCTTCCTCAAATAGTCGCCAGAGTTGTCTGAGGAGGTCGCGGCACTGGATGGTGTTGTGGGCGGGACTCTTGTGGTAGGCACAAAATTTGCTGCGGTCTAGATGACCGTGGTCCCTTATCGGCTTTGGCTTGTTAAGCTACTCGCGCCCCTTGATGGCATTAAAGATGTGGGCCGGAGACAAGTTGAGGTTGCGGAGGAGGTGAACCTCCACATCCTCGAAGGCTCTGAACTCACCAGGCGGCTTTGCGATCGCCTTCCTGGGTTTGGCGACCGCCTTCTTCTGGACGTGGGATGGCGCCTTCCCTTCTCCGGCAGATCCCTCGCCTAAGCGGAGGGAGATCATCCTATGCCTGGCCAGGAAATCGGCGGCTCTGACACGGAAGAACGAGTAGGTCGGGGGGATGTCCTTAGTGAGGTGCCTGAACATGGGTGAGTGGCCGCAGAATCCCCCCAGGACTGAGTAGAGAGCGAGCTCGTGGCTAATGGGCTCGCCGGTGAGGACTATCTCGTCTACCCAGTCGATGTAATCTTCGTTTGACTCGTCCTTCCCCTGCCTGATTTTCATTATACGGTGGGGGCCTTCTGGGCGAGCGACTTTGGAGGCAAAGTACGACGTGAAGTCGTTCGCCAGCTTCTCAAAGCAATTGATTGAGCGGGGTGGTAGTGCGATGTACCACCTGTGGGCGAGGTCGCCCAGAGTTAGCGGGAACATTCGACACTTCGTCGCATCTGACGCTCCGCATCCGGTCATGTAAATCTGGAATTTGCTCAAGTGGGTCTCCGGATCCGATCTCCCCTCATATAGTGGTGTTTGTGGGGGAGCGATCTTTGGTTGAATTGGGGCGAGCTCGATCTGGACCGCGAGTGGTTCACTTGGTCCGGCGATCGATCTCCTGGCGTCTGCCCCAGTTTCCAAGAGCGCCTTCATCTCGTCGAGTTGGCGCTGCATGGCGGCCATCGCCGTCGCCTGACTGCTCGCTGATTGGCTCCCGGAGCGCGAGCCAAGGCGATCGTGCACTAATCACCTGGCCCCATGGTGAATGATGAGTTCTCTGCCAGCGGGTTCATTTCTTGGGCGAATGGGGGCCGGCTGACCGGCTTGTCTTCTGGGAGTCGGATATGCCGAACTCCTGGTAAAGGATTCGGATTCTGATGTCTCCCGGCTGGGGCCTGAGTGCCCGGGTTGCCATGAGGGATCGCTCCCTAGGCGGCTGAAGACGGAATCATCCCGCCTAACGAGAGCTTTTTCCTGTGGCTCGGGGCTTTCCGTCGATTTCTCAACATATATCCCCTTGAGCTTCCGCTTGCCTGCCCGGCGGATGGCTGATGGAGTGATGGTGGGCGAGTCGCATGCCCTCCGTCGCTCCCTGAGGATGGCTATAGCCTCCTCAATCTGTTCCGCGGTCTGGAACTGATCGAGTGAGAGGCTAGGACCGTCCCTCAGGGGCAGGAGTGAGAGCCTTGCGTCGCCGTGGTCACCTTCCGCCGTGGGCTAGGATTTGGTCCGAGCCGGAATGAGATTTCCGGCAGATCGCAGGGTGGCTCTCTTGGAGGTCGTTGCAGATGTCATTTTTCTGAAGGCTTTTCTTTTGAAGAACAGTGAGTGTTTCTTCAAGTATATGTCTGGAGAACAGTGAGTGTTCTTCGAGACAGTTGGAAAAAATGAAGGTTAAGATGCCCTTCTTCTAGCGCCAATTGTTGTTACCCAAAATATTATCCGGAGATAGTATTGCTGGAATGATCGAGTAACAAACAAATGCGAGAAAACTTCCGTGAGAAAATAAATAACACAAGATTTGCCAGGGTTGTTAATCCCGGGCTTGAATGCTCTCGCGAGATGTTATTAATAAGTATACTGTTGAGTATAAATATTAATGTTAGAATCTATTACAATGAGTGTAAAGACTTCTAGTTATCTAAGCTGCAGAGCGTGTAGATTGCTGGAAGAACCAGATATGAAGCTCTGTGAGTTCTTGCTATTGATGTTCAGTGTATGAGAATGTATCTCTTTCTTTGTATATCTTTCACTGTATTCACAATGATGTGATTCTCATCCTGCTGCCGTGTTATGAGCCTCCTATTTATAGGAGACAAGGTTGCTGGGACCTCTCCGGCGATCGCGGGAGACCTCCATTTTCTATATTATAATAAGATGGCCGATCGTCCCGTCACGTGGGGATGTTCCCTTAAAGTTCTGGGCCGTCGCCGCGGCCAGCTGTGTGAGCCAATGGGAAGCCTGCACGCGTCCTGAGTCACTGTCCGGGGAGGACCCACTTTGTACCTTTCGGCGGCCCTGTCGGTAGGTGAAGTAGGTGACAGGCTGGGGTCAAAGGTCTTATCTGTCGGCGCCTTTTGCGGATCTGCATGTGGGTCACCGTTCAAGATTCGGTCTTCGACGACTTTGACGGATGTTGGATTTATACGTGGCATGATACGATCGTCTCTGGTTCGACATCATAGACGATCGCCAGATACCAAAAGACGATCACCAGATACCAAAAGATGATCGCCGTGGGTGCCGACTGCTTGGTGTTTGCCCAGAGTATGTATTCTATGGTTGGCTCTCAGATCATTATGCCGATCGCCATCGAGGCGTATTAATCGCCGCACAACACCAGGTACTCAGTCTTAAGTTATATAATATATGAGTGTGTTTACTTGGAACATTTCCAACTCACAACATCTTCATTTTAAACAAAACACAAAACCATCTTCGATCTTAAATCGTGTCCATCGGTTTTGAAACTTGCATTGGCGTAACTATTTACAGCCAGCTCGTTTCCTACACCTCCATATATTTGGAACGCATCCTTAGTTGTTCTTAAGTACTTTTGGATGGTTGTCACTGTTGTCCAGTGACTTCACCTGGATTTGATGGGTATCGACTTGTCATGCTAAGGGCAAACGACACATCTGGTCGAGTATAAGGTGCTTTGACTTAGACCAATCAATCTCTTTGATCTATCTCTATAGATTTTTATCCCAATAATTAAGCAGTTTCTCCTAAGTCTTTCATTGAGAAACAACTTCCCAACCAAGTCCTGACTGTCTATAAGGTGGGAATGTCATTTCCAATGAGTATTATGTCATCTACATATAAGATTAAGAAAATAACTATGCTCCCACTAACCTTCTTGTGCACACATGGTTCATCTTCATTTTGAATGAACCCATACTATTTGACAGTTTCACCAAAACGAAGATTCCAGCTCCGAAAAGCCTGCTTCAACACATAAATGGATCTTTGAAGCTTGCAAACCTTTTTAGAATTTTTTGGATGAACAAAACCTTCAGGTTGTGTCATGTACACATCCTCAAGTAAGTTTCCATTAAGGAATGTTGTTTTGACATCCATTTGCCATATTTCATAATCATAGTATGCGACAGTGGCAAATAAAATTCTATTTGATTTAAGCATGACTACTGGCGAAAAAGTCTCATCATAGTCAACACCATGAATCTGTCTATAACCTTTTGCCACTAGTCTAGCTTATATGCTTGCAGATTATCATCCATGTCTTTTTTCTTTTTATAGACCCATTTGCACCCAATGATTTTACACCCTCAGGTGGATCTATCAAGTTCCAAACTTGATTGTCATACATGGACTGCATCTCTGACTTCATAGATTCTAGCCATTCCTCGGACTCTGGTCCTGAAGCAGCTTCTGTATAGCTACTAGGCGCATCATCTATGAGCGATGCGTCATTATCATTTGTTATGAGATAACCATATCTCTCATGTTCATATTGTATCATATCAGATCTGTGAGGGACTTGTGTACTCTGAACGGGCTCTTCAACTGATTGTTGAGCCTATTCAATTTCCATCGACGAAGCGATGTCTTCTTGTGGTTCTTGAGTTTCCTAGAGAATTACTCTTCTCCCACTGTCTCTTTTGGAAATAAATCCCCTTTCTAAGAATACAACATTTCGAGCAACAAACACTTTGTTCTCTGCGGGCTTAAAGAAGTGATATCCTTTAGTTTCCTTAGGATATCTCACAAATAAACATCTTTCAGATCTGGCTGCCAGTTTGTCTAACACTTGGCGCCTTACGAACGCTTCGCAACCCCAGATCTTTAGAAAAGACAAGTTTGGTCTCTTACCAGTCCATTTCTCAAAAATGTGTCTTTTCAACTTCTTTAGATGGAACATGGGGAATGCTGCTGTTTATAAGGCGTGGCCCCACACTACTACAAAAACAGCATTTGACAGCGGTTCTGGAACCCTTTTAACAGCGGTTCTGCAACCGCTGTTAAATGTCCCGCTGTTAAATTTAACAGTGGTTCTTAGACAACCGCTGTTAAATTTATTTATTTTTTTAAATAATTTTTTTAATAAATTGAAATTATTTTTTTAATATATTATTTTTTAAAAAAATATATATATTCCGGCCCAATCCGCACCCGCCCCGCCACCACACGACCCGCACATAATATGTATAAATGTGCATTTCTGCTACTCACGGGATTTGAACCTGTGACCTCAATGAGATTGTAATACCCGTAATTTCGATTTCCGGTAATTTCTTTTTTTTCAGAGAAAGTCTGTTTTTACGACTCGCTCATGACCGTTTCGTCATTTCGAGAATGAATAATTCTGCACTTTTTGTCATCCGAGTTCGTTTCGGTATCGTTTTGCTGAGTTCTGAGCTTTTTAGACGCTTTTCCGCACTTGAGTTCGATTCTTGTGAATCTCGTCCGAAACTGTTGTTTCGAGTTTCTCGTAAGTTCATTTAATGTTATTATTCTTGTTGCAAGCTTTGGTTTGGTGTTTCGATCGCGCATCGTGATTTTCGGACGTTTTGGGCCATTTTCGTAATTTCCCAAAGTTTTGGGCAATTACTTCCGTTGTCGAATTCCGAGCCTTCGGGTGGTCGGAATTGTGTGTTCTCTTAGCTATTAGATTCGTCTTTGCGAGTATGTCGTAACCGTATCATCGATTCGTATTCAGGTTCGGGTTTCGGGGTCGTTCGGGCCGTCGGAGTTGGGCCCTACGACATGGCCGGCAATGGGCCTAGGCCAGATCGCCGAGTCACTACGGTAGTGCTCGGCAGCCTTCCGCCGAGCGAGCCGTACCATGGGGCCGCGGCACATGCCGGCAGGCCGCAGACACTCGTGGCATTTTTCGCCAAACCGACCGTCACGGTTCCGCGCACACGCCGGCCGGCCATGACACCGCCGACCACCGGGAGCCATTTTTGGGCTCGTGCCGCGCACACCGTGCGACTTATTTAAGGCCCAAAGCAATGCTTTTTTTGCCATTTTTCTCCTTCTACTTCTCTTCCGCGGCTGGGGTTGTTCCTATCAAGGAGAGATGTTGTTGGTCAATAAATACATGAAGTCTTGGAGTTCATATCATCAATCATCCATCCTATAACATCCTTTGATCGAGCGAATCAGGTCAGATTTTCTAGAACTCTAATTTTGGTGATTTTGGGTATTTTGTTCGATTTCGTCCGTTTAATCCGATTTAACTTAGGATTGTGATGGATTGATGATTATTTGGATGTATTGTATCATTTCCCTTGTTAACCCATGGCTGGATCGTATCGATTCGTTGTTTTGGTCGAGTTCTTGACCGACGCCTTGAAGGCGTCCGGTAAAATGTCATAGAGGGGTTTTCGGGCGTTCTACGATTATTCTTCCTCGTATGATCGATGATTTATTGAATTTATGTTGTTAGGGTCGAATTCTTGTGAAGAAATCGAGTCGGAACCCTTCCGTTCATTGTCTTCTTCGGGGTCCGAGCTTCCCGGTCGAACCGTGTTCTTCGGAGCGTTTGGTAGCGGTTATTAAGGCAAGTATCTTATTATACGACTTGTATCTTGCGACTAGTAATTACGTATGATATGTATGACGATTTTGATTGCCTCCATAAATATGTTCCGTTTGAGTTGGTTGTGTTTTCCGAAATTTGAAGGCTTTGTGATAATAGTCATATATTGGTATACGTGTTCGGCGTTGTGCCATTTGTGCAGGATTGCGATGTACATATGAGATGGTTGTACACGTGGTTGTGCAATGTACTGTGTACCGAATGTGTGTTATGTTGGTTAAGAGTCGTTGTGATGATCATGATATTTGTGTTGTTTTGGTTTACATACTTGATTGTACATTTCGGTGTAATGTGGAATGGCTTGACATTTAATGATTATGAGTTGTGTCGTGTCGATGTGTGTGCGTGTGATCCAGGTAGGGTCTGACGAGGCCTCTGGAGTTCGGTACATGATGTGTACGAACAAGGTGTGTGATCCAGGTGTAATATCCGCGTTTTCTATCCTTGGTAATTTCTTTCTTTTGGTGCATTTTCGTTTCGGACAACTCGCCTGGCACTGTTTTGTAATTATGAACTTATTTTATTCTTGGAGTTTTCCGTTTAGACCGGGTCTTGATAATGTTTTTGTGTAATTTCATCTCGTGTTATATTCTGTCGCATGTGTATTCGTTTCTCGTTAAATTCGTTTGATTTTGTCGTTTTCTTACTTCGATGAGTTCGTATGCTTATGTAGAGCATGTTGCGAGTTTCGGATTGTTAATCCGACGTTGTGTCGTGACTTTTCGGTTGTTTGGGCCGTTTTTGTAATTTCCTAGAAGATTAGGGAATTTGTCCCTTATTCGACTTTGGTTGTGTACCTCAGATCGTTTTGGGTTCCGTACTTCCATTTCGTGTTATTGTTGCCCAAATATCGATCCCTGTTGCTTTTATTCTCCTTCCGGATCATTTTTCGTCATTTTGATACCCGAGGGGGGGTGTGGGCCGCGGCACAAGAATTGTGAGCCGCGGCACACACATCGCCCAGTTGTTGCCTAAACAAACTGTACCGTGTGCCGCGGCACAAGGATTGTGCGCCGCGGCACACTTGTCCGGGCCGCGGCACACCCGTGTGACACTTGCCGACCAAAATCGACTGTACCGCGTGCCGCGGCACAGCCCGGCAGTGTCGCGGCACATTCCGAGTCTGAGCCGCGGCACACTTCGGATGAGCCGCGGCACAACGAGCGGTCAGCCGACCACCGGGGCAATTTTGGCTCGTGCCGCGCACGCTTTAGCCGAGCCGCGGCACACGGCGCGGGCCGCTATATCTGCTTCTTATTCAGCCGAGAATCGCCCATTTCCTCCCCTTCTTCAACCGTGCGAGAGAGAGTCTTGAGAGGGAGAGTTCCTCCATACACCACTTATTGTGTAGATTTCTTCCTCTCTTTCGATCGGGTGGCTCGGATTGCGGATCTAACACGTGGTTTTGATTTGAGTGCTTGATTCTTCAAGAGGTAAGAATTCCTTTAACCCTAGTATGATTTTGGGGAGGGTTTGGTGGTGATTTTGTGTTCTAATCCGAATTAGCCGATGTTGTTGTTAGAATTGATAGTATACTCGTGACCCTTGGTTTTCTTGTTTTTGGTTGGGATGAAATCCCGTTGTTATACCATTGACCGATTTCATTTCCTTTTGCACTCTTGGTGTCCGATTTAATTGTCCCAACGGGTAGAATTAGGATTAATTCTTACCTTTCCGCATTATTGAGACTTGTGTATACCGTTATTGTGTTAGGATTGGATTTGGGAGGATTGTTCGGACCGAAACCTATTCCGTCGTCGTTTCCTTCGTTTCGTTTCATTCAAGGCAAGTACATGTATTACATTTCATTATGTATATTGTGATTTTCGAAATGAATGATGAATGGTGAATTTTTGGGTGCGTGAGATGTGTTCCTTCCACCCGGACTGTCCGACGGGATGTTTGGGGGTCGATACTAAGGGGTACGGCCGCGGAAGGGAACTTGTGTGCGTGTGTGATTGAACTTCCACCCGGAGTGTCCGACGGGATGTCTGGGGGTCGATACTAAGGGGTACGGCCGCGGAAGTGGTATCCCACTCGGAGTGTTCGACGGGATGTCTGGGGGTCACTACTAAGGGGTACGGCCACGGGATACCAGTTGTGATTTTGTGATATCGTGATGATTGGAAATCGATGTGATTGCCAATGTAGTATTCCGGAATATATATGTGGCAAATGACTTATGTTGAGATGATTGTGTAAAACCGCATTTTTGTATATAATGTGGTGTAATTGTGTACTTGCACTAGCTATTCGAATGCTAACCCCTTAAATGGGGGAAATGCATCTTATGCATTTCTGTGCAGGAGAGCCGAGGAGCAGTACGGCACGCACGCCAAGGACGGGATGGCTTGATGATAGTGGCTCGAGTCCTGCTTTGTTTATTTCTATGTTTGGATATTGCATATGTCGAGTATTGGAATTAAACTGTTTATTCTTGAACTTGGTTTAAGTCCCCTGCGTGGGCATCGAATTGATATTTACATTATGTTTTATGTATTCCGTTGAAATGATTTGGCCGAGGCCACGGCCCTATTTACTTTTGAGTGCATCTTTTGGGGTTTTCATCGTGGTTATGTGTCATGTGTTAGCCTGGTAGACCTCAAGAGGGTTCTACGGCGTGTAATGTCCCCTTTGTGAATTGGGGTGTTACATTTATGGTATCAGAGCTTTAGGTTTTGAATACCTAGGTCCGTGGTGAATTTTGGAGTCCTGGCTTGTGTCATTAGAGTCACCATTGAGCCTAATATCATCATGCTACCGTCTTTTCGTGCGACCCGTGGTCGTAAGTCTCCTTGAACTCTTATATCTCTCGTAATTCGCTTTTCTTGCGCTGCTCGGAATCGTGACTTGTGTTACCAACTTTGTGAATTGTGAATCTTTCTCGATCTTGTCCTTTTCTTATTTTCCTTCGCATGTTGAGAGGTCGTGGTAGACCGGCTAGGGACGCGGCCGAGGCCGTGGTCGGGTGCCGATAATGAGGAGGGCTCACTTTCTCGGCCCCTCTGGACTCGCCTCTCACTCGGTGCCGCCGGGTAATAATGCCGACGCTGGCTACGCCAGATTTCCAGCTTGGTAGCCCAACTTACTCGGATAGCCTGTGGTGGACGCTTAATCCGCCCCACACCTAAGAGGAGGCTAGTAAGTGGCTTCAGACGGTGACTAAGATGCACCCTCCTCGCTTCTCCGGATCCTCCGACTCCTCGGTTGGGAGAATTGGCTCTTTCGGTTGTCCAGACCTTCGATGCCGTAGCTTGTCCCGAAGACAGAGGGTACATATTGCCCAAGACCTCCCGGATAAGGAAGTCATGGAATGGTGGGAGGCCGTTGTGCCCAGAGACCGTCGAGCTACTTGGGAGGAATTCAAGGCTGCTATGGAAGCAGAGTATTGTCCGCCGCCAGTCAAGGAGCGCAGAATTGTGGAGTTCTTCACCGCTACACCTCATGACGTGCCGATTTCTCAGGCCATCATTACTTACAATCAGCAGTTGGGTTTCGTGAGAGATCAGGTGAGCTCGGAGGCCGATAAAATCCGTTACTTCAATATGCGCATGAAGCCGCATATTAGGCAGAGTATGGCACCGCTCATGTGTGCCACTTTGAAAGAATACCAGGATCGTGCCCTAGCGATCGAGATGGCGGTTCCGAATCGAGTCGGTTTCGAAGCTAAGAAGCGTAAGACTACCGGTGGATTCTCGACCGAAGGGTGGTCGGGCCGAGGTCTCGCTCGCTTCCACACCGGGAAGAGGCCGTTCCATCGTGCCGGTGGATCTCGTGGTAACCGCTCGGGCCACCGTCGCCGGGTGCCGTGGTTTGTTTTAATCGCAACCAATATGAGCATTTGATGAAGGATTGTCCTTTTCCCCGTTGCTTGCTTCACTTGCGGGCGTATCGGGCATCGGCGGCTCATTGTGAGAGAGCCACCAGTGGTCGCTAGAGTTCCGACTACCACTACCGATCCGAGGATCATAATACTCAGCCTACTCAGTTCCGCAGATTCGGTCGCGGTAGAGGTCGGGACAATGGATCGCGCAGCCTCGAGCTCGGGTTCACCCACCCCGATCGTATCGATGAGGCGCACAGAGGAGGCAGACATTCCAGAAGGCCAGTACCACTCGATCCTTACTCATCCAGCTAGTGCTTTTCGATTCGGGTGCTACCCATTCCTTTATTGCGTCGGATTGTGTGAATCGTATTGGCTTTAATCGCTTATTTGAGTGTGAACCGTTTGTGGTGGGTACGCCTAGCGGGATCGTATGGTTGGGGACCGGGAAGTTAGGGATTGCCCCGTGAGGATCGGGAGCGAGATCGCCTCGAACCTCATCGTTATCGACCTTAAGGGTGAGGATTTAATCCGGGACGATTGGTTAGAGCGTCACGGTGCTATCATGAACTATCGGACTCGTACTATCTCGATCGTGGCCGAGGATGGCACCGAGCATACTCGCTTACCGTAGTCAGTAGATCGGGAGCGTGATTAGCGCCTTGAAGGCGATGAAACTTCCGAACCGTGGCCGTGTCGCCATCGTGCTATGCCCCAAGGCGGAAGATGGTAGAGTTGACATGTCGTCAATTCCAGCTTGTTAGTGAGTATCCCGATGTCTTCCTGCACGACTTACGGGATTACCACCACAATGAGAGGTGGAGTTTCCTATCGATCTAGAGCCGAATGCAGCCCCTATTTCTCGAGCACCGTATCGTATGGCACCATCGGAGATGTTAGAGTTGAAGAACCATTGGGAGAATTGCTAGATAAAGGGTATATTCGACCGAGCGCATCGCCTTGGGGTGCGCCTGCATTTTCGTTAAGAAGAAAGATGGGTCGCTTCGTTTATGCATCGATTATCGAGAATTAAACAAGTGACCATCAAAAATAAATACCCTTTGCCCAGATTGACGATTTGTTTGATCACCTTCGGGGGCGACACTTTTCAAGATTGATTTGTGATCGGGCTACTACCAGCTGAGAATTGGACGCCGATGTTAAAGCCGCCTTTCGGACGAGATATGGCCATTACGAGTTTGTGGTTATGCCTTTCGGGCTAACCAATGCCCCAGCAGTTGTTCATGCGGTTGATGAACAAGGTTTTTATTGAGTATCTGGACAAATTCGTAGTCGTTTTTATCGACGATATTCTTATCTATTCACGGAGTCGGGAGGATCACGCCTTACATCTCCGAATTGTATTAGACACTTTGAGGACCGAGCGGTTGTACGCGAAGTTCTCTAAGTGTGAATTTTGGCTCGAGGAAGTGACGTTCCTCGGGCACGTGATTTCAGCAGAGGGAGTTCGGGTAGATCCACGTAAGATAGAGGCGGTGATGGCTTGGGAGCCGCCTAAGAATGTGAAGGAGGTGAGGAGTTTTCTGGGTCTCGCCGGCTATTACCGCAGATTCGTTGAGGGATTTTCTAAGATCGCTAGACCACTCACTCGCTTGCTCCAAAACTCAGAAGTTCGAGTGGACTGCAGACAGGCAGGACAGCTTTGACTAGTTAAAGAGACGTCTGACTACCGCGCCCGTTTTAGCATTGCCTCAGGGGAACGAGGACTTCGTAGTGTATAGTGATGCTTCGGGCCTTGGTCTAGGGTGTGTTTTGATGCAGAGAGACAGAGTGATTGCTTATGCATCCCGCCAATTGAAATCTTATGAAGTAAACTACCCCACGCACGATTTGGAGTTAGCTGCGGTCGTTTTCACCTTAAAAATCTGGAGGCACTACCTCTATGGGTCATCATGTAAGATTTTTACGGATCACAAGAGTTTGAAGTACATCTTCACCGTAAAGAGTTGAACATGAGGCAACGTAGGTGGTTAGAGTTAATTAAAGATTACGACTCGAGATACTTTACCATCCCGGTAAGGCCAACGTAGTGGCCGATGCGCTGAGCGTAAAACCGATGGCTTTGCAGTGTTAGAGGTACTTACAACGCAGAGTAAGATCCAGTGAGATTTCATCCGTCGAATATTGAGGTTTGGGTTCGAGAGTTCAGGGCCGCTATGTGCATTATAGATCACTTCGTCCTGATCGACGATATCAAGGCGAAGCAATATGACGATCCGTTTTGGTCCAAATTGAGGGAGGATGTGAGGAAAGGGAAAGCCCTGGATTTGTGGTTCACGATGATGGAGTTTTGAGGTTTCGCGCGGACTTTGTGTACCATGTGATAATGAGCCGAGACAAGATCTTGAGCGAAGCTCATACCACGCCCTACTCCATACATCCCGGTACGAGTAAAATGTACAAGGACGTGAGGAGTAACTACCGGGGAGTAATTTGAAGATGGATGTTAGCGAGTTTGTGGCGAAGTGTTTGACTGTCAACAAAGTTAAGATGGAGCATCGACCCGCTGGGTCGTTACGACCACTTCCTATCCCGGAGTGGAAATGGGAGGATATTTCTATGGATTTCATTACCAATATGCCCAAGACTCGGACGGGGATGAACATGATTTGGGTCGTTGTTGATCGACTAACCAAATCAGCTCATTTTCTCGAGTATAAAGGACACTTGGGGGCCGGAGAGGCTTGCACGAGTGTTTGTTGCGGAAATAGTGAGATTGCATGGGACCCCTAAGAGCATTGTTTCGGATCGTGATGGCCGATTCATATCACATTTTTGGCAGCCGTTGATAGAGCTTTGGGAACCGAGTTGAGACTTAGTACATCCTACCACCCTCGAGCATGCACTTGACACTGAGCGGACGATACGCATACACTAGAAGATATGTTGAGAGCCCGTGCATTAGATTGGAAGGATGATTGGGAGACACACTTGCCGTTGATCGAGTTCACGTATAACAATAGTTGGCATGCCTCGATCAAAATGGCACCATTCAAGCGTTGTATGGAAGGAGGTGCGTATCACCGTTGTGTTGGGATGATACGTCCGAGCTAATCGACCGAGCCCGACTCCGATAGTTGAGACGAGGGAGAAGATTACCCCGATTCGTGGTAGATTGTCGACGCCCAGTCGGCGAAGTCTTATGCCGATACACGCGCCGACCGTTGGAGTTTGAGGTGGGAGATCACGTCTTGCTTAAGGTGTCGCCGACACGGGAGTTTACCGCTTTCGGAAGGGTAAACTTAGTCCGAGATTTATCGGGCCGTTTGAGATCTTAGATAGAGTTGGAGAACTCAGACGGTTAGGCTTGCCGCCGTCCCGAGCCACGTGCATAACGTATTTCATGTTTCCCCTTAGAAGTACGTATCGGACCCTAGCCATATTATTGATTTTGGAGAGGTCGAGTTGGGGCCCGACATTACCTTCGAGGAGAGGCCGATTCGGATCGTAGAGCGTTGGGTTAAGCAACTCGTGCACAAAACCATCCCTTTGGTCAAAGTGCAGTGGTCGAGGCATGGATCCGAGGAGGCCACGTGGGAAACAGAGGAGAGTATGAGGTCGAGATACCCCGAATTATTCGTGTTGTAAGTTTCGGGACGAAACTTATTTTTAGGGGGGGATAATGTAATATCCGCGTTTTCTATCCTTGGTAATTTCTTTCTTTTGGTGCATTTTCGTTTCGGACAACTCGCCCGCAATCGCTTTTGTAATTATGAACTTATTTTATTCTTGGAGTTTTCCGTTTAGACCGGGTCTTGATAATGTTTTTGTGTAATTTCATCTCGTGTTATATTCTGTCGCATGTGTATTCGTTTCTCGTTAAATTCGTTCGATTTCGTCGTTTTCTTACTTCGATGAGTTCGTATGCTTATGTAGAGCATGTTGCGAGTTTCGGATTGTTAATCCGACGTTGTGTCGTGACTTTTCGGTTGTTTGGGCCGTTTTGTAATTTCCTAGAAGATTAGGGAATTTGTCCCTTATTCGACTTTGGTTGTGTACCTCAGATCGTTTTGGGTTCCGTACTTCCATTTCGTGTTATTGTTGCCCAAATATCGATCCCTGTTGCTTTTATTCTCCTTCCGGATCATTTTTCGTCATTTTGAGACCCGAGGGGGGGTGTAGGCCGCGGCACAAGAATTGTGAGCCGCGGCACACACATCGCCCAGTTGTTGCCTAAACAAACTGTACCGTGTGCCGCGGCACAAGGATTGTGCGCCGCGGCACACAATGAGCCGCAGCCGCGGCACACTTGTCCGGCCGTGGCACACCCGTGTGACACTTGCCGGCAAATCGATCAGACCGCGTGCGCTGCACAGGCAGCTGCCGCGGCACATGCCGAGTCCGAGCCGCGGCACACTTCGATGAGCCGCGGCACAACGAGCGGTCACCACCACCGGGGCAATTTGGCTCGTGCCGCGGCACGCTTTAGCCGAGCCGCGGCACACGGCGCGGCGGGCCGCTATATCTGCTTCTTATTCGGCGAGAATCGCCCATTTCCTCCCCTTCTTCAACCGTGCGAGAGAGAGAGAGTCTTGAGAGGGAGAGTTCCTCCATACACCACTTATTGTGTAGATTTCTTCCTCTCTTTTCGATCGGGTGGCTCGGATTGGATCTAACACGTGGTTTTGATTTGAGTGCTTGATTCTTCAAGAGGTAAGAATTCCTTTAACCCTAGTATGATTTTGGGGAGGGTTTGGTGGTGATTTTGTGTTCTAATCCGAATTAGCCGATGTTGTTGTTAGAATTGATAGTATACTCGTGACCCTTGGTTTTCTTGTTTTTGGTTGGGATGAAATCCCGTTGTTATACCATTGACCGATTTCATTTCCTTTTGCACTCTTGGTGTCCGATTTAATTGTCCCAACGGGTAGAATTAGGATTAATTCTTACCTTTCCGCATTATTGAGACTTGTGTATACCGTTATTGTGTTAGGATTGGATTTGGGAGGATTGTTCGGACCGAAACCTATTCCGTCGTCGTTTCCTTCGTTTCGTTTCATTCAAGGCAAGTACATGTATTACATTTCATTATGTATATTGTGATTTTCGAAATGAATGATGAATGGTGAATTTTGGGTGCGTGAGATGTGTTCCTTCCACCGAGTGTCCGACGGGATGTCCGGGGTCGATACTAAGGGTACGGCCGCGGAAGGGAACTTGTGTGCGTGTGTGATTGAACTTCCACCCGGAGTGTCCGACGGGATGTCCGGGGTCGATACTAAGGGGTACGGCCGCGAAGTGGTATCCCACTCGGAGTGTTCGACGGATGTCCGGGGTCGCTACTAAGGGGTACGCCACGGATACCAGTTGTGATTTTGTGATATCGTGATGATTGGAAATCGATGTGATTGCCAATGTAGTATTCCGGAATATATATGTGGCAAATGACTTATGTTGAGATGATTGTGTAAAACCGCATTTTTGTATATAATGTGGTGTAATTGTGTACTTGCACTAGCTATTCGAATGCTAACCCCTTAAATGGGGGAAATGCATCTTATGCATTTCAGTGCCGGAGAGCCGAGGAGCAGCACGGCACGCACGCGAAGGACGGGATGGCTTGATGATAGTGGCTCGAGTCTGTTTTGTTTATTTCTATGTTTGGATATTGCATATGTCGAGTATTGGAATTAAACTGTTTATTCTTGAACTTGGTTTAAGTCCCCTGCGTGGGCATCGAATTGATATTTACATTATGTTTTATGTATTCCGTTGAAATGATTTGGCCGAGGCCACGGCCCTATTTACTTTTGAGTGCATCTTTTGGGGTTTTCATCGTGGTTATGTGTCATGTGTTAGCCTGGTAGACCTCAAGAGGGTTCTACGGCGTGTAATGTCCCCTTTGTGAATTGGGGTGTTACACCAGGTAGGGTCTGACGAGACCTCTGGAGTTCGGTACATGATGTGTACGAACGATGTGTGTGGCCGGGTAGGGTCCGTTGAGGCCTCCGGAGTTCGGTACATGATGTGTACGAACAGTGTGTGTGGCCGAGTAGGGTCCGTTGAGGCCTCCGGAGTTCGGTACATGATGTGTACGAACAGTGTCTGTGGTCCGGGTAAGGTCCGTCGAGGCCTCCGGAGTTCGGTACATGATGTGTACGAACAATGATCGTGTAGCAGTGATTGTTCGAGTAACATTTTAAATATGGATCTCGGACTCATAATGATATATTATTTAGTATGCTTTGAAACGAGAATCGGGCTAAGGCCCTAATGTTTACGAAAAGGTTTTGTAAATTGGGACTCGAGGTCCAAAAGAATTTCTGCTTTAAAAATCCCCGAGATGATGTGTTCCTTTTCAAATATCTCTTACTTGAGTTCGAAATTCTAAAACTTCTCGGGAACATTTTGATAATTGATTTACGTATTAAATTCGTAGTTGCTATTTGCTTGTTACATTTCGTATGGTTTGATACTTGCACTAGTAAAACAGTGGAGTTTTACTAACCCCGAGGATTCGGGGGGTGGATGTCCTGCTCAAGGCCTGTACATGCAGTTCGGGGAGCAGACACAGGATTAGCACAAGGGGATGACGAGCTGCGATACTAATCAAGAGTTGAGAGTTGGTAGAGTTTAGTTGTATTGTTAGAGTTGATTCAGTCTTCCGCTGTATTGTATTTCGACCCCTGTGTGGGTAATGTTGTTAGTCAGTCCTGTTGATAGAGTTGTGTGACCTCATCGGTCTGTGTGTTTATGTGTAAGTGACCTTAACGGTCTGTATTATTATATTGTTTGACCCTGGCCGGGCAAGCATTTGGTTGTTTATGGACGTTTAGCCTGGTAGATCCTTGCGGAAAGGGTTTACGGCGTGTAATATTCCCATACGGTTTTGGGGGTGTTACAGAGATAGAGGTGGGTATCAAACCAGTGAGCCAAAGTCATTTGTTGTTCTAATATTGATTTCTATTATATAAGTGTACAAGAAACCATATATATGTATATATATATATATATATTATATTATATGTATATATATATATATATTATATGTATATGTTTGTTAATATTTTCAGAATTATTTTCAAAATATATTAATATTTATTATATTGCACATTTAATAACTAATGATCAATATAAGTGTACAATAAACCATATATATATATATATGCATATATTATAATTTTTAATATATAATGTAATATAATTTTTAATATTAATATATAACAAAATATATTAATATTCAATATATTCCACATTTGATATAATATAATTCATAAAATAATATGTATCTAGTATAATTTTTAATATATAATGTAATATAATTTTTAATATTAATATATAATAAAATATATTAATATTCAATATATTGCACATTTAATATAATATAATTCATAAAATAATATGTATATATTATAATTTTTAATATATAATGTAATATTTTTTAATATTAATATATAACAAAATATATTAATATTCAATATATTCCACATTTAATATAATATAATTCATAAAATAATAAGTATATATTATAATTTTTAATATATAATGTAATATTTTTTAATATTAATATATAACAAAATATATTAATATTCAATATATTCCACATTTAATATAATATAATTCATAAAATAATATGTATATATTATAATTTTTAATATATAATGTAATATTTTTTAATATTAATATATAACAAAATATATTAATATTCAATATATTTCACATTTGATATAATATAATTCATAAAATAATATGTATATATTATAATTTTTAATATATAATGTAATATTTTTTAATATTAATATATAACAAAATATATTAATATTCAATATATTCCACATTTGATATAATATAATTCATAAAATAATATGTATGTATTATAATTTTTAATATATAATGTAATATAATTTTTAATATTAATATATAACAAAATATATTAATATTCAATATATTGCACATTTAATATAATATAATTCATAAAATAATATATATATATATATTATAATTTTTAATATATAATGTAATATAATTTTTAATATTAATATATAACAAAATATATTAATATTCAATATATTCCACATTTGATATAATATAATTCATAAAATAATATGTATATATTATAATTTTTAATATATAATGTAATATAACTTTTAATATTAATATATAACAAAATATATTAATATTCAATATATTCCACATTTGATATAATATAATTCATAAAATAATATGTATATATTATAATTTTTAATATATAATGTAATATAATTTTTAATATTAATATATAACAAAATATATTAATATTCAATATATTCAACATTTGATATAATATAATTCATAAAATAATATGTATATATTATAATTATTAATATATAATGTAATATAATTTTTAATATTAATATATAACAAAATCTATTAATTTTCAATATATTCCACATTTGGTATAATATAATTCATAAAATAATATGTATATATTATAATTTTTAATATATAATGTAATATAATTTTTAATATTAATATATAATAAAATATATTAATATTCAATATATTTCACATTTAATATAATATAATTCATAAAATAATATGTATATATTATAATTTTTAATATATAATGTAATATAATTTTTAATATTAATATATAACAAAATATATTAATATTCAATATATTCCACATTTGATATAATATAATTCATAAAATAATATGTATGTATTATAATTTTTAATATATAATGTAATATAATTTTTAATATTAATATATAATAAAATATATTAATATTCAATATATTGCACATTTAATATAATATAATTCATAAAATAATATGTATATATTATAATTTTTAATATATAATGTATTATAATTTTTAATATTAATATATAACAAAATCTATTAATTTTCAATATATTCCACATTTGGTATAATATAATTCATAAAATAATATGTATATATTATAATTTTTAATATATAATGTAATATAATTTTTAATATTAATATATAATAAAATATATTAATATTCAATATAATGCACATTTAATATAATATAATTCATAAAATAATATGTATATATTATAATTTTTAATATATAATGTAATATAATTTTTAATATTAATATATAACAAAATATATTAATATTCAATATATTTCACATTTGATATAATATAATTCATAAAATAATATGTATACCTTATAATTTTTAATATATAATGTAATATTTTTTAATATTAATATATAACAAAATATATTAATATTCAATATATTCCACATTTGATATAATATAATTCATAAAATAATATGTATGTATTATAATTTTTAATATATAATGTAATATAATTTTTAATATTAATATATAACAAAATATATTAATATTCAATATATTGCACATTTAATATAATATAATTCATAAAATAATATATATTATAATTTTTAATATATAATGTAATATAATTTTTAATATTAATATATAACAAAATATATTAATATTCAATATATTCCACATTTGATATAATATAATTCATAAAATAATATGTATATATTATAATTTTTAATATATAATGTAATATAATTTTTAGTATTAATATATAACAAAATATATTAATATTCAATATATTCCACATTTGATATAATATAATTCATAAAATAATATGTATATATTATAATTTTTAATATATAATGTAATATAATTTTTAATATTAATATATAACAAAATATATTAATATTCAATATATTCAACATTTGATATAATATAATTCTTAAAATAATATGTATATATTATAATTATTAATATATAATGTAATATAATTTTTAATATTAATATATAACAAAATCTATTAATTTTCAATATATTCCACATTTGGTATAATATAATTCATAAAATAATATGTATATATTATAATTTTTAATATATAATGTAATATAATTTTTAATATTAATATATAATAAAATATATTAATATTCAATATATTGCACATTTAATATAATATAATTCATAAAATAATATGTATATATTATAATTTTTAATATATAATGTATTATAATTTTTAATATTAATTTATAACAAAATATATTAATATTCAATATATTTCACATTTGATATAATATAATTCATAAAATATTATGTATATATTATAATTTTTAATATATAATGTAATACTTTTTAAGATTAATATATAACAAAATATATTAATAGTCAATATATTCCACATTTGATATAATATAATTCATAAAATAATATGTATGTATTATAATTTTTAATATATAATGTAATATAATTTTTAATATTAATATATAACAAAATATATTAATATTTAATATATTGCACATTTAATATAATATAATTCATAAAATAATATGTATATATTATAATTTTTAATATATAATGTATTATAATTTTTAATATTAATTTATAACAAAATATATTAATATTCAATATATTTCACATTTGATATAATATAATTCATAAAATATTATGTATATATTATAATTTTTAATATATAATGTAATACTTTTTAATATTAATATATAACAAAATATATTAATAGTCAATATATTGATATCAAATGTATTAATATATAACAAAATATATTAATATTAATGTATAACAAAATATATTAATATTCAATATATTCCACATTTGATATAATATAATTCATAAAATAATATGCATGTATTATAATTTTTAATATATAATGTAATATAATTTTTAATATTAATATATAACAAAATATATTAATATTCAATATATTGCACATTTAATATAATATAATTCATAAAATAATATGTATGTATTATAATTTTTAATATATAATTTAATATAATTTTTAATATTAATATATAACAAAATATCTTAATATTCAATATATTGCACATTTAACAGCGGTTCTAGAAAGAACCGCTGTTAAATGTACAGATTTAACAGCGGTTTTCCTATAACCGCTGTTAAAGTACAATTTAACAGCGGTTCCGCGGAAAACCGTTGTTAAATTGCCATCCTTTCATTTTAACAGCGGTTTTTTTAGAACCGCTGTTAAAATGCCGCAGTTAAATGCTGTTTTTGTAGTAGTGCCAAAATGATAATGGAAGCTCTGTTCGACTCATCATGGATCGAACCATATCTAATAAAGTTCGATTCCTCCTCTCGGACACTCCGTTATGCTGAGGTGTTCCGGGAGGAGTAAGTTGTGAAATAATTCCACAACTCCTAAGATGATCATCGAATTCTTGGCTCAAGTATTCACCACCTTGATCCGATCGAAGGGCTTTAATTGTCTTTCCAAGTTGATTCTGTACTTCATTCTGGAATATATTGAATATTTCAAAAGATTCATGTTTATACTTCATAAGATAAACATATCCATATCGGCTAAAATCATCGGTAAATGTAACAAAGTATTGGTATCCACCCTTTGGCATGAGTGATAAGAGGCCCGCATACATCAGTATGTATTAGGCCTAATAGATCACTAGCCCTTTCTCCATGACCGGTGAAAGGATTCTTTCTCATCTTGCCCAATAAATAAGATTCACGTGTAACATATGATTCGTAGTCAAAGGAGTCTAAAAGTCCATCATTATGGAGTTTAGATATGCATATCTCGTTTATGTGACCAAGTCGACAATGCCATAAGTCAGTCGGATTAGAATCATTGAGCTTAAGTTTCTTGGATGCAATGTTATAGACTTTCAAAGTGTCGGAGTTATCTAGATCAATATTGTGAAGGCCATATATAACATTGCAGTACCATAAAGCAAGTCATTAAAGAAAATACGAATAATCTTATTCTTAATAAGAAAACTATAACCTTCACAATCTAATGTAGAAACTGAAATAATATTCCTATTCATAGCAGGAAGATAATAGCAATTGTTCAAAACTAACAAAAGCCCATTGGGTAAAACTAGATCATAAGTTCCTACGTCTAGTGCAATAACTCTTGCTCCATTGCCGACTCTTAGATCCACTACCCCTTTCTTCAACTCTCTACTACTTCTCAACCCCTTCAAATTTGTACAAATGTGAGATCCCCATCCAGTATCCAATATAATTTCTTTTCCAGTGTCCTGGTTTATTGCAATGATGGCAATTTCCATCTTTGGGAGCTTTAGCCTTGAAAACTGGTTTAGTAGAGTCTTTAGATTTGGCAACTTTTGCCTTACCCTTGCCCTTGCATTTGTTCTTAAAGGACTTCCCTTTGCTGACCATGTAATACCCGAGATTTGTGTATTGTAATTGGAACTTGTGATATTGTAATGATTGTACTTTTGTCTGAGTACTATTCTCCGTATTTCATAATCCGATGTTGTCGAGCGTTTAATTTCGTGGTTGTGGCTTAAAGATTGTAAATCTGCGCATGTAGCGCACGCTACCGACTATATTTAGTGTGCGCTAACGTGGATTCATAGCGCACGCTACTGAGGGTCATTAGCGCACGCTATGCGTGGTCAATGTGATTGGGACGTGCGGTAGGTGAGATCTGGCCGGGGGACCCCTGTTGGATAGTGTCGGGATGTACCTGGACGGCTTTCGGGAAAAGCCGAGTCAACGCCTTAGCGCACGCTACAGGTATATGCGTAGCGCACGCTAAGTGCTGAGTACAGTTTAGTCAGGGAGCCGTTAGCGCACGCTACGAACAGGGTCTAGCGCGCGCTAATAGCCATTTATTATAAATAGGACAGCATCCTATTCGTGATTTCAGTTTTCTCTTCTCCCATTACCCGAATTCTTACACTTAGAACGTAACTTCCTTCATCCTAAGCACTTCATATCAACATCCTGATTTGTGATTGAAGATCGTATATCATTGGAGATTGGTGTTCAAACTTTCGGTGTCGGATTGCTTCATTTTCCTCCGTGTTCTTCACTACCTTGAGGTAGGTGATTCTTCACCAATACTAGTTGTGTTCTAAAGGATGTTGATCATGTTCATCTAGTCAGTTAGATTCGTTATTAGCCGTACATCATGTGTTAGAAGGATGTTTTCGACGTTTCGACACTTATTCATCGTATGATCCATTGAACCTTTTTGTATGAGGATTCCTAAGCATGTTATGTACCTTCCAAACCAATCGACCAGTATATGTAGATTACCTAGTTCGTATGTTTTACGTAAGGAACCATATGTTTTGGGACTTGGGATAATCGGAACTTAGAATATTTCTTGAAGATCTTGGATGAGTTATGATGATGAGATAATTATCCGTATATTTGTACCTCATGATCATGGAACTTCCACAACCTTATTAGCATGACAGACTTGAGGATGATTTGTTGTATCAACATAGAATTCATGAATTCACCACCTTTCAACCCAGTTTTCCGTTATCAGTATTCTGCCATGCAGGGTTAGCGCACGCTAACATATATAAGTTAACGTGCGCTATCGGGGTTCAGTTAGCGCACGATACGTACGTAGCGTACGTTATGTATCGGCCGATTCAAACTGTAGGTTCGTAGCTAGCGCACGCTAGTCTTACACGATAGCGTACGCTAACAGGTCGGCTTAGCGCACGTTACGTAGAGTACGTAGCGCACGCTAAGCAGTCCAGGCAGATTGTTTGTTTTGAGCTTTTCGGCCGTAGACCGAATTGTTAGGCCATCGTTCGACTTGAGATGATTTGTATATCATTCCTTTTGTTAAGGTTCGAGCTTGTTACGTTGATCGAAGGAGGCGTCCTTCGAGTGTGTCGAGATCATTGAAGTGTTTCGTCCTTGCCATTTTCGAGGCAAGTATCATATGTCGAGTTCGATTTATCATGCTTGCGGTTTTGTTCATATTGTTGAATATGAGATGTATTTCTGGAAATTCTCGTGATATTCATTGTTATTGGTTCGTATTGATGAACATATTGAAATGCATATGTGTATGCATAGTTGATTGATTTATGGTATAAATGATCCGAGGGGATCATGAGGATCTATGCTGAGGGCGCTGGATCGAATGTCCACCATGCGTTGGTCCGACGGGATCATCATGGGGATCTATGCTGAGGGCGCTGGATCGTTGGACGGGTTTTCCACCATGCGTTGGTCCAACGGGATCATCATGGGGATCTATGCTGAGGGCGCTGGATCGCTGGATTACCTTGTATTGTGTTGATGGAATCGTGAGGATTCGCATCGTTGGATTCCGGTGGCGGAAGTCCGTTTTGTATGTTTCATGATGCATTGATGATTTATTGTATGATGATACTTGTACTAGCATTGTTTTGCTAACTCCTTCGGGGGTGGACATTGTTTTGATGTTCAGGTAGCCGAGGAGCGGGGAGGCAACCACAGTACCGACAGGATGATGAAATGGCTCAGTGATGTGGTTGATGTTATTGCTATTATGAATTGTCTTCTTGATTCGTTTAGTACTCGAGTACGTCTGTTTTAATAAGGTTATTCGATATGGTTGTATAAGTTAACTCATTTGATCGGTTGAATCAAATCTGTATTTGAACTTCAGTTGTTTCGATTGAATTGTTTTTCACTTCTTTTAAAATTAGCCTTGTAAATCCTTATCTAAAGGGTTTACGGCGCTGTAATTATTCCGAATATTTCGGGGGTGTTACAGAATATGGTATCGGAGCTAAGATTTATGGATATCTTGGCAGTCGGGTTAGTTAGGTATGTTTACGTTATTGATTATTGGTCGTTCGTAACATCACTGCTGAGCCAGCATCGTCGTGTGGACTGTGGTTGTAAGTTTCCTAATCTCGAATACTACTGTTTTATTTAATTCATGTCTTGTAAACATTGATGGATGTACTTTGAGAAAGTTTGTCCTGGATATTGAGTATTTATGTTTACAGTATGTTGAGAGGAGGTCGTGGATGCGGACGCGGTCGTGGACGCGGACGTGGAAATGCGAGGCAAGAAGAGTCGGTATCTACTCCAGAGATAGCCGCTAGTCGAACGGATTCCCATTCCGGGGGACAGCAGGGATCGGCAAATAATAATGCAGATCCTAACGTGCCGGGAGTGCTTCAGCAGGTGGTTGCCCAGATAAACCAGTTTGCTCAAGTGGTGGATCGCATGCAGACGGCGATGGGACAGCAGAATAACGTGGATAATCGGGGAGATAAATGGCTTACCGAGGTGGTCAAATTGCATCCTCCGAAATTTGACGGTTCTGCTGAGACGCTTTCTTGGGATCACTGGCTGAAGGAATTAGAGAAGATTTTTGCGGGAATTAACTGTCCCAACGATATGAAGGTTCCGGTCGCCCAGTATCTTTTGACCGGGGAGGCTTTCGACTGGTGGGAGGCCATTCGACCGGAGGAGCACAATGTTGACTGGACGGAATTCGAATTGATGATGGAGGCACAGTATTGTCCTCGTCCAGTTAGAGAAGCCCGAGTTCGGGAGTTTTTCTCACCACAAAATTCGGAAGCATCTGTGACGGACGTGATTAAGACTTTTAATCACCAATGACTTATGTGCGCCACTTGGTCGACCGAGGCGGAGAAGATTTTTCATTTTGACATGCGAATGAAGCCGGAAATTCAGCAAGATATGTCCGATTTGAATGTACCACCTTGCGACAAGATCGTGACAAGGCGTTGGCCTATGATATGAAGGAGGCAGCAGTAGAGAAAGCGACGGAAGCAAAGAAACAGAAGGTGTCTGGCAACTTCACGGAGGATAAGAGTAGCGGACCTCGCAGGGGTCAGTCCTCTTTTCATTCATCCAGGAGACCTCCGCATCCTTCTCGAGTTGGAAAGAAGTCCCGGGCAGCACCAACCGTTTCAGACGCAGGAAAGAAGTGTTACAACTGTGGCAAAGCGGGGCATGTTTGACGTGATTGTTTCGCGCCCGCTGTGACCTGTTTCGAGTGTGGACATGAAGGACATCGCGCAACATTTTGTGGGAATGCGACCCGATATTTTGGTACTCGCACTCCAGCTCCAGTCCCGAAGGAGACAAGTGTGAACCAGACGCAGCAGAGTGGATCTCAACAGCAGAACGCTGGGAGGAGAGAAACATCCAGTGCTGGGTCCGTTCCTCCGCGCCTGTACGAAATGAGGAAATCTGATGATCAGAACACAGCTGTTGCATCAGGTACGATTCAGATCCTTTTGCAACCAGTTAGTGTCTTGTTCGATTCGGGAGCTATGCATTCTTTTATATCTTTGAACTGTGTTAATCGTTTGAAAATCTCATGCTTGTATAATTGTGAACCTTATGTTGTGGGATTACCGAGCGGAGAGAAAATTGTGGGAACCCTAGAAGCTAGGGATTTCCCATTATCTATAGAAGGAAGAGAGTGGCCATCGAATCTCATTGTAGTTGACATCTACGGTGACGATTTAATTCTCGGAGATGATTGGCTCAACCGTTATGGAGCTGTTCTGAATTACCGAGAGAGAGTCATTTCCATCATTGCTGATGACGGATCTGAACACTTATTCCGAGGATGGAGACCAGGAAGCTCGGGAAAATTGATCAAAGCAATGAAAGCCGTGAAATTACTGAAGCAGGGATGTCACGGACTTTGGTGCTATGCCATGAGGAAGGAGGAAGGAGTAGAGCTCTCGTCTATTTCAGTTGTGAATGAGTTCTCAGATGTATTTCCTGACGAACTACCTGGGTTACCTCCGCAGAGGGGAGTGGGATTCACTATCGAATTAGAGCCTGGAGCAGCTCCTATTTCCAGAGCACCATACCGCATGGCGCCAACCGAGATGTATGAACTCAAGAAGCAATTGGAGGAATTGTTACAGAAGGGCTATATCCAACCTAGTGTTTCTCCTTGGGGAGCGCCCGTTCTCTTTGTCCGGAAGAAAGACGGATCCCTCCGACTGTGTATTGATTACAGGGAGCTCAACAAGATGACAATCAAGAATAAGTATCCTATACCTCGGATCGACGACTTGTTTGATCAACTGCAAGGGGCGAGGGTATTCTCGAAGATTGATTTGCGATCAGGATACCACCAGTTGAGGATTAAGGAATCGGATATACCGAAATCTGCTTTCAGATCCTGCAGACGGCATTATGAATTCGTAGTGATGCCGTTTGGACTTACCAATGCTCCTGCAGTATTCATGCAATTGATGAATCGGGTATTCTTGGAATACTTGGATAAATTTGTGGTCGTCTTCATTGATGACATCTTGATATATTCGAAGGACGCAGAGGAGCATGCCGAGCATTTGCGTGTGGTTTTAAGCACCTTGAGGAAGGAACAGCTGTATGCAAAATTTTCTAAATGCGAGTTCTGGCTTAAGGAAGTAACCTTCCTTGGGCATGTAATATCAGCCGACGGAGTTCAGGTGGACCCGAAGAAAGTCGAAGCAATCTTGGATTGGGAAGCTCCTAAAAATGTGAAAGAAGTCTGAAGCTTCTTAGGACTTGCTGGATATTATCGCCGTTTTGTTGAGGGATTTTCCAAAATTGCTCTCCCGCTCACCCAGCTGTTACAGAAAACTCAAAAGTTCACGTGGAATGAGAAGTGCCAGGCTGGTTTTGACGAACTTAAGAGGAGACTGACGACAACACCTATATTAGCGCTGCCAGAGGGAACCGATGGATTCATGGTATACAACGACGCTTCAAATCAGGGTTTGGGTTGTGTATTGATGCAGAAGGATAAAGTGATTGCTTATGCTTCTCGGCAATTGAAACCGTACGAGATTAATTACCCGACTCATGATCTGGAGCTAGCAGTTGTGATCTTTGCCTTGAAAATTTGGCGACATTATTTGTACGGCACTCATTGTCAGATCTTTACAGATTATAAGAGCCTCAAGTACATTTTCAGTCAGAAGGAATTAAATATGAGGCAGAGAAGGTGGCTGGAATTGATCAAGGATTACGACTTGGAGATTCTCTATCATCCGGGGAAAGCAAATGTAGTAGCCGATGCCTTGAGCCGAAAACCTGTTTCTCTTCGAGTATTGGAAGCACTTACGTCCCAAACCAGTATTCAACGAGAACTGATCCGCGAGGGGATTGAAGTATGGGCACCAGGAATCCAAGGGCAACTTTATGTGATGGGACTGACTTCATCACTAGTCGAGGAGATCAAGTCTAAACAATTGAACGATTCTCTGATCCTTCGATTATGTGACGAAGTAAAGAAAGGAAAAGCCCGTGATTCGTGATACAAGACGATGGAGTTACGAGATTTGAGTCGACTTTGCGTTCCCGAGGATGATGATTTGAGACGGACAATTTTAAAGGAAGCCCATAGCGCGCCCTATTCTATTCACCCAGGCAGTAGTAAGATGTATAAGGATTTAAAGCAAAGCTTCTGGTGGGGGAATATGAAGAAGGACGTAGCGGAGTACGTTTCGAAGTGTTTGACTTGTCAGCAGGTAAAGATTGAACATCAACGACTCCGGATTGTTAAAACCGCTTAGATCCCTGAGTTGAAGTGGGAGGATATCTCGATGGATTTCATCACTAGTATGCCAAGGACTAGAACGGGAATGAACATGATTTGGGTTGTAGTTGATCGACTAACCAAGTCGGCTCATTTCCTGGGAATTAAAGATACATGGGGACCCGAGAGGTTGGCACGAATATTTATTGCGGAGATAGTTAGATTGCACGGGACGCCGAAGACCATTATTTCGGATCGAGATGGTCGTTTCGTGTCACACTTCCGAAAGGCTTCTGTGGCCTGGGACCGAGCTCAACTTTAGCATGACCTATCATGCCCAAACGGACGGTCAGTCCGAAAGGACTATTCAAACTGTAGAAGACATGCTTAGAGCTTGTGCTTTGGATTGGTCAACTAATTGGGAAGTTCATTTGCCATTAGTTGAATTCACCTACAATAATAGTTGGCATGCTTCAATTAAGATGGCACCATTTGAAGCTTTGTACGGGAGAAGATGCCGATCACCCCTATGTTGGGATGATTCTTCGGATTTGATCGGGACGGAACCGGAATTGATTATTCAGACTCAAGAGAAGATAGCTTTGATTCGAGAGAGACTGTTGACTGCCCAAAGTCGACAGAAGTCTTATGCAGATGTACGTCGTCGCCCTCTAGAGTTCGACACTGGGGACCATGTACTATTGAAGGTGTCTCCTACTCGAGGGATTTTCCGTTTTAGGAGGAGAGGCAAGCTTAGTCCGAGATATATCGGACCATTCGAGATCCTCGAGAGAGTTGGAGATTTAGCATACAGGCTGGCCTTACCGCCATCGCTGAGTCACGTTCACAATGTGTTTCACGTATCCCAACTGCGGAAGTATGTACCGGACCCCAATCACGTCATTGATTTCGACGAGATCGAGATAGCTAATGATGGCACCTTCGAAGAGAGACCAATCAAGATACTTGAGAGCCGAATCAAACAATTGAGGAATAAACCAATACACTTGGTTAAAGTACAATGGTCACGACATGGAGTCGAAGAGGCTACTTGGGAAACGGAGGACAGTATGAAGACTAGATATCCGGAGTTGTTTTTATCTTAAAGTTTCGGGACGAAACTTCTTTTTAGGGAGGAAGGATGTAATACCCGAGATTTCTGTATTGTAATTGGAACTTGTGATATTGTAATGATTGTACTTTTGTCTGAGTACTATTCTCCGTATTTCATAATCCGATGTTGTCGAGCGTTTAATTTCGTGGTTGTGGCTTAAAGATTGTAAATCTGCGCATGTAGCGCACGCTACCGGCTATATTTAGCGTGCGCTAACGTGGATTCATAGCGCACGCTACTGAGGGTCATTAGCGCACGCTATGCTTGGTCAATGTGATTGGGACGTGCGGTAGGTGAGATCTGGCCGGGGGACCCCTGTCGGATAGTGTCGGGATGTACCTGGACGGCTTTCGGGAAAAGCCGAGTCAACGCCTTAGCGCACGCTACAGGTATATGCGTAGCGCACGCTAAGTGCTGAGTACAGTTTAGTCAGGGAGCCGTTAGCGCACGCTACGAACAGGGTCTAGCGCGCGCTAATAGCCATTTATTATAAATAGGACAGCATCCTATTCGTGATTTCAGTTCTCTCTTCTCCCATTACCCGAATTCTTACACTTAGAACGTAACTTCCTTCATCCTAAGCACTTCATATCAACATCCTGATTCGTGATTGAAGATCGTATATCATTGGAGATTGGTGTTCAAACTTTCGGTGTCGGATTGCTTCATTTTCCTCCGTGTTCTTCACTACCTTGAGGTAGGTGATTCTTCACCAATACTAGTTGTGTTCTAAAGGATGTTGATCATGTTCATCTAGTCAGTTAGATTCGTTATTAGCCGTACATCATGTGTTAGAAGGATGTTTTCGACGTTTCGACACTTATTCATCGTATGATCCATTGAACCTTTTTGTATGAGGATTCCTAAGCATGTTATGTACCTTCCAAACCAATCGACCAGTATATGTAGATTACCTAGTTCGTATGTTTTACGTAAGGAACCATATGTTTTGGGACTTGGAATAATCGGAACTTATAATATTTCTTGAAGATCTTGGATGAGTTATGATGATGAGATAATTATCCGTATATTTGTACCTCATGATCATGGAACTTCCACAACCTTATTAGCATGACAGACTTGAGGATGATTTGTTGTATCAACATAGAATTCATGAATTCACCACCTTTCAACCCAGCCTGCTAGCGATTCGCCATGCAGGGTTAGCGCACGCTAACATATATGAGTTAACGTGCGCTATCGGGGTTCAGTTAGCGCACGATACGTACGTAGCGTACGTTATGTATCGGCCGATTCAAACTGTCGGTTCGTAGCTAGCGCACGCTAGTCTTACACAATAGCGTACGCTAACAGGTCGGCTTAGCGCACGTTACGTAGAGTACGTAGCGCACGCTAAGCAGTCCAGGCAGATTGTTTGTTTTGAGCTTTTCGGCCGTAGACCGAATTGTTAGGCCATCGTTCGACTTGAGATGATTTGTATATCATTCCTTTTGTTAAGGTTCGAGCTTGTTACGTTGATCGAAGGAGGCAGCCTTCGAGTGTGTCGAGATCATTGAAGTGTTTCGTCCTTGCCATTTTCGAGGCAAGTATCATATGTCGAGTTCGATTTATCATGCTTGTGGTTTTGTTTATATTGTTGAATATGAGATCTATTTCTGGAAATTCTCGTGATATTCATTGTTATTGGTTCGTATTGATGAACATATTGAAATGCATATGTGTATGCATAGTTGATTGATTTATGGTATAAATGATCCGAGGGGATCATGAGGATCTATGCTGAGGGCGCTGGATCGAATGTCCACCATGCGTTGGTCCGACGGGATCATCATGGGGATCTATGCTGAGGGCGCTGGATCATTGGACGGGTTTTCCACCATGCGTTGGTCCGACGGGATCATCATGGGGATCTATGATGAGGGCGCTGGATCGCTGGATTACCTTGTATTGTGTTGATGGAATCGTGAGGATTCGCATCGTTGGATTCCGGTGGCGGAAGTCCGTTTTGTATGTTTCATGATGCATTGATGATTTATTGTTTGATGATACTTGTACTAGCATTGTTTTGCTAACCCCTTCGGGGGTGGACATTGTTTTGATGTTCAGGTAGCCGAGGAGCGGGGAGGCAACCACAGTACCGACAGGACGATGAAATGGCTCAGTGATGTGGTTGATGTTATTGCTATTATGAATTGTCTTCTTGATTCGTTTAGTACTCGAGTACGTCTGTTTTAATAAGGTTATTCGATATGGTTGTATAAGTTAACTCATTTGATCGGTTGAATCAAATCTGTATTTGAACTTCAGTTGTTTCGATTGAATTGTTTTTCACTTCTTTTAAAATTAGCCTTGTAAATCCTTATCTAAAGGGTTTACGACGCTGTAATTATTCCGAATATCTCGGGGTGTTACAGACCATCAGCACGTGGCTTGGTTTCTTCTTAATATTCTGCTCAGCCGTTTTAAGCATCCCATGCAGCTCAACAATGGACTTCTCTATCTCATTCATATTATAGTTCATAATGAACTGACCGAAACTTTAGGACAATGAGTTTAGGATCACATCCGTGGAGTGCTCCTTAGAAAGTGAAAACCCATGCCTTTCAAGATGATCAATATATCCTTTCATCTTAAGTACATGAGAGCTGACAGATGTCCCCTCAACCATCTTGCAAGCATATAAGGCTTGAAAGGTATCATAACTCTCTTGCCTAGCATGCTTCGAGAAAGTTTCCTTGAGGTGAGCATTCAGATCATAAGCTTCCATTTCCTCCAGATTCTTCTGAAGTTCTGGACAAATGATAGCCAGCATAAGACGACCAACATCAATGGAATCATCACAATGTTTCTTCCATTTGTCTTTTGTTGCTTTGTTTGCATTGTCAGCTGGCTCATCGGGAATTTCTTACTCAAGAACATACAGCTTTCTTTCTTTCTTGAGAACTATTCTCAAGCTCCGGATTCAATCCAGATAGTTGTTGCCGTTTTCTTTGAGCCCGACCTTCTCAAGGACTGATCGCAGTGAAATGGTGGACATATTGTTTGATGCCATTCTATAATATCTACAAAATTCAATATGCAAAGTATTTAGTCACATTGTTTTATTTCTCAAAAAATACTCCCACTAAAATAAAGTACCCTCAATTTACAACATTTGTAATTTTAGTGGACTAAGATCCCATTTCGCACAATCCTAAACTCGGCTTTGGCATGACGCCTAGAATTGAGCTATTTTAGGTGGATAACTCTTTATCTATTACATTATATGTAACTCTTAGATTATATTCATGGGATTTCGCATCGTATGCCCAAGCATGTTATAATCCCATCTTATGCCTTAAGGATCAAAACTCTTTTGAATTCTTAGTTCATTAAAACACATAAGTATCACCATTACCTATCCCACCTTACTAAGATAATCCGAGTGCCTAGCTTTGGAATACCCACTCAAGATGATCGAAGTCTTGATATGTGTTTTTCAAATGAACGGCATTTAAAAAATTTAACGAGGGATTTTTATCCTATGTTAATGTTTGCGTTTGCTAACATACATCTAAACATACATAACATCACATACCTGCATAAATGTAAACATACATCGCATCACATGACAATTAAAAGCATAGGACCATGTATAGCATGACCATAATTCTTAACGTGATTTCCATGAGCCAACATGAAAATCACAAGGGTCAATCTAAAAGGTTGCAATTGTTCTTCATTGATCTTCCCAACTCCTTGGAACGTCACACGCATTCAATTGCTCCTCGAATCCGTCCTTCTCGTCGTTCTTGTCTTCACTACATTAATGAAATTTAACACTACACTAGTAAATTAAATTACAAGAGGTGCAAATGACACGTAGGCCGTAAATAATAAATAATTTAAATAGACGACTCGCAGTCCGTATAACTAATTATAATTAAATGACACGCAGGCCGTAAAACCAACCCATAAGAAAATAAATTATCCAATCACATTGGTCAATTTATGGTCATGGCATACACCATACACATACCATAAATAAATATCAAATAATTAATAAAGCATGTAATATACTAAATAATCAATCTGTCTGACAATCAGACAATAAATTAAAACTGTGTCAAAAATTAACAATCTGGATCCCTAGCCCAGATGGCCGAGCGCGCCTCTGCCCGCGGACCCGTATGGGTTCGAAACCCAGCGGCAGCAGTTGCAACATTTTGCAACTATTATTTCCAAATTTTCTAAACAGATTTAATACCTTTTATAAAAGATCCGTACAATTCAACAAACAAACTAGCAGACCACATGGTAAGTCGACTGAAGGGAATCCTGGCAAGCAGTGATCGAATCCCTGGAATTGCAAAAAAAAAAAAGTTTTGCTAATTAAAATGACCCGCGGGTCCAGATCCGACCCGACCTGGACCCGACCCGTCTCGGAACAGTTCTGGAACAGAGATTCGCGAAAATAGTCTAGAAATTTATTTTTGACAATCCGATTTAATCAAATTAAACCAGAAAAATTATTTTATAAAATCTATATTTTATAAACATAATCAACAATATAATTTACACATAAACATGTTCTACATAAACAATTAAATTACTTGCAAGTTGGCTCTGATACCACTGTTGGATTTTTGCGCGTATCTAATACAATAAAATTGAGTAAAATGCAGCGGAATAAATAAATGAAAAACCCAGACGAGAATATACATGCAGTAATTTAATTGATTTATTAAGAGTTCGTCGAATTACCTTAATTTGAAGAACGAATCTGACTGGACTAGAAGCAGATGAATATCTCCTTCCTCTTTGGGTGATCCACACATGAACAATTCCACAAGTCGGATTACTAGATCCTTACGAATAATATTGATGAATAGTACAACACAAATTCCTTACTAGAAGGATTATACTATCGATCAAGATCAACTAAGGGAAGAAGATGAAATGACCGACTTCGTTCTCCTACTGTAAGAGAAGGGGCCGATTTTTTCTTTCTCCTTGGGGGGGGGGGGGGGGTGATTTTGTGTCTTGATTTCTTCTAACAATTCCTTGTCCAAGACCTTATATATATACTAAGTAAACCCTAGAGTCAAACTCTAGTATTTGCTTAGTTGCCCATCAACTTATTAAATAATACAATATATATATATAATATCCAGTATTATAAATATTACTTATTATTTAATCTCTTTATAAATATAATATCCAATATTATATTAATTATTCCCAGTTGATATTTATTTCTGCTTGTCTATAATTGTCGTACATGCGACCCAAAAGGCTTATATTATATTGACAATTAGTTAATACCTTATTAAATAATAAATCATAAGCGACCTCTAGCAAGACATTATGATTACCCAAATAATATAAGTTAATAGTCCATTAAACCTTTTAACATGTCAAATCCCTTTGTCACGCGATATCATATTTGAACTAAGTCATAGAGTGTGTGATACTTATTTATGTTCAAATGCTTTCTTGATCTTAAGTAGACTGATTGAATCAAATGACTCTTCATTTGAGCATGGCCATGCATTTCCTTCAGTCCTACTTATCGAGGCCCCCAACAGATATCTCTCTCAATAAGGAGAGGGACAAATCCCCATCTCGATTATTTATTGCCCTCTACATGACTCCCACTAAGCCTGATCGCTAACCTTTATGATCACCATGTTTCAGATGATGTTGGATTACGTCAAGGCATAGCAGCTATCATGATGAACTCTAAGATAATCTCAGGTTCAAGGATTTATTGACATACTGTTATATTGAGATTCACTTATGACATTTTCATGCAGTGATCTCAATGCGGGTCTGTCCCGTATTAGTTCTCCAACCAATACCCATATTGATCCGTACCATATGCATAATCATTCGATAATTATCAATCAAACTTATACTAGTATATTAATCACTTGAGTCTCTACTCAGCGCGATTGTACCAGGGACATTCGAATAATCTTATTATTCGTGAATAACTATTATTCGATTATTATAATATTAAAACATGCACACATTATAATAATCAACGAGAAATATCAAATAACTTTATTTAAATGTGATAATTACAAATCTAGGCACATCGAATATCCTAGGGCACTATTCCCAACAATGATATTGTTTCGGATCAACCTGTTTATCGCCGTGACTTTTCCAAGTACGGTTCGATTCTTGTGAAACTTGTTTGAAATTAATGTCTTTTAGTTTCTACAAGTTCTTTTAATGTCTTGAGTTGAAGTGTGAACTTCGGAGTCGTTGTTCGACCGTCGTTATTCGATCGTTGTTGTTTGGCCGTTATTGTTCGGTCGTTGTTGTTCTACCATTGTTATTCAATCGTTGTTGTTCGATCGTTGTCGTTCGATCATTGCTGTTCGATCTTTGTCGTTCGATCATTGCTGTTCGATCGTTTTCGTTCGATCATTGATGTTCGGACGTTGTTGTTCGATCGTTGTTGTTCAATCACTATTGTTCAATCGTGGTTGTTCGATTATTGTTGCCTAATCTCGTACCGCGAAGAGTTGTCATTCACCATTAGTCAGCTATTTTGATTGCGGTCATTTGGCACACCGAGCCGTGCATTGCGAGATAGTAGCTGAGAGTTTTGGGGATCGAGTTTGCGTCTTTGCTCCGAAAGGACACAGAGATGCCTAGTGTAGTTTTCGAGAATTTCGGCGTGGTCGGAATTCTTCCACTCCAAAAAAACAGTTTTTACCGACGCCAAATGCTGTTGGTAAAATTGAAAATGCCGTCAGTAAAAAATTTACCGATGCCATTACCGACGGCAATCCGCCGTTGTAAAAAAGGTCGACGGTAATTTTTTACCGACGCCGTTATTTACCGACACCATTTTTGGCGTTGTTAAATTAAAAATAAAAAAATCTAAAAAAGTGGACTAAGGCGGGTCACGTCCGGGCTCAGGCGGGGTTCAGACGGGTTAGGTCCGAGCTCAGGCGGGTCAGGTTCGTTCAGGTCCAGGTCCGGGCGGGTCGGGTCCAGGTCCGGGCGGGTCAGGTTCGGGCTCCATTCAATTTCAAATGGTTGAGAAAGATTTTGGTTTATAAACCACATAAACCACTACTGTTTTTTCGATGTGGGATAGTATAAAAAATTTACCGACGCCATTTCAGCGTGGGTAGATACCGACATCGGTAAACGGCGTCGTTAATTTAAAAAAAAAATAAAAAAAATAAAAAAATTACCAACGCCAAAATGGCGCCGGTAAACGGCGTCGTTAATTGTGAAAGAGGAAAAAAAGATAATAATAAAAATTTACCAACGCCGAAGTGGCGTCGGTAAATGGCGTCGGTAAACGGCGTCGTTAATTGTGAAAGAAAAAAAAATAAATAAGTCTGCGAACCGGTCATCGGCAATGGCGTCGCTAAATCAAATAAATAAGGGGCGTCAGTAATGGCGTCGGTAAATTATAAGTTTAACAACAGCGGGTACGGGCGTCGGTAAATGGCGTCGGTAAAAACTGTTTTTTTGTAGTGTTCGTGGTTAACCTCACGGACCGCTGTGTGTTTATTTTCTATTTTTCGACTATGCGTGTTTTCTTGTAATAGGTAACTTTTGTTTTGTGATAGTTCGTATATTTGACTTGATTGTGCTATTTGTTTGGTGATACTTGGCATTGGTTGGTTTTATTATGTTTCTGCTTGTGACATTGTGATGGTTGTCGTTGAACGTGATGATGACACATGGCAGTTGATCATGGGATCAGGGCACAGTACGTCCAACCGTGTGGGTTCGACGGGACTTACGGTGACTCATGGCAAGAGATCACGGAGTCGGCACCGATGTTGTGATTGTTTTGTTTGGCATAGTCCGTGCGGGTTGATGAACCTACGGAGCCACGTGACAAGGGATCACGAGTGTTATGATTGTTGTGTTTTTTCTTGCGTTGCTTGTAGTGTTTCACCGATGGGTGTTGTTTATTCGGTTCTTGTGTATCTCGTTGAGATGTTCCTGGTGGGATATTGCTCCTTCCTACTTATTTTAAGTTTCTGGACGAAACTTCTTTTAAGGAGGGTAGTATGTAATATCCGCAATTTCAATTTTTGGTAATTTTCTTTTTTAGCGGAAGTCCATCCTAGCGACTTTCTTGTGACTGTTTCGTCATTCTGAGAATGATTAATTCTGCACTTTTTGACATCCGAGTTCGTTTCGGTGTCGCTTTGTTGAGTTCCCTGCTTCTTAGCGATTTTTTCGCACTTAAGTTCGATTGTTGCGAATCTCATTCGAAACTATTGTTTCATGTTTCCCGTAAGTTCATTTAACATTGTTGGGTTATCCGTTGCCGTATCGTGATTTTTGGGACATTTGGGCCATTTTGTAATTTCCCAAAGTTTTGGGTACTTATTTCCATACTCGTTTTTACCTATCTTCGGTTGTCTGAATCGCGTGTTTGTTTAACGCTTTCGTCTGTTGTTAAGAATCATTTGTACGTTATGTCACACTTTTTGTGTCGTCGCATTTTGAGGTCGTTCGGGACTGACCAGACAGCAGATGGAATCTGCTGCCAGAAAGCAGGTTACGGCCGTAACCTGCAACATGTTACGGCCGTAACAGCCAGCATGTTATGGCCGTAATGGCCATGATGTTATGGCCGTAACGAGAGCCTGTATTTCAGGCAGCGGGCACTCCTGTTTTGAGATAGATTTTGTCATTTCTTTCCTCACGCGACGGGCAGAGTCTTGAGGCGATTCCAGGGCAATTCTTCGTGGGAATTCATCAATATTTCATCATACAACATTATCATCAAAGTCTTGGTGTGGATTAACAACATCAAATCATCATTTTTCCTTCGAATCAATGTATAATTCTCAGAACCATAGTTTTGATAAATTTGCGGGGTTTGTCTGGATTTCATGATTTTAATCCGAGATTGTTGGTTCTATTGTTGTTACCTAGTCTTGTTGATCTTAATCTATGACTTGAATTCCTTTTTTCATGAATTGTCGGTTCGATTCATGTTCTTGGCCATTTTGGGGGAAACCCTTGAACTTTCTTCGTCTGATCCTGTAATTCAGCGGCTTTGGGTCGTGCTATGGAATTCATTTTCATTGTTGTTATTGTCGTTCGTAATTTATTATCGTGGGTTGTCGTTCGGCAGAGTCGGCGGGTTCGTAGTCAGTTCGTGTTGCCTCACTTCGGTCGATTCTCTATTGTTATCATTACATGAGGCAAGTACATTGTTCATACATTTCTTATTTTGTGGATATGATGATTGGTGATCGTCTTGGTGTGTTTGTTTGGTTGTTTGAATTGAACTTTCAAAAGATTTGGTTTAGCCTCGTTAAAGGCTCTCTTTTAAAACCTGTATGTATTTTGTGATTGGTGTGTTTCATAAATGATTAAGTGAATCATATGGATATGTTTGGTGTTGATGTTGTGCTTGATAATGCATGTGTACATATATTGCCTCATTTCGGTGCGTTGTGGTTTGACGTTTATGTCGTGCTAAGTGTTTGTTACCTCTGGGTGAATTGTTTGGATATCCTTGGTGTACTATGTTATGTCTGTGAATGTGTGGACATGGGCGGAGTCTACGGTGACACATGGCTTGTGATGATGTGGTCAGGATGCAACAAGTGATTGATCCAACCGTGAGATCCTAAGAAAAACTACGATGACACATGGCTTGTGATCATGTGGTCAGGATGCAACAAGTGATTGATCCAACCGTGAGATGATATGGCATGTGATCACGGTGTTATGTATATGATTTTGGATGTGTTTTACCAGGTCAGGTACCTTGGATGTGTTACCGAGATTTCGTATCTTGGGTGGTTATATTTTGTTGGTTTTATGTCCGTCGAGGACACGTGACGTGGGATATGAACCATGTGAATTTGTTGTTGGCTTTTATTTGAGAAAGTAAATCATTGGGCTGTGATCCCTTTTTGGGTTTTGAAAAAATAAGGATTCGATAATCCTAAATGGTTTTCTATTAAAACTCCCGAGAACATTTTAAACCATTTTACAAATTGTTCTCTTAATTTGTGATCTTTCGTATTTGGAAAGTTTTACTCAAACTCTTGCCTCGGGAAGTTTTTTTCGTTATGTGTGAATCTTCGAGGATTCCTGATTATTATTCTTGGAATATAAATTGTATGACTCGTATTTGCACTTTGTAGTTGCACTAGCAAAATAGTGGAATTTTGATAACCCCGAGTAATCGGGGGTGGATGTCTGTATTGCATTCAGGTTTTGGAGAGCATAACACAGGGTTGGCATGAAGGATGATGAAATATGATCGATACTAATCACATGAGGACCCGTATGATGTTGTATTGGCCTAGTTGTAGTTTATTTCCGCTGCAGTATTTTCCCGTTGCACGGGAGTGTTTTGTTTTGACCCCGACGTGGGCATATTTTGAGATTGAATTGTATGTATAAATTGAAAGACCTAATCAGTCTACTGAGTCGTCATTTAGCCTTGAAGGCGATAATATGATGTTTGATTTTAGTTACCAGCCTGGTAGATCCTTGAGGAAAGGGTCTACGGTGTGTAATATCCCTGAGTGGATTTGGGGTGTTACAGGATAAGTCCTATCATAAAAAATAATATTTATATTTGGTTATCTTTTGAAATTTAAAACTAGTGAACCTATAATTAGCAAACCTGATATGGCGGAAGACCCTAATGTCAACGTGCATGCTAATTACTTCACAATTTAAATTATTTATGGAGGCCAATTGATTTTATTAAAAAAATAAATCAATTTAATCACTTAGTTATTTTAGACTTAAGGTTAATTTTCTCTTCCTAACATGCAAGGGACATATCATGCATACATTCATACATGCCATACATCCAAAACAATAAAAACTAATAATAAAATAAATTGTATAATTAAATCAAATTATCATGGCTTTTATTTCCGTTTTGAATAACGAGAAAATCTTCGGCTCGACATCTCCCACTACTTCAAGCATCTCGTCACCTCTTCCCGGTTAGCCCACAAAATTTCCAAATTTAGAAACTTTTTTCCCATGCAAAATTAATTGCACAAGAAAATTCTAAATTTTAATATTGTGCACCAACGGACGCAACGAATGGCGAAAAAACGAATAGGACTCCGTACCTGTAATATCCGGAATTTCTACTACTGTTGTTTAATATTATTTTATCCGAGTTATATTGTGCAGCATGGAATCTGTACAGTATGGTTAAAATAAATTAAGGACTGAGATGTCAGTGTTGGTATAATTGTCGTATTTGGTCGACAATTGCATTTGAGGATATAATGTGTTGAGTATATGTATTCCGTATGCCGTATTTTCATATTTTGCATGTCGAGACGTTGAACAAGAGTAGCTGAAAATGGATAAGTATAGCCTTATTAGCGCACGCTAATATACATGAGCAACGCACGCTACGGGCACTGGGTAACGTACGCTCGTGCAGAGCAGCTTAGAGGGAGTCTACGTGTGGACCCGGCCACTTTCGGCGCATGTGCCGATGAGTCAACGGATGTTGTAATGTAGTACTAACGTACGCTAAAACCTAAGGACTAGCGCACGCTAATTGCAGATCGGACAAAAAAGAAATCTTATCCTCGTCAGTGCTTTCGGCATGTGGGGACACGGGGGTAGGTGCGGATTGTAGCAAGTCAACTACGATTAGCGCAGGCTAAGGTCTAAGAAATTGCGTGCGCTAGACAGTGTAATTTGGGTACGTTATTGCATGGGCATTACATACGTAAGCTGATGTGCGAAGCAAAACAGTCGCCTCTGGACCAAGATAGCGCATGCTACTAAGAAAAAGTAGCGCACGCTAATAACAGTCAGTAAATATATGATTAAGTATGTGAATTATGTTCATTCGGCCATTCCTTCCTTTATTTCGAGAGAGAGAGTTTTTAGAGAGAAGTTTGAGATTCGAAACACTGTGAGATGATGATCTTTAACAAGATTAAGCTGAGGAACATGGATTAAAGTCTTGTTCATGAAGTTATTGATGATTCTTGGAATGAAGTTGATTGTTCTCCTTCATGGTTCGTCTATACAAGGTAATCACTCTTCACCTTTGGATTTCGTTTTGGAATGAAGATTGATGTTCTTGAGTTAATGTTACGTACTTTTGTGAATGCAAGTGCACGTTATCGTAATCAAGTAATAAAGTGATGAGAAAGATATCGTTCCCTCGAGGACTGACATACTAATTACCAATTTATTTGTATTCTAGTTTTATTTGAATGATCGAATTTTGTGGTTGAAGAATTATTAAAAACTAAATAAAGCGATAAACTAAAAATAAATACTAAATTCAATAGTATGATGAAAGGAGATCAAATAAGAGAATAATCCAGGATTGAGAATTCGCCTCGATTAATCCGAATTAATCTTGATTGATATAAGTTATGTAATTTTCCAATTTATTGACAGCGAAGATTCTAAGATAATCTAATGCCTCTCCCGAGGACAGTAGAATTTTCTAAGGTGAATAAATCACTTTATTCCTAGGTGAGCTAATTCAACAAATAGCCAAACAGTTCTAAAATCTTCAAACGAGCTACGTAATTCTTATGAGTATGTTCCTATCTCACAAGACAAAATGGTTCTCACCAATTTCCTACTAACTCTCCTTTCCCGATTCGAGTTACGTAATTAAAACAATTCAATCATAGGCCACAAAATTGAAAGCATTAAGAACAATTGGGAAAAACTCAATAGAAAAGGGAAATATATTAATAATGTAAAATCAAGAGTTAAACCGTCAAAATCTCGGTTTCATCAAAATCCTAGAAAAAGGGGTCTAGCACAACATGATAGAAGACAATATACAAATATTCAAATTGAACATAAGAAAGAAAATCAAACACAATTGAAGACTGGCTTCTTCCGTTCTCTCGCCTTGCTTTCTGCTGCTAGGTATTTTCTCCTCCTCTTCGATGATGATATTTTCTGACCTTCAATGCCTTTTCATAACTTTCCTTCTGCATCCAAAAACGGCCTTCAAAACAGTCAAAGTCGCGGGCTGACATCATAAATACCGCGCCGTGCGCTGCCAGGCCTGGGCGAATTTTTCCTTACGGGCCGCGGCTCAGGATGAGCGTGCCGCGGCCCCCAGTACAGTTTGTACCGGTTACTTCTGGGTGTGCCTGTGCCGCGGCTCTGGCTCGATGCGACGCGGCCCTTGACCAAAAAATGTCATTTTGGCCCGTTTTTCTTCATTTAAGCTCCCAGACTCTAATTTCCTTCAAAACATATAAACGTAATGCATTAAAAGCTCATTTATGCAGATTTAAACCCAAAATGGAGATAAAATAATGATAATCAAGCGCACAAAAATACATCTAAAAAATACCCCCAAACTTAAGCCTTTGCTTGTCCTCAAGCAAAAATCAATTTCAAATAAGATGACAAGTATCGTGGGCAATCGTGCAAATCCATAGTGCTCAACTAATTAATACTACCCTGAAAATCTCAAAGAATAATACGAGTATCGTACTAGTTAGTTACATTCCGGATAATGATTCCACAAGGTAACCATTTTTAGCGCTAATCAATCGTTCATGAAGAAAATCTAGGCTCAAAGATTAACAAACGTGAATTGAGCCGACTACCAATATGAATGTTTAGATTAAACAAGCCAACTCGCTCAGTCCCACAGTCTCGTGACAAAAACACAATAATTTCATCATAAATAATATTCCCTGGACAACACTCCCTTATATATAATCATTATAATGATTCGAGTTAACCCCTAGGTTTCGACTCTCGGGATGTTTCATCGGAAGAACCCTAGGGTGGATTTCCATTCTCATGTATTGGGGAACCGTTTGATGTAAAAGACACTCATGGGGCTCATGAATGCTTCTAGTTACTAAGTCTCCCTCTACAGCAGAGAAAAAACTCGAATAGCTACTCTCGCAGTCCTATTCAAGGTTTCTGTTTTACGCGAGAGTAAACAACGGGTCACGTGAATACCCCCGGTTACTTGGCTTCCTATCATCGGATATGCGATTTTTCTGAACCATTAGTCTATTTAGGGTTGTCGTTTTACGCGAGAGTAAACAACGGGTCACGTGAATACCCCCGATTACTCGACTTCCCATCATAAAACATGCACAATTTCTCAAATTTTTGGGAAAAACTGTCCGACCTAACTGCCTAAACTTAGGTACTTAATTTAATGCTAACAAGACTAATGTTACTGGACGACTAGCTATGTGAAAAGCGCAACCAATCGTATAGACGACGGCTCGTGTAATGCAGACACTTCAAACACGTATGTCTCATTTCTTATATGCCAAGACTACCACAATGACGCAAAAAATTAGACTGAAATGATAGTCAAGGGAAACAAAAATCGCATAATGCGAACTCGAACAATACTCATCCGTTTCTTCAAAAAGAAAATAGTATCATATAATCAGTCTTACACAAGGCTGCGCAAAATATTCATGAATGCAAACAAAGTCCAGAATATCAAAGAAGACAAGCAATGCTAAAATCAATAAATAACAACTAAAAAGTAAATAACAACTAAAAGTAACCCCCCCCCCTCCCAAACTTGAGGTATACATTGACCTCAATGGACAACAAATAATAATACGCAGTAAGAGAAAGGTCAAGTACTCCCCTAAGGTAAGCTCAGGCAGTGGCATCAGCCTCATCCGATGAGGAGGGTGGTGTAGGTGGCTTAAACGGAGGAATGAAAGGTCCATCCGGGCGAAGGATATGGTCCGTCCAAATAGCCAAATAGTCCCGATGGTAGGCGTCTCTCGCAGCTAAGCGCCTCTCCGCACGCCGATTGGCCCGGCGAACCTGCTCGTACATCTCCTCTCGAATGGCTGTGAGGATGCTGTCTCTCTCTGCTCGCATCTCCTCCCTTAAGCCGTCAAATATCGCCTAAAGAAGATGATCTCTCACTGGCGGTGGAGCGGACTCAGTCTGGTCCTCCGTATCTACCGTCGGCTCGTGAGTCAGAAGAAGTGGCTTGGGGGAATGCTCATGTGGCTCATCCAAAAGGAATCCTTGTCCCCGCGGGTGTGCCTGCGCGCCACCCCACTGGTCAAAGTGGGAGATGATATGATGATCGATCGGATCCTGAGGTGCTATAGTCGGCTCGTCATCCGACCAAGTCACGCCCGACTGGCGACATAAGGCACAAATGAGAGAGGGATGTTTTAACCCCGTCTTATCCCCTCCTTGAATGCACTGGAGCATAGACTGGACCAGACGTGGGGCCACATCAAATCATAGTCCGACCGTGATGGCATATAACAGTCTGGCATGAGGAAACTGGACAGAGCGGATCTGCGAAGTCGGGTCGACTCGCGAGCAGAGAAAATAAAGCCAAGCTCACCCGAGTCGACTAATACGGGAACTCTTGAAGAAGAAGGCTGTGGACCCCGAGACGCGCGTTTCCTATACGGAATCCAGCTGAGTAAGTGCCTCTAGCGAAGCTTTCCTCAAGAGGCTACTCACTGTCTGCGTGTATGCCGATTCGTCAACCTCGAGAAGCTCGTATTAGCTCCGAATCGCAACTGCCGAGAAGTCCACTGTCTGGCCACGAACGACGATATCAGTACGTGTATCCAGTCATCCAATCATCTGCCCTGCCTAGATATGCAGTAATAACCCACTGGCGTAAAATTCTTGGACGATAGAAATTACCGCCGGCTCGGGTTGTGCAGCGAATCGAGTCCATCCCATTTCATTAATCATCGTTAATAGCTCGCCATCTTGGGGGCGGGAGTGAATCCCCCCTCGGGAATTATAGGACGAGGAAGAATTCTCTCATTGAAAATTCGATGGATTTCGGGGTCGGAAAATTGGTGGGATTTCCCTTCCGTCCGATTTTGCGAGGTTTCCCCTCTCGTGGGCGATGATCGAGTCCTAGTCCTTGTGCTCAACTTTCTCTTCCGAGCCATAGCGAATTCCTGAAACATAAACACAGGATAGTTAGACAACTTTAAATAACAATACACCAATCTCAACTTATAACGTGCGAGAAACGAATATAGCGTCAAAAACACGCACTTCCATATGAGGGATATGATGCGAAAATTTAAACTTGACGTAAGGGTTTGGGGGATATATTATTCCGATAATCGTATTCGTTGCACACAAATTGGAGATGTTTAGATCAAAAAATTTCATTGGGGTATTTCATCAAACACTTTGCGTGCGTAAACTCAAATGAAGAACAAAAGCAATCATTGGTGAATTCAATCCACAACAACAAACAAAAACGCAGGAGTTCATGACAAATTAACGAAACACAATCAATCAATCGATGATCTCAACATATTCCGATAAAAATCATGGTAGAACTTTAGGAAATAAAAACAAATTCATTAATGAATGAAGAACATTATCCTACTTCTCAATCCATTTTGGAATTAAGCTTAAGGAATAAGGATTACCTTGTGTTGGATGGAAGAAGATGAGAAAAACAAGAACTTCGGAGAAGGTGACCTTGCGCCGCGCGGAAGAATAAAAAGTTTGCGAAGTGATACAATACCTATGTTTCGGCCGATTGACTTCTGAGCAGCCCAGCCCCTTTTAAATTTTCGGCAGGGGCCGCGGCACATATCAAGTGAGCTGCGGCCCATAGTACAGTTTGTTTTGGGCGCTGGGGAGTCTCACAGTGTGCCGCGGCTTCCATAGTTAGTGTGCCGCGGCTCAGCACTTTCGTGCCGTGGCACAGAGTACAGGTTGCTGGGCTTTTTGGGTGCTTTGGCGTGCCGCGGCCTGGCTTTATCGTGCCACGGATTTTGGGGCAAGTGTGCCGTGGCTCAGCATCTTCGTGCCGCGGCATATATTACAGAAAGTTTGCCAAAATTTTAGACTTGTGTGTGCCGCGACCCGCTCTTTATGTGCCACGGCCCTAACCTTAAAATTTCCCGTGGAGAGTTCTTGCACAGAATTTTCAAATGAAAACACCTAGAACATGAGAGATAAGCATAGCAAAGCCAAAAACGCAAAAAAGTAGACTCCTAAAATGAAGGAAAATAGCGAAAAAAAACTAAAATCTATACTAATACTCGGGTTGCCTCCCGAGAAGCGCCAAGTTTATAGTCTTTAGCTGGACTTTGCTAGAATTCACTCTGCGGCGGTTAGGGCGACTGTCGACTTCTAAACGTCCATTGGATTACCCATGTAGACCTTCAACCGCTGCCCATTTACTTTAAATTCCTGGTCATCTTTTTGTACTTCCACTGCTCCATGTGGAAATACTTGAACTACATTGAACGGTCCCGACCATCGTGAATGTAATTTCCCAGGAAACAACCTCAAGCGAGAATTAAATACATATCTTGACCAGGAATGAACTCTTGATGTATAATGTGCTTATCATGCCAATTCTTGGTCCGCTCCTTATAAAGTTTCGCATTCTCGTACGCATCATGACGTATCTTCTCCAACTCATTCAACTGCAAACAACGTTTTTCACCAGCTGATTTAAGATCAAAATTTAGTTTCTTTATCGCCCAATATGCATGATGCTCCATCTCTACCGGCAAATGAAAACCTTTCCCAAAAACCAATCTATACAGTGACATGACGATAGGTGTCTTGTACGTAGTACGGTATGCCCAAAGTGCATCATCGAGTTTAAGGGACCAATCTTTTCGAGAAGAGCTGACTGTTTTTTCTAAGATCCACTTTAGCTCTCGATTGGATATTTCGACTTGACCACTCGTCTGGGGATGCTAGTCTGTAGCAACACGATGAGTGACTCCGTATTTCTTTAAGGCCGCATCAAGGAACTTGTTGTCAAAGTGTGAGCCACCATCACTGATAATAGCACGTGGAGTCCCAAAATGTGTGAAAATATATTTTTTTATGAATTTGATCACGACATTGGACCCATTTGTTGGTAGTGCCACTGCTTCGACCCACTTCGAGACGTAGTCCACTGCTACTAGAATATAAAGGTTCTTATTTGATGGAGGGAATGGACCCCTAAAGTCGATCCCCCATACGTCGAACAATTCAACCTCAAGTATGGTGTTCAACGGCGTTTCATGTCGTTTTGAGATGTTTCCCGTCCGTTGACACCGGTCACATGTGGACACAAAGGAATGAGTATCCTTGAATAACGATGGCCAATAGAAACCCGATTGCAAGACCATTGCCGCTGTTCTATTTTCGCTAAAATGCCCTCCGTAAGGTGATGCATGGCAATGATTCAGCACACTACGGATTTCCTCGTCCGGAACACATCTGCGGATGATTCGGTCAGGACATCTTTTAAAAAGAAAAGGGTCGTCCCACAAGTAATACTTTGCATCTAAAATCAGCTTCTTAGTTTGATGACGCGAGAGATCACTCGGAATAATTTTGCTTGCAAGATAGTTCACCAGGTCAGCGTACCAAGGTGCTTGTTGCGAATCCACCTTGTAGAGCTGTTCATCGGGGAAGTTTTCCACAATTGGTGGATGACTCTTCGCCTTCTCGAGGGGATTTTCTAACCATGAAAGGTGATCGGCAATGACATTCTCGGTCCCCTTCTTGTCTCGAATTTGCAAATTGAATTCTTGTAGGAGAAGCACCCACCTAATCAACCTTGGTTTAGCATCCTTCTTCTCCAAAAGGTATTTGATCGCCGAATGGTCAGTCCACACACTACTTTTGATCCCAATAAATAATCCCAGAATTTATCAAAAGCAAAAATCACGGCCATTAATTCTTTTTCTGCCGTGGCATAATTTCTTTGGACATCGTCAAGAGTTCAGCTTGCATAATACACGATGTGAAACACTTTCCCTCGTCACTGTCCCAAAACAGCCCAATGGCAAAATCGCTAGCATCACACATCAACTCGAATGGAAGGCTCCGGTCTGGAGCGACTATGACAGGAGCGGTGCTTAGAGCCTTCTTCAATAGGTCGAAGCTTTCTTTACAAGACTAATCAAAATCAAACGGGACATCTTTCATGAGCAAATTGCACAACGGCTTTGTGATCTTCGAAAAATCTTTAATAAAACGGCGGTAAAAACCGGCGTGTCCCAAAAATCTCCTCACCCCTTTTACAGAAGTAGGCGGAGGCATCTTCTTAATTGTTTCAATTTTAGCATGGTAGACTTCAATTCCATGGGCAGATATGCGATGGCCTAGTACAATGACCTCCTGGACCATAAAATGGCACTTCTCCCAGTTCAAGACCAGATTTGTTTCTTCGCATCTTTTTAGGACTTTCTGCAAATTCTACAAACATAAATCAAACGAATCACCGAAAACAAAAAAAATCATCCATAAAAATTTCAATGCAATGCTCTACCATATCAGAAAAAATAGCCATCATACACCTTTGAAAAGTGGCCGGCGCATTACATAAACCAAAAGGCATGCGCCTATAAGCGAAAATGCCATAAGGACATGTAAATGTCGTCTTTTCTTGGTCTTATGGGGCTATATAAATCTGATTATACCTAGAATAACCATCAAGAAAATAGTAAAAATCGTGTCCGACTAATCTATCCAACATTTGATCAATAAATGGTAAAGGAAAGTGGTCTTTTCTAGTGGCTTTATTTAATTTCCTATAATCTATGCACATACGCCACCCGGTAACAATTCTAGTGGGAATTAATTCATTATTATCATTTTGAATAACCATTATCCCACCCTTCTTTGACACAACTTGAACCGGACTTACCCACTTGCTATCAGAAATAGGAAAGATCATACCTGCGTCGAGGAGTTTTAAAACCTCGACTTTTACCACCTCTTTCATATTTGGATTCAAACGATGTTGATGCTCCACAGAGGGTTTGTAGTCTTCCTCCATCAAAATCCTATGCATACAAATGGACGGGCTGATTCCCTTGATATCCGCAATAGACCATCCAAGGGCAAATTTGTACTCCCTCGATACTCTCAATAATTTCTCCTCTTGATCACCCGCCAAAGTGGCAAAAAGAATGACAGGCAGGGAATCGTCGGGTCCCAAAAATGCGTATTTCAAATGATTCGGTAGATGCTTGAGCTCTAGCTTTGGGGGCTTCTCAATTGATGGGACTGGTCGAGTTGGTGAACTTCCAAGCTCCTCACATGATCTACGAGTAAAAAATGGTGGTGAAGCATCCCTGTGTCGTAAATAGGCTACATGCTCTGAATTCAATTCAGTAGCGGACCCGACTAAAAAAGACTCCAGTGGATCTGATGGATAGCTCTCCCGAAAAGCTCTTCTTACACACGACTCAATGACGTCAATTTGAAAACAATTCTCAACATCACTAGGATGTTGTATGGATCGAAATATATTGAAAGTAACTTGCTCCTCTTGAACTCGTGGAGTGAGCTTCCCTTTTTCCACATCAATTAGAGTTTGGCCGGTTGCTAAGAATGGTCTTCCCAAGATAATTGGGATGTCATGGTCCTCCTCCATATCGAGCACAATAAAATCGTCAGGAAAGATGAATTTATCAACCTTGACCAAGACGTCTTCTATTACCCCCCTCGGATACTTGATAGATCTGTCAGCTAGTTGCAAAGAGACTGTAGTCTGCTTGGCCTCTCCAATACCTAGCTTCTTAAAAATGGAAAGGGGCATAAGATTAATGCTGTCTCCGAGATCACATAAGGCTCTGTTAAAGGACGAATTTCAAATAGTGCATGGTATAGTGAAACTTCCCAGATCCCTCAATTTAGGCGGGAGCTTCTTCTGTAAAATAGCGCTGCACTCTTCCGTCAATGCCACTATCTCATACTCTTCGAGCTTCCTTTTGTTAGATAAGATTTCCTTCATAAATTTCACATAGCTCGGCATTTGTTCTAAGGTGTCGACAAATGGAATATTGATATGTAATTTCTTGAAGATTTCAAGAAACTTGGAGAATTGCTTGTCCAATTAGGTGTTGTGGGAATGGGATTGGTGGTGTGGGATGAGTGGTCGAGACTGCTTTTGACTTGGGCTCTTCATCCTTCGTTTTCTCAATGGGGTTGCTCTTTTCCTTGCTACTCTTGGGCTGCTCGTGTAGCTCCTTTCCACTTCGTAGCTCGATATCTTACACATTTTCCTTGGGATTCATCTCAGTAGCACTTGGTAATACACCTTGAGGTCGAGAGGATAATAAATTTGCGATCTGCCCCATTTGTACTTCCAAATTCCGAATAGAAGCGGAATGATTTTGTAGAGTAGTCTCCATGCGAGTCATGAATTGGCTCGTGTTAGCCACAATTTGAGCAAGAGCATATTCCAAAGAGACCTTCGGTGGTTGAGGGGGCTGCTGTGGTGGCTGAGTGAATTGAGCTGGCAGAGGTTTATTTAAAGCTTCCCATTCCTCCACGAAAGATTTGGATGATTTCGCCACCCTTGGTTCTAAGTGTTGGAATACGGGTTGTTCTGACGATTTCCATTTCCCACAAATTGAGCTTGTTCCATATGAGATTGCTCAAAAGGATTTCCGACTTGGCATTCAGCACTAGGATGAGACCCGCTGCACCAATTACATGTTTCCATGATATTGGTAGAAGGGGTATGTGAAAAGGCTTGCAATTGTTGAGTTAAATCTGCAACTTGGGCTGATAGTGTAGAGATTGGATCGTTTTCGGAAATTCCCATAACTCGCTTTGGGTTCACACGTTCAGAAGGCCACTGATAAGCGTTTGCAGTCATAGCTTCCAATAAAAAAATGAGCTTCAGCCATCGTCTTGCCCATTAAAGCACCTCCAGTGGCTGCATCAATAAGAGTGCGTGTAGAGACACTCAGTCCGTTATAGAATGTCTGAATCTGCAACCAATCCGGTAGACTATGGTGTGGGCATCTCCTTAGCAAATCCTTGTATCGCTCCCATGCCTCATGCAGCGATTCCATCTCAAATTTCCCAAAAATAGTTATCTCGCTTCTGAGTCGTGCTGTTTTCGCTGGTGGAAAGAACTTCGCCAGAAAAGCTTGTGCTAATTACGCCCACGTTGTGATATAGCCCGGTGGGAGTGAATTCAACCAAAACTTGGCTTTGTCCCTTAGAGAGAATGGGAAAAGCCGTAGACGAATGGCGTCATCAGAAACTCCATTATTTTTTAATGTATCGCATATTTCGAGAAAGGATGAAATATGAGCATTAGGATCATCATTCGCCAGTCCGCCAAATTGGCTCGCTTGCACCATTTGGATGATCGCCGGCTTAATCTCGAAATTGTTCGCTTGAATGGTTGGACGCCAAATCCCCTAAAAATTCGCATTGATCTGTGGAAGCGCATAATCATGGAGTGCCAATGCCGGTTGACCTAGCTGAATAGGATTGTCGATCCCTTGATTTATGGTGTTGTCAGTCATGGTATCCGTAGTTGACAACTCACGTCTTTCCTTCCTGTTTTTCCGCAAAGTGCGCTCGAGTTCGATATCCAAAGGGAATAGACATTCGTCACCAAATTTTCTCATGCACTAAATGAAACTCCTGAAAGGAAAACAAATAAAAACAAATTTACACAAAAATAAAATAATGTTCAAATTAAGACTAAAAATACTGAAATTGATATTAGTAAACGATCAGTCCCTGGGAACGACGCCAAAAACTTGTTACGTATTCTTGTGAACGCAAGTGCACGTTGTCGTAATCAAGTAATAAATTGATGAGAAAGATATCGTTCCCTCGAGGACTGACGTACTAATTACCAATTTATTTGTATTCTAGTTTTATTTGAACGATCGAATTTTATGGTTGAAGAATTATTAAAAACTAGATAAAGCGATAAACTAAAAATAAATACTAAATTCAATAGTACGATGAAAGGAGATCAAATAAGAGAAGAATCTAGGATTGAGAATTCACCTCGATTAATCCGAATTAATCTTGATTGATATAAATTATGTAATTTCCCAATTTATTGACAGCGAAGATTCTAAGATAATCTAATGCCTCTCCCGAGGACAGTAGAATTTTCTAAGGTGAATAAATCACTCTATTCCTAGGTGAGCTAATTCAACAATAGACAAACAGTTCTAAAATTTTCAAACGAGCTACGTAATTCTTATGAGTATATTCCTTTCTCACAAGATAAAACGGTTCTCACCAATTTCCTACTAACTCTCCTCTCCCGATTCGAGTTACGTAATTAAAACAATTCAATCATAGGCCACATAATTGAAAGCATTAAGAACAATTGGGAAAAACTCAATAGAAAAGGGAAATAAATTAATAATGTAAGATCAAGAGTTAATCCGTCAAAATCTCGGTTTCATAACAATCCTAGAAAAAGGGGTCTAGCCCGACATTCTAGAAAACAATACACAAATATTCAAATTAAACATAAGAAAGAAAATCAAACACAATTGAAGACTAGCTTCTTCCATTCTCTCGCCTTGCTTTCTGCTGCTAGGTATTTTCTCCTCCTCTTCGATGATGATATTTTCTGACCTTCAATGCCTTTTTATAACTTTCCTTCCGCCTCCAAAAAAGCATCCGAGAATTAGGTCGAAACGGCCTTCAAAACAGTCAAAAGCGCGGGCTGACATCATAAATCCCGCGCCGCGGGCCGCGGCCCGGATTAAGTGTGCTACAGCCCTTGCCCTTGCGCTGCCAGGCCTGGGCGAATTTTTCCTTACGGGTTGTGGCTCAGGATGAGCGTGCAGCGGCCCCCGGTACATTTTGTACCCGTTACTTCTAGGTGTGCCTGTGCCATGGCTCTGGATCACGGCCCTTGACCAAAAAATGTCGTTTTGGCCCGTTTTTCTTCGTTTAAGCTCCCGGACTCTAATTTCCTTCAAAACATATAAACGTAATGCATTAAAAGCTCATTTATGCAGATTTAAACCCTAAATGGAGATAAAATAATGATAACCAAGTGCACAAAAATACATCTAACAGTTAATGATTATCATATAAACAAGTTGACAAGCATGATTATGATATGGATTACCGGAGTATGATGATATTAATATGATTCGTGTGATTTGAATTGTGTAGTTCGTTTTCTTGAGATAAATTGGTTAATCCTCCTTGTCCTTTGCGGATGTTTATGTCATTGCTGATGATTAATCTCTGTAATATGAGGTTAGGGAAGTGTTGTTCGGATTCTTGGTGTTCATGATGTTGATATTTGAGGAAGAAGATGATATGTGAATATATGAATTGGATTAATAGTTGAATGATTACCTAGATGTTAAAGGATATCAGATTTCATTGTTTTGATAGCTTTGAACATGGTTCAGAATCACTTGGTGTTCTTGATAATCGCCATATGTTGATCGGTATCCGAAATACATGCAACTACATGACATTAGCGCACGCTAAGCCTACTGGATAGCGCACGTTAACGGGATCAACTTAGCGCACGCTACGTTAAGTAATTAACGTGCGCTAAGTCAACAGGAAGGGTAGTATATTCTGTTTCGATTATGAATTCGTGATCGTTTAAGTTGGTTTGATCAGACTTGTGGTTAACCGAGATATTGTTGAGCCGTTGGGTTTGTGAATTGGTTTTACCGATTATTGATTTTTGTCGAACTTGTTGTCGGTCGATTATTGCAATAGGTTGAGATTATTGATCGGTGATTAGAACTATGCGTTGCAGTCATGTTCGAGAATGTTCGTGAATTGCATTGATTGGGGCCGAGGGACTTGAAGATGACAGCAATGGAATTGGTAACGGCTTCATCGGTATCGAGGCATGTTATTACTTGCTCAGTTTATTATATTTAATGAATGGTTTCAGTTTCATTCGTTTATAATTCGTATAGCAATGTTTATAATCGTAATCACAGGAGATTTGGGATTATAGGTTGTATTCAAGTTTTGGGAACAAAATCATAAGGTATATGATCTACAGTTATTGTTGGTAAACTTGGTATTGAGGATACATTGTGGTATAGATGAAGATGTGAATTATTTACCGTCCGTGGTATTTTGTACCGTCGAGTATTGAGGATAATTGTTCGTGATGGTTTGGGCACCGAGATTGCTCTCGAAGGACTCGGGACAAGTACTCTAATCATTTTTGTCATTTTGTGTCGATCATGTTGTGATACATTCGGGTATCGTTGTTGTCATGCATTTGCGCATGGTTGTTGTCATGCATTGTGTACTGTTGTTTTGTGCAGTTGTGCATTGTTGTCATATGTCCACCATGCGTTGGCCAGACGGGATCAACATGGGATATCTATAGCTGTGTGCGCTGGATCGCTGGATAGGTAATGCCACCACGCGTTGGTCCTACGAGATCATCATGGGGATCTATAGCTGTGTGCGCGGGATCATTGGATTACCATATGTGTTTTTGTTATTGTGCATATGTATATTATGGGTTTGCCATAAGTATACAGTGTTGTTATTGATGTGATCATATTGACATTGTCATATGAGTATGCATTTGTAGGTCTTGTGTTAGGACCATGTTCGTATGTTGTGTTGATCTGATCTTAGATAAGACTGACGTGATTTCGTCATGGCACTTCATATCCTGAGGTATGTTTGGTATTTCTTTTGGTATTTGTCTTTTGATGGACAGTCGATTATCGTGTTGAGATGTGATTGAGTTGGACAGAGTTAGTAGATTTCGTACAGTTAGTTATGATAATGTTTTGAGAACCTTGGGTATTGTTGTGATACAATATAAATATTTCGGTATGAGAATACTGTGTTGTTGAAAGGATACGAGATGTGAACTTTGGTAAATATTATCATGAATTGGTAAAGTTATGGCGGTAAGATTACATTGGTCGTATTCTTACTTAGTATTTTCATTGATATGTAATTATTGACGAGATGTGATGGTTATCATTATTGAATATTATGGCTGACCCCGTCGTGGGCTTTCTTTTTAGGTTCTTGGATTATCAAGCTTGTAGCGGTCGTGAAGAGATGAGCTTCCCGGAGGATACTGGCTAGGGCATGTATTTGTGTATTGAGTTTCTGATCAGTTGTTGTATTCCGCTGCTAGAGTATTTTAATTATTTGTCTTTATCCGATGCGTGAGTAATTTTAAAATGGCCTTTCGGTATCTGGTAACTTAGGTTACTTTGGCAATCGTTCTCTAAATCTATTCTGTCGGTACGTGTAAGCGATAGCTTACCGTATGTTTTTAAACTGTTGAACTTTGGCATTTCCGGCCTTGTGGTTTCAAATGAGATTTTACGACGGTTTGTTAAATGGATTATATTAAGTCTTCGAATGTTTTTAAAGATAGTACCGTCGTTCACCTCTTGGGCGTTTGTAAATGTTTGTGAAAATTTGCTCCAGCCTTGTGGGTTCCATCTCGGGGCCCACGACGCTGTTATATTCCTGGATGGCTCTGAGGGTGTTACAGAATATGGTATCGTAGCTTAGGTTGTGAAAACCTAGGCGGTCGGGTCGAGTTGGGTCGTGCGTTTGTCGTGTCATTCGAGTTGTCGGTTGACAAGTGTTTGAGCTCCGAGTTTTTGTTGTTCATTTGGGCTTGTGCGTTATGTGATTTACCAGTGTAGTACTGGGGTTGTTATAACTTTTTCAAATGGTATTAACGTGTTTCTTCAGATAGAGTTGTGTTGTGTTCTCGAGTTGAACTGATTTTGCAAAATGTGTGTTTTGAAAATGACTGTATCGAGTATTTTCTAGAGTCGATACATGTGACAGTATCACAGGGAATCGTCAGCTTCACGATCTGTAAGTATTTGGATTTTTGAATTGTATTGAGGTTTATAACCAATCTAAGTTGATATGCTTTGAGATTCAGAAAGATATTATGCGTCACAGTATGACGTGACAGAGTTGAGACAGGATAGATGATCTTGAGAAACTATGATTTTGGAAACCAATATGTTGGTTAGATTTTGGAACGGGGTTATGCATTTGGGAGAAATGTTGTGGATGGTTGAAGAGAACATGTAGTCATGTTAGTACATTTTCAGATATATGAACTATTTCTGAGCATTTGAAAATGATACCTTTCAAAATGAAGGTTTTACGGATGTTTTACGGAAAATGATTTTGGGCCGAGACCCAATCGATTTTGAAATAGTTTTATAACTCAGGACTTGGGATCCGAAAAAGGGGTTTTCTACTTTTTAATCTTCCTATAATATGGAACGAAATATGGGCTGAGACCATAATATTTCAAAAGGCTTTTTCATATTTTCTAAAACTCCCAAGAATTGTAAAACACTTTATCAATTGTTTATCTATTTCGTTTCTGCCTTTCGCGGTTTTGGTTTACTTGTTCAAATGAAAATTCTCGGGAAGTCTTTCGCTGTGTTGATTTGTTTCCATGTTTTGTCAATGCATAATTGAAGTGATCCAGGATGGGTTAATGGTTGACGTTGTGAGTCATATGTGGAAAAGGAGTTTTTGGTCGGAGTTTATATATTGAGATTTTGGAACTCTATCATGTGGTTTTCCGATGGAATATCAGTGGATATTGGTGACGAACCGAATTGGTATACAGGAGTATGAATGTGGTCAATCATTTGCATAGTTTTCATTTTAAAACATCGAAATCATGTGGATTCGAAGGAAACTGTTATCGAATACTTGGCACCAGCAAGCCGATTTAATTTTTCGAAAATTGATTTTGTGGTCTTACCAAAATTTATGTTTTGAGCTTTGAAATTTTTGAAAGAACTTTCGAAAATTTGTCTTCTTGACGAGACTATATGATTTCAAAACTGGTTTTGAAAATATGATTGATATACATACGCATTTAGTGCATAATGCATATCATGGTGAAGTTATGAGTGTGACTCAAAGACTGGATAAAACACCAGTATGGGACGATGAATAAAGATTCGAACTTCAGTATGGTAGTTGGTTATCCAGGGACAATCGGTTGATTGATCAGATAAGAAGAATATGCTGTGGGACGTAGAATTCATGTACATGATGTAATTTTGGAACTTCAGGTTTTGTGGGACACATGTGCTATGTGATTCCATTGGTATGGTAGTAGCGCGATTTTACCATAATGATTTTTGAATGATTTCTTTGTAAGTGTAGGTTTGGGGATGGTGACCCCATGCTGGTTGTTTTGGATATTGAGTGGTCATCCCCACTCCATGTATGACTGGATATGTTTGTCGGTTTGTGATTGGTTGTTCGTATGCCGAGCGATATGTTCACCAGTCGGGTATGTTTATTGAGATCCACTGTATGTGATTGGTGTGTCATTTTGAGAATGTATTCTTTCGTATCTCTATTTCTATGGTTCTATGTTGACCATGTTGGAGCTTATTGTGTGAAGGTATTCTCGATTATGGCTGATTGTTCGTTGGTCATATTGGAGTTTATCATGATGATGATATTCTCGATTGTGTTTTGATCTCTGGTTGGTCATATTGGAGGTTATCATGTTGATGATATTCTCATTTGTCTTTTGACCTTTGGATGGTCGTATTAGAGTTTATCATGTCGATGATATTCTCGGTTAATTTATTGATTGATCATTGTTGGTGATCATCTGAGCATTCAGATTTTTTGTCGATATTTCGTGATTTGTTGCTATTGTGTTGGGCAGTTGTTTCACGGATGTATCGTGTATTATTGGTTTTGAGCAGATTAGGACTTGATTGTGTAATCAGGCAGACGAGATTTGAATGGATAGATTATTTCATCCGAAGATGATATATTTTTGTTGAGACTCATGGAATTGTGATTGTAAGCGTGCTAAGGCTTTACAGTGAAGTCACTTGCTAGTATCTCAGGAGATCGTCGACTTTGCGCATTTGTAAGTATACTATTTTGATTAATCGTTAATGATGATGATCGATCGTTGTCGTGATGGTTTCGGAATATTTTGGTTGAAACGGTTTGTTTGTTTTCTATGACGAATTGCAAGTTTCGAGGACGAAACTTATTTTAAGTGGTGTAGTATGTAATATCCGGAATTTCTACTACAATTGTTTAATATTATTTTATCCTAGTTATATTGTACAGCGTGGAATATATATAGTATGGATAAAATAAATTAAGGACTGAGATGTCAGTATTGGTATAATTGTCGTAGTTGGTCGACAATTGCATTTGAGGATATAATGTGTTGAGTATATGTATTCCGTATGCCGTATATTCGTATTCTGCATGTCGAGACATGGAACAAGAGTAGCTGAAAATGGCTAAGTATAGCCTTATTAGCGCACACTAATATACATGAGCAGCGCACGCTAGCGTGCGGGTTTAGCGCACGCTACGGGCATAGGATAGCGTACGCTAGTGCAGAACAGCTCAGAGGGAATCTACGCGTGGACCCAGCCACTTTCGGCGTATGTGCCGACGAGTCAACGAATGTTGTAATGTAGTACTAACGCACGCTAAAACCTAAGGACTAGCGCACGCTAGTTGCAGATCGGACAAAAAAAGGAATCTTATCCTCGTCAGTGCTTTCGCATGTGGGGACACGGGGGTAGGTGCGGACTGTAGCAAGTCAACTACGATTAGCGCATGCTAAGGGCTAAGAAATTGCGTGTGCTAGACAGTGTAATTTACGTACGTTATTACATGGGCATTACGTACGTAAGCTGATGTGTAAAGCAAAACAGTCGCCTCTGGACCACGATAGTGCACGCTACTAATGAAAAGTAGCGCACGCTAATAACAGTCACTATATATATGATTGCAGATGTGAATTATGTTCATTCGGTCATTCCATCCTTTATTTAGAGAGAGAGAGAGAGAGTTTTTAGAGAGAAGTTTGAGGTTCCAAACACTGTGAGATGATGATCTTTAACAAGATTAAGCTGAGGAACATGGATTAAAGTCTTGTTCTTGAAGTTATTGATGATTCTTGGAATGAAGTTGATTGTTCTCCTTCATGGTTCGTCTATACAAGGTAATCACTCTTCACCTTTGGATTTCGTTTTGGAATGAAGTTTGATGTTCTTGAGTTAATTGTTATCATATAAAAAAGTTGACAAGCTTGATTATGAGATGGATTACCGGAGTATGATGATATTAATATGATTCGTGTGATTTGAATTGTGTAGTTCGTTTTCTTGAGATAAGTTGGTTAATCCTCCTTCTCCTTTGCGGATGTTGATGTCATTGCTGATGATTAATCTCTGTAATGTGAGGTTAGGGACGTGCTGTTAGGATTCTTGGTGTTCATGATGTTGATATTTGAGGAAGAAGATAATATGTGAATATATGAATTGGATTAAGAGTTGGATGATTACCTACATGTTAAAGGATATCAGATTTCATTGTTTTGGTAGCTTTGAACATGGTTCATAATCACTTAGTATTCTTGATAATCGCCATATGTTGATCGGTATCCGAAATACATGCAACTGCATGTCATTAGCGCATGCTAAGCCTACTGGCTAGCGCACGCTAACGGGAGCAACTTAGCGCACGCTACGTTAAGTAATTAACGTGCGCTAAGTCAACAGGCAGGGTAGTATATTCTGTTTCGGTTATAAATTCGTGATCGTTTAAGTTGGTTTGATCAGACTTGTGGTTAACTGAGATATTGTTGAGGCGTTGGGTTTGTGAATTGGTTTTATCGATTGTTGATTGTTGTCGAACTTGTTGTTTATCGATTATTGTAATAGGTTGAGATTATTGCGGTGATTAGAACTATGTGTTGCAGTCATGTTCGAGAATGTTCGTGAATTGAATTGATTGGGGATGAGGGACTTGTAGATGACAGCAATAGAATTGGTAACAGCTTCATCGGTATCGAAGCAAGTTATTACTTGCTTAGTTTATAATATTTAATAAATAGTTTCAGTTTCATTCGTTTATAATTCGTATAGCAATGATTATAATCGTAATCATAGGAGATTTGGGATTATAGGTTGTATTTGAGTTTTGGGAATTAAATCATAAGGTATATGATTTATAGTTATTGCTGGTATACTTGGTATTGAGGATACATTGTGGTATAGATGAAGACGTGAATTATTTACCGTCCGTGGAATTTTGTACCGTCGAGTATTGAGGATAATTGTTCGTGATAGTTTGGACATCGAGATTGCTCTCGAAGGACTTGGGACAAGTACTCTAATCATTTTTGTCATTTTGTGTCAATCATGTTGGGATACATTCGTGTATCGTTGTTGTCATGCATTTGTGCACGGTTGTTGTCTTGCATTGTGTACTGTTGTTTTGTGCAGTTGTGCATTGTTGTCATATGTCCACTATGCATTGGCCCGACGGGATCAACATGGGATATCTATAGCTGTGTGCACTAGATCGCTGGACAAGTAATGCCACCATGCGTTGGTCCGACGGGATCATCATGGGGATCTATAGCTTTGTGCGCTGGATCGTTGGATTACCATATGTGTTGTTGTTATTGTGCATATGTATTATGGGTTTGCCATAAGTATACAGTGTTGTTATTGATGTGAGCATATTGACGTTGTCATATGTGTATGCATTTGCAGGTCCTGTGTTAGGACCATGTCCGTATGTTGTGTTGATCTGATCTTGGATTAGACTGACATGATTTCGTCGTGGCATTTCATATCCTGAGGTATGTTCCGTATTTCTTTTGGTATTTGTCTTTTGACGGACATTCGATTATCGTGTTGAGATGCCATTGGGTTGGACAGAGTTAGTAGATTTCGTACAGTGAGTTATGATAATGTTTTGAGAACCTTGGGTATTGTTGAGATACAATACAAATATTTCGGTATGAGCATATTGTGTTGTTGAAAGGATACGAGATGTGAACTTTGTCAATATTATCACGAATTGGTAAAGTTATGGCGGTAAGATTACATTGGTTGTATTCTTACTTAGTATTTTCATTGATATGTAATTATTGACGAGATGTGATGGTTATCATTATTGGATATTATGGCTGACCCCGTTGTGGGCTTCGTTTTTAGGTTCTTGGATTATCAAGCTTGTAGCGGTCGTGAAGAGATGAGATTCCCGGAGGATACTGGATAGGGCATGTATTTGTGTATTGAGTTTCTGATCAATTGTTGTATTCCGCTGCTAGAGTATTTTAATTGTCTGTCTTTATCCGCTGCGTGAGTATTTTTAAAATTGCTTTTTGGTATCTGGTAACTTAGGTTACTTAGCAATCTTTCTCTAAATCTATTCTGTCGGTACGTGTAAGCGATAGCTTATCGTATGTTTTTAAACTGTTGAACTTTGGCATTTCGGGCCTTGTGGTTTCAAATGAGATTTTACGACGGTTTGTTAAACGGATTATATTAAGTCTTCAAATGTTTTTAAATATAGTACCGTCGTTCGCCTCTTTGGCGTTTGTAAATATTTGTGAAAATTTCCTCCAGCCTTGTGGGTTCCATCTCGGGACCCACAACGCTGTAATATTCCTGGATGGCTGCAGGGTGTTACTGATGCGGGCGACTGACCCGTCGACGGCGGCTGGACCACGGTGCGGACCGCAATCCGTGATCGGACCAGCTCAGCTTCTTGGCCTCGATCGGTTCGTCCGATTGGGACTCCTTTTGGCGCTGGACTTCTTTTTTCTTCGTACTTTGTGTACTCCAACTTGATTACAATTTTACATGAAATAAAATACATTGAATTTATAACAAAATTACAAGGAAAAATAAAATCTTATTCTACCCGTAGATTTTCTCACGGGAAAAACTTATACATGCCTCAAAATCAGGCCAAATTACCAAAACGCGTAAAAAATAAAATAAAATCATATAGCCATGATAATTGGACCATATTCACCTGCAAGACAATTCTAGCAAAAATATTCCAAATATCATAATATATGAAAATTGTAAATTGCTAGTAATTAATCACAGAATTAATTAAATTGAATGGAAACTAAAGACCGTCTCTCATACCAATTGTTGGAAATAAAACGCAGCGGAAGCGTCTAGTTTGATTTACTAAAATCGGCCCTCATGAACCGGATCTATTTAGGCTCGTCAAATAATTAATTAACATATTAATAAGCAATTTAACGAACAAAATTAATCTACGCGTCTAACTATGATAATTCATAGTATTCTTATTCTGATCTAAGAGATCTAAGAACACTTTACCTTTGAATTCTACTCGACCTCATTTGTATTTCTACCTTTAGATCTTCTAGAGTATGATCCGCCTTAAAACAGATGTTGTGTGGGCAACGAGCTACCGAATCTTACTTGGACTTCAACTTGGGATCAGCCGAACCTTAGTCTTGGGAGTCACTCGATTTTTCTTTATTTTCTAGTATTATGTAAACACTCTTAGAAAATTGATTTGTTGTCAAAATTGTGGAATCAAAGACACAAGTCAAGATCCACAATTAAACACAAGACAAAAAAATCAATCTATCAAGTTGGAATGGATGATACGGCCGAACCCCATGTATGTCTTATTTATAGGCTCTTGGACTACTTTAGGGATCTTAAAGAGGATTAGGGTTAATACTCCTAATAGACCTCAATTTTCCATATTAGGACCTTTCCTAATATATTGAGTCTATTAATATCAACTCAGTCCACTAGCGAGTTAATATTGCACTTCCTACCCAAATCCCAATTTACAAAATCGGGCTCCTTATTTAAATATATTATTTCCCGTATTTAAGATACTGAATGTCCATTAACTAATTTACGTTGTTGATAGGTTTAATTAATTAATATCTTATCCAAGAGTAGTACCACTCGAACCTTACTATTATATATCGGAATTAAATCCACCTGCAGGGTTTAATATGATAATCATTATCGAGCTCCTCAAGGGGACATCATCAACCCACATGAGTCGGGACACAGTTTCTAGTAATAATAATAATTTTCATACAAATAATATTATTGCCCAAGATACGAGGCTTATTGAGTCAGTCTTTTTAACTCTCACCCATGATAAATCAAAGCAATAAATATTATAAATACAAAATTCAATATTATATACTTAGAATTAAGAAATTGTAATTATCCGAGATTTACGTTCTTCTTACAATCAGTACAGAAGACACTATCTCACCTCGATCCAGTTCAACATATGCAAATTCGCTAATACATGTTAATAGTCAAGACCAACTATTCTCAAGCATAGACTACAACCTTTCACATAATTTGTCTAATAATTATATAGGTTGTGAACTATTATATTATTTTATAAGGCACTCATAATGTGATCTTACATGTGACACCAACACACCACATTATCTAGAACATAAAATAATTAGACATTTCATTTACATGACCATAATGTGAATAAATATGCAAAACTTGTGATTAAATGTAATTAATATTCTCATAGGTAGTTACAGGGAAATAAGGTAATACAAGCATAAAGTATGATTTGCCGTATACAACCCTAACATCATCATCATCTTCATCGGAGTCATCTGTACCTACATATATGAACCCACATTCTTCACCATGTAGTCGAACCACTCGACCTTCTACAACATTAATCAGTAGTATTATGGAGGATGGTGGAATATTAGTAGTATCCGGCTCTTGATATGCCTCATCATCATCCTTATGTACTGCTTGTCCAAGTGTAGCCGCATTATATATATTTCTCGTAGCCGCATGATTTACGGTCTTCCATGCTCCTTTTTTTATCAAGTCATCCAAGTAATAAACTGGTTTTAGCCAATGTTGCAAAAACAAAAGGATCACCTTCATACCAACTTGTAGAAGTATCAACAGATAAAAGTCCATAATTATCTCCCTTTCGATTTCAAGATTAGTTCCAAACCACCTACACTTGAACAAGTACACTGTCAAGCCTTTTCCATAAACTAGTTCCACTACTTCGAGAAGAACACCGTAATATCCACCGTCAATCATAACCCCAAAATTTTGACACCTCCTTCTTTAATCTCTGTCGATACATAAAAAATTCACACCATTTACCCTCACCATTAAAAAAACTCAAGGTGTAACATGCTTCATCGAAAGAAACATCAACACATGTCACCTTATCGGGTGACCATCACTTCGTATGTGCGTCATCTGGATATTAATTAAGGTGAATGTCATAATTCATCTAGAGTTTTTACATATTTATATAAAATAATAATTAAACAGTAATTAAACACTTACCCGTTGTTCCAAATAATCAGCAAATATTTCATTGTGGAATTTAATGTCCCAATTCACAACATCACATGGAAGGTGAATGTCTCTCCAATATTGAACTTCTGGACAATTAAGTAATATCCACCAATGTGCAATTCCTAGCTCGTAAGGTTGCAAATGACTATTGGGTAATCTTCCTTAAACTTCAACTTCACTAGTGATGATGGAGAGATTAAATTGCACTGGAATGGTTGACATTGGCTCGGGTGTGGGATACACCGCGCCCAAATAAAACTTTGTATATGTGATACACTCTAATTCAAGATATGTTTTGGCTATAGATCCTTCAGGTGAAGACTTATTAGTCATAGAGTCCTTGTACTCACCAAGTTGCCTTTCTATGGGAGACATCCACATGTAGTAGACCGAGCCTGTTAGTAAAAGTTGTCGAGGAAGATGGATCATGAGGTGAGTCATGAGATCGAAATAATTCAGTGGGAAGATCCTTTCAAATTTGCATAAGATATAACTGATATCCTTTTGCATGAGCCGGAGATCTGACTTCCATACTTCCCTAGTGCATAACGTTTGAAAGAACCTGGATAACGATACATAAGGCTCGACCACCTGTTTGGACAAGTATGGTCGAGTAAACATAGGAAGCAAGCATTGTAAGAGGATATGGCAATCATGGCTCTTCAATCCAGTTAACTTGTTCTCCTTGAAGTTAACACACCTCCCTATATTTCTAGCATATCCTGTGGGATACCTAGCAAACTTCATCCACGGAAAAATCTCAGCCTTTTGCTCAAGGGTGACGGTGTAAGCTGCTTTCGGCATTTCGCGTTTCCCCTTTCCTTCCTTCAACCATAAATGTTTTCTAATATTTACTTATTTTAAACCAATGTGTTCCTTAGGACCGTGTTTAGTCTTTCCTTCCTAACATAACACTGTACCGATAACACTTTCACAGATATTTTTTCTATATGCATCACATCTAGATAGTTCCTAATAAACAACTTACTCCAATAAAGTAAATCCCAGAAAATACTCTTGTGGGACCCGTACTTATACCAATCCGGTCTTTCAAGAGTTGCCTCTACTATATCAGGATGGTTGCTCAACTGCCCGTAATCATACTCATTCAGCACGGCCAAAATTTCCTCACCAGTCCACTCCCTTAGTGGATCACCAACCTCTTCAGTCCCATCAAATGCTGTAGCATCCGTACGCCAGATATGCATACTCTCAAGCCATTGACAGTGACGCATTTTGATAACCTTCTGACAGTGATACCTTGCGCAGTCTGCATTCAAGCTGTAATATCCGGATTTATTACTGTGTATTTTACCTATATTCAAACCCTGTATTATTCGGAATTGTGATCTTGATGATTGGAGTATGATATTTCTTACATTGATATCTTTGTACATAAGTATAACAACATGCAAAATTTCTCATGCAAACTCGTGATAGCGCACGCTAAGAATGTAGCTTAACGCGAGCTATCGAGCTACTACTAGCGCATGCTACGAATGTAGGAGTTGTGTGCGCTAAGTACTCAATTATTGAGCTGGGCGGCTAGCACATGCGCAAGCCGGGACATGGGTCCGGATAAGATTCCCGCGGACGAACCTGGACAGTTTTGAAGTCAACTCTTATTAGCGCGCGCTAAGGAATGCTTAGTAGCGTGCGCTAATCTGCTTTGTACAGAAAGTTTATATATGGGCCAGCACTGCATTTTTATTCCCATTTCCTTCGTCTATACTTCATTCTTGAGAGACCAGAGAGCAAGAATTTCCCTTCTAACACACTTAGAAAACATCTTATTGATCCTTGTATATTGGTTATCACTTGTGAGTGATCATTGAAGAGAAGTAACACCTTGGAGTGGCACATAACCAACCGGAGTCGGATTCTACCTTGTGGTTCAGTAATTTCGTCATATTAAGGTATGTTGATTCTATCTTCAAACTCTAGATTCGTGTTATGGAGAATAAGATGATCATGTTAGCAAATATTGATCTTCGTGGATAAATTATCCAAAGTACATCATGTTTGGATTATTGAGATGAATATGCCTTAAGTACCTTGATTATGAACATCATGATTCGAATCTTATTGTATTGAACAAGTAGAGGAAGCTTCTATCATTGATAATCCGAATCTAGTAGGTGTTTTCATAACAATCATGGACTTGACTTTTACATCGTTATTGTTAGACGAATCTATAGGTTTGATCATGGAAGGATTTATTTTGTAAAGATGGAACATTATTCAAACTTCGGAGTGATAGTTTTCATTGATATAAAGGTGTTGACATCAACCGTTAAGCCTTCTGAATTGTCGTATGAAGATTTGTAGTAGAAATGGAATATGGTTTTATAATAGTATACTTATTCTTGAATCCGAAGTTGTTGTTATCCGTAAGATCATTCATAATCGTATGAACATGATATTCATGGAGGTAACATGAATTATCATGGAAGATTTCATTGGTTTGATCATGATGAGAACAGTCTTTTGTCCAGTAGTGAACTGCCATGCACAGTTAGCGCAAGCTAAGATATGTTAATTAACGTGTGCTATCGAGCATCAGTTAACGTACGCTACGTTTGGTACGTAACGTACGCTAGGCCATCAGACGAGTCAGTCAGCTGATCAGTGGAGTACTGACCATGCATAGTTAGCATACGCTAGGCTTTGTTGTTTGCGTGCGCTATCGAGCAGACTTAACGCACGCTACACAGAGTACTTAGCGTGCACTAAGAAGTTCAGACAGATTACATTTTATGAGCTTTTGGCCATAAATCGAATTGTTAGACATTCATACGATGTGAGATAAATCTTATATTATTTCTTTTGTTAAGGTTTGAGCTTGTTACGTGATTGATTGAGGGGGACGAGCTTTGAGTGTTCGTTTTCGTGGAAGTATTGTTCTTGTCTTCGAATCGAGGCAAGTACCTTATTTGTTTTACGTATTGATGTTATACATAATGTCATGCATGTATGTCGTTGTTGTATGTCCACCTCGTGTTGGTCCGACAGGATCATCGAGGGATCTATGCTAGCGTGCGCTGGATCATCGGACGGGTTTTTCCACCACGGGTTGGTCTAACGGGATCATCGTGGGTTCTAGGCAGTGAATGCTGGATCGTCGGAATTACCATGTGTATGTTGTGATATCATGTTGTGATTATCAGTTGTGTATGTTATGTATGAGTTTCTCGTAGGAGAAGACTCGTTTGATATTTTATCATTTACGTTATTATTATTCTGCGTGTGACGTTGAATAATATGTTGTGGTACTTGTACTAGCATCGTTGTGCTAACCCCTTCGGGGGTGAACATTTTGTTTATGTTCAGGATCCAGGAGAGCGGGAAAACAACCACTGGAGCCGCATGACGACAAGGGTGCAGAGTGATGTTCCGGCCGGGTTTATTTGTCTATTGTTTATTTGGTTATTTCAATAAGTACTCGAGTACGAAGTCATTTATGATGAATTTGAATTTGGTGATGTATTATTATGTTTCTGTTGAACAATTGTATTTTCAGTATTTGGTCAGAACTGTTGTATCTTAATTCCATTATTTCCATTCGTTAGTGCCTCTTAATGTCTGTTCAATTTTTCAGCCTTGTAAATCCTTATGTAAAGGATTTACGGCGCTGTAATATTCCTGAATATATCGGGGGTGTTACAGAATATGGTATCGGAGCTAAGATTATGGATATCTTGGCCATTGGGTTAAAATAGGGGTCATTTACGTCTTTTGAGGTAACCGGCTGTGAATGACATCACTGCACTGCCTACGTCTTCATGCGAACGGTGGTTGTAAGTTCCTAAACTCTATCTCGTTCTTTACATGTTGTGTCTCTTTATACTCGAATATTAGAACGATGTTGTTTCCTGTATATTGAGTATTTATACTTACAGTATGTTGAGAGGCGGACATGGACGTGGTCGCAGTCGTGGACGCGGACGAAGAAATGCTGAAAGGGAAGCGTCGCCTTCTAATCAAAGCCGGGCCATAGCTCAAAGTAGCCGCAACAATCTATTAATAACGAACCGTAACTCCGCTTGCAGAGATCCTTTGTCAAGTGGTGAACCAGATGACTCAGTTCGCCCAAGTCGTGGACCGGATGCAAGTGGCGGTGGGACTACAGCAGGGAGAGAGACAGCAAGGGATTCCAGACATGGGGAATCGAGGTGACCGGTGGTTGCAAGAGGTGGCGAAGATGCAACCACCCAAATTCGACGGTATTTCTGAAACTCCCACCTGGGATCATTGGTTGAAGGAACTGGAGAATTAACTGCCCAGACGACCGGAGAGCCTCTATCGCTCAATACTTTCTGATAGGGGAAGCGTCCGAATGGTGGGAAGCCATCCAGCCTGTAGACCATGATGCTGATTGGACAGAGTTTAAATTGATGGTGGAAGCTCAGTAATGCCCTCGTCCTGTGAGGGAAGCCAAGGTTCGGGAGTTTTTCTCCGCTCAGCCTTCAGATGTTCCGGTATTACAGGCAATTAAGACGTTTAACCAACAGCTGGCATTTGTTCGACATCTGGTCAGAACAGATGCAGAGATGATGATCCATTTCGATATGAGGATGAAACCAGAAATCCAGAGGTACATGTCCAGTTTTTAATGTACCACACTCCGTCAATACCAGGATAAGGCGTTGGCGTATGAGATCAAGGAAGCAGCTATGGAGAAATTTTCGGAATCCAAGAAGCAGAAAGTCTCTGGTACTTTTACAGAGCACAAGAACAGCGGGCCCCGTAAGTCCCAGTCATCCTTTCACTCTTTCAAGAAACCTTCGCACCCAGTTAGGAGCGGAAAGAACTTTGGAGCAACATCAACCATGACTGGTGTTACTAGGAAATGCTTTAACTGCGCCAAGACGGGGCACTATCGACGGAATTGCCCCCTACATGCCGTGACTTGTTTTGATTGTGGTCGAGAGGGATATCGTACGGTGTTCTGTGAAGAAGCTGTAAAGTCTTTTAGAGCCCATACACCACAGCCAGTCCAGAAGGAAACCAGTGTCCAACAGACGCAACAAAGTATTCAGATACCTCAGAATTTTGGTCGCGGACGAGGCAGAGGACAATGGGACCGAAAGGGGACATCGAGTGCCGGATCTGTTCCCCCACGTTTGTACGAGATGAGGAGGACAGACGATCGGAGATGTCTTTGCCGCATCGTGCGTCCAGATCCTTTCCCAGCCAGTTAGCGTTTTGTTCGATACAGGAGCTACGCATTCTTTTATATCTTTGTCTTGTGTAAATCGTTTGAATATTTCCGTTTTTCATACTTGTGAACCTTATGTTGTTGGTTTACCGAGTGGAGAGAGGATTGTCGGGAACTTAGAAACTAGAAATTTCCCTGTATCATTTGGAGGCAGAGAGTGGCTCTCAAATTTGATTGTAATAGAAATGCAAGGGGACGACCTGATACTCGGAGACGATTGGCTTAATCGATATGGAGCAATTGTAAACTACCGAAGGAGGAATATCTCGCTGATCGCTGACGATGGTTCCAAAATTCTGTTTGAGGGATGGAAACCGGGAAGCTCAGGAAAATTGATCAAGGCGATGAAAGCTGTCATATTGCTGAAACAGGGCTGTACCGGATTCTGGTGCTATGCAATGAAGAAAGAAGACGAAATTGTGGAACTTTCATCCATTCCTATTGTTAACGAATTTCCAGATGTATTTCCTGACGAGTTACCTGGACTACCTCCACGAAGGGATGTAGAATTTACCATTGAACTGGAACCCGGAGCTACACCAATTTCTAAGGCGCCATATCGTATGGCACCTACTGAGATGTACGAACTGAAGAAGCAGCTAGAAGAGTTATTGGACAAAGGCTATATCCAGCCAAGCGTTTCGCCTTGGGGAGCGCCAATTCTTTTTGTCCGAAAGAAGGATGGATTGCTTCGACTGTGTATTGATTATCGAGAGCTGAACAAGATGACGATTAAGAACAAGTATCCGTTGCCACGGATTGATGATTTATTTGACCAGTTGCAAGGAGCAACAGTATTTTCTAAAATCGATCTGAGATCAGGATACCATCAGCTGAGGATTAAGGAATCAGATGTTCCAAAGTCAGCATTCAGAACTCGCTACGGACACTATGAGTTTGTAGTGATGCCGTTTGGTCTCACTAATGCACCTGCTGTATTCATGCAGTTGATGAACCGAGTGTTCATCGAATATTTGGATAAATTTGTGGTCGTGTTCATTGATGACATTCTAGTGTATTCTAAGAACCCGGAAGAGCATGCTCAACATTTGCGGATTGTATTGGAACTTTTGAGAAACGAGCAATTGTACGCCAAACTCTCTAAGTGTGAATTTTGGCTGAAGGAAGTAACGTTCCTAGGTCATGTGGTATCAGCTAAAGGAATCCGAGTTGACCCTCAGAAAATCGAAGCAATTATGGATTGGAAACCTCCAAGGAACGTGAAAGAAGTCCGAAGCTTCTTAGGACTTGCTGGGTATTATAGTCGATTCGTGGAAGGGTTTTCTAAAATTTCCCGCCCACTTACTCGACTCCTGCAGAAAACTCAAAAGTTTCAGTGGAACGAGTCGTGTTAGATTAGTTTTGATGAATTAAAGAAGAGATTGACAACTGCACCGATTCTATCACTTCCACAGGGGACTGGAGGATTCATAGTTTACAGTGATTCTTCGAACCAAGGACTCGGGTGCGTATTGATGCAGAATGACAAGGTGATCGCTTATGCGTCGCGACAGCTGAAACCTTATGAAGTGAATTACCCAACACATGATTTGGAGTTAGCAGCAGTAGTTTTTGCTTAGAAGATCTGGAGGCATTATCTGTACGGGACTCACTGTCAGATCTTTACGGATCACAAGAGTCTCAAATACATCTTCAGTCAGAAAGAATTGAACATGCGGCAAAGAAGATGGTTAGAACTGATTAAGGACTATGACTTCGAGATTTTGTATCATCCAGGCAAAGCGAATGTAGTGGCCGATGCACTCAGCCGCAAGCCTGTTTCTATTCAGATGCTGGAGACTCTGACCTCCCAACTTAGCCTTCAACGAGAGATGATTCGAGAAGGAATTGAAGTGTGGTTACAAAGAGTCCAAGGACAACTGTGTGTGATGGAAATAACTTCATCATTAACTGAAGAAATTAAATCTAGACAGGCAGATGATCCTCTGATGATTCGGTTACGTGATGAAGTGATCAAAGGAAAGGCCTCCGGATTCATAATTCATGATGATGGAGTTTTGAGATTTCAGAACCGACTCTGCGTTCCCGATGTCGATGTTCTGAAGCAGACAATTATGAAGGAAGCTCACAGTTCGCCCTATTCTGTCCACCCAGGCACCAGTAAGATGTATAAGGACTTGAAGCGGAATTTCTGGTGGGGCAACATGAAGAAAGATGTAGCGGACTATGTTTCGAAAAGCTTGACTTGTCAGCAGGTTAAGATCGAGCATCAACGGCCTGCCGGAATATTGAAGCCGCTCCCAATTCCTGAATGGAAGTGGGAGGACATATCGATGGACTTTATCACCAATATGCCGACAACCAGGACAGGAATGAACATGATTTGGGTGATAGTTGATCGTTTAACCAAATCAGCTCATTTTCTAGGCATTAAGGATATGTGGGGACAAGAGAGGTTGGCACGAATATTTATTTCGGAGATAGTTCGATTACATGGTACGTCGAAGACCATTGTTTCCGATCGAGATGGCCGTTTTGTGTCTCACTTTTGGAAAGCAGTTCATAAGGCCTTGGGGACCGAATTGAACTTCAGCGCAGCATATCACCCGCAGACTGATGGACAATCCGAGAGGACTATTCAAACGGTGGAAGACATGCTAAGGTCCTGTGCCTTAGATTGGTCAAACGATTGGGAAGTTCATCTACCATTGATTGAATTTACCTACAATAATAGTTGGCATGCTTCCATTAAGATGGCACCATTCGAAGCATTATACGGGAGGAGATGCAGATCGCCCCTATGCTGGGACGATTCATCAGACTTGATCGGAACAGAACCAGAGTTGATCGTACAGACTCGAGAGAAGATAGCCTTGATTCGTGAAAGGCTGTTGACCGCCCAGAGTCACCAGAAATCTTATGCAGACGTACGTCGTCGCCCTTTGGAGTTTAGTACGGGAGATCACGTACTTTTAAAGGTTTCTCCTAATCGGGGAATCTTTCGTTTCGGAAAGAAAGGAAAGCTGAGTCCGAGATATATCGGACCAATTGAGATCCTTGAGAGAGTTGGAGAGTTGGCATACAGGTTGGCATTGCCGCCGTCATTGTGCCATGTTCATAACGTGTTCCACGTATCCCAGTTACGGAGATATATACCAGATCCTAGTCATGTCATTGATTTTGGTGAGATCGAAGTTGCTCAAGATGGGACGTTTGAAGAAAGACCGGTCAAGATACTCGAGAGTCGAGTTAAGCAGTTGAGAAACAAACCCATCGTTTTGGTCAAAGTTCAATGGTCACGCCATGGAGTGGAAGAAGCCACATGGGAAACGGAAGATGGCATGAAGTCCAGATATCCCGAGTTATTTTTGTCTTGAGTTTCGGGACGAAACTCCTTTTTAGTAGGAGAGTATGTAATATCCGGATTTATTACTGTGTATTTTACCTGTATTCGAACTCTGTATTATTCGGAATTGTGATCTTGATGATTGGAGTATGATATTTCTTACATTGATATCTTTGTACATAAGTATAACAACATGCAAAATTTCTCATGCAAACTCGTGATAGCGCACGCTAAGAATGTAGCTTAACGCGCGCTATCGAGCTACTACTAGCGCACGCTACGTATGTAGGAGTTGCGTGCGCTAAGTACTCAATTATTGAGCTGGGCGGCTAGCACATGCGCCAGCCGGGACATGGGTCCGGATAAGATTCCCGCGGACGAACCTGGACAGTTTTGAAGTCAACTCTTATTAGCGCGCGCTAAGGAATACTTAGTAGCGTGCGCTAATTTGCTTTGTACAGAAAGTTTATATATGGGCCAGCACTCCATTTTTATTCCCATTTCCTTCGTCTATACTTCATTCTTGAGAGACCAGAGAGCAAGAATTTCTCTTTTAACACACTTAGAAAACATCTTATTGATCCTTGTATATTGGTTATCACTTGTGAGTGATCATTGAAGAGAAGTAACACCTTGGAGTGGCACATAACCAACCGGAGTCGGATTCTACCTTGTGGTTCAGTAATTTCGTCATATTAATGTATGTTGATTCTATCTTCAATCTCTAGATTCGTGTTATGGAGAATAAGATGATCATGTTAGCAAATATTGATCTTCGTGGATAAATTATCCAAAGTACATCATGTTTGGATTATTGAGATGAATAGGCCTTAAGTACCTTGATTATGAATATTATGATTCGAATCTTATTGTATTGAACAAGTAGAGGAAGCTTCTATCATTGATAATCCGAATCTAGTAGGTGTTTTCATAACAATCATGGACTTGACTTTTACATCGTTATTGTTAGACGAATCTATAGGGTTGATCATGGAAGGATTTATTTTGTAAAGATGGAACATTATTCAAACTTCAGAGTGATAGTTTTCATTGATATAAAGGTGTTGATATCAACCGTTAAGCCTTCCGAATTTTCGTATGAAGATTTGTAGTCGAAATGGAATATGGTTTTATAATAGTATACTTATTCTTGAATCCGAAGTTGTTGTTATCCGTAAGATCATTCATAATCGTATGAACATGATATTCATGGAGGTAACATGAATTATCACGGAAGATTTCATTGGTTTGATCATGATGAGAACAGTCTTGCCCAGTAGTGAACTGCCATGCATAGTTAGCGCACGCTAAGCTATGTTAATTAACATGCGCTATCGAGCATCAGTTAACGTACGCTACGTTTGGTACGTAACGTATGCTAGGCCATCAGAAGAGTCAGTCAGCTGATCAGTGGAGTACTGACCATGCATAGTAAGCATACGCTAGGCTTTGTTGTTTGTGTGCGCTATCGAGCAGACTTAACGCACGCTACACAAAGTACTTAGCGTGCGCTAAGAAGTTCAGACAGATTACATTTTATGAGCTTTTGGCCATAAATCGAATTGTTAGACATTCATACGATGTGAGATAAATCCTATATTATTTCTTTTGTTAAGGTTTGAGCTTGTTGCGTGATTGATGAGGGGGACGACCTTCGAGTGTTCGTTTTCGTGGAAGTATTGTTCTTGTCTTCGAATCGAGGCAAGTACCTTATTTGTTTTACGTATTGATGTTATACATATTGTCATGCATGTATGTCGTTGTTGTATGTCCACCTCGTGTTGGTCCGACGGGATCATCGAGGGATCTATGCTAGCGTGCGCTGGATCATCGGACGGGTTTTTCCACCACGGGTTGGTCTGACGGGATCATCGTGGGTTCTAGGCAGTGAACGTTGGATCGTCGGAATTACCATGTGTATGTTGTGATATCATGTTGTGATTATCAGTTGTGTATGTTATGTATGAGTTTCTCGTAGGAGAAGACTCGTTTGACATTTTATCATTTACGTTATTATTATTCTGCGTGTGACGTTGAATAATATGTTGTGATACTTGTACTAGCATCGTTGTGCTAACCCCTTCGGGGGTGAACATTTTGTTTATGTTCAGGATCCAGGAGAGCGGGAAAACAACCACTGGAGCCGCATGACGACGAGGGTGCAGAGTGATGTTCCGGTCGGGTTTATTTGTCTGTTGTTTATTTGGTTATTTCAATAAGTACTCGAGTACGAAGTCATTTATGATGAATTTGAATTTGGTGATGTATTATTAAGTTTCTGTTGAACAATTGTATTTTCAGTATTTGGTCAGAACTGTTGTATCTTAATTTCGTTATTTCCATTCGTTAGTGCCTCTTAATGTATGTTCAATTCTTCAGCCTTGTAAATCCTTATGTAAAGGATTTACGGTGCTGTAATATTCCTGATTATATCGGGGGTGTTACAGAAGCACACTGGACATCCTCTATATCCAATAATAACAGATCCAGACAGCATCCTGTACATAGACAAATCACTGATGGTACCGGTATACATAGCACATAAGTAGAACATCTAATGTGAGTAATTGTCGTACGTTGGATGACCTTGCTCCCACAACAACTTCAGCTCCTCTATCAAAGGTCTCAAATAAACATCAATATACTTTCTTGGATACCTAGAGCCAGGTACTAAGAGAGTCAAGATATTATACTCCTTCTTCATGCACATATATGAAGGAATGTTTTAAGGAACCATCACCACTGGCCATATACTATACGGAAGACTCATGTTTCCAAAAGGGTTGAATCCGTCAGATTTGAGACCGAGTCTTTCATTTCGGACATCTGATGCAAACTCTAAAAAATCCCTATCTATATGCTTCAAAGCCTCTCATCAGAAGGGTGTATCATAGTATCCTTGTTATTGATGCGAGGCTCGGCAAGCCATCTCATCGCCTTAGTTGTGTGAGGAGACATGAAAAGCCTCCCCAATCTATCCCTTATAGAAAAATACCAAAGAACCTTCATAGCTTTCTCTTTACCAGAAGGGGTGAACTTATACCTCTCTGTGTCACATATCGAACATCTCTTTACGTCTTCATTAGGCTTTCCCCAAAATAAAGCACAATCATATATGCATATGTTGATCTTGATGTACGATAGCCCAAAACCTTTTAGGATAGGTCTTATTTTACTGTGATTTCTAGGAAGATGATGACCTTCTCGGAGCATTTTCCCTGTAAGTTCCAACTAATCATCCATAGCTTTGATCGAGGTTTTGTTATCCACCTTGACTCTCATAATCTCTATGACACTATCAAGAACAATCATTGACACCCAGGGTAAAGAAGAGTCTACTGGAGATGGATTAGCTTGTTGTATCTATCAACAGAAATCGTGTTGACGGGTATCAATGTAGGCGTTCAGATGACTGGTTGATCATCTATATGGTATTCTTGACCTTCAGCGGTACGTCCCTCTCTTAATAACCAAACACGTCAGTAATCAACCTTCTTATGGGATCATTGGATGTGCTACCACTGTACTGTCCGTGACCATGGGGAATAAGTGAATTTGATCTTTCACCATGGTAAATCCAACATGTGTATTATCCCAAAATTAATTGTTTTTCAATTATTCTCATACAACATCAAGTGTAAAACGGTACATATCACTGCGACATTTACATTTATTGCATGGACAATAATGAATTATACTATCAGTACCATACTTCTTCACAAACCGAATAAACCTTCTTATTCTATTTTGGACTCTTAGGCAGCGCATCACTAACACCCAATTGAGCACGGAGGAACACGTGGGTACTCTCGAGAATCTGTTGGCCAACTGAAGGTCACACATTGGGCCAGCTCGAGACCTTCAAGAGAGAACAACTCTCATTGCAAGGATCTAGCAACGATCGAGGATCATTTGGCAGCCAGCATTACGGATATGCGCAAGCAGTATGCTGAGTTTTGTGAGGTAAGTGCAAAATGTTTTGAAGATTTTTGTGATAAAATCTGTCAGGCAAGCAACACAGGCACCAACTCGAATGGTGGACCAAGCTAGAACATCTTTGGCGGGTCAAGGTTCGAGGGACCAAGGGTTGAGGTCCCCAAACCCAAGGAATTCATTGGCAAAAGGGATGCCAAGTTAATCGAGGAGTTCCTGTGGCGGATGGAACTCTACTTTGATGGTCTGGCCAAACGGACGAGAAGGCCAAAGTACGGCAAGCTGCACTATATCTTGCCTACAATGCAGCGCTGTGGTGGCATCATCGATAGGCCGGTGTTACAAAAGGAACTAGCCAACCGATCGGGGCTTGGGACAAGTTCGTGTCGGAACTCAAGGCACAACTCTATCCTGAGAATACATGTTATGAGGCAAGAAAGAGAATCCACGAGCTCAATAATGAGACTACCATTCAGGACTATGTTCGGGACTTTACATCAATAATGCTCCAGATTCTAGACATGACCGAGGATGATCGACTATTTTTCTTCCTGGATGGACTACCGAGTTGGGTCAGGGACAGAGTACAAAGTCGCAAGGTGAAATCTGTCAACGAAGCAATTAAAGTGGCCGAGTCCTTAGCCGAATTCGAGAAGAGGAAGGAGCCGCGAGCCGAGGGTCAAGTTAAAGGGGGGGGAGACACCCGCACGTCAGTGTAGCAACCAGCCCAACCATCATATGGAAGATTCGGGACGAGACCATAAAACGATGCGGACAGGTCATACTACTCAGGTGAACGCAAGGGCACCCACGACTAACGAGGATGTTTTATGTGCGGCGGAGCTCATCGGATGAAGGACTGTCCGAAAATAGGTAAGCTCAACGCCATGTCCGAATGTAAGGGGCCAACAATTGATCAAACGGACGTGCAGCAGGTAAGCACGATCCCACAACTTAATTCTATCGTCAGTGCAGGCAGTGAGGGACTGCAGGGAAGCAAGTTGATGTTCGTGGAAGGAACCATCAACCACCAACCCATCAAGGCCTTGGTTGACACGTGAGCCGACTACAACTATATCACTGAGGCCGAAGCAAGGAGATTGGGACTACTTGTGCAGCCATGCAAGGGTTGGATGAAGTTTAACAACGGACCAGCAGTTCTGGTCACAGGGACAACAAATGGGGTGCGAATCATGCTCGGAGACTGTGAAGGTCGTGCGCACTTCAAGGTCACCACGATGGATGATCGGGACCTCATTTTGGGAATGTACTTTCTGGAGAAGAACGACTTTGCCCTTCTCCCACACGCGAAGGCACTATGGGTGAACGGTCCAAACAAACCCGTCATTATCCCCTTGACGATGGAGCAAATTCCCTACGCAGCAATGGCGACACTTCGATTCTGAAAAATGTTGACTGAAGAGGAAATACCGATTACTATCTGGGATCAATGCGGTACATCGAGGGCCGAGTAGCAGCACACGTCAACGAGGGCGTCGACGGAACAACCGGGGGAGAATGTCACGCCCCGAGAGTAATGACCGACAGAGTGCTCGGATAGACCCGCACAGAGGGGTGCGAGGTCCAGCAGATCAATGTGCACGAGGCACATTCAGGACTGCAAGGCCGTGTGGAGTGGCACAACCAACTGAGGGACCTAGACGTGTGGTGTGGCATGCGTGGATGTATGGCCAGACAAGTAGGCCATTCGGGCAACAAAGTGCCCAACCGAGTGACAAGGCCATTGGGCCAGATGTGGAACTACCTGGGCGGCGAGACAAGGCACGCTGGAAACCGAACGGATGAGTGCAGCGGACAGGCACGCTGCTTCAGAACATTGCAGGACAAGATGATGAGTTGAGGCATATCCGAGGGCCAAGACTCGGGCAGGGGCGACGGATACTCGCGAGGGGTACGCGCGAGGCGCTGGGCGCGCGTACGGGCAGCACGCGAGGGACACGCGGAGCTCCCTCCCCCTATAATAGGCTTAGAGATATAAAAGCCTGTGGATGCACTGGACATTGGAAGGCTGAGGAATCCACTGTGCGGCAGTTGTGCCCAGAACATTCCAGAACGGACCGGGATGGTCCAGAACATCAAAGATTGATCCGGAAGCATATACGGAAGGCCGGGCTGGATCGAGCCGGGTTACATGGAGTCGGGCCGATATGGGCCGAGCAGGCCGGGTCGGTCCGAGCAAGCCAGAAAGGCCCAAAACTTATAGAAGGTGATGGAACCTCTTGGATGAGCCAAGAGATATAGAACTTAGTATAGCTTTCTAGACATTGTGTAAAGACATTGTGATACTTAGAATTCTCTATAAAATGTAAAAGTGTATGAGGACCTAGAAGCCTCCAATGAGAAGGTGTAGGAAGCTTCTAGTGGTAGTGAGGTAGTATAAATAGAGGACTTGAGGCTCATTTGCAGCCATTCTTGGGAAATCATTGTAAGAGATACACTTGTAAGCTCTTTGTAAGTTAGTGGAAGTAATTTTCCAATAACCCTTTGCCTCTCTTTCGTTGTGCCAACTTCATACTTAGCCAATTTCGGAGGGTTTAAGGCTGACTAGCAAGAGGGTTGCTAGGCCACACGACGCTTAAGAGCATAGCGAACTCTAAGCCCGTGACATATATGTGTGTGTGTGTGTTATACATACACCAAGAAATCTTCAAGAAAATGAATTAATTCTTAAATATGTCCATAATCATCAAAACAAATATATTATATGCATATTAAAAATAACTGATATCAAATTTCAATAAAACAAACCGTCAATATGATTTCCTGAATGATCAAACCATAGAAGATTGTTGTTTTTCGTGTTCTTGTTGTGCAATTTTTGAGTAAGTTGTAAAGAGTGTGTTGAAGTGTGAGATGATGATATATTTTGCACAAAAAAAACATATAAGACTTTAGCCGATGACAAGCCATCGGCTAAAGTATGATAGTCGTAGGCTAAACATTACAAAGTCGTCGGCTAAAGTCTCGTAGTCGTCGGCTAAACTACTCCACTTTAGCCGACAGCTAGAAGGACTTTAGACGATGATCAAAAGCAAAGTCATTGGCTAAAGTAGTTTAGCCGACAACACTGCAGCCATCGGCTAAACTGTAGGACTTTAGCCCAGATGCCGACCGGCTGTCGGCCGTTCTCCGGCTTGTCGTCGGCTAAAGTTGTGATTTTGGTAGTGTTACTGAACCATGACACAAGTCTAGGTCCAGGGAAGTGACAAGTCCCGCTCATACTCTTCTTATCTAACTTACAACCTCCGAGATCTGAGTCGTTGTAGCCTACCAAATCAAATCCTCCTTTTTTAAGATACCACAATCCTGTTGGTTGTTCCTTTGACGTACTTAAGAATTTGTTTGGCTGTGGTGAAGTCTGACTCTTTAGGTGCTACCTGATACCGAGCATACACTTCTATAGCAAACTGGAGATCATGGATGCTGGCTGTTAAGTACAGGAGTTAGCCTATAAGCTTCCTATAGAGTGATTGATATACTGGATTTCCAGCTTCATCGGCACTTATCTCTGTGGAAGTGCTCATGGGGGAGGATGAAGACTATGAAGTGTTCATTCTGAACTTGTTGAGCAGCTCTTTGCTGTATTTCTCCCGGTTAATGAATATACCTATAGTTAGTTGTTTAACTATCAACCCTAAGAAATAGCTAAGTTCTCCCATCATATTCATTTAAAGTTTACTTTGCATGAGATGAGAGAACTTATTACACATATCAAGGTTAGTTGAACCAAGAATATTATCATGTACGTAGATTTGCACCATAAGGAGATCATCACCTTCCTGGATTTTGAAGAGGGTTTTGTCAACGACACCTTTCTGAAATCCATTATTGATAAGGTACAGTGACGGGGTTTCATACCATGCCTCGGGTGATGCTTAAGCCCATACAGCATTTTCCATAGCTTGTATACAAGATCTCCTCCTTCCCTGTGTTAGGAATACTTGTTAGATTTTGATGATGTTATCCCTATATTTAAGATTTATACAAATGTATGCTCTAAGTACTTGGTATTGTAAAGAACCAAATGAGTTACTTCTATAAGCCATTGAATAGGCTAAGTTTGATTCAAGAATTAATCAGTAGAAAATCGGCCAAGTATAGAACTATCAAAATATCAGATGAGTTAATTATCAGCCGACTTTTGGTCAACTGTAATAACATAAAGGTTTGACAAAAGAAATGTAGTAGCTGAGGTTTAGACAAGTAATCATCAGGTGAGATAACTTCAGGCGAGTTCTGGTCATAGTATATCAGGGAAGTTTGACCGCAGACGATTTATTATCAGAGAAGGTCTGGTCAACACAAAATATCACTTGAGGTTGACCACATATGAGATATCATCAGACAAGCTATCAGGCAAGATTCGGTCGAAAGGAACATCAGCTGTAGGTTGAATACATACGAGTACTTCATCAATCAAGGTTTCGGTCAAACAGAATATCAAAGGAGACCAAACTAATTCTACAGTCAAGTTTGAGTATCAGATAAGAAGCTCAGTCGCCCGAAACACTTTAAACATAAAGTAATCTATAATAACAGCACAACGGGAATATTCTTCAAATGGATAGATTTGAAGAAAAAGACAAGCCGTGCAAAGAGATGAACGAATAAACAAAGAAGTCCACTCTCCAACAGACAGATTTGTTACAAGAGATGCAATGGCTATGAAGAAGCTCAAGATTCGTACTATAATTATCTGAAGACAAATTTGAGCAAAGTACGATGCGAACAACATTTACAAGCGAACAAAGTATTCAAAGCAATCAAAGCTATCAAAGCGAACTATAACATCACGAAGAGCAAAGTTTCAAAGTTCATATACTAAGAAGCTCTTGAGCTGGAGAAGACAACACTCTTGTATTTAAAGTTTGAGTAAGGGTACTACTGTGAACGAGGTTTTCATAAGTTTCGAGGCTGACAAGGCATCCACGGGTTCTTGATTGGAAGGTAATAGACAGCTTGCAAGTTGTTGAGGCATTCATGGGTTTTCAATTGGGAGGTGCTAGGCAGTCAAAGGGAGTTGCAACGGCCACGGGTTTCCACTGGTTGGAAGCTGTTGTAAATAGAAAATTCATTGTAACATTTATCACTGGTTGACAGTTATAGTGAATTATCTCCAACCGGTTTGGAGAGAAGTGGACTAGTAGAGGATTACCCCACCTCTAAAACCACTATGAGTGCCTGTGTGTTTTACTGCATCACATCATATCTATCTGCTTCATTCATATTTACTGTTCCATTTAGCAGTCAACTGTCTTCTGCATAACTTAGTTTTACAGTTGACATAAGTCACTTGCAGTCGACATAAGTCACTTGCATTGTCATCAGTTGTGCTTCCGCATTAGTTATCTACAGTTAAGGTTTGTTAGCTGCATATTACTTCAACTAAGTTACTCACCTGAGATTCAGGAAAAGAGTTGAATAAGTCTATTCACCCCCTGCTCTAGACTTATTCCTGATGACTTGTGACCTACATGTGGTATCAGAGAGATTGGTTCAATTTTACAAAAACAGATCTATATACTTGAGTATATCTATCTTAATCTCTCATTATAATGGAACACATGCATTCTAGACTACATGTCTTTTCTGTTGATGAATATGTCCTTTGGAAAATAAGAATGCAAGATCATCTATCATCTATACATGATGATATGTGGTGTATAATAGAGGAAGGACCATTCATCTTCCTGAAGGACAACACAGCAGAAGAAATTGCAGTTGGGAAGCCAGAGAAGATTCCCAAGAAGAGAACTGAAATGTCACTTGAAGAAAGGAAGCTGGACAATCTTGACAACCGGGCCAGAGATGTATTATGTCAGACCCATGACAAGGTAACCATGGTTAAAATCAAAAACTGCAAGAATGCCAAGGAAATATGGGACATATTAGTTGTAATGTGTGAAGGAACCGAGCTGATCAAGGAGAACATGTTGCTAATTGCTACTCAGAACTTTGACAACTTCAATATGAAGAATGGTGAAACAATTGACCAAGTGGATACAAGATTCACAGAGATCATAAATAAAATAAATTCTCTTGGAAATACTTATGGCAACCGAGAGATGGCTCTGAAGGTCCTAAGATCTCTCACACCATATTGGAGAATGAAGGCCGTTGCTATGAGGGAATCTAAAGATCTTAATAAAATAAAGATCCAAGAAATTTTCTCAGAGCTCAAAGCATTCAAGTTTGAGCTGCCCTGTTCATCAACTAGTGAGCCAGCTAAGAAAGGAATAGCCTTTGCAGCAGAATCACCTGCAAAGAGCCAAGTTGAAGTTAGTCCCCCCAGCCCTCTGTTATTTTGAAGAAGAGATGGCATTTATTATACAAAGGTTCAGCTACTTCAGGAAAAACTATTCAAAGTACAAGAAGAACATCAAAGAGAACCCAAGAAGAAACCAAAAAGCTAGAAACTGGAAAATAGAGTGCTACAACTATCACAAGACAGGCATATCCAGTTTGACTGACCTGAACTCAAGAAGGATGAAAGCAAGAAGGACATGGGCAGAAAGGATGATAAAAGGAAAGATTTCATTGGTGAAGATCAAGAAAGAGTTGAATCAAGCAGTGGATTCTTTTCAGATGATGATGATGACTACAACTGCTTGATGGCTAACTTGGCTGATGAAGAGGTAACATCTAAACCTCAAACTTCAGAAGGTTTCAGTTCTGACATGTCTGAAGACATTGATCTTCATAAATCTGTATATCGGCTTCTTAAGGATTTTGAAACCTTAAAATCATCCCACCTGTCTGTTACAACTGAGAATGCACAGCTGAAAAATGAGAAAGTGCAGCTGAAACTTGATTTTGACAAACTCAGCCAAGATTAGCAAAATTTAAAAACATTATAGCTGAGTTTGAAAAAACAAGCTAAAAACAATTTGAAAAACTCAGCTGAAAATACCACAGCTGAGGTTCATAAGCTGACTGTTTTAAACAGTGAAAAGTCATATGCACTTGCTCATATCAAAACTGAGCTTTCAAATTTGAAACAGCTAAACAGTGCACAAGCTAAAGAGATAACATCTTTGAAAGCATCTATAACCTTAGGTGAATTATGTATAAATAAGAGGCCACTTTATTTAAAAAGTAGGCTTTGGATATGACCCCAACACTCCCTCTAGCTCAAAACCACTTTTATCAAAGGAGAAACTTATGTCCAAACTGCTGAGCCTATAAGCATACCTGTATTTCAAAATAGGCAGCAACCCAGTCAAAAGTTTAGGCAGCAGCCAAGGTTTACAAGGCAACCACCTAGAGAGGAGACTAGGCAATGGACAAGGCAGAAGCAGCAGTCAAAATATTATTCCAATTATTACCAATGACTCCGCAAAAACATATTTCAAAATGGGAGAGGTAAATGGAAACCTCAAGGTTATCCAAATTTTCAAATAGAACAGGTGTGGAGACCCCAAAGCTTTAATAAATGGTCTCAGCCAAGATTTTGGAATGGCCCACACCAGAGACATTATGAGGCATATTCAGTATACAGTCCTATCCAAGGATACCTATACACTATGCACCTCATAGGAATAACCAATATTTTCAAAACATCAGGAGAAATCAATTCTCCAGGAAGCCCACTAACCCCAAAAGTATTAGGGTTGTATACGTCAAAGCATACTTTATGCTTGTATTACCTAATTTCCCGATCTTTATCTATGAGAATATTTAATTTATTTATCACATATTTTGTATATTTATTCACGCTATGGTTATGCAAATGTAGTCTAAATTACTTTATATTGTAGATAATGTGGTATGTCGTGTCACACAGAAGATCACATTATCGGTTCTTTATATAGTAATATTTAGTTCACAACCTATATAACATTAGACTGTTATGTGAGAGGTTGTAGTATATGCTTGATATTAGTTGGTCTTGACCATTAGCATATACATTAGCATATTCGTTATACGTTGAACAGGATCGAGGTGAGATAGATTCTTCTGTGCTGACTATAAGAAGAACGTACAACTCGAACAATTATTATTTCTTAATTCTAGTGATTAATATTTAATTATATATATTTAATATTTATTGCTTTGATTTATCATGCACAATGATTGACTCAATATGCTCGATATTTTGGGCAATCTTATTATTTATATGATAATTAATATTATAGCTATAAATCGTGTCCCGACCAGTCGAGTTGATCATGTCCCTTGAGGCACTTGAAAGGATAATTATATTAAACCCTGCAAGTGGAATTAATTTTCCGATATAATAATAAAGGTCGAGTGGTAAGCTCATCTATAACACATTAATTAAAAGCTTTCAGTAGCTTAAATTAATTAATGGACATGGAATATATTAAACACAGGAAATAATTAATTCAAAAAGGAGCCCAATTTCGTAATTTGGGATTTTGGTAGGAAGTGCAATATTAACTTATTAGTGGACTAAGTTATTTAGTAGAGTCATTATATTAGGAAGAGTTCTAATATAGGAAGATGACATCTATTAAGAGTCCTTACCATATCCTCGTTAATGTCCCTAGAGTATCCCAAAATACCAATAAATAGAGACATAGGGGTGGCCGAATTTTATACTTATTCTTGCTCAAAATTTTCGATTTTTTGTGTGTGTTTAATTGTGGATCTTGACTTGTGTCTTGGATTCTATAATTTAGTTAACACAATATTTTTCTAAAACAACACAAATATTCAAGAAAAATAGAGAGAAAATCGAAAGGAATTTTGGAAGAAAAATTTCGGCCGTTTCCCCTTGGTGTCCAAGTTTAGTCCGGTAGATTGTTGCCCACACGACATCCAGATGTAGGCAGGATATACTCTAGAAGATCTTGAGGTAGAAATACAAGAAGATCGAAGAGGAACACGAAGAGGAGACAAATCGACTAAAAGGGAATTTCTACCATTTCGCGTCAAAGGTATAAATTACCGACTCCCATGCGTAAATATGTTTATTTAATTGTTTATTAATCAGTTTAGTTAATTAATTGACAAGCCTAAATAGATCCAGTTTTTCTGTTGGTTAGTTTATAAAACCTTTCATTAAATAATTTCCACCAACTTGCTTCCGCTGCGTTTTATATTCCAACTGTAATACCCGGTTGTAATTCATTCATTATCATTCAGTAATCAGTCAGTCATTGTCACTCAGTAATTTTCACTCATTAATAATCACTCATCATTCATGATTCATTCATTTGTTTTCATCGTTGGCATATTTTAACCGTGTATCAGTCACCGATCGTCATTCATCTCCGTTTGAGGATCGAGACGAGAGTTTTATCATAATCATCGTGAATGGAAGTCTTGTGTTGGAAGTATTATCTATCGCGTGTTATTGGACTTAATTACATTCATACAAGTATTGTATGTCGGATCATTCACTGTTTCTAGTGAGTAGATGGAGTTGTCGGATTTTCGTCCCTTCCAGCAAGGAGTTTCGGCCGTAACTAATTATGCATTACGGCCGTAACATGCATTCATTGGCTTAAGGTTGTTTTGGCCGAAGGTGAGATACGGCCGTAAGGATAGGTAGGCTACGGCCGTAACATGCATTCGTGGTTTTCAGGAAATGTTGGACGAAGAGGGCTTATAGCCGTAAGGGTTGCGGCATACGGCCGTAAGATGAGGCAGGTACGGCCGTAAGGCTCGGCCGGTTACGGCCGTACGATTCGAGTAGAGTGCCCGGTCAGTTTCGACGAAGGTGTCATACGCCCGTAAGTCTTTCCGAGTACGGCCGTATCAGTCTAGTTACGCCCGTAAGGCATGTGCGGGTACGGCCGTATGTCTGTCGGCAGATGTTTGGACGAGGGCGGGTTACACCCATATGAGATGGCTGGTTACGGCCGTAAGTATATTGACTTGGGGATGTTACGGCCGTAAGTAGGCCGAGTTACGGCCGTAACCATGGCAGTACTTAAGGACTTGGACGGGACTTTGAGCTCATTTTTCTCATTTCTTCACCTTGTTTCCGAGAGAGAGAGAGAGAGATAGAGCTTGAGGGAGAGATTTTTCATCATCAATCACTTGGGTGTTCGGTTTTCATCATCTTCCTTTCGTTTGTGAAGCTTGGATAGTCGATTTAACACGATTTCACCGGATCAAAGTATTTGGATCTTCAAGAGGTAAATTCTTCAACATCTTGGATTTCGATTTTTGTGTTGAGATATGATGTTTTGGACGTTATAATCATGTTGTATGGAGAGAAATACATATGATTATGAGTTTGTATGAATATTCATTGGATTATTGAAGGATTATTCAAGAACACTTTGAATATTGAGTTGGATTTGGGGGTTTTCGATTAGTTGTTGTTGAACTCACGAATTGGATATTCATATTGGATTATTGATTGTATTGAAGATGTTTTGTTGGCTTGAAACACTCCTTGGGGATTTTATATTGATATAATTAAGGATTGGTTGTAAACAATCAAAGATTGGTTACAACGTGTTTGATGTAATGCCCCAATGAACTTGGTTTAGTCGTATCGATGTTTTGAATTAGTAATAATCGTGTTTGATGCGTATATTGAGCGGATTGTTGGTAATTATGTTATTCAAGGTTGTAAGAGCGACCGACTTCTCATTGTAGGACGTTTGTTCGAGGAAGGACATTCTCACCGGTATTAAAGGATATTCATTCCTTTCGTTGTTGTTCAGTCATAATCATAATTCATTCATAATGAATTAACCGTATTGAGACTTGTAATTGTCGAATAATCACTTCATTCACGAGGAACGACGGTTCCAATCATTTCATTGAGCTATCATTCACTTCACTATTATTTCAACTTGGTGAGTCATTCTTGACTTTGTCGGATTGTTATTCATTAATATTCATCATGGTCATTCTCGTTCATGTGACCTTCTGGGTTCGTATGCGTGGTTGGGTGGTGATGTGTGTAATTTTTAGTCGGGCATATGATGGTCATGTGTTCGGGTTCACCGACACAATGGACTGTGCAAACGGTAACGTACCTCCGTGAGACTAATTAGGTACAAGGGCGGGTGTGTCCGGTCACTCGTCTTGTGCACATGCACATACCATTACGGGTGTACTACGATGCCCCTCTTCAGCTTAATTTCATAATTAAGATATATCATGATTGTGTATATTCAACCCTTGAGGATTGTTGTTCTGTGTAACTGATCCCCGTTGGGGGATATTGTTTTCAGGTCATGTCAAGGCAAAAGCACGAGAAGAGAATGTTGATGGCGAGGAGTCCCAGTGATACTAGTAGGGGGCCCCAGTCCTTTCAGTCATTCATGTTGTCTTCATTTTATTTCCGCTGCAGATTTCTGTTTGGATACTCATTTTCATTTAGTGTTGTATATTTTATCTTCATATAAAATATATCTGTATTCTGTATTGTCTTGGGTGTATCGTAATGAAACTTCTCATCGGAGTAATGGATGATATAATGTGGTTCGGTACTACGATTGTATTATTTAATTCATTAATATTCATTCGCCTGGCGGGTCCCAGTTGGGGGTTCACGACACTGTAATAGTCGCCTAGTTTGGGGTGTTACAAAGTTTGGTATCGGAGCGTGGTTTTGAATACTACCTCCCGAGTCATGTCTCATTGAAATCATCATTCATCAGACTAGTATCATTGGGCTTTCACGTCACGTGTGACCTGTGCAAGAGCCGAGCCCCTCAGACCAAAGAACAGTAAGATTTCTAACGCCATGGTATAATTTCTGGCAATAAGAATCACTCATTCATCATTCTACAGTCAACAATCCTCAATCATCATTTTCATTTTGAACATATCGATCATGTTAATTCATTAATCACTCAGTTCATTTCATTGTTCAGTTGTTGATCGTAAGGATCATATCATTAATCTTGTTAACTTGTTCAATATAATCATTTCAAGAATTTCATCAGATAATCATGTCACATCAGTTAATCATTCATGTAATCATTGTGTTAGAGCGCGTATGCTCATTTTCATCATTTAATGACGTAATCATAATGTGATATTCATACGAGAGCTATAATTATCATGTGACTTTCCTACTTCAGTATGGAGAGAGCAGGCAGAGGACGCGGGGGAAGAGGCCGCGGTGCGAGCCGAAACCCGAGAGCTCGTGTGAATACACGCGCGAACGCGAGGAAAAATGCTATTTCATCGAGCAATGAAGCAGCCACTCATTCACCCAGAAACGATCATTCACCGTCAGGGAGTCGTACCCGAGACACAGCCTAATCAGAAGGTATTCGGGTTGATCTACTCGCTTTTATGCAGGGCATGATGGCCCAGATGACACATATGGAACGACTCATGGAGACGATGTAGAACTCAACAGCTCAGAATCAGCAGGCTCCTCCCCCGCCACCTCAGGGGCAAAAGAGGGGCGTATGCAGTATTATTGGCGATATCTCTTGCCAAAGGCCACCTACTTTTGAGGGCTCATCTGAGCTGGCGGATATTGTTCACTAGATCGAGCATTTCTAGAATTTATTTGCTATGGTAGAATGTCCCGAAGGATAAAAAGTTTCAGTTGCGGCTTACTATCTGGGTAAGAGCGCTCATTCATGGTGGTTATCGTTGAAGCCCACCGACGGATCATGTACTTGGGATCAATTCAAGACTCTCATGATGGAGAGGTATTATCCGGCCCCACTCATAGAGGCCAAGTTATCATAATTACTCACTCCCGACCCCTCAGCAGACGAGGATGTTCTCGCCATCACCGAGAAATTTCAGGAACTTCTTCCTTTCGCCTCATCTATTATTCACTCCGAGGCGGACAAGATCAAGTATTTCAGCAAGAGGCTGAAACCCCGTATTCAGATGCAGTTACTTAATCACATTTGCACCACTCTGGTCGAATTCATCGATAAAGCTCTTACTTATGAGCTTACTGCTAAGGAGATTGCTAAGCAGCAACCTTCATCTGCTAGCAAGAAGTTAAAGAATCGTAATCATTCTGAAGGCGGTCAGACAACCTAAGAAGCCTCATGCGGGCTCTACTTTCTCTGAGCGACCTCCTGTGGCGCCCAGACCCGCGGAATCGCAGTCCCGAGCGGCCAGTTCGGCCATCACCTATTTCAACTGTGGGGAACTTGGTCATGTCACCACCAACTGTCCAAGGCAGACTATCACATGCCATAACTGTGGGATTGCTGGGCATAAGGCCCGTTTTTGCCGAAGGGACTCCAAACCTACTCTGGCGTCATCTCAGGCCCCGAAACAGCCAGCTATTCATAATTAGGCCATACAATCTGCGTCGTTCAAGACGACATGATCGAACAAAGGCGGAGCCAAAAGCTATCAGATGGGAGCGTCCTGTTCGGGGGCCGGCAAGCTCCGAATTTATGAGATGAAGAAGACTGACGATCCGGAGGCCCGGATGATCTCAGGTACACTCGATATTCTATCTCAACCTGTGGGTACCCTTTTTGATACTGGTGCATTGCATTCATTCAGTTCCGAGTCATGTTTGAGTAGACTACATCTGGGTAGTGCTACTAGTTGTGAGCCGTATGTCATTGGTCTACCTGATGGTAGACGAATTATCGGGAACCGTGAGATTAAGAATTGTCCGATTCAACTTCATGGCCGTGATTGGTTAGTAGACCTGATCGTGGTAGATTTACCGAGAGACGACGTCATCCTGGGTATTGATTGGATGGATCGTCACGATGCCATCATTAGTGTCCGTAAGCATATGGTCACTATCATTTCAGACGATAGGGTCGAATGTGTTTTTCAGGGAGGTAATCCCAGTTGTTCCGGGTGAGTCATCAACTTGATGAAAGTAGTGAAATTACTCAGTCAGGGGTGTGTTGGTTATTGGTGCTTTATGACCAAGACCGAGAAATCATCAATAATGTTGTCGGATATTCCGGTAGTGAGAGAATATGCCGATGTATTTCCAGACGAGTTACCTGGGTTGCCTCCACAGAGAGAAGTGGAATTCACGATTGAGTTGGAGTCCGGTACGTCTCCAATATCGAAGGAACCGTATCGGATGCCCCCGATCGAAATGCAGGAGTTGAAGAATTAACTTGAGGAATTGTTCGAGAAAGGTTATATCAGACCGAGTGCGTCCCCGTGGGGAGCACCAGTGTTATTGTCAAGAAGAAGGACGATTCTTTTTGTTTATGTATTGATTATCGGGAGTTGAATAGGGTGACGATCAAGAATAAATATCCTCTACCTCGTATTGATGATCTCTTAGATCAACTTCAGGGAGCTTCAGTATTTTCCAAGATCGACTTATGATCTGGATATCATCAGTTGCGAATTCGATAGTCGGATATCACAAGGACAGCATTTCGAACACGCTATGGTCATTATGAGTTTGTGGTAATGCCGTTCGGGTTAACTAATGCACCTGCGGTATTCATGGAATTAATGAATCGGGTTTTCATCAACTATTTGGATCAGTTCGTGGTTGTCTTCATTGATGAAATTTTGATTTATTCTCGTGACCGAGAGGAGCACGAGGTTCACCTTCATTAGGTTCTCGACGTGTTGAGACGGGAGCAACTCTATGAAAAGTTTTCCAAATGTGAGTTCTGGATGTCCGAAGTGACGTTTCTCGGACATGTAATTTCATCAGACGGTGTACGTGTTGACCCTCAGAAGACGGAGGCTATCCGAGATTGTCTACCTCCGAAGAACGTTAAAGAAATCTGAAGCTTTCTCGAATTAGCCGGTTATTATCGGCGGTTTGTGGAAGGATTTTATAAAATCGCTCAACCCATGACGAACCTTATGCGGAAGGATAAGAAATACACGGGGTCTGACGTGAGTCAATGGAGTTTTTAGAAACTTAAGAGCCGGTTAATTTCAGCACATGTCCTTTCCTTGCCGCAGGGGACGGAGGGATTCGTGGTTTATAGTGACGCGTCCCGACACGGTCTTGGATGTGTATTAATGCAGAATGGGAAAGTTATTGCTTATGCTTCACGGCAATCGAGACCTTACGAGGTTAATTATCCGACCCACGACCTGGAGCTAGCAGCCGTGGTGTTCACATTGAAGATTTGGCGCCATTATCTTTATGGCGTTACCTGTCAAATATTCACCGACCATAAGAGTTTGAAGTATATATTTACTCAGAAGGAGTTGAATATGCGACAGAGGCGGTGGTTGGAACTAATCAAAGATTATTATATTGAGATCCTGTACCACCTGGGAAAGGCGAACGTGGTCGCCGATGCCTTGAGTCGCAAGTCCATTCAGGAGCAACTACTTGCTCGTCTAACAGTTCAGAAGGAGCTTCAGCATTAATTCCTTAGACCCGAGATCGAAGTCTGGTTACAGCGAGTGCAAGGGCAACTTTGCATGTTGGAGATTTCATCGCCACTTGAGGAGGCAATCAGTTAGAATCAAGGTTCAAACCCGTTTTTGTTGCGCATCCGAGAGGATGTGGCTCAGGGGAAAGACCCTGAATTTGTGGTCCACGAGGATGGACTTTTGCGATCTAGGAATCGGTTATGCGTACCGGCGAATGACGAGTTGAAAAACTCGATTTTGAGAGAAGCTCATGCTAACCCTTATTCCATTCATCCGGGGTCTAGCAAGATGTACAAGGACTTGAAACAAAATTACTGGTGGAGTAATATGAAGCTAGAAATCACAGAATTTGTTTTGAGATGTTTAATCTGTCAGCAAGTCAAGATAGAACATCAGCGACTGGCGAGTATGCTGAAACCTCTCCCTATTCCAGAGTGGAAATGGGAAAATATCTCTATGGACTTCATCAGGAGTTTGCCGACGAGTCCTCGTGGCATGAATACAATTTGGGTAGTTGTGGACCGTTTAACTAAGTCAGCTCATTTCCTCAAGATTAAGGATATGTGGGGTCCCGAGAGACTTGCCCAATTGTTCATCAAAGAGATAGTGAGATCGCATGGTACTCCTAAGAGTATCGTTTCTGATCGTGACGGGCGATTCGTGCAACATTTTTGGAAATCAGTTCACCATGCCATGGAAACTCAGCTTAATTTCAGCACATCTTTTCATCCTCAGTCCGACGGATAATCAGAGAGGACTATTCAGACATTGGAGGACATGTTGAGGGCATGCGTCCTCGATTGGAAAGATGATTGTGAAGCCCAACTACCGTTGATTGAGTTCACATACAATAACAATTGGCATACTTCGATTAAGATGGCACCTTAAGAGGCCTTGTACGGTGGTCGTTGTCGATCTCCTTTGTGTTGGTATGACTTATCAGAATCAATCGGCACCGAGCCCGATATGCTTATAGCCGCCCGTGAGAAGGTAGCTTTGATCAAGAGTCGTTTGTTAACTGCTCAGAGTCGACAGAAATCATATGCAGATAATCGTCATCGACCACTAGAGTTCGAGGCAGGTGACAACGTTTTGGTCAAGGTATCCCCGAGTCGAGGTATCTTCCGTTTCAGGAAGCGGGGAAAGTTGAATCCGAGATTCATCGGACCGTTTGAGATTTTGGATCGAGTAGGCAGTCTGGCTTATCGATTGGCTTTACCTCTGGTGTTGAGCCGAATTCATAATGTGTTTCACGTCTCTCAGTTGCGGAAGTATGTTTCCGACCCGAGTCACATACTTCAGTTCGACGAAATCGAGATTGCGGATGATCATTCATATGAGGAGCGTCATATATGAGTTTTAGAGCGGCGAATCAAACAATTGAGGAACAAGACGATTCATTCGGTCAATATTCAGTGGTCTAGACATGGAGTCGAAGAGGCTACTTGGGAAACCTAAGATCACATGCAGGAGAGTTATCCCGAATTGTTTGACCCTTAGTTTCGGGGACGAAACTCTTTTTAAGGGGGGGAGTATGTAATACCCGGTTGTAATTCATTTATTATCATTCAGTCATTATCACTCAGTAATTTTCACTCATTAATAATCACTCATCATTCATGATTCATTCATTTGTTTTCATCGTTGGCATATTTCAACCCTGTATCAGTCACCGATCGTCATTCATCTCCGTTTGAGGATCGAGACGAGAGTATTATCATAATCATCATGAATGGTAGTCTTGTGTTGGAAGTATTATCTATCGTGTGTTATTGGACTTAATTACATTCATACAAGTATTGTATGTCGGATCATTCACCGTTTGTAGCGATTAGACGGAGTTGTCGTATTTTCGTCACTTCCAGCAAGGAGTTACGGCCGTAACTAATCATGCATTACGGTTGTAACATGCATTTGTTGGCTTAAGGTTGTTTTGTCCGAAGGTGAGATTCGGCCGTAAGGATAGGTAGGCTACGGCCGTAACATGCATTCGTGGTTTTCAGGAAATGTCGGACGAAGAGGGCTTACGGCCGTAAGGGTTGCGTCATATGGCCGTAAGATGAGGCAGGTACGGCCATAAGGCTTGGCTGGTTACGGAGGTACGATTCGATCAGGGTGCCTGGTTAGTTTCGACGAAGGTGTCATACGCTCGTAAGTCTTGCCGAGTACGGCCGTATCAGTCTAGTTACACCCGTAAGGCATGTGCAGGTACATCCGTATGTCTGTCGGCAGATGTTTGGACGAGGGCGGGTTACAACCGTATGATATGGCTGGTTATGGCCGTAAGGCTATTGACTTGGGGATGTTACGGTCGTAAGTAGGCCGAGGTATGGCCGTAACCATGGCAGTACTTAAGGACTTGGACAGGACTTTGAGCTCATTTTTCTCATTTCTTCACCTTGTTTCCGAGAGAGAGAGCTAGAGGGAGAGATTTTTCATCATCAATTACTTGGGTGTTTGGTTTTCATCATCTTCCTTTCGTTTTTGAAGCTTGGATAGTTGATTTAACACAGTTTCACCGGATCAAAGTATTTGGATCTTCAAGAGGTAAATTTTTCAACATCTTGGATTTCGATTTTTGTGTTGAGATATGATATTTTGGAAGTATACATATGATTATGAGTTTGTATGAATATTCATTAGATTATTGAAGGATTATTCAAGAACACTTTGAATATTGAGTTGGATTTGGGGGTTTTCGATTAGTTGTTGTTGTTGAAATCATGAATTGGATATTCAGATTGGGTTATTGATTGTATTGAAGATGTTTTGTCGGTTTGAAACACTCCTTGGGGATTTGATATTGGTATAATTAAGGATTGGTTGTAGATAATCGAAGATTGGTTACAACGTGTTTGATATAATGCCCCAATGAACTTGGTTTAGTCGTATCGACGTTTTGAATTAGTAATAATTGTGTTTGATGCGTATATTGAGTGGATTGTTGGTAATTTTGTTTCAAGGTTGTTCGAGTGACCGACATCTCATTGTAGGATGTTTGTTCGAGGAATGACATTCTTCACCGATATTGTGTAAGTTAATTCTTACTCAGTTAAAAGGATATTCATTCCTTTCGTTGTTGTTCAGTCATAATCATAATTCATTCAGAATGTATTAACCGTATTGAGACTTGTAATTGTCGAATAATCACTTCATTCACGAGGAACGACGGTTCCAATCATTTCATTGAGCTATCATTCACTTCACTATTATTTCATCTCGGTGAGTCATTCTTGACTTTGTCGGATTGTTATTCATTAATATTCATCATGGTCATTCTCGTTCATGTGACCTTCTGGGTTCGTATTGCGTGGCCGGGTGGTGATTTGTGGAATTTTTAGTCGGGCATATGATGGTCATGTGTTCGGGTTCACTGACACAATGGACTGTGCACACGATAACGTACCTCCGTGAGACTAATTAGGTACAAGGGCGGGTGCGCCCGGTCACTCGTCTTGTGCACATGCACATACCATTACGGGCGTACTACGATTCCCCTCTTCAACTTAATTTCATAATTAAGATATATCATGATTGTGTATATTCAACCCTTGAGGATTGTTGTTCTGTGTAACTGATCCCCATTGGGGGATATTATTTTCAGGTCATGGCAAGGCAAAAGCACGGGAAGAGAACGTTGACGGCGAGGAGTCCCAGTGATACTAGTAGGGGGCCCCAGTCCTTCCAGTCATTCATGTTGTCTTCATTTTATTTCCGCTGCAGATTTCCGTTTGGATACTCATTTTCATTCAGTGTTGTATATTTTATCTTCATATAAAATATACCTGTATTCCGTATTGTCTTGGGTGTATCGTAATGAATCTCCTGATCGGAGTAATGGATGATATAATGTGGTTCGGTACTCCGATTATATTATTTAAGTCATTAATTTTCATTCGCCTGGTGGGTCCCAGTCGGGGGTTCACGGCACTGTAATAGTCGCCTAGTTTGGGGTGTTACATCAACAATTGGTATCCGAGACGGTCTTTAGGTTCTGTTCAATTTAATTAATTTGGTGATTAATATGCTAGCAATTAAATATTCATGTGGTATGATTTTTGGAATATTTTTGCTAGAATTTGTCTTGCAGGAGAATATGATCCATGGCTATGTGATGTTTTTATTTATTTACGCGTTTTTGGTAATTTGGTGCGATTTTGAGGCATGTATAAGTTTTTCCCGTGAGAAAATCCATGGGTAGAATAGGATTTATTTTTCTTGTAATTTGATGTAAATTCGATGTATTTTATTTCGAATAAAATTGTAATCGAATTGGAACACACAAAGTACGAAAGAGAAAAAAGTCCAGCGCGAAGAGAAGTCCCGATCGGATGAACCGAACGAGACCAGCAGGGAGCCGATCAGTACTCGGCCAGCACCTGCTCTCAGTCGTGGCTCTTTCGGCCAGTGGCGGCTCAGCCGAGCGGCCAGTCAGGCGGCCGGGCGATCGTCAGGCGATTGGGCGTGGCGGCAGGTCGGGCAGCGGCCAATGGGTCAAGTTGTCCGGTTCGGGTCGTTCGATTCGTTTTTCCGCGAGATGCTTGAAGCAGTGGGAGTAAACGAGCCGAAGATTTCGTCGTTATTCAAAACGAGGAATAAAAGCCATGATAATTGGATTTAATTATCCAATTTTTATTATTTGTTGGTTTTATTGTTTTGATGTATGGCATGTAAGAATGTATGCGTGATACGTTTCCTTGCATGTTAGGATGAGAAAATTAAAAACCTTAATTTTTCAAAATAACAAAGTGATTTTAAATTAATTTTTCAAAATTAAATTGGCCTCCATAATTGGTTTAAATTGTGAAATAATTAGCATGCGCGTTGACATTAGAGTCTTCCTCCACATCAGATGTGCTAACTATTGGCTCACTGGTTTTAAACTTAAAATTTGATAACAAAAAGGTGAATATTATTTTTTGTATGATAGGACCTTTCCATCTATAGGACTATTATCATTAAATGATATTCTAAGGTTTGTTAAATTATGGTGTTCACTTAGGTGTATTGATTAATAAGCTCCCCACTGGAGTCTATCTTAATTAAATACATGGCCAAGAGAAACCAACTATTAATTTTACTTGTCAAAACGCATCTTGGCTAGATAGTAAAATTAAAGACGTTAAAATCTACTTGAAAATGTACGTGTAAACGTCCACACTATCGTGGCCTGCATGTGCGGTTTTTCAAGGTGTTGGTTGATTGCATATATATTGTGTTTTAAGGTTTTTCAATATATTATGCGTCGAATTATGTGATAAATGGTGTTTTTAATTTTATTCTCAGATGTCTTTCAATCCACTAGCTGTTATTCTCTTGTACATAGATTTGCACCATAAGGAGATCATCACCTTCCTGGATTTTGAAAAGGGTTTTGTCAACGGCACCTTTCTAAAATCCATTATTGATAAGATATAGTGATGGGGTTTCATACCATGCCTTGGGTGATGCTTAATCCCGTACAACATTTTCCATAGCTTGTATACAAGATCTCCTCCAGCTCTATGTTAGGAATACTTGTTAGATTTTGATGATGTTATCCCTATATTTATGATTTATACAAATGTATGCTCTAAGTATTTGATATTGTAAAGAACCAAATTAGTTACTTCTATAAGCCATTGAATAGGCTAAGTTTGATTCAAGAGTTAATCAGTAGAAAATCGGCCAAGTATAGAACTATCAAAATATCAGATGAGTTAATTATCAGCCGAGTTTTGGTCAACTGTAATAAGATAAAGGTTTGACCAAAACAATGTAGTAGCCGAGGTTCAAACAAGTAATCATCAGGTGAGATAACTTCAGGCGAGTTCTGGTCAGAGTATATTAGAGAAGTTTGACCGCAGACGATTTATTATCAGAGAAGGTCTGGTCAACACAAAACATCACTTGAGGTTGACCACATATGAGATATCATCAGACAAGCTATCAGGCAAGATTCGGTCGAAAGGAACATCAACTGTAGGTTGACTACAGACGAGTACTTCATCAATCAAGGTCTCGGTCAAACAGAATATTAGAGGAGACCAAACTAATTCTGCAGTCAAGTTGGAGTATCAGATAAGAAGCTCAGTCCACGGCAGCAAAGCATTGAAAGTTAACAATAACTGCAAGACATACGGATGTAAATTCAAGGAGACAAAGTGAATGATTCCTGGAAGTGAAGGCATAATTTATTCCTAGAGATTGGTGCCCGGAAGACTTTAAACATAAAGTAATCTAGGATAACAGCACAACGGGAATATTCTTCAATTGGATAGATTAGAAAAAAAAGACAAGCCGTGCATAGAGATGAATGAATAAACAAAAAAGTCCACTCTCCAACAGATAGATTTGTTACAAGAGATGCAATGGCTATGAAGAAGCTCAAGATACGTACTATAAATATCTAAAGATAAATTTGAGCAAAGTATGATGCGAACAACATTTACAAGCGAACAAAGTATTCAAAACAATCAAAGTTATCAAAGCGAACTATAGCATCACGAAGAGCAAAGTTTCAAAGTTCATATACTAAGAAGCTCTTGAGTTAGAGAAGACAACACTCTTGTATTTAAAGTTTGAGTAAGAGGTACTTCTATGAATGAGGTTTTCAGAAGTTTCGAGGCTGACAAGGCATCCACGGGTTCTTGATTGGAAGGTGATAGACAGCTTGCAAGTTGTTGAGGCATCCATGGGTTTTCAATCAGGAGGTGCTAGGCAGTCATAGGGAGTTGCAACGGCCACGAGTTTCCACTGGTTGGAAGCTGTTGTAACTAGAAAATTCATTGTAACATTTATAACTGGTTGACAGTTATAGTGAATTATCTCCAACTGGTTTGGAGAGAAGTGGACTAGTAGAGGATTACCCCACCTCTAAAACCACTATGAGTGCCTGTGTGTTTTACTGCATCACATCATATTTATCTGCTTTATTCATATTTACTGTTCTATTTAGCAGTCAATTGTCTTCTGCATAACTTAGTTTTACAGTTGACATAAGTCACCTGCAGTCGACATAAGTCACCTGCATTGTCATCAGTTGTGCTTCCGCATTAGTTATCTGCAGTTAAAGTTTGTTAGCTGCATATTACTTCAACTGAGTTACTCACCTGAGATTCATGAAAAGAGTTGAATAAGTCTATTCACCGCCCCTCTAGACTTATTCCTGACGACTTGTGACCTACATGTGGTATCAGAGAGATTGGTTCAATTTTACAGAACTAGATCTATATACGTGAGTATATCTATCTTAATCTCTCATTATAATGGAACACACGCATTGTAGCCCACATGCCTTTTCTGTTGATGAATATGACCTTTGGAAAATAAGAATGCAGGATCATCTATCAACTATACATGATGATATGTGGTGTATAATAGAGGAAGGACCATTCATCTTCATGAAGGACAACACAGCAAAAGAAATTGCAGTTGGGAGGCCAGAGAAGATTCCCAATAAGAGAACTGAAATGCCACCTGAAGAAAGAAAGCTGGACAATCTTGACAACTGTGCCAGAGATGTATTATATCAGACCCTTGACAAGGCAACCATGGTTAAAATCAAAACGGCAAGAATGCCAAGGAAATATGGGACACATTAGCTGTAATGTGTGAAGGAACCGAGCTGATCAAGGAGAACAAGTTGCCAATTGCTACTCAGAACTTTGACAACTTCAAGATGAAGAATGGTGAAACAATTGACCAAGTGTATACAAGATTCATAGCGATTATAAATAAAATAAATTCTCTTGGAAAGACTTATGGAAACCGAGAGATAGCTCTGAAGGTCCTAAGATCTCTCACCCTAGATTGGAGAATGAAGGCCATTGCTATGAGGGAATCTAAAGATCTTAATAAAATAAAGATCCACTAAATTTTCTCAGAGCTCAAAGCATTCAAGTTTGAGTTGCCCTGCTCATCAACTAGTGAGCCAGCTAATAAAGGAATAGCCTTTGCAGTAGAATCACCTGCAAAGAGCCAAGTTGAAGTTACGCCCCAGCCCTTTGAATTTTGAAGGAGAGATGGCATTTATTATACAATGGTTCAACTACTTCAGGAAAAACTATTCAAAGTACAAGAAGAACTTCAAAGAGAACCCAAGAAGAAACCAAAAAGCTAGAAACTAGAAAGTAGAGTGCTACAACTATCACAAGACAGGACATATCCAGTTTAACTGCCTTGAACTCAAGAAGGATGAATGCAAGAAGGACATGGGCAGAAAGGGTGATAAAAGGAAAGATCTCATTGGTGAAGATCAAGAAAGACTTGAATCAAGCAGTGGATTATTTTCAGATGATGATGATGATGACTACAACTGCTTGATGGCTAACTTGGCTGATGAAGAGGTAACATCTAAACCTCAAACTTCAGAAGGTTTCAGTTCTAACATGTCTGAAGACATTGATCTTCATAAATCTGTAAATCGGCTTCTTAAAGATTTTGAAACCTTAAAATCAGCCCACCTGTCTGTTACAACTGAGAATGCATAGCTGAAAAATGAGAAAGTCCACCTGAAACTTGTTTTGACAAACTCAGCAAACAGTAGGAAAATTTAAAAACATTATAGCTGAGTTTGAAAAACAAGCTGAAAGCACTTTGAAAAACTCAGCTGAAAATACCACAGCTGAGGTTCATAAGATGACTATTTTAAATAGTGAAAAGTCAGATGCACTTGCTCATATCAAAACTGAGCTTTCTAATTTGAAACAGCTAAACAGTGCACAAGCTAAAGATAACATCTATGAAAGCATCTATAAGCTTAGATGAATTATGTATAAATAAGAGGCCACTTTATTTAAAAATCAGGCCTTGGATATGACCCCAACACTCCCTCTAGCTCAAAACCACTTTTATCAAGGGAGAAACTTATGCCCAGACTGCTGAGACTATAAGCAAACCTGTATTTTAAAATAGGCAGCAGCCCAGTCAAAAGTTTAGGTAGCAGCCATGGTTTACAAGGCAACCACCTAGAGAGGAGACTAGGCAATGGCCAAGGCAGAAGCAGCAGTCAAAACATTATTCCAATTATTACCAAAGACTCCGCAAAAACATATTTCAAAATGGGAGAGGTAAATGAAAACCTCAAGGTTATCCAAATTTTCAAATAGAACAGGTGTGGAGACCCCAAAGCTTTAATAAATGGTCTCAGCCAAGATTTAGGGATGGCCCACACCAGAGACATTATGAGGCATATTCAGTATACAGTCCTAACCAAGGATATAGACCTATACACTATGCACCTCATAGGAATAACCAACATTTTTAAAACACCAGGAGAAATCAATTCTCCAGGAAGCCCACTAACCCCAAAAGACCCACTCAAATTTGGGTACCTGAATATCTGCTTGTCTGATTTCAGAAAAGTTGGAAGAACTATCATTATGTCACCTCAAGCTCAACAATGGGAGGTGAAGAATGGTTTGTGGATTCAGGATGCTCAAGGCACATGACAGGGAATAAGAAGGTGCTGACAAACTACATCAAAGAAAAATGTCCTGACGTAACTTTTGGAGATAGTTCTCGAGGCCAAACAAAAGGATATGGGGAGCTGCACAGAGGAAACATAATCATATCAAAAGTGTAGTATGTCAAAGGGCTCAAATACAACCTGTTGAGCATAAGTCAATTTTGTGATGAAAAGAACTTAGTAGTTTTCACTATTTGGAAATGCATGGTGATTAACATCCTATATGGAGAAGTGAAACTACAAGGATTCAGAAGAAAAGACGTTTACATGATAGACTGGACTACAGGCACTCCAAACACCTGTTTTTCTATCAAAAACAATTGCTGAGGACGGATGGCTATGGCACAAAATATTATGTCACTCTAAATTTCAAAGCCATCAACAAAATCAGCTCTCCAAAGTTGGTCAGAGGACATCCAGAAGAAGTATTCAAGAAAGAAGCCCTCTGTGATGCATGTCAGGAGGGAAATAAAACCATAGCAACTTTCAAACCAGTTCAGCCTATCACTCTCACCATCAGAGTTCTGGATCTACTTCATATGGATCTCTTTGGACCCATCAAGCCAAGGACATCGAGTGAAAGGAAGCATGTCCTAGTAGTAGTAGATGACTGCTCCATATATACATGGGTTGTTTTCCTCTATAAAAAGAGTGAAATCTTAACGAAGCTACCTGAACTGCTGAGGAAAATTCAGAATGAGAAATCCCTCTCAATCATAAAGACCAGATCAGACAGAGGTGAAGAATTTCTCAACAAGGAAATTACTGAATATGGTGATCAAAATGGAATCCAGCATGAAGTCTCTGCAGCAAGAACACCACAGTAAAATGGTGTCGCTGAAAGAAGAAACATAACCTTAAAGGAAGCAACCAGGTCAATGATTGCTGAAGAAGACCTGCCAAATAGGTTCTGGGCTGAAGCTGTCAACACAGCATGTCATACTCAAAATAGGAGTATCATCGGAGGGGGACATGGCAAAACTCCCTATAAGGTTTGGAATGGCAGAACACCAATTGTTGCATACTTTCATATTTTTGGTTGTAAGTGTTTCATCCACAACAATGGTGAAACCCAACTAAATGCCTTTGATGCTAAAACTGGTGATTGTCACTTTATGGGATACTCACAAATAAGCAAGGCATATATAGTATTTAATAAAATAACATTAGTTGTGGAAGAAACACCCCATGTTGTGTTTGATGAGTCTACCATTGAGTACAGGAAACAGGTGGAATCAATTGAGAAAAAGCTCAAATCCGCCTCCCTGGAAGAAATTATCATCAATGACACAGGAATGATGGACTCAGCTGAAGACCCAATTGCAGATCAGGCAGGAGACCCAACTACAGATCAGATAGGATCTCCAACTATACCTATTCCAACTGCAGATGATAAAGACACAACTGTTAAGCAGACAGGATCCCCATCTGCAGCTGACAAAACCGTAGCTGAACCAGTTGCAGACCAAGAAGGCCAAATTCAAGCTGATGAAGATATAGAAGAAGTCCATCAAAGCAAATCTACATGGGGAACAAACCCTGAAGATGATACCCCCAAATGGCTTAGAGATCATCCCATTCAACAAATCATTGGAAGCTTTACTGATGGAGTACAAACCAGGCAATCTAAGAACCAGCAGGAATGGCAATGTTCTCATGTTTCATGTCTCAGATGGAACCCAAAACAACTGAACAGGACCTAGATGACTACTCATGGGTAATTGCAATGCAAGAGGAGCTAAACCAAATGGAGAGAAACAACGTCTGGGAACTAACAGACAGACTAGATCACAAGAAAGTCACAAGCACCGAGTGGGTGTATAAAAATAAATGTGATGAAGATGGAGCTGTTGTTAGGAATAAATCCAGACTAGCTGCAAAAGTATTTGCCCAGTGTGAAGGAATAGATTTTGATGAAACATATGCATCTGTAGGACGAGAGGCTATCAGACTATTCCTTGTATATGCAACATTCAAGGATTTTGAAGACTACCAAATGGATGTGAAGAGTTCTTTTCTCAATGGAGGACTAGAAGAAGAAGCCTATGTGGAGCAACCCCTAGATTTGTAAAAGGAGAAAAAGTATACAAACTTCTGAAGGCTTTATATGGACTCAAACAGGGACTAAGAGGATGGTAGGAAACTTTTGTTAGAAAGTAAAACGCAGCGGAAGCGAAGTTTGGGAAAGTTGATAATCACGTTTTACGCATCCACGAGCATAAGATCTATTCAGGCATTGCTAATTAATTAATTACTAAGACTAATAAGCAATTTAAATATTATTTATTATTTATTAAATAAATATGTTGGTTATTAAAATATCCTAATCTAGATCTAAAGATCATAGGATATTACCTTTGAAGGGTAGTGGTTGCTTTCATATTGATCACCTTGTATTTCTACCTTTAGACCTTATAGAGTATGATCCGCCTTAACCCGGACATTATGTAGGCAACGAGCCACCGGATATTGTTTGGACTTCTATGGGGAATCGGCTGAAATTTCGTCTTGTATGTGGTTACTCAATTTTTCTTTGGTTTCTAGTATTTTATGAACACTCTTAGCAAATTTTATGAACAGTCTTCATGTTTTCTTCATTTTTATTTCCGCTGCAGACTTCCGTTTGAATACTCATTTATTCCGTATTGTATATTTTATCTTCATATAAAGTATACATGTATTCTGTATTTCTCTTGGGTGTGTTGTAATGAAACTCCTCATCGGAGTAATTTAATGATATAATGTGGTTCGGTACTACAATTATATTATTTAAGTCATTAATTTTCATTCGCCTGGTGGGTCCCAGTCGGGGGTCCACGGCACTGTAATATCCACCTAGTTTGGGGTGTTACACCTGTGAGGACTATATATTTGGTCTTTCTATCCCTCACCTACAGTGATCTTCATAAAATTTAAAGGAGAACTGTTTGTCACTAAACTGGATAACACTAAGAAGATTATACTATAGTCCTTCTGCATAGGCTACGTCAGTGACTTTGAATTTTCCTACAAGCATGGTTCTTTTCCCTCTTGTTCTTCCTTTGGATTTATCACCGAATCGCACCTTTGTACCTCGACCTTCTACATAATCTGTTAGCTTGGTGATATGTCCTGTCATGTGGCGAGAACATTCGTTGTTGAAGTACCAGATGTCCTTCTCCATGATATCTTGTAATCAAGAAAGTAGATTTAGGTCCGCTTTGATCTTTGGATCCTTGGTTATTAGTGCCTTTAGGTACCCAAATTTGACTTACATCAATGGGTTTGTTTTAGGTTTTGTTAGGTTTTTTTGCAGATTTATGTGTGGCAGGTACGTAATCACTGTAAGCCCTTGTTATCATGCATTTAAAATTGAGAAATTTGGTCCGAGTATGGTTGTTGTCTGAGAGGAGGAACCGAATTTCTCTGTCTTGGAGGATTTCCTGTTGGGTTTCCAATTGGATTTCCAGACCTGTTGTTGGTAGTACTGCACGGCAACTTGCTTTTGAAAAAGATACCTGGGTTCCTGTACCCAGTACGGAGGAGCAGTGCTTTTGGTGGTACTTGTGTACAAACTTCCTTCTTTTTTGCAGATGGTGCTGTTGGTATGCTTAAGGAGCTTATCGTTGGTATTTAGCATTGCTTTTTACAGGATTGTGAGGCTGTTCTTTCTGCTGCTTGTGCTAAGAGCTTGGTGGCGGAATGACAGGCTTTGATTTCTAATAAGGGACAATTGTAGTCTTTCCTTTGCATATAGGTGCGGCTTTTAGATCATTCTTGGTTTTAGGAACAGGTTCCACTCCTTTGACAAATACCGTACTAGTTTTGCCATTGTTGGAGAACGAGTTGTATCATAAGCCATGTTTGTCATGAACATGTTGTCCAGTGCTTAGGATGTTCTCCATCCTCCTATATTTTCCAAATGACTGGAGGATAGTCTCGAGTTGTCCTTCTCTTTTCTCGAGAAGCTGTATCTTAACTTCTAGTAAAGCATAATCATTTGTCTTGCATTGATTATGAGATTTTACCTCATTTATGTTAGTTGCAAGTTGATAATTGCTTTCCATGAATTTTTCATGGGTGACCTTGTTGTTGTCGCAATCTGAAGACATATTTTCATAATTATTTTTCAACTGGTCATTTTCATCCTTTAACTCTAAATTAGAAAGAGAGATGTAGGTTTTCTTGTTTAAGCATCTCATTGGCCTTTTGAATGGTCCGAAATTGATTAATCATTTTTTTCAAATGTATGTGATGCATTTACTGGGTTGACTGAGGTTGAGCTTACCTCATCATAACTGTCATCATCATCCTCTTCCTTTGCCATAAAGCACATGTAGGCTTTATGTTCAGTTTCATCGTCGGAGGAGTCACTATCAGTGGCAGCTCATAAGCATTCCTCTATTTTGATAGCTGTAGGAGTGTCTTATGATCCTCCGATCAGTGCCTTAAACTTATTTCTCCAGACATTTATTTACATAGTGTCCTGGCCTCTTGCAATTATAGCATAGATTATTAGTGTCTTCGGAAGATGTTGGCTCAACACTCACCTTGTTGAAGGGTTTAGGCTTGTAGGGAGCCTTTCCGGATTTCGTAATGAATTTTTGGAACTTGTAAAAGACCAAAGTCATTTCATCTTGTGACAGGTGTCATCATCGCTGTCGATGGATTTGAATGTGCTGGGGGCAGAGCTGTGTCTCATGTCGGATATAACAGCCAATGATGTAGTCTTGGTAGGGACTCTTCAGCCTTTTCTCTCCTGGCAATGGCAAACTCAAAAAATTTTAGGTCAAAGAAGAGGTCAAAAGTAGATATATCATTTAGGTTGCAAGACACATGCACAAATGTTGTCTTAATGTCCCATCAGGAAGGGAGCGATCTTAAGATTTTTAGGCTCTTCTCTTTATGGGTGTACACTTTGCCCAAAGTTTCAAGTTCACCGACAATGCAGTGAATCTGAGATCAAGTTCCTCAAGTGTTTAAATTGTTTTCATTTAAAAAGATTCAAATTACTGAGTGAGTTTTAAAATTTATTTTATTTTGAGAGATCAGTTCCCTCACAAATGAACTTGAGTTTTTCCCAGAATTCTTTGGATGTCTTACAGCTCTTTACCTTAGAGAATGTGCCTTTGTTGGGAGTGACAAATAGCATGTTCTTTATGACGTTGTCCATATTTGCACGCTTACATTCATCGGTCATCCATTGTTCTCTTTCTTTCTAGAGCATTTATGCATGAGTTTGGCCTTCCGTTCTTGCATCTGGATTGACCTTCATGATGGTGATATGTCCTTCCTGTATAATGTAAATAATTTCTTCGTGCATAGCGGCAAGATGTGCTTCCATCCTGATTCTCCAATCATCAAACTCATTAATACAAAACATAGGAAATTTATTGATCATTTATATATCCCCATGACAATGGTAAGGTGAATGATAGTAGTAAAAAAAAATGGAGTTTTCAAAAGCTAGTGATTTTGATCTGATTCAGGTTAAAAATCGACTGATTTCTTATAGAAACAACTGCTCTGATACCACTTATTGGTCATATTATACTATCTTACAACTCATAAGGCATGGTTGAATAAGCTGTATTATTTTCCGAAGTTTGTTTTGCGTAGCAGAAGTCTTAAACTAAGTTGTTGTAAGTACAACAACTAAATAGTCTCATGTAGCTTGGTGCTTACAGGGTTTTCAGAGTAAGTATACTATAAATCATAGATAGTATGAAAATAGTAAGTACAGGAAATGATAGCACACAATTTTAATATGGTTCGAGGTAAACCCCTCTACGTCCACAGGTCCGACACACAGGAGTAAATAGTTTATAAAATCATGGCTTACACAACTATATGATTTTAACTAAACTGATCGTGATATCGATCATATAAATTGATACATTCGACTATAGCCTGAGTCGTTCACACATATTTGGTTGTAGGCTTCTTTGACTTGCTTCTTCTCACATAGATAGAAGCTTCATCTTTGAAATCTCTTCCTCCCACACTGGTCGGATAGTTCAACTTAGTCCACACAGGTATAATGATCTTAACATAAAGATTCTAAATCACACGAATCAGAAGAGCAGATGTAGGTTATGAAAGTCTTGGTTGTAGTGTGTTTTTCTCAGTTAAGGACTTAGATTTCTTCACTTAAGGATATGCACTATAGTATTGAAGAAATAGATTTCTATTAAATAATAAATGTTTTGGATTCTTGATCAATCAGTAAGTGAGCAATGTCCTCTTGCTTAGGCTATTTATAATCTTGGAAATAGATCCATTTCATGTAGTCGTTGGCCGATTGATGAGATTTAGACAGATCGGATTTGTAGCTTATAGAATGTTTGAATTAGAGATGATTCTCATGTAATGCTCCAGACATTCTTTTTTATCAGCATTAAATGCTCTTCAGTCTGCAGTCTTTATGTCCGTATTAAATGATGTCCTATCAGTATTAAATGCTACATTGAAACCATGAATACTTTGAATAAAGAAAAATTTATCTCACAACGGTTTAAAGCTCTAAGTCTAAATCCTGTTAGACTGTTTTTTACTTTTCCTAAATAAAATACCTACAGCTTATTTGTTGTAGCCAACAGTCTTCTTGTTGTATGCTGGAACTTCCATTTGGCTATAGAAAATATCTTTTGGGTGTTGTATGAACTTCGTTGTGGGGATAGACTGTACGATGTATTTAACAAAACACTTAGGGTATTATTTTTCTCAACAACGACATTGTAGATCTCCATTATGCTGGGACAATCTGCTTGAGATGTTGGGTACTGAACCCGATATGTTGATATCAGCTCGAGAGAAGATTTTCTATAATCAAGAGTAATTGTTAACGGCTCCGATTCTATAGAAATATTATGCAGATAATTGATGTCGGCCACTAGAGTTCGAAGTTGGTGACTATGTGTTGGTCAAGGTATCCCTAACTCAATGAGTCTTCTGTTTTAGGAAGAAGGGGAAGTTGATTCGAGGTACTTCGGACCATTCGAGATCTTGGATCGAGTTGGCGAATCAGCTTATCGTTTGGCTTTGCCCCCAGAATTGAGTCGAGTGCATAATGTGTTCCATGTTCCACAATTGAGGAAGTATATTTCCGACCCGAGCAACATATTTCAGTTTGATGAGATCACATTAGCCGATGATCATTCATATGAGGAGCATCTTATACAGACACTAGAGAGGAGGATTGAAACAATGGAAGAACAAGATGATTACTTAATTGAAGATTTAGTGTTCAAGGAACATGGTGGAGGAGTCTACATGGCAGACCGAGGTCAGCATGCGAGAGATATATCCGAGTTGTTTACCCCTAGTTTCACGGATGGAACTATTTTTAAGGAGGGAGTATGTAATATTCGGGTAATTTTTTTATCTCTACTATTGTAATGTACATATCCAGTTGGAATTGAAGAAGTGGTGATTTATTTAAAGTTGTTGATCAGTTCGTATCGTGAGAATACAATAGTTTCAATTGTTATAAATTGAAACCGGATCAAGAATATTGTATACTCTCATCCAAATTATTTAATTATTATTTTTAGAAGTCCAGCCCGAGCATTTTGTAGAGCTCGGATCGAAGATTCCAGAACCGGTCGAAATCGGCCCAAACTGATTGGGAACCAACCGAGCTGACAGAGCCAGGTGGCCGAACCGCCGCCGGGTCACCGCTCCGATGGACCTCGCGAGCCGGAATCTTCCCAGCAAGTTGCCCGACATTCAGCGCGCAAGGCCCGAATAAAGCATGCGGAAGTCTTCGGCGTGACTCAGCACTGTGATGTAAGTGCGTGCGTAGGGCGGCCGAGTCGTGGCTGATGTCACCTGCGTAGTTGACTGACCACATGATTTGTGGCCTATAAATATAGCCGTTCCAGACTTTGTTTCTACATCTAATTTACGTAATAGTATACACAAAGGCTCCTTCTTTAAATATACATTTCTCCAGTTCTGATCGGAGTCCATGTTTCCAGCGATAAATGGTCACTTTCCGGAGAGTCAGGGCAGCTTTTCCAGGCTAACTCCACCAAGCATCCGATGAATTGCCTGGGAGAAAGTTTCGTGAATCTCTCGACGAGAAGACGTGCGATTTCTCCATTCTGAGACATTAACTCGAGCTAAGTATTCAAACTTCAAATTAGCTTGGTAAATTTTATCTATTTTAAAATGATTATTGCTATTATTAAAAATATTAAAAATTCTTAAACACCTAAAAACTTCGATTCTATGAACTTATTATTCCATAAAATATTAAGTTACCTAATGTCTGGATATTCATAAAATATTTCAGTATTTTTTAGGTTATAATTTTGGCCTTTTGAAATTTTCTTGGTAAATTATACTACATTGAAATATTTAAAAATTAATATTTATTAAGTTATAAATAAATATAAATGCTAAAATTTGAACCACTGAATATAAATGACTTTTTGAATGCTTAAAATCAACTATTAGACATGGTGTAAGATATTATGAGTTAATTACATTTAATTAATTATTAAAATAGTCAATATTCAAATGTGGTAAATAACTTGGTTTGTATTTAAGCTTGGATTAAATTTTGCCTATTACTTCTAACTTAATGAAGTATCTTATACCCGAATTAATGGATTTTTTGGTTATTTTTATGATTACTTAATTTAAGTATTTAAATATTCAAAATATGAAATTAAATATATTTAGTCTACCATAATGAGTATTAAAACTTTTATATTTTGAAAGATAAGATTATGATAGTCAAAATACTTGGACAAATGTTATAATATACTTTGAGTAAATATTTATTTAATTAATAAAATAATGATAATCAAATATTGGGTAAATATCAATTTAAGGGATTATTAAGTCATAGTGTTGATTATTATGATTTTAGTAAACACCATATTTTGAAATGTTTATGATATTCTTGAGTTAATAATATAACATGATATTATTATCATAAATTAAGAAGTGAATAAGTGTTGATAATTCATATAACAAGAGTAGTTTGACCGACTTGAGGAAATATATTGCATTGAATTTGTTCACAGATTCGTAGAACTTCGTTATTGAATGAATTATATTTCATTCAAGTTTTTTCATTTGATTGATTGGTATTGTTCATTCGGCCTTCGTTCGTTCGTTTCGTGGAGGACGTTTTGATCGTACGAAAGCATTTTACATCTTCAATATTGAGGCAAGTGAATTCTTGCCTGGTTATGATGATAATATGTCTAATGTATATATTATAAGTTTCTATGTACATTTATGCTTAAAGAATTTCAATTCATAATGATATTCTTATTGATTGTGTCGATCATTCATTGAGGAACAGTGTTTCCGAGTCTTATTGATATCATCGTTGCACTTTGGTGAATTATTTCTTATCTTTATTGGATTCATATTTTATTCATTGAGTCTTTTGGTCTCTTGCTGGGAATTGGTAAAGTCATTATTGAATTTCGTTGTCAATTTTGTTATCGTGACATTCCAGGTCATACTTGTAACACCCCCAAAATCCCATTGGTTTATTACAGTGCCGTGGACCCTACGCCAGGAGATCCACCAAGCGAACACGACTAACATACATCAGTCTGACCAAAAAGGAAAATCACAGTCCCTACTATGATATCTGACACAATATTCCGACATGGAATTTCAGTGACAATGATGGGCCTATATGGACAAAATAAAAATACAACAACATCCACGAGCCTTGCTCGGATAACACAAAATGACAAAAACTGACAAACTGGAGAGCACTCCAAACTAACTGTCCAACATGAACACCGAAATAACTCAGGACTAGTATCGCTCGAATGCCTCGTCGCCATCGTCATGCGCCTGTGTCTCAACTCTCTCCTCGCAAACACCTAAAATATGAAAACATGTTCCGCCACCATGGGGTCAGTCATCCAGATAATGAACATCTAATACATGTACAACATCATATGCATCCAAAGGCAAAATAAACGGAGCAACAATGATAATACGAGATGCTCAAAAACCAAGGTAAGAATCGAGCATTCGTGAAACACTATGCCCACGGCATATGATCAATACCTGCTCAACAGGTTAGAACACAAGTGCCCAATGGCGAATCATCAGTATAGAACACAACAACGAATGACCCGAAGGTAAACCAAACCAAAGCTGAAATAGATACAAACCACAATGCCCGAAGGCTCCAACAGAAACACCAATACATTGCACATGGCCTAAAAGCCCTCAGCCGAAGCTGTAAATCATCGAAATGGCCTGAAAGCCACTCATCCGAAGCTGTCAGTCATCACAATGGGCTGAAAGCCACTCAGCCAAAGCTGTCAATCAATAATGAGATGGCCGAAGCCAAACAGCCCGAAGATGTATCACATGAGGGGCCGAAGCCACATAGCCGAAACTATATCACAATGAGGAGCCGAAGCCACACAGCACAAAGCTGTATCACAATGAGGGGCTGAAGCCACACAGCATGAAGTTGTATCACAATGAGGGGCAGAAGCCACACAGCACGGAGCTGTATCACAATGAGGGGCCGAAGCCATACAGCACGAAGCTGTATTACAATGAGGGGCCGAAGCTACACAACCGAAACTGTATCACAATGAGGTCATCCAATAACTGTGACCTGCTGAATTGTAGGTGCTAGGAAACCAACTACAACAAGTTCAAGCCCCAGACTTACCCATAATAAGATCACCCATTGACCGTTCCCTACTGAACTGTAGGTGTTGGTAACCAACCGCGAAGGTTCAGGCCATGTATTTTTGTGTGCTTTATTATCATTATTTTATCTCTATTTTGGGTTTAAATCTGCGTAAATGAGCTCTTAATGCATTATGTTTACATGTTTTGAAGGAAATTAGAGTCCTGAAGCTCGAAAATGGAAAAATGGGCCAAAAACGGCATTTTTCGATCAAGGACGCGTCGTGTCGAGACGGGGTCGCGGCACAGGCGCAGCTCCAAGAAAGGCGGTACAAACTGTACCGGGGGCCGCGGCACACTCCCTACGAGCCGCGGCCCATAAAGAAATCTCGCCTAGGTCTGGGCTGCCTAATGACTAGGGCCGCGGCACACTTAAGTCGGGCTGCGGCCCATGGCGCGGGTTCACTAATTTCAGATCGCGATTTTAGGCTGTTTTGTAGGCGGATTCGACCTCATCCTCGGACGCATTTTTGGAGACTGAAGATAGTTTTAAAAAGGCATTTAAGTCCAGAAAATAAATCATCGAAGGAGAGGATAAGAATACCTATCAGCAGAGAGCAAGGCCAGAGAACGGAAGAAGCCAAGTTCATCAATTGTGTTTGAATTTCTTCCTAATGTTTAATTCGAATATTTGTGTATTGTTTTCTAGCATGTCGGGCTAGACCCTTTTTCTTCTAGGATTGAGATGAAACCAACATTATGAAGGATTAATTCTTGATTTTACGCTATTGATATTTTTCCCTTTTCTATTGAGTTTTCCCCAATTGTTCTTACTGCTTTCAATTGTGTGGCCTATGATTGAATTATTATAACTACGTAACTTGAATCGAGAGAGGAGAGTCAGTAGTGAAAATTGGGTGAAAACCATTTTGTCTTGTGAGATAGGAATATACTCATAACAATTACGAAGCTCATATTGAAGATTTAGAACTTTTTGGCTATTGTCGAATTATCTCAGCCAGGAATAGAGTGAATTATTCGCTTTGAAAAATTCTACTGACCTCGGGAGAGGCATTAGATTAACTTAGAATCTTCGCTTTCAATAACTTGGGAAACTACATAAATTATATTAATCAAGATTAATATGGATTAATTGAGGTGAATTCTCGATCCTAGATTATTCTTCTATTTGATCTTCTTTTATCGACTGTTGATTTCATTGTTTGTTTTTAGTCTATCGCAATATATAGTTGTTAATAATTAATCAACCCCAAAATTTCGATCGTTCAAATAAAATTAGAAATACTAATAAATTGGTACTTAGTACATCAGTCCTCGAGGGAACGATACTTTTCTCATCACTTTATTACTTGATTACGACAACGTGTACATGCATTCACAGAATTACGTAACAAGTTTTTGGCGCCGTTGTCGGGGACTGATTGTTTTTAAGATATCAATTTCAGTATTTTTAGTCTTAATTTGAACATTATTTATTTTTGTGTAAATTTGTTTTTATTTGTTTTCCTTTGAGGAGTTCGTATAGTGAATGAGAAAATTTTGTAACGAAGGTTTATTCCCTTTGGATACTGAACTCGAACGCACTTTATGGAAAAACAGGAAGGAAAGACGTGAACATTTGATTACGGATATCATGGGAGACAACACTGGAAATCAAGGGATTGACAACCCACTTCAGCAGGCTCAACCAGGATTAGCTCTCCGTGACTATGCACTTCCACAAATTAATGCAAACTTTTCGGGGATTCGATGCCCGACCATTCAAGCAAACAACTTTGAAATCAAGCCGAAAATCATCCAAATGGTGCAAGCAAGCCAATTTTGCGGACTGGCGAATGACAATCCCAATGCTCACATTGCTTTGTTTCTCGAGATTTGTGACACATTCAAGAATAATGGAGTTACTGATGATGCCATTCGTCTATGGCTTTTCCCATTCTATCTAAGGGACAAGTTTTGGTTGAATTCACTCCCGCCTGGCTCTATCACAACGAAGTTAGCACAAGCTTTTCTGGCTAAGTTCTTTCTGCCGGCGAAGACAGCGAGACTCAGGAATGAAATAACTACTTTCGGGCAATTTGAGATGGAATCACTGCATGAGACATGGGAGCGATACAAGGATTTCCTAAGGAGATGCCCCCATCATGGTCTACCGGATTGGCTGCATATTCAAACGTTCTACAATGGACTGAGTGCTTCTACACGCACTCTTATTGATGCAGCCACTGGAGGTGCTTTAATGGGCAAGACGATGGCTGAAGCTCATTATTTACTGGAAGCTATGGCGGCAACTGCTTATCAGTGGCCTTCAGAACGTGTGAATCCAAAGCGAGTTATGGGAATTTCTGACAACGATCCAATCTCTACGCTATCAGCCCAAGTTGCAGCTTTAACTCAACAACTGCAAGCTTTTTCACATACCCCTTCTACCAATACCATGGAAACATGTAATTGGTGCAACGGGTCACACTTTAGTGCTGAATGTCAAGTTCGGAATCCTTTTGAGCAAACTCAGATGGAACAAGCTCAATTTGTGGGAAATGTAAATCGTCACAACAACCCGTATTCCAATACTTACAACCAAGGGTGGCGAAATTATCCCAATATTTCATGGAGGAATGGGCAAGCTTTAAATAAACCTCCGCAAGCTCAATTCACTTAGCCACAACAGCAGCCCCCTCAACCACCGAAGGTTTCTTTAGAAGATGCTCTCGCTCAAATGGCGGCTAACATGAGCCAATTCATGACTCGCACAGAAACTACTCTACAAAATCATTCCACTTCTATTCGTAATTTGGAAATCCAAATGGGACAGATCGCAAATTTATTATCTTCTCGACCTCAAGGTTTATTACCAAGTGCTACCGAGATGAATCCCAAGGAAAATGTGCAAGCTATCGAGCTACCAAGTGGAAAGGAGCTACACGAGCAGCCCAAGAGTAGCAAGAAAAAGAGCAGCCCCGTTGAGAAAATAAAGAACGAAGAGCCCAAGTTAAAAGCAGTCTTGACCACTCATCCTACACCACCAGTCCCATTCCCACAACATCTGCAAAAGCAAAAATTGGACAAGCAATTCTCCAAGTTTCTTGATGTCTTCAAGAAATTGCATATCAATATTCCCTTTGCTGACGCCTTAGAACAAATGCCGAGCTATGTGAAATTTATGAAGGAGATCATATCTAACAAAAGGAAGCTCGAAGAATATGAAACAGTGGCACTGAATGAAGAGTGCACCGCTATTTTGCAGAAAAAGCTCCCGCCTAAATTGAGGGATGCGGTAAGTTTCACTATACCATGCACTATTGGAAACTCGTCTTTTGATAGAGCTTTATGTGATCTTGGAGCCAGCATTAATCTTATGCCCCTTTCCATTTTCAAGATGCTAGGTATTGGGGAGGCCAAGCCGAGTCTGTTTACAACTAGCAGATAGATCCATAAAGTATCCGAGAGGGGTAATAGAAGACGTCCTGGTCAAGGTCGATAAATTCATTTTTCCTGCTGATTTTATTGTGATTGATATGGAGGAGGACCATGACATCCCAATTATCTTAGGAAGACCATTTTTATCAACCGGACGAACTCTAATTGATGTGGAAAATGGGAAGCTAACTTTACGAGTTCAAGAGGATCAAGTGACTTTTAACATATTTCGCTCTATGCAACATCCTAGTGATGTCGAGAATTGCTTTCAAATTGATGTCATTGATTCATGTGTAAGAAGAGCTTTTAGGGAGAGCTATGCATCGGATCCACTGGACTCTGTTCTTGTCGGATCCCCTACCGAATTGAATCTAGAGCACTTAGCTTATTTATGACACATAGATGTTTCACCACCATTTTTTACTCGTAGATCATGTGAGGAGCTCGGAAGTTCACCAACTCGACACATCCCATCAATTGAGAAGCCCCCAAAGCTAGAGCTTAAGCAGCTACCGAATCATTTGAAATATGCATTTTTAGGGCCCGACGATTCCCTGCCTGTCATTCTTTCTGCCACTTTGGCGGCTGATCAAGAGGAGAAGTTGTTGAGAGTATTGAGGGAGTACAAATCTGCCCTTGGATGGTCTATTGCGGATATCAAAGGAATCAGCCCGTCCATTTATATGCATAGGATTTTGATGGAGGAGGACTACAAGCCTTCTATGGAGCATCAACATCGGTTAAATCCGAATATGAAAGAGGTGGTAAAAGTCGAGGTTTTAAAACTTCTCGATGCAGGTATGATCTTTCCGATTTCTGATAGCAAGTGGGTAAGTCCGGTTCAAGTTGTGTCAAAGAAGGGTAGGATAACGGTTATTCAAAATGATAATAATGAATTAATTCCCACTAGAATTGTTACGGGGTGGCGTATATGCATAGATTATAGAAAATTAAATAAAGCCACTAGAAAAGACCATTTTTCCTTTACCGTTTATTTATCAAATGTTGGATAGATTGGCCAAACACGATTTTTACTATTTTATTGATGGTTATTCTGGGTATAATCAGATTTATATAACCCCAGAAGACCAAGAAAAGACGACATTTACATGTCCTTACGGCATTTTCGCTTATAGGCGGATGCCTTTTGGTTTATATAATGCGTCGACTACTTTTCAAAGGTGTATGATGGCTATTTTTTCTGACATGGTAGAGCATTATATTAAAATTTTAATGGATGACTTTTCTGTTTTCGGTGATTCGTTTGACTTATGTTTGTAGAATTTACAGAAGGTCCTGAAGAGATGCGAAGAGACGAATCTAGTGTTAAATTGGGAGAAGTGCCATTTTATGGTGCAGGAAGGCATTGTATTGGGGCACCGCATATCCGCGCATGGGATTGAAGTCGATCGTGTGAAAATTGAAACGATTGAGAAGATGCCTCCGCCTACTTCCGTAAAGGGGGTGAGGAGCTTTTTGGGACACGCCGAGTTCTACCGACGTTTTATTAAAGATTGTTCAAAGATCACAAAGCCTTTGTGTAATTTGCTCATGAAAGACATCCCATTTGATTTTAATGAGTCTTGTAAAGAAAGCTTCGACCTCTTGAAGAAGGCTCTAAGCACCGCTCCTGTCATAGTTGCTCCAGACTGGAGCCTTCCATTTGAATTAATGTGCGACGCTAGCGATTTTGCCATTGGGGCTGTTTTGGGACAGCAACGGGGAAAAGTGTTTCATGTCGTGTATTATGCAAGCCGAACCCTTGACGACGCCTAAAGGAATTATACCACGACAGAAAAAGAATTATTGGCCGTAATTTTTGCTTTTGATAAATTCCGTGCTTATTTTTTGGGAACAAAGTGGTTGTGTGGACTGACCATTCGGCGATCAAATACCTTTTGGAAAAGAAGGATGCTAAACCAAGGTTGATTGGGTAGGTGCTTCTACAACAAGAATTCAATTTGTAGATTTGATACAAGAAGGGGACCGAGAATGTCATTGCAGATCACCTTTCACGCTTAGAAAATCCCCTCGAGAAGGCGGAGAGTCATCCACCTATTGTGGAAAATTTTCCCGATGAACAGCTCTACAAGCTGGATTCGCAACAAGCACCTTGGTACGCTGATCTTGTGAACTATCTTGCAAGCAAAATAATTCCAAATGATTTCTCTCATCATCAAAAGAAGAAGCTGATTTCAGACGCAAAGTATTACTTATGGTACGACCCTTTTCTTTTTAAAAGATGTCCTGAACGAATCATTCGCAGATGTATTCCGGACGAGGAAATTCACAGTGTGCTGAATCATTGCCATGCATCACCCTACGGAGGACATTTTAGCGGCAATAGGACAGCGGCAAAGGTCTTGCAGTCGGGTTTCTACTGGCCATTGTTATTCAAGGATGCTCATCCTTTGTGTCCACATGTGACCGGTGTCAACGGACGGGAAATATCTCAAAACGACATGAAATGCCATTGAAAACTATACTTGAGGTTGAATTGTTCGACGTATGGGGCATCGACTCTATGGGTCCATTCCCTCCATCAAATAAGAACATATATATTCTAGTAGAAGTGGACTACGTCTCAAAGTAGGTCAAAGCGGTGGCACTACCAACAAATGGGTCCAACATCGTGACAAATTCATAAAAAACTATATTTTCACGCGTTTTGGGACTCCACGTGCAATTATCAGTGATGGTGGCGCACATTTTGACAACAAGTTCCTTGATGCGGTCTTAAAGAAATATGGAGTCACTCATCGTGTTGCTATAGCCTACCATCCCCAAACGAGTGGTCAAGTCGAAATATCAAATCGAGAGCTCAAGTGGATCTTAGAAAAAACAGTCAACTCATCTTGAAAATATTGGTCCCTTAAACTCGATGATGCACTTTGGGCATACCGCACTGCGTATAAGACACCGATTGGCATGTCACCGTATAGGTTGGTTTTTGGGAAAGGTTGTCATTTGCCGGTAGAGATGGAGCATCGTGCATATTGGGCGATCAATAAACTCAATTTTGATCTTAAATCGGCTGGTGAAAAGCGTTGCTTGCATTTGAATGAGTTGGAGGAGATACGTCATGATGCATATGAGAATGCTAAACTTTATAAGGAGCGAACCAAAAAGTGTCATGATAAGCACATTATACGTCAAGAGTTCGTTCCGGGTAAAAAGCTTTTATTATTCAATTCACGCTTGCGGTTTTTTCCTGGTAAATTACGTTCACGATGGTCGGGACCGTTCACTGTAGTTCAAGTATTTCCACACGGAGCAGTGGAAGTATAATGTGAGGATCGAAAATTTAAAGTAAATGGGCAGCGGTTAAAAAGCTACATGGGAGATCCAATGGACGCGCAGAAGCCAACAGTCGTCCTATCCACCGCAGAGTGAATTCTGGCAAAGTCCGGCTGAAGACTATAAACTTAGCGCTTCTCGGGAGGCAACCCGAGTATTAGTTGTAGATTTTAGTTTTTCGTTGTTTTCCTGCATTTTAGGAGTCTATTTTTTCAGCGTTTTTGCTTTGCTATGCTTCTCTCTTATGTTCTATGTGTTTTCACTTGAAAAACCTGTGCAGGAACTCTCCAGGGCAAATTTTAACTTAGGGCCGCGGCGCACTAAGAGCGGGCCGCGGCACACACAATTCTCAAAATTCGGCTAAACTTGTTGTACTATGGGCCGCGGCCCGTGTATTCGGAGCCGCAGCACACAAGCTTTCGATCCGCGGCACCCTATGAATAGGCCGCGGCATGCCAAAGCCCCAGAAATGCACCAAGTTACCTGTACTAAGTGTCGCGGCACGCTCACACTGAGCCACGGCACACTTACCCTGAAAGCCGCGGCACCCGTACAACGAGCCGCGGCACGCTGTGAAATGCCCAAACATCAAAAACCTGCTGTACTATGGGCCGCGGCTCACTTGATTCATGCCGCGGCCCCTGCTAAAGAATCTAAACGGGCAGCGCATGAAATAGAGGTATTCGGCCGAACAAAGGTACCATTCCCTAAACCCTTCTTCCTCCTCCGCGGCGCAGGTCACCTTGTTCCAATCAATTCTCCCTCTTAATTTCTTTGTTCCATACCAGGTAATCCACATCCCTTAACTTGAATTGTTAATAATTGCAAGGATTCATAAGTGGGTTGAATTTTATTCGGTTTTTGTTATGAACTTGTCTTGAGCTCTACATTGAGATTTTGATCGTATCAAATAGAGAATATCAATTGATGTTGATTGTGTTTCATGTGTTGTCATGAATTTATGCGATATTGGTTGTTGTTGGCGATTAAATTCACCAAATGATTATTTTCGTTCTTCGTTTCAGCTACGCACGCCAAGTGTTTGATGAAAGGCCCCAGTGAAACTTTTGAACTAAAAATCATAAATCTTTGGAAGCAAACATGGTTTTCTAAATAATGTATCTCCCCCTACCTTAATGCTTACTTTGAGTTAAATTTCCGCATCATGTCCCTCATATGAAAGTGAGAGTTTCTTTTCCACTACATTCGTTTCTCACACTTTATAAGTTGTGGTTGGTGTCTTGTTATTCAGTCGTCTGATATCCTGTGTTTATTTTGAGGAACATATAATGGCACGTAAGAGAAAGTTGAGCTCTACAAGGACTAGGACTCGATCATCCCCCGAGAGGGGAAACTTCGCAAAACCGGACGGATGGACAATCCCAACAATTCTCCGAACCTGATATCCATCGAATCTTCAATGAAAGAATTTATCCTCGGTGCATAATTCCTGAGCGGGGATTCACTCCCGCCCCCCAAGACGGCGAACTATTAACAATGATCACCGAAATGGGGTGGGCAAGATTTGCCGCACAACCCGAGCCGGCCATAATCTCTATCGTATAAGAATTCTACGTTGGTGCTTTATTACTCCATATCCAGGGAGGACAGATGTTAGGAAGACCGGATATATGTACCGAGGTCATTGTCCGTGGCCAGACAGTAGACTTCTCGGCTGCAGTGATCCGGAGTTTATACAAGCTTCCCGAGGTAGACGATCCGGCATTCACGCGGACAATGGGTAGCCTCACGAGGGAGGCTTTGCTAGAGACACTTGCTCAGTCGGATTCCGTTTGGGAAATGCGCGTCTTGGGGTCTACAACTTTCTTCTTCAAGAGTTACCATCTCAGTCGGCTCGGGCGAGCTTGGCTATATTTTCTCTGCTCGTGAGTCGACCCTACTTCGCAGATCCGCTCTGTCCTGCTTCCTCATGCCCGACTACTATATGCCATCATGGACGGACTTTGATTTGATGTGGCCCCACGTCTGGCCCGGTCTATTCTTCAGTGCATCCAAGGAGGGGCCAAGACGGGGCTAAAACATCCCTCTCTCATTTGTGCCTTATGCCGCTAGTCGGGTGTGACTTGGTCGGATGACGAGCCGACCATAGCACCCCAGGGTCCGATCGACCATCGTATTACCTCTCACTTCGACCAGTGGGGTGGCGCGCGAGCACACCCGCGGGGATGAGGATTTCTTCTAGACGAGCCACATGAGCACTCCTCAGAGCCACTTCTTCTGACTCATGAGCCGGCAGCTGATACCGAGGATCAGACCGAGTCCACTCCACCGCCAGCGAGAGATCACCTTCTTCAGGCGATGTTTGACGGCTTGAGGGAGGAGATGCGATCAGAGAGAGATAATGTGATCGCAGCCGTTTGAGAGGAGATGTACGAGCAGGTCCGCCGGGCCAATCAGTGTGCGGAGTGGCGCTTAGCTGCGAGGGACGCTTACCACCGGTACGACTTAGCTGTGTGGACGGGTCATATCCTCCACTCGTACGGACCTTTCATCCCTCCGATCAGGCCACCTACACCACCCACTTCACCGGACGAGACTGATGCCAGTGCCTGAGATTACGTTCATTCAGGGGAGTACTTCACCTGTCTTTCACTTATTCCTATTTGTCGTTCATTGGGGTCAATGTACTTCTCAAGTTTGGGGGGATTACTTTTTAGTTGTTATTTATCTTTAGTTGTTATTCATTTAGTTGCCTTGCTTGTCTTCTATGGTATGCGGGATTTTGTTTTCATTCATGAGTATGTCGTGCAGCCTTGTGTAAGACAGAATTTATGATATTGATTTCTATTTGAAGAAACGGATGAGTATTAGTCGAGTTCATAGTATGCGATATTTGTTTCCCTCGAGTAAGATTTTTTTGCGTCATTATGGTAGTCTTGGCATATAAGAAATGCGACATACGTGTTTGTAGTTTCCGTATTACACAAGCTGTCGTCTATATGTTTGGTGGCGTTATTCACTTAGCTAGTCATCCAGTAACATTAGTCTTGTTGGCATTCAATTAAGTACCTAAGGTTAGGCATTGAGTCGTACAGTTTTAATTCCCAAAATTTGAGCAACCTTGCATGTTCTATGATGGGAAGTCTAGTAAACGGGGGTATTCACGTGACCCGTTGTTTACTCTCGCATAAAACGACAACCCTGAATAGACATGTTCATAAGTAGATTAATGGTTTAGAAAAATCGCATCTCTGATGATAGGAAGCCAAGTAACCGGATGTATTCACGTGACCCGACGTTTACATTCGCGTAAAACATCAACCTTGAATCGGACGTGCGGGAGTAGCTATTCAAGTTTTTTCTCTGCTGTAGAGGGAGACTTAGTAACTAGAAGCATTCATGAGCCCCATGAGTGTCTTTTACGTCAAATGGTTCCCCAATACATGAGAATGGAAATCCACCCTAGGATTCTTCCAATGAAACATCCCGGGAGTTGAAACCTAGTGGTTAACTCGAATCATTATAATTATGAAATATAAGGGAGTGCTGTCCGGGGAATATTATGAAATTCTTGTGTTTTTGCCACGAAGTTGTGGGATTGGGCGAGTTGGCTTGTTATACTCTCAACATTCATATTGGCGGTCGGCTCAATTCACGTTTGTTAATCTTTGAGCCTTTATTTTCTTCATGAGCTATTGATTAGCACTAAAAATGGTTACCTTGAGGAATCATTGTCCGTACTGTGACTCACTAGTACGATATTCGTATTATTCTTTGAGATTTTCAGGGTGGTATTAATTAGTTGAGCACTATGGATTTGCACTAGGGGTGGACATGGGACGGGATGGGACGGGCCTGGGGTCATCCAACGTCTCGTCCCGTGTTATAACAAGCGGGACGGGACGGAACGGGATTGGTGATTTTAAAATTTCATCCCGCGCGGGCCTTATCCCGGTTGGGACGGGACGGGACGGGTTTAGTCCCGCATAAAAAAGTTCAAAATATACATTAGAAAAAAGTAAGAAAATCTACAATTTTATACATTTAAATTTGGGAAAAATATCCAACAAACTAATTTAATAGCCTAAATTATATTTTTAAAATATCAATTCTTAACATTGAATACAACATATCCATTTTTTTGAAAAAATACCAGTTACTAACTTTATATCGTTTGATTAAGTTTGTATATAATTATAATATATAGATACTAAAAAATAAAAATAGTTTATTATTAAAAATTAATTAAAAATGGTTACAAATAATAAAAATATATGATTTTAAAAAGGGTTAAAAACTTAGCGGGATGGGACGGGCCTTACGGGCCTCAGATTTTTTGTCCCGTGTCCCGTCCCGTAGTTACTCTAATGGGATGGGACGGGACGGGCCTAATGTTTTTAATTTTGGATCTCGTCCCATCCCGGGTAATTTTGGGACGGGACTGGAACGGGATCGGGATTTTGATTTTTTTTGCCCACCCCTAATTTGCACGATCGTCCATGATACTTGTAGTCTTGTTTGAAATTGATTTTTGCTTGAGGACAAGCAAAGGCTTAAGTTTTGGGGTATTTGTTACATATATTTTTGTGCGCTTTATTGTCATTATTTTATCTCCATTTTGGGTTTAAATCTGCGTAAATGAGCTCTTAATGCATTATGTTTACATGTTTTGAAGGAAATTAGAGTCCTGAAGCTCGAACATGGAAAAACGGGCCAAAAACGACATTTTTCGATCAATGGACGAGTCGCACCGAGGCGGGGCCGCGGCACAGGCGCAGCTCCAAGCAAGGCGGTACAAACTGTAACAGGGGCCGCGGCACACTCCCTACGAGCGGCGGCCCGTAAAGAAATCTCGCCCAGGTCTGGGCTGCCTAATGACTAGGGCCGTGGCACAATTAAGCCGGGCCGCGGCCCGCGGCGCGGGTTCACTAATTTCAGATCGCTATTTTAGGCTATTTTGGGGGCGGATTTGACCTAATCCTTGGACGCATTTTTTGAGACCGAAGATAGTTATAAAAAGGCAGTGAAGGCCAGAAAATAAATCATCAAATGAAAGGAGAAGAATACCTAGCAGCAGAGAGCAAGGCCAGAGAACGGAAGAAGCCAAGTTCATCAATTGTGTTTGAATTTCTTCCTTATATTTAATTCGAATATTTGTGTATTATTTTCTAGCATATCCGGCTAGACCCTTTTTTTATAGAATTGAGATGAAACTAAGATTATGATGGATTAATTCTTCATTTTACGTTATTGATATTTTTCCCTTTTCTATTGAGTTTTCCCTAATTGTTCTTAATACTTTCAATTGTGTGGCCTAGGATTGAATTGTTATAACTACGTAACTTGAATCAGGAGAGGAGAGTAAGTAGTGAAAATTGGGAGAAAACTGTTTTGTCTTGTGAGATAGGAATATACTCATAAGAATTACGAAGCTCGTATTGAAGATTGAGAACTTTTTGTCTATTGTCGAATTAACTCACCTAGGAATAGAGTGAATTATTTGCTTTGGAAAATTCTACTGACTTCGGGAGAGGCATTATATTAACTTAGAATCTTCGCTTTCAATAACTTGGGGAACTACATGAATTATATTAATCAAGATTAATTTGGATTAATTGAGGTGAATTCTCGATCCTAGATTCTTCTCCTATTTGATCTTCTTTTATCGGACTGTTGATTTCATTGTTTGTTTTTAGTTTATCGCAATATTTAGTTGTTAATAATTAATCAACCCTAAAATTTCGATCGTTCAAATAAAATTAGAAATACTAATGAATTGGTACTTAGTACATTAGTCCTTGAGGGAACGATACTTTTCTCATCACTTTATTGCTTGATTACGACAACATGCACTTGCGTTCACATAAATACGTAACACTTACCCATCGAGCACTAGCCGAGACTAGCCTCCAAACACAAACAATCACAACCGGTAACGATCACAAAATTACCGAATCACAAGAACGATAGTGTGTTGCCTTGAGTCGGCCAATGTAATATCCGCAATTTTCGATTTTTGGTGAATTTCTTTTTTCGGCCGGAGTCCGTTTTGACGGCTCGCTCATGACCGTTTCGTCATTCTTAGAATGATTAATTCTGCACTTTTTGTCATCCGAGTTCGTTTCGGTGTTGTTTTGTTGAGTTCTGTGCTTTTTAGCGACTTTTCCGCACTTGAGTTCGATTCTTGCGAATCTCGTCCGAAACTGCTGTTTCGAGTTTCCCGCAAGTTCGTTTAACTTTGTTAGACGTGTCGTGAACTTCGGTTTGATTATTCGTTGACGTATGGTGATTTTCGGGCATTTGGGCCATTTTCGTAATTTCCCAAAGTTTGGGGTAATTACCTTCCGTTGTCGAATTTCGAGCCTTCGGGTGGTCGGAATTGTGTGTCCTACTAGCTCTTAGATTCGTCTTTGTGATTACTTCGTAACCGTATCTTCGGTTCGTATTCAGGTTCGGGTTTCGGTGTCGTTTTGTTGAATTCAGGATTACTAAACGACTTTTCTAAGTATGAGTTCGTCTTTGTTAGATCACCATTAATTTTTGGTAACTCCAAAAATTATAAATCTTTGCAATATTATAGAACATCGAGTTAGCTTTCCAATGGTTCAAACGGTGAGTCAATCGGAGTCCGGACGAGAGAGTTATGGTCGTTTGATTTTGGCCGAGCACTTCCAGAGCCTTTCGGCCGATAGGGGGTCGATAGACTCTCCGCGGCATTCCGTATGGGTATCGGTTAGCCTATCGGCCGATAGGCCGGCCGATAGGTTCTGCTGTGTTTCACTATATTACACGGGATCTGAGGAAGATTTTTCATTTTCCTCTCCTCTCTTTTCTTCCTCTCGTCTTGGGCGATTCAGAGCAACTTTTGGGCGATTTTAACATTTTCGGACTTGAAGAAATCATCCACTCCGAGTTTTGTTGTAGATTATCGATTTCTTCTTGAATCATTCATCCTAATCCAAGGTAATCTTCTAAGAACCCATTTTTGGGAGATTTGGGGGTTTTGGGTTTTTCTTCCGATTAGTTCCGTTTTGTTGGTGGATTCTTGATGAATACGATTAATATTGTTAGTATCTTTAGTTTCCTACGGATTCATGGATATTTTGTGGATTTTTACGGAATCGAGAGGGTTTGGTTGTGGTCCGCCCTCGTTGTTATTTTTGGTATGAATATACATGAATCGTAGGCGGGTTTTCGGGTGTATTCCATTTCCGTATTCATTTAGAAATGGTTGTGATTGTATTCTTCGAATCGTTAGGTTCGGTCTCGTTGGTTCCTAGCGTTCGTCGGTGACTTTCCTTTCCGTTCGTTGCGTCGTCAATAATTCAAGGCAAGTATTTTTGGAAACCTTCAAGCTTAACATGAAATGGTGATGTATATTACTTGTTTGTAACTCACCTTGTGTTGGCCCGACGGGGTCAAGGAGGGAAATCTATGCTGCCGCCCTGGATTTCACGAGTTTCGTACCGCTAGCCAACTCGTTAGGGTCCTTGCAAGGCCTCGAGTGAGAATGTATGCTGCCGCCCTGTTCTCACGGCTTAGCGTGTGCGTGGTTTTGTTTTTCTGTAATTGTAGCCAACTCGTTAGGGTCCCTGTGAGGCCCCGAGTGAGAATGTATGCTGCCGCCCTGTTCTCAAGGCGAATTGTTTGACTGTTTATTTTCCGGAAAAGACATGTCTTGTTTTGGTTTTCGAAATGATATTGGTGCATGTACTATGAAATGTTTAATCGATTGTTTTGACTTGAATAGTTGTACTAGCGTAATTGCTAACCCCTCTGGGACCCGTTGTCGGGAAATTCTTGTTATGGATTTCGTGTTATGTTCAAATGCATTAGCGGCGCGGGATGGTACGAGGATGTCGGCCAAGGTTGTTGACATGTGCAATCGAGTCTTGTTATTTCTTACTGTCTCTTTTGATGTGGATGTTTTCCAAATTGTAAACTTATAGATTGTACTCGCGAGTACTTAGGCTTTTCCTTTCAGATTGTGATTGGTATTCGTTGGAGTTACTGTATTTGTCGGTTGATGTTATTTATGCCGGTTGTACCGGACGTGTTGTTTTATGTTCTTATTGTTAACAATTGTTTCCTTGCTAACCGAGGCGGTTAGTCGAGTGGTGTTTTCTTGTGTTAGCCTGGTGGGTCCCATGTAGGGGTCCACGGCGCTGTAATTCTCCTCGAATATCTTGGGGGTGTTACAGCCAACAGGACAACAATAACTCACGAATGGGCATTGTCCTCGGTGGTCCCAATTTAATTACCTAGATTGCCTTGGAATGGCCAATCGATAACAACCACACAACGGATGGAAACCATCCTCGAAAGTCCCAATTCAATACCTCGATTTCCCTAGAAATGGACAACCAATAACAATAACACCATGTATGGGAAATGTCCTTGACATTCCCAATTTAAAACCTCGATTGCCCTAGAAATGGCCAACTGATAACAATAACACCACGGATGGGAAATGTCCTTGACAGTCTCAATTCAATACCTTGATTGTCTCAGAACGACCAATTGATAACAACAACTCAACGGATGGGAATTATCCTTGACAGCCCCAATTCAATACCTCGATTGCCTTAGAACAACTAATCGATAACAATGACACAATGGATGCTTCAGTACCTTTAATCGGTTACTGACGACAGAGAGGATAATCGAATACGTCAGTGCCTTCAATCGGCCAATACAACATCAATAGAGAAAAACACTGATCTCAATAACAACGATCACAACAATATCTTAATAGAACATCAGTTAACAATAACAATCGATAGATCGATTCCGCTAACCGGCTATCGACAACAACATTAACGACAAGTATCTCAATGCCTTGAACCGTCCATTAACAAACAATAATAACATTTGGCATAATTGATCAGGGTATTGTATCGAACAATTCCATGATGTCAACATAATCATGAAGAGACTACGTCTCAAAATGATACAACACAATCATGCACATATATGATAACATTAATCTCAATGACCAGTACAAGTATAAAACTTGCCTCAAACCGAATGCGATGAAATCTTCCCACGAATGACGAACGGCGTCATTCGACAATCACAAGCACTCGAACAAACTTGAATGAAATACAATTCATTCAATAACACAATATCAATCGAAAACAACATAATAAATAACATTGGTTCAATCGCGACCGAGGTAAACACAAGATTAACCAACATACCTCTCGAAAGTGAAGAACAACCTCAAACCTTCAAGAATCCACTCCAATCTTCAAGCTCCTAAGCTCTAATCCAAGTTAAGAAGCACCAAAACAAGTTGGAAGGGGCTGGAAATCACTAAGGAATGCAGGGGGGTGATTTCTAAAGAGAGAAACCAAAAATGGGTCGTGAAGAAATAAAAGACGAAGCATGTCTTTATAATCTGCACAATTCATTATGGCCACTATACAACTAGCTTAACTTACGTTATACATCTAACGTACATTATTAGCTCTACATCGCGTACGCTACGTCCTGCCAGAACCCGCTGCCTCAAAATGAAACATGCATTACGTATGCTATAGCATAAGCATTACGTACGTAATGCCCGTTGACTTAGCTGTCTCGAAAAGCCAAATATCTGGATCATGCATGGCCCTACACGCAAATCAGATGCGATCTGATACCTATCATGACATACGTAACCCTATCGGTTTAATGTACGTAAGCCTCCAAACGTAGCGTACGTAATGTTATACATATAGCAGATGTTATGGCTAGTATACTTAGCCAAAAATCAAAACTCACCAACCAACATCCAATCGGCAAACACGATGCTGACGAACAGTATAAATATTTTGATTCTGAAATATCCCAATACAATATACATTGTATACGTCAAATACAACAACACTTGTACAATTCCAAATGAATAAGTACAAAACAATAGTAAAAACGAAAAAGGAAATTACCCCCGCATATTACATACTCCCCCCTTAAAAGAGTTTCGTCCCCAAAACTAAGAGTACACAACTCGGGGTATGCACTATCCATCGGGGTCGAAAAACAACATCTCCAGGAATACTCCTCAATGCGAACCACTTCGCCTGAGCAAATGGGCCAACCCCTCGGGTCCCCGCGTCTCCTCTGCCTAAAGAAGGCGAAAACCAAATGATAAAACACTCAGTCAAGTGCGAGATCAGTCGAATCATGTTTCCTTCACTAGAGATTAGCTAGAAAGTCGTACCACCTACATGACTTACAACACCGGCGTACACATCCCGAGGGAGCCACTCATTGTATATGTCTACAATCATCGGTGTACACTTTCCTGTCCTCGTCGGCATTGGACGCCCATGCAATCACTGACTCACGCCACAAAAGAGTAACAACAAAACATATATAGTCCTCGGGATCATATCAATCGCACGCCCAAGTCATCACGACTTGACGTCTCAAATCACAACCAAGATTTACCCAGATTATCACAAAATCTCAGGTACAACATCAAAAAAATAAAATCACATCAATCAATGTCAAATCTCAAGATTATCAAATACTTGTTGTTACAAGATAGATCAACAACAAATGGTTCACAACCACATTACATTATTACAGATTAAGCTAAACATTAATCTGAAAATCAAAGAATGGAATACACAAATCAACGCTACATCTCAAATGTACCAAACATCGATATCCTCTAGATCATCGCTCTCCTCCATCTCATTGATTCGAGGAAGACCTAAATCTAAGCTCGTTGATCCTCATCGGCTATCCTTACCTCTGGCTCCCAAAGCCTGATAGGACCCCTTAGATGAAGTACAAACTGGAGTAACAAAATCTCTCAAGGCCCGAGAGCTCTCTCGAGATCTACTGGCACTTGGACTCCTGTAGTATTTCTGAAGGTGTCCCTATCTCCCACATGAATGACAAACCAAAGCTGGCACCGTACACCGAGTACTAACGTGCCCTGCTGAATCACAGTTACAGCAAACAACAGTCGAACTCGTCATCTGAGAGGAAGATGCTTTCCCAGTACGAAGACGACTATAAAATAACCTCTTGGATGTCGGAGCCCTATGTCCCTCTGAACGAACCGACATCATAGTCCTCTCGTCAGAAGGAACTGAAGGGTTCTTCCGAGCAAGCTCCTTGATCAAAAGCTCTGCTCCAAGAGCCTTCTCAAAGAATTCACCAAGTGAGTTACAATTATGATTGAACAAATACATCCTCAACTGTGGGTTTAGCCTCTTGCTAAAATACTTGATCTTATCCACCTCAGTACGGATAATAGACGAAGCAAACTGAAGAAGTCCATGAAACGTCTTGGCAATAACAACAACACCCTCATCCTCGATGGATTTGGGGTTCAAAACCTCTGACAGCTTGGCTTCACGAAGTGGAGCCGGATAATACCTCTCTAACATGAGGTTCTTAAACTCACTCCAAACACAATCACGATCGGTGTGTTTCATGAAAAGCCACCAAGAATAAGCGCCCTTACGTAAGTAGTAAGCCACTACTGCCACCTTACTCTCTTCCGAACACTGAACCATGTCCAAGAGTTTATCAAAATGTTCAAGCCAATGAACAATGTCAGCTGGATCCGACAAACCCTCAAAAGTAGGTGGCCTCTGTCGAGAGATATTGCCAAAAATCTGACTCACACCCCCAGTCTGCCCATGAAACAGCACCTGGGATATCTACCTGCTGCGGTGGACCATGAACCATCGAGGTCTGCATGGTCTCCACTATCCGTGTCATCTGATTCATCTGGGCCATCATGCCCCTCATAACCAAGAAAAGATCGACGAGTCTACTCTCAGTCTGATCGAATTCTCGAGTATGACGTCCCGAAGGAGAATCGGTCACGTAGGTGACACCGATGGTCGAACTATGATCCATCTCGGCATTCGCACGCGCATAAACATGAGGTTCTGGGTTTCGGCTAGCTCTACAGCCTTTACCCCCTCTGTCACGTCCTCAGATTCCTCTTTCCATACTGAAAGAATAACGTTCGATCATGATCATAGCTGAAATATGCCTCAAAGGCCACTCCAGAATGCTAAGTCAATAGCCAAACACGAGTATGCATACTCAACAGATAAACAATCACATCAATCATGCTAATCATAGCCAATACAGAGCCCACATGCTCCAAAACAAATAGTCATGAATCAATCATAACATAAATGCAACATGCAGGTTTCAACAAAATATGTATAATCAATGACATAATGAATGTATGAACATAAAAGATAATAGAGTCCTTACACAGGTCATACGAAGCTTCGAGGTCTTGCGATACTAGTTCTCACTGACAACGACTCGATGAAAGATTGACTCATACAGTCGTCCAACTATCAAAACTCACATAACCCGACTGTCCAGATTGTCATAACCTGACAGCCCCATTATTACCCACATAACACACATGTCAGGGTATCTCACAACCTATTTTCTCTGATACCATGTTCTGTAACACCCACAAAATCCCATTGAGTTATTACAGTGTCGTGGACCCCACGCCATGAGATCCACCAGGCGAACACGACTAACATACATCAATCTGACCAAAAAGGAAAATCACAGTCCCTACTATGATATCCGACACAATATTCCGACATGAAATTTCTGTGAAAATGATGGCCTATATGGCCAAAATAAAAATACAACAACATCCACGAGCCTTGCTCGGATAACACAAAATGACAAAAACTGACAAACTGGAGAACACTCCAAACTGACTGTCCAACATGAACATCGAAACAACTCGGGACTAGTATCGCTCGAATGCCTCGTCGCCATCGTCATGCCCATGTGTCTCAACTCTCTCCTCGCAAACACCTAAAATATGAAAACATGTTCCGCCCCCACGGGGTTAGTCATCCAGATAATGAATATCAAATACATGTACAACATGATATGCATCCAAAGGCAAAACAAGCGATACAACAATAATAATACGAGATGCTCACAAACCAAGGTAAGAACCGAGCATTCGTGAAACACTATGCCCACGACATATGATCAATACCTGCTCAACAGGTTAGAACACAAGTGCCCAACGGCAAATCATATGTATAGAACACAACAACGAATGACCCGAAGGTAAATCAAACCAAAGCTGAAATAGATACAAACCACAATGCCCGAAGGCTCCAACAGATACATCGCACATGGCCTAAAAGACCTTATCCGAAGATGCAAATCATTGTAATAGCCTGAAAGTCACTAAGCCGAAGCTGTCAATCATCACAAAGGCCTGAAAGCCACTCAACCGAAGCTGTCAATCAATAATGAGATGCTCAAAGCCAAACAGCCCTGTGTCACATGAGGGGCTGAAGCCACACAGCCGAAACTGTATCACAATGAGGGGCCGAAGCCACACGGCCGAAATTGTATCATAATGAGGGGACGAAGCCACACAGCCGAAACTGTATCATAATGAGGGGGCGAAGCCACACAACACGAAGCTGTATCACAATGAGGGACGAAAGCCACACAGCATGAAGCTGTATCACAATGAGGGGCCGAAGCCACACAGCACGAGGTTGTATCACAATGAGGGGCCAAAGCCACATAGCCAAAATTGTATCACAATGAGGTCATCCAATGACCGTGACCTGCTAAATTACAAGTGCTGGTAAACTAACTGCAACATGTTCAAGCCCCAGACTTACCCATAATGAGATCACTCAGTGACCGTGACCTACTGACTTATAAGTGTTGGGAACCAACCGTGAAGGTTCAGGCCCTAAGCATATCCATCGAGCACTACCTGGGACTAGCCTCCAAACACAAATAATCACAACCGACAACAATCACAAATTACCAAATCACAAGAACGATAGTGTGCTGCTTTGAGTCGGCCAACACGACAACAATAACTCACGGATGGGCACTGTCCTCGGCGGTCCCAATTCAATTACCTCGATCGCCTTGGAATGATTTCTTTATGGGCAAGAAAAAAGACTCCCGGCCAAACGATAACAATCACACAACGAATGGAAACCATCCTCGATAGTCCTAATTTAATACCTTGATTGCCCTAGAAATGGCCAACCGATAACAATAACACCACGGATGGGAAATGTCCTTGATAGTGCCAATTCAATACCTAGATTTCCCTAGAAATGGCCAACCGATAACAATAACACCACGGATGGGAAATGTCCTTGACTGTACCAATTCAATACCTCGATTGTCTCAGAACGACCAATCGATAACAACGACTCAATGGATGGGAATTATCCTCGACAGTCCCAATTCAGTACCTCGATTTCCTTAGAACGACCAATCGATAACAATGACACAATGGATGCCTCAGTACATTTAATCAGTTACCTACGACGGACATGATAATCGAATACGTCAATGCCTTCAATCGGCCAATACAACATCAATAGAAAAAACACCAATCTCAATACCAACGATCACAACAATATCTTAATGGAACATCAGTCAACAATAACAATCAATACATTGATTCCGCGAACCAGCTATCGACAAAAACATTAACAAAAAGTATCTCAATGCCTTGAATCGTACATTAACGAACAACAATAACATTTGGCATAATTTCTGAATGGTATTGTATCGAACAATTCCCTGATGTCAACAAATCATGAAGAGAATACATATCGAAATGATACAACACATTCATACACATATATGATAACATTAATCTCATTAACCAGTACAAGTATAAAACTTGCCTCAAACCAAAGGCGATGTAATCTTCCCACGAACGACGAACGGCGTCTTCCGACAATCACAAGCACTCGAACAACCTTAAATGAAATACAATTCATTCAATAACACAATATCAATCGAAAAAAACACAATAGATAATCTTGGTTCAGTCGCAAATCAATCAAACTACACAAACGAATATCATAGTCCTCAACTATGAATGCTACCATCCTCCAATCATCTCAATGATCAATTAACATGATCATAATATTCTCAACACTTGTGAAAAACAATTCAATAAGGATTATCAAGAACAACATCAAATTTTTCAACCTATTATGATGATACCAACATATATCATCATAATCACCTCAAGAACATCATCAACACAACTAACATGATGTCTATCCAACCATCGATTATCAATTCATCATGAATTTCTAATTAATCAACAAGACTAACTTAACCATTTCATGATTATGATAATTATCTCAGAACTAATCATAATCCTAGACCAAAATGGTTAAAATCTCTCAAGAACACAACCAACATCAATAATCATCTCAAAGCTATGTTAATCATCTAACAATCTTAACATAACTCTTCCTAAACATGATTGCAATCTCTAAGTATTCTTAAACATCTAACAACACAATCAACCTCAAGCCGTAATCATCATGTTCTTCATCATAAGTTCATAAAAACTATGAAAAATCATAATATCCTCCAACAATCAACAACTACATGAGGTAATCATCAAATACATCATCATAATCTTGAGGTAAACACAAGATTAACAAACATACCTCTTGAAAGTGAAGAACAACCTCAAACCTTCAAGAATCCAGTCCAATCTTCAATCTCCTAAACTCCAATCCAAGTTAGGAAGCTCCAAAACAAGTTGGAAGGGGCTGGAAATCACTAAGGAATGTAGGAGGATGATTTCTAGGGAGAGAAACCGAAAATGGGTCGTGAAGAAATGAAAGACGAAGCATGTCTTTATAATATGCACAGTTCATTACGGCCACTATACAAGTAGCTTAACGTACGTTATACGTCTAACGTACGTTATCACCTCTACATAGCGTACTCTACGTCCTGCCAGAACCCGCTGCCTCAAAATGAAACATGCATTACGTATGCTATAGCATAAACATTACGTACATAATGCCCGTTTACGTGGCTATCTCAAAAAGCTAAATATCCGGATCATGCATGCCCTGCACGCCGAAAATCAAATGCGATCTGATACCCATCATTACGTACGTAACCCTCTCGGTTTAACGTACGTAAGCCTCCACACATAGCGTACGTAATGTTATACATATAGCGTACGCTATGGCTAGTATACTTAGCCAAAAATCAAAACTCACCAACCAACATCCAATTGGCAAACACGATACCGACGACCAGTATAAATATTTTGATTCTGAAATATCCCAATATAATATACATTGTATCAGTCAAATACAACAATACTTGTATAATTCTAAATGAATACGTACAACACAACAGTAAAAAAGAAAAAAAATTACCCCGGATATTACAATACACTACTACAAAAAGGAGTTTCAACATCATCCAATTAACATCGGTTTTTAAGAAAACCGATGTTAAAAATAAGGCGGTGGTGTAATTGTAATTTATTTTGATGTTCACATCGGTTATTATTAGAACCGATGTGAATTTTTGACGTTTTACATCGGTTTTTATAAAAACCGATGTGAAATGAGTGATTTCACATCGGTTTTCTTGAAACCGATGTGAATTTTATTTAAATTTTGCGGATTCTACACCGGTTCATAAAAAAACTAATGTGAATGTATATATATTTCTATACTGTCCTGAAGGGTTTGGTACTTTCTCATTTGTCTCTCCCGTTTCATCCCTCTCCCGTATTTGCTTCTTGTAGTGACGAACGAAGGAGAGAGGATCTAAGGATGGGTGTTCGGATTCACGATTATTTGGGCTCTCTGCAGTGGTTCGCCTGCGACACCAAGCTGTGCAAATCGCCGCTGTGCAAATCGCCGCTTCACGATTTTTTCTTTTTTTTTTTAACTTTTTGTAGGTAATGGATGTTTATGATTATTTTCTTCTAGATTGGATCTCTCTCTGTTGTGTATTTGTAAAGTTTATGTTTTGTGTTATGCGCAGTTTTTTTTTTCTTTCTCTCGGGAGAGGATGACCAAGGTTGCCGCACTACCAGTTGCCGAATCTAATGCTCTTCACTTTGGCGGCGTGGCCGGCGGAGGTGGGGTTTCTAAGTTTTCCAATACCAGTTTAAATTCATCCATTAAAATCAAACGACTTCGTCTTTATCTTCAACCCTAAGATCTCGCAGCGGTGCCAGTAATTTTTTTGCTGTCCATTCGATAAAATTTCCAGTAAGGTAAGATCAATATGATGTTTTATTGTTTTTTGAATCAACTTTATTGTGTTTTAAGTCAATTTAAAATATAATTTTAGGGATTTACTGATAGTACATTTTTTATTTTATGGTGTTCTTCAACCCACTATCAAAAAGTAGGTGATGGAAGAGATGCTTATGTTGAATCTCCTGTTGAATACTTGCATTAAATATCTGTCATGTGTGGAACTGAGGTATGAGACCAGGAGTCTTCCTCATCTATTATATAATCTCAACATGGTAGTTGTTTCAAATTAAACGAATGTCAGTTCTTTTCTTGGTATGCATATTTGCAGGTTGAGTTCAGGCAAACTTTGGTCCTAAGCACCGAACTTCTCTACTGAGGTTTGTAAATTCACTACTTCCCAACATTTTTTTTACGAAAAAAATCTTGATAAATTGATATTTTTTAATCCGACATGAATCGGAAATTATTGGAACCAAAAAGCGTACCGTATAAAACCAAACCGGTCCTTGAACAGGGCTCAACATTTAGGCAGTTCAAGCTTATTTCTTTTCTAAATGACAGTATTTCATCAAAGTAAATGAAATAAACTTGGTTTTGGACAAAAGTGGATCAGACCGAGACTGTTTGTGGTTCGGTACAGTAGATTTTTGGTTTATTTTATGGGTTTGTCCTGATTTTTGCACACACGTAGCCATGCTACTTATCGGTCATACCATTTTTTGTTTCCTAAAAGGTAAGGTTCGCGGGATAGAAAATAGGTGAAGGGATTTGTAGAACACGCAGGGAAGTCCATCATCAGGCGGCCATGGAATCTCTTATCAGTTTAGCTGGTAAAAACTGTTTTTTTATTTGCAAATGTTATGTTTATTAATTCCTTTTGTGGTGATAACTCATTTTGGGAAGGAAAATTATATACTTATTGACCCAAGATTATTGCATATTTGTGGACTTTATTGATCCCAATAGTTATTAAAGTTCACTCGAAGAGGAATTTTTTCTGTTGGTATATGGTAAACACGTAACATATGAGCAATGAGACAAACAATGTCCATACATATAACTATGCTTAGATTTTAACATTTGAACATATTACATTAATTAGGAGAAACTTAAAATGAATTTATAGTTACAGTGTATTTAGAATTCGGGCTTCTACATATGAGGTGACAAATGAGTGCTTGGTTTACCAAAATAATTACTTCAAGGTATTTGAGGTGAGCTTTAGGCTTCAAATCTTAAAAAAAACAGATGAATATCTTGATAGTACAAACATACCCACCGATAGAATTAGTGAGAGATTGACTATGATACTTGTTTTGCTTTCAAATAATGATTCAATAAAATGACAATGTTACTCAACAGTGAAGGATATTGAGTAGTTTTTTTTTTCAATTCATTTTCTTACTTAATATACACATTCTGAAATTCTACGAGTAGATATTTTAAATAATGAAGAGAAAATTTCTTATGTGAAAGCATATGGCCACTTTTATTAACTTGTTACGTATTTTTGTAAATATCCTACTTCTATTGTTTTAGAGTAAAATTTGAAGTAAAGCATCTAATGCTTCTTGTAAAAATCTTAAGGTCGTGAAAAATGAAGGGTTATCGGATTTGCTCATAATCTAACTAAGCATCTAAGATCCATTTTCGTAGCTTCTTAATCAAAGTGTGTTTTGTGTATTCTGGTTTTAGGCGACACAGCACGGGAGGTGTTAGTAGATTCGTGCCATGATCTAATGTTTGTATGCCAGCATATCAGAAACTCCTTTGATCAGGTTGTTACGGCGTTCAGGAGTAGGGAAGGAGAAGAAGTGATCGATGCTGAAAAGTAAGGAGAAAAATCAATGGTTGTTGTCCCTTTGTGCCATATTCTCTCTGTATAAGTCATCATTCGTCGAGGACTGATATGGTCAGTTCATGAAGTTAAAAATTTCGGAACTTTTATAAGGACGTATATTTTTGTTTTGTAATTAGTTGATAATGTTTGTTGTGAACAAATTGAGATTTAATACAAGATGTATGTTTTTGCTTCATAGTTGATAATACATTCATTGCTTCAAAATTATGATGGGATTGATTTTCATTTGAGATGTTATGCTTGAGGTTTTTTTGGATAGAAATATGTTGGTGTAGATTTGGCGCAATTTTATATAGGTGGATTTGGCATATTTGTGAGTGCAGTGCAGGGCTGAAAAAAACAAAAAAAAAACAATTTAACATCGGTTCTTAAAGAAACCGATGTGAATGACAAAATTAACATCGTTTCTTAAAGAAATCGATGTGAATTAGAAATTTTAACATCGGTTGAAAACCGATGTGAATTGTAATATCCGCATTTTTCCCTTCTCTTATTATTCTCATCTTGGTGCATTTTCGTTTCTAGCAACTCGTTTGTAACCGTATTAACATTTTGAGGATATTTAATATTGATCTTTTGTCGCTCGAGCTTGTTTCGGACTCGTTTTACTCGAGTCGGTGTTTCATGTCGTTTCCGTCGCTATTTGGAGTGTTATCATAATCGTCGTTCGGAACCGCCGTTTTGGGTTTGCCGAAGATCGATCTCATGTTATTGTGGGCGTTGTGAGTTTTGTTGGTGTTTCGACCATGTTTCGTACATTTCACATGTTTGGATCGTTTTGTAAATTTCCCAAAAGTTTGGGAAATTTACGTTTGATGTTGTTTTCTGAACCTTTGAGTAGTCGGGAATATGTTTTCCCTTCGGTACTTAAGTTCGTCGTTTCAGGCCCCTTGCGTCCGTACCATCGTGAATTGTTCACCGTTGTATTTTGATTCTTTTCGGTACCTCCCTCTTTCATTCCTGGCCTGTACTCCACAGCAAGGAATGTTACGTACGTAACACCCTTTTTGGTTACGTACGTAACGTCCTAGTGTAAATCGGTACAGGCACTTCTGCCTTTTTGGTTACGTACGTAACACCCTTTTCGGTTACGTCGTAACGCCCTAGTGTATTTCGGTCCAGCGATTCGCGCTTTTTGGTTACGTCGTAAGGCCCTTATGGCTTACGTCGTAATACCTACGACGTTAGCGGTGGTGGCTAACGACGTAACGAGGCCTGGGGTTATAAACCCAGGAGTTGACCGATTTCGGTCATTCTTCATCCCTCTCCTTCCCATCCGACTCTAGGCGACCTTCTTGGTATTTCCGCGATTTGAAGCTTTGTAACTCCGAGCCATCATCTTCTTCGAGTGTTTGGTGTATATTATCAACCTCTAATCGTGTTCTTCATCATTATTCAAGGTAAACTCCTAAAAACCTTGTTTTGGGTAAATTGAAGGGGTTTTCATGTTTCGTCCGATTCGTTCCGTATGTTAGATTAATTCATGATGTACATGATTAATCTCGTTAGTTTTGTTGGTTTCCCTACGGATTCATGCTATATTTCGTAGTAACTTTGTAATCGTAAGGGTTTGGTTGAGGTCCGCCCTCGTTGTTGTTTTTATACGAATATACATGAATCTTAGGCGGGTTTTCGGGTGTATTCCAATTCCGTATTCATTTAGAACGGTTGTGATTGTATTCTTCAAATCGTTAGGTTCGGTTCCGTTGGTTCCTAGCGGTTGTCGGTGACTTTCCTTTCCGTTCTTCACGTCGTCAATAATTCGAGGCAAGTATTTTTGGAAACCTTTAAGCTTAACATGAAATGGTGATGTATATTACTTGTGTGTAACTCACCTCGTGTTGACTGACGGGGTCAAGGAGGGAAATCTATGCCGCGCCCGGATTTCACGAGTTTGTTTAGCTAGCCAATGCGGGAGGGTCCTTAGAGGCCTCAAGGGAATCTATGATATTACTCTGTTCCCAAGGCGATGCATGTGCGTGTTTTATTTTGTAATGTAGCCAGTGCGGGATGGTCCTTAGAGGCCTCGTGCGGGAATCTATGATATTACTCTGTTCCCAAGGCAAATTATTTGACTGTTTGTTTCCGGAAAAGACATGTCTTGTTTTGGTTTTCGAAATGATTATTGGTGCATGTACTATGAAATGTGTAAGCGATTGGTTTGCCTTGAATACTTGTACTAGCGTAATTGCTAACCCCTTTGGGGACCCGTTGTCGGGGAAATTCTTGTTATGGATTTCAGGTTATGATTATCTGGACGAGCGAGCACCAGGACAGTACGAGGATGTTGGCCAGGGTCGTTGACATGTGCATTTGGGTCCATTCATTTCCTTTGTCCATTTCGATATGGTTGTTTCCATAGTTTTAAACTTATAGATTGTACTCGCGAGTACTTAGGCTTTTCGTTTCAAACTCCGCATTGTATTACTTTAAATTGTCACGTTGTTGGTTGATGCTTATTTTACCGGTTGCTCCGGGCGTATCTTTATATGTCATATTATTTAATTGTGTATCCTCGTTAACCAAGATGGTTAGTCGAGTGAAGTTTTCCTATTGTAGCCTGGTGGGTCCCATGGAGGGGTCTACGGCGCTGTAATACACCTCGAATAAATTGGGGTGTTACGGAAAATGGTATCGAGCCCTAGGTTTATGGATACCTAGGCTTGTCGGTTACTTGGGTCTAGTCGTGTTTTGTTTTGCACATTGTCACACCGCTGCCGGCATCTCAAGACTTCCAAGGTGCTCGTAAGTTTCCTTACCCGATTGTTTGCTTTCACATACTGTATTTCGTTTCTTGAACCGTGGTTATTCTCCCTCTTTTGCTTATCATCGTAGTTTTCCTTACTCATCCTCGATATGTTCCTGTTATCTTTTAACACCAGTATGGATGCCGGAGGAAACCGTGGTCGTGGTTGTGGTCGTGGCCGTGGGACGCGCCGAGGACGTGGGACACCGGTGGGGCAACACGCCGCACTCTTTCAGAGCCGGCAGATCGGCGACCGTCCACGCCATGCTTCTTCTCAGAGCGCGCCGATCTTGGTATTGCCGCCGTAATGCAAAGAAATGGTTAACCAGATGGCGGCTATAGCTCAAGTGGTCCGTAACCCCGATCAAGCCCACGCTAGTCGGGCGGAGCGGATCGGCCGCTCCAGGATGTCATCAAGATGCATCCTCCTCGCCTCGGGAGCTTCACCCGATCGGCCGGGAAGGGTGGATCAAGGAGATATCCAAGGTCTTCACTGCTACCAATTGTCCCGAGGACCGTAAGGTCCCTATTGCTCAATACTTTCTCACGGGAGATGCTACAGATTGGTGGGAGGCCGTTAGTCCCAAAGATCATGTTGCTTCGTGGGCCGAGTTTCAGGAGTTGATGGAAACCGAGTACTGCCCGTGGCCGGTCAGACAGGCTCGAGTGCATACTTTCTTCGATGCTCAACCTCGGGATATTCCCGTATCCCAAGCTATTGCTGATTTCAACAAGGAGTTGGGTTATGTGAAGACCCAAGTTGTCGCAGAAAGCGACAAAATTTTCCATTTTTCCAGGAGGATGAAGCTGCCCATCCGGACTATATGTCTGGGCTCGTCTGTACTACCTTGAAGGATTATCAGAGTCGAGCCCTTGCTTATGATATGTCGGTGACGGCTAGCGATTTGGCTCGTGAGAGCAAGAAGCAGAAGTCGGTCGGAAATTTTTCTGGTCCCAAGAGTGGAGGCCAGCAGAAATCTCAAGCTGCAAATATTTCAACGGGCGGTTCGGCTCATTTTTCTGGAGCTTTGGGTGCCGCCGGAAACTCCGCTCGTGAACCCACATGTTTTAACTGGTGTGCGGTGGCCATAGGAACCGGCAGTTGTTCTCGTCAAAGTTTACTTGTCACACTTGTGGACACTGGGCCACAAGGCCCTTTATTGTGAGCAGATCAAGCGGCTTCGTGGCGCCCGTTCTTCCCAATCAGCACGTTAGAGCCAAGCGTGAACCGGGGCTCATTTGCTCCGCCGCCTCCACCGAGTGCCGGCCGAGGTAAGGGTCGGGGTCAGCCCGCTAGGGGTGGAGCTTCCGATGTCGGCTCTGCTCGCCCACGTATCTATGAGATGAGGAGGGCCGATGATCCAAGCGCCTCTTGTGGCGGCAGTGTACCGTTCACATTCATTTCCATCCCGTCGGTGTGCTTTTCGATCGGGTGCTACGCATTCATTCATTTCTCTAGAGTGTGTACGCCGTTTAAGTCTCATTGTTTGTCACCTTGCGAGCCTTTCATCGTTAAACTTCCTAGCGGTGATAGAATTGTCGGTGATCGAGAGGTCCGAGACTGCTCTGTGTTTATTTGTGAGAGAGCTTGGCTCTCTAATCTTATTGTCGTTAATATCGAGGGTGAGGATTTGATTCTCGGGGATGATTGGCTCGAGCGGCATGGCGCAATCATGAACTACCGCACGAGAATCATCACTATGTTAGCCGAGGATCGGCAAGAGCACTCTTTCGCGGGGCGAAAGAGGGGAAACCAGAAATTCGTCATTAATGCCTTGAAGGCGATGAGTCTCCTGCGAAAGGGGTGTACTGGATATTGGTGTTACGCCTTGAAGGCGGAGGATGGTGGAGTCGAGCTTTCGTCGATTCCAGTCATTAATGAGTTTCCTGATGTATTTCCTGACGAATTACCGGGTTTGCCACCGGATCGTGAGGTTGAGTTTGCTATAGAGTTAGAGCCGGGCGCGGCTCCTATTTCGAAGGCGCCCTATCGCATGGCACCTTCAGAGATGTCCGAGTTGAAGAAGCAGTTGAGTGAGCTTCTTGAGTCGGGGTATGTTCGACCAAGTGCCTCGCCTTGGGGCGCACCGGTCCTGTTTGTGCGAAAGAAGGATGGTTCACTACGTTTGTGTATCGACAATCGTGAACTGAACAAGGTGACCATCAAGAACAAGTATCCTTTGCCGAGGATTGACGACTTTTTCGACCGCCAGGTGGAGCGGCGTATTCTCAAAGATTGATTTGAGATCGGGTACTATCGGCTCCGGTGAGGGAGTCCGACGTGCAACGGCTTTTCGGACGAGATACGGACATTATGAGTTTGTAGTTATGCCTTTCGGGTTAACTAATGCGCCGGCGGTGTTCATGCAGTTGATGAACAAAGTCTTTATCGAGTATTTGGATAAGTGTGCCGTCGTCTTCATTGACGATATTCTTATCTATTCGAGGAATGAGGAGGAGCATGCCCATCATCTGCGAATAGTGTTAGACATTTTGAGGACCGAACAACTCTATGCGAAGTTCTCGAAATGTGAGTTCTGGCTGAAGGAAGTGATGTTTTTGGGTCATGTGATTTCAGCCGAGGGAGTCTGTGTGGATCCGCAGAAAATTGAGGCAGTGTTGGATTGGGCACCGCCCACTAATGTAAAGGAGGTCCGTAGTTTCTTGGGTTTGGCTGGCTACTACCGTAGGTTCGTCGAGGGTTTCTCAAAACTAGCTAGGCCACTTACACAGCTTGCTCCGTAAATCCGAGAAGTTCGTTTGGAATGTCGAGAGACAATGAGTTTTGAGGAACCAAGAAGCGTTTGACTTCAGCTCGGTTTTGGCGTTGCCATGTGGCAACGAGGATTCGCCGTTTATAGCGATGCTTCAGTCGTGGTCTTGGGTGCGTATTGATGCAAAGACGGCAAGACCATTGCTTACGCGTCGAGACGATTGCGCCGTATGAGCCGAACTACCCTACCCATGATTTGGAGTTAGCGGCCGTTGTGTTCGCGCCAAGATCTCGGCCACTATCTTTTCGGCTCTGCATGTCGATTTTTACCGATCATAAGAGCACAAATACATATTTACTCAGGGAGTTGAATATGAGGCAGAGGAGGTGGTTAGAGCCGATTAAGGATTACGATCTTGAAATCCTTTATCATCCGGGCAAGGCGAACGTCGTGGCCGACGCCTTGAGTCGGAAACCGATTTCGTTGCGAACGCTTGAGGTCCTTACGCCTCAGCCTGACCTTCGGAGGGCTTTGATCGGGTTAGATGTTGAGGTTTTGTTGCCTGGAGCTGTCGGGCAACTTTGTGCTTTAGAGATTTCATCGTCTTTGATCGATGAGGTTAAGCTGAAGCAATTAGAGGATCCGATGATTGCTCAAATCCGAGAGAACGTTCTTAAGGGAAAGTCTCCTGGGTTTGTGATTCACGAGGATGGTGTTTTGAGATTCCAAAGTCGGCTTTGTGTGCCGAACGATCCAGAGTTGCGACTGAGTATTTTGCGTGAGGCCCATTCCACACCCTATTCCGTTCATCCTGGTTCGAGTAAGATGTACAAGGACCTGAGAAGAAATTTCTGGTGGAATGATATGAAGGAGGAGGTCGCACAGTTTGTGGCGAGATGTTTGACTTGCCAGCAGGTCAAAATCGAACATCGACCGGCCGGATTATTGCGATCACTTCCCATTCCGTAATGGAAATGGGAAGATATATCGATGGATTTTGTTACGAGTTTGCCGAGATCGAGGTCGGGCATGAATATGGTATGGGTGGTTGTTGATCGTTTAACCAAGTCGGCACATTTTCTCGGGCATCAAGGACACTTGGGGCCCGGAGAAATCGCTCGTGTGTTTATCGCTAGATTGTGAGACTTCACGGTACTCAAGTCTATTGTTTCGGATCGTGATGGCCGTTTTGTATCGCACTTTTGGCGGGCGGTGCATAAGGCGTTAGGTACCCGTTTGCATTTGAGTACCTCTTTTCACCCCCGATCGGATGGACAATGGAGCGCACTATCCAAACATTCGAGGACATGTTGCGTGCTTGTGCCCTCGATTGAGTAGCGATCGGGAGGAGCACTTGCCATTGATCGAATTCACGTACAACAATAGTTGGCACGCGTCTATTCGGATGGCACCGTATGAGGCACTTTATGGCGGCGATGTCGATCGCCGATTTGTTGGAATGAGGCGTCCGATTTGGTCGGGACCGAACCGGATGTCGTTTTAGAGACGAGACGGAAGATAGAATTTATTCGAGAACGGATGTTGATCGCCCGCAGTCGATGTGTCATATGCCGATGTCCGTCGTCGACCTTTAGAATTCGAGGTGGGAGACCACGTTTTGCTGAAGGTTTCACCGACGAGAGGAGTTTTCCGTTTCGGGAAGAAGGGGAAGTTGAGTCCGAGATTTATTGGACCCTTCGAGATCCTTGAGCGAGTCGGTGGGTTAGCATACCGGTTGGCGTTACCCCGGCCCCGAGTCATGTTCATAGCGTTTTCATGTTTCCCGGTGAGGAAATATGTTAGGATCCTAGTCACATCATCGACTATGGGGAGATTGACGTTGCCGAGGATATTACTTTTGAGGAGCGTCCTTTGAAGATTTTGGAGCACCGTGAGAAGCGACTGAGGCATAAAACCATTCCTTTGGTCAAAGTGCAGTGGTCGAGACATGGTGTCGAGGAGGCGACTTGGGAAACCGAGGATAGCATGCGTGCTAAGTATCCCGAGTTGTTTATTTCCTAAGTTTCGGGACGAAACTTGTTTTTAGAGGGGTAGAATGTAATATCCGCATTTTTCCCTTCTCTTATTATTCTCATCTTGGTGCATTTTCGTTTCTAGCAACTCGTTTGTAACCGTATTAACATTTTGAGGATATTTAATATTGATCTTTTGTCGCTCGAGCTTGTTTCGGACTCGTTTTACTCGAGTCGGTGTTTCATGTCGTTTCCGTCGCTATTTGGAGTGTTATCATAATCGCTGCTCGAACCGCCGCTTTGGGGTTGCCAAGATCGATCTCATGTTATTGTGGGCGTTGTGAGTTTTGTTGGTGTTTCACCATGTTTCGTACATTTCACATGTTTGGATCGTTTTGTAAATTTCCCAAAAGTTTGGGAAATTTACGTTTGATGTTGTTTTCGAACCTTTGAGTAGTCGGGAATATGTTTTCCTTCGGTACTTAAGTTCGTCGTTGTGCCCCTTGCGTCCGTACCATCGTGAATTGTTCACCGTTGTATTTCGATTCTTTCGGTACCTCCCTCTTTCATTCCCGGCCTGTACTCCACAAGAAGGAATGTTACGTACGTAACACCCTTTTTGGTTACGTACGTAACGCCCTAGTGTAAATCGGCATGCACTTCGCCTTTTTGGTTACGTCGTAACACCCTTTCGGTTACGCACGTAACGCCCTAGTGTATTTCGGTCCAGCGATTCTCGCTTTTTGGTTACGTCGTAAGGCCCTTATGGCTTACGTCGTAATGCCTACGACGTTAGCGGTGGTGGCTAACGACGTAACGAGGCCCGGGGTTATAAACCCGTGAGTTGACCGATTTAGGTCATTCTTCATCCCTCTCCTTCCCATCCGACTCTAGGCGACCTTCTTGGTATTTCCGCGATTTGAAGCTTTGTAACTCCGAGCCATCATCTTCTTCGAGTTTTTGGTGTATATTATCAACCTCTAATCGTGTTCTTCATCATTATTCAAGGTAAACTCCTAAAAACCTTGTTTTGGGTAAATTGAAGGGGTTTTCATGTTTCGTCCGATTCGTTCCGTATGTTAGATTAATTCATGATGTACATGATTAATCTCGTTAGTTTTGTTGGTTTCCCTACGGATTCATGCTATATTTCGTAGTAACTTTGTAATCGTAAGGGTTTGGTTGAGGTCCGTCCTCGTTGTTGTTTTTATACGAATATACATGAATCGTAGGCGGGTTTTCGGGTGTATTCCAATTCCGTATTCATTTAGAACGGTTGTGATTGTATTCTTCAAATCGTTAGGTTCGGTTCCGTTGGTTCCTAGCGGTTGTCGGTGACTTTCCTTTCCGTTCTTCACGTCGTCAATAATTCGAGGCAAGTATTTTTGGAAACCTTTAAGCTTAACATGAAATGGTGATGTATATTACTTGTGTGTAACTCACCTCGTGTTGACTGACGGGGTCAAGGAGGGAAATCTATCTTTGCCGCCCGGATTTCACGAGTTTGTTTAGCTAGCCTGATGGGAGGGTCCTTAGAGGCCTCGTGCGGGAATCTATGATATTACTCTGTTCCCAAGGCGATGCATGTGCGGGTGTGATTGTGTAATGTAGCCCGTGGGGGAGGGTCCGTAGTGGCCGCGTGCGGGAATCTATGATATTACTCTGTTCCCAAGGCAAATTATTTGACTGTTTGTTTCCTAAAAGACATGTCTTGTTTTGGTTTTCGAAATGATTATTGGTGCATGTACTATGAAATGTGTAAGCGATTGGTTTGCCTTGAATACTTGTACTAGCGTAATTGCTAACCCCTTTGGGGACCCGTTGTCGGGGAAATTCTTGTTATGGATTTCAGGTTATGATTATCTGGACGAGCGAGCACCAGGACAGTACGAGGATGTTGGCCAAGGTCGTTGACATGTGCATTTGGGTCCATTCATTTCCTTTGTCCATTTCGATATGGTTGTTTCCATAGTTTTAAACTTATAGATTGTACTCGCGAGTACTTAGGCTTTTCGTTTCAAACTCCGCATTGTATTACTTTAAATTGTCACGTTGTTGGTTGATGCTTATTTTACCGGTTGCTCCGGGTGTATCTTTATATGTCATATTATTTAATTGTGTATCCTCGTTAACCAAGATGGTTAGTCGAGTGAAGTTTTCCTATTGTAGCCTGGTGGGTCCCATGGAGGGGTCTACGGCGCTGTAATACACCTCGAATAAATTGGGGGTGTTACATGAATGACGATATCAACATCGGTTTTAATATGAACCGATGTGAAATATCAGATTTACATCGGTTTTACAAACCGATGTGAATTTTACATCGGTGGATACGACATCGGTTTTAAAACCGATGTGAATCGTATAAAAAAACCGATGTTAAATCCTTTTTTCGTAGTAGTGATACTTGCGTGCCGGTTGTTATACTAGGATTTTTATGTCGGGCACACATATAGTCATGTGTCGGTAGTTGGCCTCATATTGGACTGTACACATGGGCGGGTACGTATGTGAGACTGATTGGGTACATTATCACATGTATGATATCTGATTTCCGTATACGTTGGTGATATGTGCACGAACATTTTTTCCATGGACGTAGTGTGGTGCCATCCTTTGAGCCATGAATCTTGGTTGATAATGGTGCATAATAATTGCGTGTGTTTTCAATGGTTTTGGGTTATAGTCTGGTCAATTCATAATGATCATGTATGCTTTTGACGAATTGAGATTGTAATTGGACTTGGGTTTATACAGCATGTATAATTACGTGTATACCGGTTGAGATAATGTGTTGCAGTTCATACGACATACATGATCGCGTATGTTCGGCATATTGAGATTCGTTGTCTTGCGTAACTGAACCTATGATTTGGGCGGAATATGTTTTATCGTATGTTAGGTTGTGGGAAGGCTATGGCACAGGAAGATCATGGTGACGGCGAAGGATCTAAAGGATACTACTCAAGGGCTCGAGTCTTTTTAGTTTGGGTTATGTTTTCATTTCTGCTGTATTTGTATTGTTGTGTACTTTTGTTGTTTAGGTATATTCATCTTCATATAGAATATACATGTATATTTATTGATTGGTTTGTTTGGCATCTGTTAGCCAGCGAACTGTATAAAGTCTTCATCGGAGTATTCAGTAGCATAATGTAGTTCGGTACTGTACTTATACTTTGTTGATTATTGTATTATATATTGCCTGGTGGGTCCCAATTAGGAATTCACAGCACTGTAATTAACTTCAAATTTGGGGTGTTATATAGGGTAATACCCGCGAGGCTACTCCCGAAGAGTTCAAGTATCGAGAGTACGAGTGGGAGTCGTTATGCGTTCATTTTAGCGATGCAGACTATATTATATGTGTTGGTCCCCAGAATGATGAAGACTATCCTCACTGTACCAACACGAGTCTTTTCCAGCGCGCTTTGTCCTCACTCACGCGCACCTGGGAAACTTCCCAGGGGGTCACCCATCCCATAACTACTCCAGGCCAAGCACGCTTAACTTTGGAGTTTCTATGAGATGGATACCCGAAAAGAAGATGCATCTTGTTGGTATGAGTAGTCCAAATCAATTCATTTAACCACTTTCTAGTGCAAATCTCGCAGGTCGAATCGCAAGTCGCGCCTCGCGCATTTTTAAGCTCATGCAGGCAGGATGCTGACCGAAGCCCAACAATCCCCCTCCCAGTATCTGCCAGCATTTCAGCCCCATAGTCTCGAAACCTCCGCGAACTAGATTTGATCACACAGCCCTCTAGCGGCTAAATTCATTCACACAGTCCTCCAACACTTGATATTAGCATATGTTCCACCTCCATTTACTTCCGCTGCGCCAGTATCTCACTTCCAGTATACTAGATTTGATCACATAGCCCTCCAGCACGTGACAACCTCCACTGCACCAGCATCTCAGTTCCGGCCAAGTGGCAATATCTGCTGCATGCCCGCCTCTTAGTTCCAACATTCTGGCAGCCTCAATTTTAGGATACTTCGAGGGAATCCGCACCCATGACTTGCTCCGATACCAATTTTTGGTCCCCAGAATGATGAAGACTATCCTCACTGTACCAACACGAGTCTTTTCTAGCGCACTTTGTCCTCACTCACGCGCACCTGGGAAACTTCCCTGGGGGTCATCCATCCCATAACTACTCCAGGTCAAGCACGCTTAACTTTGGAGTTTCTATGAGATGAATACCAGAAAAGAAGATGCATCTTGTTGGTATGAGTAGTCCAAATCAATTCATTTAACCACTTTCTAGTGCAGATCTCACAGGTCAAATCGCAAGCCGTGCCTCGCGCATTTTTAAACTCATGCAGGCAGGATGCTGACCGAAGCCCAACAATATGTAATCGATAAATAAAGATTATTTATGGTAATTGTTGTTTATTGTCAAATGAGTATTAAATGTTTCTCTGTGTGGGCGAGCAGTTCAAACAACAAGGCCAACCGTAAGGGTCTGACGGAGCACCGTAGCTTAGGTTCGCAATCTTACCAAGAGTCCCGCATGATGAAAAGGTGGTGAATGCCTTATCTACGTGTCTCGAAAGGAATATATGAACAGTCCGGATGAACATGTAAGTTCTAAATATATCTTAAAGTAAACATTTCAATACTATGAATCTTTATCTCTGAACATTATTAATATTCGATTACTTATTTTGTTCTAACTTAATTATGAGAGAGTGATGGGGGAGTCTCAAAGGATATTGATAGATTACGAGGGAGGAGCATCTAAATTAGACGAGATCAGCCTCGATTTAGCCATTAGAGACATCAATCACATCAATCCCTATATTAGGATTAGGGTGTGGGCTAACATTTACCCTCCTATATGGAGTCATTTTCAAATGCCGATGACGGGAGGTGAAGGCCACAAATTGATGAAGGATACCACATGCTTTCGATGCAGTCGACAGGGCGACACTCGGAAGGCCTTTCTAGAGGAGCAATTGAGGAGCAAGGAGGGAGCTCTGGCTGAGGAGCAAAAGAAGGCTCAAGAGTAGTTTGTGAAATTTCAGGAGGAACAAAAGAAGGCTCAACAAGACTTGACATGCCATGATGCAGTATATGATGTCATTGACTCAAACCATGACTCAATCAGGACTTCAGGCACCACCACCACCTCCGTTCTTCAATTTATAAGCTCTCGCCTATTCTGCATAGTCTTGGGACGACAACATACAATATGGTAGTAATCCTTCTTCTATCTTTAAGAATTTAGCTGATTATAGGTGGATTCAAGTGGTGTTTGTACTACTTTTGATATGTAAACATATTAATGCTAAGTATTTATTTTTTTAGACTTATGTTCGTAAATGTTGGCGTTTATAGTGATTTGTTGATGTTAGTATGTGAATTGACATGTTGTAGTTTTTGTAATGTGCGTGTATAAATATGTTAGTAACAACATCACTATTATATGTAATGATAATAATTATTATTATTCTTCAGGAAGAAAGTGCAAAGATTACCATGAAATTTATCCAATATCTATAGGATGTTTGAAGAAAATTGGAATACTCAAAATAATCCAACTCTAAGTGTCTAAATGTTGTTTATGACATTTGAGTCTTTTACTATTAATTTATGATACTTATCACGCAATATATATATATATATATATATATATATATTGTACTAATATATTTTTAGGATATGTACTATAAATAAACAACATGTAATTAATAAAATAATATAATATAGACAAACTTTAACATAAAATATATAACTTTAAATATGCAAATATTAAAGGTATTGGGTTAGTAGACTTCTCTGGTTAGTACCGGTGGGTTTTATTTATCATTTACTTTGACAATTTCTCTGATATGATTTTTTTAGTTAGAAATTATATTTATCATTTGTCCCATTTATTATCTCGGCATCATACATATTTCAATAAATATTTGTCTAACACAATAAGTTCTCTAGAGACTTTAAAAGTAATATTACGTAATCCTCAACTTTTTAGGGAGATCAGAAATCCTCAATAGTGTTGCACTGTCAATTATAATTTTTTTGGACTTGTAGCAACATCCTTTATATCTAAGTTCTTGTGCATGTTCGCACTATAATGAGATATTCATCAAACTTTTATGTGCATTCACATCTCACAAGAATATTAAACTTTTCAAGTGAATGTTGTGAATAAGTGAAGTTCTTCGTCCGATCGATATATATTTTACTAGGTGTTATTTTGGCAAAACATCATCAAAATCATATTTGTTCAATAATTTCATGGCATGTTTTGATTACGTATTCGTTTGGTGTTATGTTTTGCATTATTATGTTTGTCGGTGGACTCATATTAATTTTGACTTATTATCTATGGTAGTACTAGTGTATAGCCCGTCGAAACTCGACGGGTAATCACTTTATATTTTAATTTATAAGTAAAAACATAAAAATAATTTAGTACTTTGTTAGGGTTCAGTCACTTGTCGTACTGCAGCAGAACACACTAATAAACAGAATTGATGACGGTAAGATTAAGTAACTCGAACTCATTTAGATTTTATGTATTTGTACTCATTTTAAACTCGATTGAAGATAATTTTCCTACTTATTTGAGTTAAAAACTCGATTATATTAATGTATTTTCACTGTCTCGCATAACGGCATAAGATTTTTCACAAATGATTTATTGTGTTTTCACGTGATGATTGAATGTGACAGGCTATATAGATTATATGAACAGTAATTGGTTCAGCCACTCATACTCGTTTAAAATCTATATACACGTATTCATCACAAACTCGATTAAAAGATAAATTCATTACCCCTTTAAAAACCTAGACCATATATAATATCCACTAAGTACTAAACATATTTAAATTATACAATTTAAATAATTAAACATAAGTTGCTACAATAAAACCTCAACCATTGTAAAGTAAAAGTTAATAATAAATATCATAAATTATAAAAGATTACAACTTAAATTCCTAGCATAAGTTTGAAATTATACAATCTTCAAAAACTCGTTATAATTTAAGTTGCTATATTTTGATGTGGGATTCAAGATTTTAGATGAATAAGAATAAAAAATCATGCACAAGAGGGAGTTAACATGCTACTCTGAATCCGTAATTACTTTTAGACACTTTAAGTATTTATTTATAAGTGTAGAATATTGAATCTATTAAAATAAATAAAATTATATAAAAATAATATTTATGCATATATCAATTAGATATTAAAAAAATACTTACATATTTGGGCCATTGAGATTTACTTAAAAATTTGCCAAATTAAATTTCCTAATAAAAATAAAGCCATTCATTTGCCAACTCAATTGATGACCAAATTAAAGTAACAATGTAATAGTTAAGGGTGGTAAAATACTCATTTATTTTAAATATATGTTTAGTTACTCATTCATTGGAGTGTCATTGAAAATCAAGGTGAGATAGAAGATTTACATAAATAGTAATCTTAAAAAAAATACCATGTATGAGAGAGTTAACATGGTGCTCCGGATGTGTAACAATAATATATATATATATATATAAAAAATAAAACTATATTCGTTAATTAAATTTATTAATGCAAAAAACTCGCTAGTTATAAATATTAGTTAGATTCAGCCAGTCGGAGTTCATCACCAAGGCAGAACAAAATAAAACCAAAAATATGAGGCAAAGATTCACCCACTCGAAACCATTTATAAATTATATAATCGTATACGTCCGAAATTTGATAAAAAAATGTATTTACTACGCATTTTCTGTAACATCCCCAAAACCATATGGGAATATTACACGCCGTAGACCCTTTCCACAAGGATCTACCAGGCTAAACATCCGTAAACAACCAAATGCTTGCCCGACTAGGGTCAAACAATAAAATGATACAGACCGATGTGGTCACTTACACGTGAATACACAGACCGATGAGGTCACACAACCCAATCGATAAAACTGACTTAAATAACATTACCCACACAGGGGTTGAAATACAATACAGCGGAAGACTGAAATCAACTCTGACAACACAACAAAAATCAAAATAACTCTCGACTCATGATTAGTATCGTAGCTCGTCATCCTCTTGTGCCAATCCTGTGATCGCCTCTGAACTGCATGTACCTGGACGCAAAACAGACATCCACCCCGATTACTCGGGGGTTAGTAAAACTCCACTGTTTTACTAGTGCAAGTATCAAACCATACGAAATGTAACAAGCAAATAGCAACTACGAATTTAATACGGAAATCAATTATCAAAATGTTCCCGTGAAGTTTTAGAATTTCGAACTCAAATAAGAGATATTTGAAAAGGAACACATCATCTCGGGGATTTTTAAAGCAGAAATTCTTTTGGACCTCGAGTCCCAATTTACAAAACCTTTTCGTAAACATTAAGGGCCTTAACCCAAAACTTGTTTCATAATTCAACAGTTTACAATACCTAAACATTTCCATAAATCTCGTGGCGCTCGGCCCAACATTCTTTCTTAAAACTTTTCCTTTAAAAACTTTGATTTGAAAGTATCATGCTCATGACACCGTGATCCACCATCACGTGTCTCCGTAGGTTCAACAACCCGCACGGACTACATCACGCACAATTAAACAAACATAATCAATTCCGACACCGTGATCCACTGTCACGTGTCTCCGTAGGTTCAACAACCCACACGGACTATTAACCAAACATAACCAATCCCGACACCGTGATCCACTGTCACGTGTCTCCGTAGGCATAACAACCCGCACGGACTATATCAATCACAACAATCACACACAGTCCTGACACCGTAGTCCACTGCCACGTGTCACCGTAAGCCCCGTCGAGCTCACCCGGTTGGACGCACCGTGTTCGAAACTCATGGTCCACCGCCATGCGTTATCGTAGGCCTCGCTGCATCAAAGACGATTGGACCTCGCACCTCACTAAGTTCTCGATCCCGTAGTCCATCGCCACGAATCCTCGTAGGTCCCGTCGAACCAACACGAGTGAACTTAGCGGTCACACACATATTCACATTCACATTACATACAACAATGAGCACAATTAATCAATCACCTTGATCACCACAAAATCGTACATTGCACGCACATAACACAACCTCGACACTCGCAACAACTATCATCAATCAACGACATTTAACCAACATAACACACATTCGGTACACAATACATTGAACAACCACGTGTACAACCATCTCATATGTACATCGCAATCCAGCACAAATGGCACAACGCCTAACACGGATACCAATATAACACTATAATCACAAAGCCTTCAAAATTATGAAAACACAACCTACTCAAACGGAACATATTTACGGAGGCAAGCAAAATCGTCATACATATCATACGTAATTACTAGTCACAAGATACAAGTCGTATAATAAGATACTTGCCTTAATAACCGCTACTAAACGCTCCGAAGAACACGGTTCGATCGGGAAGCTCGGACCCCGAAGAAGACAACGAACGGAAGGGTTCCGACTCGAGTTCTTCACAAGAATTCGACCCTAACAACATATAATCAATAAATCATCGATCATACAAGGAAGAATAATCGTAGAACGCCCGAAAACCCCTCTATGACATTTTATCGGACACCTTCAAGGCGTCGATCAAGAACTCGACCAAAACAACGAATCGATACGATACAACCATGGAATAACAAGGGAAATGATATAATACATCTAAATATTCATCAATACATCATAATCCTAAGTTAAATCGGATTAATCGGACGAAAACAACCAAAACACCCAAATTCCCCAAAACTAGATTTCTAGGAAATCTGACCTGATTCGGTAGATCGGAGGATGTTATAGGATGGATGATTGATGATATGAAACTCAAAACTTCATGGATTAATTGTATAACAACATCCTTACATGATTCCAACACCTCCAGCCGCGGAAGAGAAGGAAAACCGAGTGAAATGGTCAAGAAAACGCCGCCAGGCCTTAAATAGGCCGATCACGGCGTTACGTCGTAATCGCCATGGCTTACGACGTAATCGCCATGGCCGAGCAGATTGCTGAAATGCCGGAAGCGTTAAATGCGTTACGCACGCCGGGCCTTACGTGCGTAACCGGCCTTACGACGAATCGCCGATCACTACCGCACGTTACTCGGCGGTATCGCTTGCCCGAGCATGCCCGGCCATGACTCGGCCGGGACCAACTCCGACGGCCCAAACGACCCCGAAACCCGAACCTGAGTACGAATCGAAGATACGGTTACGAAGTACTCGCAAAGACGAATCCGAGCACTAAGAGAATACACGATTCCGACCACCCGAAGGCTCGAAATTCGACAACGGAAAGTAATTACCCCAAACTTTGGGAAATTACGAAAATGGCCCAAAACGCCCGAAAATCACGATACGTGATCGAAACACCAACCCAAAGCTCCAAACATGAATATTAACATTAAATGAACTTACGAGAAAGTCGAAACAACAGTTTCGGACGAGATTCGCAAGAATCGAACTCAAGTGCGGAAAAACCGCTAAAAAGCACGAAACTCAACAAAACGACACCGAAACGAACTCGGATGACAAAAAGTTCAGAATTAATCATTCTCAGAATGACGAAACGGTCATGAGCGAGTCGTCAAAATGGACTCCAGCCGAAAAAAGAAATTTACCGAAAATCAAAAATTGCGGATATTACATTCTACCCTCCTTAAAAGAAGTTTCGTCCCGAAACTTAAAACAAGTAGGGAGAAGGAATATCCCGCCGGAAAAACTCAACTAGATACACAAGAAGCACGTAACTCATGCCCAATGGAGAAACGTTACAAGCAACGCAACGGAATATACGGCGTGAAAACACGCTCCACGACGACCAACACGACGCCACCGGTAGAGACATAATGAAATCAACAAGTGACAAGCGTCATCAAACAGATAATACAATCGAGTCGATTATCTGAACAATCACAAAACACAACGAACAAAAATCAATACGATTGACCAACCCAATAGTTCATCAATCAAAACGCGAGCCAAACGCTGAACAAATACGGAATTCCACCGCCCAAGGGTTGGAAGATCGAAACGAGACTAATCTCGAACTTAAGGGAATTACGAAGGAGTCTGAACGTTCAACAATCACGAAACGAGATCAACAAAAACCGATCAATCAAACGATCGAACCACAGCGATCGAGACAACAAAAATCGAACAATCACGGTCGAATCACGAAGAACAATAAAATTCAAATAACAACTCCAAGGTTCACATCTCGACTCGAGACAATATATGATCCGGTGAAAACAACATGTGCCTTCACATAAGATCCACAGGAAAGGGAATAGAAATTGAAAAATTACAACAACAAACGAGTTATTCCGAAACAATACAACGCTAGTTTGATAAACAAAAGCAAGAGGCGGGACAAGCTCAAAATGTCAACGAACATAAACTAGTTGTGAGTCGAAAATACAGAAGTTCAAAATCCGATCCACTTCGAATAAAAGAACTAATAGAACCGAAAGATGTTACTTCCGAACAAGGTTCACAAGAATCGAACCGGACTCGGAAATGTCACAGCGATAACCAGATCGACCCAAAACAAGATCACAGCTCGTTCGAACGACGAAACCGAAATACAGAACAAGTCCATAAAGTATCAACAAACACGAGCGAGTCGATAGACCTGAGAAAGAGGAAATACAGAAGTCAAAACGATACGGGCATTACATTCGACCTCTTATAAAAGAAATGTCGTTCCCGCAACTCACAACAACTGGAGTAAGGTGACAACACAAAAGCAAACGACAGAAACATCTCCCATGGGCCTCTCAGAGCCGAGCCTCATATCTGTACTGAAGTTCGCGCCCCGAAAGACTCGGAACCCAACTCGCAAAACTGGATCCTGTGACGAGAAAAATAATTGGTACGTGCATGCCCCCAGCACACCACGGTTGAAACACCTCGGCTCGGCATACCGAAAATACAACTGCTAGGTACAATGGAATATAACGTCGCAAAACAACAAACCGGAGATGCCAACTTGGCACAACAAAGAATCATAACATATATCATATACAACGATTACCATCGTAAAATAATACACACAAACACTACAGCAACGACGTTATCGTTCGGCGACCTTAACGGCCCGAACAATGACTAGCACACAATTACAAACATCATGAAACAATCACACATGTACACAAACGTACAAACCCAAGCTTTAACAGCTCACACAGGTGCGATAACACGCAAGCCGCCACGAAATGACAACATTAAAAATCGTCATCACACCTCCCACAAAGGGCTAACAAAACATATGCGTGGCGAACGACTCAACGTTCACCACCAATTCAATCACACCGGAGGGCTAACACCCTAACAACAATACCAACATCATACACACCTTCTCCGACCACAAGCAGGAAATGATGGGTTTTTTTTAAAACAAACGAAAACCACCTTTTGAAAATAATTTAGGAAAAACACCGGTTGATCTTGAGTATCACGTTTAAAAAAAAAAATACAAACGGGAAACATCGTTATCGAGACTTTGGAGAACCATTTCGCATTTGATAAAAATGAGGACACTTTCTTTTCGTGAAAAACTTTCGAAAATATTCGACCCTCGGGTCTAAGTAAAAGTGTTTCTAAAACATTGGAAATATCTCAAAACATTTTGGTCCTCGAGGTAGAAGAATTTTGAAACATATTGTGGCACCTTGGATGTACCACGAGAAAATAATTCATTTTAAACGTACTTCTCGAAATTTATTTCTAGGATACTCAAGGTTTTCAAAGATAATTCAATGGGCTAGAATGCCCAAAAATCTCAGGTAATTACCCAGAACATTATAGCGCTGTGGGTCCCGCGCCGGAACCCACCAGGATAAAAACCATTTACAAAATACTAAATACCGTCATGAGAATTTCGCCAAAACGATCAAGGCCATAACGCCAAAAACTCGGTTAAGGGAATCGATTTTCAAAATAAAACTCGATCGGTAAAATACCGAAAGCCATTACAAAAGAACTCACGCAGCGGAAAAAAATACAGTCCCACATGCACAATCCAATTGAATACGTCTCACAGCATCTAGTTTAAACATATAACAAAACCATTCCTCGGAGTTTCTCACGAACTCAATCGTCGATACCTTATTCGAAACCCAACAAGGTTCTCAATTTTCACACCATACCACCCCTCACAGTGGTTCAAAGGTAAAACAACAATAGGCCCAATTTTATACATATACTATATGTCACACGTATTAAATACAACTATATTCACAACACCGTGCAAATAAAATTATGCACCGCAATTAACTCATTTAGATACAATCATGATACACAGGTACTTCGCATAAAAGAGGAGACTTACGTCCACAGGCCGCACGGAGATGACGGTCGCCCACGATACTAATCTCATCCGACAACATATCCGACACGTTGTGACTACGCACAACTCAACTTGTCACCTGACGACTCGAACGACAAGACAACACATTACTCGACAAACCACGACTCGACTCGACCCGACAGCCTAGGTTTCCGCAACCTAAGCTCCGATACCATAATTGTAACATCCCCAAAACCATATGGGAATATTACACGCCGTAGACCCTTTCCACAAGGATCTACCAGGCTAAACATCCGTAAACAACCAAATGCTTGCCCGACCAGGGTCAAACAATAAAATGATACAGACCGATGTGGTCACTTACACGTGAATACACAGACCGATGAGGTCACACAACCCAATCGATAAAACTGACTTAAATAACATTACCCACACAGGGGTTGAAATACAATACAGCGGAAGACTGAAATCAACTCTGACAACACAACAAAAATCAAAATAACTCGACTCATGATTAGTATCGTAGCTCGTCATCCTCTTGTGCCAATCCATGTTGCTCCCCTGAATGCATGTACCGGACGCAAACAGGACATCCACCCCGACTCGGGGTTAGTAAAACTCCACTGTTTTACTAGTGCAAGTATCAAACCATACGAAATGTAACAAGCAAATAGCAACTACGAATTTAATACGGAAATCAATTATCAAAATGTTCCAGAAGTTTTAGAATTTCGAACTCAAATAAGAGATATTTGAAAAGGAACACATCATCTCGGGATTTTTAAAGCGAAATTCTTTTGGACCTCGAGTCCCAATTTACAAAACCTTTTCGTAAATATTAAGGGCCTTAACCCAAAACTTGTTTCATAATTCAACAGTTTACAATACCGAAACATTTCCATAAATCTCGTGGGGCTCGGCCCAACATTCTTTCTTAAAACTTTTCCTTTAAAAACTTTGATTTGAAAGTATCATGCTCATGACACCGTGATCCACTGTCACGTGTCTCCGTAGGTTCAACAACCCGCACGGACTACATCACGCACAATTAAACAAACATAATCAATTCCGACACCGTGATCCACTGTCACGTGTCTCCGTAGGTTCAACAACCCACACGGACTATTAACCAAACATAACCAATCCCGACACCGTGATCCACTGTCACGTGTCTCCGTAGGCATAACAACCCGCACGGACTATATCAATCACAACAATCACACACACAGTCCTGACACCGTAGTCCACTACCACGTGTCACCGTAAGCCCCGTCGAGCTCACCCGGTTGGACGCACTGTGTCCGAAACTCATGGTCCGCTGCCATGCGTTATCGTAGGCCTCGTTAGACCAGCACGATTGGACCTCAGTACCTCACTAAGTTCTGATCCCGTAGTCCACTGCCACGAATCCTCGTAGGTCCCGTCGAACCAACACGAGTGAACTTAGCGGTCACACACATATTCACATTCACATTACATACAACAATGAGCACAATTAATCAATCACCTTGATCACCACAAAATCGTACATTGCACGCACATAACACAACCTCGACACTCACAACAACTATCATCAATCAACGACATTTAACCAACATAACACACATTCGGTACACAATACATTGAACAACCACGTGTACAACCATCTCATATGTACATCGCAATCCTGTACAAATGGCACAACGCCTAACACGGATACCAATATATCACTATTATCACAAAGCCTTCAAATTTCGGAAAACACAACCTACTCAAACGGAACATATTTACGGAGGCAAGCAAAATCATCATACATATCATACGTAATTACTAGTCACAAGATACAAGTCGTATAATAAGATACTTGCCTTAATAACCGCTACTAAACGCTCCGAAGAACACGGTTCGATCGGAAGCTCGGACCAAGAAGACAACGAACGGAAGGGTTCCGACTCGAGTTCTTCACAAGAATTCGACCCTAACAACATATAATCAATAAATCATCGATCATACAAGGAAGAATAATCGTAGAACGCCCGAAAACCCCTCTATGACATTTTATCGGACACCTTCAAGGCGTCGATCAAGAACTCGACCAAAACAACGAATCGATACGATACAACCATGGAATAACAAGGGAAATGATATAATACATCTAAATATTCATCAATACATCATAATCCTAAGTTAAATCGGATTAATTGGACGAAAACAACCAAAACATCCAAATTCCCCAAAACTAGATTTCTAGGAAATCTGACCTGATTCGGTAGATCGGAGGATGTTATAGGATGGATGATTGATGATATGAAACTCAAAACTTCATGGATTAATTGTATAACAACATCCTTACATGATTCCAACACCTCCGCGAAGAGAAGGAAAACCGAGTGAAATGGTGAAGAAAACGCCGCCAGGCCTTAAATAGCCGATCACGGCCGGGTTACGACGTAATCGCCATGGCTTACGACGTAATCGGCCATGGCCGAGCAATCGCCTGAAATGCCGGGCGTTACGCACGTTACGCCGTGGCCTTACGTGCGAATCGCCCACGCACGTATCGCCGATCACTACCGCACGTTACTCGGCGGTGGCTGGCCCGAGCATGCCCGGCCATGACTCGGCCGGGACCAACTCCGACGGCCCAAACGACCCCGAAACCCGAACCTGAGTACGAATCGAAGATACGGTTACGAAGTACTCGCAAAGACGAATCCGAGCACTAAGAGAACACGATTCCGACCACCCGAAGGCTCGAAATTCGACAACGGAAAGTAATTACCCCAAACTTTGGGAAATTACGAAAATGGCCCAAAACGCCCGAAAATCACGATACGTGATCGAAACACCAACCCAAAGCTCGCAACATGAATATTAACATTAAATGAACTTACGAGAAAGTCGAAACAACAGTTTCGGACGAGATTCGCAAGAATCGAACTCAAGTGTGGAAAAACCGCTAAAAAGCACGAAACTCAACAAAACGACACCGAAACGAACTCGGATGACAAAAAGTTCAGAATTAATCATTCTCAGAATGACGAAACGGTCATGAGCGAGTCATCAAAATGGACTCCAGCCGAAAAAAGAAATTTACCGAAAATCGAAAATTGCGGATATTACATTTTCATCCCAAACCCACATAGTGATACTCGAAACAATACAGCTAGGGTTCAGTTATCGAAAACCTATTTAGATCTTATATACTTATACCCGTCTCAAACTCGAGTAAAGATAATTTTAGTACATGTTCCCTTCGCCAATCTATATAGTGTTATGTGGTAATTATTCAAATCTATTACAACATATAAAATCTAAATAATCAAATATAAGTTGTCATGACAATTGATTGTTATGTCTGATTTCAAAAAAAGTTCGCTAAAATTGTTATACTTGATAAATTAGACAAATTAAATTCACATCAATAATTTAGAAAATTAATTTTTTTTACTAAATATATTTAGTTGGTCAACTTAATGATTGGTCAAATTATATTTTTTATTAAAATAATACTATTTATTAGGTCAACTCGATAATTGGTCAAGTTAATTTGCTTAGAAATATGATGGTAAAATACACATTGATTATATGAACTAATTACCAAAATCTTAAAACTTATAAAATCTACATATCAAATATAAGATTGATGTGGTATTCAAATTTTTTGATAAATATGATTAATACAAGTTCGATAATTGATCAAATTAGATTATCCAATAAGAAATAAAGTAATTAATTTGACTAACTTAGTAATTGATATGATTAATATTGACCAAATTAAAATTTTTAATTAAATAAAATTACTAAATAAAACAGATGTGATATTTAAATTTTATAAACATAATTAATGTATATTTAATAATTGACCAAATTATATTTTTGACTAAAAAATTAAATTATTTATTTATCCAACTTAATAATTGGCCAAATTAAACAAAATAAACTAAAATTCTTATGTTTCTGTGTTAAATAACTATGGGGTTGAAAAATAGACAGCGAATTCTAAACATTTATTTAGGTTGTCCGTTGGTGGAGTTCTATTTTTAATCGATGTGGGATACAAGATACTGAATTCTTAAATGTTGTTTATGACATTTGAGTCTTTTACTATTAATTTATGATACTTATCACGCAATATATATATATATATATATTGTACTAATATATTTTTAGGATATGTACTATAAATAAACAACATGTAATTAATAAAATAATATAATATAGACAAACTTTAACATAAAATATATAACTTTAAATGTGGGTCAGTAGACTTCTGGTTAGTACTGGTGGGTTTTATTTATTATTTACTTTGACAATTTCTCTAATATGATTTTTTTAATTAGAAATTATATTTATCATTTGTCCCATTTATTATCTCGATATCATATATATTTCAATAAATATTTTTCTAACACAATAAGTTCTTTAGAGACTTTAAAAGTAATATTACGTAATCCTCAACTTTTTAGGGAGATCAGAAATCCTCAATAGTATTGTACTGTCAATTATAATTTTTTTGGACTTGTAACAACATCCTTTATTTCTAAGTTCTTGTGCATGTTCGCACTATAATAAGACATTCATCAAACTTTTATGTGCATTCACATCTCACAAGAATATTAAACTTTTCAAGTGAAGTTCTTCGTCCGGTCGATATATATTTTACTAGGTGTTATTTTGGCAAAACATCATCAAAATCATATTTGTTCAATAATTTCATGGCATGTTTTGATTACGTATTCATTTGGTGTTATGTTTTGCATTATTATGTTTGTTGGTGGACTCATTAATTTTGACTTATTATTTATGGTAGTATACTTTGATGACATATTTCAACCTTATTTCTATTTGGCTTGTCAGTGCTTTGTGTTGGTTTTGGCATTAGATTCCAACTTAAAACTTAAGCTATAGGTTATAAGTTCTTTAATTGCAAAATGAAGGGGGAGTTTGTGTTCACAAAGTTTGCTAACCTTTTTGCTTATGGAGGAGAGATGGTATCAAATAAAACTGCAAAAGTTCTTTGCAAGATTGCAAACTCTTTTTACAAGCTACAAACTCAAACAAAGCAATACACTTATTCGAATATATTTTTTCTTAATTTTTGCAGGTAATTTTACTCAATGTTTTATCTGTTAGATTGGTAATGCCACTATAAGGAGGGTTGAATAGTGCGGTGTAGAGTATTGAATTCTTTTTGCGTGCGGAAGCGATAGATAAGTGTGGAATATAGATGACACAAAAATTTATAGAGGTTAGGCAACATGCCTACGTGCTCTCTCCTTCACTTTCTCTTTCTATAGGTTCAAGATAAAACTTTCCGCATTGTCTTCGATCGAGCTGAGGTAAACCATTATAGTCTTGTCTTTTTATCGGTCCAAGATAAACATTTTTTTCTTTTCTATCGGACAAGGAAACAAGCTTTCTAGCTTTCTATCGGTACTTGAAAAACCTCACTTGTATTTAGATTATGATTCTAATAATGTCGGATACACGATCTTAATAACACCGAATCAAATCTAGAATCTTTTCTTTCCTCTTGTGTATGATTGAGTGAATTAAACACTCATACTCTTATAAGTTAAGCTCGATTACAACAACCATCATGTACGCAATAATCTCAAATTTATATAAAAGTTCCTTGAAGTTGTTCTATTGATGAATACCAAATGAAGTGGTATTTGTAGTCTCCATAGCATGCATAGCCGTTACTGCCTGTTGTCTTTAGCATGTGCTAATATGCTCTTTGGCGTGCACTAATCGTCTTCTGTCGGTTTTGAAATGTTGCGTTAACAATCTTGTCCAACGGTCATATTATGAATCTAGTGTGTGCTATTTGAACACCATAATGTGTGTTAATAGTAGTCAACCTGAAATTCTAGATTCGGATGATTTACGCGTGATCTCTCCTTTGAAAAGTTTATCCAACGGATATAAGATCAACGGTAGGATTTTTGGCGCAAATATCTTCAGAAAACATCTTTATCACTAATTATATGGTAGAGATCAACTGAAATCATACTTCATATATGAGATCGATGATACTTTATACTAAGGCCTGTAACTCATCGTTTCGAATTGGTTAGGGTGCTACAACTTTCAAATCAAAACTTTCAGTTTTATAATTGTCTTACCAATTACCAAACCAAATATTTCGGTTATTAATTATTTTTACCAAAATCAGTATACCGATTTTCAGAATTACCAACTTTATAATATTACAAGAAAAAATATTGTGTATGGATTCTTACAAAATCACATTCTACAATCTCTATTTATGCTCTTGAAATAAAAAGTATCAAAAAAAATTACAGATATGAGCACATTAGATTAATAAATTTAATATAATTAATAATAGCGCAAACTCCCCCAACAAAGCCGTTATTTTCGTACATATTTTTAAATTAATATTTATTTCATTGCTAAAGAATAAATTTTTATTCAATACTTTATTTCTATGTAACGAATTAATATTGTGAAATAACATGTATTTTGTTAGGAAACATGTATAAATACTTACTAATATTTATTATTTATACCATTGATTATAGAGAATATATACAAGTTATAACAACAAAAAAAGAAGAATGTAATTTTTTAAAATAATAACAATAATAATATCTACTAGTTATATAATTGAATATATTCTTACGAGTATTGAATACTCAAGATATATACACATATAATTGTCATTTTGATAATATCAGTATTTAACAATACCACTAACTTTTTCGGTATTTGCGATTTCGATAAATTTAATTCGATCATTCAAATTCGGTTTACCACACCAATTTCGATCGATATTCGATCGGTTCAATAATTACCATACCAAGTGGCACCCCTACTTTATACTCCCTCCGTCCCACCGATCTTGGTTCATATTTCTTTTTGGATCGTCCCAAGATACTTGGTCATTTCCTTTTTAAGACATATTTATCTCTCACAACTTTAAATAATATATATTCATACCATCACTTTATATATTACTTTTCAGCTTTTCTTAAATCCCGTGCCAAAAAATAAATGCTCAAGATAGGTGGGACGGAGGGAGTACCATATAAGTGGGAATAGATAATTATATCCTTGTAAATATAATATATTTTTTTACCCAAGTTTAACACCAACTCTTTTCAAATTGTTAGATTTGACCTTTACTCGAACACTTATTCGAGTAACACATTCGAGTCACCTTCTCGATTAACACAGAACACATTCGGGTCACCTACTTGAGTAACACATTTGAGTCACCTACTCAATTAACACAAAACACGTTCGAGTCACCTAATTCAAGTTACTCAAATCTAAAATATGACAAGTCTCATAAACAATCAATAATAAGAAAAATAATATCTTAGGCCTTGTTTACTTCACCAGTTTTCTAGAAATTTTTTTTAAGAAAACAGAAAAAAATGAAAACACGTTCAAATTAGATATTTTCTAAAAAGAAAACTGGAAAACACGGTTTTTCAAATTATAACTGGACTTTAGAAAATTATAGAAAACAATCCTGACTTGTTTTCTAGATTTAGAAAATTAGAAAACACGCTAGAATTGTGCTACAAACAAGCTACACACTCTTCGAACAATCGAATCTCAACAAATACACATATTTTAACATTTTTTTTAAATCTCTGAGCCATACTTGTAGTTATGAATACGTTACATAATTAGTATTTTTAAATGATAAAAAAATCTAACAAACAAAATGAAACATCAAATAGAATAATTATTATTTATTGTTAATTATCATTTTACTGTGTTCATGTGACAACGGTCTCTATTATTTTAAATTAAATAAAAAATAAAAATCTTGTTCCTATATTTAATAATCTAACTTTATGAACTAGTGATCACTTAAAAATCATAAGAGGAATAAATAGTGTTTAAACATGATTATAAAATATTAAAATATAATGTATAATTAGTTATATGTTAATGGAAAAAGTATGTATATAATTTTTTGAGAGGATACTACAGAACTATTTTCTGAGAGTCAAGAACAACAAAGAAAAAACGATAATCAGTGGCGAACAACTATATCTACTGACCGTGGAGGAATATATGAATATATTGATTAGTCAGATTCATTTTTTAGATGAAAAAGACTATTTATTGGTGTGTGTGTATATATATATATATTTGTAGTATTGAGTAGATTTATAGAGGTGTATTAAAATGTAATGTATAACAATTAATTGTATGTTAATGTAAAAAGTATGTATATAATTTATGAAACTAAAAAAAGTAAAAAATTGATAAATTCTATTTGCATATTTGGAACATATTTTCCTAGTTTTCAATAATTTTCTTAGAAATTAAAAACTCAAAAAATTTTAGAAAATTTTGGAGAAGAAAAGTAGAAAAATTTTCCACAAGTAAACTAACCCCTTATCTTTTAACTGAAAACTTCTAATAATATACATATATGTACTTCCGGAGGTCGGGTAAAGTATCGGATACGATACATATTTGGTGCGGATGCGTCATGCTCACGGAAGTATCGGTGCTCCCTAGGTACATCACGTTGTGTTCTCAGCAATAGCTGAACCATATATATATATATATATATATATATATATATATATATATATAAAAGCAAGAGGAGAAATAATCAAACAGTTTATTATAACATTCAACAAAATAAATAAATGGTTTTGCCAATACTGGTTAATTTTAAATTCATCATGTACTATCTACTCGTCACACGTACACAGGCACATCCAAATTTCAGGATAGTAATTGTCGGCGGAGATAGCTGGTGGTTTCACGGGAACTTTCACGAGAATTGGCTTGCATGGGGCACATCTCTCGCTCTCTGCACTGCAATCCGGAGGCTCTGAGCCGACCTTTATTTCCGATTTATTGATCATTCTTGTAACATAGTCTTTGTTCCTCATCAGCTTCTGCATATTGAAGCTTATTGCTTCGTCGAGGTAGTCTCGGCCTGAAGTCTTGAGCTGATCTTGTTCAGCTTTCGCCGTGATGATGACATGAGAATTTACGTACAACAGACACAGAACAAAGAGAGACTTCATTCTCTCCGGTCAGTCCTCAAGAAGAGTCTTGATTTGTTGCAGGTTGTAAGATTCTAGGATTCTGCTATCATGTGAAATATGATTTTGCATGATGTTCAATACGGCCAAGCGGATATAGCAAAAAGCTCACTGGAGGATTATTAGATTTTGATTATTTCAATCCAGTATTAAAGTAGTGGATTATGAAGAGGCCAATTAATGTTCTTGGAGCAGTTGTTATTAGAATTTAATACTAAAATTCTACAATATTAGAATTTATGGGACAATTAATTTGGCAAGAATCCAAAATAATATCAAGATTTACAATTAAAAAGAGCTTATAAAATTCGTATGATATTACTCACAAAAATAAGATGCAACGTAATCTTAAATTGATGAAAAGTATAAAATTACATTGTAACTTTAATTTTTTTCAGGTCAAACTAACACTTTTGACCATGATTATTTATAATTTTATAATTATGAAAAGTATAAAATTACATTTCATGATAAATTTTGTTCATTAAAATCACATTATAATTAAATTTATATTTTCATAAATTTATGGTCAAATTAAAAAAATTGACCAGAAAAAATCAAACGTGCCAACACTAATGGGACAAAAAGAATACGTAATTACAACAAGCAATAATAATGCATGATGTATTAATGTGTTATATAATTCTATTAAATAATATAATCATTAATGCAACATAATCATATATTATGTTGCATGATATAATTCCCCTATATACGAGTGCCATACTGTGCCATAACCAAAAGCTATTCGTAAAAATAAAATCTTGCTGGTACTAACTCTTTTTATTGAAAATCGCCATTTTCAGTTTGTGTCAATTACCACCATGAATCACGTATCAGTATATACTCCTCATTTTTCTATGTAGGACCCACCACCATCATGATATTTGACATTTTAAACTTAAATATATCTCATGGACTCACCATTCACCACCGACCTTTTCAAATCAGTATTATATTGTATACACGAATTAAGATAATAATTATAGCGGATCCCACCACTTACAAATTTTAAACTATTAGATGTGTATACATTTAAAAAAAAATATAAATGTTAATATATATGTTAAGAGTAAATAATAATAACAATATAATAAAAATAAAAATAAAAATAATAAATATAATAAAATAAAAATAAAAATAATAATATAATAAAATATAAATGATAAGTTGAGATCTATTTGATAAAGGTAAATTAAGAAAAAATGTAAATTATAGCTAAAATATCAAATAGTTTGTCAGATTCAAAATTTTGTTTTTGAAAAATTAAATAAAATTATAGCCAATACAAAGTGACAGCATGATAATGTCTACTTTTAGGGGCGGAGCCAATATAACCCCTTGAAGATTTTTTAATATTAAAATAATTAAATGAGGTATTGCTAAAAACCCAATATTTTAAACGATTTATTAAAAATAATATTAAAGCCCACATCCCCGACCCAATTGCCCATAACCCAACAAAATTAATACAAAGAAAAAAGATAGGCACATTTCATCCTGCAAAAGAAGTACCCGCTGGGAGGAAAAAAAAAAGGGGCGCCGCTACCGCTGGGAGAAGAAAAAAGAAGGGCGCGGAAGAGAGTAAGTCTGGGCTGCCAGCGAAGAAAAACCCATCCAGCAGGTATGGTTTTTTTGTTGTTTTTCTTCTCCATGTTTTTTTCTGTTTTGAACGTGCATAAACGTGCATCATATTAGATTTGTTCATATCAGGAATTTGATCTAGGAACATGTAGTTTTCTAGATGATCAACCAAAAGATGCAACTCAGTGATGTGAAATATTACTCCCTAATTGTTAGAAAATCCGCACGGAAGAAATTTGTTTGTGACCCTCGGATTTTATTATTTTCGTCTAACTTAATTGGTTATCAGGTATTTCAACTTTACGTTCAAAAGTCTGCAACTGTGAAACTTGGTACCATATGAAGAATGAATCTCTAAGAGCTTGACTTGGAATTCTTTATACATTGGCAGCCCTTTGTGTAATATGTGATCAGTAATGAACAATCATATGACTTGTGCTTTCTTATTTCTGCTTTTGTTCGATCTTTGAGCTATTTCAAGTGAACCATTATTTGATGCTCAATTTCTCCTTATAGCTTTCTTAGTTGTCGTTTGTCTTTTTAGTATTATCTCTTTTGTTGGAATTTTTAACTTTTTTATCTTACCCCCTTATCATATAATCATGGATCCGCTACTGTCTACTTTAACTGAAAACAAATGGAAAGGATTGTTAATTTTGGTTTGACATTTAAGATAATGGGAAGGATAACTTGGACGGATGAAAGAACAAGAAAGTTGCTCGTTATTTTAACGAAAGAGAAAGACAAAGGATGTTCCAAGCACAATTGGGCAAATATTGCCAAAAATTTTAATGCACAAACAGGACCGAATGTTCTTGGAGAGCAAGTGCAAAACCATCACGGTGACATGAAGGAGAAGTTTAAATATTGGGAGGAATTGCAACGTTTGAGTGGCATGGCTTGCAACCCTACAACTAAAGAATGTGGATATCGAAGAGAAGTTTTTGGAGAGATGGGAAGCTTTCTTGGAGGTACAATTACTTGATAATTAATTAAGTATTTGCTTTTGTTAGATGATTGCTTGAATTATAATATAAGTATGAATATGTTTATTACAGAGAAATGGTAAATATGGTTTAGCGCTGGCTAAGAAAGAGTTGGTGAATGTTGGTTTGTTGACCAAACTATTTGCTGGTCAAACTGCACATGGTGTTGGTGGTTGCTTTTCATCGGGAATGGCAAGAGGAGCATCATACTTGAGTAAGAGTGTGGAGAACCTGACTATCAAAGAGAACGAAGGGTCCGGAGATAATGAGGAGGATAATAGTGGGCATAATGACAACTTTCCTAACTTATCAAATGATGAAAGTAGGTCCCATCCTAGGTCTATCATGCAAAAAACTTCTCGTACTACCTTCTGCAAACGAAAAAGTGAAGAGATCATTGATTCTTCTGAACTTAAAAGAAGACAAACTAGCTTTGACAGTGTCATCCAATTATTCTCGAGGTCTGCTACTAGTTCATCGAGTGCTTGTTCAAAGGCTCAAATGGTTAGTGATGTTCTTACAAGAATGGAAGTCTCTGAGAAACGAGGTGATGAGTACTTTGTATCTGCTATTAAGTACTTGCGTGGTGAGAAACATGTTGATAGCTTCTTAGCACTTCAAAATGACAACCAGAGGTGGATTTATTTGAAAGGGCTGGACGTGGATCCACTGGACGATTAGTTTGATGTTGGATGTCATTTGATTATGTTGAATGGAACTTTATTTTTATGAATTTTGATGTTGGAATAGTTTATTTTGAATGGAACTTTGTTTTTATGATATTTGACGTTGGATATTATTTATGAACTTTGGTATGATTATTGGATTAATGTTTCATTTGCTGTTGGTCTTATCTTTTCTGCTAATTATCAAGTGTAATTCGAATTAGTTTGTGGCTTTTCTTTTGTTCTTACATTTGATTGTTTGCTCTAATGTAGTATGGAAGATAACATTAGACGTGCATCTATGATCATTGCATTAGAAGAATCAAGGAGATCACTTCAACAACTGCCTGAACCATCAGTATGACAACATATAAGAGAAAGAGGGGAAAGTGGTGCTGAATACATACATAGGTTATTAAATGAAAGTCCTACAGCATGTAAAGAGCAACTACGACTTGATAGAAGTATTTTTGTACAACTTGTGAACCTAATGGTTGAAAGAAAGTTGTTAGTAGATGGTAAACATGTAGCTGTGGCCGGGCAAGTAGGTATTTGTTTATATTTATTAGCCAATGGTAATTCTTATCGTGATGCTACCGATACTTTCAAGCATTCCAAATCTACAATAAGCAAGTATTTTAGGAAATTGTTGGATGCCTTGGTTATATTATCATTCGATATCATTCAACCGCATCATGATTTATTAGAGGTGCCTCCCGAAGTTCGTGAAAACTCAACCTATTGGCCTTATTTTAAGATAATATTATACATTATATCTATATTAATTACATTGAAATAGTTTAAGGTTACATAATAATCTATATTGTTCTTTAATTTATTGACGAGGATGCTATTGGGGCATTAGATGGAACTCTTATTGAAGCAATCGTAAGTGATGAGAATGGAGCGCCATTTCGAAATCGCAAGGGAACTAAAAGTTGGAATGTCTTGGCTTGTTGCTCATTTTAGGATTTTCACATTTGTTAATGTGTGATGGGAAGGAAGTGCCCATGATGTTACAGTGTAGAAAGATTCTTTAACTGATGCAAAATATGTTTTTCCGCATCCACCGCAAGGTAGAGTGTAATTATACGTTTGACTTCCAAATATAATTAATCATGAATTTTAATATTGCATGTGCTCGTCATACTTTGTAGGAAAATATTATTTGGTGGACTCGGGATATCCGAATACTCTTGGATATATATCTCCATTTAGTAGCCCGGGAGTTAGATGCCACATGCCGGAATATAAGCATGGCCCGCCTAGAGGAGTGGTAGAATATTCAACCATCGACATTCTTCATTGAGGACGAAAGTAGAATGTGCATTTGGTCAGTTAAAGAAAAGGTGGAAGGTGCTAAAAAATATGCCTCAAATGTCACAAATGTATCAAATGTTAATTATTATTTTCACTTTCACACTACATAATTTTATAAGAATGCACACGCTTGGGATACCAATCATACAACATGATGCAAGTGGTCAAGGAAGAGCATATTCTTTATGTTTGAAGATGACCGTAAGGAAGTCATGTCCAATGTCCGAAATACTTTAGCAAGACAAATTTGGCGAGAAAATTGAACGTAGAGTGGTCATGAAGATGACGATGAAGATGACGTGGAAAAAATGATGATGGTTTTTAATAGTGATTAGGACTGGTGTTCTTTTGATAGTTTTTAATTTTTTGAGATTTTATAATATAATCTTTGATGTAATGATATGATCCTGAGCATTCTCATGACTACTGATGACTTTTGATTCTCACTAGCAGTGGACAGTGTCAACTGATTATTCTTAGGACTACTGATGATTCTTGTAAATGCCTTTTTCTTAAAATGCCTATTATTACTAATACCACAATATTATATTATAATAATATTAATGATATTAATAACAATAACCATAATAACTATAATAATAATAATAACAATGATAATAATGATAAATAATAATAATAGTAATCAACAACAACAATGATAATAATAAATATTATTATTAATAATAGTAAATATTATTTAGTAATAATAACAATAATAATAACCAAGATTATTATTAATAATAAAAAATTAAAAATAATACTAAGAAGAAATGAATCGAATCAATCGAATGGACCTAAATCAATCAATCGAATCAATAGACTGAATCAATCGAATCAAAATCAAAATTAGTCCAAAAGAACAGGGCCTGAATCCCCAATACTCAAACTGAACCCACCACTTACAAAATTATGAGGTATGTTTGGGGAATTATTATTCTCATGATGTGTCTTATCTAATAGTGATTAGATATGTATCATAGATGGTATAAGATTCTACTTGATGTATTTCCTTATAAGGAATCCTATGTATGGAAGGAATCTCATTGTAAAGCCTATATAAAGGTCTCTCTATCAATGTTATCAATACAATGCTTTACATCTTTGCTTTCCTTTCTTTACTACTTTTTCTGAAACACATTATCAACATGTTGCTCTAACAGTAGAATTTTTCTTCCTCTCTGAATTTTCGAAATTAAAAAAAAATGGTGATTTCTGCGCGTCAATTGTTTGCACTGCACGACCGCACAAAAATTGCGGTTCCCTTTGTTAACCGTCGGATCAGCCTGAAATTTTGACAGCATGTTAACGATATATAGAACTACAATTTCAACGGTGGAGATCTGATTCAGAATAGTATTTCTCGATAAAATTGTACGCAAATAGAAGCAGATTTTTATTAAAAAAAGAAGAAATTGGAGATCCGACCCAATCCAACACCGAGCTGCACGTCAGCCACCACCTGAATGCCGCTGCCGACTAGCCCGACTGCCTCCGTCCACTAGCCGTCATCTTTGTGAATTGAAATAGCATACCCAATCTAATCTATCTTGGAGTCCCATCGGAATAAGCCCAAAACCATCGAATCCAAACAGATGTAACCCGCCCCGACATCTCTCAAATCTGTGTTCACCGCTGCTGGTGGCCTAAATCGGCCACCTTGAATCGTCGCTGAGTTTATGCCACCATATGACAGACGTCCCAATCAGGCCAAACCAGATTCGAACTCAAAACTCTGTTCTCCACGCTCGTCGCGATCGGCTTCTGGAAAACTCGCCCTCCACCAGTCTTTGACATGCGATCCTACAACCCGATTCCAATGGAAGAAAAAATCAAAAAAATAATAAAAGAGCAGAAAATCGAGAAAAGGAACGAGAGACGAGAATTTCCGCACATCGTACCAAAATAATATTTTCCGGTTCGTTAACCGTTAGATTGGTGTGAAATTTTTACAGCAACTTTACAATGCAAATATATATTTAACGGTTAAGATTGGATTCTGTGTAATCTTGCTTACTGAATCTGTCACCAAACAGAAGCAAATTTTACGAGGAATTTGGAGATCCGACTTCATTCATCACCGAGTTGTTGCACTGCCGGGCCCTAGTCCTTTTCCGGCCGATTATCGAGCCCAGTAGCCTCTTTTCTGAGCGTTTCTCAAATCTCCATCTTTTTCTAATTAATGATTCATTTGTTCATTAATTTGTACACTTATGAATCTTACCATGTTTATATTTTACGTGCATATAGAAAAATATGTTGCTAATGACGACACGCACGCTATGGAGTGTAATATCCGTACTTTTTCTATTCTTAGTAATTTCCATTTTGGTGTATTTTCCATTTCCAGCAACTCGCTTGTAACCATTTCAACATTTTGAGAATGTTGAATTCTACGTATTTTGGCATCCGATCATGTTTCAGATTTATTTTACTCGATTTTTGTGTCTTTTAGTAATTTTTCCGCTTGTTGACTCGTTTGTGCGATTGTTGTGCGAAACTGTTGTTTCGAATTTTGTGCGAGTTCTTTTAATGTTGTTAGACATGTTGTGAGCTTCGGCACGGTTGTTCGTTTCTGTATCGTGGTTTTCGGTCATTTTGGGTCGTTTTGTAATTCCTAAAAGTTTAGGGTAATTACTTTCATGGTTGTATTCCAAACCTTCGGATAGTGAAAATCGTGTTTTCTTTTAGCGCTTAAGTTTGTCGCTTCGAACTCCTTGTATTGGTGTCTGCACGTTTTGTTGATCATCGCATTTCGGTTTTTCGTATCATTTATGCACAATTGTTGACTAACTGTGGTTCTGCACTGGAACGCTTACGTACGTTAAGGATAATGCCTAAGGTACGTTACATTGTCTTCCTAATGTACGTTATCCCCTTGTGTAGCGTACTTTAGGGTCTTCAGGGAATAGGGCAGTGAGCTCTGCCAGTCCCTTACGTACGTAAAGGGGTATGCTTTACGTACGTTAAGGAACTAACGTACGTAAGAACTTCCTGTTTTACATACGTTAGCGGGCGCGGGTTTAAATACCCAGTAGTTGACCGAGATCGTCCATTTTTCTTCCTTCTTCTTCTCCTCCACGACTTGGGCGATTCTTAGGCGATTTTGGAGCGATTTTGAATCTTCAATCATCTAGCTATCATCTTCCTTGGAGTTTTGGTATAGATTAACATCACCAATCCGTCTTCTTCATTTGTGAATCGAGCTAATCTTCTAGAACCCTAAATTTTTCTGGGATTTGGGAGTTTCTTCGTAATTTCGCCGATTTGGTTATAGTTATAGTGGAATTGTTTTGAGTATGAATTATCTACTTCCGATACATGTTTTCCTTATAAGATTATTAGTGTATTCTTGGGATTGTTGAGAATCAAGAGGGTTTAGTTGCTATCCACCCTCGTTGGACATATTGTTGGATTACATGTATCGTAGGCGGGATTTTCGAGTGTATTTCAATGCTAAATTCCAGTCGTGTTGTTTTTTATTTTCGTTTTATGAATCATCTAGGTTCGAAGTTTCCGAGGTCCTTCAAGGGTGGTTGTTTACCTATCAAAACAGTTCGTCATGTCTCAAAGGCAAGTAATTCGTACGAACTTACTATCTTAAATGTGCAAAGTGATGTATTTTAGTGTTAGAGTATTTATGTTAACTCCGGGAGGGTCCTATGGAGCCTCGGAGGGACCCACGTTTGGTTGCGTCCACAAACTTTTGGGTTAACCACTCCGGGAGGGTCTAACGGGGCCTCGAAGGGATCCGCACATGGTTGGGTCCATCGTTAATCGGGAGGATTTGGTTTCTGTGATACATTTATAGATATTGCATTTCCGGAAATCATTATCTAAATTTCTTTCGAAACTATTATGGCATGTGCTTTGATATTGTAAGATGTAAGAGTTCATTTATATTACTTGTACTAGCTATTCTACGGCTAACCCCATTTTGGGGGAAATACGTTTCATATATTTCAGGTACGAAGAATGCGACTAGACGAGTGTTGGGGCAGTACGAGAATGAAGTCCAGGCGTGATACTGTGAAGTTGTTGTCGTGTTTATTTTCTTCGAGTCTGGTTGTCGAGATTTTCGGTTTTGTCTCAAACTGTTAGTTGGTACTCGAGTACTATAGGAGAGTTATTTTTCCGCCGTCAGTTATATTAAACTTGTTGTTTATTGTGGTTTACATGTTGTCATTGGAATTTCATCGGTTAACCCGATAAATGATTGATGGTTTTGATGTTCTTTGTTATGGATGTCGTACAAACTTAGCCTTGTAAGTTCCACATAGAATTCATGGCACTGTGACATACTCCGAATATCTTGGGGGTGTTACAGATATGGTATCAGAGCCTAGGTTTATGGATACCTAGGTTGTTGGTCTTTTGGGTCTAGTCACGTTGTTTGTAAACACAGTATCATCGCGCTGCCATTATCTTAGTACGACCGGTACTCGTAAGTTCTCTTATCTTTCTTAACGTCTTTACTGTCTTGTCTTTCGACTTCGTAATGTGGGGAACTGGTCACCATGACGGTTATATTCTAAACTGTACTTATGTCTTTCTCCTTTTTCCGATCCTTTAGAATGTCAGCCGGTAGAGGACGCGGTCGGGGACGTGGTGCATCCGATAGGGCGGCCATGTCTTTCAGTTGCTGGATCAACCACTCCTACTTTGTCGAATTCAGTTCCTCCTGGTACCGATGGTCAACAGGACCAGTCGGCGAGCTTGGGGGGTTCCGCAGGGAATAATGCAGGTATTGGTGTGGCCACTATATTACAACAAGTGGCGAACCAAATGGCTCTCTTGACCCATGCAATTCAGCTCAATAATCCACCTCATGTGGCAAATACTGGGGCAGAGATATGGCTACAAGATGTGATCCGTATACGCCCTCCTTAGTTCATTGGTGCCACGGATCCGATCGGCTGGGAAGACTGGATTAATGAGATGAATAAATTTTTTATGGCGGTAAACTGTCCAGAGGCACGAAAGGTGGGGATCGCGCAGTACCTTCTTTCGAGGGACACCGCTAGCTGGTGGCAGTCCGTTGTGCCTCAAGATCACGAGGTGTCGTGGGACGAGTTTAAAGAATTAATGGAGGTCGAGTATTGCCTGTGGCCTATTCGGGAGGCCAGGATCCGAGCCTTTTTCGAGGCGAAACCCCAGGACATTCCCGTATCTCAAGCGATCATCGAATACAATCAGCAACTCAACCATGTAAAGGGTCAAGTGAAATAAGAGAGGGATAAGATCCGACACTTTGATATGCAGATAAAGCCCAAAATTCATCATTACATGGCTGGATTCGCTTGTAATACATTGAAAGAATATCAGGGAAAAGCATTGGCCTATGATATGTCCTTCGCGGCTACGGAGACGGCTAGTGAGGGTAAGAAGCAGAAGATGCCTTGAAATTTTTCGGGCAATAAGAGTATCAACCAGCAGAAATCTCAGTCGGCGAACTATCCATCTGTAAAGTCTCACCGTACATCTGTAGGCAACCAGAATTTCAGAGCCGGCCCTAGTGTATCCATCCGGGGTGTGACATGTTTTAACTGTGCCCAGCAGGGCCATGTCAGTCGTAATTGTAACATGCCTCATCTAAAATGCTACAGTTGCGGCTAGTCGGGTCATAAAGCTGCGTATTGTACCGAGGATAGAAGACGCTTGGGGTTAAGGCATCCGTTCCAATGCCTGGAGAACAAAGTGTCAATCAGAAGTCATCAGTTGGTCAGCCGTCTTAGAGTTTCAGTTGGGGAAGAGGATCGGGTCAGTCCGCTAGAGGGGGAGCCTTCAGTGCTGGTTCAGTGCAGCCGCATGTCTATGAGATGAGGAGAGCGGACGATCCAGAGGCTACCGTGGCTACATGTACCGTTTATGTTCTCTCTTATCCATTTAGAGTGCTTTTCGATTCTGGTGCTTCTCATTCGTTCATCTCTTTGGATTGTGTGCATCGATTGAGTATTGAATGTTTATATGCTTGTGAACCGTTTGTGTTTAACTTGCCTAATGGGGATAGAATTGTGAGGGATAGGGAAGTTAGAGACTGTCCAGTGGTAATTGTAGATAGAGTGTGGCCTTAAATTTGATCATTGTCGATATCATTAATGAGGATTTGATCCTTGGTGATGACTGACTTGATAGACACGGCGCAGTAATGAATTATCACACGAGGAGTATATCGATATTGGCCGAGGGTGGTACTGAGCATTCTTTTACGGGACATAAGAGGAAGGGCCAGAAACTTATAATCAGTGCTATGAAGGCAGCAAAACTCATTAGGGATGGTTGTGTGGGAGTACTGGTGTTATGCTGCGAAAGCAGAGGGAAGGAAAGTTGAACTTTCCTCGATTCCAGTGATGAACGAGTTTTTGGATGTTTTTCCAGATGATTTGCCAGGACTACCACCGGAGCTGGAGACTGAGTTCACAAATGATTTAGAACCGAGTGCAGCCCCGATTTCTGAGGCGCCGTATCGTATGGCACATTCGGAAATGCAGGAACTGAAGAGTCAGTTAGGAGAATTATTAGAGAAGGGATATATCAGACCTAGCGCCTCACCTTGGGGTGCACCGGTCTTGTTTGTGAGGAAGAAAGATGGTTCACTACGTTTATGTATCAATTATCACGAACAGAACAAAGTGACCATTAAGAATAAATATCCTTTGCCGTGTATTGACGATTTGTTTGATCAGTTACATGGAGATATGGTATTCTCAAAGATCGATTTGAGATCTGGGTACTACCAGCTCTGGGTGAGGGAGTCCGATATTCCTAAGACCGCTTTTCATATAAGGTATGGGCATTATGAGTTTGCGGTTATGCCGTTCGGGCTAACCAACGCGCTGACAGTATTTATGCAGCTAATGAATAAGATATTTATCGAGCATGTCGATAAGTGTGTAGTCATTTTTATATATGATATCCTAGTCTATTCTCGTGATGACGAAGAACAAGCTCAGTATTTGCGACTAGTGTTGGAGATTTTGAGAGCTCAGCATCTCTATGCAAAGTTCTCGAAGTGTGAGGTTTATCGGGCATGTGATTTCAGCTGAAGGGGTTCGTGTAGATCCCCAGAAGATCAAGGCAGTGTTAGATTGGGCACCGCCTAAGAACGTGAAGGAGGTTCGTAGATTTTTGGGTCTTGCGAGGTATTATAGACGGTTTGTCTAGGGGTTTTCTAAACTTGCTCGACCACTTACTCAGTTACTCCAAAAGTCTGAAAAGTTCGAATGGAATAGCGAAAGCCAACAAAGTTTCGAGGAACTAAAAAGGAATTTGACTACGGTGCCGATGCTAGCTTGCCTCAAGGGAACAGTGGGTTTTCGGTTTATAGTGATGATTCAGGCTAGGGTCTCGGGTGCATTCTCATGCAGCACGATAGGACTATAGCTTTTACATCACAGCAGTTAAAACCGTACGAAATGAATTATCCTACTCATGACCTGGAGTTGGCTGCAGTGGTGTTTGCACTGAAGATTTGGCACCATTATCTATACGGTTCTCCGTGCTGGATTTACACCGATCATAAGAGCTTGAAATACATTTTCAGCCAGAAGGAACTGAATACGAGACAGCGTCATTGGTTAGAATTAATAAAGGACTACGACTTGGATATCCTATATCATCCGGGGAAAGCCAATACTGTGGCGGATGCATTGAGTTAGAAGCCGGCATCGCTTTAAATGCTTGAGGTTCTCACACCACAAGCAAAGATTCCACAGGAGCTTATTGAGCAAGGAATCGAAGTATGGATTTAGCGGGTGCAGGGTCAGTTGTGCGCCCTCGAGATTACTTCATCCTTAGTTGATGACATCAAAAAGAGGAGCAGATGAATAACCCTATGATCAGTCAACTGAAGGCGGATGTAGAAAAAGGGAAAGCCCCCGGCTTTATGGTTCAAGAGGACGTCATTTTGAGATTTCAATGGAGACTCTGCATTTTGAATGATTTAGACTTGAGGCAGAAAATACTTCGAGAAGCTCATGCTACTCCTTACTCTATCCATCCCGGAACGAGTAAGATGTATTAAGACCTTAAGAGGAATTTCTGGTGGAACAATATGAAGAAGGATATCATGGAGTTCGTAACACGGTGTTTGATGTGCCAACATGTCAAGATTGAGCATCAGAGACCAGTCGGGCTGTTGAAGCCATTTTTATTCCCGAGTGGAAGTGGGAAAATATATCCATAGATTTTATCACCGGGATGCCGAGAATGAAAATCGGAATGAATATGATTTGGGTGATTGTCGATCGACTAACCAAATCTGCGCATTTTCTTGGTATTAAGGATACTTGGGTGTAATAATACTTTCTATCTTTAGCAGTTTCTATTTTTGGTGTATGGCTATTTTTAGCAACTCGCTTATAACCGTTTCGACATTCTGAAACTATTTTGTTTTTGGTATTTTTCCTTTTGGATGAGTTTTGGAGGCATTTTTACGTGTTTCGCTTTATGTTATGATGTTCGTCGTATGTACATTCGATTTTCAGAAAACTCGTTCTAATATATCGTTTCTTTGTTCCTATAAGTCCACGAGATAAAATTATTCAAGTTGTGAACTTTGGTCCAGCATTTCGATGTCGTATCGTGATTTTCGGATCGTTGTTACATTGGATGTATTTTTGTTTTTCTAAAGGCGATTCTGTCACCTGTGCGTGAGGTGTAGCGTACGCTACATTTCCTTCATAGCATACGCAAAATTGTGTCCCGGTAGTGCACATTATATTCCGGTTAGCGCACGCTAATTGGTAGTGTGGAGGCAATCCAGAAGGGACTGGAATGGGATTGAGAGTCTATAGCGCACGCTACGTGATGAGGTTAATGAATGCTAGCTGTACTGCAGTAGCGCCCGCTAGCATCACGGTAACGCGCGCTAATGTTCGGGTATCTCAGGGAACAGTAGGTTCTGGACTCTGAACTCTGGGCTCTAACTAGCAGGTAGCGCGCGCTAGCAGTTTCCTAGCGCACGCTAAATGAGCTGGTAGCGCGCGCTAAGCTCTTCGTAGCGCACGCTAACGACACCGGACAAAAGCTACTGGACTACCCGTTGACCCCGTTAGCGTGCATTAATCGCAAATATTAGCGCAAGCTAATTATGGTTAGTATAAATAGGACCCAGCAGCACACTATTCACAATTTTTCATCTCTTCTCCTTCCTTGGGCGATTTCTGGCGATTTTGGGTGATTTGTGAAGATCCCAATAAGATATCATCATCTTCCATCACCGTGATATCGTGGGAGCATATTGTCAACAACGAAATCATCCTACTCCGTCCGAATTCGAGGTATTTTGGCTTAGAACCCTAATTTTGTCAATTTTGGTATTTTTTCGGGAACTGTCCATTCAAACTCAAATTGTTCGTTTGTGTTGCAATACTTCTTATCGATTATTGTTGGGGGGTGATTCGCAATCCGTTTCTGTTGAGTTAAGTTCGTGAATTTTTGATTCGGGGAGGTTTCGTGAGAACCCTCGCCCGTGTTGATCGTACGTGTATTGTTATGATTGGTAATCGGGGTTGTGGACATATTCCATTCGGTTATTGTTGTCGTTTAGGACTGATTCGTGTTAACCTTTCGTTTAGGAGCAGACGTGGTCACTCCGGGTCATTTCTAGTCATCGTTTATTTTCCGTCTCGTCGTAGATGTCTCAAAGGCAAGTACTTTACATTTGTATGCATATTCTAGTATTTGATTTATGGCTTTTCGTGTATGTTGTGGATGTGAATGCGTATGTTCACCCAGTGATCGGTCCGACGGGGCCTATGGGGATACGTAGTGTCATGTGTACGCGTATCATGAACTGGGGTTAACCACCCAGGGATGGTCGGACGGGCCTCTGCGGGGTGCAGTAGCCGTGAGTCTCGTACCAACGATTAACCTTTGAAATATTTTGTTGGAGAACTATGTTTTGTGCATGTGCACCGTAATATTCCGTAATATAAATATTTTCTAAAATAATTTTGGCGCATATTTCATCTGATTAGAATGGTACTTCAAATGGTATTGTACTTGCACTAGCAGTTGGCGCTAACCCCTTAAATGGGGGACATACTTTTGTATTTTAGGTACAGGTCAAAGGGACGAGCGAGCACGCGGTTAGTACGAGGATGATGGGCAAGAGTGACACTGTTCAGTTGGTTGATTGAGTCATGTCCTGTCCTTTGGATTTTATTATTGTATTATTTGCTTCAGTACTCGAGTACTTCCTTCATTTAATTTGTGTTGTTTCTAAACCCAGTTTGGGAAGAATGTTTGGTTGTTGACTAATGTTGTTTGGGAACAGTCTGTTTAATATCGTTTACCTTTATTAAGTGTCGGTGTGTTTGTCTCGTAGTGTTTGTCGTTTGTCTGGGTGTTGATATGTGTTAGCATTGTGGACTCAATGGGGTGGGGTCCATGGCGCTGTAATATACCCTGAACGTCTTGGGGGTGTTACAGAACATGATATCAGAGGCATAAGGTTTATGGATATCTAGGCTGTCGGTTATTTGGGTCTAGTCGAGTGTCGTTTCTGAATGGTATCACTGCTATTCCATCATCTCAGTACGCCGGTGCTCGTAAGTTTTCCTAACTTGACTCATTTCGTTATCCTGTGTTGTTCATTCTTAGTATCGTGATGTGTTTTGCATTTGAACTGTACTCACTAGTTACTTCTTCAGAGTGTCTGTTGGTAGAGGAAGCGGACGCGGTAGGGGCGTGGCGCAGGCGGCGGGGCGGCCATGTATGATAGATTTGAGGTTTGTTCGGCAGCGCCGTCTTTGTCGAACAATGTTCAGCCTAGTACCGAAGGTCATCAGGACTAGTCTGCTAGATTTGGTAATGTTAATGATAATGTCGGGGTAGCTACTATTCTGCAGCAAGTAGCGAATCAGATGGCGCTACTAACTCAGGCGATCCTAGTTAATCAAGCTAACGCTACTCCGATTCTGCCTACTGGTCCTGGTACCGACAAGTTGCTTCAGGATGTGATCCGTATACGCCCCCCGCAGTTCGATGGTACTTCCGACCCTTCTGGTTGGGAGAGTTGGCTATTTGAGATGAACAAGGTATTCGAGGCAGTAAATTGCTCCGAGGCGAGGAAAGTACCTATTGCTCAATACTTTCTCGTCAAGGAGGCAGCGACTTGGTGGCAGGCGGTGAAACTGCGTGACCGGGCAGCTACGTGGGATGAGTTCCAGGAGTTGATGGAGGCCGAGTATTGCCCATGGCCGGTGAAAGAGGGAAGGATTTGAGCCTTCTTTGAGGCAAAACCCCAAGATATTCCCATCTCATAGGCAATTAAGGATTATAATCAGCAGTTGCATTACGTGAGGAATCAGATCCGAGATGAACAAGACAAGATCCGCCACTTCAACATGTTGATGAAACCGAGGGTTCGCCACTACATGGAAGGCTTTGGGTGTACAACTTTCACTACAAAAAAAACAGTTTTTACCGATGCCAAAATGGCGTTGGTAAAACAGAAAATGGCGTTGGTAAAAAAATTACCGACGCCATTACCGACGACAACCCGCCGTTGGAAAAACGCTCGACGGTAATTTTTTACCGATGCCATTTTCCGACGCCGCCATTTACCGACGCCATTTTTGGCGTCGTTAAATTAAAAAAATTAAAAAGTCGGAGTCGGGACTCGGGCGGGGCTCGGGCGGGTTAGGTCCGGGCTCGGGCGGGAGGGCTCGGTCAGGTCAGTCGGGGTCGGAGGCGGGTCGGGTCCGGCGGATCGGGCTCCATTCAATTTCAAATGGTTGAGAAGGATTTTGGTTTATAAACCACCAAAAACATTGATGTTTTTTCGATGTGGGATTGTGTTAAAAAATTACCGACGCCGAAATGGCGTCGGTAATGGCGTAAACGGCGTCGGTAAATTAAAAAAAAAAAAAAATTACCAACGCCAAAATGGCGTCGGTAAATGGCGTCGGTAAACGGCGTCGGTAAACGGCGTCGTTAATTGTAAAAAAAATAAGTCTGCAAACCGGTCGTCGGCAATGGCGTCGGTAAATCGGGCGTCGGTAAATTATAAGTTTAACAATGGCGGTACGGGCGTCGGTAAATGGCGTCGGTAAATTATAAGTTTAACAACGGCGGTACGGGCGTCGGTAAATGGCGTCGGTAAATTATAAGTTAAACAACGGCGGTGCTGGCGTCGGTAAATGGAGTCGGTAAAAACTGTTTTTTTTGTAGTGTTTGAAAGACTATCAGAATAAGGCGATGGCTTACGAGATGTCTTTTTCTGCGATGGAGGTGGCGACGGAGGGTAAAAAGAAGAAGACTACCGGTCAGTTTTCGTGGAGTAAGTTTGGCGGGCATCAGAAGACTCGGTCCGGATTGCGACCTATGGGGAATCAACCCCGATCATTTTGGGGAGGCCACGGCTCTAAGTCTGCTCCGAATGTTCCTGCTCATGGTCACACTTGTTCTAACTGTGGTCGTCCGGGACACATGATGAGTGAGTGTGACAAGCCACCGCTACAGTGTCATAATTGTGGTCGTATGGGTCACCATGTTATGTATTGTGGATATGCGAGTCGGGCACCAGTTACTCAGATGTCAGCCCCGGCTATGAGGGAGCCGAGCGTGAATCAGGCTCCGACAACTAATCCGCCTCAGCAGAGTTTCAGCAGGGGCCGAGGACATGGGCAGGTTTCTAGAGGGGGAGCGTCTAATGCGGGATATGTTCTGCCCCGTGTGTATGAGATGACACGAGCTGAGGATCCTGACGTGACAGTGGCTACAGGTATCGTCCACATCCTTGACCATCCTGTTTCTGTACTTTTCGATTCTGGTGCTACACATTCTTTCATCTCCTTGGATTGCATGCATCGTCTTTGTATTGATTGTTTGGTTGCATGTGAACTATCTATCGTTAAACTGCCTAGCGGAGATAGAATCGTAGGGGATCGTGAGGTTAGAAAATTTTCGGTTGGAATCGCAGGGAGGGCTTGGCCTTCTAATCTGATTGTGGTAGATATTAAAGACGAGGATTTGATCCTTGGTGAGTATTGGTTAGACAGGCATGGGCGATTATGAACTATAGAATGAGGAAAATTTCGATGTTATCCTCTGACGGTACCAAACACTCCTTTGTGGGATGCAAACGGGGTAATCATAAATTCTTGATCACTGCTTTGAGGGTGGTGAAACTTCTTCGAGGAGGGTGCACTGGTTATTGGTGCTACGCCATGAAATCGGTAGAGGGGAAGATTGAGATTTCATCTATTCCGGTAGTAAATGAATATCCTGACGTTTTTCCAGACGAGTTGCCGGGTTTACCACCGGACCGTGAAGTTGAGTTCACCGTTGATTTAGAGCCAGGTACGTCTCCGATTTATAAAGCACCGTATCGCATGGCACCTACGGAGATTCGAGAATTGAAGAAACAACTAGAGGAATTGCTAGACATCGGTTACATTTGACCGAGCGCTTCGCCTTGGGGCGCACCGGTCCTGTTCATAAGGAAGAAAGATGGGTCACTGCGGTTATGCATCGATTATCGAGAGCTGAACAATGTAACTATCAAAATCAAGTATCCGCTTCCGAGGATTGACGACTTGTTTGACCAGTTGCAGGGGTCTACAGTGTTTTCCAAAATCGATGTGAGGTTGGGGTATTACCAGCTCCGAGTGAGGGATTCAAATATTCCGAAAATGGCTTTTCGGACGAGATACGTCCATTACAAGTTTGTGGTTATGCCGTTCGGGCTAACCAACACCCCAGCCGTGTTCATGCAATTAATGAACAAGATATTCATCTAATATCTCCATAAGTGTGTAGTCGTATTTATCGATGATATTTTGATCTATTCGAGGAACGAAGAGGAGCATGCGCATCACCTACGCATAGTGTTGAACATTTTGAGAACTCATCGCCTTTATGCGAAGTTCTCTAAATGTGAGTTCTGCTTGAGAGAGGTTATGTTTCTCAGTCACGTAATCTCGGCCGAGAGCGTTCGTGTGGACCCGCACAAAATAGAGGCAGTATTAGATTGGGCACTGCCCAAGAACGTGAAGGATGTTCATAGTTTTCTGGGTCTGGCCGAATATTATCACAGATTCATTGAGGAATTCTCTAAGCTTGCTCAACCGCTTACTCAGTTGTTGCAGAAGTCAGAGAAGTTTGTGTGGTCAGGCGAGAGGCAGAGGAGTTTTGAAGAGTTGAAGAAACGGTTGACTACCGCTCCCATCTTAGCCTTACCGTGCGGTAATGAGGGTTTTTTAGTTTATAGTGATGCCTCGGGCCAAGGACTCGGATGTGTACTCATGCAGCACGGAAAAACGATTGCCTATGCTTCCCGTCAGTTGAAACCGTATGAGTGGAATTACCTGTAACACCCAAAACTAGGCGGATATTACAGTGCCGTGGACCCCCGACTGGGACCCACCAGGCGAATGAAAATTAATGAATTAAATAATATAATTGTAGTACCGAACCACAATATATCATCAATCACTCCGATGAGGAGTTTTATTACAACACACCCAAGATAATAACCGAATACAAGTATATATTTTATATGGAGATAAAATATACAACACTTAATGAACTCAAAATCCAAACGGAAAACTGCAGCGGAAATAAAATAAGGAAAACACGGTGAATGAAAGGACTGGGGCCCCCTACTAGTATCACTGGGACTCCTCGCCGTCAACGTTCTCTTCCCATGCCTTTGTAACACCCCCAAAACCGTATGGGAATATTACACGCCGTAGACCCTTTCTACAAGGATCTACCAGGCTAAACATCCATAAACAACCAAATGCTTGCCCGGCCAGGGTCAAACGATATAATAATACAGACTGTTAAGGTCACTTACACATAACACACAGACCGATGAGGTCACACAACTCTATCAACAGAACTGACTAACAACATTACCCACACAGGGGTCGAAACACAAAACAGTGGAAGACTGAATCAACTCTAACAATACAACCAAACTCTACCAACTCTCGACTCTTTGATTAGTATCGCAGCTCGTCATCCACATGTGCCAATCCTGTGACTGCTCCCCTGAACTTGCATGTACCTGGACACAAAACAGACATCCACCCCCCGATTACTCAGGGGTTAGTAAAACTCCACTATTTTACTAGTGCGAGTATAATACGATACGAAATGCAACAAGTAAATAGCAACTACAATTTTAATACGGAAATCTATTATGAAAATATTCCCCAGAAGTTTTAGAATTTCGAACCCAAGCAAGAGATATTTGAAAAGGAACACATCATCCCGGGGATTTTTAAAGCAGAAATTCTTTTGGACCTCGAGTCCCAATTTACAAAACCTTTTCGAAAACATTAGGGCCTTGGTCCGATTCTCGATTCAAAACACACTAAATAAGATATCATTATGAGTCCGAGACCCATATTTAAAAGGTTACCCAAACAAGCACTATAACACGATCATTGTTCGTACACATCATGTACCGAACTCCGGAGGCCTCGACGGACCTTACCCGGACCGCACACACTGTTCGTACACATCATGTACCGAACTCCGGAGGCCTCGACGGACCCTACCCGGCCACAAACATCGTTCGTACACGAACTCCAGAGGACTCGTCATACCCTACCTGGATCACACACCTTGTCCGTACACATCATGTACCGAACTCCAGAGGCCTCGTCAGACCCTACCTGGAACACACACACGCATATCGACACGACACAACTCATAATCATCAAATGTCAAGCCATTCCACATTACACCGAAATGTACAATCAAGTATGTAAACCAAGACAACACACATATCATAATCATCACAACAACTCAACAATAACCGACCATGCCCGGCACAAACTTAGATGATTTGCACATCCAACACAATTCCCAAAATGTTGACTAAGTGAAGGTATCATCGTTACCATCAATTGTTCGTAATAATCAATTCATACGAAGTATATACACGAAAGTAAACCAATGCATCACAACCATAATACGACGTCCCTATTCACAAGACACAATTTGTATAGTAAAATACTTGCCTTAATAACCGCTACCGAATACTCCGAAGAACACGATTCGACCGGGAAGCTCGGACCCAGAAGAAGACAACGAACGGAAGGGTTCCGACTCAGTTTCTTTGCAAGAAACTCGACCCTAATAACATATAATCAATAAATCATCGATCATATGAGGAAGAATAATCGTAGAACGCCCGAAAACCCCTCTATGACATTTTACCGGACACCTTCAAGGCGTCGGTCAAGAACTCGACCCAAAAAACGAATCGATATGATCCAACCATGGAATAACAAGGGAAATGATATAATACATCTAAATAATCATCAATCCATCATAATCCTAAGTTAAATCGGATAAAACGGATGAAATCAACCAAAATACCCAAATTCCCCAAAACTAGATTTCTAGGAAATCTGACCTGATTCGGTAGATCGGAGGATGTTTGACACGCTTTTAGTGTAACTATCGCAAGTGCACGATATCGTATCAAGTAGTAAAGTGGACTTTTTGAGTCCGGTTTATCGATCCCACAAGGAAGTTTGGTTATAATTTGAATTATACACTATTAGTCTATTTTTATAGATACTTAAGATGAGTGAAACACACAATTAAAAAGTTTGGTTTAATAATTGCAAAGAAACTGCAATAATAGTTCTAATATTATAAGGAAATAAAAAGATAGCAATAATAATAGATTGATTATCGATGGTGAAATAGTTGGGATTACAAACTTAGTTCGTCATTAGTTATAAAAGATGTATTGGAGATCATAAGATGAATTTACTTATTATGTTGTGTAGATTCGATTTTCCTTAAAAAGACGGTTTCTCTTTCGAACTATAAAACGTCCCTTACATATTGAATCAATCCACTATATTTCTATGTTGATTGGCTTCAATACATAGCATTAGGATTTATGAAAATAACTCAAAGAATCATCTAAGGACTAGGGGTATATTTCTATCCCCTAGAACAACTTAGAGTGAAGATCATTTGATCTAATCAAACATATTTTCTTTCGAAACATATGAAGACCATAAATATCTTCATTAATTGGCCAAATAAATAAAGATTGTTAAAACAATGAAAATCACACACAATAATAAGTAATTCACAATAGATCTTTTATACAAACATAAATAACATGACTAACCTTGTTTATAATCCCAACTAAAGATTACTTAGCCCATAAAGGGTTTATTACGCATATTACAAGCTTTGGTGGTCATGTTTAGTTGAATCAAGAGAAAGAATTGATCCTAACTCCCTTAGTAGATAAAGGATATAGAAACAATAAACTCTCTGAACAACATATGTTATACCACACTTACAAAGATCACTCAAGAACACAAGTGTGTTCTTCACACAAAAAGAAAAGTTTACAAGAAAATGGAAAATTATAAGATGAATGGTGAATGATGAAGGATCTAAGGGGTCTATTTATACACCTAAAGTCATCTAATAGCTCCAAAACTCCAGCATTATTACATTATATCGGATCAATGCCAGCCATCCCCTCAATAATACACAAAAAGTATAAAAAATTAGACAAATCATAGCAATCTGTCAAGAGTTACGGCCGTAACATTCAGGAGTTACGGCCGTAACTAAGGTGACTTACGGCCGTAACTCCTGAATGTTACGGCCGTAACGTGGCTTCGTAAATTTGCTCATTTGAAGCTTTGGTAGTTACGTTTTTAGCCCAGAATTCCTCAGACTTTGCGTTTTTGCTCCAGATCTTCTTCGGATGATAACTTTTGATATATAACTCTGATTTTGAATCCGGAAAGACTGCCATCGTCTCGGAAAGCCCTACAACATGAATATATCAAAATTCAATAAATAGAATATTTATTAAACATGTTGTTTCTTGAGTAATTCATTTATTTAATCCGATCATCATCCGATAAAAATAAAATTATTAAAACTAATAAATTAAAAGCAAAAAACGAGTAGACTATCTCAATTATGGGTGAATTTTATCGATACAAACCATGGATAAGTGTACTAAACTGACACTTATCACACCCCCAAACTTGAATTCTTGCTAGTCCCGAGCAAGACTCTTTATTATTCACACTCCAAAAATAAAAATAAAAATCACAAAAATAAGAAAATTAATACACACATAAATTAAAATATAAAAAGAGAAAAGGAGATCAAAATGCCATTAATAAACAACAACCAGCTTTATACAGTAGATAGAAATGAATCAAGATTCAAAATAAATCTACTAATGTTTTTGAAGTTAAAACACGGTTTTTATTTTATAATTCCAAAATGTAAGGTTTTCCCCCCAAAAGGTTGATTATTTCTTTCCCACTCGTGATACACACGACTCCCTTTAATGGTTGCTCTCGATCACTCGTTTATTTTTCGACTCAATATGAAGAAGAATTTCATTGGCGTCATCAAATATTGTGATTTTTACAAAATTGAGTGTATTGAAATTCAGCTGCTAATTAATTCATATCTGCTCATAAACTACATCCCTTTTAGTGATAGCTTTCACACCGTTATTTGCTAACGTGTAGCTCTTTTCACTAACACAATTTCTATCTCATTTTTTTTTCGTAAAAAGGTGATAGCTTTCACACCGTTATTTGCTAACGTGTAGCTCTTTTCACCAATTTTTACGAGACGGCGACTACGCACCAACAATGGTTAGTCCTTTATTTTTCGCAAAATTTAAGACTTCCAAAATTAGGCGGTATTCTTTGCTCAACACTTCTCCTTTTCGTCATTTATTTTTTTAGGTGATAGCTTTCACACCGTTATTTGCTAACGTGTAGCTCTTTTCACCAATGACTCCTTTTTTTAGGGAATAGAATTTTTGCAGAAAATCATTTTTTAGTTAAGCATGAAAAATCAAAAACTCCACAAATTAAGTAAATTTCAGTTTATTTTTCATCAACCAATTGATTCTTCTTTTCTCAAGGTAACGAATGACTCGATTTTATATGATAATTACAAGGCTTGGAAAGAGAGATTAAGGCTCAAAAAAAAAATTTTGGAATATACAATTTTTTTTTTTTTTTACCGGTTAAAACGATTTTAGAAGTTTGTATATAGCTAATTTATGGTGTTATGGCCAGATCTAAAAATCTCAAAAATCAAAATACTATAAATATATATATATATATATATACTAAACCTAATCAATGCCAAATAATAAAAACACACCACACAATACACTAATCAAAACATACCACAATGAAAATCCAAATAAAAATCATAGTTCAAAAACCACAAAATAAACACACAAGTACGAAAACATCACCCCCAAACTTATAAGTAAAACTGTCCTCAGTTTTAAAAAAAAATATAATAGCATGCGAGAAAACAGAAAACTCCCTGAAATTTTAGCTTTGTGATCCTCCAGGTGTGTCGTCAGGGATGTTTAGAAAACGGAAAAGCTTTTCAAAGCGCTTCTCCGTTTCTAATTGTCGCCGAGTATTTCATTACGATTTCTCATAATTTCAGCACAGGATGTTTCTAATCCTGAACTCTTTCAAGCAAATTTTCCTCAAAAGCCGTAAACTAATAACCGTCATCTTGCTCGGCCTCATATTCCTCTTCCTCGCTACTCTCCTCTTAGGTTCCAAATGTGCCCGTTTGCTTCTCAATTGAGTACTTGAAAAATACTACTCCTACATTGCTCGATCCCCATGTGTTAAAATATCACCCCCTGCCAAAATTTTGACTCTCGGCTCCTGCAAATACGGTGATAAGGCGGGGGTATGGCATTTTCTGCCTAGTCGGGACCATGCCGGCATAGTGACAAATAGTAGTGTAAATGTGAGTACCCAAATCCATTTTTACCCCTCGGCGGATAGCATATAAACCTCGCAGTGGCCAATGGAAACCGTCGTCAGAGTCGAAGTCGGGTAAATACTCCCGGCTGCCCACATCCATAAATACCAAGCATCATCCATAAGGTCCGCCTGGTTGTATCGGGGTTTGATCATCCCAATACTGTCATGCAACTCGCTCACTAACGCCCAGCGTAAAACTCTATCATCCGGCACCTCTTCATTAGGCAAGATAGTAATGTCAACCGCGTTAGTACCATTAACCCCCAAAAACTTGTTAATGACATCCGGTGAAAAATTTATCGATTTCCCATTCACAGTAGTCTGATGATAAGTAGGTGACCCTACCTGCCCAATGGACTTGTTGAAAGAATTGTAAAAGTTTAGGGTCAAGGTCGGGTTACCATTTGGGAGATCGGAAACAAACTTCTCCCAGCCGTTGTGTAAGAATTTTTGGATGAAAGGGGTAGTGATTGTGTCTCTATCCGCATGGCCGATGAAATCATCAAGATTGAACAATCTTTCCTTAATGCACTTCGTGTTTTGCTTTCTTTGTGGCGGTCTTGACCTTGAGATGACGAACCGACCTTTTCTTTTCCTTTTGTTGATTTCTTGATTGCCATCCCTGAAATTGAACAAAATCAACTTCTTTTCATCACACGACTATAATCATCAAGCAAAACCAATAAAAACATAAAAAAATTCAAAGATTTTCGTTGTGGCATTTCGTCGGACACCTTGAGTTCATAGTTTTTTAACAAGTTTTTCTTATTCAAACTCAAATCCATAAAGCCACCACAAATCAATGAATCAAATAACGATACAAATATCAACAATACTCACAAATGAACAAGATTTAATCAACGAATCATACGGAAATAAGAATCGAAAAACAAATATGAAGAGAAAAACTACAAACTAAAACTCAAGAATATATAAATTGAAACAAGGATTGAAAGAGAACCTGATGATTATGTGTGAATGTTGATATGTTAATGAATTGTATTGATGAATTTGAGTTTTTTAGCAAGTAGGGATTGATAGGGGGAAAAAAATCGCTCTCCCGGCCGCTTGTGTCTCGTCTGGTGTGTGTGAAGTGTTTAAGGACGGTTTTTTTTTTTTTAATACAGACTACTAGTTACGGCCGTAACCTATACAAGTTACGGCCGTAAGTTGCTTTCGTTTTTCAAACAGGTTTTAAGATACGACCGTAACACAAAGAAGTTACGGCCGTATGTGACGTTCGTTTTTTTTTTAGTGGCAGTTTTTAAAGATACGGCCGTAACGTACACTAGTTACGGCTGTAATGCGCTTTCGTAAAAATATAATTGGACAACATACGGCCGTATCTAATAACTTACGGCCATATTTATTTATATTATTATTATTATTTTTTTTTTTTTTATTTTTTTTAAAACAAAATTATAATTATTATATGTTTGAGAATAATGAAAGAAAGACTCCCTGGATTTTATGAACGATCTGATCCTTGCTGTTGTTGTTGAATCCTTCCGTGTTACCCCCAAACTTATTTGCGAAATAATAGAGATTGGGTTGCCTCCCAATAAGCGCTTTGTTTAACGTCCTTAGCTTGACTTCTCGTCAGATTAATTAGGTATTTCCAGCATTATGATTGATTTTGCTGTCGAGCATTCTCCTCCCAGATATGGCTTTAACCGTTGACCGTTTACTTTGAAACTCCCGTCGGTTGTATTATAAATCTCCACAGCTCCATGAGAAAACACCTCTTTTATCGTGTAAGGGCACATCCATCGTGATCGTAGCTTACCGGAAGCAGAGCCTTGATCGTGCATTAAAAAGCGAGCTTGGTCTCTGTTTTAAAATCTCTTCTTAGAATTTTGTTGTCATGCCATCTTTTCGTTTTTCTTTGTAGATTTTGGCATTTTCATATGAGTCGAGTCGGATTTCATCCAACTCATTTAAGCTATGACAACCTTTTCTTTCCGGCAACTGTTCGTCAAAGTTTAGTTTTTATAGCCCAAAAGCTCGATGTTCAAGTTCTCTTTGGCGGTGTGAGCTTTTCCAAAAACCAGACGAAATGGAGACATGCCTATCGTTGTCTTATAGGTCATTACGTAAGCCAGAGCGCATCATCCGGCTTTTCGACCAATCTTTTCGAGATGAGTCATTGTCATCTCAAGTATACGTTACGATTCACGATTGGAAATTTCGACTTGTCCACTTGGTTTGTGGGTGATAAGAGGTAGCGACACGGTGTTTTACTCCGAATTTGGTCAATAGAGCCTTAACACGGTGATTGCGAAATGAGATCCGCCATCACTGATAATAACTCTCGGAGTTCCGAAGCGAGTGAATATATTTTTCTTTAGAAAATTTACCACGACCTTAGCTTCGTTTGTTGGTAATGCAACAGCCTCCACCCATTTGGATACGTAGTCAACAGCTACAAGGATGTATTCATTAGAGAATGATGATGGAAAGGGTCCCATGAAATCAATTCCCCAAACGTCGAAGATTTCAACTTCAAGGATGAAATTCATTGGCATTTCATTTCTTTTGACATGTTTCCATGTCTTTGGCACCGGTCACACTTCGAGACAAGTGTATGTGCATCTTTGAACAGAGTGGGCCAATAGAATCCTGCTTCAAGAATTTTCTTCTTGTTTTTGAACCCCCAAAATGTCCTCCATAGTGAGAGGAATGCCATCTTTCTAATACCTTCTCCATTTCTTCTTAGGTATGCATCTCGGATGATTTGATCAGTCCTCGTCTGAACAACAGAGGATCTTCCCGGTAATAGTATTTCAACTCGGAGAAGAATTTTTCTTTTGATGATGGGAAAAATTTGGGTGAATTATTCCACTAACAAGGAAATTAACGATGTCGGCATACCATGGTGCATTTTGTTTTTCTGGATATTAGAGATTTGGAGCAGGTTGTTCATCCGAAATACTTCATTTATTTCCTTCTCTTGAGCATTGTTTTGGTCGAGTCTAGAGATGATCCGCCACTTGGTTTTCGTTCCCTTTACGTCTCCGATTTCTATGTCGAATTCTTGCATAAGTAGAACCCATCGGATTAGCCTTGACTTTGCATCTTGCTTTGTCATTAAATATTTCAAAGTGAATGATCGGTGTAGACTATGACCTTTGATCCCAATAAGTAGGATCGAAATTTGTCAAAGGCATAAACCACTGCAAGCATCTCTTTTCGGTTGTTGTGTAGTTCGGTGAGCATCATTCATAGTCTGCTAGCATAATGGATCACTTGCATCATTTTGTCCTTCTTGGCCCAAGACGGCCCCTACGGCATAATCACTTGCATCGCACATTAAAATGAAAGGAATAGTCCAACTGAGAAATGATGATTGGAGCCGATGTAAGCTTATCCTTCAAAGTTGCAAAGGCCACGTGGCATTCATTTGTGAAAAGGAATGGTGTATCTTTCTCAAGCAAAGAACAGAGAGGTTTTGCTATTTTTGAGAAATCTTTTATAAACCTCCGATAGAATCCTGCATGTCCGAGAAAACTCCTTACTCCTTTCACCGAAATTGGTGGAGGAAGTTTTGCAATCACTTGGATCTTTGCCTTATCGACTTCAATTCCATGTTGTGAGATTCTATGGCCAAGTACGATTCCTTCCTGGACCATGAAGTGACATTTCTCCCAATTGAGAACTAGATTTGTGTCTTCACATCTTTCTAAGACCATGCCTAAGTGAATTAGGCATTTATCAAATGAATCTCCGAAAATTGAGAAATCGTCCATGAAAACTTCAATGAATTTTTCAACCATGTCTGAGAATATTGACATCATGCATCTTTGAAATGTGGCTGGAGCATTGCACAATCCGAATGGGATTCTTCTATAGGCAAATGTTCCATAAGGGCATGTGAATGTTGTTTTCTCTTGGTCTTCTGGGGCTATTACGATTTGGTTGTACCCTGAATAGCCGTCGAGAAAACAGTAGTAAGAATGTCCCGCCAATCTATCTAGCATCTGATCAATAAATGGGAGTGGAAAATGATCTTTTCTTGTCGTCTTGTTTAGTTTCCTGTAATCAATGCACATTCTCCATCCTGTGATCGGTCGTGTTGGTATAAGTTCATTGTGCTCGTTCTCAATGATCGTGATTCCACTCTTTTTGGACACCATATGTACAGGGCTCACCCATGGACTATCTGAGATTGGATAAATGATTCCTGCCTCAAGTAATTTAAGAATCTCTGCCTTCACAATTTCCTTCATGTTTGGATTCAAACGTCGTTGATGCTCAATTGAAGGTTTGCAGTCATCTTCCATCAAGATTTTGTGAGTGCATATAGAGGGGCTTATTCCTCTAATGTCTGCAATAGTCCATCCAATTGCTCTTTTGTGATTCCTCAATACCTTTAGTAATTTCCCTTCTTCAAGTTTGGTCAATATGTTAGATATGATGACCGGAAGTGTTGAGGAACGCCCAAGTAAGCGTATCTCAAATGTGTGGTTAGAGGTTTGAGATCAAGTGTTGGAGCTTCTTGTAAAGAAGGGAGTGGTTTAGCGGAGCTTGTCCCCAATTCTTCAAAATGTGGATGCTTTCTTAAGGTTGGTAGTGCTTCCAGATAGTTAACTGTTTCGGCCAAGTGATATTCTTCTTCCATGCTGGTTAGAGAATTTGCTATACATGTCTCAAGAGGATATTTAGATAGAATTTTCTCTAAAGACTTGTTCACCATGGCTTCAATTGTGTCTATTTTTAGACAATACTCATCTGTGGAGGGTTGATTCAAAGTTTTTAAGACATCGAAGATGACATGTTCGTCTTCCACTCTGAGAATTAGCTTTCCTTCATAGACGTCAATAAGAGCACGTCGGTTGCGAGAAATGGTCGTCCCGAATAATGGGAATATCCTGATCTTCTTCCATGTCGAGGATGATAAAATCTGCTGGGAATATGAATTTATCAACTTTGACGAGCACATCTTCAACTATCCCACGTGGATATTTGATTGACCGATCGGCTAATTGTAGCGAAACTGTTGTTGCTTTTGCTTCTCCCAAGTTCAATTTGTTGAAAATTGACAGGGGCATCAAGTTGATACTTTCCCCTAAATCACAAAGAGCTTTGCCAAAATTCACTTCACCAATTGTACACGGGATTGTGAAAGTTCCCGGATCTTTTAGCTTGGGTGGCAACTTCTTTTGTAGTATTGCACTACATTCCTCTGTTAGCATGATAGTTTCGTATTCTTCAAGCCTTCGTTTGTTTGAAAGAATATCTTTCATAAATTTGGCATAGCTTGGCATTTGTGCTAGAGCATCGGCAAAAGGAATGTTGATGTGTAGCTTTTTGAAGATTTCCAAGAATTTCCCGAATTGAGCATCGAGCTTGTGATTCTTCAACCGTTGAGGAAATGGGATAGGTGGAACATAAGTTTTTGTAGCAATTGGACCTTTTTGAGATGAAGGTCTGTATGATTCTTTTTGTTTATTTTTTTGTTTTCCGGATGGTTTTCCATAGAAATTTGAATTGCACTCCACTTCTTGTTGTGATAGCTTGGACATTTTCCCTTGGATTTACCTCGGTATTGCTAGGTAACATGCCTTGAGATCTTTCGAAAGTATTTTGGCCATTTGGCCAACTTGTGTCTCAGTTTTTAATTGAAGCATCATTGCGTTGTTGATACTTGATTGTTGTTCATTAGCTTCGTGATTGCTTCTTCCCATCCGGGCTTCTTTTCTTGATGCATTGGATTCAACACATTGTTGTTGTTTGCATAAGAAAAATTTGGATGATTTTGTATCTGGATTGTATGTTGGCCCGTAAGGATTGTATGCTTGCCTTTGGAAATTCCGAGCATACGCCACTTGTTCCAGTGGTGGTGGTGGCTGTTCTTGTTGCACTAAGGGACGATAGTCTTTGTTGTGAGTTGCTCCACAAATTTCACATGAAAAAGCTGAAATTTGTGGAGTTTGCACCGTCTTCACAGATTGAGGAGTTGAAAAAGACATTTCCTCGACTTTCTTTGATAGAGCTTCAATTTTTGCCAACATGAGTGAATAAGAATCCACTTCAAAAACACCATTTGGTTTATTTTGGATATTTCTGCGGCCATCTTGCACTTTGTTCACTTATAACCTCAAAAAGATTATAAGCCTCTTTCATAGTTTTGTTTCCGAGTGAGCCATTTGATGATGAATCGACATTGGCTCGGCATGAAGGTAAAATTCCAGAATAGAAGTAATTGACTTGTGCTCCCAAATTGAAACCATGGTTAGGACATTTTCGTAGCATATCCTTGTATCTCTCCCATGCTTCGTGGAATGATTCTGAATCTTGTTGACGAAATGTAGAGATTTCGTATTTGAGTTTCGCCACTTTTATTGGTGGAAAGTATTTAGTGGTGAATTTTTGGACAAATTCGGGCCAATTTGTTATGCTTCGTGGTGGCAAAGTATCTAGCCACTCTCTTGCTCTGTCCTTCAAAGTGTGCATGAAAAGTCTCATTTTGATCGCCTCGTCATTTACATTTGGATATTTGAAATTTCCACATATTTCCACAAAATGGTTAATATGGAGATATGGATTTTCGTCGGTTCCTCCATAGAATGAGTTGTTGTTGGAGAAGAGATTGATGACATCTGGGCGAATTTGAAAATTGTCCACTCCAAATGGTGGATAGATTACACTTGATTGAACGCTCAAACATGGGGGGTTAATGAATTCCCCAAAGAGCATGTTGTCTTCATCTATTTCCGGTACAATAGGATATTGTTGATGTTGAATGTTTTGAACATTAGGTATTCCCCCCACCGGAGGAATTCTTTCGTTATCATTTCCTTGGGGGAGACGTGGATTTAGTTCGTCCGCCATTGATGGTGAAGAAATAATGTTTTTCTTTTGTTCTCTTCGCCTTCTTCTGAATGTGGCTTCGATCTCGGGATCTAGTAAAACTAAATCGCGATTGTATGTCCTTCGCATAGACAAGGGAATCTACAACAAAGAAAAAGTTGTATTTATAACAATAGTTAATAATGTAATTTTTTCATATATAAGTTATACTGTCCCCGGCAACGGCGCCAAAAACTTGACACGTTTTTAGTGTAACTATCGCAAGTGCACGATATCGTATCAAGTAGTAAAGTAGACTTTTTGAGTCCGGTTTATCGATCCCACAAGGAAGTTTGGTTATAATTTGAATTATACACTATTAGTCTATTTTATAGATACTTAAGATGAGTGAAACACACAATTAAAAAGTTTGGTTTAATAATTGCAAAGAAATTGCACTAATAGTTCTAATATTATAAGGAAATAAAAAGATAGCAATAATAATAGATTGATTATCGATGGTGAAATAGTTGGGATTACAAACTTAGTTCATCATTAGTTATAAAAGATGTATTGGAGATCATAAGATGAATTTACTTATTATGTTGTGTAGATTCGATTTTCCTTAAAAAGACGGTTTCTCGTTCGAACTATAAAACGTCCCTTACATATTGAATCAATCCACTATATTTCTATGTTGATTGGCTTCAATACATAGCATTAGGATTTATGAAAATAACTCAAAGAATCATCTAAGGACTAGGGGTATATTTCTATCCCCTAGAACAACTTAGAGTGAAGATCATTTGATCTAATCAAACATATTTTCTTTCGAAACATATGAAGACCATAAATATCTTCATTAATTGGCCAAATAAATAAAGATTGTTAAAACAATGAAAATCACACACAATAATAAGTAATTCACAATAGATCTTTTATACAAACATAAATAACATGACTAACCTTGTTTATAATCCCAACTAAAGATTACTTAGCCCATAAAGGGTTTATTACACATATTACAAGCTTTGGTGGTCATGTTTAGTTGAATCAAGAGAAAGAATTGATCCTAACTCCCTTAGTAGATAAAGGAGATAGAAACAATAAACTCTCTGAACAACATATGTTATACCACACTTACAAAGATCACTCAAGAACACAAGTGTGTTCTTCACACAAAAAGAAAAGTTTACAAGAAAATGGAAAATTATAAGATGAATGGTGAATGATGAAGGATCTAAGGGGTCTATTTATACACCTAAAGTCATCTAATAGCTCCAAAACTCCAACATTATTACATTATATCGGATCAATGCCAGCCATCCCCTCAATAATACACAAAAAGTATAAAAAATTAGACAAATCATAGCAATCTGTCAAGAGTTACGGCCGTAACATTCAGGAGTTACGGCCGTAACTAAGGTGACTTACGGCCGTAACTCCTGAATGTTACGGCCGTAACGTGGCTTCGTAAATTTGCTCATTTGAAGCTTTGGTAGTTACGTTTTTAGCCCAGAATTCCTCAGACTTTGCGTTTTTACACCAGATCTTCTTCGGATGATAACTTTTGATATATAACTCTGATTTTGAATCCGGAAAGACTGCCATCGTCTCGGAAAGCCCTACAACATGAATATATCAAAATTCAATAAATAGAATATTTATTAAACATGTTGTTTCTTGAGTAATTCATTTATTTAATCCGATCATCATCCGATAAAAATAAAATTATTAAAACTAATAAATTAAAAGCAAAAAACGAGTAGACTAGCTCAATTATGGGTGAATTTTATCGATACAAACCATGGATAAGTGTACTAAACTGACACTTATCAATGTTATAGGATGGATGATTGATGATATGAACTCCAAGAATTCATGGATTGATTGTCCAACAATATCTCTCCATGATTAACCAAGCTCCAGCCGCGGAAGGGAAGAAAACGAGTGAGAAACGGCTGAAGAAAAACGTCTGCTGGCCTTAAATAGGCTGATCCGCACTATGTGCCGCGGCCCATCCGAAGTGTGCCGTGGCACAGGGCCGAATTTGCCCCCAGTGATCGGCAGCGTGCCGCGGCCCGGACGAGTGTGCCGCGGCAGTGACTCTGCAGCAGGGCCGGTCCAATGGTTTTGGATGCCCTGGGCGAAGAGCAAAAAATATGCCCCTAATCCAATGAACTAAGAACACGACCTTTTTAAAGGAGTTTGGAACCTAGTCAAGCCAGGCGGCTCATCCCCACGCCGATTATTATTAAAAAAGCAAAAGTTACAACGGGAAGGGGGGCGGGGGACATAAACCAAAATTCCTAAAAACAAAACAAATACAGTATCACCTAAAATGTTGTCTTCGTGCATTTCGTGAAGCAAAAGCATCAATTAATCTATCATAGTCAGCATTTGCTAAAAGCTTACTTTCGATGCTCAAAACTGCTAATCCGTTAAGCCTCTCTTGACTCATCATAGTCCGCAAATATGACTTCAGTAGCTTTAATTTTGAAAATTTCTTTCGGCGGATGCTACCATGACTGGTACGGTCAACAAAATCTCGTAGACAAGCAACACGTGTGGGAACATATCCACCTTCCTTACAAACTCCATAACTTGAATAGACATCCAAGGCTTTTTTCTTGTATGCTTCATATGGTATCATGCCCTGCAAAAGTTGTAACTCCGTAAACAAGTATTTTCTTTCAATATCAACATGTGGCTCAAAAATCTTTCATTTTTGAATTCAAATTATCCCAGACACTTGGCTTAAAAATATTTAAATCAACATTAGGCTCATCAACACGATGCTCATCAACATGTGGCTCATCAATATTTTCATTAGAAGTAGGAGTTTCAACGATCTTTCTTGCCTAACAAAAAATTTATTTAATGGTCCATGTAAAGATTGTGCAATTTTTTTGTTGTTTTTCCTTTCTTTTTCAATTTTGAGCACCGGAGGGTTGTGATCTAGGAAACATATTTAATCAATTAGACAATTACCAAATACCAAATAGTCAAATACCAAGCAATCAAGATCAAGGTTTATGAAAGCAAAATCAAATATGCAGATAAGAGAAATAAACAAATACCAATAATCAAATATGCAAATCTGTGTGCGTCTGATCGAGATGAGAAGGAGAAACGTCGGTCAGATGGTAGGAGTGTAAGTAAAAATGTAGAACAATAAAACTGATTTTTTTTAAAAAAAAAATGAGTCTAGTAATGGATAGGAGGATTATGGGATTTGATGCCCTATTGGGCTGTGATGCCCTGGGCCACCGCCCTTCTTGCCCACTATATGGGCCGGCCCTGCTCGGCAGTGTGCCGCAGCCCTGCCGGCATGTGCCGCAGCCCTGCCGGCATGTGCCGCAGCCCTGCCGGCATGTGCTGCAGCCCTGCCGGCATGTGCCGCGGCTCACGGTACAGAGGGGTTGGCCGATAATTGAAACATGAGTGTGCCGCGGCCCGGACGGGTGTGCCGCGACAGTGACTCGGCAGTGTTCCGCGGCCCTGCCGGCATGTGCCGCGGCTCACGGTACAGGCTGCTCGGCCAAAACTAGAAAATGAGTGTCTGAGCTATTTCGACCATAACTCTCTCGTCCGAACTCCGATTGTCTCACCGTTTGAACCATTGGAAAGCTAACTTGATGCTCTATAATATTGAAAAGATTCAAAATCTTTGTAGTTTCCAAGAATTTATGGTGATTTTACAAAGTCGAACTCATACTTGGAAAAGTCGTTTAATAACACTGAACTCAAGAAAACGACACCGAAACGAACTCGGATGACAAAAAGTTTAGAATTAATCATTCTCAGAATGACGAAACGGTCACAATAGAGTTGCTAATATGGACTTCCGCAAAAAAAAAAGAAAATTACCAGAAATCGAAATCGCGGATATTACATACTACCCTCCTTAAAAGAAGTTTCGTCCCGAAACTTAAAACAAGTCGGGAGAAGCAATATCCGCCAGGAAAACTCAACGAGATACACAAGAAACGCGTAACTTACGCCCAACGGCGAAATGTTACAAGCAACGCAAAGGAACATACGGCGTGAAAACACGTTCCACGACGACCAACACCATGCCACCGGCTATGATTCAAAACAACAACGAGTAATTAACAACACATCACATGCACACATTTAATCAAAGAAACGCACGCGACAACAAGTTGCACCCGACCACAACGACTATGCGGTAGAAACAAATATAGTATTACGATAGAATTTACTCTGATTCTCGTCAACAAGAAAATGTACGACGTCAAGACACAAACAATTCAAGATAACAGAAAACGAGAATACCGAATATTACATTCTATCCTATTAAAAATAAGTTTCGTCCCGAAACTTAAATTAAAACATCATGGTAGAATACAAACAAAACCAAAAAGTTCACGCAACAAATATCAATCTCTACACGAATAACAACACAAAGTACGACCCACAACTACATCACTGGACACCACTGGGTCCTCCAGAAGTAGGAAAGGGACTCCGGTCCCCTATCATCTTGGCAACAATCTCGCAGAACTGAACTCGATGCCCCTCGCGTCCACAATTATAACAAGTCACCGGCGGTTTCTTATAATGCGCGCGTTCATGGCCCATAACGTTACAGTTGAAACACCTAAGAGCATTACCAGAACTCAAAGACACCGGCTCGGGTCTTTTAGATTCTCTACCTGACCGAGAAGGTCCCATACTCAACTGATACGAGGGTCGAGGTTTAGGAATCCCAATTCCCTCACTTCCCGATGCTTCATCGGAAATCTTCTGCTTCTTCGCTACCAATACAGACTCTGTAGACATCATATTCATTTCAAATGCTAAGCCTCGATCTTGATAGTCCTTCAGCGTTGTACACATAAAAGGGGCCATGCACTGCCGAACCTGAGGTTTCATACGCATATCAAAGTAACGAACCTTATCTGTCTCACTTCGCACTTGATCTCGAACGTAACAAAGTTGTCGATTGTAATCGACTATTGCTTGAGATATCGACCCATCTCGGGGCGTAGCCGAGAAAAACTCGACAATTCTACATTCCTTAACAGGCGGCGGACAATACTCGGCCTCCATAGCAGTCTTGAATTCAGCCCAAGTAGCGGTACGATCACTAGGCGCTACGGCCTCCCACCAGTCTGCAGCTTCCCTGTCGAGCAGGTATTGAGCAATAGACACTCTTCTATCATCGGGACAAGCTATGGCATCAAATGTTCTATCCAACTGGAAGAGCCAGTTCTCCCAACCTAACGAGTCCGAAGAACCTACAAAACGGGGCTGGTGCATTCTCATCACACCTCGTAACCACATACTAGCTCTATTATCCTCATCTGGGATCCTATCCCGGTGCATGGTCTGATTCATATGTGCCAACTGGTCAACCACCTGACGAAGGATGGTGGCGGCGCCAATGTCAGCATTTTCCCCAGTTGATTGCCTCTGCTCACGCGATTGGTCATCTCGACCACCTGTACTGAGCTAGAGGTGCCCAAAACGACCCAACCCGCCGACCCGGACCCGGCTGACCCGTGCAGGACCCGGACCCGGCTGACCCGTGCGACCTGTCGACCCGGACCCGTGGTATACACGGGTGGGGTCCGGGTCGAGCATCTCCCTACCCGGCGACCCGCCGAGTCCGACCTATCGACCCGGCGGAAATATTAAAAAAAAAATTCAAAAAATGGCCGTTTGATTCCTCACGAGGATACATAGGCAATTTAATTTTAAGTGAAAACTTAAAATTAAATACAAGCCCATTTTTTTTTTAACTCTTCTCAAGTAAAAGAACTACGTGAAGCTTTGATTCCTCACGGGGATACGTAGGCAATTTAATTTTAAGTAAAAACTTAAAATTAAATACAAACTAATTTTTTCAAATGATTTCCTTTTTCACTTATAGTTATTTTTCGTGTATAAAATGATAACAAATAAAAGTTTTATATACATAAAAAAATTGGAGGCAGGTCGGACCGTGACCCGTGGTCAAACCGGACCGGACCGTGGCCGACCCGTCGACCCGCCAACCCGTACATTTCATATGTACGGGTGGGGTCCGGGTCCTGTCCTGCCGACCCGGCGACCCGGCGGGTCCGACCCGGACCCGGACCCGGACCCGTGGTTGGGCACCTCTATACTGAGCTCATTGGCGCTTGACAACGAGCGAGTCGCCCTCTCATGCACCTGATTCCGACCTCTACCACGACCACGCTCTCGACCTCTACCTCTCAGCATACTAAACGACCACCGATCAGAACAACAAAATAAATATCACATAATCAACATTGGGCAACAAACAGCAACACAATAAAGTATTCACTCCAAATCATCACACGAGTACTCAGACTAACACTGCAATAATAGACTTAAATTCATAAGTAACTCGCACGGTTACACCAATAGAGGTGCACGACTTTTACCAAAGTAAACACAGTCAAGACCACATACATGTCATTAAAATCAGGCACTTGTCACATTATTTAAAAATAAAATTTTTCCCGAGGTATTTGTTCAAATGATAATATTTTAAAATTGGTGAGTTCGAAAGATTTTGCAGAAATGAAATTTTGAAAACACTTTGATTAATACCTCGACCATTTAAGCAAATCCATGGACCCATTATCAAAACTGCTCTGATTTGAAATCACTTGCACAACAATACGTTGAAATATTAAGTCCACTCTATAACCGATGTCAGCAAAATGACCTTATTAATATCTGCCAACACACTAATCATTACCATAGATAAGCTATCATGTCCAGGATAACGTCATAGAATAATACAATTAAATTATACTATGCCGTCACAACACTCAAACACATAACATTTAAATTCCGAAAATTAGAGTCGTTTTGCAAAACATAAATTTTTCCAAAAATCCTTTCGATCGTAATAAAAATGACGGTAGTATTTTGCAATGTCCAAAGTATTTTAAAACACATTTTCCAAATACTGATTGATGATGCTATTTGAAAATACATGACCAACTTGTCACAATTCAACCGATTTCAAAATCCACACAAACCGTTGTTTAACCGTACCATCAAAAAATTTTCAAAAAAAATTTGATTTTCAAAAAAAATGCTCAAACCAGTAGTCTTACAGGAAAAACGTTTTCAAACCTACCCACAGCGGGCATATTTACAACAATCCAAAATAGTCGAACTTAGAACCACGTGCCCAAACGGCAAATGGGGTCACCAATTCAATCAAATGCATCTCATGGGCATCAAGTTAAACATACAACAAAACCATCTATCTGATTCTCTCACAAACTCTACCGTCGGTACCTTCTTTTCGGAACGATCAAAGTTTACAACTTTCACATTATACCACCCCACACGGTGGTTCAACGTCAAAATGTCAATACGTCCAGTTCAATACACATGCAGTGTATCATAAGTATCAAATACAAACTCCATTACACAGCACCGTGCAAATAACATCATGCACCACAAATATCACACATATCATGAACACAGATATTATGCATAAAAGAGGAGACTTACGTCTACAGGCCGTAAGGAGATGACGGTCGCCCACGATACTAATCTCATCCGACAACATAACCGACACGTTGTGACTACGCACAACTCAACTTGTCACCCGACATCTCGAATGACAAAACTACACAATACTCGACAAATCACGACTCGACTTGACCCGACAGCCTAGGTTTCCGCAACCTAAGCTCCGATACCATAAATGTAACACCCCCAAAACCGTATGGGAATATTACACGCCGTAGACCCTTTCCACAAGGATCTACCAGGCTAAACATCCATAAACAACCAAATGCTTGCCCGACCAGGGTCAAACAATATAATAATACAGACTGTTAAGGTCACTTACACATAACACACAGACCGATGAGGTCACACAACTCTATCAACAGAACTGACTAACAACATTACCTACACAGGGCTCGAAAAACAATACAGTGGAAGACTGAATCAACTCTAACAATACAACCAAACTCTACCAACTCTCGACTCTTTGATTAGTATCGCAGCTCGTCATCCACATGTGCCAATCCTGTGACTGCTCTCCTGAACCTGCATGTACCTGGACGCAAAACAGACATCCACCCCCCGATTATTCAGAGGTTAGTAAAACCCCACTGTTTTACTAGTGCAAGTATATTACGATACGAAATGCAACAAGTAAATAGCAACTACAATTTTAATACAGAAATCTATTATGAAAATATTCCCGAGAAGTTTTAGAATTTCGAACTCAAGCAATAGATATTTGAAAAGGAACACATCATCTCGGGGATTTTTAAAGCAGAAATTCTTTTGGACCTCGAGTCCCAATTTACAAAACCTTTTCGAAAATATTAGGGCCTTGGTCCGATTCTCGATTCAAAACACACTAGATAAGATATCATTATGAGTCCGAGACCCATATTTAAAAGGTTACCCAAACAAGCACTATAACACGATCATTGTCCGTACACATCATGTACCGAACTCCGGAGGCCTCGACGGATCTTACCCGGACCGCACACACTATTCATACACATCATGTACCGAACTCCGGAGGCCTCGACGGACCCTACCCGGCCACAAACATTGTTCGTACACATCATGTACCGAACTCCAGAGGCCTCGTCAGACCCTACCTGGATCACACACCTTGTCCGTACACATCATGTACCGAACTCCAGAGGCCTCATCAGACCCTACCTGGAACACACACACGCATATCGACACGACACAACTCATAATCATCAAATGTCAAGCCAGTCCACATTACACCGAAATGTACAATCAAGTATGTAAACCAAGACAACACACATATCATAATCATCACAACAACTCAACAATGACCGACCACGCCCGGCACAAACTTAGATGATTTGTACATCCAACACGATTCCCAAAATGTTAACTAAGTGAAGGTATCATCGTTACCATCAATTGTTCGTAATAATCAATTAATACGAAGTATATACACGAAAGTAAACCAATGCATCACAACCATAATACGACGTCCCTATTCACAAGACACAATTCGTATAGTAAAATACTTGCCTTAATAACCGCTACCGAATACTCCGAAGAACACGATTCGACCGGGAAGCTCGGACCCCGAAGAAGACAACGAACGGAAGGGTTCCGACTCGGTTTCTTTGCAATAAACGCGACGCTAATAACATATAATCAATAAATCATCGATCATACGAGGAAGAATAATCGTAGAACGCCCGAAAACCCCTCTATGACATTTTACCGGACACCTTCAAGGCGTCGGTCAAGAACTCGACCCAAACAACGAATAGATACGATCCAACCATGGAATAACAAGGGAAATGATATAATACATCTAAATAATCATCAATCCATCATAATCCTAAGTTAAATCGGATAAAACGGATGAAATCAACCAAAATACCCAAATTCCCCAAAACTAGATTTCGAGGAAATCGATTCGGTCGGTAGATCGGAGGATGTTATAGGATGGATGATTGATGATATGAACTCCAAGACTTCATGGATTGATTGTCCAACAACATCTCTCCATGATTAACCAAGCTCCAGCCGTGGAAGGGAAGAAAACGAGTGAGAAATGGTCAAGAAAACGTCTGGCGGCCTTAAATAGCCGATCTCGCACCGTGCCGCGGCCCAGCCGAAGTGTGCCGCGGCACAGGGCCTAATCTGCCCCCAGTGATTGGCAGCGTGCCGCAGCCCGGACGAGTGTGCCGCGGCAGTGACTCGGCAGTGTGCCGCGGCCTTGCCGGCATGTGTCGCGGCTCACGGTACAGAGGGGTTGGCCGATAATTGAAACATGAGTGTGCCGCGGCCCGGACGGGTGTGCCGCGGCAGTGACTCGGCAGTGTGCCGCGGCCCTGCCGGCATGTGCCGCGGCTCACGGTACAGGCTGCTCGGCCAAAATTGGAAAATGAGTGTTTGAGCTATTTCGACCATAACTCTCTCGTCCGGACTCTGATTGACTCACCGTTTGAACCATGGGAAAGCTAACTTGATGATCTATAATATTGAGGAGATTCAAAATCTTTGGAGTTTCCAAGAATTTATGGTGATTTTACAAAGTCGAACTCATACTTGGAAAAGTCGTTTAATAACACTGAACTCAAGAAAACGACACTGAAACGAACTCGGATGACAAAAAGATTAGAATTAATCATTCTCGGAATGACAAAATGGTCATAACAGAGTTGCTAAGATGGAATTCCGCCAAAAAAAGAAAATTACCGGAAATCGAAATCGCGGATATTACAGCCTTAGCCTTGCCATGACCTGAAAACAATATTCCCCAATGGGGTCAGTTACACAGAACAACAATCCTCAAGGGTTGAATATACATAATCATGATACAACTTAATTATGAAATGAAGCTGAAGAGAGGCATCATAGTACACCCGTAATGGAATGTGCACGTGCACAAGACGGATGTCCGGACACACCCGCCATTGTACCTAATTAGTCTCATGGAGGTACATTACCGTGTGCACAGTCCAATGTGTCGGTGAACCCAACACATGACCATCACGTGCCCGACTAAAAATTCCACACATCCACACCCGGCCGCACAATATGAACCCAGAAGGTCATATGAACAAGAATGACCATGAAGAATAATAATGAATAATAATCCGACAAAGTCAAGAATGACTTATCGAGATGAAATGATAGTGAAACGAATGATAGCTCAATGAAATGATTGGAATCGTCGTTCCTCTTGAATAAAGTGATTAATTGATAATTACAAGTCTCAATACTGTTAATACATTATGAATGAATTATGATTATGAATGAACAACAACAAAAGGAATGAAAATCCTTTTAACAGAGTAAGAATTAACTTACTCAACACCGGTGAACAATGTCCTTCCACGAACAACGCCCTAAATGAAATGTCGGTTGCTCGAACAACCTTGAATAACACAATTACCAACAATCCGTTCAACATACGAATCAAAAACGAATATAACGAACTCAAAACGTCGATAAGACTAAACCAAGTTCATTGGGGCATTATATCAAACACGTTGTAACCAATCTTCGATTGTTTACAATCAATCCTCAATTATACCAATATCAAATCCCCAAGGAGTGTTTCAAACCGACAAAACATCTCCAATACAATCAAAAATCCAATATGAATATCCAAATTCGTGATTTCAACAACAACTAATCGAAAACCCCCAAATCCAACTCAATATTCAAAGTGTTCTTGTATAACCTTTCAATAATCCGATGAATATTCATACATACTCATAATCATATGTATATCTCTTTATACAACATGATTATAACGTCCAAAACAGCATATCTCAACATAAAATCGAAATCAAAGAAGTTTGATGAATATTACCTTTGAAGATCCAAGTACTTTGATTCGATGAACAAGCGTTAGATCGACAATCCGAGCTTCACAACCGAATGAAAATGATGAAAAACGAGTACTCGAGTGATTGATGATGAAAATTTCTCCCACAAACCCTCTCTCTCGGAAGTAGGATGAAGAAATGGTGAAAATGAGGAAATCCCGTCGATCCACCTTATATAAGTCCCAGGGACGCACGACCAACCCGCAGGACCAAGTGTCCGTGCGTCCGGTCGTGCGTGAGGCTTCTGCCAGCTGGTGCTCATAACGCACGAGTGCCGCGCACGGGCAGCAACTCGTGCGGCCTGCTCGTGCGGCCTTGACTCGAACGCTGGGCCTCCTGCCCAGTACAGCCGCAACACACGAGCACCACGCTCGAGCAGTTGCTCGTGTGGCCTGCTCGTGCGGCATTAACTCGACCACTGGGCCTCCTGCCCAGTACAGCCGCAACACACGAGCGCCGTGCACGAGTAGTTTCTCGTGTGGCCTGCTCGTGCGGCACTGACTCGGCCGTTGGGTCTCCTGCCCAGTCCAGCCGCAACGCACGAGCGCCGCGCACGACTAGATGCTCGTGCGGACTACTCGTGCGGCCCTGCTCGACAAGCAGTTCTGCCCATAACGATGCACCGAGTACAAAAATCACAGAATTTGAGAAGTACGGGGACAAAAGCATGAGAATTACAAATATTACGCCGAACGGTGAACACAATTGAATGAGTATGAATGATGAGTGATTAATAACGAGTGAAAATTACAAAGTGACAATTACTGACTGATAATTACTGAATAAAAATGACTGAATTAGAACCGGGTATTACATACTCCCTCCTTAAAAAGAGTTTCGTCCTCGAAACTAAGGGTCAAACAACTCGGGATAACTCTCCCGAGTTGCTCGTGCGGCCTGCTCGTGCGGCCCTGCTCGACAAGCAGTTCTGCCCATAACGATGCATCGAGTACAAAAATCACAGAATTCGAGAAGTACGGGGACAAAAGCACGAGAATTACAAATATTACGCCGAACGGTGAACACAATTGAATGAGTATGAATGATGAGTAATTATTAATGAGTGAAAATTACTAAGTGACAATTACTGACTGATAATTACTGAATAAAAATGACTGAATTACAACCGGGTATTACATTACCCTACACACGACCTAGAGTTGGCTGCAGTCATGTTTGCGTTGAAGATTTGACGTCACTATTTGTATGGCTCTTCTTGTCGGATTTTCACCAATCACAAGAGCTTGAAGTACATATTCACTCATAAGGAGTTGTACATGAGACAGAGGAGGTGGCTAGAACTGATCAAGGATTACGACCTCAAAATCCTTTATCACCCGGGCAAGGCAAATGTGGTGGAAGATGCCTTGAGTCGGAAATCAGTATCGCTTCGGGCACTTGAGTTACTCTCGGCTCAGCCAAAGCTCCAGCGAGAGTTGATATAGTTGGGGATCTAGGTTGTGTTACCGGAGAGTGGAGGACAGTTGTGCGCTCTTGAGATTTCTTCGTCATTGGTCGACAACATCAAATCGAGATAATTAGAGGATCTGATGTTTATCCAGCGCGGTGAGAATGTAGTTAAAGGGAAAGCCCCGGGATTTTTGATTCATGAGGATGGTGTGCTGAGATTCCAAGGTCGGTTGTGTGTACCGAACGACTTAGAATTGAGGCAGGGCATTATGCAAGAGTCTCATGCGTCACCTTACTGTTAGGCGTATTTTTATACGCTTATTTATCATTATTTTGTAGTATTTTGGAGTGTGAAATCATCTAAATGAGCTTTTAATGCCTTAATTTTGTATGATTGACAGGAAATTGAAGTCCGGAAGCTTAAACGAGGCAAAACGGGCGAAAACGGCAAAGGAAGACACCAGCCGAAGGGCAGAGTAGGCTGTACTCTGTGCCGCGGCACAGCCCATGTGAGCCGCGGCACAGAAGGATTTAATTACGCCCAGGTATTCAGATTTTGGCGATGTGCCGCGGCACAGGTTCAGTGAGCCGCGGCACACTTAGCGGGTTTGGTACGTCTGCGCGGATTTTGGGCCGTTTGGCCGTTTCAACCAACTAATACGGACGCGATTTATGGAAGTGCTGAGCTATAAATAGGGCTTAAGACCCTAATTTAATTATCTTGGAATCATTGAATCTAAACCTAGGAGAGCCAAGTCGAGACAGAAGAGGAGGAAACCAAGAATTCAAGGGCGAAGGCTAAGTCAAGAACGGAGGAATCCGAGCTTCATCTGCGGTTGAATTTTATGCTTTCGTTTATTTATTCTGTATTTTTTCTTTTTAGTATGTCAGGCTAAAGCCCTAATCTAGGGTTTTGATGAAACCTTTATTTTGACGAATTGATTAAGATTATCCAATTTATTACCTTTTTATTGAGTTTTCCCAATTATGTTTAATGCTTGCAATTATCTGGCCAATAGTTGTATTGATTTAATCATTCACTTCGAATCGGGAGAGGAGATTTGGTGAGGAACTATTGGTGAGGACCGTTTTATTCTGTGAGATAGGAATATACTCATAGGAACTACGTGGCCTTTAGGAGATTTCATGCTTTTTGCCTAGCGACGAGATAATTCACCTAGGGATAGAGTGCGTTAGTCGCCGTTAGATAAATCTATTGACCTCGGGAGAGGCGGTAGAATATATTAGCAATCTCCGCCTTCAATAAATTGGGAAAATTATTTATTACGGATAATCAAGATTAAATTCGGATAAATTAAGGTGGATTCAGAACTCTAGACTTATTTATCATTTGATTCCTTTTATTCAAGCTATCGTTTTCTGTCTAGTCTTTTATTAATTCTTTTAGTTATTAATCCATAAACCCAACTTCGATTGTTCAAATAAAATTGGAATACGAAAACGTCGGTAGTTAGAGATTCAATCCTCGTGGGAACGATACTCTACTTATCACTTTATTACTTGTAAACGATGACGTGCACTTGCGTGTAGGAAATATCGCAACAAGTTTTTGGCGCCGTTGCCGGGGATTGAAATTTTTCTAATATCGACTTAAGTATTTCCAGTCTTAATTTGAACGTTTTATTTTTATTTTTTTGTATTTAATTTTGTTTATTCGTTTTCCCTTTCAGGACCTTTCGTGTAGTGCATGAGAAGACTCGGTAACGAAGGCTTACTACCTTTGGACACCGAGCTCGAGCGCACTCTACGAAGGAATAAAAAGGAGAAAAGAGAGTTGCAGACGACGGTCACGATGGCCGAAAATATTGAAATCCAAGGAGGAGACAAGCAAGTGCGGCAAGTTCAACCGGAACTCGCTCTTCGGGATTATGCCATGCCGCAAGCCAACGCAAATTTTTCGGGAATTCGGCGTCCCACCATCCAAGCTAATAATTTTGAAATCAAGCCCGCCATTATTCAGATGGTACAGGCGAGCCCTTTCTGTGGATTGCCGAAGGACGACCCGAATGCCCACATTGCTTCGTTCCTTGAGATATGCGACACATTTAAAACAAATGGTGTCACCGACGATGCCATCCGATTGAGGCTTTTCCCTTTTTCTTTGAGGGATAAAGCAAAGTTTTGGTTAAATTCCTTACCGCCGGGGTCGATTACAACATGGGAGAGGTTAGTGCAAGCCTTCCTTGCAAAATTTTTCCCACCAGCTAAGACGGCGCGATTGAGAAACGAGATAACTACTTTTGCCTGGGCTGATATGGAATCGCTCCACGAGGCGTGGGAGCGATATAAAGAATTACTTCGAAGATGCCCTCATCACGGCATTCCTGATTGGCTTCAGCTGCACACATTTTATGGTGGTTTGAGTGCTTCTACACGCACTTTAGTGGATGCAGCCTCCGGAGGAACATTCATGGGAAAATCTATGGCCGAGGCTCACGTGCTTTTGGAGGATATGGCCGAAAACGCATACCAATGGCCAGCAGAAAGATTGACACCGAAAAGAGTAATGGAAGTTTCGAGCAATGATCCGATTTCCACCTTGTCAGCTCAAGTCGCCGCTTTGACACAACAGCTCCAGAACTTTTCGCACGCACCAGCCCCCGTTACCATTGAGACGTGTAATTGGTGTAACGGATCACACCCGAGTGCGGAATGTCAATTTGGAAATCCGTTCGAGCAAAATCAGATGGAGCAGGCTCAATTCGTAGGAAATGGGAATCGACCAATAACCCGTACTCAATACTTATAATCCGGTGGCGCAATCACCCCAACTTTTCATGGAGAAACTGGACAACGCACACCAGCCCCCTTTCACTCGGAATCAACAGCAGCCCCCTTCCGCTCCTAAAGTGTCTCTCGAGGAAGCGCTTGCAAAATTGGCCAATACGAGTCAATTTATGACTTGACGGAAGCTACACTACAAAATCATTCTGCTTCCATTCGGAATTTGGAGGTCCAGCTGGGCCAAATCGCTAATGTATTGACAGCTCGTCCGGAGGGAGCATTGCCGAGTACAACAGAGACTAACCCTAGAGAGAGTCTAAACGCAGTTAGCTTGAGAAGCGGGAGAGAGTTGCTGGATCAGCCCGAGCAGGGTAAAGAGGAGAAGGTGATTGAGGAGTCGAAGGAATTTAAGCCAGAGGAGTCGAAGAACTTGAAGGCGGAGATCTCGAAGACATGTGTCCCCCCCGTTCCGTTTCCGCAGAGACTACAGCAAAGAAGGGCGGACAAACAATTTTCTAAGTTCCTTGAGGTGTTCAAAAAGCTTCACATAAATATTCCGTTCGCCGAAGCATTGGAGCAGATGCCGAGTTATGTCAAGTTCATGAAAGAGATATTATCTAAGAAGAGAAAACTTGAAGAGTTTGAAACGGTTGCCTTGACAGAGGAGTGCAGTGCAATTCTTCAAAAGAAGCTCCCACCTAAATTGAAAGATCCGGGAAGCTTCAACATACCGTGCACCATGGGGAATCTTTCGTTTGATAAGGCACTATGCGATCTTGGTGCAAGTATCAACCTCATGCCTCTATCGATTTTCCAAAAGTGAATATTGGGAAGCCAAGCCAACCACAGTCTCCTTACAATTGGCAGATCGATCGATAAAGTATCCGAGGGGAGTGATCGAGGATGTTTTAGTTAAAGTCGATAAGTTCATCTTTCCGGCTGATTTCATCGTACTAGACATGGAGGAAGATGAAAATATTCCGATCATCTTGGGACGACCATTTCTAGCTACGGGCCGCACCCTTATAGACGTGGAAAAGGGGGAGTTAACTCTGAGGGTCCAAGACGAGCAAGTCACTTTTCAAGTGTTCAAATCGCTCCCATGTCCCGGAAGTGCTGATAAAGAGTCTCAAATTGAAAGCGTGGATGTTGTTGAAAGAGGAAAGCACCGAAAACATCGTCGGTGGAAAAATTCAGATTTTGTGTTGAATGGCCCAAGTTTTAAGAAGGATGTTGAACGAGTGGCATTCCTCGAGCATGAAGAAAATCACGCAATCGTGAGTTCGGCGAAGGAGGAGAGTGAGCCAAAGCCAAGAGAAAAATTAGTCATGGAGAAACCGGTGTTTCGGAAGTTTTTCAAGTCGAAACCTCTTCGCAAACAACATTTGATTACCGAACCGAGAATCGAACCGATGACCAATGGTCATAATTTTAACCAAAATATAAACGGTTCGATAAACGGGCGGAAGCCAAATGGAGTTTGCGAAAAGCAAACTAACGTGTTCAATAGGTCCTATCAAGACTATAAACTTAGCGCTTCTCGGGAGGCAACCCGAGCTCGTAGTTGTAGAATTTTGCATTTCTTTATTTTTCTTGTTTTTCGTGATTCTTAGTTTTCATCATTTTTGTGCTTCTATCCGCTTCTTCCTCTCGTTTTAACGTCTTCTTTTCAAAATTACATGCGTGAAAGTCCTGTGGAGAAATCGAGTATGAGCCGCAGACGCTTATTGTGAGCCGCGGCACACATCAATAGCAAAGGGAGGCAAAACCGATCAGTACCTTGCGCCGCGGCACGGCATAAATGAGCCGCGGCACACTTGAGCAATGAGCCGCGCACATGGAATTTGAGCCGCGGCACACGACAAATCGAGACACAGTGAAGAAGGATCAGACCTTGTGCCGCGGCTCATCTTATCTCAGGCCGCGGCACACTATGCGGAATCCTAAAGGCCGTAGCTTATAACATGCATTCGGCCGCATTTATCGTGCACGATTTTCCTTCTCCTTGCCTTCCTCCCCAAAGGCGACCGGCCAAGCAATTCCTTCATCTTTTCCCGCGATTCTTCTTGAAATCTCGAAAAGGGACCGATTATGGCGCGCACGAAGAAGTTGACCAAGCGTGCTAGGACCGAGTCATCCCTCACGCGAGGAGACCTCTCTGGGTCGGGCCGAGGCGAGGGGCACCAATTTTCGGACCCCGAGATCCACAAGATTTTCAACGAAAAGATCCGTCCGCGTCCACTTATTCCCGAGAGAGGTTTTACTCCGGCTCCTCGGGACGGGAGTTGCTCATGATGATTGACGAGATGGGATGGGCTAGATTTACCGCACCTCCCGAGCTGCCAGTCATTTCGATCGTCCAGAGTTTTATGCCGCTCTGCCAAGCACATCCGGCAGGCATACGTTGCCATCTCTAGAGTCTCGGACTCAGTCGACGTCCGAGGGGTCACAGCTGATTTCTCCCCGACCGCTATTCGAGGCTTTTGGGTTTCCGGTGGACGAGACGGCTATGACCGCGTGATGACCGGCCTCACTAAGGAGGCCCCGCTTGAGACGATTAGACACCCGGCACCGACCGGGAGCAATGAGCACAGAGCTCATCTACGTTTCACTTTAGGAGCTCGCGCCTCGGCTCTCGGCGAGCCTGGCTTTACTTTATTTGTGCCCGCATTGATCCCACCTCCCAGATCCGTACAGCTTTTCTCTCCCGCGCCCGGATACTTTTGCTATCACCTCCGGGTTGCGTTTTGATGTGGCCCCCATTCTGGTTCGATCTATCTTCCAGAGTATCCAGGGGGCCAAGACGGGTTGAAGCACCCTCCCTCATATGCGCTTTATGCCGGCATCAATGGCCGACGTGGTCATCGACGAGCCGATGCTTGCCCCACGTGCCCGATCGACCACCGCATCATATCGCACTTTGAGCAAAGGGGGCGAGCGCCGGCACACGCCGGGGCGAGGATTTTTGCTCGAGGAGGCTCATGAGGGATCCCCCGAGCCACTTTTGTTGACGCACGGAGAGGCCGGCTCGCAGCCTGACAGAGCGAGGTTAGAGGAGCTGTTTGATGGGTCAGGGAGGATTTGAGGAGACAGAGAGAAGAGCATAGGGAGGAGCTGAGGAGAGAGAGAGAGGAGCTGAGAGAGGAGTTGAGGAGAGAGAGAGACGAGATGAGGAGAGAGAGAGAGAGCTGGATGGCTGCCTTACGAGAGGAGCAGCGGGCGGCGCGGGAGAGTGTTGTTGCTGCCGCCAGAGCCGAAATGAGAGAGCAGGCCCGCCGGGCCAGCCGACGAGCGGAGAGGCGTCTTGCTGCGAGGGAGGCTTATCATCAGGAGCACCTCGCCGCATGGACGGCCCACATCATGCATCCCGACGGGCCATTTATTGCGCCCGCCCGGCCAGCCACACCACCCTCCTCACCGGACGATGCAGGCACCAGCTCCTGAGCAGACTGGAGGGGAGTACTTGACCTTTTTACTTTTATTGCATATCATTTTTTGTCCATTGAGGTCAATGTACGTCCTAAGTTTGGGGGGGGGGGGATTTACATTCAGTCTACATTCATTGCTGTACTCTATTTTCTTGCTGTACATTATATTTTGTTGCACTTTTCTTTCTTTGCAAATTTTTTTTTTTTTAATAGCCTTGCTTGCCGTAGTTTTTCTTTATTCGTGAATTTTCGTGCTTCTATTATGTGTGATACTGATGTTACGACACTGTCTTTCTCTCTGAAGAAGCGGGCGAGTTTTAGTCGAGTTGTAGTCAGTTATTTCTGTTCTGCTTAGAATTCAATTAGGTCCGAAATTTTTCGTGATTTTAGAGGACTTACATACTTGTTTTTAAATCCCCATCAATGCGTTTGGCTACATTTTCCGGATAGTGAGTCGTACTGTTTCTTTAGTCGTGTTGGCACTTAAATTAAGTTTAGAGTCGGTCAGTTTTTTTCCCTAAAAGTCGAGATAATGTGTTCTATGAAGGGAAGTCTAGTAACCGGGGGTATTCGCGTGACCCGTTGTTTACTCTCGCGTAAAACGACGACCCCGATTAGACTAGTGATTTAGTGATTTCACATGTGCCAATGATAGGAAGCCTAGTAACCGGGGGTATTCGCGTGACCCGCTGTTTACTCTCGCGTAAAACAACAACCTTGATTCGGACATGCGGAAATTATGTATTCGAGTTGTTTCTCCGCTGTAGACGGGAACTTAGTAACTAGAAGCATCCATGTGCCCCATGAGTGTCTTTTACGTTAAACGGTTTCCGAATACATGAGAATGGAAGTTCCACCCTAGGATTATCCCGATGAAACATCCCGAGATCCTAACCTAGTGGTCGACTCGAATCAAATTCTTGAGCATATTTATATAAGGGGATACTGTCCGAGGTTTATTTGTTATGAGACTCGTGAAAAATTGTGCCTTTAGACTGTGGAACGCGACGAACTAGCTTGTTTATGTTAGCCTTTCATATTGACGGTTGATTTGACTCATGTTTTGTTGATCTTTGAGCTGAGTTTTCTTCATGAACAAATGATTAGGACTGAACTTGATTTCTTTGCGGAATCATTATCCTGAGTGCAGCTCGCTTTTATGACACTCGTATTATTTAGAGAGAATGGCAGGATAGTATTGATTAGGTTGAACACTATGAGTTGCACGATGATTCACGACATTTTTTATTGACTTTAATTCTTTTTGCTTGAGGACAAGCAAAGGCTTAAGTTTGGGGGTATTTGTTAGGCGTATTTTTATACGCTTATTTATCATTATTTTGTAGTATTTTGGAGTGTGAAATCATCTAAATGAGCTTTTAATGCCTTAATTTTGTATGATTGACAGGAAATTGAAGTCCGGAAGCTTAAACGAGGCAAAACGGGCGAAAATGGCAAAACTGGACTGTGAGCCGCGGCACAAGGAAACTGAGCCGCGGCAAAGGAAGACACCAGCCGAAGGGCGAGTAGGCCGTACTCTGTGCCGCGGCACGGCCCATGTGAGCCGCGGCACGAAGGATTTAATTACGCCTGTATTCGATTTTGGCGATGTGCCGCGGCACAAGTTGATGAGCCGCGGCACACTTAGCGGGTTTGGTACGTCTGCGCGGATTTTGGGCCGTTTCGAAGCCAGTTTTCAACCAACTAATACGGACGCGATTTATGGAAGTGCTGAGCTATAAATAGGGCTTAAGACCCTAATTTAATTATCTTGGAATCATTGAATCTAAACCTAGGAGAGCTGAAGCTGGAGACAGAGAAGAGGAGGAAAGCAGAAGAATTCAAGGGCGATATGAAGTCAAGAACGGAGGAATCCGAGCTTCATCTGCGTTTGAATTTTATGCTTTCGTTTATTTATTCTGTATTTTTTCTTTTTAGTATGTCAGGCTAAAGCCCTAATCTAGGGTTTTGATGAAACCTTTATTTTGACGAATTGATTAAGATTATCCAATTTATACCTTTTTATTGAGTTTTCCCAATTATGTTTAATGCTTGCAATTATCTGGCCAATAGTTGTATTGATTTAATCATTCACTTCGAATCGGGAGAGGAGATTTGGTGAGGAACTATTGGTGAGGACCGTTTTATTCTGTGAGATAGGAATATACTCATAGGAACTACGTGGCCTTTAGGAGATTTCATGCTTTTTGCCTAGCGACGAGATAATTCACCTAGGGATAGAGTGCGTTAGTCGCCGTTAGATAAATCTATTGACCTCGGGAGAGGCGGTAGAATATATTAGCAATCTCCGCCTTCAATAAATTGGGAAAATTATTTATTACGGATAATCAAGATTAAATTCGGATAAATTAAGGTGGATTCAGAACTCTAGACTTATTTATCATTTGATTCCTTTTATTCAAGCTATCGTTTTCTGTCTAGTCTTTTATTAATTCTTTTAGTTATTAATCCATAAACCCAACTTCGATTGTTCAAATAAAATTGGAATACGAAAACGTCGGTAGTTAGAGATTCAATCCTCGTGGGAACGATACTCTACTTATCACTTTATTACTTGTAAACGATGACGTGCACTTGCGTGTAGGAAATATCGCAACACTTACTCAGTTCATCCGGGCTCGAGTAAGATGTATAAGGATTTGAGGAAGAACTTTTGGTGGAACGATATGAAGAATGAGGTAGTTCAATTTGTGGCTAAGTATTTGACTTTCCAGCAAGTCAAAATCGAACATCAGGGACCATCCGGGTTGTTGAAACCACTTCCCATTCCGGAGTGGAAGTGGGAGGACGTCTCTACGGATTTTGTCATGAATTTGCCGAGGACGAAGACGGGAATGAACATGGTATAGGTGATCATGGATCGGCTAACTAAGTGAGCACATTTTCTGGGCATCAATGATACTTGGGGTCCTGAAAAGTTGGCACGTGTATTTATTGCGCAGATCGTGAGGCTTCATGGCACGCCGAAAACTATTATTTCGGATAGGGATTGTCGGTTTGTATTGCATTTCTGGCAGGCAGTACATAAGGCATTGGGGACATATTTGCGTTTGAGCACATCTTTCCATCCTTAGACTGATGGATAGTCCGAGCGTACCATTCAGACGTTCGAGGATATGTTGCGCGTGTGCGCACTAGGCGGGAGTAGCGATTGGGAGGAACATCTGGCCCTGGTCGATTTCACTTATAATAATAGCTGGCATGCATCGATTAAGATAGCACCGTATGAGGCACTTTATGGCCGACGATGTCGATCACCGATATGTTGGAATGAGCCGTCCGATATAGTTGGCACCGATCTGGATCTTGTGTTGGAGACTAGGAGAAAAATTGAGTTGATTGGACAGAGAATGCTGGCGGCTCAGAGTCGACAAAAGTCCTACGCGGATGTTAGGCATCGACCCTTGAAGTTTGAGGTAGGGGATCACATCTTGTTCAGAGTATCTCCGTCGAAGGGAGTTTTCCATTTTGGGAAAAGGGGAAGCTTAGTCCAAGGTATATTGGACCTTTCGAGATATTGGAGAAAGTTGGCGAGTTGGTCTACCGTTTGCCATTACCCCCGTCGTTGAGCCATGTGCATAGTGTATTTCACGTTTCTCAGTTGCGGAAGTACGTTCCGGGACCCTAGTCACATTATCGATTTTGACGAAGTGGAAATTGATAGGGATATCACGTTTGAGTAGAGGTTAGTGAGAATTTTGGAACACCGGGATAAACAGCTAAGGCACAAAACTATTCCTTTGGTTAAGGTGTAATGGTCGAGACATGGAGTGGAGGAAGCGCCATGGGAATTGGAGGATAATATGCGTGCGAGATACCCTGAGCCTTTCGATCCTTATGTTTCGGGATGAAACTACTTTTTAGAGGGGGAGAATGTAATATCCGTACTTTCTATCTTTAGCAGTTTATATTTTTATTGTATGTCTATTTTTAACAACTCGCTTGTAACCATTTCGACATTTTGAAACTATTTTGTTCTTGGTGTTTTTCTTTTTGGACGAGTTTTGGAGGTGTTTTTACGTGTTTCGCTTTATGTTATGATGTCCATCGCATTTACATTCTATTTTCTGAAAACTCGTTCTAATATACCGTTTCTTTGTTCCTACAAGTCCGCGAGATAGAATTATCCATGTTGTGAACTTCGGTCTATCATTTTGATGTCGTATCGTGATTTTCGGATCGTTGTTACATTGGATGTATTTTTGTTTTTCTTGAGGCGATTCTGTCACCTGTGCGTGTGGTGTAGCACACTCTACATTTCCTTCATAGGGTATAGTAAATTATGTACCAATAGCGAATGCTATCTTTCGGTTAGCGCACGCTAACTGGTAGTGTGGAGGTAGTCCAGAAGGAACTAGACTGGGATTAAGAATCTATAGCGCACGCTACGTGATGAGGTTAATGCATACTAGTTGTACTGCAGTAGCACCCGCGAGCATCACGGTAACGCGCGTTAATGTTCGGGTATTTCATGGGACAGTAGGTTCTGGACTCTGAACTCTGGGCTCTAACTAGCAGGTAGTGCGCGTTAGCAGTTTCCTAGCGCACACTAAATGAGCAGGTACCACGCGTTAAGCTCTTCGTAGCGCACGCTAGTGACACCGGGCAGAAGCTACTAGACTACCCGGTGACCCCGTTAGCGCGCGGTAATTGCAAGGATTAGCGCACGCTAATTATGCTTAGTATAAATAGGACCCAACAGTACACTATTCATCATTTTTCATCTTTTCTCCTTCCTTGGGCGATTTCCGGCGATTTGTGAAGATCCCAGTGAGATATCATCATCTTTCATCACCATGATATCGTGAGAGCATAATATCAACAACAAAATCATCCTACTCCATCCGAATTCAAGGTATTTTGGTTTAGAACCCTAATTTTGTCAATTTTGGGGGTTTTTCGGGAATTGTCCATTCAAACTCAAATTATTCGTTTGTGTTACAATACTTCTTATCTATTATTGTTGTTCGGTGATTCCCAATCCATTTCCATTGAGTTAAGTCCGTGAATTGTTGATTTGGGGAGGTTTTGTGAAAACCCTCGCCCGTATTGATCGTACGTATATTGTTATGATTGGTAATCGGGGTTGTGGGCATATTCCGTTCGTTTATTGTCCCCGTTTAGGACTGATTCGTGTTAACCTTTCATTTATGAGCAGACATGTTCACTCTGGGTCATATCTTTATTTTCCGTCTCGTCGAAGATGTCTCAAAAGCAAGTACTTTACATTTGTATGCATATTCTAGGATTTGATTTATGGATTTTCGTGTATGTTGTGGATGTGAATGCGTATGTTCACCCAGGGATCAGTCCGACAGGGCCTCTAGGGATATGTAGTGCCGTGTGTATGCGTATCATGAACTGGGGTTAACCACCCAGAGATGGTCCGACGGGACCTCTGCGGGGTGAGGTGGCCGTGAGTCTCATACCAACGGTTAACCTTTGAAATATTTTGTTAGAGAAATATGTTTTGTGCATGTGCACCGTAATATTCTGGAATATAAATGTTTTCTAAAATGATTTTGGTGCATATTTCGTCTGATTATAATGGTAGTTCAAATGGTATTGTACTTGCACCAGCAGTTGGCGCTAACCCCTTAAATGGGGGAAATACTTTTGTATTTCAGGTGCAGGTCAAAGGGACGAGCGAGAATGCAGTCAGTATGAGGATGATGGGCAAGAATGACACTGTTCAGTTGGTCGATTGAGTCATGTCCTGTTGCTTGTATTTTATTATTGTATTATTTGCTTCAGTACTCGAGTACTTCCTTCATTTTATTTGTGTTGTTTCTGAACCCAGTTTGGGAAGAATGTTTGGTTGTTGAGTAATGTTGTTTGGGAACAGTTTGTTTAATATCATTTACCTTTATTAAATGTCGGTGTGTTTGTCTCGTAGTGTTTGTCGTTGGTCTTGGGTGGTTGAGATGTGTGTTAACCTTGTGGACTCAAAGGGGTTGGGTCCATGGCACTGTAATATGCCCTGAACTCCTTGGGGGTGTTACATTGGGGATCGGATAGGTTGACTCGAACGTTTATAGCGGAGATAGTACGGCTACACGGTACGCCTAAGACTATTGTCTCCGATTTGGATGGACATTTTGTATCGCATTTTTTCAATCGGTCCATCAGGCTTTGGGAACTGAGTTGTGGTTGAGTACATCTTTTCATCGGCAGTTAGACGGTCAGACGGAGCGGACGATTCAGATGTTGGAGGATATGTTACGGGCGTGTGCTCTAGACTGGAGTAGTGATTGGGAGTTTCATCTACCATTGATCGAGTTTACTTACAATAATAGTTGGCACACTTCGATCAAAATGGCACTGTACGAAGTATTATATGGTAGGCGGTGTAGATCCTCGCTCTATTGGGATGAGGCCTCGGAGCTAGTTGGAACGGAGCCAGATATGTTGATGGAAACCAGAGAGAAGATTTCTTTCATTAGAGACAGACTGCTGGCTGCTTAGAGTCGATAAAAATCCTATGCTGATATTCGTCGTCGACCCTTGGAGTTTGAAGTGGGAGATCATGTTTTACTCAAGGTATCGCCGACGAAAGGGGTTTACGGTTTCAGGAAGAAAAGGAATCTTAGCCCGAGGTATATTGGGCCATTTGAGATTTTAGACAGAATCGGTGAGCTGGCTTATCGGTTGGCGTTACCTCCAGTCCTTAGCCACATTCACAGTGTGTTTCACGTTTCTCAGTTGAGAAAGTACGTTTCGGACCCGAGCCATATCATCAATTATGGGGATATTTAGGTAGCAGATGATGTCACGTTTGAAGAAAGGCGGGTGAAAATCCTTGAGCATCGTGAAAAACAACTTCGAAATAAAACCATTCCGTTGGTTAAGGTTCAGTGGTCGAGGCATGGAGTTGAGGAGGCGACTTGGAAAACCGAAGATAGCATGCTCGCTAAATATGCAGAATTATTTACTTCTTAAGTTTCAGGATGAAACTTATTTCTAGAAGGGGGAGAATGTAATATCCGTACTTTTTCTATTATGAGTACTTTCCATTTTTGTGTATTTTCCGTTAACAGCGACTCGCTTGCAACCGTTTGACATTTTGAGAATGTTTAATTCTGTGTATTTTGGCATCCGAGCATCTTTTCGAATTGTTTTACTCGAGTTTGTGTCTTTTCGTTATTTTTCCGCTTGACTCGTTTGTGCAATAGTTGTGTGAAACTGTCGTATCAGGTTTTGTGTGAGTTTGTTTAATGTTGTTAGACGTGTTGTGAGCTTCATCACTTTTGTTCGTTTCCGTATCGTGGTTTTCGGTCATTTCGGGTCGTTTTATAATTTTTTAAAAGTTTAGGGTAATTACTTTCATGGTTGTATTCCGAACCTTCGGATAGTCGGAATCATGTTTTCTTTTCGCAGTTGAGTTTTTCGCTTCAAACTCCTTGTATTGGTGTCTGCACGTTTCATTGATCGTCGCGTTTCGGTTTTTCGTATCATTTCTGCATAGTTGTTGACTAACTGTGGTTATGCACTGGAACTCTTTCGTACGTTAAGGACAATGCCTAATGTACGTTACATTGTCTTCCTAACGTACGTTAGCCCCTTGTGTAGCGTACGTTAGGTTCTTTAGGGAATCGGGCAGTGAGCTCTATCAGTCCCTTGCGTACGTAAATGGGTATGCTTTACATATGTTAAGGAACTAACGTACCTAAGTACTTCCTGTTTTACGTACGTTAGCAGGCGTGGGTTTAAATACCCAGCAGTTGACCGAGATCGTCCATTTTTCTTCCTTCTTCTTCTACTCCGCGACTTGGGCGATTCCTAGGCGCTTTTGTAGCGATTTTGAATCTTAAATCATCTAGCTATCATCTTCCTTGGAGTTTTGGTATAGATTAACATCACCAATCTGTCTTCTTCGTCTGTGAATCGAGATAATCTTCTAGAACCCTAAATTTTTCCGGGATTTGGGGGTTTCTTCGTAATTTCTCCGATTTGGTTATAGTTATAATGGAATTGTGTTGAGTATGAATTATCTACTTCCGGCACATGTTTTCCTTACAAGATTATTGGTGTATTCTTGGAATTGTTGAGAATCGAAAGGGTTTAGTTGCGATCCACCCTCGTTGGACATATTTTTGGATTACATGTATCGTAGGCGGGGTTTTTGGGCATATTTCAATGCTAAATTCCAGTCGTGTTGTTGTTGATTGTCGTTTTATGAATCGTCTAGGTTCGAAGTTTCCGAGGTCCTTCAACGGTGGTCGTTTACCATATCAAAACAGCCTGTCAGTTCTCAAAGGCAAGTAATTCTTACGAACTTACTATCTTAAATGTGCAAAGTGATGTATTTTAGTGTTAGTGTTTATGTTCACTCCGGGAGGGTCCGATGGGGCCTCGGAGGGATCCATGTTTGGTTTGGTCCAAAAACTTTGGGTTAACCACTCCATGAGGGTCTAATGGGGCCTCGGAGGGATCCGTGCATGGTTGGGTCCACGGTTAATTAGGAGGATTTGGTTTCTGTGATACATTTATAGATATGCATTTCTGGAAATCATTATCTAAATTACTTTCAAAAATATTGATGCATGTGCTTTGATATTGTAAGATGTAAGAGTTCGTTTGTATTACTTGTACTAGCTATTCCACGGCCAACCCCATTTTGGGGGAAATACATGTCATGTATTTCAGGTACGAAGAATGCGACTGGACGAGTGCCAGGGAAGTACGAGGATGGAGTCCAGGCGTGATACTGTGAAGTTGTTGTCATGTTTATTTTCTTCGAGTCTGGTTGATGAGATTTTCGGTTTTTGTCTCAAACTGTTAGTTGGTACTCGGGTACTATAGGAGAGTTGTTTTTCTGCCGTCAGTTATATTAAACTTGTTGTTTATTGTGGTTTAAATGTTGTCGTTGGAATTTTATCTGTTAACCCAATAAATGATTGATGGTTTTGATGTTCTTTGTTATGGATGTCGTACAAACTAAGCCTTGTGAGTTCCATATGGGATTCACGGTACTGTGACATACTCTGAATATCTTGGGGGTGTTACATGCAGAGAATCCATATGTAGCATCCTTTCCAAGGATTAAAGCAAACATAAAACCGAGTACCCACGTCAGATTTTATTAAACTTCACGTTTTTCAATTCATCTCTTTTGGGAATTTATTTTTGAGGAATTGGGTATTTAGGTTCTTTATCTCCCACGCTACTTTGCGGTGGATGAGACTATGATAGGTGGTATCACTCTCATATGTCGAAGTAAACTGTGTGACGGTCCTGGGGGAGTCACGAATAATTATTGAAAATTGATATTTGTGGTTGTTGCATACACCATGATTTGGGTGCGATTTGACTTCGCCATTTTGTCGATTTTAAAACAACAATTACAAAAAATGAACATTTTTGGTAGCGGTAAAGTTATGACTTGTTCATGATTAGTCATGAATTTGTGATGTACAAATGGGACAAACATCGATTGCGATGGATATGTCGTGGTTAAAATCAATTTGTGATGAAATTGTCCTGTTGAATTGAGGGACCACCACGTTGGTCTTGGCCCAATCCCATACTTGGAAAACTCCATCTTTCATCTTATTAAAATAAAATATTGCATGTGGGTGTAGTCATGCACCGTCTATATGATAAATGAAAGAATGTAAGAGTAATTCTCATGAATTTTAACAGGTAAAGCAATGGCATATTGCGGTAAATACATGAATTCGTTGACCTCGATTATAGTTCGTGTGACTATAGGTCCGAATACTTTTCCAAGTATTTGTAAAGGCATGCGCCTTACATATTTGACTATGTTTGGTCGATCTTATTGGACAGTCAAGATGAGTTGGTTATGGTATATTCATTATGTCTCATGGTTCAAAATGCTTAATTATGATGCACCGCGTTGCATCTACATAACATGGCTATTATGACGTATACTTGCAAATTGAGAATTAAAATACTTGGTTGATTTGATGCATTTTGGTGGATTTTATCTACACTTTTGATCATGACTAGGTGCATCCTCCTTGGTAGCTGTTTATGCTTTGAAAGTTCAAACAGAATCAGTGGTTTTTAAAAAGCCTTAGCTGTACCGACATTCCTACTTTCTTTGCAAGTCTACCAAGATGGAGTTATTGAAAGGATCTTGAGTCGAGATAAGAAATCGAGCATAATTTTACGTTTAAATGCACCTATGGTTGTCATTGCTATGTTTTTGCATCAACACTTATGCCATTTGATATGATCTCAACCTTGTTTTCTCACTAGACTTGGGAAATACTAAAGCAGCCACTTAAAACATGCACTTTGATATGAGTTTACTAATATGTGTGGTGAAAGACATATGGATAGAAAGATACGGAAGTACCATTTCCAGAAGATCTGACTGTTCGTCAATAGCCTTCCTAACGAGGGAGTTATCGCTGTTTTAGTGAATAAAGGTCAAGCTGCACGTGATTTTATTTCCAGATATTGTGCTAACTTCTGCCCCAACCAACTTGGTATAATACCCGGTTGTAATTCATTCATTATCATTCAGTAATTGTCACTCAGTAATTTTCACTCATTAATAATCATTCATCATTCATGATTCATTCATCTGTATTCTTCGTTGGTGTGATTTAGTCGTGTATCAGTTACCGATCGACATTCATCTCCGTTTGAGAAATCGAGACGAGAGTATTATCATAATCATCGTGATTGGTAGTCTTGCGTTGGAAGTATCACCTATTTCATGTTAGTGGACTTAATTATATTCATACAAGTATGGTATATCGGATCATTCAGCGATGTGTGTCGAGTAGACGGATTTGTGGTTTCGTTGCTGTCCAGCAGCGAGTTACAGCCGTAACATGCCTGCATTACGGCCGTAACATGCGTTCGTTGTTTTCAGGACATGTCGGACGAAGTTGACTTACGGCCATAAGGGTTTCGGCATACGACCGTAAGTTGAGGCAGGTACGGCCGTAGGGTGTCCGGCTAGTTTCGACGAAGGCTCCATACGCCCGTAAGTGTTGCCGAGTAAGGCCGTATGAGTCGGATTATGCCCGTAAGGCATGTGTGGTTACGGCCGTATGGCTGTCGGCAGACTTTCGATGAAGTCGAGTTACGCCCGTACGAGATGGCTGGCTACGGCCATAAGGCCGTTGACTTTGGGATGTTACGGCCGTAAGTAGGCTGAGTTACGGCCGTAACAATGGCAGTACTTAAGTACCTGGATGGGTTTTTGAGCTCATTTTTCTCATTTCTCCCCTTGAGTTCCGAGAGAGAAGTTCTTGAGAGATTTTCTTCATCACATCACTTGGAAAGGAGTGTTCTAAGCATATATCTTGGATTGAGAATCTTGGATAGTCGATTTAACAAATATTCATCGGATCAAAGTGTTTGGATTTTCAAAGGTAAATTCTTCAACATCTTGGATTCCGATTTTGTGTTGAGATATGATGTTTTGGATGTTATAATCATGTTGTATGAAGAGATATACATATGATTATGAATTTGTATGAATATTCATTGGATTATTGAAGGTTTATTCAAGAACACTTTGAATATTGATTTGGATTTGGGGGTTTTTGATTAGAGGTTGTTGAAATCTCGAATTGGATATTCATATTGGATTGTTGATTGTATTGAAGATGTTTTTGGTGGATTATATCACCCCTTAGAAGTTTTTTATCGATATAATTGAGGGTTGATTGTAAACAATCGAAGATTGATTACAACGTGTTTGTTTTAATGCCATAATGAACTTGGTTTTGTCCTATCGACGTTTTAAGTTAGTTATAATCGTGCTTGATACGTATATTGAGCGGATTGTTGGTAATTGTGTTATTCAAGGTTGTTCGACCGACCGACATCTCATTGTAGGATGTTTGTTCGAGGAAGGACATTCTTCACCGGTGTTGTGTAAGTTAATTCTTACTCGGTTAAAAGGATACTCATTCCTTTCATGGTTGTTCATTCATAAATCATAATCATAATTCATTCATAATGTATTAATCGTATTGAGACTTGTAATTGTCAAATAATCATTTCATTCACGAGGAACGACGGTTCCAATCATTTCAATGAGCTATATTTCATTTCATTATTATATCAACTCGGTGAGTCATTCTTGACCTTTGTCGTCTTGTTATTCATTAATACTCGTTGGTCATTCTTGTTCATATGACCTTCTGGGTTCATATTGCGTGGCTGGGTGGGGATGTGTGGAATTTTTAGTCGGGCACATGATAGTCATGTGATCGGGTTCACCGACACAATGGACTGTGCACACGGTAATATACCTCTGTGAGACTAATTAGGTACAAGGGCGGGTGTGTCCGGACACTCGTCTTGTGCACATGCACATACCATTACGGGCATACTATCATGCCCCTCTCCAACTTAATTTCATAATTAAGATATATCATGATTGTGTTTATTCAACTCTTGAGGATTGTTGTTCTGTGTAACTGACCCCGTTGGGGGATGTTGTTTTCAGGTTATGGCAAGGCTAAAGCACAGGAAGAGAACGTTGACGGGAGTCCCAGTGATACTAGTAGAGGGCCCCAGTCCTTTTCAGTTTTCATGATCATTCATTTATTTCCGCTGCAGACTTCCATTTGAATACTCATTTTATTCAGTATTGTATATTTTATCTTCATATAAAATATACATGTATTCGGTATTATCTTGGGTGTGTTGTACGTGAAACTCCTCATCGGAGTAAATAATGATATAATGTGGTTCGGTATTGCAATTATATTATTTAAGTCATTAATTTTCATTCGCCCGGTGGGTCCCAGTCGGGGATCCACGACACTGTAATAGTCGCCTAGTTTGGGGTGTTACACTTGGTCCCCATCTTAAATTTGCAAGTGGTCTTATGACACATGCTTTTCAACCTCTTTTTGGCCGACTGTGCCATGGATGATGCGATTTTTTATATGCATTATATGCTATAATGTCATCTTTCAAATGTTGGAAAACAGTTTCCTCAGGAAAACCCAAAATATGCACCCTTATAAGAATGTCGAGCGTGTGCATTGTAGTTTTTCACCATGCGCGTGTCGTAATTTTGCCCCCTAGGCATATAATCTTGCCATGTTATGCAATCAATATGATAGATCATTTTGATCATATCTGGTATAAAATCTTTATGTTGTTAGAGTATTCGCCATGCTCATATTTGTAAAATTTTGCAAGTGAAATTGAGTGCATCTTAAGCTATTTCCAAGGAACACAATATTCTTCGATTTCGTGTTATAAATTTATTGTGACTATGATGACTAGGTCATCACAATCAATGAGTGGTACAATGCTCAAGTTGTTGGATGCCGAATGGCATTTTCTAGTTATATATGTTCCATAACAAGTGAACCATGTTATGACTAGATGATATTTATCCCATAGCGTATCACTCATCTCATTGTGATTTGTGAGAAATAAAATCTTATGTATCACTTGTATCGGATATCTGAAAGAATATTCATGAGTTAATATGGTCCGGCTTGCATCAATTCTTGTAACTAGAAGATTTATTAGGACATTGACACATTTAGGCTTTAATAGTATGGAGTTTGGACAGTTTGATGTCCATATACCACGGTATTGCCATGGACATCATTTTTTTTCCTTTGAACAAATAAGCTAGATGGATCAAAGACAACAATGTACATTGGAGTCATGAGCAGGGCTCATGACCGATGATGATATTTATGTAATTTGCGTCTTACTTTCATAAGCATGTGTGACGCCAAAGACCCCCCGATGATCCCTCTTAGCCCTGTTCATTGATTAAAGCCTATTCTTTGGCACAATTAGGAGAAGACATCCTCCTATGTTAAAGAGAATAATATAGCGACTCGCATAAGCATAGTGCTGAGTCTTCTCTTTCACTGAGTCCTTATAGATGCATGATCATAAGTGTTAGCCTTGGTGGCTTATGATGCTATGATGGTGTTCACGAATGGTCGTACTCTAGTGATAACATTTATATGTTATGTGGTTCCTTTGACAATGATTGATAAGTTGATGAAACCTGAGTTTTTGGTTGTCCAACTTGCGGACCAGTCATTGTAAAGGTCGGTCACCCACTTTTATATCAAGTCTTAAAGTAAAACTTTAACCAGTACTTACATCCAAGACTACCTTATCACAAATTTTGGGTACCATTTGGATACATGGAAGGAGGTGAACAACTCAAATGAATTTTTCACATACCACCAGCCATTCCAACGACCAGTTTGATGTATTTTTGACCGGCTTGCGACCACAAGGTTGATGGTTTTGGAATCCTAACACCTGTTTATACATGCTCACGAAATTTTGTGGTGTTTGGGGCTGGTGAAGGTAGTGAACTCTTCAAGAAAGCACTAGAAGTTCGATAAAACCAACGGCCTATCATTGATTCGATCATTTCTTTATGTTCAATCCATGTGGTGCATGGTGGCGGTTTTGTTGGATTCTCAAAGACCATTACGGTTATGTACTATATATTAACATGTCATATTCACATATATCTATCATCATCCAAATGCTTAGTTGCAAGTGTAACAATATGCATTTTGTTAACTGTATTGTGTTAACAATGCAAAACCTATATCGTCAACATGTTCATGTGCCAAAGTGCGTCACCACAATGACTTCTGATGGGTTATAAATGATGAATTTGACATGCGCTTTCACTCATAATCCGCTTAAAATATACCTTGGCAGATGATCTCATAAGTCACTTTGATAAACCAGTCTTCCCGTTGTTAAGGGGAGATGCGAATGATCATGTTTGAGTAGAACGACTTCGAATTTTCGCAGTTTGTCCATACTGTGCCTTATTAAGTTCCCTAAAGTGACGAGATTAAATACATGCTGCAAACATATCTGCAAGGATTATGTTCGGTCATGGACGTTCGTCACCTGTAAATGGTGATATGGTAACACCACAAATTGTGGTAGATGGTGTTACTAGGCATAGATCTCATAGAGTATTGGGATACCACTTGGTTCGATAAATACTCTCGCTAAGAATGTATGCGAGTTTGGTACATGAAACTTGATCATTTGATCAAATGAACTAATCCGTCTCATGTGATTCTGGATTATAGTCATTATTGGGGGAGGCCTCAATGAATTCCAATCCATAAAGAGTACTCTATGAATAAATCCGGTTCATGAGGACGTGAAATGTGAGTTTAATCGAACCATACTTCTTTGAAAATCTACAACATTGTAGCGTCGGCCTAAAATGGAAATATATGCTAGTCATGTATGAACAAAGTGATAGCCCTTTGTTGAAGTGGTGCCGACACTCCAAAGATAAGATCTATCTGTATACTACATTAAAGCGAGTGAGAGAAGGAGTTAAACTCACCTCATGGCGCGAGGTTTCTCATGAACGCACTGGAATCAACTACGATGACACAAAACTTAGTCGTACTATCGTAATGGATGTTATAGCATCTACTATCTTTTCAGTTAGATAGCTTCCCAACAACTGACGTGCACCTTGTGGTTAAATCTTATCTTAGTGGAGAATTAAGTTAAGTGATAAAAAGATATTATGCTGGATCATACTCAAATCAAGTGGCTCCTGACCATGGAGCACGTTGATAAGTGATTGTCGGGAATGCATACTAAGTATATACTTGATTTGGAAGAGATATGAAGCTTTTGCATGTAAAACTAAGGTTTATAGTGATGCACACTTGTGAGACTAAGAGATTCCCTAAACTCAAAGTTAAGAATGAAAAGATCTTGGGGACACTTAATGATGTGTCTTAATCAATCGGTTTACGACAATATAAGATATGGTTTCCTAAGAGATGATAAAGTAATGCCTATATGATTTCGAATGATTAGTCGAAGTCATGATAAGACTTGGCTCACTTAGGTAATGATGTGGTCTTAAGAGAATTTCTCTTTATCAAAGTACAGTAGTATGTACTCGCATTTGACTCGACAAACTCATTCATAATAATCCGGTAAAGCCATTGTGATGATGGCCTAGGGTGCGCTTAGAAATGTCTGTAAACAAGAAGCTTGAAGCTTGTTCTATGTCGATAAAAGGACACTTGAAAACCGATATCCGAATTTGCCCAGAATGTATTGTTCTATCTCCCATATGACCTATAGAGCAGCTCACTTGTAGTAAAATGGTGAAATCGTACCATTTGAAAGGTCTGTGTCTACTTTCCAAGGAAATCTACCACTTGATCACATTCATCATGTTGAGTGACATATGACTATTGTTGCAAAGTAGGACAAGATATGTCCGGTAATTTGCCGAGTCAATTCGATAGAGCTTTGTTAGATGCTTAGCTCGATATAGGTTATGTATTGTATGTGAATGAAAAGTTATGGGTGTCTAGTTTTCATAAGTTCTTACGATTTCATTGATACATATTGAATCGAAGAAGTTATAACTGATTTACTTCATGAAGGTCAAGACTTTGGAAAGCTTGAATTTTGGATAAGTCTTTAGCGACTCTTGTACTTTGGATGTGTCGCGCTCTTTTTCTCCTTAGACCAAGGTTTGTTTTCTCATTAGGTTTTCACTTGGTAAGGTTTTTAACGAGGCAACCTATGAGAACATCCATACAATGATGCGTGGTACTTCTGTTCAACTTAGACCAAGATATATTTTTCACACTGGTTTTTTCCTTGGCATAGTTGTGAGGACAACGTGGCATCTGAATCCTATGATTTGATGTACTCATCAGGGGGAGTCGTTGTGTATACATCAGGGGGGACTATACATGACATGTTATGTTGGTGCGTTGCATTGTTTTCCTCATCAAGCCTTTATTTTTCCCATTGGGTTTTGTTTTGGCTTGGATAGTTTTTTACGAAGGTAGCATCATTTGCACCATTATTGTATTAGTGCTCGACACATGGGAAGTGTTCCGAAAATTATTATTCCCGTGATGTGTCTTACCTGATGCTGATTAGGTATGTATCATAGATGGTAGGGATTCTAGATCCTTCTAGAGGTAGTAGGATTCTACTTGATGTCTTTTCTTGTAAGGAATCCTATGTATGGAAGGAGTCTCATTGTAAATCCTATATAAAGGCCCCTCAATCAATGTTATCAATACAATGCTTTACATCATTTGCTTCCTACTATTTTTTTACTACTTTTCCTGAAACAAGGTATTCAAAACTTATGATAGATTCTTAAATATTTTAATGGAATAATCTAGATACTCATCTTTAGGCATAAAGTATAAACATAATATATCATTTAAAATCTTTTGTTTCCTTAAGATTTTGGTGGATCTTTATTAGTCACCACCATCTGTCACAACTGCCGCAATCGCCTCCACTACCACCGCCTCCAGACCATCATTGACATCATCTCATCATGCCACCGACATCATTTCGCCGTCACACCGTCGTCACCATCACTGCCACTGCCACCACTGTCATTTCTCATAACCTTTTTTTCTTTATTTAATTTTTATTTTTTCTTACTTTTACTGTAAGAATAATTTAAAAACTTCTTATAACAATTTAATTTTTTGTTGTTCAACCTCTTACGAAAAAATAATTATTTACAAAAATATGTAAAAAATTCAATTTGTAATTGAATATTTTATATCTACTCATTATTTTTAATAACTTGATATATGTTTTTGTGATTAATATGCGATAGCTTTTTAGTTTTTTTTTTGTTAAGTTATATCAAATTATCGTGAAATTTCTATTTTTAATAGCTATTTATTTTTAATTAAAAAATATATTATACATAACTATTTATTGAAAATCAATAAATATAGAACAAGTATCTATTAAGATAGAATGCTAATAAATGCATTTTCTGTCATTACTGTAACAGCCCCAGAGTCATCCAGGAATATTACAGCTACGTGGGCCCCGAGACGGAACCCACAAGGCTAAAAGGCATTTTCACAAACATTTACAAATGTCCAAGAGGCTAACGATGGCACTATCTTTTAAAAACATTCGAAGACTTTATAAAATCCGTTTATCAAACCGTCTTAAAATCTCATTTGAAACTACAAGGCCCGAAGTGCCAAGTCTCAATAGTTTGAAAACATACGTTAAGTTATTGCTTACACGTACCGACAAAATAGTTTAGAAAACCATTTCCAAAATAACTCAAGTTTCCAAAAATCAAAAGGGCATTTAATAAATACTCACGCAGCGAAAAAGACAACCAGTTAAAATACCCTAGCAGCAGAATACAATATATAATCAGAATACTCGATTTACAAACACATGCCATAGCCAGTATCCTCCGGGAAGCTCATCTCTTCACGACCGCTACAAGCTCGATAACCCAAGAACTTAAAAAGAAATCCCACGACGGGGTCAGCCATAATATCCAACAATGATAACAATCACGTCACGTCAATAATTACATACCAATGAAAATACTACGTAAGAATACGACCAATGTAATCTTTCCGCCGCAACTTTACTAAACTCGTAATAATTCCCGTCAGAATAACAATTATCACATTTCACATCTCGTAATCTCGATTAACCAATAAACTCAAACATAATATCCATACGGTACCTCAAGCAATACCCAAGATTCTAAAAACATCATTATAACTAGTAATACGGTAATATACCAACTCTGACCAATTCGATCCATCGGATAACATCATCAAATTCTAATACGATAATCGATTGTCCATCAAAGACAAATACCAAGGAGAAGATCAGAACATACCTCAGGATACGCAATGCCTCGATGAATCATGTCAGTCTAATCCGAGATCTGACCAATACAACATACGAACATGGTCCTAACACAAGACATACAAATACATACTCACATGATGACATCAATATGTTCACATCAATAACAACAATGTATACTCATGGAAATGTGATGATCCAGCGCACACAGCATAGATCCCAAGATGATCCTGAAAGACCAACACGAGGTGGATAACCCATAATATACATATGCACAATAACACATGGGTAATCCGATGATCCAGCATTCACTGCATAGATCCCAAGATGATCCCGTCGGACCAACACGAGGTGGATAAACCCGTCCAATGATCCAGCACACGCTAGCATAGATCCCAAGATGATCCCGTCAGATCAACACGAGGTGGACATACGACAACAATGCACAAATGCATAGTCACAACAATACACAAATGCACGACAACGACAATACACAAATGCATCACAACATGATCGACACAAAATGACAAAAATTATTAGAGTACTTGTACCGAGTCCTTCGAGAGCAATCTCGATATCAAAAACCATCATTGACGATTTTCCTCCATATTCGATGATCCGATATATCACGGACTATAGAGAACTCATATCCCCGTCTTTATCACAATGTATCCTCGATACCCAAGTATACCAATAACAAAAGTAAATTATATACATTATGATTTAATTCCCAAAAATAGGAAAACAACGCCCAAATCTCCAGTGTTCACAATTATAATCAATGCTATACGAATTATAAACGAATGAAACTGAAACCATTCATTAAATATTATAAACTGTGCAAGTAATAACTTGCCTTGATACCGACACGATGATGATGAAGCCGCTACTAATTCCTTGCCTTCGTCTACGAGCTCCTCGGCCCTGACCAAAGCAAATCACGAACATTCTTGAACACGACCGCAACACACTTTTCTAGTCGACGATTATAACCAACGATCAATGATCACAACCTATTGAAGTAGTCAATTAACACACATTCGATAATAATCAATTCCCGATATAACCAATCAATCAAACTCAACGACTCAATGATTCCGCGATCATATACAAAACCCAATAGTATAATTCAAACCATCACAAACTGATATCCATAATACGAACCGAAATCCGATAATCGTTATTAATAATCAATATAACCGATCAACAAACCCAACGATTTCACAAAAATATCAATTAGACACAAGTCCGAACAATCCAACTCAAACAATTACAAATTCCCAACCACAATACAATTACGGATATGAATGTGAAGGAAATCATATTCGATGATCAATCACAATCTTTCCGGATTCCAAATTGTTTATCATGATTCGTATTTCATCAAGAACATACGAATTCTACCACTACAATCAAAATGACTTAACGAACATTCGATCTTCATATTTAAAAATACCGATAATTCAACATACGATTGTCTTGCTATGTTCTATTTATCAAAAGTCCTTCAAGAACACTAAGTGATTCGAAACCATGTTCATAGCCATCAACACAACATAATCTGCTATCCTTTAACATGTAGATAAACTCATAATCCAAGTCATTTATCATCATACAATTCACATAACCTCAAGAATCATAACAACAACATCAAAATCATCTTCATACGAATCATTCATCAACGATAACATCAAAATCCGAATTCAACGTGTAGAGTTCATCAACACACCTCAAGAACATGAACAATACCATCAAACACCTCAAGGAGCATTGATATCTTCATATCCAAGCCTCAAATCCATGTTTCCAAGCTTATAATCGAGTTAGAAGAGGCTAAATCTCACTAACATACGCAGAGGGACGAAGAAGGGAAGGAAAACAATGTTTCTTCTTGTGAAGAAATGAAAGACCGAACCCCATTTTATAATCTGCACCGCTCATTACGTACGTTACCAATCCATATTAGCGTACGTAATGCTCCTTACGTACGCTACAGGTTCTACATAACGTACGTAACATCATTACAGAACTCACTGTCTTACTTCGTATCTTGCATAACGTATGTAACACTTGTTCCATAGCATACGTAATACGTACGTTGACTTGCTACAGTATATGCTCATATTACATACGTAATATGCTCTGCATAGCGTACGTAATACCTAGTTGACTTATCCTTTGGCACGCCAGCCGATACGTGGGCTCCACATGGCAGATATTGATTCCTTTGTCTGATTCCTCGTGTTACGTACGTAATGCATTATACGTAGCATACGTAACACTTAGCATCTTAGCGTACGTAAGCTCCTATGCTTAACGTACGCTATGCTTGACAAGGTCCTCTCTGATCAGCCGACTATATCTCACCTGATGCTTTAACGTACGTAACGACCTAATGTTAACGTACGTAACCTTTAGGAACTAACGTATGTAAGCTCATATGCTTAACGTACGTTATGGATTATATACTTGGTCATTTACACTGATCTTGCTCGTCGATTCAATATACCGAAAACAAATACACAACACACTATATCCTCAAATACAATTGTCGACCATGTTCGACAATTATACCAATACAGATGTCTCAGTCCTTCGTTTATTTTATACATACTGTACAGATTCCACGCTGTACAACATAACTCGGATAAAATAACATTAAACAATAGTAATAGAAATTCCCGATATTACATACTACACCACTTAAAATAAGTTTCGTCCTCGAAACTTGAAATCCATCATAGAAAAACAAACCAACCGTTCAACCAAAATATTCCGAAACCATCATGACAATGATCAATCATCATCATTAACGAATGACCAAAACATTATACTTACATATGCGCCAAGTCGACGATCTCCTGAGATACTAGCAAGTGACTCCACCATAAAGCCTCAATACGCTTACAATCACAATTCCGTGAGTCTCAACAAAATATATCATCTCCGGATGAAATAATCTATCCGTGTCAAATCATGTCTGCCCGATTACACAATCCAGTCCCGATCCTGATAAAACGAGTAATACACGATACATCTGTGAAACAACTGCCAAAACAATGACACAAATCCCTAAACATCGACATAAAATTTGAACGCTCATACGGTCATTAACAATGATCAACCGATAAATTAACCGAGAATACCATTGACATGATAAACTCCAATACGACCAATCCAAATCTCAAAACACAATCGAGTATATCATCAACATGATAAACTTTAATATGACCAACGAACGATCAACAATAATCGAGAATACCTTCACACGGTAAGCTCCAACACGATGAACACAGAACCACAGAGACAGATATACGGACGAATAAAATTATCAAAACGTTACACAAATCACATACAGTGGATCCCAAAGACACATACCCAACTGTTGAACATACCCCTCGGCATACGAACAACCAATCACAAACCGACGAACATACTCCATCCTACATGGAGTGGGAACGACCAATCAATACCCAAAACAACCATCCTGGGCTCACCATCCCCAAATCCACACTTACAAAGGAATCATTCAAAAATATCTATGGTAAAATCGTGCTACTACCATACCAATAGAATCACATAGCACATGTCCCGATTTCACAAAACCCGAAGTTCTAAAATTACATTCTATACACGAATCTACAACACGCAACATATTTCTCTTATCTGACCATCTAACCGATCATTCCTGGATAACCAAACTACCATACTAAAGTTCGAATCTCTTTTCATCGTACCATACTGATGTATTATCCAGTTCGTGAGTCACACTCAGAACTCCACCATGATATGTACTATGCACTAAATTCATATGTATATCAATCACATTTTCAAAACCAGTTTGAAATCATATAGTCTTGTCAAGAAAAAAAATTTTTGAAAGTTCCTTCAAGAATTTCAAAACTCAAAACATAAATTTTCGTAAGACCACGAAATCAATTTTCGAAAAATTAAATCGGCTTGCTTACGTCAAGTCCTAGATGACAATTCTTTTCGAATACACACGATTAAATAAAATGGTATTATGCAAATGCTTAACTACATCCATACTCCTATATACCAGTTCGGCTCATCACCAAAACCACTAACATTCAATCGGAAAACCACACGATAGAGTTCCAAAATATTAATGTATAGACTCCGATAAAAACTCCTTTTCCACATATGACACGCAACTTCAACCATTAACCCATCCTGGATCACCTCAACTATGCTATGAAAAAATGTTGGATAATCGACAAATCAAACACAGCGAAAGACTACCCGAGAAGTTTCATTTGAACAAATAAATCAAAACCTCGAAAGGTAGTAATAAAATGCATAAACGATTAGTAAAGTGTTTTACAAATCTCAAGAGTTTAGAAAACAGTAAAGCCTTTTTGAAACATTAGGGTCTCAGCCCAATCCCGTTCCACATTACAAGAAGTTTATAAAGTAGAAAACTCTTTTGGACCCCAAGTCCTGAGTTATAAAACTATTTCAAAATCGATTGGGTCTCGGCCCAAAAATCATTTTCCGTAAAACATCCGTAAAACATTCATTTTGAAAAGTATCATTTTCAAATACTCAAAAATAGTTTCATATATTTCAAAATGAAATAACATGACTACATGTTCTTCTTAACAATCCACAATATTTCTCCCAAATGCACAACTCCGTTCCAAAGTTTAACCTACATATTGATTTCCAAAATCATAGCTTCTCAAGATCATCAATCATGTCCCAACTCTGTCATCTCATACTGTAACGCATAATATCTTTCTGAACCTCAAATCATATCAACTTAGAAGGGCAATAAATCTCAATGCAATTCAAAAATCCAAATACTTACAGATTGTGAAGCCGACGATTCCTCGTGATACTGGCACATGTCTCAACTCTAGAAAAATACTCGACACAGATAATTTCAAAACACACATTTTGCAAACTCAGTTCAACTCGAGAACACAGTACATCTCTATCCGAAGAAACACGTTAATACTATTCGGAAAAGTTTACAACAACCCCAGTACCACATTGGTAAATCACATAACGCACAAGCCCCAATGAACAACAAAAACCCAGGGCTCTAATATTCGTCAATCGAAAACTCGAATGACGTGATAAAAATACGACTTGACTCGACCCAACTGCCTAGGTTTTCTCAACCTAAGCTCCGATACCATATTCTATAACAGCCCCCGAGCCATCCAGGAATATTACAGCGTCGTGGGCCCCGAGACGGAACCCACAAGGCTAAAAGACATTTTCGCAAACATTTACAAACGTCCAAGAGGCTAACGACGGTACTATCTTTTAAAAACATTCGAAGATTTTATAAAATCCGTTTATCAAACCGTCGTAAAATCTCGTTTGAAACTACAAGGCTCGAAGTGCCAAGACTCAACAGTTTGAAAACATACGTTAAGCTATCGCTTACACGTACCGACAAAATAGTTTAGAAAACTATTTCCAAAATAACTCAAGTTTCCAAAAATCAAAAGGGCATTTAAGAAATACTCACGCAGCGGAAAAGACAACCATTTAAAATACTCTAGCAGCGGAATACAACATATAATCGGAATACTCGATTCACAGACACATGCGATAGCCAGTATCCTCTGGGAAGCTCATCTGTTCACGAGCGCTAAAAGCTCAATAACCCAAGAACCTAAAAACAAATCCCACAATGGGGTCAGCCATAATATCCAACAATGATAACAATCACGGCGCGTCAATAATTACATACCAATGAAAATACTACGTAAGAATACGACCAATGTAATCTTACCGCCGCAACTTTACTAAACTCATAATAATTCCCATCAGAATAACCATTATCACATTTCACATCTTGTAATCTCGATTAACCAATAAACTCAAACATAATATCCATACGGTACCTCAAGCAATACCCAAGATTCTCAAAACATCATCATAACTAGTAATACGGTAATATACCAACTCTGACCAATTCGATCCATCGGATAACATCATCAAATCGATTGTCCATCAAAGACAAATACCAAGGAGAAGATCAGAACATACCTTAGGATACGCAATGCCTCGATGAATCATGTCAGTCTAATCCGAGATCTGACCAATACAACACACGGACATGGTCCTAACACAAGACCTACAAATGCATACTCACATGATGACATCAATATGTTCACATCAATAACAACAATGTATACTCATGGAAATCCGATGATCCAGCGCACACAGTATAGATCCCAAGATGATCCTGAAAGACCAACACGAGGTGGATAACCCATAATATACATATGCATAATAACACATGGGTAATCCGACGATCTAGAATTCACTGCATAGATCCCAAGATGATCCTGTCGGACCAACACGAGGTGGATAAACCCGTCCAATGATCCAGCGCACGCTAGCATAGATCCCAAGATGATCCCGTCAGATCAACACGAGGTGGACATACGACAACAATGCACAAATGCATAGTCACAACAATACACAAATGCACGACAATGACAATACACAAATGCATCACAACATGATCGACACAAAATGACAAAAATGATTAGAGTACTTGTACTGAGTCCTTCGAGAGCAATCTCGATGTCAAAAACCATCATTGACGATCATCCTCCATATTCGACGATCATATATATCACGGACTATAGAGAACTCATATCCCCGTCTTTATCACAATGTATCCTCGATACCCAAGTATACCAATAACAAAAGTAAATTATATACATTATGATTTAATTCCCAAAAATAGGAAAACAACGCCCAAATCTCCAGTGTTCATAATTATAATCAATGTTATACGATTTATAAACGAATGAAACTGAAACCATTCATTAAATATTATAAATTGTGCAAGTAATAACTTGCCTCGATACCGACACGATGATGATGAAGCCGCTACTAATTCCTTGCCTTCGTCTACGAGCTCCTCGGCCCTGACCAAAGCATTTCACGAACATTCTCGAACACGACTACAACACACTTTTCTAGTCGACGATCATAACCAACGATCAATGATCACAACCTATTGAAGTAATCAATTAACACAGATTCGATAATAATCAATTCCCAATATAACCAATCAATCAAACTCAACGGCTCAATGATTCCGCGATCATATACAAAACCCAATAGTATAATTCAAACCATCACAAACTCATATCCATAATACGAACTGAAATCCGATAATCGTTATTAACAATCAATATAACCGATCAACAAACCCAACGATTTCACAAAAATCTCGATTAGACACAAGTCCGAACAATCCAACTCAAACAATTACGAATTCTCAACCACAATACGATTACGGATACGAATGTGAAGGAAATCATATTCGATGATCAATCATAATCTTTCCGGATTCCAAATTATTTATCATGATTCGTATTTCATCAAGAACATACGAATTCTACCACTACAATCAACATTACTTAACGAACATTCGATCTTTATATTTAAAAATATCGATAATTCAACATACGATTGTCTTGCTATGTTCTATTTATCAAAAGTCCTTCAAGAACACTAAGTGATTCGAAACCATGTTCATAGCCATCAACACAACATAATCCGATATCCTATAACATGTAGATAATCATCCAACTCATAATCCAAGTCATTTATCATCATACAATTCACATAACCTCAAGAATCATAACAACAACATCAAAATCATCTTCATATGAATCATTCATCAACGATAGCATCCGAATTCAAGGTGTAGAGTTCATCAACATACCTCAAAAACATGAACAACACCATAAAACACCTCAAGGATCATTGATATCTTCATATCCTAGCCTCAAATCCATGTTTTCAAGCTTATAATCGAGTTAGAAGAGGCTAAATCTCACTAACATACACAGAGGGACGAAGAAGGGAAGGAAAACAATGTTTCTCCTCGTGAAGAAATGAAAGACCGAACCCTATTTTATAATCTGCACCGCTCATTACGTACGTTCCCAATCCATATTAATGTACGTAATGCTCCTTACGCATGCTACAGGTTCTACATAGCATATGTAACATCATTCCAGAACTTACTGTCTTGCTTCGTATCTTGCATAACGTACGTAACACTTGTTCCATAGCGTACGTAATACGTATGTTGACTTGCTACAGTATATGCTCATATTACGTACGTAATATGCTCTGCATAGCGTACGTAATACCTAGTTGACTTATCCTTTGGCACGCTAGCCGATACCTGGGCTCCATATAGCAGGTATTGATTCCTTTCTCCGATTCTTCTCGTTACGTACGTAATGCATTATACGTAGCGTACGTAACACTTAGCAGCTTAGCGTACGTAAGCTCCTATGCTTAACGTACGCTACGCTTGACAAGGTCCTCTCTGATCAGCCAACTATACCTCACCTGATGCTTTAACGTACGTAACGACCTAATGTTAACGTACGTAACCTTTAGGAATTAACGTAAGTAAGCTCATATGCTTAACGTACGTTATGGCTTCTATACTTGGACATTAACACTGATCTTTCTCGTCGATTCAATATACCAAATACGTATACACAATACACTATATCCTCAAATACAATTGTCAACCAAATACGACAATTATACTAATACAGATGTCTCAGTCCTTCATTTATTTTATCCATACTGTACAGATTCCACGCTGTACAACATAACTCGGATAAAATAACATTAAACAAAAGTAGTACACCTGATAACCAGACCGAAATATCTGAAACCGAGACTCATCCGAAAGTTAACGGGCTGAATAGGAAAAATGAAATTGAAACTGAAACCGATAAGAGACCTCACCGCTAACCAGAAAAGTTACCCGATAGTTTGCCCTTTAGTTATGTCATACCAAACTGAAGTAATTTTCGTTAATGAGTTGACGATAGTTGACGAGTTTCAGCCTCCAAATCGGCATTTTTCTTGTGTGGTATTCATCTTATATTCATATCATACATAATACTTGCTTGCATGTTAATTATTTGTGATATATTCATTTTTAACTTGACGCATAAGTGATTTTTTTTTAGTTTTTTGAAATTTATTTAATTTTCAGGTTTGGGGTTTTGGGTTCGGGTATCTGGCCCTGTGCCAAATTGATTTTTCTTATCGGGCTGGACTAGATACCCGCCCGATAACTATCGGTTCTGTCTCAGGTTCGAGATTTGGGCCGATAAGCTTATCGATTCGATCCGGATTTATCTGGTAAGCTTATTGGGTTGAGATCGAATAAGTCCAAACCCGGACAGAACCGACCCGATAATAGCACTAATGGTTACTATCTTTTGAGAAAAATAAATCCATTAGAAATTCATAAAAATCCATAAAAATCCATAAAAATCTATAAACTTCTGATAGATATAAGTCAATTGAAATCAAAAAGAATTTATGAAAGTCTATTAAAATCCATTAATATCTATCAAATCCATTAAATTCCATTAAAATCTTAGCTAAATACAGCCATAAAAATTGAACACGAAAATTTGACTATACAAGCCCTCTCCATCAACTATAACACTTCACCAGGAGATTTAGGCTGGATTTGGATGCTCTAAGATCAAGTAAGCAGCTATGTCCTGAATTGGGGGATAATATGATTAGTGCAGTGACAGAGGATGAAATATTGCAAGCATTGAAAGGGATTTGGGATATCAAAGCCCTAGGGATAGATATGTATAATTCCAAATTTTTCAAAGTAAGCTGGGGGATAATTAAGCATGAAATTGTAGATGCAGTTCAAGAATTCTTCCATTGCAATAGATTGTACATGGATGTTAATTGCACATTACTTACATTGATCCCAAAAACAAGAGATGCAAATACAATGAAGGAAATGAGGCCTATATCGTGTTGTACAACTTTATATAAGATCGTTTCAAAGATTTTGACTCAATGATCGAGAAAAGTGATTGGGACAGTGGTTAGTGATAACCAATCAGCTTTTGTCCCGGGGAAGGTCATTCATGATAATATACTCATTACTCATGAGTTTGTGAGAGGATATTCGAGAAAAGAGATCTCACCTCGGTGTATAATATAAGTAGATATGCAAAAAGCGTATGATACGGTGGATTGGGACTCTTTGGAGGGTATTATGGTTGAAATGAACTTTCCTAGATAGTTTGTCACTTGGATAATTATGTGTGTTAGGATTGTGACATATCAATATAATATCAATGGAGTTCCTAGTCGACCTTTGTGTGCAAGAGGGGGCATAAGGCAGGGGGATCCCATCTCCCCTTTGCTTTTTGTTTTGGTTATGGATTATCTCCATAGAAAAATGATGAAGTTGTATAACCAACCAGATTTCAATTTTCATCTGAGGTGTGATAAGGTTGGGGTGATTAACATCAGCTTTGCCGATGATTTACTGCTTTTCTGTAGAGGGGATATTGAGTCTGTTCAGTTGCTGATGGGAACTTTTGAGGAATTCTCACGGTCTACAAGTTTGAAAGCAAATAGGAATAAATGCAAAATCCATTTTGGTGGAGTAAAACTGTGGAAGAGCATTAAAGAATTAGACAGCTGACTAGGTTTGGCATTAGTGAAATGCATTTTCGATATTTGGGTGTATCTCTTACAATGAGGAAACTTTCCATTCATCTTTGCAAACCATTGACTGACAAGATTGTAGCAAGAATAAAGCATTGGTCGTCTAAATTACTTAGCTATGCGGGTCGAGTGCAACTCATTCGAAGTGTTTTGTTCTCTATTACGAGCTATTGGATGCAAATCTTCCCTTTGCCAAAGAAGGTATTACATCATATTGAATTATTGTGTAGATCTGTCTTATGGACAAGGATGGATGGGATGAGTCGAAAAGCTCCAATTGCTTGGGATAGTGTGTGTGATCCAAAATGGATGGAGGTTTGAATGTTACGTCCATAGTAGATTGGAATAAAGCTACTATGACCAAAATACTATGTAACTTTTGGGATAAAGCTGATAAATTGTTGTACGCTAGATTCATGCGTATTACATTCGAAATGTAAGTGTGATGGAGCACCTCCCCAAAGATAACTGCTCGTGGATTAGTAAGGCAATTTTGAAGCAAAGAGTGAGTGTTGTACAGAGTCAAGTTTGGGGCAGGTTGCATAGTGGGGATAAGTTCTCTACGAAATTATTTTATCAAGAGTTGAGAGATGTCAAGCCAAAGATGGTTTGGAGAAAGGTTTTGTTTGGTAATAGAGCACGACCCGAATCCTGTTTTATGGTTTGGATGAGCTTGAGACTGAGACTTGCCACAAAAGACAGGTTACTAAAGTGGGGTGTCCAGGTTGATGGATATTGTAGTTTCTGTTTTCAGCTTGAGGATATTGATCACCTATTTTTTTCATGTCCATTTACACAAAAAGTCTGGGAAAATATGCTGCTGCGAATTGGGATTCGAAGACAGCCTGTATATTGGGAGCATGAGGTATAATGGATATGTACGGCAGTGAAACGAAAAAGCCCAAAGGCACAACTATTGAAAATGGCCCTTCCTAAAACAGTTTTTGAGCTATGTAACTTGAGGAATGCAATCATATTCCAAGATAGTGTGATTGGTTTGCATGTTATTGATTGTATTCTGAGAAATATTTCTGGTAGGGCTAGAATGACTAGAAAATTGGCAACTGTATGCCATCAATTGAGATTTTGATGATTAGCTTAGGCTTTCTCTTGTTGCTTGGGATCATAACTGGATCTCCAGATCGTTTTGTAATTATTTGTTTTGGATAATAAGAAAGTAAGCTCTTTGTTCCAAAAAAAAGATTATAAAACTATATACAGTACAATTCAATGATATATTTGACCACCGAGATCAAATGCCATAATACTAAAACGTCAAGATCAATCAACACAATAATAAATCAAATATTGAAAGTTGAAATCAAACAACACTCGAATATTCTTATATACATCTTTGTACTTGTACAAGGGTTCAATACACACAACAAGAGAATTAAAATACGGTACTCTATAAAAAGAAATAAAATACTAAAATTCCTGAGGGATTGGCATCATTATATATCTTCAACTTTATATTGATCATATGACTGCTTTACGAACTATGAATGATCGAATAAACAAGGTATACACCCTCAAAAGAGTCAGCATTGAAATTATTAGTGCAAGTACACCAAACACAAACCAAGACAATAGACAAACCAAATTTTAAAGTATTATTCCAAAAATCCCAGAAGGTTTTCATTCTTATTACGACTCAACTCTTGGTATCGTTAAATAAGTTTTGTGAACGCTTTCAATACCTCAGGTAGTTTTTTACGAAATCAAACACCTTGAGATTCGCAGCTCAATCTTGGCAAACCTAAATTCTCAAACAAAATCATTTAGAATTTTCAACTCAAAGCGCATTTTCTCATAGAAAACTATTAAAAGTCATCAATTCGGAACCACATTTTCTCAACAGTTTTTTCTTTTCACAATTAACACAAATAGCACACGCTCATGACCACGTGACCGCTTGTCATGTATCATCATAGGCTTCACTAAACTTGCACGACATTAGGATCCCATGATCTCATACCACGTGGCACTGTAGGTATTATCGAATCCGTACAGATTGGGTCAGCATAACATCCCAATAATCACAATACCATGTTCATGACCCATTATCCCGTGTCACGTGTCACCATAGGCCTCGTCAGACCCACAGAGGTCGAATAAAAACTACATTGTTGTGTTCCGACCCCATGATTGCTAGTTATATATTATTGTATGCCTCGTCAGAACCACATGACTGAATTTCAAGTCACTACTAAGTTTGGTTCTCATGATCCTTAGTCATGTATCTCCGTTGGCTCAGTCAGACCCACCCGAGCTAGCTCAGCAATATCAACACATCAATTTCATAGAACCCAAATTCACAGCACAAGTTGAATAATACAATCATCAAGTACATCTCAACGTGTACATACAAACCATTAAATATCATCACCAAAATAATTTACATCATATTCCACTGTGCACAAACAATCAACCACTCATCAACCTAGTTATAAATACATAGCGTCCATATTAAGGACAATCACCAAAAATTTCTCATAACTACAAAATTATCAATCATCACAATAACACGCACGCAAATCGGTACAAATTAAAAAAAGCTCATCCAAGGAGCTTACACTGTTGGAAGTGTATGAAACTTTTTGTGTGGAGCCTACAACAAATAAGACGTAGTCTTGATGGATCCTCATGCTGTAGAAAGTGCCTCTAGTTGATGTAGCTTCACATCAGTGATGATGTGTAACAGCGTCGTAAATCCTTTGTATAAGGATTTACAAGGCTAATTTGAAGACTACTGAAATAGTACAAAAGTGTCATTAATAAAAGGAAATTCAAACTCGTTCGACAATTCAAATAAGTTCATTATTACAAAATGTTCCCAAGACAACAACAACATAAACGTACTCGAGTACTAAAATAACCGGAAAATAAGACAACATAATCCACATCACTGAGCGACTTCATCGTCATATCGGTACTATGGCTGCTTCCCCGCTCCTCGGCTACCTGAACATCAAAACAAATGTCCACCCCCGAAGGGGTTAGCAAAACAATGCTAGTACAAGTATCGCAATACATAAATCATCAATGCATCATAAAACATACAAAACAGATTTCCGTCATTGGAATCCAACGATGTGAATCCTCACGATTCCATCAACACAATACAGGGTAATCCAATGATCCAGCGCCCTCGGTATAGATCCCCATGATGATCCCGTCGGACCAATGCATGGTGTAAAACCCGTCCAACGATCCAGCGCCCTCAGCATAGATCCTCATGATGATCCCATCGGACCAACGCATGGTGGACATTCGATCCAGCACCCTCAGCATAGATCCTCATGATCCCCTCGGATCATTTACAACACAAACATTACCATTATGCATACGCATATGCAAATCAACACGTTCATCGACGCAAATATCATGACAACTCAAAGAATATAATATCATATTCAACAACACGAATAAATCGTACACATGATCAACAATGCAATATCAATAAGCTTAAAATACGATACTTGCCTCAAAGATGGCAAGAACAAATCACTCCAACGATCTCAACACACTCGAAGGCCATCTCCTACGATCAACGTAGCAAGCTCGAACCTTAACAAAAGAAATAATATAGAATTCATCTTATGTCGTACGAATGTCTAACAACCCGGTCTACGGCCGAAAGCTATAAAAATGTAATCTGCCTGAACTACTTAGCGTATGTTACGCACTCTACGTAGCGTGCGCTAAGCCTGCCCGTTAGCGTACGTAAACGACTAAGTCTAGCGTACGCTAACTTATGTACTGACAGTCCTCTCTGATCATCCGACTAACTCGCCTGATGACATAATGTACGTTACGTACCAAACATAGCGTACGTTACTCATTCCCGATAGCGCAGGTTAATATACATATCTTAGCGTGCGCTAACCGTGCATGGCAGTTTACTACTGGGCAGAAAACTTGAGCTAGTGGTGATGAAACTCAAGAAATCTTCAGTGTTAAAGCATGTCATCTCCGTGCATATCATGCTCACACGGTTTGCGAAAGATCTTTACGGATTAAACGACTTCGAGATGCAAGGATACGTATAATCATCACAACACCATAATTCATCTTGATCTTCAAGAAAAATATCCTAAGTTCAATCCATTCCATGTCCCAAAACGTATGATTCCATTATGTAAAGACATAAGAACTTGATAGTCTTCATAAACTTGTCAAAATCGGTTTGAAGCTACATGAATATGCTTAGGAGTTCAAACACTAAGAAGTCCTATGGTTTAAACAATGAGGAAGTACCGAGACATCGAAAAGTATCCTTCTAACAACATGATGTTCGACTGCATACGAATTTAACTGACTAGATAATCCCAAATCATGATCAAAACGTCCTTCAGAATATTACTAATATTGGTGAAGAATCACATACCTCAAAGTAGTGAAGAACACGAAGGAACTTGAAGAAATCCAACACCGGGGGCTTGAACACCAATCTCCAATGATCTACAATCTTCAAACTCGTGCTAGGAGGATGATATGAGAAGTTGAGGATTGAGGAAGTAACTCTCTAAGTCTAAGAATTCGGTTTTGGGAAGTGAAAGATCTGAAAAAATGAAAAAGTGTGATGTCCTATATATAGAAAAAGGGTTATTAGCGCGCGCTAGTCCATAAACATAGCGTGCGCTAACGGTCATACGAAGCTTACTGACTTCACTGTACTCAGCGTTTAGCGTGCGCTATCCTCATATCATTAGCGTGCGCTACCGCGTTGACTTGGATTTTCCCGAAAGCCGTCCAGGTTCATCCCGACATAATCCGACCAAGATCCGCGGCTGATCTCACCTACCACCCTGTCTCAATCATGTTGACTACGTATAGCGTGCGCTAAGGTTCATGCACAGCGTGCGTTACGGATCCAAATTAGCGTACGCTACACTTAGTCGATAGCGTGCGCTACATGCGCAGAATCACATTTTAGATTACATTCATGAAATCATATGCTCAACAACACCGGATCATGAAATACGGAGAATAATACTCAGATCAAAATGCAACAATTACAATATCACAAGGTTCAATTACACATACGAAATCTCGGGTATTACATCCTCTCTCCCTAAAAACAAGTTTCGTCCCGAAACTTAAGATGAAAATAACTTCGGATACCTAGTCTTCATATTGTCCTCCGTTTCCCAAGTGGTCTCTTCAACTTCATGTCGTGACCATTGTACTTTAACTAAGGGTATTGGTTTATTCCTCAATTGTTTGATCCGGCTCTCAAGTATCTTGATTGGTCTCTCTTCGAAGGTGCCGTCATTAGCTACCTCGATCTCATCAAACTCAATGATGTGACTGAGATCTGGTACATACTTCCGCAATTGGGATACGTGAAACACATTGTGAACGTGACTCAGCGATGGCGGTAAGGCCAACCTGTATGCTAAATCCCCAACTCTCTTGAGGATCTCAAATGGTCCGGTATACCTCGGACTTAGCTTACCTTTCCTCCCAAAATGGAAAATTCCATGTGTAGGAGACACCTTCAATAGTACGTGGTCCCCAATGTCAAACTCTAGTGGGTGAAGACGCACATCTGCATAAGACTTCTGTCGACTCTGGGCAGTCAACAGTCTTTTCTGAATCAGATCTATCTTCTCCTGAGTCTGAACTATCAATTCCGGTTCCATCCCGATCAAGTCCGAAGAATCATCCCAGCACAGGGGCGATCGACATCTTCTCCCGTACAAAGATTCAAACGGTGCCATCTTAATAGAAGCATGCCAACTATTATTATATGTGAATTCAATCAACGGCAAGTGAACTTCCCAGTCAGTTGACCAATTCAAGGCACAAGCTCTAAGCATGTCTTCTACTATCTGAATAGTCCTTTCGGACTGACCGTCCGTCTGAGGATGATAAGCCGTGCTAAAATTCAGCTCGGTCCCCAAAGCCCTGTGAACTGCCTTCCAGAAGTGCGACACGAAGCGACCATCTCGATCTGAAATAATGGTCTTCGGCGTCCCATGTAATATGACTATCTCTGCAATAAATACTCGCGCCAATCTCTCGGGTCCCCAAGTATCTTTAATTCCTAGGAAATGAGCCGACTTGTCTAGTCGATCAACTACAACCCAAATCATGTTCATTTCCGTCTTGGTCCTTGGCATACTGGTGATGAAATCCATCGAGATATCCTCCCACTTCCACTCAGGGATCTGAAGTGGCTTTAACATTCCGGCAGGTCGCTGATGTTCAATCTTAACCTGCTGACAAGTCAAACACTTCAAAACGTATTCTGCTACGTCCTTCTTCATATTTCCCCACCAGAAGTTTTGTTTTAGATCCTATACATCTTACTGCTGCTCGGGTGAATAGAATAGGGCGCGCTGTGAGCTTCCTTCAGAATTGTCCGTCTCAAATCATCAGCATTGGGAATGCAAAGTCGACTCTGAAATCTCAGAACTCCATCATCTTGTATCACGAATCTTGGGGCCTTTCCTTTCTTTACTTCGTCACATAATCGAAGGATCATAGAATCGTTCAACTGCTTAGATTTGATTTCCTCGACTAGTGACGAAGTCAGTTCCATCACATATAGTTGCCCTTGGATTCCTGGTGCCCATACTTCAATCCCTTCGCGGATCAGTTCTCGTTGAATGCTGGTTTGGGACGTAAGTGCTTCCAACACTCGAAGGGAAACATGTTTATGGCTCAATGCATCGGCTACTACGTTTGCTTTACCCGGATGATAGAGAATTTCCATGTCGTAATCCTTGATCAATTCTAGCCACCTTCTCTGCCTCATGTTTAATTCTTTCTGACCGAAAATGTACTTGAGGCTTTTATGATCTGTAAAGATCTGACAATGAGTGTCGTATAAATAATGTCGCCAAATTTTCAAGGCAAAGACCACAGCTGCTAACTCCAGATCATGAGTCGGGTAATTAACTTCGTACGGTTTCAACTGTCGAGAGGCATAGGCAATCACTTTATCCTTTTGCATCAATACACATCCCAGACCCTGATTTGAAGCATCGCTGTATACCATGAATCCATCAGTTCCATCTGGTAACGCTAATATAGGTGCTGTCGTCAGTCTCCTCTTAAGTTCCTCAAAACTAGCCTCGCATTTCTCATCCCACGTGAACTTTTGGGTTTTCTGTAACAGCTGAGTGAGCGGACGAGCAATTTTGGAAAATCCCTCTACAAAACGGCGATAATATCCAGCAAGTCCCAAGAAACTCCGGACTTCTTTTACATTGTTAGGAGATTCCCATTCCAAGATTGCCTCGATTTTGTTCGGGTCCACCTGAACTCCGTCAGCTGATATTACATGCCCAAGGAAGGTCACCTCTTTAAGCCAGAATTCGCATTTGGAATGCTTCGCATAAAGCTGTTCATTCCTCAAGATGCTCAAAACCATACGCAAATGCTCGGCATGATCTTATGTGTCTTTCGAATAGATCAAGATGTCATCGATGAAGACGACCACAAATTTATCCAAGTATTCTAAGAATACCTGATTCATCAATTGCATAAATACATCAGGAGCATTGGTAAGTCCAAATGGCATCACTACAAATTCATAATGCCCGTACCGGGATCTGAAAGCAGATTTCGGTATATCTGATTCCTTAATTCTCAACTGATGGTATCCTGATCGTAAGTCAATTTTCGAGAATACCCTTGCCCCTTGCAGTTGATCAAACAAATCATCGATCCGAGGTATAGGATACTGGTTCTTGATCGTCACCTTGTTTTGCTCCCTATAATCAATACATAATCGAAGGGATCCGTCTTTCTTCTGGACAAAGAGAACAGGCGCTCTCCAAGTAGAAACGCTAGTTTGAATATAACCCTTCTGTAATAATTCCTCCAGTTGCTTGTTTAGTTCATACATCTCGGTTGGCGCCATGCGGTATGGTGCTCTGGAAATAGGAGCGGCTCCAGGCTCTAATTCGATAGTGAACTCCACTTCTCTCTCGGGAGGTAACCCAGGTAGTTCGTCAGGGAATACATCTGAGAATTCATTCACAACTGGAATAGATGAGAGCTCTACTCATTCCTCTTTCCTCATGGCATAGCACCAAAGTCCATGACATCCCTGCTTCAGTAATTTCACAGCTTTCATTGCTTTGATCAATTTTCCCGTGCTTCCCGGTCTCCATCCTCTAAATAAGTGTTCAGATCCGTCATCAGCAATGATAGAAATGACTCTCTTCCGGTAATTCAGAATAGCTCCATAACGGTTGAGCCAATCGTCTCCGAGAATTAAGTCGTCACCATGGATGTCAACTACAATAAGATTCGATGGCCAATCTCTCCCTCCTATAGACACTGGAAAATCTCTAGTTTCTAGGGTTCCCACAATTCTCTCTCCGCTCGGCAAACCCACAACATATGGTTTACAATCAAATAAACACGAGATTTTCAAACGATTAACACAGTTCAAAGATATGAAGGAATGCGTAGCTCCTGAATCGAATAAGACACTAACTAGTTGAAAAAGGATCTGAATCATACCTGATGCAACAGCCGTGTTCTGATCGTCTGACTTCTTCATCTCGTAAATACGCGGAGGAACGGACCCAGCACTGGATGCCTCTCTTTTCCCAACATTCTGCTGCTGGAAACCACTTTGCTGCGTCTGGTTAACACTAGTGTCCTTCGGAACTGGTGCAGGAGTGCGAGTACCAAAAGATCGAGTCGCATTTCCACAAAATGTTGCGTGATGCCCTTCCTGTGAAATTCCCCAGAGTCTGTGAATTCCAGACTGGTTGCCATCTTTGAACTCAATTATCTCACAATCGGTAAGTTATTTTAAAAATACATCTCTAGCATTTTGTAAATAAAATACATATAAGTATAAATGTTGTTTGAACTGTAAGTATTTAGTCATAATACTTGTATAATATGAGCCGTTTTCTAGTGAGTCCTGCTATTTTCAGTCATTTCCAGTAACATTTATTTTGAAAGTTGATCGAGTGCTTATTTTGAATATGTATATCTTTTAACATATAAGTTATTTTTCGATGACAGTTTGTGTATTTTGTAACTAAGTAATATGTGTAAATAATTCGGTTTTTGATTTGATATTCCACCCATTGAAATTATTGTAATTATCAAACTGTAATCGAGTCGACCCTACTTTATTATAATGCAAATCCGTATCGAACGGATTGAATCCTTTATAATTGTGTTCAAGGCTAGAAAACTTAATAAAGATGGTTATTATTGAAGTACGATTTCTTGCATCCGTATTTCAGTATTCATGATTGTAATGTGTTAATTGATACTTGTAACGTATACTACTTCATGGCATTAACGCACGCTAGCCAACTGAACGTACGCTAATTGGAATATTTAGCGTGCGTAAATCTTATAGTTTTACGTACGTAAAGTATGTTCTGGATATTACCACGCTATGTAATGTGAATAACGTATGCTAAGTCAACAAACAACGTACGTAAAATGTATTCTAGAATATGGATTCGTAATTATTTGAGTTGGATCGTTTGGATTTATGTTTGATCAAGATATTGTGGACCCATGGGTTTTCTGATTGTTATCGAACTTGTTGTTTATCATTATTGCAATAGGCAATGAGAGTTGATAGCTGATTAGAATCATGTGTTGCAGTTGAGTTCGAGGATGTTCGTGAATTGTTTTAGTAGGAGTTAAGGAGCTTGTAGATGAAGGCAAGGAAATTGGTAATGGCTTCACTATCGTCGTATTGGTATCGAGGCAAGTTTATACTTGTTCAGTTTATAATATGTAATGAATGATTTCGGTTTCATTTCATTTATAATTCATATAGCTACGAGTACAAGTGTGAATTATGGAGATTTGGATTGTATGTTGTCTTCCGAGTTTTGGAGTTAAATCATAAGGTATATGGTTTATATTCATTATTGGTATACTTCGGTATCACAGATATATTTTGGTGAAGACGAAGATATGAGTTATCTACAGTCTACGATATTTAGTTCGTCCAATATTGAGGATAATCAGTGGCGATAGGTTTGACATCGAGACTGCTCTCGAAGGATCCGAGGCAAGTACTCTAATCTTTTTTGTCATTATCATGTTGTCATGCGTTTATATTTTGTTGTTGTCAGGCATTTGTGTATTGTTGTTAAGAAGCATTTGTGCATTGTTGTCGTATGTCCACCTTGTGTTGGTCCGTTGGGATCATCTTAGGATCTATGCTTGTGCGTGCTATAACACCCCGGATATTCAGGATTATTACACCGCCTTAAATCCTTGGTATAAGGATTTACTAGGCTAAGAATTTAAAAACAACATTATTGAATACCAACCGTAAAATTTATTATTACATCACAAGTCTGAAAAGTAGAAATCGGTCCACACTCGAAAGTAAACCTCCAAAAGATAAACAAACTACAGCGTACTCGAGTACTTTATTAAAACGAAAACACAATCTGACAAACCATCCCGGCCATAACATCATTGTGCACCTTCGTCATCATGCAGCTCTAGTGGTTGTTTCCCCATCCTCCTGTATCCTGAACATGACACAAATATCCACCCCCGAAGGGGTTAGCACAACGATGCTAGTATAAGTACGATAATTATACAACAATATATTATTCAACATCTCGTGAAGAATAAAGACAACATCATCAATGACAAAAATAACAATGAGTCTCTACTACGATAAGACTCACAATACTATACAAAACATGATAACCACAACATGAAATCACAACATACACATGGTAATTCCGATGATCCAGCGTTCACTGTATAGATCCCAAGATGATCCCGTCGGACCAACACGAGGTGGAAAAACCTATTCAATGATCCAGCGCATGCTAGCATAGATCCCAAGATGACCCGTCGAACCAACACGAGGTGGACTGTTGGGATAAACAATCCTGTACCGAGGTTTTGATAATTGCCAACATACAGCAATATCCATAAGACAGCAAGTCTAGTCATCATACAACAAGTTATCTCAAGAAATCAGAAGGACTCGAAATACCGCTAAGTATGGAAACTGTAATACCCATACTTTTATTGACCGTTTGACCTTGCCATTTTCTTATTTCGTCGCTCTGTAAACTCTTGGTGATGTTGTCGATATTGTTATAGAGTTTCGTATCTTGGTTGGTTCACAATCGTGTTGTTTAGACCTTGCGGAAGTGTTCTGGGTCAGAGAAATAGCGCATGCTAGGCCTAGGCTAACGCATGCTAATTCTGCTTGAGTACCACATGCTAGCTTTGAGCCGTAGCGCGCACTAGGGGACCAGTCAGGTCAGAACCAGTAACTCATACTGCTTTCTAGACTGGCAGTTAACGCGCGCTAGGAGTTCGTTAACACACGCTATTCGTAGTTAGTAGCGCGCGCTAACATCCATCCGTAGCGCACGCTAACGGGCTGGTTGGCAGAGGCAGTGAGATTGTCAGGTTTTCTAAACTATTGAGTAACGTACGCTAGTCTTCGGATAGCGCATGCTATAAGAGCTGTGTAGCGCACGCTAAGACATAGCGGTAGCGCACGCTAAGACTCGAGCAGGGCAGAGGACAGTAGGTTTTGGACTCCAGTTCTAGACACCATTTTTGGCTAGCGAACGCTAATATAAGGCGATTAGCGCACGCTAATGGGGCCGGCAGAAGCCACTAGACTACCCGGTGACCTCGCTAGCGCATGCTAATAATCGAGGCATAGCGTGCGCTAGACTGGGCGAGTATATATTGGACAGTTAACTTCCATTTCGTCATTTTTCATTCTCTTCACTCATTTCCGACGGGAGAAGCTCGAGAGAGGCGATTTTGGGCTATTAAAAGTGATCTATCTTCAAACATCAACATCTTTGGTTGGAGAACAAGGATTACACAACATCTAATCCATTCTATCGTCCAAATCAAGGTGAAAATCCTTAGAACCCTAATTTTTGGAAAATTTGGGGTTTTTCCTAGATTCGTCCGATTCATCCATTTTGAAGCTTGAAAACCTTGAGATTATGATGTGTCTATCCTGTATACATGCTTTTCCTATGATTTTACGGATTAGTTTGTGCCGTATTCAGACTTGTGAGGGTTTGGGTGATTTTCCAAACTCTAGTTGTTTACCCTTGTATTTTCGTGAATCGTAGATGGATTTCGGGAGTTTCTTCGTGAATTATGAGTATGGATTATTGATTATCATATCCCTTACGAATCGTTTAGGTGCCAGAAGCGCGTTCTTGGACCTATTGAACTCATACTCTTTTCCGTTCAATTTCTCGATGTCTCAAAGGCAAGTATATATTTATGATTATACGTTCTCGACTTTTAAAGTAAGATATATGAATGGTATGATTGTTTATATCCACTCTGGGGTGGGCCGACAAGTCCCCTAAGGGTTTCGTATCCTCTGGTGCGATTCCATGGATAATTTGGGTTAACCACTCTGGGGTGGGCCGACGGGTCCCCTGAGGGTTCCGTAACCTCTGGTACGGTTCCACGATTGATCATGTATGCATTGTTGTGATGCTATGAGATTTAGTTATTCTGGAATACTAGTCTTGAATTTATGAATTGACGGTTACCTTTACTTTATTGTCGAGGAGTATTGTGTTTCATATTTGATATACTTCCACTAGGTATTCGACGGCTAACCCCTTATGGGGGAAATACTTTTTATGTATTTTAGGTGTTCCATGATGTACGTGATGATTTTATAATAACAATCACGTAACGTGACATGACTATAGCAATTATCTCGACTCATCACCATCTCATGATATTTTTCATGTAATTGGAAAAGCCTATGATTTGATGGTTTTGGAATTTCATATCATTTCTCCTTCATATGAAGGTTGCGACAGGAAGGGCATCCAGCGTAAAACTTTGCCACTTTGTCTTTTGCATGAATTATAGTGTTAACTAATTTTCGACAATTAATTCGCACTATAATTATCATGCCACCGACCCTAACATAGTTGGGATTAAGGTGCAGTTGATGATGATGATGATTAGGTTCCAGGAGAGCGGATAGGCAGGTATCGGGTCAGCATGAAGATGATGGGCAAGCGTGATACTGTGTCTTATCTCCAGTTATGTTTTGTGTTCCTCCATTCAGTGTTGTTGTACTGGAAGTGTTATTGAATACTCGAGTATTGTTTGTTTTCAGTCTTCCTTGTTGTTCTGGCCTGTGTTGCCGAGGTTTTGATTTTGTACTGTGATGTATTTGGATACATTGGACATGGTTTGAATACCCTTTGTATTGTCTTTCATTTTATTGTATTTGGACCTTCTCTGTCAAGTTTTATAGTTCCGCGTATGACTATCCTTGTGTGTCCCACGGTGGGGTTCACAACGCTGTAATATACCCTGAATAATTTGGAGTGTTACAGAATAAGGTATCAGAGCTTAGGTCTATGGATACCTAGGCTGTCGGTCTTTTGGGTCGATTGAGTCCTCATTTGTCCACAGTATCACTACTCTGCCATCATCACGGTGCGACCGGTACTTGTAAGACCTCTTACTCTTATGGTGTTTCCTTATTCATTTTACTTCTATTTTGGTATTCTTGAGAATCGGACACTTCGATGATGTGCGATTGAATTGTACGTACGTGCCTTGTGTGTTCTTCAGTATGTTAGCTGGTAGGGGTCGTGGTCGTGGACGTGGACGAGGACATGGCGCGGCCGTTTCCCTCAATTCTGTGGCGGGGTCAACCAACCCCAGTTTATCGAACTTGGTGCATCCAGACACCAAAAGTCTGCACGACCAGTCGACTGGCCAGGGGAACAACACGGACGTTGGAGTTGCGAATGTACTTCAACAATTGGCTAACCAAATGAACATTTTAGCCCAAACCATTCAGCTAAATAATCCGAACCCAAACGCAGATGCCTTGCTTCAGAATGTAATCCGTATGCACCCTCCACAGTTTGGCGGTGCCACAGACCCGTTAGGTTAGGAAGATTGGCTAGCGGAGTTGGAGAAAATTTTTGAAGTGGTTGATTGCCCCAAAGTGAGGAAAGTATCGATTGCTCAGTATTTCCTCACCATGGAGGCCGCTACATGGTGGAAAGTCATCAAGCCACAGGATCGTGTTGCCACATGGGATGAATTTAAAGAGCTTTTGGAGGCCGAGTTTTGTCCTTGGCCGGTGCAAGAGAGCCGAATTCGAGCCTTTTTCGAGGCTAAACTGCAGAATATTCCCGTTTCACAAGCAATCATAGAGTACAACCAACAATTGATCCACGTGAAGGATCAAGTGCGAAACGAGCGTGATAAGATCCGTTATTTTGATATGCAGATGAATATGGACTTACGGCGGTACATGGCCGGATTTGCTTGCACCACACTGAAGGAATATCAGGATAGAGCTTTAGCCCATGATATGTTAAGCCCCGACAACGATAACACTGAAGAATCAAAGAAGCAGAAGATTGCGGGAAATTTTTCTGGCTCTAACAGTGGCAACTTCCAGAGGTCACAGACGACTAACCGTTCTACCGGACAGTTGTCACGTTCTGCTAAAGGAAAGAGAGGTTTCCGTTCTGATCCGGGCACCACAAATCGTACGGTAACTTGCTATAATTGTGGTCGTCCAGGACACGTTAATTTGGAATGCAATTTTCCGCCGTTGAAGTGTCACACTTGCGGACATATGGGACATAGAGTGGCTTATTGTTCCGAACCAAATCAGACTTTGGACACTCGGGCTTTTGCCCTAGCACCACTTGACCAAGGCACTAATCAGCGGCAATCTTTTGGTCAATCTCAGCAGAATTATGGCAGGGGCTGGGGACGGGGTCAGAACGCTGGAGGGGGAAAAATCTAGCATCTGTTCGGTACAACCATGAGTATATGAGATGCATCAAACAGACGAACCCGACACGGCAGTAGATTCAGGTACCATTCATATTTAATCTCATCCAGTCCATGTGCTTTTTGATACGGGTGCTACGCATTCTTTTTTTTCTTTGGAGTGTGTACGCCGTTTGAATATAACTTGTATGACTGCTTGCGATCCCTTCATTGTGAAACTACCTAGCGGGGATAGAATTGTGGGAAACCGGGAGATTAAAGATTTTCCGGTGATTATATCCGGTATGGAATGGTTATCGAATCCGATTGTAGTGGATATGGTAGGCGAGGATGTGATCCTCGGCGAGGATTGGCTTGATAGTCACCAAGCGATTATGAATTACCGTACTAAGGTTATCACCATGATGACTAAAGACGGATCCGAGTACTCATTTTTGGGACGTAATTTGGGCCAATCCAAGTTACTTATCAGCGCCATGAAGGCCGTAAAACTTTTGAATAAAGCTTGTACGGGCTATTGGTGTTATGCCTTGAAAACGGAAGGGAACGAAGTCGATTTCTCTTCGATCCCGGTTGTTAATGAGTATCCCGATGTTTTTCCGGACGATCTCCCGGGATTACCGCCAGATCGTGAGATAGAATTTTCTGTGGACTTAGAGCCAGATGCGGCTCCGATTTCTAAAGCACCTTATCGTATGGCGCCTTTCGAGATGCAAGAATTAAAGAATCAATTGGGAGAACTTCAGGAAAGAGGGTACATCAGACCGAGCGCTTCGCCTTGGGGGGCGTCTGTTCTTTTTGTGAGGAAGAAGGATGGTTCACTACGTTTGTGCATCGACTACCGTGAGATGAACAAAGTAACCATCAAGAACAAGTACCCTTTACATCGTATAGACTATTTATTTGATCAGTTACAGGGTGCTGCAGTTTTATCGGAAATTGATTTAAGATCAGGGTATTATCAACTCAGGGTGAGAGAGTCCGACGTTCCGAAAACGGCATTTCAGACGAGATATGGGAATTACGAATTTGTAGTTATGCTTTTTGGGTTGACTAATACACCGGCAGTATTCATGCAGTTAATGAATAAGATTTTCATAGAGTATCTCGATAGGTGTGTGGTCGTCTTTATTGACGACATTTTGATCTATTCTCGAGATAAAGAAGAACATTCCCGACACTTGCATTTGGTACTAGATATTTTGAGAACCGAGCACCTCTATGTAAAATTCTCAAAATGTGAGTTTTGGTTGGAAAAAGTTATGTTTCTCGGCCATGTGATTTTGGCCGAAGGGGTTCGTGTAGACCCGCAGAAGATTGAGGTAGTGCTAGATTGGGCACCGCCTAAAAATGTTAAGAAAGTTCGTAGCTTTTTAGGCCTTGCTGGCTATTACCGTCGGTTTGTCGAGGGGTTCTCGAAACTCGCTCGGCCGCTTACGAAATTACTCCAGAAAACGAAAAAGTTTTGGACGACGGAGAGACAACAGAGCTTCGATGAGCTGAAGATACGTTTGACATCAGCGCCGATTTTAGCTTTACCACATGGTAGTGAGGGCTTTGCGGTTTATAGTGACGCTTCGGGTCAAGGTCTTGGTTGTGTGCTTATGCAGCATGATAAGATGATAGATTTTGCGTCACGACAATTAAAGCCGTATGAGATGAATTATCCTACTCACGATTTGGAGTTGGCCGCAATTGTCTTCGCACTCAAGATTTGGCGGCATTACTTGTATGGTTCTCCGTGTCGGATTTATACTGATCACAAGAGCCTGAAGTATATTTTCAGTCAGAAAGAGCTGAATATGAGACAGAGACGTTGGTTAGAGTTGATAAAGGATTAAGATTTGGAAATTCTTTACCACCCCGGAAAAGCCAATGTCGTCGCGGATGCTTTGAGCTGCAAATCGGCATCTCTTCAAATGCTCGAGGTTCTTACATCTCAGACGAAGATTTGTCAAGGTTTAATCGAGCAAGGAATAGAAGTTTGGCTCCAACGAATACAAGGACAGTGTACTCTCGAAATTACTTCGTCCTTGGTTGATGACATTAAAGGGAAATAATGGAGTGACCCGATGATTTCTCAACTTAAGGAAGATGTAATTAAAGGAAAAGCTCCTGGATTCATGGTTCACAAGGATAGTATTCTGAGATTTCAGGGCAGACTTTGTGTTCCGAATGATCTAGAGTTGAGGCAGAGAATTCTCCGAGAAGCCCATGCTACGCCTTACTCAATCCACCCCGGGACGAGTAAGATGTATAAGGACTTGAAACGAAATTTTTGGTGGAACAACATGAAGAAGGATGTCGCGGAATTTGTACTACGGTGCTTGACGTGTCAACAAGTCAAGATCGAACATCAACGACCAACGGGGTTGTTGAAACTAGGGGTGGTATACCGTACCGTACCGAACTCATTTGCCAATACCGTATACCGTACCAAAAATTTTGGTATGCCAAAATTCATACCGATACCGTACCAAAAATTTAGTGTAATATCCTAGAATTTCACTATGAATTTTTCACATTATTTTATCTGGGATGTACTGTGCAGAGTGGGACCGACACGATATGAGTGGATAATTTTGGAAATCGTGACAGTCGTGCTAGTATGTCTATCGAGGTTATTTTTAATTCTAGGATATTACATGCTTGGTGTGTTTTTCGATGTCGGATATACCGTATGAGTATATGTATTCGGTATGTCGCGTGTATGTGTTCGGTTTATTGAGACGACAGACAGAGGCAGAAATGGCCAAGTATGAAAGCCATTACGTATGCCATGTAAGGAGTCTTACATACGTAAGCAAGCAGGATTAACGTACATTAAGGAATGTACATTACGTACGTTAAGAAGGGATTCAGACAGGATCAAGCTATGGTCGGCAGGTGGGACCCAGTGTCGGCTGATTTCGGCGGAGGATGTTGATAGGTGAGTCAACGTATGTGTTACGTACGTTATAGAGGATGTGTTATGTACATAACACGACCATTGTACTGTAGCAAGTCAACTGGTATATTACGTACGCTATATGGTATGGGTTACGTACGTAATGGACTTCACGGAATGAGACAGTGAGTTTGTTACGTACGCTATGGATTTTGGATTACGTACATTAAAGTTGTTATGTACGTTAAGCAAGGACACTTACGTACGTAACGAGATGCGCAGTTTATATAATAAGAGCTGGTCTTTCATTTGTTCACGAAAGGAAACTCATTTCTCCCACTCCAACTCATCCCTCTTCACTTCTAAGAGTGCTCTAAACACTTCTAACATGATTGTGAGCTTGGAATCATGGAATTAGAGCTTGGTTATGGAACTATTGTTGATTCTTGAAGTGTTTGATCCTTGTGGTTCTTTTTCAAAAGGTATGTTGATGAACTCTACTCTTCGAATTCGGATTTTGATGTTAGTGTTGATGTTCTTCTCCGTATAGTGATGACTATGGTATTGATGTTATGATTTTGAGATTATACGAATCGTATATTGAAGAACAAAATGATACAGCCTTGGATTATGGATTAGATGATGATTAGATGAACACGTAGAATTACGTCGTTTTGTTGGCTTCAAACATGATTATGGACTAATTCATGTTCTTGAAGAATTCTTGAATGATACATGTCCGTAAATTGTAAGGATTACGGTTAATTTTGGTATATGGTTATTCATGATGATAGCCGGTAATTGTATTCCTATGAATTTGCAAGAATGAGCCATGTTAATCCGAATTTAAGATTGAAGTCGGAACCAAGAATGTTGTAGACGTTGATAGAACTATTGATTATCGAAATTCGGCTTGTGTTCGTATTGATAAGAGTTGATATGGTTTGATTTTGTATGATCGAGATACCGTTGAGTTTGATTGGTTGATTATACCGGTCGTTGATTGTGATCGAACGTGTCGTTGATTGATTATTGTATTAGGTTACGTTATGTGATCGTTGATGTTAACCATTGCGATGCGGTTGAGGTTGGAGAATGCATGACTCGTCTTGGTCGGGGTTGAGGAGCTTGTGGATGAAGACGACGGGACTAGTAACAACTTCATCGTATCGGTATCGAGGCAAGTTATGCTTGCTCAGTTCATAATGTTAATAAATGATTTCGTTTTAATTTCATTTATGATTCATATAGCAATGGTATTATGGAATATATGAATTGTCGGAATGGTGGTATGTATGGTATTTTTGGACTAAGATAAATCATAATGTATATGATTTTAAGAATGTCTAGTGGAAATGGGAACGTGAATTATAATTTGGTCTATTGCATGAGAAGTTGGATATCAAGGTTTGTTATCATGTCGATGTTGAATTCGGGATGGTGGTTTGGTATTAGTTATGGACTGTAGTTCATTTTGGATTGTCGGATAAACCGTGTATTCGTTCAGGGCGGTTGGTCGTGGAAAGGTTGGCGTCTCCAGCATGAGGTAAATTAATATTGTTATATTATGATAATCATCATGTTGCATTATTGCATGTGTGTGTTGATATTTCATGCGGTGAGTGTGCACCATTGTTTGTTACGTTTTGTAATGTGCTCTTCCTTTGAGTTGTGATCTGTTGGGCCGATGTGTTAGGGGATAAGACCTATATGGCACCTATGTTCCGGGGTATTCCTGTGTGGATACTTTCGTGACCCTTGGTTGTGACCTTGGGGTATTTTGTGATTGCATGAACTGTGTTAGGGGATAAGACCTGTATGACACCTATGTTCCGGGGTATTCCTGTGAGATGCTTCCGTGACCCTTGGCTGCTGCCTTGGGGTTTATGTGTTAATATTATAAGCATTGTTGAGCATGATGTGGACTGTTGTCTGGTGGAAATACGACATTGTGGTCGTGTCGGTCTTTCATGATCGAGTTACTGTTGCTCTTTCGGGAAGTCTTCTGATCCTTGATGGATATGCGATTCTTTGAGATTTGTTGTCATGTTGTATCGTGGCATATCTGGAGTCAGATACGTTCTGATCGTTCGTGTGTAGGATTTTCGGGACGGGCACGTGTAGCATGTGTTGGTTTCGACCTCATATTGAACCGTGCACACGATACGTACTTCGTGAGGCTGATTAGGTACAAGATCAAACGTGTATTGATCAATACCGTGGTTGGCTTGTACACGGACACATGTCCGGATCGAGCGTATCGTGACATCCATCTTGAGTCTTATTGATTGGTCGTTCACAGTCCATGTATAATTGGATCTGTTCGATATTCGGGTTGTCTTTGAAATCCGTATATATGATTTGTATATGGTTGACGATTTTATTCTCTCGTGTATCTGTCACCGTTGAACCTTTAATAATCTCGTTCGGAGTTACCATATCGATGGTCAACTCATTTATATCGATTCTTTATTAATCTCGTTTGGGGTTCGCCCTGTCATTGGTAATCTCGTTCGTTATTGATCTTTATTGATTCCGTTTGGGAGTTGTCGCATCATTGGTATTCGTGGTTATTAGTCCTTGATTGATGTTATTGGAGTTTACCGTATCGTCGGTATTTTCGGTTGTCGATTCCTTATTGCTCTTGTTGGAGTTTACCATATCGTTGGTATTCTCGGTTGTTGGTCCTTATTGATCTTGCTAGAGTTTACTGTGTCGTCAGTATTCTCAGTTGTTGACCCTTTATTGATCTTATTGGAGTTTATCGTACCGTTGGTATTTCTGGTTGTCGACTCTTTTGATCTTGTTATTGATTCTTCATTAATCCTTACCGTGTCGTCGGTATTCTCGGTTATTGATTCGTTGTTGATCCTTACCGTGTCATCAGTATTCTCGGTTGTCGAACTTTTATTGATCTTGTTTGGATTTGCCGTATTGTCGGTATTCTCGGTTACTGATTCTTCATTGATCTTGTTGGAGTTACCATATCATGGCATTCTCGTTCGTGGTTGATCCTTTGTCGATCTTGTGTGGAAATATCATGTCATTGATATTTCCGTTGTGATGCAGTAATTGTTTATCATTATTGATTGTGTCAACATTCATGTTTGGCATTGATATTCGGGACTTGCTATTGTCTCGGAACAGTTGGATTACAGGTGTGCCATGTGATATCGGTTTTATCAGGATTGGGATCCTATTGTGCGACCCAGCCGACAGAGTTAGTCTTGGCCAGATCATTCTATAATTGGGATATGATAAGCTTGGGAATTTTGGTATCGTTTCGGTTACAGTACAGGTGGTTACTTTTGAATTCATTCATCACTTAAGGACACGAGGCGTGGGTTATGGTAAGAATTGATTTGTTACGGATTATGACAGGTTGGTAATGCTACTTCGTTAAAATACATGGGGAATGTTCTTACTCTGTAGATTACATTGATATGTAATTGTTTTTGTGATGTGATCGTTATCATTGTTGAGTATTATGGCTGACCCCATCGTGGGCTTTATCTTTTAGGTACTCAGAGTTCGAGCTAGTAGCGGTCGTGAAGGGATGAGCTTTCCGGTGATACTGGCTATGGCGTGATTGTTGGGATTGTGTATTCTTTTCTGGTTTTCTAATTCCGCTGCAAATGTAATTAATTATGTTTTTATCCGCTGCGTGTGTATGTTTTTAAAATGGTTTTCGGTATTCTTCTGAACTGTGTTTTTATCCGCTGCGTGTGTGTGTACTTTCAAAGGGCTGTTTGGCATTTTTAAATGTTTGCGAAATTGATTTTAGCCTTGTGGGTTCCAATATGGAGCCCACGACGCTGTAATATTCCCGTATGATTTTGGGGGTGTTACAGAAAATGGTATCGGAGCTTGGGTTTCGTAAAACTCGGGCGTGTGTGTTATGTGGTTCTACCAGTACGGTAGTAGCGTGGCTTTTGAAAATGATTTTCTGACCTTTGAGTCAAACTGATTTTGGGAGGTTCCAAAATTTTTGAAATATTTTCAAATTGCTGTATTTGCGATGCCAGTGTGTTGAGACTTTGTATGGGAGTCGTATGCTGGTACCACGGAAGATCATCGACTTCACGGACCTGTAAGTATGTTCTTTCAGTTATTTCAGTTTTGATGATGATTATTGAGTATGGTGTCGTGATTTTGAGATATTTCGGGATTGAAATACTGATTACGACTGGTGTTGAATTTCGAGGACGAAACTTATTTAAGTGGGTGTATATGTAATATCCTAGAATTTCACTATGAATTTTTCGCATTATTTTATCTGGGATGTACTGTACAGAGTGGGACCGACACGATATGAGTGGATAATTTTGGAAATCGTGACAGTCATGCTAGTATGTCTATAGAGGTTATTTTTAATTCTAGGATATTACATGCTTGGTGTATTTTTCGATGTCGGATATACCGTATGAGTATATGTATTCGGTATGTCGCGTGTATGTGTTCGGTTTATTGAGACGACAGACAGGGGCAGAAATGGCTAAGTATGAAAGCCATTACGTACGCCATGTAAGGAGTCTTACGTACGTAAGCAAGCAGGATTAACGTACGTTAAGGAATGTACATTACGTATGTTAAGAAGGGATTCAGACAGGATCGAGCCGTGGTCGGCAGGTGGGACCCGGTGTCGGCTGCTTTTGACGGAGGATGTTGATAGGTGAGTCAACGTATGTGTTACGTACGTTATACAGGACGTGTTACGTACGTAACACGACCATTGTACTGTAGCAAGTCAACTGGTATATTACGTATGCTATATGGTATGGGTTACGTACGTAATGGACTTCACGGAATGAGACAGTGAGTTTGTTACGTACGCTACGGATTTTGGATTACATACGTTAAAGTTGTTACATACGTTAAGCAAGGACACTTATGTACGTAACGAGATGCGCAGTTTATATAATAAGAGCTGGTCTTTCATTTGTTCACGAAAGGAAACTCATTTCTCCCACCCCAACTCGTCCCTCTCCGCTTCGAAGAGTGCTCTAAACACTTCTAACATGATTGTGAGCTTGGAATCATGGAATTAGAGCTTGGTTATGGAACTATTGTTGATTCTTGAAGTGTTTGATCCTTGTGGTTCTTCTTCAAAAGGTATGTTGATGAACTCTACTCTTTGAATTCAGATTTTGATGTTAGTGTTGATGTTCTTCTCCGTATAGTGATGACTATGGTATTGATGTTATGATTTTGAGATTATACGAATCGTATATTGAAGAACAAAATGATATATGCCTTGGATTATGGATTAGATGATGATTAGATGAACACATAGAATTACGTCGTTTTGTTGGCTTCAAACATGATTATGGACTAATTCATGTTCTTGAAGAATTCTTGAATGATACATGTCCGTAAATTGTAAGGATTACGGTTATTTTGGTATATGGTTATTCATGCTGATAGCCGGTAATTGTATTCCTATGAATTTGCAAGAATGAGCAGTGTTAATCCGAATTTAAGATTGAAGTCAGAACCAAGAATGTTCTAGACATTGATAGAACTATTGATTATCCAAATTCGGCTTGTGTTCGTATTGGTATGAGTTGATATGGTTTGATTTCGTATGATCGAGATACCGTTGAGTTTCATTGGTTGATTATACCAGTTGGTGATTGTTATCGAACGTGTCGTTGATTGATTATTGTATTAGGTTGCGTTATGTGATCGTTTATGTTAACCGTTGCGATGCGGTTGAGGTTGGAGAATGCATGACTCGTCTTGGTCGGGGCTGAGAAGCTTGTGGATGAAGACGACGGGACTAGTAACAACTTCAGCATATCGGTATCGAGGCAAGTTATGCTTGCTCAGTTCATAATGTTAATAAATGATTTCGTTTTCATTCATTTATGATTCATATAGCAATGGTATTATGGAATATATGAATTGTCGGAATGGTGGTATGTATGGTATTTTTGGACTAAGATAAATCATAATGTATATGATTTTAAGAATGTCTAGTGGAAATGGGAACGTGAATTATAATTTGGTCTATTGCATGAGAAGTTGGATATCAAGGTTAGTTATCGTGTCGATGTTGAATTCGGGATGGTGGTTTAGTATTAGTTTTGGACTGTACTTCATTTTGGATTGTCGGATAAACCATGTATTCGTTCAGGGCGGTTGGTCGTGGAAAGGTTGGCGTCTCCAGCATGAGGTAAATTAATATTGTTAGATTATGATAATCATCTTGTTGCATTATTGCATGTGTGTGTTGATATTTCATGCGGTGAGTGTGCACCATTGTTTGTTACGTTTTGTAATGTGCTCTTCCTTTGAGTTGTGATCTGTTGGGCCGATGTGTTAGGGGATAAGACCTATATGGCACCTATGTTCCGGGGTATTCCTGTGTGGATACTTTCGTGACCCTTGGTTGCGACCTTGGGGTATTTTGTGATTGCATGAACTATGTTAGGGGATAAGACCTGCATGACACCTATGTTCCGGGGTATTCCTGTGAGATGCTTCCGTGACCCTTGGCTGCTGCCTTGGGGTTTATGTGTTAATATTATAAGCATTGTTGAGCATGATGCGGACTGTTGTCTGGTGGAAATACGACATTATGGTCGTGTCGGTCTTTCATGATCGAGTTACTGTTGCTCTTTCGGGAAGTCTTCTGATCCTTGATAAATATGCGATTCTTTGAGATTTGTTGTCATGTTTTATCGTGGCATATCTGGAGTCAAATACGTTCTGATCGTTCGTGTGTAGGATTTTCGGGACGGGCACGTGTAGCATGTGTTGGTTTCGACCTCATATTGAACCGTGCACACGAGACGTATTTCGTGAGGCTGATTAGGTACGAGACCAAACGTGTATTGATCAATACCGTGGTTGGCTTGTACACGGACACATGTCCGGATCGAGCGTATCGTGACATCCATCTTGAGTCTTATTGATTGGTCGTTCACATTCCATGTATAATTGGATCTGTTCGATATTCGGGTTGTCTTTGAAATCCGTAAATATGATTTGTATATGGTTGACGATTTTATTCTCTCGTGTATCTGTCACCGTTGAACCTTTAATAATCTCGTTCGGAGTTACCATATCGATGTCAACTCATTTGATATCGATTCTTTATTAATCTCGTTTGGGGTTCGCCCTGTCATTGGTAATCTCGTTCGTTATTGATCCTTATTGATTCCGTTTGGGAGTTGTCTCACCGTTGGTATTCGTTGTTATTAGTCCTTGATTGATGTTATTGGAGTTTACCGTATCGTCGGTATTCTTGGTTGTCGATTCCTTATTGCTCTTGTTGGAGTTTACCATATCGTTGGTATTCTCGGTTGTTGGTCCTTATTGATCTTGCTAGAGTTTACTGTGTCGTCAGTATTCTCAGTTGTTGACCCTTTATTGATCTTATTGGAGTTTATCGTACCGTTGGTATTTCTGGTTGTCGACTCTTTTGATCTTGTTATCGATTCTTCATTAATCCTTACCGTGTCGTCGGTATTCTCGGTTATTGATTCTTCGTTGATCCTTACCGTGTCATCGGTATTCTCGGTTGTCGAACTTTTATTGATCTTGTTGGGATTTGCCGTATTGTCGGTATTCTCGGTTACTGATTCTTCATTGATCTTGTTGGAGTTACCATATCATGGCATTCTCGTTCGTGGTTGATCCTTCGTCGATCTTGTGTGGAAATATCATGTCATTGATATTTTCGTTGTGATGCATTAATTGTTTATCATTATTGATTGTGTCAACATTCATGTTTTGCATTGATATTCGGGAATTGCTATTGTCTCGGAACAGTTGGATTACAGGTGTGCCATGTGATATCAGTTTTATCAGGATTGGGATCCGATTGCGCGACCCAGCCGACAGAGTTAGTCTTGGCCAGATCATTCTATAATTGAGATAGGATAAGCTTGGGAATTTTGGTATCGTTTCGGTTACAGTACAGGTGGTTACTTTTGAATTCATTCATCACATAAGGACACGAGGCGTGGGTTATGGTAAGAATTGATTTGTTACGGATTGTGACAGGTTGGTAATGCTACTTCGGTAAAATACATGGGGAATGTTCTTACTCTGTAGATTACATTGATATGTAATTGTTTTTGTGATGTGATCGTTATCATTGTTGAGTATTATGGCTGACCCCGTCGTGGGCTTTATCTTTTAGGTACTCGGAGTTCGAGCTAGTAGCGGTCGTGAAGGGATGAGCTTTCCGGTGATACTGGTTATGGCGTGATTGTTGGGATTGTGTATTCTTTTCTGGTTTTCTAATTCCGCTGCAAATGTAATTAATTATGTTTTTATCCGCTGCGTGTGTATGTTTTTAAAATGGTTTTTGGTATTCTTCTGAACTGTGTTTTTATCCGCTGCGTGTGTGTGTACTTTCAAAGGGCTATTTGGCATTTTTAAATATTTGCGAAATTGATTTTAGCCTTGTGGGTTCCAATATGGGGCCCACGGCGCTGTAATATTCCCATATAATTTTGGGGGTGTTACATTTCGGTATACCGAAATCCGATATACCGAAATCTCGGTATGACGTTCGGTCCATACCGATACCGTATCGAAATTTCGGTATACCGAATTTTATTTCGGTATCGGTATATACCGAACTTATCGAAATACCGAATTACCAAAAATATCGAAAAAAATCTTGATATACCAATATATACCGAAATACCGAACAAATAAAATACCGAAATGATCGATATATCGATATATATATTGAAATACCGATTTTTTTTGGTATCTCGGTATATACCGAAATACCGAAAATAAAAAAACTTCATATCGTTACCGTACCGAAAACTTTAGGTACGATACCATACCGTACCGTACCGAAAAATCAATATACCGAATTTTTCGACAATTTCGGTAATTTTTCGGCATGGTAAATTCGGTATTTCGACATTTCGGTATATTTTGCCACCCCTAGTTGAAACCGCTTCCCATTCTCGAGTGGAAGTGGGAAGACATCTCTATGGATTTCATCACTGGCATGCCGAGAACTAGGGCCGGAATGAATATGATTTGGGTAATCGTCGATCGGTTGACCAAGTCTGCACACTTCTTGGGTATTAAGGATACTTGGGGACCGGATAGATTGGCTCGAACTTTTATAGCTGAGATCGTAAGATTGCACGGTGCCCCCAAGACCATTGTTTCTGATAGAGACGGTCATTTCGTATCGCATTTTAGCAGGCCATTCATCAGGCTTTGGGTACTGAGTTGAGATTGAGCACGTCCTTTCATCCTCATTCAGACGGTCAGACAGAGAGGACGATTTAGACATTGGAGGATATATTGCGAGCTTGTGCCTTAGACTGGAGTAATGATTGGGAGCTTCATTTACCGTTGATCGAGTTTGCCTACAATAATAGTTGGCATGCGTCGATCAAGATGGCACCATTCGAGGCACTTTATGGTAGGCGATGTAGGTCGCCATTATGTTGGGACGAGGCTTCGGAGCTAATTGCAATGGAACCGGATATGTTGATGGAGACTAAGGAAAATATTTCTATTATCCGGGATCGATTGCTGACTGCCCAGAGCCGTCAGAAATCTTATGCTGATACTCGTCGTCGACCCTTGGAGTTCGAAGTGGGGGATCATGTCTTACTCAAGGTGTCGCCGACCAGAGGGATTTTTCGCTTCAGGAAAAAGGGGAAACTTAGTCCGAGGTACATTGGACCTTTCGATATCTTGGACAGGGTTGGAGATTTAGCTTATCGCTTGGCATTGCCACCAGCTTTAAGTCACATCCATAGTGTTTTTCATGTGTCTCAGTTGAGAAAGTACGTGTTGGATCCGAGCCATGTTATCGACTATAGTGAGATTGACGTAGCCGAGGATATTACCTTTCCGGAGAGACCCGTGAAGATCCTTGAGCGTCGCGAGAAACAACTTCGGCATAAGACCATTCTACTGGTTAAAGTGCAATGGTCGAGACATGGAGTCGAGGAGGCGACTTGGGAAACGGAAGAGAAGATGCGGTCGGAGTACCCCGAAATTTTTATTTCTTAAGTTTTGGGACGAAACTTCTTTTTAGAGGGGGAGAATGTAATACCCGTACTTTTATTGACTGTTTGACCTTGCCGTTTTTCTTATTTCGTCACTTTGTAAACTCTTGGTGATGTTGTCGATATTGTTGTAGAGTTTCGTATCTTGGTTGGATCACAATCGTGTTGTTTAGACCTTGCGGAAGTGTTGTGGGTCAGAGAAATAGTGCACGCTAGGCCTAGGCTAACGCACGCTAATTCTGCTTGAGTAGCGCACGCTAGCTTTGAGCCGTAGCGTGCGCTAAGGGACCAGTCAAGTCAGAACCAGTAACTCATACTGCTTTCTGGACTGGCAGTTAACGCGCGCTAGGAGTTCGTTAACGCACGCTATTCGTGGTCAGTAGCGCGCGCTAACATTCGTCCGTAGCGCACGCTAACGGGCTGGTTGGCAGAGGCAGTGAGATTGTCAGGTTTTCTAAACTATTGAGTAACGTACGCTAGTCTTCGGATAGCGCATGCTATAAGAGCTGTGTAGCGCACGCTAAGACATAGCGGTAGCGCACGCTAAGACTCGAGTAGGGCAGAGGACAGTAGGTTTTGGACTCCAGTTCTAGACACCATTTTTGGCTAGCAAACGCTAATATAAGGCGATTAGCGCACGCTAATGGGGCCGGTAGAAGCCAATGGACTACCCGGTGACCTCGCTAGCACACGCTAATAATCGAGGCGTAGCGTGCGCTAGATCAAGCAGTATATATCGATGCTTGACTTCCATTTCGTCATTTTTCATTCTCTTCACTCATTTCCGACGGGAGAAGCTCGAGAGAGGCGATTTTGGGCTATTGTAAGTGATCCATCTTCAAACATCAACATCTTTGGTTGGAGAACAAGGATTACACAACATCTAATCCATTCTATCGTCCAAATCAAGGTGAAAATCCTTAGAACCCTAATTTTTGGGAAATTTGGAGTTTTTCCTAGATTCGTCCGATTCATCCATTTTGAAGCTTGAAAACCTTGAGATTATGATGTGTCTATCCCGTATACATGCTTTTCCTATGATTTTACGGATTGGTTTGTGCTGTGTTCGGACTTGTGAGGGTTTGGGTGATTTTCCAAACTCTAGTTGTTTACCCTTGTATTTTTGTGAATCGTAGACGGATTTCGGGAGTTTCTTCGTGAATTATGAGTATGGATTATTGATTATCATATCCCTTACGAATCGTTTAGGTGCCGGAAGTGCGTTCTTGGACCTATCGAACTCATACTCTTTTCCGTTCAATTTCTCGATGTCTCAAAGGCAAGTATATATTTATGATTATACGTTCTCGACTTTTAAAATAAGATATATGAATGGTATGATTGTTTATATCCACTCTAGGGTGGTCCGACAGGTCCCCTGAGGGTTTCATAGCCTCTGGTGCGATTCCACGGATAATTTGGGTTAACCACTCTAGGGTGGGCCGACGGGTCCCTTGAGGGTTCCGTAGCCTCTGGTGCGGTTCCACGGTTGATCATGTATGCATTGTTGTGATGCTATGAGATTTAGTTATTCCAGAATACTAGTCTTAAATTGATGAATTGACAGTTACCTTTACTTTATTGTCGAGGAGTATTGTGTTTCATATTTGATATACTTGCACTAGCTATTCGACGGCTAACCCCTTATGGGGGAAATACTTTTTATGTATTTCAAGTTCCAGGAGAGCGGATAGGCAGGTATCGGGTCGGCATGAAGATGACGGGAAAGTGTGATACTGTGTCTTATCTCCAGTTATGTTTTGTGTTCCTCCATTCAGTGTTGTTGTACTGGAAGGGTTATTGAATACTCGAGTATTGTTTGTTTTCAGTCTTCCTTGTTGTTCCGGCCTGTGTTGCCGAGGTTTTGATTTTGTACTGTGATGTATTTGGATACATTGGACATGGTTTGAATACCCTTTGTATCATATTTCATTTCATTGTATTTGGACCTTCTCGGTCAAGTTTTATAGTTCCGCGTATGACTAGCCTTGTGGGTCCCATGGTGGGGTTCACGGCGCTGTAATATACCTTGAATAATTTGGGGTGTTACAGAAACTGTCTGGAATCTCCATACAACTTCCTTCCATACAGCATTGGAGATAGCCTACAACGTTGAAGTCAACAACTACAGCATTAAAAGTAATATCATGTTGGATACAGCTTACAGGCTAAAAGTGTTAGGCAAATAAACACTCATCCAACATGACTGAAGACCGTTGTGAAGGAATCTACTTTATTCACTAAAGTCAGAATACTGTATGAAAGAAGTATTTAAATACTGATGGGATAAAGTATTTAAATACCAACCAACAAGGATCTTCAGACAATGAGCAAAATCTGGATCTAGCATCTTGAAAGTCAATCGACCAATCAAAATGGATCTTTACTCACCAACTAGCCAACAAACATATTTATAACGGATCTATTCCAAAGTTATAAATAGTCCATGCAAGAGGACATTACAAGGGACTTGGAATACTGATATAATCAAGAACTCAACGACTGAATATTCATTATCGTCAATCAAAGATTACAAGAGCAAATATATATCTTCGAGCATATATCAAATATCCGAGAGAAGAAATATACTCAGTCAACGTGAACAGTACATCATCAGCCGAAGATCATCGTGTTCAAGCTACTGTTCAAGCCAGTGATTTCACCATCTTTACCTTTGAGTAAACTTAGCCCTATGTGGACTAAGAAACGATATTCTGACCTGTGTGGGAAGAATAGGACGAAGCTTCAATCTGTGTGAGAAGAAGCAAGTCAAAGACACCAACAACCAATCTGTGTGAACCGTTGAAAGCTACAGTCTTTGTATCAATCTGTGTGAATTATACAAGGATAGGTTTGATTATAGTAATGTAGTTGTGTACGTAGTGATTATAATAAATATTTTACTCCTGTGTGGAGGACCAGTGAACGTAGAGGGGTTTACCTCGAACCACTTTATATTGCGTGTTATTTACCTTGTGCCTTTATTATTTTCATTACTGTGATTATTAATAAGTATACATTGCATACCCTGTACGCACCAAGCTACCAGGAGAAAACCTAGTATTTACAGTAACTCACTTCAACAAACTTCCGCTACACACTCTTATTTGAAAATTATACAGCTTGTTGTACCAACACTTTTCCAAGCTGTATTCGGTATACTTACACTACTAGAAAAAACACTTTCTAAATCGGGTAAAATAGACATTCTAAATCGGTTAAATAACCGTTATAGATCCAGCCGATGTAGAAAGTTTGGACTTTCTACATCAGTTTTCAGAACCGACCTAGAAAGTCTGCTTTCTACATCGGTAATTTAACCGATTTAGAATGTTTATTTGAACCGATCTAGAAAGTCTTACTTTTTTTCCAAAAAAATGACCCTAACCCAGCTCGGGTCCAACCCGACCACAGCCCGGCCCAGACCCGACCACAACCAGCCCGGCTCGAGACCCGACCCGAGACCGGGCCCGACCCAGTCTTGAAATATCAATGTATTTCAATTTGTTGCCATGTGGGTTTGAACCCTTGACCTTGTGGTTGGGGAGTGAAATCCCAAACTAGGCCAAGGTGGGTTGTTTGAGAAACTTGTATTTATATTAAATTTAAATATAATTTCTCGATTGGGTTTTAAGTCGGTTCTAAAATAACCGATTTAGAAAGTCTACTTTCTAGATCGGTTCTAAAATAACCAATTTAGAAAGTCTACTTTCTAGATCGGTTCTAAAATAACTGATTTAGAAAGTCCACTTTCTAGGTCGGTACTAAAACAACAGTTTTAGAAAATAATCATGTCACTTTCTAGATCGGTTATTTGAGAACCGATCTAGAAAGTGGACTTTCTAGATCGGTTATTTTAGAACCGATTTAGAAAATGGCCGCATCAATTTCTAAATCGGTTATTATAGAATCAATCTAAAATGTCCGATGTGAAATGGTATTTTTCTACTAGTGTTAGTGGCCAAAAAGTGGTATCAAAGAGGTTGATTCTAAAAAGAATCAGTCGTATTTTTAACTGAATCAAATCCAAAATCACTTATTTTTGAAAAGAGTCTCTATCTTTCCTATTCTCTATATGGATACCTCTATGATAAATAAGGTTCCTATGTTTTCTATTAACGAATTTGATGATTGGAGAATTAGGATGGAAGCACATCTTGCCGCCATGCATGAAGAGATGATTTTTGTCATCCAAGATGGCCCCATCAAGATAATGAAGGTGAATCCTGCCACAAGGATTGAGGGACAACCTCATGTAGAGATGCTCGAGAAAGAGCGTGAGCAATGGATGACCGATGAATGCAAACGCGCGACCCTCGACAACATAGCTAAGAATGATCTATTTGTCACCCTTGCCAAAGGCACATTCTCGAAGGTAAAAAGCTGTAAGATAGCCAAGGAAATTTGGGATAAACTCAAGATGATTTGTGAGGGAACTGAGCTCTCAAAAGAAAACAAGATTTCAACACTCACTCAGCAATTTGAATCGTTTATGAAATCATCTGAAACTCTTGAGGAACATGACCTCAGATTCACTGGCATTGTCGGTGAACTTGAAGCATTGGGTAAAGTGTATACCCCAAAGGAGAAACATTTGAAAATATTTAGATCACTCATAGCCCGATGGGACATAAGGATCAGGAAATGTGTGAAGATAACAGAAAATCAGTTTGGATTTATGCCTGGAAGATCGACCATGGAAGCAATTTATCTTATCCGGCAGTTGATGGAACATTATCGAGATAAAAAGAAAGATCTGCATATGGTTTTTATTGATTTAGAGAAGGCATATGATAAAGTACCAAGAGAAGTACTTTGGTGGGCCTTAGCAAAGAAGGGTGTATCGCGGAAATATATTGACATTATAAAGGACATGTATGAGGGAGCTAGTACAAGTGTACGTACTAATGTTGGGAGGACAGAAGAATTCCCTATTACGATTGGGGTGCATCAAGGATCTGCTCTTAGTCCTTTTCTCTTTGCCATAGTCATGGACGAATTGACAAGAGAAATTCAAAATGACGTTCCGTGGTGTATGATGTTCGCAGATGATATTGTGTTGATTGATGAAACGAAGGTTGGAGTGCAACAGAAATTGGAACTTTGGAGGATACTTGGGAAGCTCGAGGCTTTAGGCCGAAAGTAAGACCGAATATATGGAGTGTAGATTTAGCGAAAACAGTGATAGAGGCGGGGATGATCACATTTGATGGGAAAGTTGTTCATGGATCCACTTTCTTTCGGTATCTTGGATCTATTATCCAAAAGGATGGAGATCTAGATGGCGATGTGGCTCACGAGAATAAAGGCGGGGTGGTTGAAGTGGAAGAGTGCCACGGGGTTTTATGTGATCCGGCATGCCTCATAGATTAAAGGGTAAATTTTACCGCACGGCAATTAGACCTGCACTGTTATATGGCACCGAGTGTTGGGCTGTAAAGCAGTCACGTTCAAAAGATGAATGTGGCGGAGATGCGTATGCTACGATGGATGTGTGGTCATACAAAAAAGGATCGGCTCAGAAATGAGGTGATCAGAGAGAAGGTAAGAGTTGCGTCTATAGAAGACAAGATGATGGAGAATCGATTACGATGGTTTGGTCATGTGAGAAGCAGACCTATTGATGCCCCAGTGAGGAGGCTAGAAAGTTGGGGAGCAAGTAATGTTGTGAAAGGTAGAGGAAGACCCAAGAAAACTTGGATAAAGATGATTGAAAATGATATGCGGTTTCTTGGAATTGGAGAAAGTATGGCGATGGAGAGGCAAATGTGGCGGGAAAGAATACGGATGGTGGATGGAGTCTGATTCTTTTTTTTTTTTTTAATTCCTATTTTCTTTTATTTCATGTTATCTTTTTTTCTTTTTTTTCTTTTTTTTCTTTTTTTTCTTTTTTTTTTTCATTTATTCTCTTTTTTTATTTGCTTTTTTCTCTACTTTTTCCCTCTTTTTTCCTTTTATGTTATTTATGTAACGATTATTGACGGTTTCAAAGTTTGATTCATGTTAGCCGACCCCAAATCATTTTGGGACTAAGGCTTAGATGTTGTTGTTGTTGTTGTTGTATAGCCCGATGGGACATAAAAACCACAGCTATGCGTGTGTCATGTAATCTCAATTACATTTCTACTTTTGACCTCTTCTCTGACCTAAAAGCTTTTGAGTATGATATTGACTGGAGAGAGAAAGCCGAAGAGTCACCTGCTAAGATTACAGCACTAGACGCTGTATCTAACAGGAGACACGGCATGCCCAGCACATCCAAATCTACCAATAAGAATGCTGACGGTGACGATGATATCCTGTCACAAGATAAAATGGCCCTGCTCATGCACAAATTCAAGAAATTCATCAAACAGTCTGGAAAAACTGCATACAGGCCCAAGCCTTTTCACAAGGTAAGTTCTGATTCTTCTCCATCTGGTGATTCTAATCTATGCTACAACTGCAGGAAACCAGGACATTATGCAAATAAGTGTCCGCATCCTAAAGTCCAAAAGTTGCTGGAAGCCGAGCAACAAGAAAAGGACGAAATGAGATGTGCTTGGAAGAACAAGCTCAAGGCCCTGATCGGCGAATCAGAAGCCTCACCTGCTCAAACCAAGACCGAGGAATGTCTTCTGGCAGTCACTGACAGTGACTCGTTCGATGATGAGATCGAAGATAAAGCATACATGTGCTTTATGGCTAAAGATATAGAGGACGATGAAGATAGCGATGATGAGGGCATCAAAGAGAAGGACATCTGGTACTTCGACAACGGATATTCTCAGAACATGATAGGAGATAAAAGCAAGCTGTCAAATTATGTAGAAGGTCGCGGTCCAAAAGTGCGGTTCGGTGAGAAATCCAAAGGAAGAACAAGAGGGAAGGGAACCCTGCTTGTAGGAAAATTCGAAGTCACTGATGTAGCTGATGTTGAAGGCTTATAGTATATTCTACTTACTATTAGCCAGTTCTGTGACAAACAGTTCTCAGTGAAATTATATACAGGTCACTGTAGAATCAAGAACATTCTGACCAAAGAAGTTGTGCTCACAGGAAGCATATCAGGTAACATGTATATTGCTGACCGGATGTCTACGAGCTCCATAATTTCGTGTTTTATTGCCAAAGGCACTGCAGATCAAAGCTGGCTATGGCACAAGAGGATGTCGCATATCAACTTCAAGATGATCAACAAGCTCACTAGACAGGTAATGGTTAGAGGTTTGCCCGATGTGTCATTCCAAAAAGACAGCGTCTGCGGACCCTGTCAGAAAGGCAAACAAATCAAAACCACCCTGAAAAGCAAATCATACCTGTCCACTCACAGAGTTCTGGAAATGCTACATATGGATCTCTACGGTCCTGTAGACCCTGTAAGTTTAGGAGGTAAGAAATACTGTCTTGTTATTATTGATGATTATTCTAGGTATGCTTGGACAATCTTTCTAAGCAAGAAGAAGGAAACCATATAAAAGATGCCCGAACACCTCAACAAAATGGTGTTGCCGAGCGAAAGAACAGGAGGCTCAAGGAAGCAATGAGAACCCTGATTGCCGCAAGCAAGTTGCCGCAGCGTTTCTGGGGCGAAGCAAAAAATACAGTGTGCTACACACAAAACCACTATATGGAACAACAAAACTCCATTGGTTTCGTATTTTCACATATTTGGTTGTAGATGTTATGTCCTAAACAACGGGAAAGACCAACTTAGAACCTTCGTCGAAAAGTCGGATGAAGGGATATTTGTAGGATATTCTTTTGCCAGCAAAGCTTTCAGGATCTTTAACAAACGGAAGCTGACAGTCGAGGAATCTGTACATGTAGTGTTCGACGAACCTCACCATGATCCTATAGGAGTAGAAGATCTTACCCAGAATATCCAACAACTCTCCATTATTGACACTCCAACTCCAATAGAACCTATCGTTGACTTAGAAATCAACCCCACAACTATACGAACAGAGGTAGTTGAAGCTGATGTTGTACAAGATGATGCTGAAATTACAACACCACAAGATATAGTACGGGACTCCGAACAAGAACCCGACAGAAGATGGTTGAGAGATCACCCACAGGAGTTAATCATAGGAGACATTGATGCCGGAGTATCCATCTGTAGGAGAATATAGAGTACACAAGCAACTTTACTATATGCGCAAGAAGAACCCGAATCTGAGAAATTTGAATTTCCTGTATGGAAATCTCAAGATGAACTTAGAAGACTTGCCATGAGCACACTTGATGTATTCTTAGCTCAATCCGAACCTATTTTTACCAAAGAAGCTCTAAACAATTCTCACTGGATCACTTCTATGGAAGAAGAGCTTAATGGTTTTGAAAGAAACAACGTATGGTATCTAGTACCTAGACCTGTGCATCAAGTCGTAATTGGAATCAAATGGGTATTTAAAAACAAGAAGGATGAGAATGGACTTGTTATTGGAAACAAATCCCGCCTAGCCGCACAAGGCTACAGATAGAAAGAAGGCATAGACTACGATGAAACATTTGCCCCTGTAGCCAAACTAGAAGACATTAGGATTTTCTTAGCCTTTGCCGCCTATAAGAGCTTTATTGTATATCAAATGGACGTAAAGAGCGCATTCCTGAATGGAGACGACACCGAAGAAGTTTATGTTAAACAACCACCAGGGTTTGTCAACACAGAAGGTGGAGACCTAGTATATAGGCTACGGAAAGCACTGTATGGACTCAAGCAAGCACCTAGAGCGTGGTATGAAACCCTGTCCTTGTACCTAACCAATAATAGATTCGAGAAAGGTGTTATAGACAAGACTCTATTTAAGATATAGGAAGGAGACGACCTGTTGATGGTTCAAATATACGTAGATGATATTATATTTGGTTCCACTAACCTTGCTTTGTGTCAAAGGTTCTCTCATCTCATGCAAAGTAAATGTGAAATGAGTATGATGGGGGAACTTAGCTATTTCCTAGGATTGCAGGTAAAGCAGTTTCCTACAGGAATCTTTATCAACCAAGAGAAGTATAACAAGGAGCTACTCAACAAATTTGGAATGAATAACTCCAAATCTTCGTCAACCCCCATGAGGACTTCCGTGTAAATTAGTGCTGATGAAGCTGCAAAGCCAGTTGATCAATCACTCTACATGAAGCTAATAGGCTCACTCCTGTACATAACAGCTAGCAGGCCTGATATCCAGTTTGCTGTAAGAGTGTGTGCTCGGTATCAAGTAGCACCTAAAGAATCACACTTCACAACAGCTAAACGAATCCTTAAGTATGTTAAAGGAACGGTCGATGCAGGACTATGGTATCCTAAGGAAGGTGGATCGATTTGGTTGGCTACAGCGACTCGGATCTCGGAGGCTGCAAGTTAGATAGGAAGAGTACAAGCGGTACTTGTCACTTTCTTGGACCTAGGATCATGTCCTGGTTCAGTAAGAAAAAATTGGCAAACTCGCTTTCCACGGCTGAATCGGAATACTATGCTGCTGGTAGTTGCTGTATGCAGCTTTCAGGCTATGGAATCATTACCAAGGAAACACCGATCATGTGCGATAGCACGAGTGCAATTACAATAATGCACAATCCCGTATTACACTCGCAAACTAAGCATATTGATATGAAGCATCATTTCATTCGGAATCATGTTGAGAATAAGGATGTTCGGATCAAGAAAATTTTACAGACATTCAGTTAGCTGACATCTTTACCAAACCTCTCAGCACCACCAGATTCTGTATGCTTCGACAAGAATTGGGAATGCTACAACCCGACTCCCTGTAAGTTTTTATGCTTTACTCATCAATTAAGGGGTAATGCTGTAAGACCGAAGAATACAGTATCCACTGTTAATTAACTGTACACGCAGACAGTCAAATAGCACTGTAGGACTAAGAAGACATTAAATCTTCCTACAACTGACGTGTGCGTTAATAAAGGTGGAATACAGTATGACCAATGAATACAGTTTTAATCCAAACATTGCTGTAAGAATTGAATCTCATATGTACCTTGTTGTGTCGAGATTTATATACCTCAACAGGCGATCGGCACCAATACCGGGCGACCGAACCAGAGTAAAAAAAGACCAAGGCAGGCTTGCCGATCGAAGGACCTAGAACAGGACCCAGCACCAAGCGATCGTCTCCTGGAAACAAGCGAACATCCCAAGTGCCCGATCATGGACAACCGCTGCATGCCGCGCAAGGCCATCATCCGCCAAGTTTGCGAAGGCCGAAACTCAGAATCAAGGCCCACGTGCAGATCCAGAAAAGGCGCCGCAGGATAAGGCCCTTTGACCCCAGCCAGTCACTACCTTCTCACCTACCGACAGACCCGCCGAAAGGTCTAAAGTGGGACCTCCCGGGACAACAACAAGTGACGGGTGTTATAGTCTCATTGGTTCGCACAGCTGGCTGCCAGCAAGCAGCCGCGGATTTTAAGGCAACGAGCCCATGTGCTAAAAGACGATCGCTCCCTTTTTATAATACAAGAAAGGCGATCGCCCATCAGGATTAAAGGCATCCCACCTCCTATAAATAGAAGGCGTCCTGCACTTGGAAAAGGGTGTGCTTTCTCGCTGCTTCACTATTGGCTTCTCACTCTTGGCTACGCTATAAACCTCGGACATCTTTCTCTCTCACTCTCGAAACCTCTTAAACCAAAAGACGGTCGACAAAAACGAGAATAAGAACTTAGAGCAACTCTAGTTCTTCCGGCAATCATCAACACTCAGAAGCTAGATAACTAGGGTCTTTTACATTATTTGTAACTGTACTCTTACATTAATATTTGTACTCCAACGTATTCGTATTAATAATATCTCGCGAGAGCATTCAAGCCTAGGACTAACAACCCCAGCAGATCTTGTGTTATTTACTTTCCCCACGGACGTGCTCTCGTATTTGTTTGTTACTCGTCCATTCCTGCATATCATCTCTGGATAATATTTTAGGTAGCAACAATTGGCGCTAGAAGGAGGGCATCTTAACCTTCATTTTCATTCCGACTGTATCGAAGAACACTCACTGTTCTCCGGGGCATATACTTGAAGAAACACTCACTGTTCTTCAAAGAAAAACCTTCAGAATAATGGTGTCTGCCACCACAGCGAAGAGAGCCACTCTCAGAACCACCGGACGTCTCATTCTGGCTCAATCCGAGCCCCAACCTACGGCGGAGGGCAGCCATGGTGGCGCGAGACTCTCGATCCCACCCCCGAGGGACGGCCCTAGCCTATCACTCGATCAGTTCCAACAGCAGAACAGATCGAGGAGGCAATGGCGATCCTGCGGGAGCGACGGAGAAGCTATTACCCCATCAGCCGTCCACCGCGCGTGCAAACGGAAGCTCAAGGGGTTACTTGTCGAGCGATCGTCAGGAAGCCCCGATTCACGAGCAGAAGCACTGGCGAGGCGGGAGAGTTCCGTTTTCAGCCGCCTAGGAAGTGACCCATCATGGCGACCGGGGCATTCTGGTCCCAGCCATGAGACGACGGAGCCCCAATCCGTCACCAGGAGTTCGGCGTACCCAACTCCCAAAAGGCAGGTTGGCCACTTAGCTCCCCTTGCCGAAAAACCAGTATCGGCAGCGACGATCTCATCGCCTACTGCGGAGCCAGGAGATCAGTACACGATCGCCTCGGCTCCCGCTCCGAGAGCCAAACCACGAGAGACCAAGCTACGGTGATGGCCGCAATGCAACGCCAGCTCGATGCCATGAAGGCGCTCCTAGAAACTGGGGCAGGCGCCAAGAGAGAGATCGTTGGGCCGAGCGATCCGCTCGCGGTCCAGATCGAACTCGCCCCCGTGCAGCCAAGAATTACTCCTCCTCAAACACCTTTGTACGAAGGGAGATCGGACCCCGAGACTCACCTAAGCAAGTTCCGGATCTACATGACCGGATACGGGGCATCAGACGCGACCAGGTGACAAATGTTCCCATTAACACTGGGTGATCTGGACCATAGGCGGTACATCTCACTGCCACCGTGATCCATCAGTTCCTTTGAACAACTGGCGGGCGACTTCACATCGTACTTCGCCGCCAAGGTCGCTCGACCAGAAGGACCCTACTGCATGATGAAAATCAGGCAGGGGGAAGAGGAGTCCGACGAAGAATACATCGACCGGGTGGATGAGATAATCCTCAACGGCTAGCCCGTAAGCGACGAGATCGCCCTCTACTTAGTCCTAGGGGGATTCAATGGTCTTTCGCCCATGGTCAGGCACCTTACGAAGGACATCCCCCTGACCTACGCAATCTGCCGCGCCAAGGCCGCAGAGTTTTTGGCTAGGCGGAGGTTGCTCGCCCTTCGCCAAGACGAGGGGGCAGAGATGGCGATCGCCAAGTCTAACAAGGCGGTCGCCAAGCCACCCGGAGATTTCAGGACCTTCGAGGACATGGAAGCCCATCTCTACCACAACCTTAATCTATCTCCGGCTCATATTTTCTACGCCATCCGGGGGCACGAGCGGCTAAGCAAGCCAAAGGCATTAAGGGACCACGGTCATCTGGACCGTAACAAATTTTGTGCTTACCACAAGAGTCCCGGCCACAACACCGATCAATGCCGCGACGTCCTCAGACAACTCTGGAGATTGTTCGAGGAGGTCAAGCTGGACAGTCTAGTAACTTAGCCGGAGCCCTGGGCGGAAAGGATCAAGTGCCACGATCGGCGTCAGAACGGCGAGCGCCAGTCTCCCAATCCGATCGCTAAAATCAAACATGGCGAGCAAAAGTATTCGTATGAGTCAATCCTCCGGACCAACCCAGGCGGCCATATCTTTATACTTCAATCAGGAGGTGGAAACTTCGGAGGTATTTCCCCAGTTTCCACCATGTCAAACCAAAGGCTACTGCCCACGGCAACGTCTCTAAAAAATGGAGGACTCGTTCGCCATATAAAGTTCATCATCCAACATGATGGACCTAGGCATGAGATCACCTCCCCCAACACAACGTTACCGTCGAGGATCAACATCTAACATGACGATCTGAGGTAGAAGAGTGCAGCCATGGTCCTGGAAGTCGATGGAACCAACAACTTCGTCCATGCAAGGTTCCTTTGGGCTGCGATTGCTCGCCCTTCGTTTAAATACGAGGCAGGCATAGCCGAAGGACCCTCCAAACAAATCAGTGGACACGCTCGCCCCCCTCAAAGGTCCATCATCTAACATGGCGGACCCGGGCCATGCGACGCGTCCCTACCCCCGTCACAACGTATACCGTCGAGGATTGCCATCTAACATGACGATCCGAGGTAGAAAAGTGCTAACAAGCCGCGAACGTGGAGTCGATTAATCCGACGACGCCCCGTGCAAGGACTTCTCCAGACCAAAACCGCATGCCCTTCGTTTAAATACGAGGCGGGCCCAGCCTAACGGAGGACCCTCACAATAAAGTGAGTCACAAGACAAACCTACAGGTGGAATGTCCCTCGCGCACAAGACACGGTCATGGAGGTCGGTCCATTGAACTCCGCGACCGTGCACGGTTCCTCAAAGTCGAAACAATCAGATTTCCACGAGGGATATGCAAAATTGAAAATCACAAGGACAAGACCGAAGATAGCTCGCCAAACGATTGGGTCACCCGTCATTATTCAAAACGATCGCCAGTAGAACCACCTCACCCCATGTCTTCAACATCAGAGCAAGCTGGGGGGAAATTATTGTGTCGAGATTTATACACCTCAACAGGCGATCGGCACAAATATCGAGCGACCGAACTAGAGTCAAAAAAGACCAAGGCAGACTTGCCGATTGAAGGACCCAGAACAGGACCCAGTGCCAAGCGATCGTCTCCGGGCAACAAGCGATCATCCCAAGTGCCCGATCACGGACGACCGCCGCATGTCGCGCAAGGCCATCATCTGCCAAGTCTGTGAAGGCCGAAACTTGGAATCAAGACCCACGTGCAGATCCGGAAAAGGCACCACAGGATAAGGCCCTTTGACCCCAGCCAGTCACGACCTTCTCACTTACCGACAGACCCGCCGAAAGGTCTAAAGTGGGACCTCCCGGGACAGCAACAAGAGACAGGTGTTATACTCTCATTGGTTTGCACAGCTGGCTGCCAGCAAGCAGCCACGGATTTTAAGGCAACCAGCCCATGTGCTAAAAGACGATCGCCCCCTTTTTATAATACAAGAAAGGCGATCTCCCGTCAGGATTAAAGGCATCCCACCTCCTATAAATAGAAGGCGTCCTGCACTTGGAAAAGGGTTTGCTTTCTCGCTGCTTCACTATTGGCTTCTCACTCTTGGCTATGATATAAACCTCGGACATCTTTCTCTCTCACTCTCGAAACCTCTTAAACCGAAAGATGGTCGGCAGAAATGAGAATAAGAACTCAGAGCAACTCTAGTTCTTTCGGCAATCATCAACACTCAGAAGCTAGATAACTAGGGTCTTTTACATTCTTTGTAATTGTACTCTTACAATAATATTTGTACTCCAATGTATTCGTATTAATAATATCTCTTAACTGCATTCTATTGCTTTCTTTGCTATTTCACTTACTATTTTTCTTCAGTAATCAAATGGCATCTTCCTAGACATCATCTCAATCCCTCAAGAAGAGAAACTCCATCACTGATGGGCGAATATTCGCCAGATCTGTCGTATTTGAACGTGTTCGCATTGAAATCGAGAATGTTAAAGCCATAAAACTCATTGTTTCCATAATCCGACAACAAGGCCTCTACCGCCTTGGAAGCCACCACCCTGAGCTCTATGATGAGTGTATCGTCGAAGAATTCTATCTGGACGCTTCTGTTCGTTTCTTCTCTCTGAAAAGAGGCGGAGATGTTTCCGATATATCTGCTACCATCCGCGGAGTCCAGATCTGCATTGACCGAGAACTTCTGCAGAACATTTGCAGGCTGCCATCTGAAGGCCTAACCATGGAAGAACTTGAGAGCTTTGGGTCCCAATAAATCCTCACTACCTATTGGGGATTGTTCACTGCGATGCTTCGGACAAGAACATCCATGCATCTTGCCACAAAAAAGAGATTTTGCTTACCCTTTGTTTACATGCACGATTTTTTGTTGTCGTATTGTTGAAAACAGGACCAGCGCATTCGAGATGTGCACCAATTTTCGTTTCAGAATGATGGTAGCCATCATGTCTGGTGAAAAAGTCAACTGGTGCCAGATCGTCCTGAAGAGGCTACAGGAAGAGGCTTCTAAGCCTGCTACCTAGAAGAAGTCTTTCGGCCTCATTCTCAACAATATCCTCACCTAGTGTGTTGTGCCGTAGTCTAAAGGAGCCAAGAAGATTGGACACGGCAAGTACATAGGCAGAAGCAAGCCATCCACATACAACAGAGACAGACTTATTTTGTCGAGACCCTTTGCGCGATATCTGCCCCTCTCTGACAACCCAATGGATATCACTCTACAGTCCAGGAGTGAGGAGAAATCAAAGAAGAAGAGAAAGAGAACATCACATAGCAAATCTCCACTTGCTGTCGATAAGCCGAAGAAGAAGCTAAGGAGAGCATCAAAACCCAAGGCTGCAGAGATTACAGCGATCTCTGTGGATGCCCCATCATCGGCGCAACCCACTGTACAACACCCACGGGGCGCAACCCCTACGAAAGAAATAATTGTTGCACATGCTGCAGATCCCGAGCCTTTGGCAGCTATGATGGATGATCAATTACTTGCCAAGTTAGAAGGAATTGGCAAATCGGCTGCCCATTCAGAGCCGAGAGTTGCTTCTCATGTAAGGGAACCCACACCCGTACAGGATCCTCTCCCATCAGGGTACCAACCCTATTCGGGATCCCTCTCTAACACAAGATCCCACACCTGTCACAGATCCCATTCCTACAGTATACCCACATACTTTTAGCCCCTCCCCCACTGCTGTCATTAATGAAACCCTTCTTCAAGTGCAGATTGAGCAGGCATTTGAACAGTTTGTACAATGGAAGTCCTACATGGTTGCACCTTATGACATCCTGTACAATTGGGAGGAGTGGAGAGAGGAAGAAGCCTTTGCTCTGGAAGTCTCGTACACTCAAGACATCTAAATCTTGATTCAATGGGACAACAACTTTCGCCGAGAGCTGATCTCAAATTACTATCAAGTAAAAGTACAGGCCCGATTGAAGGGGAAATCCAAGTCCGAAGACGCAGTTCCTAACAGCCCCGAATCTGATTCCGACTCAGACGATGATGATGACGCCTTTCAGGCAGGTCTGAGAATGAGTCGCGAGGAAGCTGACAAACAGGAATAATCCAGAATGCAAGACCAACAGGGTCAATGGACCTCAGACAAACATCAGTCCCCTACCCAACAAGAAGAAGCTGCGAAGGACAGCGTACAGGAGGAATCAATCCCTCCCGTACATCATGTAGCTTCACAACAGGAATCTCCACAAGAAGAAGAAGCCTGCGCCATCACGCAAGAGGAATCAGTCCCTCTGTCGGAGCAGGCGGAAGCAGAGAGTTAGCAGGAAGAATCAGTCCCTCCTTTATGCATGACTACAAACACCCAACAGAAAATAGTCCCTATCCCCAAGACTGACAATGCTGCCCAACCAACATCCTGTAATATCTAGATTATTTATTGAGTATTTCATCTGTATTTGAACCCTGTATTATTCGGAATTGTGATATCTATGATTGAAGTATGATATTACTTGTATTTGTATCCTTGTACATGAGTATGGCAACATGTAAATTTTCCCATGCAAATACGTGATAACGTACGTTAACAAGGGTAGCTTAATGTACGTTATCTGTCGGAGTTAGCATATGCTACGAATGTAGCGTAGCATGCGTTAACCAGCCAATAATTGAGCTAGGCAGCTGTCACATGCGCCAGCCGGACATGGGTCCGGATAAGATTCCCTCGGATGAACCTGGACACTTTTGAAGTCACCGATTGTTAGCGTACGCTAAGGATTGTGTCTAGCGTACGCTAACGTGTGTTACTTACGTACGTAACCTGATGGTGTAACGTACATAATCAAGGTCAGAATCAGGACAGTTAACTATCAAGACGATAGCGTACGCTAATTTATGCTGGGTAGCGTACGCTAAGAGGCTAACGTATGTTATGCATGAAGGCTAACGTACGTTAAAGACAGAAAATTATAAATAAGACATCACACCATTTAATTTCAGCTCGTTCATTTCACCTATTCTTCAGCATACTTCGTGCCCAGAGATATCCCAGCCCCCTTAAACACCTTTAGAACACATTTTCTTGATCATTGAAGATTGGAGATTACTCATTGAAGTGGAGAATCATTTTGGATTGACACACAAGCAACCGGAGTTGGATTCTACCTATTGTCTCGGTGTTTCCTTCATCGTAAGGTATGTTATACTATCTCCAACCTTGGTTTCATGTTCTTAAGGATATAATGATCATGCTATCAAGATATTAAGTTCCATTGATGTATATTATTCGACCAAACATCACATGTAGAAGTTGGGATGATTATGCTTAAGATATCATTGTTGTAAACATCATTGTAGAATCCTATTACGTCAAATGATGAGAGTAAAGTTCTTAGATTGATTAACCGTATTGAATAGCGTTGCCATATTGATCGTAGACTTGGAGATTGATATCACTTTTTATAAACGGACTTAAGAAAGAATTATCGAAGGTTGTATCCTTTCTTATAAGTTGGATTTGTTAGTTCTTTTAGATGAAGTCTGAAAGTAATGATGATATTGGAATCTAGTGCATCAACCTTAGATCACCCGAACTTCACATGAGTATGATAATCGAGTTTGAATATAAGTGTTGCGATGATATACATTTCCTTGAATTCGAAGATGTTTGAATCCGTAAGATCATTCATAGTTTTGATGAACATGTTATGTAGAAGGATAACATACGTTAATCACTGAGGATTTCGTAAACTTCATTATAGTTAGAACAGTCGTCTCCTTAGTGAGAAACTGCCATGCATGCTTAGCGTATGCTATGCTGTATAGTTAACGTACGCTATCGGTCAAAGTTAACATACGCTACGTTTGGTACGTAACGTACGTTATGTCATCATACGAGTCAGTCGGCTGATCAGCGAGGGACTGTCAATACATGGTTAGCGTACGCTAGACTTCGTAGTTTACATGCGCTAACGAGTGGGTTTAACGTACGCTACCTATGGTACGTAACGTACGTTAAACAGTTCAGGCAGATTACGTTTTATGAACTTCCGACCGTAATTTGGATTATTAGATGTTCGTACGACGTGAGATGAACTCTATATTATTTCTTTTGTTTAAGGTTCGAGCTTTCCACGTGATTGATCGAAGGGGCGACCTTCGATTGTTTCATTTTTCGTGGAAGTATTATTCTTGTCTTCGAATCGAGGCAAGTACCTTAATTGTTTTATGTATTGATGTTATACATATTGTTGTACATTTATGTCGTTATTGTATGTCCACCTCATGTTGGTACGACGGGATCATCGGGGGATCTATGCTAATGTGCGCTCGATCATCGGACGGGTTTTTCCACCTCGGGTTGGTTTGACGGAATCATCGGGGGGTCTAGGCAGTGAACGCTGGATCATCGGAATTACCATGTGTATGTCGTGATATCATGTTGTGATTATCATGTGTGTATGTTATTATTGAGTTTCTCGTAGGGGAAGACTCTTTGGTTCTTTGTCATTTATGTTATTATTATTCTTCATGAGATGTTGAATAATGTGTTGTGGTACTTGTACTAGCATCGTTGTGCTAACCCCTTCGGGGGTGAACATTTTTTTATGTTCAGGATCCAGGAGAGCGGGGAAACAACCACTGGTGTTGCATGACGACGAGGGTGCAGAGTGATGTTTCGGTTGAGTTTATTTATCTGTTGTTTGTATCGTTCTAATAAGTACTCGAGTACATCGTCGTTTTTGATGATTTGGATTTGGTGATGTATTAATACATTTCCTTTGGACATTTGTATTTTCAGTATTGGTCAGAACTGTTATATTTTATTTCAATTGCTTTCATATGTTGGTATCTGTTATTGTCTTTTCATTTCTTCAGCCTTGTAAATCCCTATGTAAAGGAATTACGATACTGTAATATTCCTGAATATATCGGGGGTGTTACAGAATATGGTATCGGAGCTAAGATTATGGATATCTTGGCCATTGGGTTAAAATAGGGGTCGTATATGTCTTTTGAGGTAACCAGCCGTGAATAACATCACTGTACTGCATACGTCTTCGTGCGAACGGTGGTTGTATGTTCGTAAACTCTATCTCGTCCTTTACATATTGTATCTCTTTATACTTAAACATTGAACGATATTGTTTCCTGTATATTGAGTATTTATGCTTACAGTATGTTGAGAGGTGGATGTGGTCGCGGTCGTGAACGCGGACGAAGGAATGCCAAAAGAGAAGCTTCGCCTTCTAATCAGGCCAGCCACAGCTCAGGCGAGCCACAGAGATCTATTAATAATGAACCAGAACCTGCTGTACCCGAAATCCTTCGTTAGGTGGTGAACCAGATGACTCAGTTCACCGAGGTCGTGGACCGAATGCAGGTGGCAGTAGGGTTACAACAGGGAGATCGACAACAGGGTATCCCAGACATGGGAAATCAAGGCGACCGATGGCTGCAAGAGGTGGCGAAGATGCAACCACCTAAATTCGACGGTATTTCTGAGACTCCCACCTGGGATCATTGGTTGAAGGAACTAGAGATAATATTTTCCGGGATTAATTTCCCTGAAGACCGGAGAGCCTCTATTGCTCAGTACTTTCTGATAGGAGAAGCGTCTGAATGGTGGGAAGCCATCCAGCCTGTAGACCATGATACTGATTGGACAGAATTTAAATTGATGATGGAAGCTCAACATTGCCCTCGCCCTATGAGGGAAGCCATGGTTCGGGAGTTTTTCTCCGCTCAGCCTTCAGATGTCCCAGTATCTCAGGCAATTAAGACGTTTAACCAACAGCTAGCATTTGTTCGACATCTGGTCAGAACAGATGCAGAAATGATGATCCATTTTGATATGAGAATGAAACCAGAAATCCAGAGGCACATGTCCGGTTTTGAATGTACCACTCTCCGTCAATACCAGGATAAAGCATTGGCGTATGAAATTAAGGAAGCAGCAATGGAGAAGTTTGCAGAATCCAAGAAGCAGAATGTCTCCGGTAGTTTCACGGAACACAAGAGTAGTGGGCCCCGCAAGGCCCAGTCATCCTTTTATTCTTTCAAGAAACCTCCGCACCCATCAAGAGCAGAAAGAACTTCGGAGCAGCATCAACCACGACGGATGTCACCAGGAAATACTTTAACTGTGCCCAGACGGGGCACTATCGATGGAATTTCCCCTACCTGTCGTGACTTGTTTTGATTGTGGTCGAGAGGGACATCGTGCGGTGTTCTGTGAAGAGGCTGCAAAGTCTTTTAGAGCCCATACACCACAACCAGTTCAGAAGGAAGCCAGTATCCAACAGACGCAGCAAAGTGTTGAGATCCCTCAGAATTTTGGCCGCGGATGAGGCAGAGGACAATGGGACCGAAAGGGTACATCGAGTGCCAGATCTGTTCCCCCGCGTCTGTACGAGATGAGGAGAATAGACGATCAGGATGTTGCTGTCGCATCAGGTACTGTTCAGATCCTTTCCCAGCCAGTTAGCGTTTTATTCGATACAGGAGCTACGCATTCATTTATATCCTTGTCTTGTGTAAATCGTTTGAATATTTCTGGTTTTCATGATTGTGAACCTTATGTTGTGGGTTTACCGAGTGGAGAGAGGATTGTTGGAAACTTAGAAACTAGAGATTTCCCTATATCATTTAGAGGCAGAGAGTGGCTCTCAAATCTGATTGTGATAGAAATGCAAAGATACGACCTGATACTCGGAGATGATTGGCTTAATCGCTATGGAGCTATTGTAAACTACCGAAAGAGAAATATCTCACTGATCGCTGACGATGGTTCCAAAATACTGTTTGAAGGATGGAAACCAAGAAGCTCAAGAAAGATGATCAAGGCGATGAAAGCTGTCAAATTTTTGAAACAGGGTTGTACCGGATACTGGTGCTATGCAATGAAGAAAGAAGACGGAATTGTGGAACTTTCATCCATTCCTGTTGTGAACGAATTTCCGGATGTATTCCCTGACGAGTTACCTGGACTACCTCCACGACGGGATGTAGAATTCACCATCGAGCTGGAACTCGGAGCTACAACAATTTCTAAGGCATCGTATCGTATGGCACCTACTGAGATGTACGAACTGAAAAAGCAACTGGAGGAGTTACTGGACAAAGGCTATATCCAGCCAAGCGTTTCTCCCTGGGGAGCACCAGTTCTTTTTGTCCGGAAGAAGGATGGATCGCTTCGACTGTGTATTGACTATCGAGAGCTGAACAAGATGATGATTAAGAACAAGTATCCGTTGCCATGGATTGATGATTTGTTTGACCAGTTACAAGGAGCAACAATTTTTTCTAAAATCGATCTGAGATCAGGATATCATCAGCTGAGAACTAAGGAATCTGATGTTCCGAAATTAGCATTCAGAACTCGCTACGGACACTATGAGTTTGTAGTGATGCCGTTTGGTCTCACTAACGCGCCTGCTGTATTCATGCAATTGATGAACCGAGTGTTCATCGAGTATTTGGATAAATTTGTGGTTGTGTTCATTGATGACATCCTGGTATATTCTAAGAGCCTGGAAGATCATGCACATCATTTACGGATTGTGTTAGACCTGTTGAGAAATGAACAATTGTACGTTAAACTTTCTAAGTGTGAATTCTGGCTAAAGGAAGCAATGTTCCTCGGCCATGTGGTATCAGCTGAAGGAGTCCGAGTAGATCCTCAGAAGATCAAAGCAGTTATGGATTGGAAGCCTCCAAAGAACGTGAAAGAAGTCCGGAGTTTCTTAGGACTTGCTGGATATAGACGTACCTGGGCTTTTAGGCCCGCCGGTTTTGGCCCTAAACCGGCCCTAAGTCAACGGTTTTAGCCCGGGACCGCCGGTCAACGGGCCCGAACCGGACCGGGACCGAAAAGCTAGGGCCGGGCTAGGGTCGGGGGAATTGGACCCGCGGACCGGCGGTTCAGGCCCGCCGGTCCGAAAAGGCCCGTCGGTTTGCATCGGCCCGGCGGGCCGGGCCGGACCGACGGGCCTAACGGGAAAATCTGAAAAAAAGGCGGCGATCGATCACGCCAAAATGCCAACGGCTATGTCCTTTGGAGCCGTTGGCGCCCTTCCCCACCCCCAAACTTCCCCATTAATCCCCCCTTTTCCCTACCCATCCCCACTATAAATACTACATCTTCCTAACTCAAAATTCACCATTAATCACACTCTAATTCTCTCTAAAAATTCAATCTCTACTCTCTCTACTCTACTCTCTATTTACTATCTCTATGTCTACCTCAAAGAACAACACTAACAAGGGCAAGGGCAAGGCCATTGAACTTGGCCAACGAAGTGGAGGAGGAAATTTTCAACCTCAAACTCAAAGGCCTAGAAGGGCCGATTTGGCGGAGGACATTTCTAGAAAATTCGCGAACGAATTCAAGCCGAAGAAGATGCCCGATTTGAAGAAATGGTTCATACGATGGAGAGCACGGGATACGAATTTCGTGGCTCAACAAATGATGATGAACATGAAGAGGACGAAGAGCACGAAGAAGACGAACAAAACCAACCTCCTCCTCCGCCAACAAGTAAGCCTAAGCCTCTCAAGTCCGAAATCTTCGTTAAACATTTTAAAAGAGAATTGGCTCCTATCAACGAAGGAGAACCTCCTTTATCCGATGGTCGAAAGAGATTCATTGCTTATTGCAACTATTGCAATAATCTCTACAAATGGATCGATAAGGTATGATACGTAAAAATACAAATGCACATTGAGGGGTTTCATCCATTATAGTATGGAATATCTACTACTCAAACTCATATTCGAGGTACTACTAGTTCAAATTCGGCGACGGTATGTCTTCTTCCGCTTTATTTAAATTTGAAAAAATCGATATGAAGATGCTTGTGCTAGATATTGTGCCATGGAAAAACAACCTTTTAATTATGCGGATAGAATAACGTATGAAGCTTCTTATAAAGATGGTTTGGGGCCTAATGTTAGCAAGGTAGCTAGAACTCAAATGCTTAAGAGAATTAGGAGACAATGCTTTGACAAAAACAAGATTTAATGAAATATTTAGTTCGTTTGTCTCAAAAAGTTTCTATTTGTGCCGATGTTTGGACCGATGCTTATAATAAAAATAGTTACATGGGAATTACTTGTCATTGGATTGATGCAAAATGGATTATGCAAAAACGTTTGATTGCCTTTAGGGAGTTTGAAGAGCCTCACACGGCTCAAAATATTGCTTTAATTATTATTACGGTTTTAAATGAGTATTGTTTGGTTAACAAGGTATTTTCCGTTGGTTTTGATAATGCATCGCGAACACCGCTAGTATTCGAACTTGTTGAAGCATGTGCACCATCATTTGAAGGAAAATATTTTCATTCTAGATGCATTTGTCATATTTTAAATTTATGTGTTCAAGATGCGCTTAGTATTTTCAAGATTCCGTTGTTCTATTAAAAATGCCGTTAAGTATTTGCACAAATCAAAAACATTGGGGAAAAAATGGCAAAAATATTGTCGTGCAAAGGGTATTGTTTATACTTGTTTCAAATTAGATGTATCTCATCGTTGGAACTCTACTTATGAGATGATTAATAGTACACTAGAGTATAAGAGTTATTTATGCGATTTTTTAGGAAAGAGTTCTCAAACATGCAATTAGTTCTTAATGAGAGTCATTGGGATTCATGTATGGATTTGTATCGTTTGTTAAAAGTTTTTCATAATGCTACTAAACAATTATCGGGTGTTTATTATTGTACTTCCGTTAAAGTGTTGGAACATTGCATGTATATTGCCTTGTCTTTTAAGAGTTGTTTTAGTAGGCCAAACATGCAAGGTGTGATTTATTTTATGGTTCAAAAATGGCTCAAGTATTTTAGGGAGATTCCTATGGTTTTCTTACTTGCTAAGTGCTTAGATCCTAAATGGAAATATGATGGTGTTTGTCAAATGCTTGGTATTTATTATGATGCTTTTGCTCAAATGGACTTGAGTGATGTTGTAATTGATGGTGAAGGGGTCTTCTTTGATCTTCCTTCCGTGCCACAAATCAAGATAGATCTTGATAGGAGTTTGAGATCTATTTTTCAAGAATATAGATTAAAACATGGTAGTGAGTTTCCTTCTTCTACAATGCCTTCATCTATGATGCCTTCATGTGATTTTCCTTTTGAGATGAATGAAAGTGATCCTTTAGTTCAACAAATGCATGGAATGATGCAAAATAGGAGCAATGAACTTCCAATGGGGCAAGGTTATAGTGAATTAGATATGTTCTTGCAAACTCGTTTTGTATTTGGTGTTGAAGATAGTGGTCCGTCGATCGATGTGTTAAAGTGGTGGTCGAAGAGAGAGGAGTACCCAATACTCTCCATCATTGCAAAGGAGTTATTTGCCGTCCGGCATCCACCGTGTCCGTAGAACAAGCCTTTAGCATCGGAGGACTTATGCTAGATCAAAGAAGATCAAGGATGAAGCCGCGAACATTGAAGCTACCATGTTGCTCGACGATTGGTGTAGGGCCGACCTTAGAGCTCAAGAACCGAATGGGACGATGCAAATGAGAGCGAAGATGAAGCCTTCACCGAGACGGATCGATCGGATGTGGAGTAGAGAGCTCAAGTCCTTTATTATTATTATTTTTCATTTCAAGAATTCAAGTGTAAAACTTCTTAAATTGTGCTTCACTTATTTGTTGTACTTTTCCTCATTTTTAATGCAAAATTATTGTCCTTATTTATTTGCAAAATTATTGTGTCCTTATTAATTTGTAATTTTCCTCTTTCTTAATGCAAACTTATTTGTTATAATTTTCCTTATTCATTTTTCAACAATTTAATGAGTTTTTAAATATTTAAAAAAAAATCAAAACATCAAGAATTATCATTTTCATTTCATAAAAGTAATAAATATACAAGAATAAAATAAAAAATAATAATAAAAGTTAAAAAAAAAAAAAAAAAAGCTAGGCGGCCGGCGGTTCTGATTTTAGCCGACTCTGGACCGCCGGGTTTCTAGCCCGGCACGGAGGCCGGAGCAAGTTCTGAGCCGGGCTCGGTCCCTTGTTTTGGGACCGAGGACCATGGTTCGAGGCCCGAAACCGTTCGGCCGCCCGAAAGACGTCTAGCTGGATATTATCGTCGGTTCGTGGAAGGGTTTTCCAAAATTACCCGCCCACTTACTCGACTACTGCAGAAAACTCAAAAGTTTGAGTGGAATGAGTTATGCCAGAATAGATTTGATGAATTGAAGAAGAGATTGACGACGACACCGATTTTAGCACTCTCACGGGGAACTGGAGGATTTATAGTTTACAGTGATTCTTCGAACCAAGGACTCGGATGCGTATTGATGCAGAATGATAAGGTGATCGCTTATGCGTCACGACAGCTGAAACCTTATGAAGTGAATTACCCACGCATGATTTGGAGCTGGCAACAGTAGTTTTTGCTTTGAAAATCTGGAGACATTACCTGTACGGGACTCACTGTCAGATCTTTACGGATCACAAGAGTCTCAAATACATCTTCAGTCAGAAAGAGTTGAACATGCGGCAAAGAAGATGGCTGGAATTTATTAAGGACTATGACTTGGAGATTCTTTATCATCCAGGCAAAGCAAATGTAGTGGCCGATGCACTTAGCCGCAAGCCAATTTCTAATTAGATGCTGGAGACTCTGACCTCCCAGCTCAACATTCAACGAGAGATGATTCGAGAAGGAATAGAAGTATGGTTGCAAAGAGTCCAAGTACAACTGTGCGTGATGGAAATAACTTCATCGTTAACCGAAGAAATCAAATCTAAGCAAGTAAATGATCCTCTGATAATTCGGTTACGTGATGAAGCGATCAAGGAAAAGGCCCCTGGATTCGTAATTCATGATGATGGAGTTTTAAGATTTCAGAACCAACTTTGCATTCCCGATGTCGATGTTCTGAAACAGACGATTATGAAGGAAGCTCACAGCACGCCCCATTCTATCCACTCTGGCACCAGTAAGATGTATAAGGACTTGAAGCAGCACTTTTGGTGGGGCAACATGAAGAAAGATGTATCGGATTATGTTTTGAAATGTTTGACTTGTCAGCAGGTTAAGATCGAGCATCAACGACCTGCCGGAATGTTGAAGCCGCTCCCGATTCCTAAATGGAAGTGGGAGGAAATATCGATAGACTTTATCACTAATATGCCGAGAACCAAGATAGGAATGAACATGATTTGGGTGATAGTTGATCGTTTAACCAAATCGGCTCATTTTCTAGGCATTAAGGATACTTGGGGACCCGAGAAGTTGGAACGAGTGTTTATTATCGAGATAGTCCGATTGCATGGTACACCGAAGACTATTATTTCTGACCGAGACCGTCGCTTTGTATCGCATTTTTGGAAATCAGTTCATAAGGCCTTGGGGACTGAATTGAACTTCAGCACAGCTTATCACCCGCAGACAGATGGACAATCCGAGAGGACTATTCAAACGGTGGAAGACATGCTAAGGGCCTGTGCCTTTGATTGGTCAACTGATTGGGAAGTTCATCTGTCGTTGATTGAATTCACCTACAACAATAGTTGGCATGCTTATATTAAGACGGCACCGTTTGAGGCATTGTACGGGAGGAGATGCAGATCGCCCCTATGTTGGGATGATTCATCGGACTTGATCGAAATGGAACCGGAATTGATCGTGCAGACAGGAGAGAAAATAGCCTTAATTTGCGAAAGGCTGTTGACCACCCAGAGTCGACAAAAATCTAACGCAGACGTACGCCATCGCCCATTGGAGTTCAGCACTGGAGATCACGTGCTTTTAAAAGTTTCTCCTACTCGAGGAATCTTTCGTTTCGGAAGAAAGGGGAAGTTGAATCCGAGATATATCGGACCGTTCGAGATTCTTGAAAGAGTTGGAGAGTTGGCATACATATTGGCATTACCGCCGTCATTGAGCCATGTTCATAACGTGTTCCACGTATCCCAGTTACGGAGATATATACCGGATCCTAGTCATGTCATTGATTTCGGCGAGATCAAAGTCGCTCAGGATGGAACGTTTGAAGAGAGACCAGTCAGGATACTCGAGAGTCGAGTTAAGCAGTTGAGGAACAAATCAATCGCTTTGGTCAAAGTTCAGTGGTCACGTCATGGAGTGGAAGAAGCCACTTGGGATACAGAGGATAACATGAGGTCCAGATATCCAGAGTTATTTCATCTTGAGTTTCGGGACGAAACTCCTTTTTAGTAGGAGAGTATGTAATATCCGGATTATTTATTGAGTATTTCATCTGTATTTGAACCCTGTATTATTCGGAATTGTGATATCGATGATTGAAGTATGTTATTTCTCGTATTTGTATCCTTGTACATGAGTATGGCAACATGTAAATTTTCCCATGCAAATACGTGATAACGTACGTTAACAAGGATAGCTTAACATACGTTATCTATCGGAGTTAGCGTACGCTACGAATGTAGCGTAGCGTGCGTTAACCAGCCAATAATTGAGATAGGTGGCTGTCACATGCGCCAGCCGGACATGGGTCCGGATAAGATTCCCTCGGATGAACCTGGACACTTTTGAAGTCAACGATTGTTAATGTACGCTAAGGATTGTGTCTAGCGTACGCTAACGTGTGTTACTTACGTACTTAACCTGATGGTGTAACGTAAATAATCAAGGTCAGAATCAGGACAGTTAACAATCAGGACGATAACGTACGCTAATATATGCTGGGTAGCGTACGCTAAGAGGCTAACTTACGTTATGCATGAAGGCTAACGTACGTTAAAGACAGAAAATTATAAATAAGACATCACACCATTTCATTTCAGCTCGTTCATTTCACCTATCCTTCAGCATACTTCGTGCCCAGAGATATCCCAGCCCCCTTAAACACCTTTAGAACACCTTTTCTTGATAATTGAAGATTGGAGATTACTCATTGAAGTGGAGAATCGTTTTGGATTGACACACAAGCAACCGGAGTTGGATTCTACCTATTGTCTTGGTGTTTCCTTCATCGTAAGGTATGTTATACTATCTCCAACCTTGGTTTCGTGTTCTTAAGGATATGATGATCATGCTATCAAGATATTAAGTTCCATTGATGTATTATTCGACCAAACATCACATTTAGAAGTTGGGATGATTATGCTTAAGATATCATTGTTGTAAACATCATTATAGAATCCTGTTACGTCAAATGATGAGAGTAAAGTTCTGAGATTGATCGTAGACTTGGAGATTGATATCACTTTTGATAAATGGACTTAAGAAAGAATCATCGAAGGTTGTATCCTTTCTTATAAGTTGGATTTGTTAGTTCTTTTAGATGAAGTCTGAAAATAATGATGATATTGGAATCTAGTGCATCAACCTTAGATCACCTGAACTTCACATGAGTATGATAATCGAGTTTGAATATAAGTGTTGCGATGATATACAATTCCTTGAATTCGAAGATGTTTGAATCCGTAAGATCATTCATAGTTTTGATGAACATGTTATGTAGAAGGATAACATACGTTAATCACTGGGGATTTCGTAAACTTCATTACAGTTAGAATAGTCATCTCCTTAGTGAGAAACTGCCATGCACGCTTAGCGTATGCTATGCTGTATAGTTAATGTACGCTATCGGTCATAGTTAACGTACGCTATGTTTGGTACGTAACGTACGTTATGTCATCAGACGAGTCAGTCGGCTGATCAGAGAGGGACTGTCAATACATGGTTAGCGTACGCTAGACTTCGTAGTTTACGTGTGCTAACGAGTAGGTTTAACTTACGCTACCTATGGTACGTAACGTACGTTAAGCTGTCTAGGCAGATTACATTTTATGAACTTCCGAATGTAATATGGATTGTTAGATGTCCGTACGACGTGAGATGAACTCTATATTATTTCTTTTGTTTAAGGATCGAGCTTGCTACATGATTGATCGAAGGGGCGACATTTGAGTGTTTCATTTTTCGTGGAAGTATTATTCTTGTCTTCGAATCGAGGCAAGTACCTTAATTGTTTTATGTATTGATGTTATACATATTGTTGTACATGTATGTCGTTATTGTATGTCCACCTCGTGTTGGTCCGACGGTATCATCGGGGGATCTATGCTAGCGTGCGCTGGATCATCGGACGGGTTTTTCCACCTCGGGTTGTTTGACGGAATCATCGGGGGGTCTAGGCAGTGAGCGCTGGATCATCGGAATTACCATATGTATGTTGTGATATCATATTGTGATTATCATGTGTGTATGTTATTATTGAGTTTCTCGTAGGGGAAGACTCTTTGGTTCTTTGTCATTTATGTTATTATTATTCTTCGTGAGATGTTGAATAATATGTTGTGGTACTTGTACTAGCATCGTTGCGCTAACCCCTTTGGGGGTGAACATTTGTTTATGTTCAGGATCCAGGAGAGCGGGGTAACAACCACTGGTGTTGCATGACGACGAGGGTGCAGAGTGATGTTCCGGCCGGGTTTATTTGTTTGTTGTTTGTATCATTTTAATAAGTACTCGAGTACGTCGTCGTTTTTGATGATTTGGATTTGGTGATGTATTAATACTTTTCCTTTGGACATTTATATTTTCAGTATTGGTCAGAACTGTTATATTTTATTTCAGTTGCTTTCATACGTTGTGTTATTGTTTTTTCATTTATTCAGCCTTGTAAATCCCTATGTAAAGGATTTACGGTGCTGTAATATTCCCGAATATATCGGGGGTGTTACACAGCCGAGCCCGCACCTAATGCCCCCACATCACCAATCTCTGTTAGCTTCGAGTACGATTACAGATTCCTACCTGACGAAAGACCACATCCTCATTTGGCAATGCGTCAACTGAATGGAGCAGAGGATGAGAGAATAGCGCACCCCAACTCTCCGCAGATAGAGGCCCGGATAGAGAAACTTCAAGTCATCGGTCGACAGACAGTATTCATGCAGGATGCCATGAAGGCACTGTATATTGTCGGTAAGGAGCTTGATTGGATGAGAGAAACTGCCACTGATGAGATGACTGGCCTAAGGAGAGAAGTTTCAAAAGTTGAAGAGGCGTTTCGCATAGTACCTAGTGTATTACGGCAACCACTCGCTCAACTTCAACAATGCTAGGAATAAATTCTCAAGCAAGAGCAGGAAAAGCTCAGAGTATCCGAGCCAAAACTATCGCCGCCCTACAGGAAACTGGATCCAGGCTCACAGGACATGATAAAAAGATCGATGACATGTCTGTGGTGCTCAGTTCCCTGGTGGCCAAAATCTCGAGTATAGAGACCAAGCAGGACAACACAATGAAGCTCCTGGAGATTGATGCTAAGGTCACTTACCTTGATGATGCCAAAAAGGGGGAAGAAGTGAGAGAGGCTGGAAGGCAATGGAGGCTAGAGAGAGAGAGAGAAATAATTTGACGCCGCTATAGAAGACAGCGTTGTTGCTGTAATAGGCCGCTTGGCCTCGCCTGTAAAAGAATACAGGATAACTGGTTCTCACCCAGAGTTCCACGATCCCAACTATCCCGGGAAGAACAATGTCCAACGACCTTCAGAGATTCGTTTGCCTGCCAACCGTCAGCCTACAGCTGATGAAGTGAAGAAATGGAGGAAGAACGAACTGATGAGATACTTTGTTAAGCTCATCAGGGAGTCCGCCATCTTCAACAAGTGCAAGACACTGGCGGAGGCTGTAGAAGAATTTGCAATGATGCTGGAACAAGGTCTGCTCCCCATGCAAATTCCAATAAAATCAAGGCACTGGAAAGGTGATCGGATTACTCATACCGATGGTTGGATACTTGCCTTCGATAAATATGCTGAAGGAAGAGCGATCTATCTAGATCGAGGCAAGGATTCCCTGGAAAACTGGTGTAGAGGAACCGACAATGATCCTGACATGAGGCCCTGGAGACATGCTCATTACAGAAGTTAGCATGGATGCCCCTTTACCATTGTACTTAGCATCATACAAACTCTGTATCACTTTCTTACAACAGCATTGTAATCTTTTGACTCCTATCAATAAAATTCTATCTTTGAATGAAATATTACAACTCGTAATCTATTTACTGTTTTTACAGTTTGATTACGAATTTAATTTATTTGCTGTAAAACAACAAGTATAAAACTTGTTAAGTATTAAGCTGTAAGAACTTGTCTGCGAACAGTTCATAGGTTAAGTTGTATTCAACTAGATCACACTGTAAGATTGTGCCTGCGCGTCAATCATAAGTTTAAGTTGTAATACACATCCCTGTAGATATTTATGAATTTTTAGAACTTGCCTGCGAGCAGTTCATATTTTTGACTAAGTGCTGAAGACCAGATCATTCGACAGAAGATCAAGAAGTCAGCCTCTCTGGATCAAGATGTTAATCTTTCAAAGAGGTTTTGGCATTATCAAAAAGGGAGAAATTGTTGGGATAAACAATCCTGCACCTAGGCTTTGATAATTGCCAACATACAGCAATAGTCATCAGACAGCAAGTCTAGCCATCATACAGCAAGTTATCTCAAGAAACCGGAAGGACTCGAAATACCGCTAAGTATGAAAACTATCTGGAATCTCCATACATCATCCTTCCATACAGCATTGGAGATAGCCTACATCATTGAAGTCAACAGCTACCGCATTAAAGTAATATCATGTTGCATACAACTTACAGGCTGAAAGTGTTAGGCAAATAAACACTCATCCTACAAGACTGAAGACCGTTGTGAAGGAATCTACTTTATTCACTAAAGTTAGAACGCCATTTGAAAGAAGTATTTAAATACTGATTGGATAAAGTATTTAAATACCAACCGACAAGGATCTTCAGACAAGGATCAAAATCCAGATCCAGCATTTTGAAAGTCAATCGACCAATAAGAATGGATCTTTGCTCACCAACCAGCCAACAGACATATTTATAATGGATCTTCCAAAGTTTTAAATAGCCATGCAAGAGGACATTGCAAGGGACTTAGAATACTGATATACTCAAGAACTCAACGATTGAATATTCATTATCGTCAATCAAAGCTTACAAGAGCAAATATATTTCTTCGAGCATATATCAAATATCCGAGAGAAGAAATATACTCAGTCAACGTGAACAGTACATCATCAGCTCAAGATCATCGTGTTCAAGCTACTGTTCAAGCCAGTGATTTCACCATCTTTACCTTTGAGTAAACTTAGCTCTGTGTGGACTAATAAAAGATATTCTGACCTGTGTGGGCAGAATAGGATGAAGTTTCAATTTGTGTGAGAAGAAGCAAGTCAAAGACGCCAACAACCAATCTGTGTGAACGGTTGAAAGCTTCAGTCTTTGTATCAATCTGTGTGAACGATACAAGGATAGGTTTGATTATAGTAACATAGTTGTGTACGTAGTGATTATAATAAATATTTTACTCCTGTGTGGAGGACCAGTGGACGTAGAGGGGTTTACCTCGAACCACTTTATATTGCGTGTTATTTACCTTGTTCTTTTATTACTTTCATTACTGTGATTATTTATAAGTATACATTGCATACCCTGTACGCACCAAGCTACCAGGAGAAAACCTCGTTGCTTTATTTACAACAACTCACTTAAACAAACTTCCGCTACACACTCTTATTTGAAAATCGTACAACTTGTTGTACTAACACTTTTCCAAGTTGTATTATGTACACTTAGTGGCCAACATGGACATACAACGACACATATGCACGACAACATGTATAACCTTAATACATAAACATAATTAAAGTACTTGCCTTTAGATGATAAGGAATTAAATACTTCAACGAATGTCAATACGCCCGAAGGTCGCCCCTTCGATCAATCACTTTGCAATGCTCGGACCTTATTCAAAAAGAAATAACAAAGAGTTCAACTTACGTCACATAACTAACGTACGAACATCTAGCGTCCTAAATTATGTCCGAGTTAACATTCTACGTATGGCCGGTTCACGTTTCAACTACTCGACGAACGCTAAGTCGAACTAATGACATACTTCATGCGAATCAAATGACCATAATGGAGATGAAATATCGACGTCTATGAATTCAAGGATATGCATGTCATCACAATCCAAACTTCAATCTCGATTACCAACTTCCAATATACGGTTCGGCTAATCTTACCATTCATATAAAAGGTATGATTAAAGATATACGAATACTAAAACATACTTTGGAGGGAGATGATACAACCGTGTTCCAGGTTCAATTCTATTATCACCAACATAATCAATCCATTCTAACCATGAATATGAAGAAGGTTATCAATTCAAACACCTCTTACAAAACATGAACTAATCTGGGTGAAAACCCCTAATAATCTCAGAAACTTATTCGAAATCATTATTCAACATCATTAACAATCTCAGAAAACTACATCCTATGACTCAACCCAACAAGGCTCGATTTAATTCTCTTAACAATGAAGGAAAACCGAAGTTTAACCAACTACAATCTTCCTAAAACATGGTATCCGATTACTACAACACCCTTGGGACTTAATCATCTCAGAGGCATGCTCATAATCATCACTAAGAACATGAACTCTAGGTTGGTAAAGCATCGCATACCTTAATACGGAAGGAAACGACAAAACACTTGGTGAAACTCAACACCGGAAGCTTGAACACCAATCCACAAAGGTCTAAGATCTTCTAAACCAAGCTGAGAGGCTGATATAAGGGATTTTATAAAGCTGGGGAACTCTAAAATTTGCAAAAAATCGGACAAGGGTGGAGGTGAAATGAAAGGAGGTTGATGTCTATAAATAGAGTCCATCGATATTACGTACGTTATGCACAAGGTATTACGTACGTTAGATTCCTAACGTATGCTAACAACAAATCATTTACGTAGGCTATCAACTGAAGTGGTTCAATGTCTCATTTACCACCCCCCATAACGTACGTTAACAAACCTTTACTTACGTAATCCTATCATCATAGCATACGTTGTCTACCCATCTATAACGTACGTTATGCTCATTTACCTGCTTTATCAAAAGTTGTCCAGATATAAGCGGGGGATCCGACAATATCCTCATTTGGCCCCGCACGCCGACCCCACCCTATCTGCCTTGACCGTCTATTACGTACGTTATGCTTCAGCCGTAACGTACGTTGCAGACCCTTACGTACGTTATGTACACCTATTAACGTAGGTTAGTGTCATACAGAAGCATGTATAAATCGACAAATTCCATATGATATGATCAAGAATATCATAATATAAATACGGAAAAATCACACTTCAATTCTCAATACGACGTAATAAAGTACCACAAGGTTCAAATACAGATGAAAATACTCGACAATTATCCGGGTATTACATGCGCTGGATCATTGGATGGGTTTCCAACCTCATTTTGGTCCGACGGGATCATCTTGAGATCTATGAAGTGAATTTTGAATCATCAGATTACCATGTGTTGTCGTGCATATGTGTCATCCATCACGTGTCGGTCCAACAAGATCGTCTTGGGATCTATGAAGTGAATGCTGGATCATCAGATTACCATGAGTTTATGTTGTCGTTGTTGTTTTGAGTATATGTTGTCGTTGTCATGTCGTTGAGTTGTTGTCCTGTTGAGCATATTGATGTTGTCTTGCGATTATGCATTTGTGATTCTTTTGTTAGGACCATGTTCGTATGTTGTATTGATCTGATCCCGGATTAGACTGACGTGATTCATCGTGGTATTGCGTATCTCGAGGTATGTTCTATATTTCCTTCTTAGTACTTGTCTTTTGATTGGTATTTGATTATCATGTTGAGATTTGATGATATTATGCGATGGATTGGACTGGTCAGAGTTGATATATTCCTTATTGTTGAGTTATGATGATGTTTTGAGAAACTTGGGTGTTTTTTGGGATACAGTACATACGTTTATGTATAAGTTCATTGTGTTATTGATAATATGAGATGTGGAATATGGTAAGGATTATTTTCATGAGGATTATTTCCATTAGTAGTATTCTTACTTGGTAATTTCACTGGTATGTGATTATTGATGTGATGTGATCGTTATCATTGTTGAGTATTATGGCTGAACCAATCGTGTGTTTTATTTTTAGGTACTAGGAGATTGAGCTTGTAGCGGTCGTGAAGATATGAGCTTCCCGAACGATACTGGCTATGGTGTGTATTTGGGAATCGAGTATTTTGACTAGTTACTATTTTCCGCTGCAAAAGTATTTTTAATTGTATGTGATTTGTATGTCATTTTGAGAATTTTATTCTCCCGAATATCTGTCACCATGGTTATTCATTGGTCTTGTTTGGAGTTATCATGTTGATGATATTCTCGGTTGTGTTTTGACCTTTGATTGGTCGTATTGGAGTTTATCATGTTGATGATATTCTCGGTTGATGTTTTGGTTGCTCATGGTTATTGATCGTATGAGCGTTCGAACTTTGTGTCGATGTCTCGGGATTTCGCTGTCATTGGTCTACAGATGTATTGTGTATATTTGGTTCTTATCAGGATTAGTATTTGATTATGCGATCCGACGGACATGATTTGGCACAGATGGATTTTCCACACTTATGAGTTATGATGATGTTTTGAGAATTCTTGTTATTATTTGAATACAATACATATGGTTGTAGTGGAGTTCATTTCGTCATTTGAGAATGCGAATGGGGATTATGGTAAGGATTGATTTGATATGGATTGCTCTGGGTTGGTGAGGTTATGACAGTAAGATTACATTGGTAGTATTCTTACTATGTTATTACATTGGTATGTAATTTTTTATGATGATGTGATCGTTATCATTGTTGAGTATTGTGGCTGAACCCGTCGTGGGCTTTATTTTTAGGTACTCGGAGATCGAGCTAGTAGTGGTCATGAAGGGATGAGCTTCCCGGGTGATACTAGTTATGGCATATATTCCTGGGAACCGAGTATTTTAATGTTCGTTATATTCTGCTATAAATGTATTTTTAACTATATCTATGTCCGCTGCGTGTGTATTTTAAAATGGCTTTCTGGTAATTTACCAACTCATGTGTAACTTTGAAATGGCCTTTTGGGTATTTCGTAAATTTGGTTTAATTCTTGAAACCTTTTTCCTAAAACAATCTTACCGGTACGTATAAACGATGCTTTAACGTACATTTTGAAACTGTCGAGTTTTGGCATTTTTGGCCTTGATTACTAAATGGTATTTTATGACGGTATTTGAGAATTATATTTTGGAAAATATTTAATTATTCATAAAATACTACAGTCTTTGCCTCTTTAGCGTGTTTGAAATGATTGTGAAAATAATTTTTAGCTTTGTGGATTCCGGCGTGGGGCCCACGGCGCTATAATATCACCGTATAATTTTGGGGTGTTACATATTCAAGGCCTCAACTCCATTTTTCTCTCTAAGAACAGAGGCCAGGAGAGATTATATAAAACCAGCAGTTCTTTTTCGCTGCGGCCTAAAATATTAGTCTATATATCCATGTGTCTCTTTTCGTGTCTAATGATCTATATTAACCAGCAGTTCTTTTTGTGAATAATATAACATGAACAATGAGAACAATCGATAAATATCAGATCAGTATAAAAATCCAAAAAACAGAGATGCCTCACTAAATTAGTGCAGTACAACTTTAAAAATAACAAAACAATAACATAATAAATAATTTCACAATAAAAGAAAAAGTATACACAACTCACTAACTCAAACAAAAAGAGATCCAGTGAAAGACAAAAATAACATGAAATAAGAGCATAGTCAACCTGCAGAAAATAATAGCAAAGCAAACAAAAAAGTGATGAGCAAAGCGAGTTAAATATGCTGTACATGTGAACATCTGTCGAGGTATTAATTGAAAGAGGAAAAATAGTATTAACAATAAAAAAATAATGATACGTACTACTAACCTATTCAGACACCCCAGTAAAAATCTTAACTTTAACACAGTAACTGGTTCCCCACAAAAGAATGGAAACCACTATGGAATTAGAAATGTTGAGCCGAGTAATAACTGAGGCAGGCCTGCAACCCTCAAAAATACAAACAATTGGAAAGCATGAGAAAAAAGCACGGATGAAAACACAATAGGGTGCAGAAAGGGGGTAATCTTGTCTGACTCGCAAACAAATCTGGTGCAAAGAAGGGTAATCTTGTCTTACTCGCAAACAAACCCCAAAGTACATCTCTTTTAATCGGCCTAAATATAAAGAATTAAGATAATGCAAATCTACAGAGAGCATGTTTTTATAACAAACTGTGATATTTTAGGGTGTATAATTGACAAAATCAGGTTTCCAAAGCAACATATTTAAAACAGAATAAAAAGAGCAATACAAACATGGAAGTAACTAACCTGAAAAGAACATGTTCTTGACAAAGAGGCAACACTTGAGAGCGTAGCAAAACAAAAAAAGCTAAGACAAAAGACAAATCAAAATGTAAAAAGGGCTAGTAGGCAAAGAAATGCCTCATTACAGTTAAAATGTTTTAGGGCATGACTAAGTATTTTGAAGCACCGGTATTACAAAAAAGGGGTACTTTGAGAGAAAATTCTTAAGACAAATACCATTCAATAAAATCAAATTCAATCATATGGTTGTGTTGCATAAAATATTGCTATAGACAAGAAACCTGCATACTTATTGTAATACTTTCGAAATGTGTTACTTTAAATGGGAAAGTATTGCAAACCTAAGAAACATTTTGACAGTTTTAGATCTATAGCAATACTTCAGAAAAGTGTTACAATAACATGATCCGCTTTTGGTCGATTTGACCAAAATATGTAGACGGGAGTTTAATTTTTTCATTGGGCGGGCATTTTTAGTACCAAATATTTGGTACCAAAATTTTTATTACACAAAAATAAGTTTTATTACACAAAAACTTATCACTCACACCTAGGGGTGAAATTCGGGCGGATATTTCCCGCCCGATCTGGAGCTAGATCCAGTCAGATTCGAATTCGGGAAGAAAATTTAGTATCCGGTCGGATACAGGATCGGATTCGGATAGTAAAATTCGGATACCGAATCGGATTTGGATTATGTAATATCCGCCCGTATTTGAATTTTTTCATATTTTACCGGATATTTCCCGGATTATAAATCCGGATATCCGATTATATTTAATTAGTTTTTATAATATCTTTATCTTAATTGCCTCCTATCTTAATAGTGGGACAGTCAAGTCGCTCTCTCTCTCTAAAAAATTCTCTGGCTTCTCTCTAGAAAAAGCACTCATCGTCCTCAATTCATGCCTTCACGATAGGAGGCATTTCGGAACCGAAAACTGAATCGAGAAAACCCGAAAAAAGAACCGAAAAACCGAAATCGAAGAAAACCGAACCGAAAAATAGAAAAACAGAACCGTACCGAAACAGTTTGGTTCGGTTCTCGATTCCGATACGGACCGAACCGAACCAGACCGAAATGAACCGAAATCAAATTCAGTCATATTAAAATGATGTCGTTTTGTCATGTATAAGTAAAACGACGTCATTTTGTTAAGTAAGAAAAAAACTTAAAATCGACAAAAGGCCTGGACAGAACAGAAGTGTTAGGATTAGGAGGGTTTCTACTTTATATCTTACCTCTCGGCTCTCACAGCAGCCTTACCCTTCTCCCTCACAAATAAATCGCCTCGCCTCACATCTCCTTCCTCCCTGTCAGACATCTCATCTCCATCTCCATCTCCTCGCCGTGTGTCATCTCCACCTCCATCTCTGTGTCGCCGCCATTCAGCTCCGTCTCGCCGCCACTGTATTATAGGTAAGTTTTTCATATACTGCTATTATGCTAATATGTTAGTAGTTATAATTGATCTATTTTAAAGGTGATAGAGAATGATCCATATGAGATTTGGATATACCACATTAATTTCTTTGCTATATTTTGTTGTCCATTCATTGAATATGTGGGTTATAAAAATATACAGAGAAACACTTGTTAAACCTGCAAATACTGACAGAAATACCCTCTACTGTATACAAAGGCTTATATGTTTCAGCAATGATTCTAAACGCTATAAATTATAACAAAAAACAATTGCAGAGTGCAAAATATTCATTTCAGGTAATGTGTAGCTTCAAAGACCTCTCCGTTATGATGGACCAGCTTTTTCTTATGATATGCTTGTATCTTCTACAAGCATCTTTAGCTCGTTCAATTTCTATGCCATTATTAAAGGCTTGAAAGATTTCTGGAGATGACAATTGAGACCTTTACCAGCTCCCCCCTTCATGCTTATAGAAATAAACCTTTCCTCGGTACATATTTGTTGCTTCTCTTACATTCACCATATATTGTTTACAAGAAACATTAAGAACGGTTTTGTATATTAATAAGCTGGTCTTTATTTTGAATCACATTCACCATATACTGCATTGCTGAACTGTTTTGACTTTATTTGAAATGTTGAACTTTTAGAATTTGATTCAATATTTGGATCATGTAAGAATTTCATTAGTTTGCTATACTGCTTAGTGCTTAGTGCTCCATATTTTAAGATTTGGCTCATTAAATTTATATTGTAAAGAACCGAAAAAACATCAAACCAAATTGAAACCGAACCGAAAATTTAAAAAACCGAACTTAACCGAATCAAACTTGAAAAAGAACCGAACCAAACCAAAACTGAATATTTAGTTCGGTTCTCGGTTTTAGTCAAAAACCGAACCGAATGGAACCGAGTCCACCCCTACTTCATGGCGAATTTTTTCCCCAACTGCAGACAGTAGCCGTCGTTTTAATCCTGTCCGCCGCCTTGTGTGGCGGGCTTTCTTCAATTTCAGTTTCTCGTGGTCTACACCTATTTCGCGACCGAATTTTTTGTTGGCAGCGGGGCACTTTTCTATCGCCAGTGAGATTTCTGAAACCTCTCGCCGCCGATTCATGGCTGGAAAGAGAGAAAAATCAAAGGGGCAGCGTGATGCTCTGGGCCTCATGAATGATGGTTTACAAGCGGCCTTTCATGGACCAGTGACTGCCTGTGATCTCTGCCGCCATATCATTAATAGCATACACTCAAAATGCTGTATGCTTTTTATTTATCATTGCCGGGTGCCTCCTTAATTAGTTTTTCTTTTATATTCTCTTAGTTTGTATGTTTCATATGGATGAAATTTGGGTTTGTGATCTTATATATATCCTCCGTAAAGTTTTCTGGTTGTCACGTCAACAATTTGAATTTAATTTAACAATATGCTGGGTAACCATCTTTTCATTTTCAGTAATGGCTTTTTGATCATTTTGATTTAGTTATATAGTTTGCTGACTACTCTTTTTTATAAAGAAATGCATGCTGCAAATCTGCTGCAAAACTGTCTCATTTCTTGCACCCACGTATTTGTTCTGTTGTTATTGTAGAATTTGATGGCTTGAAATTTTTTCAGTAGCTTGCGCGGCTTTTAATTTATTGGTGAACTTGCTAGCTTTCTTTGTTTCTTTATTTTGTTCAGAATATACAAGTAGGTGCTGCAAGGTTTCTATCTATGTTATTTCTTGCCGATTTTTCACAATCCAGTACAAGTCTCAGTTTGGATGATAAGGAGTTTGGGCATGCTGATTTTGTCAGAATTTTTTTGATCTAATTCTCTAGTTTGGCTCCTAATGTGGATATATTCCTATTGTAGGTTACCAATTTTAGAAAATCTATTTGCATTATTCTTTCTGAATAGAAACCGCTAGCTGAAGATCTCATTATTTCTGCATTGAATCTCTTAACTTCTGCTGCACGTCGTTAGGTTAGTTGATTCTTGATGAAGTAGAATTGCTTATCTTCATTTTGGTACATAATTATTAAAGCACAATTTGTTGCTATTGGTATTGCATATCCAACAAGTGAAGTGAGTCGTAAATTTTATGGACTCTTCTTCTTCTTCTCCTTCTGTTTTTTCTTTAAATGTTTCTCTTGTTATTTATTGCTTGCCTTGTGGTTTACTGTTGACCTAAGGAACTGGTGATCAGGCATTATGTTGTCATGCATTGTATGCATAAAAAATGAGATGACTGTCAATGGCACTATCTCCGTGATGTAGTTGCACGAAAGTATAGTAAATAGAAAGAAAAGATGTAAATATACATGAAGAGTAATATGTGGGTCTATGTATATACTTAATATGTGTGTTTCAGCATCCAGTGCTCTGCAAATGCATATCATGCCTTAATATGAATTCTCTGGAGTGCAATGCTGATTGACTTTTTAATCAGGTGCTTATCCATTTTCCTATTTTGATTTCATATTGTTTTTTCCTATTGTGATCTAATCGTATTATTAAATGCAACCTGCTTTTTTGAGGTGCATGTACATATATCTTTAATGTGTCACTTTCTATACTTGACATGTTTCTTGTATTATATATCCCCCAAGTCAGTAAAAAAAATCACAAATATTTCCTTACTAGTATCTTAATTTACTATTCACCTTTTCTCCAGATGCATCACTTGAAGTTGATTAGAACAAGCAAAAAGAGAGATCAAAACTGTGGAGCAAGAAAGAACAAACAAGGAAGATTATGCTCACAATTCCTTAGCATATGAAAATAGCATCATGGAAAATGTGGTCCATGACGATGAGTGCGAGGACGACAATCGCGAGGCTGAGGAAAGTGAACTTCATGATGATTGATAATCAGTACTTTTATTTTGTATATGCGTAATTGATTGGTTGGATATTTTGACTTGAAAGACAGTTTCATGTAGAATTATGGTGTAGGTCGATTATGTGTTTTGACTTTAGGCTTAAGTACTAGATGTAAGATGATGTCATGGTACATATCGGTTTTGTTTCGGCTTTATTGACATGTTTTGTTGGATTTGCCATTTGGGAAATTTGAAATGTGATTTGTGGTTTGATATGCTTTTGTGAATGGTATATTGAAATTTCTAACAGGATATTGCATTCCGGACTAATAAAAAGTGTTGCAGATTAGTGTTTCAAATAAAATTTAAAAGTATTACAATAGGGATATAAATGTTGCTGAAAAGTGTTGCATGTGTAACACCTTAAAAATGTTACTAAAACAGATCAAAGTGTTACAAAAAAGTGCTATTGTAATATTACAAAATATGTTGCAATAAGTACACATAATGTTGCAATAGAGAGCATAGGCAACGCCAGTAAATGCAACGCCGAATTTTGGCCAAAACGTTATATAAACATCTAATGTAACATTTTTTTGGATCTAAGAATACACTTTTGTGGGCTTGCAATAGGTCATATATGGTGTGGTGATATTAACACATTTAAAATCACTATTTTGCACAATCTACACACTAACCTTAGATCATACTGTTTCCCAGTAATTGACAAAAGTTCCTTTATTTGTTCCAAATAATATTGAAAAAATAATAATCTCTTCGGCAAAATGCATTGTTATGTAATTATACAAATTAATGATAAAAATGTACATTGAATGAAATGTTTACTCAGTAAGTTGCATCCAAGTAAAACCAGAAACGGAAAGAAAGACAATGTTTCTAATGTAAATAGCGGATGTCTATATAAAAGTTCCTCTCTATTCCCGAGCCTCCAAATTCAGTGCGTATTGAGATGAATCGTAGGAATGTGGAATTTTATTGTGTGGTGCATGCAGCAGGTGCCCTATGTCTGATCCGTGTGGCAACCAAGGAAAATTTCTGATCTAAAACAAAACAGAGGAACTAGCAAAATATAAAGACAAAAAATTAAAGACCGCACATATTTATCTGCATATTGATAGATCATGGAAATAAGCAGTTGAAAACATCGACTAGGAGCATACTGAGCATATGACGGCAAATTTATGAAGCAAGAAGGGCATAAATGAGAGAAACAAATAAACCTTCAAAATGTAGAGAAATGTGGCATACAATCTCTGGAATGCAGAGAAATATGAGAGACAACTGTTTAACTACAGAAAATAAAATGTATCACTCGATTAGCCCAGCCATATTCGTTTTTATAGTGAGAACTGGCATTGAACCACAAAAGAATAAAACATGAGTAATAATGATATTACAAAAAACATTCCTTTTTTTCATGATCACAATATGTAAATGAATGAAAGTGGGCTAGATATTCATTCTCCTCGAAAACACACGAGCAAAATTAAATAGTCAGTGACAGCAAGAAATAAACACCCTAAAAAAGAAACAATGAAAGAAGATTAAGCAAAATACACAGTGAATCTCAAATATTGATATTAAATCAAACTAAAACCATAATATAGAATCTTGCCTAAATAAAATCAGGAAACACAATGCATCTGAACAACAATAAATTAACATAAAAATAAATAATAAACTTCCACAAATAAAAAACATCCATTTCAAAAGTGTTCAGGAATGCATTCTATATTTCAATAAATTCTACACGTGAACTGATCAAGATACAATTTCTTTCTGGAACACCCACAAAATACAGTTTTAGCAATAACTCAGAACAATACATGACAGAAATAATACACACAATCAAGTAACAGACACCACATATTTAATCCCAGAAGGAACACTACCTAGAGTTGTAGGTTTGACCAATATAACAAAATGTAATATCCGCATTTTCTATTTTTAGTAATTTCTATTTTTGGTGTATATTCGTTTCGGACAACTCGCTTGGCACTGTTTTGGAATTCTGAATCTATTTTGTTCTTGGAGTTTCTCCGTTGGGACGAGTCTCGATGATGTTTTTACGTAATTGAATCTTGGTTTATTTTATCGCATGTGTATTCGATTCTCGTTAAACTCATTCGATTTCATCATTTTCCTATTTCCATGAGTTCGTTGGGTTGAGTAGAGCATGTTGTGAGTTTCGGATTGTTAATCCAACGTTGTATCGTAAATTTCCGGACGTTTGGGCCATTTTTGTAATTTCCTATAAGTTTAGGGAATTTGTTCCTTGTTCGATTTTGGTTGTGTACCTCGGACCGTTTCGGGTTATTGGATATTGTTTTTCATTGCATGTAATTTCCTCGGACTGTCGGGTCGGCTTATCGTGTTTTGGATATCGTCTTGGTCGATTATGGTAGCGTTGTTTTCTGTCCAGAAAGCTGTCTGTGAGGACCTGTGCAAAACGGCGCAAGACCCGCAGCATTTTGCGCCGTGTCGCACAGGGGGTCGATCACTGTCCGAGAAACGGCACAAGAGCCGCGGCATTCTGCGCCGGGTCTGTGCGCCGTGTTGCCCAGTGATGCCCGCTGCCTTGCGAAACGGCGCAAGACTCGCGGCATTTTGCGCCGTGTCTGTGCGCCGTGTCGCACAGGGGTCGGCCGCTGACCATCAATACGGCGCTGAACACGGCGCTATTTGGACCGTTTATTGCGCCGTGTTCTGTCCATTATATAAAGGACAGACGGGTGTTTTAACCCAATTTCTTCCTTTCTCTCCCGTTCCTCCACTCTCTCCTCGCGACTTTGGGCGATTTCAATCAGATATTGCATCCTAGCATCTTATAACTCGGAATTGGACATTGTAGCTCGAATCAATCATCTTCCTTCCACCATTCCATCGTTGAATTGAGGTAATTGGACATTATACCTAACTTTAGGGTTCTTGAATATTATTCATTTTTCCTTTCGTTTTTGCTTCGATTGATGATGAATATTAGTTGGGTAATCGTGATGTTTTGTTTTCCTAGAACTTTAGCGGATAAATTCCAAGTTTTTCCCTTCGTTGATCGAATTCGAACCTTATGCCTCCGTAGTGTTCGGCATATTGTCCCTTAGGGTAAAACGTCGATTAATTCGTGATTTCTCAGTGGTATTGTAGTTGATTGAGTCTCTATTGTTGTTAGGACCAGATTTGTGAAGATTGTTCGGACCGAAACCTTTCCTTTCGCTGTTTTCTTTGCGTCGTGTCATCCAAGGCAAGTACATGTATTATATTTCATTATGTGTGTACGGTTTTGATGCGAATGATGTAAATTGAATTATTGAATGATTGTGATGGTCACTCTTCCACCTGGGGATGGCTTGGGGCCTCTAGGGGCCGATACTAATGGGTACGGCCACGACAGTGGACTTGGGTGCGTGTGTTGATGTTCTTCCACCTGGGGACGGTTCGACGGGACCTCTGGGGGCCGATACTAATGGGTACGGCCGCGGAAGTGGTTTCTCACCTGGGGACGGTCCGATGGGACCTCTGGGGGCCGATACTAATGGGTACGGTCGCGAGTTACCAAGCGTGGATAATGGTGATGTGGAAAACTTGATTATTTACCGTTTTGGTGTAAATGTGATATTCCGGAATATTGATTTTCAAAATGATTTTCCTATCGATTTGTTTGCGTTGAATCGTGTATGTATATAATATTATGTAATTGTGTACTTCCACTAGCTATTCGAATGCTAACCCCTTAAATGGGGGAAATGCGTCTTATGCATTTCAGGTACCAGGAGAGCTGAGGAGCAGGCACGGGACATGCACGTAAAGGATGGGCTGGCATGATGATGTGTCTCGAGTCTGTGTTTTTATGTTTTGGCATTGCATTTGTCGAGTATTGGAGTTATACTGTTTATTTTTAAACTTGGTTTAAGTCCCCTGCGTGGGCAATGTATTGGTATTTAACATATGCCTCATGTACTCCGTTAAAATGTTTTGGCCGAGGCCACAGCCTTATTTACTTTTTGAGTGCATCTTTTGGGATATCTTTGTGGTTTATGAGTCATGAGTTAGCCTGGTAGACCTCATGGGGGTTCTATGGCGTGTAATGTCCCATTTGTGAATTGGGGTGTTACATTTATGGTATCAGAGCCTAGGTTTTGAATGCCTAGGCTGTCGGTTAATTTTGGGTCTGTCAGTTGTGTCGTTAGAGTTCGTTGTTGAGCCTAATATCATCGTGCTACCGTCTTTTCATGCGACCCGTGGCTGTAAGTCTCCTCGAACTCTTATATTGATGTATTCGTTTTCTTGCGTTGTTCGGAATTGAGAATTATGATACCAACCTTGTAGATTGTGAATCTTTCTGATCTTGTTCCTTTCGTATTTTCTTCAGTATGTTGAGAGGTCGTGGTAGACCAGCTAGGGGACGCGGCCGAGGCCGTGGTCGGGGTGCTGATAATGAAGAGGGCTCACTTTCTCAGTCCTCTGCAGACTCAGCCTCTCACTCAGTGCCGTCGGGTAATAATGCCGACGCCGGCTACCGCTGCATTTCCAGCTAGTAGTCCAGCTTGCTCGATAGCCTGTGTGGTGGACGCCAGAATCCGCCCCCGACACCTGAAGAGGAAGCTAGTAAGTGGCTTCAGACGGTGACTAAGATGCACCCTCCTCGTTTCTCCGGATCTTCTGACTCCCTCGGTTGGGAGAATTGGCTCTTTCAGTTGTCCAGGACCTTTGATGCCGTAGCTTGTCCCGAAGACAGGAGGGTACATATTGCTCAGTACTTCCTGGATAAGGAAGCTGCGGAATGGTGGGAGGCCGTTGCGCCCAGAGACCGTAGGGCCACTTGGGAGGAGTTCAGGGATGCTATGGAAGCAGAATATTGTCCACCGCCAGTTAAGGAGCGCAGAATTGTGGATTTCTTCACTGCTACTCCTCAGGATGTGCCTATTTCTCAGGCCATCATTACTTACAATCAGCAGTTGGGTTTTATGAGAGATCAAGTGAGATCAGAGGCTGATAAAATCCGTTACTTCAATATGCGCATGAAGCCGAATATCAGGCAGAGTATGGCACCGCTCATGTGTGCCACTTTGAAGGAATACCAGGATCACGCTCTGGCGATCGAGATGGCTGTCCCGGAATCAGAGTCGGCTTCGAAAGCTAAGAAGCAGAAGACTACTGGCGGGTTCTCGGCCGGTAAAGGTGGTCAGTTTTCGAGGTCTCGTTCTGCTCCTACACCTGGGAAGAGGCCGTTTCATCAGGCCGGCGGATGTCAGGGTAACCGTTCGGTCCAGTCTGTGGCACCTAGCGGGAGAGTTTGTTTTAATTGCAGTCAGCCCGAGCATGTTATGAAGGATTGCCCATTTCCATTAGTTACTTGCTTTACTTGCGGACAGACTGGGCATCGGGCAGCTCATTGTGAGAGGGCCACCAGGGCCGCTAGATTTCCGACTACCACCGCCGATCAGAGGGATCACAGCACTCCAGCTACTCATGTTCCGCAGAGTTCGGGCCATGGTAGGGGTCGGGGTCAGCCGGATCGCCGTACAACGTCGAGTTCGGGTTCAGTCCATCCCCGATTGTATCAGATGAGGCGCACAGAGGAGGCAGACGTTCCGGTGGCATCAGGTACCACTTAGATCCTTTCTCATCCAGTTTCAGTGCTTTTTGATTTGGGTGCGACCCATTCCTTTATTGCTTCGGATTATGTGAGTCGTATTGGCTTTGACTGCTTATTTGAGTGTGAGCCGTTTGTAGTGGGTACGCCCAGCAGGGATCGTATGGTTGGGGACCGGGAAGTTAGGGATTGCCCAGTGAGGATCGGGAGCCGGGATTGGCCCTCGAATCTCATTGTTATAGACCTAAAGGGTGAGGATTTTATCCTTGGGGACGATTGGTTGGATCGTCACGGTGCTATCATGAACTATCGGACTCGTACCATCTCGATAGTTGCCGAGGATGGCACCGAGCATACTCTCGTCGGCTGTAAGCCGAGTAGATCGGGGAGTGTGATTAGCGCCTTGAAGGCGATGAAACTTCTGAACCAGGGTTGTGTCGGCTAATGGTGTTTCGCTCTGCAGGTGGAAGATGGTAGGGTTGAAATATCGTCGATTCCAGTTGTTAGCGAGTATCCCGATGTATTTCTGGATGACTTGACGGGATTACCACCACATCGAGAGGTGGAGTTTCCTATTGATCTTGAGCCAAATGCGGCCCCTATTTCTCGAGCACCGTACCGTATGGCATCGTCGGAGATGCTAGAGTTGAAGAATCAGTTAGGAGATTTGTTAGATAAAGGTTATATTCGACCGAGCGCATCGCCTTGGGGTGCGCCTGTACTTTTTGTTAAGAAGAAGGTGTTGGGATTCGGTGCCAAAAACGAAGGCCCAGCGGAAGCGGTAAAACGAAAATTAATTCGATCTGAATCCCTACGAGGATCGATCGAGCTACGTATATACGAATATATAAACGAAAAACAAGAGTCGTAAGAAACTAACCCTCGAAGTCCGTTGATTAAATGGTAACCTTCTCTTGAGCTATTCCCCAAGCTTTAGTTTGATTTCTACGAGTTCAATCCGCTCCAAGCCCTTGAAAGATCCAACGCCGAAATCACCGCGTCTCTACTTGCCATGCGCCGGAAAGACGATCGGAACAACAACACTCGATTAACCTCTAAGGTTACGGATAGAATCAAATGATGAAGCCTTTTTATTATTATTACACTCTAAGTGTATAATATATATCTCTCAATTAATTTCCCTCCAAGGAAAATGTGAATGAAAATGAAGAACACAAAGTTTTCTCTTTCCTCTCCACTTGATTGAAGCTGCCGTAAGTTTTTCTCTTTCTCAAATGAATTTACTGTGTCCTTTTTTAAGGAATGAAGAGTTGACATATATGTTTGATCTTCATTATCAAGTCACAAGACTTGTTGTCCCCCACCACTTATACAGTCAAAAGGTCACAAGGATACTTGTCCCTTTGAATTGTCTTGGTCTTCCACCAACCATGGTGGAATAAAGACCAAGACACAAATAAGGTAGATGGGGTCGGCCAAGACTAAAACCGAATGGGTTTGGTTCGTTTTGGACTCCCGTGAGTCCAAACAGATAAACTCCGATTCCGTTCCGATGTATTTATATCAATTAATTAATCATATCAAATACATTATAACATAATTAATTTCTCCAAGAAGTTATTATATTTATGAATTAAATTAATCACCCAGTAATATATTTAATTCATTAGGCCGTAAATTAATTTATCCAATAAATCAATTTAGACATGCAATGTCCCAAATTAGATATCCAATATCTAATATTCATAATGAGAGAATTAGCTTTATTCATTCCGTCGTCAATCCTAATGCGCGACTCGGTAGGTCCGTCTCAGTCAGCAATGGGAGGAACCAAAGAGTAGTAGCACCACCTAGCGAGCCTGGTGGCCTACACTGTATCCCGACAGAGAACGAATGATTGGGATCATTCAAGAACCATTCTGTCGTGAATACCAGTATACGTATAAACCCTTCTTTCAAATATCCCGATCAAGTTATAGGATCACGATCAGTCAAACCCTATCTGTACTTGACGCTATGCATGCGTTAATGCAAATCGAGATCATTGAGCTGTCGTGTATATAATACAACTAGCTCCAATGCTTTGGCCAAAGACTTATGATCTCATCTGCCAATAACCGCATAGGACATATAACCCGCTCACTAACGGGAGAAAGAATTCTATCTTGGTATTCAGTAGGACCTGCTACTTGCCCGTTAAGATGCACGTCAAGGTTGACCCCCGCCTTCCGGTTTATAGGGTCGAACTACTCTAATGAAAATCTTGACGTCACAAGCACATCCCTACTAAATCCTCAAGTCGAAGGTTCACGAATACCTATCACAACCTTTCAATTCTATCATTGACTGTCCCGGAGTGAAATCCGTGTGACGAATCGAGAGTGAGTCAGTTCGAGTATACTAATCCAATTAGCATACCTATAATGTGTGCTCCCACTAACCATTAGTGTTCGACAGGCACTCTCCCTGTCAAAGAACACGTCATACAAGTCTTCACATAAACTTAACGCCCAGTCAAGTATCATCGACTTGCGAACGATTAAGTATTTGAGCTATAACCTTTCCAGTGCCCCCCTTTATCCAATAAGGAGTGGAACGTTTTGCTCTCAAATACACGGACTAGTTTCTATATGTTTATTTACGAGTTAGGAATGCCAGTAACTACCAGTAAATAAAGAAACATTCATTTGCCTTATATAAATTGTTTACATAATTTTAAGTACAATGCCCTCACTCAACATCCTTTGAGTGGCATTCGGGGGCATACTCCTAACAATCTCCCACTTGCACTCAATGCCATACACTATGGTATCTAATACCCATGTTCTCCAGATGACGCTCCAAGCTAGTCTGAGAAAGTGGCTTGGTCAGTGGATCGGCGACGTTGTCGGCCGAGTCTACTCAGGCAAAGACAATGTATCCCTTGCGAACATATTCTCTTACGAGATGATACTTCCTCTCAATATGTTTGGTCTGTTGTGAAACCTCGCTCCTTGGCTCGTGCTACTGACTCCGTCGTTGTCGCAGCATGAACAGCAAATTTCAAAGACATGGTATCACTTGAAGTTCTCACATAAACTTCTTAAGCCGTAACCCTTCCTTGAAGCCTCCGAGGCCGCTTGATACTCACCGGCAGTGGAATCGTGCTGCGCTTTGCTTGGCGCTACGCCAAGATACCGATCCTCCATTAAGAGTAAATATGTAGCAGTAGACATCGAGTCGTCCTTCACCTTGGAAGTCCGAATCGGTGAATCCCACCACATCCAATTCTCCACCGCCATACATCGTAACCATATCTCTAGTCCTTCTCAAGTAATTGAGAACGTTCTTTACGGCATCCAATGTTCCCTACAGGTTTGCTCAAACCTACTCACCACGCTTACAGCATGCGCGATGTCAGGTCTTGTACACAACATAGCATACATAAGGCTACCCACGGCCGAAGCATATGGTATATTACTCATTTCCTTTCGTTGTTCCTCACTTTGAGGACACATCTTCAAGGAGAGTTTTATTCCATGTTGCATCGGTAGGAACCCTCTTTTAGAATCATCCATCTTAAATCGCTTTAAGATATTATCTATATAGAGGGCTTGGGAAAGGCCTATTGTTCTCTTTGTTCTATCCCGGTAGAGTCGAATTTCAAGAATATAGGTTGCTTCTCCCAAGTCTTTCATGGATAAATTACTCGAAAGCCAAGCTTTTACAGAACTGAGCATTCCCACATCATTTCCTATTAGTAGAATATCATCCACATATAGTACTAAGAATTCGATCTTGCTCCCACTAACCCTCTTATATACACAAGGTTCCTCTTCATTTTACACGAAGTCAAACTCTTTGACCGCCTCGTCAAAACAAAGGTTCCAACTATGCGACGCTTGCTTCAGTCCATAAAGGGAACGCTGAAGCTTGCACACTTTCTGAATATCGACTTCGGACACAAAGCCTTTAGGCTGCTCCATATAGATTTCCTCCTCGAGGAATCCATTAAGGAAAGCCGTATTTACGTCCATTTGCCATATCTCATAATCGTGGTAGGCAGCTATAGCAAGCATCATGCGAATAGACTTGATCATGGCTACGGGCGAGAAGGTATCGTGGTAATCGATCCCTTCCTTTTGGGTATAACCCTTTGCCACAAGCCTGGCCTTATAGGCTTCAACCTTGCCATCACCATCAGTCTTTCTCTTGTAGATCCACTTGTTCCCAATAGGCACTATGCCCTTGGGGCGGTCTACTAGAGTCCAGACCTGATTGACATGCATCGAGTCTATCTCAGCTTCCATAGCTTCACGCCATTTCGCGGAGTCTACATCTACCATCGCTTGGTCATAGGTCGTCGGGTCGGTCTCTTGGCTATCACTTGGAACCTCATGGAGACCCATCTCCTCCAAGTGCACAAGCCCATATCTCTCAGGTAAATGGGACACCCTACTAGACCTACGAGGTGGTTGTACTTGTGTTTCAGAAAGTTCGGTTCCAGTTTCTTGCACAGGTGTCTCCCGAGGAGTTTCATTGTATTCTTCTAAAGAAATACTTCTACCTGCTCCGCCTTCCTGAATGAACTCATCTTCCAGGTGAAGAGATAAATTCACCACTAGAAGGGGGGGTTGAATAGTGGTGATGCGGAATACCGAAATTTCTTGCGAGTAAATAGAAAATAGTGCGGAATTTAAAGACTCAAGAATTTATAGAGGTTCGGCAACTTGCCTACGTCCTCTCTCCGACTTTCTTTTTCTATTGGCTTAAGAAAAACCACAATCTTAACTCGTCTTCTATCGGTCCGAGTTCACAACCGTTACAATCGCTTGTCTTCTATCGGTCCAAGCTCAACCTTTCCCTCAATATAAATGTTTGTTTATCTAGTGTTCTATAGGAACTAGATAATCCTCACTATACGAATATGGGAGTATAATCCTAACAATGCCGGATCAAAGATCCTAATAACACCGGATTAGTGACTCTTGATTCGCTTTTTTACGCTCAAGTGTAAGTGATGCAACACTTACAACCAAATGAAAGAATACAAAGAATAATAGATATTACAATGAAAATCACTCTTGTATCTTTCTTTTCTCACAACTTGTAATGCAATAAAAGATATAAAACTGAGCTCAAGTATGCTTTGATTGCTTGTATGCTTGTATGCTTGAATGCTTGAAGTTGTGTGTTTGATACCCAAGTCCTTCGGGTATTTATAGGTGAGATCCATCCTTCAAATGCTGAAAAACATACTATTAGCGTGCGCTAATAGTGCCTTGTAGCGTGCGCTATCGGTTTTTGACTTGGAATCTCTGAACGGTCACAAAGACTGTTGTAACGGTAAAATACCATGTCTAGCGTGCGCTAGTAATGTAATGGTAGCGTGCGTTAACGTCTGGTCAACTAGTCTTCGATCTTGACTTTGACAATGTCCGATTTTCTCTCCAACGACTCTTTATCCAATGGCTAGATTTATGATTAGCGTGCGCTAGCAAGTATGCATAGCGTGCGCTAGCATTAATTAAATCCAACTTTTCCAGATTTTCCGGATCTGCATTGACTCTTGCCTTCCAACGGTAGAAATTCAAACGGTAATATGCTGACTCCTTTTAGCGTGCGCTAATGCCTATACCTTAGCGTGCGCTACTGATTTCTTTCATTAATGTACGTTACCTTGTGTAGCGTACGTAAAGGCCTTAACGAATTGAGTCCAGTAGCTACTGGACTACTGACCGTAATATTGGTAGCGTGCGCTAGAGATGAGCAGTAACGTGCGCTATATCCTTGCTTTAGCGTACGTAAAATTATATGTGTAGCGTGCGCAACATCTAGTTCTGATTTCCTTCCAAACTTCACTGACCTCTGGAGTAATACGATAGCGTGCGTTATTTTTACTGTATAGCGTGCGCTAACTGTAGTTGCTTAGCGTGCGCTAACATTGAACAGCTTGCGTGCGCTATCGATCAGGCGACTTCACTTGGCTGCAGCTGACTTGTCTGGGCTGTATATGAATATCCCGATAGCGTGCGCTACTATATGATGAGTAGCGTGCGCTAGCTTTATTTAGCTCCTTCAAAATATTATCGAGCCGAGATTGATCTAATTAAATGTTTTGAATGTAATAATCATCAAAATACCTTTTGAGTCAACAATCTCCCCCTTTTTGATGATGTCAAAACATTTAATTAATACCTGCAAAAAAATTTTGAAATGATTCGAATCAAGGTAAGCTTGTTCGATATATTAGTATATTTTATTTTTTGGAGTATTTCATCTCCCCCTTTTTGACATAAACAAAAAGGAACTCCCCCTGAAATGTTGCAAATATCAACGAAAATGCCATTATTCAAAGTGTAAACAACAATACTTGTAAACAACAAATGCCAAATGAAGTGAAATGCGAATTTCATTAAGATAAAATGCAAGTAATACAACGAGTTTTCATGACAAGAGACATAAAGATGATTCGAACAGCAAGATTCTACAATCAAACATCAAAAATCCTTAAATCTAAGGATCGGAAGAGGACGAGGGGAAAGGGAACGAAGGGTGTGTGAAACGGATGAACTCGGATATCAACCCGCGCACTTCCCGGACTTCCGAACGTAGAGCCCGAACATCCTCTCGGATCTCAGCCTGAGAGGTCTCGATGCCCCGCATCCGAGCACAAAGGTCGCTTTCCTCTTCTTCCGTGACCACATCTCTCATAGGGCGCTTTCCTTTCGAAGTAGGCTTTCTCACGAACTCCCCAGTTTGCATTTCACGAAGAGTATGAGGTCCCCGACGAGTGATTTTTTCTTCTGCGGTAGGCATCCGCGACCCTTTCTCTACTTGGTCGTCGTCGCGTAGGTACGGAAAAAGGAACCAGCCTCTGTTGGACGTCCGGACATAGTGCATAGCTTTAAGCGAAGCGTCGGAGATCTCATGACCGAGGGAGACGGGGACTGCCTTGTCCTTCGACAAGTCGACTTGGCGAAAACTAAAAATGGCCGAGAGAATTGAGCCATAAGGCATTCCAGCCTTGCGAGAACGGGAGGCGTAGTTTTTCGACCGAAACAAGTCGCCCTTCACCTTCATCCAACTGATGATGATATCGGAAAAAATAACTTTATCGTCATTGAGAACTCGATACACCACTTGCTTGTCCACTCCCACTAGTTTGTGCTGGGAATTCTCCTTCGGCATTAAGCATTTCGTGAGAGCTACCAGAAGCAGGCGAATATTGACCCCAAAATCGTTGTTTTCGAAAAAGTCGTCCGTTATGTCAATAACGGCCTTTGAGCTAAGAAACTCTTTCACATCTATTTCACCGACTTCATTATCATCGGCCAAAGATTTTCCAGTACAAACAAAACCATCACAGGGTAAACCAAAAATCTGATACAAAACATCTGAAGAAATTTTCACCCGAGTTCCTCCGACAAGACTTCCTAAAACAAGGGTTGAAGACCCTTCACTTTCGGCCACATGGAGATTGGCATAAAACTCTCGGACGAGTTCAGGGAAGATGGGGTTTTTGCATTCGACAAAATGGGCAATACCGAGCGAGGAGAAGAAATTGGAAATATCGACATTTACCCGTTCTAGACTTGAGAGATTGAAGAAGTAACAGTCGGTGATGTGTTCTTGTGGAAGAATGTCAAAGAAAACCCTCGAGGCGGTGGAGGAGATGAAACGATTCGCATCAAATTGGGCGTTGAGAGGTCGTTTGAGGTTGTTGTATTGTTTTGCCATGGCTGTTCAGTTCTTGCTCGACATTAATCGGAGAAGGAATTGAAGTTTGGAGAATCCGATTAGCGGCTAGGGTTTTTTGGCAAGATGAGAATTTTCTGTCGATTGCGTGCGTTAGGAAGTGTGTTTGTGTGCCTGGGTAGTACGGCATATATATAGTCAACGAACTTTTAGTTAGCGTACGCTAGGGTTTATAGAATTAGCGTACGTTAGGCAGAAATGAAAGGCTTACTGGACTGTCCAGTAACTAGAATGGAATTCGAAAAATTTTAATTAGCGTACGCAAGAAAGTAGGGTTTAGCGTACGCTATCGAAGGGAGTGTTTAGCGCGCGTTAAGAAAATGAAGCTAGCGCGCGCTAGCGAGTGATCCGAATCAAGAATTTTGATGTTTTGAGTAGTAAGCTTATTTCAAAAGTTGTCTACATGTCCCATGCCAAGTTGTAAACGAATGGAGTTAAATGATTCTTCGGGAAGAGGTTTTGTAAAGATGTTAGCAAGTTGGTCCTTCGTCCCGACAAATATTAAACAGATGTCTTTTTTCTGAACATGATCACGTAAAAAATGATGTCTAATATCTATATGTTTGGTTCTGCTATGCAACACAAGATTTTTGCTCAAATTAATTGCACTAGTGTTATCACATAGGATAGGGGTATTTTCAAAATGTATGCCGTAGTCGCGGAGTTGATTTTTAATCCATAGCACTTGAGCACAGGCGCTCCCTGCAGCGACATATTCGGCCTCAGCTGTAGACAATGCTACGCTGGTTTGCTTTTTACTTCCCCAAGATATTAAACAAGATCCAACAAAATGACATGTACCACTAGTACTCTTTTGTCAATTTTGCATCCAGAAATCGGCGTCACTATAGGCAATTAAATTAAAATCCAAGCAAGAAGGATACCATAGACCTAGTCCAATAGTTCCTTTCAAGTAGCGAAAAATGCGTTTACAAGTAATTAAATGTGATTCCTTGGGATTAGCTTGGAATCGAGCACATAGACATGTAGCAAATATTATATCTGGCCTAGATGCAGTCAAATATAGCAAAGATCCGATCATACCTCGATATAATTTTTGATCTACGGATTTGCCATTTTCATCTTTCTCAAGCTTTAATGATGACGACATTGGCGTAGATATCACCTTGCTATTTTCCATATTGAATTTCTTGAGGAGGTCGTTTGAGTACTTCGTTTGATGGATAAAAATTCCATCTTTGCATTGTTTGATTTGAAGCCCGAGGAAGAACATTAATTCTCCCATCATACTCATTTCGAATTCTCCTTTCATAAGATTAGAAAAATCTTGGCACAAGGATTCATTAGTAGCTCCAAAAACAATGTCATCAACGTAAATTTGGCAAACAAGTATATCATCATTTAGTATTTTAACAAACAAGGTATTATCGACTTTGCCTCTTTTATAGTCATTTGCAATTAAAAATTGACTTAAACGATCATACCATGCTCGGGGTGCTTGCTTCAACCCGTAGAGTGCCTTGTTGAGCTTGTAGACATGGTCCGGAAAATGATGGTCTTCAAAACCGGGAGGTTGCTTAACGTAGACTTCTTCTTGAATGAAACCATTCAAGAATGCACTTTTCACATCCATTTGAAATAGTTTAATCTTCTTATGAGCGGCAAATGCACAAAGCAAGCGAATGGCTTCGAGTCGAGCCACGGGAGCAAAACTTTCTTCGTAATCAAGACCTTCTTCTTGATTATATCCTTGAGCGACCAAACGAGATTTATTTCGAATAGGATAGCCGTCTTCGTCACTCTTGATTTTATGCACCCATTTAGTTCCGATAATTGTTTTATCTTTAGGCGCGGGAACTAAATTCCATACATTATTGTGCTTGAATTGCACAAGCTCCTCTTTCATTGCCATCACCCAACTTTCATCATCGAGAGCTTCGGATATATTCTTGGGAACTATTTCGGATACCAAAGCACAATGGGCCATAAATTCGGTGGTTCTCCTTCGGGTTTGAACACCGTCTTCAATGTTTCCGATCACGAGATCCTTCGGATGGTCTTTGATGTGCCTCCAATCTTTCGGTAAATCAACGATTATGTTCGTTTCGATTTCCGAAATTTTCTTCACTTCGGGTGAGGGATCCGGAAAGGTACCTGCATCATCAAAATATTCTACCTTTCTCGGGGGTGAGATCATATCATTGAATTTAACATGTATGGACTCTTCAACTTTATTCGTTCTAATATTATAAACACGATATGCTTTACTATTAGTACAATAGCCAAGAAATATTCCGGAGTCGGATTTGGCATCAAACTTGCCCAAGTTATCCTTGCCATTGTTCAAAATAAATACATTGCAACCAAAAGGATGAAAATAAGCAATATTGGGCTTTTTGCCCTTCCATAATTCATACGGGGTTTTAAGATGAGTTCTACGGACGTGAACTCGGTTAATCACATAGCATGCCGTAAAAATTGCTTCGGCCCAAAAGTATCGTGGAAGAGAGTATTCATTTAGCATTGTCCTCGACATTTCTTCCAAAGATCGGTTTTTCCTTTCAACAACTCCATTTTGTTGAGGCATTCTAGGAGCCAAAAAATTGTGATTAATACCGTATTTATCACATAAAAGTTCAAACGGGGTGCAATCAAATTCACCTCTGTGGTCGGTGCGAATAGAAATTATGGAGAGATTCTTCTCATTTGATACCAAACGACACCATTTAGAAAACTCGGAAAATGCATCATCTTTATGTGCTAAAAATCTAACCCAAGTAAATCGAGAGAAATCATCAACAATAACCAAAATGTAAAGTTTACCATTTAAACTAACATGTCTAGATGGTCCAATCAAATCCATATGCACGAGTTCAAGAACTCGACTAGTGGAAACCTCGAATTTTGGTTTAAACGATTCTCGAGTATGTTTCCCTTTTATGCATGATTCACACAAATGTTTTCTATCAAACTTGAGTTTGGGCAATCCACGAACAAGGTCGTGTCTAGATACAATAGAAATAATAGGTAAATAAGTATGCCCCAATTTTCGATGCCATAAATATGCATTGTCATCCAAGGTAATAAGACATTTTTCATTGAATGAACTCTTATCATTAAGATCAACAATATAGATGTTTCCACATCTCAAACCAATGAATGCAATTTTATTATTTCTAAATGCCGTGCAATGCGTTTGCTCAAATAGAATTTTGAAACCTTCATCACAAAGTTGCGAAACGCTAAGGAGGTTATGATGCAAACCTTCAACAAATAGTACTTTGTTGATAGAAGGAGAAGGTTCCTTACCGACTTTGCCGATTCCTTTGATTTTTCCCTTTCGATTATCTCCAAAGGTCACATGTCCTTGATCTTGATATTCGAGGTCTTTAAATAAGTCCTCGGAGCCGCACATGTGCCTTGAGCATCCGCTATCAATGTATCACTTGTTTTTCCTTGGTGCCGGTACCTACAAAAGTAGAATTTCTCGGTTGTTTCGGTACCCAAGCCCGTTTGGGTCCTCCAAAGTTAACTATGCTTATAGCATTCGGAACAATTGTCCCTTTAGGAACCCATATTTGCTTAACTTTGATAGTTCTTAACTTTGAATGAGCATTAACATTGTGAACTCGTTTGAACGGATCTTTTGAGTTCTCGGTTTCGGTTTTCTTTATTTTGTCAAGGTTGATAAGGGATTGTTCCCGTTTAAAAGGATCGAAACCAAGACCGTGTTTGAGCAAGGGCGATTTTTGAATAGATAGGAGCCTTTCGAATTTCTCATTTCCGAGAGTAAATTTGTTCAAAATATATTTTAGCTCCTATTGAGTTTTTGTTAACTCGATTTTCAAAACATTTTCTTTTTCAAGACATGATGTATGGTCGATCTCAATAGTTTTGCCCTTGTTTTGAAGAGAGGAGTTTTCGAGTTCTAGAGATTTTATTTTTCTCTTTAAAGATATGTTTAATTTAACCATCTCGTCATACTCCGCATTTAATGATTCAAACGCACTCAACAACTCATCATCATGATGAACTTCTTGTGAATCACAAAAATCAAAAGAGTCATATTCGTCATCATTGAGTTTAGAGCTTACCTCGATATTACTTTCGGAGTCGAGGGCCATGAATGCAAGATTTGCGTCTAGAGATCTTTCAATCTCCTCCTCGTCATCACTCCAAGAAGCGATTAGGACCTCCTTCTTTTTGAATCTTTCCATTTGAGGTTTTGAAGAGGATCCTCGGCATTCTTTGGCATAGTGACCGGCTTGACCACATTTCCGACAATTATTGTCGAACTTCTTGATAGGAGTGTAGCCACTCTTCTTTTGCTCCGGTTTGCCATCCCGACCAAGAAAACTTCGCCTCTTTTGAATTAGGTTTTTATACCTTCTAAATTTTTTGGCATAGAGAGCGAGTTCCTCGTCATCTTCATCTTCGGCAACATCTTCCTCAACGTCGCTATCAACATTGAATGCGACTACTCTTTCCCGAGGCTTTGGTTTTGTGCCTCTAGACTTGAGAACAATCTCATAATTGATGAGTGACCCGATGAGGGCACTAAATTCGAGCTTGTTGAGATCTTCGGACTCCATGATCGCGGTGACCGTGGCATCCCATTCTCGTGGCAATGATCGTAGAATTTTCTTAGCTTTGTCGCTGCTCGATATAGGCTTTCCGAAAGATGCAAGACCATTTGTTATAGCCGAAAATCGATCCAACATATTTGTGATCGTTTCCTCGTCTTTCATGGAAAATAATTCGTAGTAATGGAGTAACATATTAATTTTGGTCTCCTTGACTTGGGTGGTTCCCTCGTGAGTGAATTCGAGAATTTCCCAAATTTCTTTTGAACTTTCATAGGACGATATCCTATTGAGTTCTTCGGGATTAAGAGCGCAATAAAGAAGTTGAGTAGCTCGTGAGTTGACGTGCGTGTTTCTCCAATCCTCGTCGTTGAATTCTTCGATCTTTTTCAACGATCCATCCTCTTTCTTAGCAAGTTTAGTACCAAAAGCAATAACTTTCCAGATTTCAATATCGTAGGCTTGAACGAAGATTGCCATCTTATTTTTCCACGTCATGAAATTGGAACCGTCGAAGAAAGGAGGACGGTTGAGAGCATTTCCTTCAATTTGGCCAAGAAGTGCCATATGCGGATCTTTTTCTCTTAGGTGGTTAAAACTTTAAAAAGAGACCCTCTCCGATACCAACTGAAGAGATAAATTCACCACTAGAAGGGGGGGTTGAATAGTGGTGATGCGGAATACCGAAATTTCTTGCGAGTAAATAGAAAATAGTGCGGAATTTAAAGACTCAAGAATTTATAAAGGTTCGGCAACTTGCCTACGTCCTCTCTCCGACTTTCTTTTTCTATTGGCTTAAGAAAAACCACAATCTTAACTCGTCTTCTATCGGTCCGAGTTCACAACCGTTACAATCGCTTGTCTTCTATCGGTCCAAGCTCAACCTTTCCCTCAATATAAATGTTTGTTTATCTAGTGTTCTATAGGAACTAGATAATCCTCACTATACGAATATGGGAGTATAATCCTAACAATGCCGGATCAAAGATCCTAATAACACCGGATTAGTGACTCTTGATTCGTTTCTTTTACGCTCAAGTGTAAGTGATGCAACACTTAAAACCAAATGAAAGAATACAAAGAATAATAGATATTACAATGAAAATCACTCTTGTATCTTTCTTTTCTCACAACTTGTAATGTAATAAAAGATATAAAACTGAGCTCAAGTATGCTTTGATTGCTTGTATGCTTGTATGCTTGAATGCTTGAAGTTGTGTGTTTGATACCCAAGTCCTTCGGGTATTTATAGGTGAGATCCATCCTTCAAATGCTGAAAAACATACTATTAGCGTGCGCTAATGGTGCCTTGTAGCGTGCGCTATCGGTTTTTGACTTGGAATCTCTGAACGGTCACAAAGACTGTTGCAACAGTAAAATACCATGTCTAGTGTGCGCTAGTAATGTAATGGTAGCGTGCGTTAACGTCTGGTCAACTAGTCTTCGATCTTGACTTTGACAATGTCCGATTTTCTCTCCAACGACTCTTTATCCAACGGCTAGATTTATGATTAGCGTGCGCTAGCAAGTATGCATAGCGTGCGCTAGCATTAATTAAATCCAACTTTTCCAGATTTTCCAGATCTGCATTGACTCTTGCCTTCCAACAGTAGAAATTCAAACGGTAATATGCTGACTCCTTTTAGCGTGCGCTAATGCCTATACCTTAGCGTGCGCTACTGATTTCTTTCATTAACGTACGTTACCTTGTGTAGCGTACGTAAAGGCCTTAACGAATTGAGTCCAATAGCTACTGGACTACTGACCGTAATATTGGTAGCGTGCGCTAGAGATGAGCAGTAACGTGCGCTATATCCTTGCTTTAACGTACGTAAAATTATATGTGTAGCGTGCGCAACATCTAGTTCTGATTTCCTTCCAAATTTCACTGACCTCTGGAGTAATACGATAGCGTGCGTTATTTTTACTGTATAGCGTGCGCTAACTGTAGTTGCTTAGCGTGCGCTAACATTGAACAGCTTGCGTGCGCTGTCGATCAGGCGACTTCACTTGGCTGCAGCTGACTTGTATGGGCTGTATATGAATATCCCGATAGCGTGTGCTACTATATGATGAGTAGCGTGCGCTAACTTTATTTAGCTCCTTCAAAATAATATCGAGCCGAGATTGATCAAATTAAATGTTTTGAATGTAATAATCATCAAAATACATTTTGAGTCAACACCAGGAAGTGTGCTTTCAAAGCAACAACGATCTTTCGATCTTCGGGCATGTAGAATAGATATCCCATCGTCCCAGATGGGAATCCAATGAAACGTCCCTTCGCGGACCTAGCTTCCAACTTCTCCACCTTAGTCTTCTTGACATAAGCGGGACATCCCCAAATCCTAATGTGATTAAGACTTGGTTTCCTGCCCTCCCACATCTCATGTGGAGTATTAGGAACAGATTTGGAAGGACATCTGTTTAAGATATAAGCGGCAGTCAGGAGTGCATACCCCCACAGGTAAATTGGTAAGTCAGTATAGCCCAGCATGGAACGGACCATGTTTAACAAGGTCCAGTTCCTTCTTTCTGACACACCATTTCACTGAGGAGTACCTGTAGGTGTTAGTTGTGAAACTATTCCATGTTCCTTAAGGAACTCGTCAAACTCCGTACTCATATACTCGCCACCTCGGTCCGACCGAAGTGCTTTCATATGATTACCAGTTTGTTTCTCGACTACGGCCTTGAATTCCTGGAATTTCTCAAAGGCCTCGGATTTATGTTTCATTAAGTATACATAACCATACCTAGTATGATCATCTGTAAACGTAATGAAATATTGATATCCATCACGTGCTGCTTCTAAAGCACCACATACGTCGGTATGGATTAATCTCAGTTTATCAGCGGCTCTTTCAAAAGTCCCTGTGAAGGGGGACTTAGTCATTTTGCCTTTAAGGCAAGATTCACAACTACGAAAGGGATCCGATCCCAATGGACCCATAAGTCCATCTTTTTCCATCTTGTAAACCTTGGTCTGACCAATATGACCAAGTCTAAGATGCCATTTCAAAACTTGATTGGTTTCATCCCTACCACGTTTTCTAGTCATAGTATTCACAACTACTTTGTTGCTGATATTTAGATGATACAATCCATTCAACAATGTAGCAGTACCCACTAGTTTATTTCTAAAATAAATTTTGCAGGAACCATCACCAATGAAAAATGAAAAGCCTTTTCAGTCCATGACTGGAATGGATACAATGTTTTTGTGCCCCTTGGGCAAAACAAGTACATCTTCTAAAGTCAAAACAAAGCTGGATTCTAAACCCAAAATAAGTGATCCTATGTCGGTCGCCTCGACACTATGCCCGCTTCCGACTGTGATCATAATTTCTCCTGCTCCAAGCTTCCTACTTTGTTCCAGATCCTGATTCACGGTACAAATATGAGAACTAGCACCAGAATCCAGTATCCAGGAAGTAGAAAATACAGTAGCAGAACAATTTGTTTCCGAAACTAAAATTTCTGTACCTGAAGTGCCATGAAGAATCGGACAGTCTCTAGCCCAGTGGCCCAGCTCACCGCACTTGAGACAAGTATCCTTCTTCTTCTTGTTCTTCGGAACCATCGGGGCCTTGCCCTTACCCTTAAGGTCCTTAACTTGTAGTCCAGTTTGCTTCTTGGTCTTTTTCTTCTTATTCTTAGACCTTCGAGGTCCGGAAGAAATCACAAGAGCAGACTCCTTCATCCGCGGAGTCTTCATCTGAGACTGAGCGGTCACAAGTTTGTTCATTAACCCAGCTAAATTACATGCAATCTCATTGCAGTTGAAGTTCATAACAAACTGTGAGAAGGAATCACGGAGAGATTGTAGGATAAGGTTGGTTTGGAGAGAAGTATCCATTTTAAAATCAAAAGCCTCCAATCTCTCGATCATGGATATCATTTTGAGGACGTGTTCCCCAACCTTCTCACCTTCCTTCATCCTTGCACCGAACAGTTGCTTGGATATCTCATATCTAGCAGTTCTGCTGTGCTCACCATAAAGCTCGGTTAAGTGAGATAAAATCTGCCTAGCAGAAGTCATTTTCTCATGAGCTCTCTGAAGCTCATTAGACATGGAAGCCATCATATAAGCACGAACTTTCAAGTCATCCTTAACCCACTTTTCGTGGTTTTCAATCTCTTCCTGATTGGCTCGGGTCCACACAGGAGGCGCCGGAATGTCCATCTCCAAGACGTATCCCAGTGCCTCTATACTGAGGACAATCATCAGATTGCGGAGCCAATCCACAAAGTTAGGTCCCATTAAGGTGTTCTTTTCGAGTAGAATTGCGAGTGGATTCATTTTCATATTGAGATTTGAGTCTGCATTAAGTACGATAGATTAATTAGTAACTCATTCAATTATGTTCTGAGTATAGAATTAAGGTCTTTTCTATCCTTGTTACCCAGCTCCCACTATTTTTATCGGAACAACACACTCCCATGTGAAATCCGGAAGTATCGTCGCTCTACTTCATAGTGGTGATCGAGTTCTTTATAAATCTTAATAGAGGGCAACCGAACAGGTTTCTAGTCTATTAATTTTCATAAAGTGGTGTCCAACACCAACCCATCTAATGGATGATTCGATCTTCTTTTTCCCCTTGTTCACTCCCCTCAACCTATACGGTTTCTATGGTTCGTGAACAAGTTAAGTTTATACCATCGACGCAAATCAGTTTTACAATTGAATCTTATCCGCAACCTATCGTTTCTAGGGATAAAATTTGCTCCAACCAAGGCATCGATGCGCTTCCGGTAATTTATCCGTCCTCCCCGAACGACTACCCCGATAACTCGGAAGCATAGCACATCCGGTTTGGATTTCAATTTCCCGAAAGCTCGATGGAGGGAAGGAAAACCTTGAAACCTTATAAACTTAATAATTTGTTGTGGGAGAATTATCGCGATTAACGTTACACTTTGCACATTAATCATTTAAGCGCGTTTGTGGCATTCATACAATATGAAACAACCATTCACAACCTAGTTGCTACCAACATGTGGTTCATGGACCGTTCCTAGAAAACAAAAACTCCGTAATCTAATTACAAGTCTTCGTCTTGAATCTTCGTTTTCTCAAAATGGATCTTCCTCCGGTCTTCGTCATTTCATATAAATTTTACATTGAAAAATTGCATCCTAGATACAAATAATTCTAGTAAAATAAATAGGCTCAAAACGGCCTTTACAACCCAATCGAATAAAACCGAACGATTCAAAACTAAGTCCATGAACCACATCCCCATTCAAAAGCATTCATCCAATAAATACTAAATCAATGGACTACACATTAAATATATTGATCCAACCAATATAAAAAATAACCATCTATTAGAATTAATCCAATTAATTCACAAACATGGTAGTTTTAATTCGTTCGTATAAACCGGATGATAAATATTTCACAATAATAAATTTCCTCAAAATAAAACACCAAGTATTTTATTTAGTCAAATTAAATCCAATTTAATTTCCGGAAATTATTATAACGAAACATAAACACAAAACGGAATCGAAATAAAATCGCCCGGGCCTAGCCCGTGATCCGGCATCACAGCCGGTCCTTAGCCGAGGGGCTGATCTGCCTAGTGCAGGAAACAAGCTGCCCGGCAGCGGTCCAGCACCCTTGGGCATCCCTGGGCAGCCCGGGCAGTCCCCCGGGCAGGCAATTTTCCGACTCTTTTTCGTCCCGATTTCAAAAATTATATTTTTCTAATTTAATATTACCCATATAATTCAGTTTTAATAAATAAAACCGATTTATATTGTAACATAAAAACATGGAAAAATTAAATTTTCGGCGAACAATTAAAACAACGAATTAAACGGTTGTGATTCCATATCACTAATCATTTAATCAAGCATTCCAAATGCAATATATCGTATATACGATTGCAAAACCTACGCTCCGATACCACTGTTGGGATTCGGTGCCTAAAACGAAGGCCCAGCGGAAGCAGTAAAACGAAAATTAATTCGATCCGAATCCCTACGAGGATCGATCGAGCTACGTATATACGAATATATAAACGAAAAACAAGAGTCGTAAGAAACTAACCCTCGAAGTCCGTTGATTAAATGGTAACCTTCTCTTGAGCTATTCCCCAAGCTTTAGTTTGATTTCTACGAGTTCAATCCGCTCCAAGCCCTTGAACGATCCAACGCCGAAATCACCACGTCTCTACTTGCCACGCGCCGGAAAGACGATCGGAACAACAACACTCGATTAACCTCTAAGGTTACGGCTAGAATAAATTATGAAGCCTTTTTATTATTATTACACTCTAAGTGTATAATATATATCTCTCAATTAATTTCCCTCCAAGGAAAATGTGAATGAAAATGAAGAACACAAAGTTTTCTCTTTCCTCTCCACTTGATTGAAGCTGCCGTAAGTTTTTCTCTTTCTCAAATGAATTTGATGTGTCCTCTTTTTAAGGAATGAAGAGTTGACATATATGTTTGGTCTTCATTATCAAGTCACAAGACTTGTTGTCCCCCACCACTTATACAGTCAAAAGGTCACAAGGATACTTGTCCCTTTGAATTGTCTTGGTCTTCCACCAATCATGGTGGAATAAAGACCAAGACACAAATAAGGTAGATGGGGTCGGCCAAGACTAAAACCGAATGGGTTTGGTTCGTTTCGGACTCCCGTGAGTCCAAACAGATAAACTCCGATTCCGTTCCGATGTATTTATATCAATTAATTAATCTAATTAATTAATCATATCAAATACATTATAACATAATTAATTTCTCCAAGAAGTTATTATATTTATGAATTAAATTAATCACCCAGTAATATATTTAATTCATTAGGCCGTAAATTAATTTATCCAATAAATCAATTTAGACATCCAATGTCCCAAAATAGATATCCAATATCTAATATTCATAATGAGAGAATTAGCTTTATTCATTCCGTCGTCAATCCTAATGCGCGACTCGGTAGGTCCGTCTCAGTCAGCAATGGGAGGATCCAAAGAGTAGTAGCACCACCTAGCCAGCCTGGTGGCCTACACTGTATCCCGACTGAGAACGAATGATTGGAATCATTCAAGAACCATTTTGTCGTGAATACCAGTATACGTAAAAACCCTTCTTTCAAATATCCCGATCAAGTTATAGGGTCACGGTCAGTCAAACCCTATCTGTACTTGATGCTATGCATGCGTTAATGCAAATCGAGATCATTGAGCTGTCGTGTATCTAATACAACTAGCTCCAATGCTTTGGCCAAAGACTTATGATCTCATCTGCCAATAACCGCATAGGACATATAACCCACTCAGTAACGGGAGAAAGAATTCTATCTTGGTATTTAGTAGGACCTGCTGCTTGCCCGTCAAGATGCACGTCGAGGTTGACCCCCGCCTTCCCGTTTACAGGGTCGAACTACTCTAATGAAAATCTTGACGTCACAAGCACATCCCTACTAAATCCTCAAGTCGAAGGTTCACGAATACCTATCACAACTTTTCGATTCTATCATTGACTGTCCCGGAGTGAAATCCGTGTGACGAATCGAGAGTGAGTCAGTTTGAGTATACTAATCCAATTAGCATACCTATAATGTGTGCTCCCACTAACCATTATTGTTCGACAGGCACTCTCCATGTCAAAGAACACGTCATACAAGTCTTCACATAAACTTAACGCCCAGTCAAGTATCATCGACTTGCGAACGATTAAGTATTTGAGCTATAACCTTTCCAGTGCCCCCCTTTATCCAATAAGGAGTGGAACGTTTTGCTCTCAAATACACGAACTAGTTTCTATATGTTTATTTACGAGTTAGGAATGCCAGTAACTACCAGTAAATAAAGAAACATTCATTTGCCTTATATAAATTGTTTACATAATTATAAGTACAATGCCCTCACTCAACATCCTCTGAGTGGCATTCGAGGGCATACTCCTCACAGAAGGATGGATCGCTTCGTTTATGCATCAATTATCGAGAATTAAACAAGTTGACCATCAAAAATAAATACCCTTTGCCCCGGATTGACGACATATTTGATCAGCTTCAGGGGGCGACAGTCTTTTCGAAGATCGACCTGCGATCGGGCTATTACCAGTTGAGGATTCGGGATAGCGATATACCGAAAGCTGCCTTTCGGACGAGATATGGTCATTACGAGTTTGTGGTTATGCCTTTAGGGCTAACCAATGCCCAGCAGTGTTCATGCAGTTGATGAACAAAGTTTTTATTGAGTATCTGGACAAATTTGTAGTCGTCTTTATCGATTACATTCTTATCTATTCACGTAGTCGGGAGGAGCACGCCTTACATCTCCGGATTGTATTAGACATTTTGAGAGCTGAGCAGTTGTATGCGAAGTTCTCTAAGTGTGAGTTTTGGCTTGACGAAGTGATGTTCCTCGGGCATGTGATTTCAGCAGAGGGAGTTCGGGTAGATCCGCAGAAGATAGAGGCGGTGATGGCTTAGGAGCCGCCTAAGAATGTGAAGGAGGTGAGGAGTTTTCTGGGTCTCACCGGCTATTACCGTAGATTTTTTGAGGGGTTTTCTAAGATCTCTAGACCACTCACTCAGTTGCTCCAGAAGACTCAGAAATTCGAGTGGACCGCAGACAGACAGAGTAGTTTTGACAAGTTGAAGAGACGACTAACTACCGCACCAGTGTTAGCGTTGCCTCAGGGGAATGAAGATTTCGTGGTATATAGAGATGCTTCGGGCCTCGAGCTCGGATGTGTTTTGATGCAGAGAGATAAGGTCATTGCGTATGCGTCCCGCCAGTTGAAACCTTATGAGGTGAATTACCCCACGCATGATTTGGAATTAGCTGCGGTCGTTTTCGCCTTAAAGATATGGAGGCATTATCGCTATGGTTCGTCGTGTAAGATTTTTACGGATCACAAGAGCTTGAAGTATATCTTCAGTCAGAAAGAGTTGAATATGAGACAGCGTAGGTGGTTGGAGCTAATTAAAGATTACGACCTCGAGATACTTTACCATCCGGGTAAGGTTAACGTAGTGGCTGATACGTTGATCCGGAAGCCGATGGCGTTATAGATGTTAGAGGTACTTACACCACAGAGTGGTATCCAGCAAGATTTTATCTGTCAGAATATCAAGGTTTGGGTTCAGAGAGTTCAGGGTCAGTTATGTGCGTTAGAGATCACTTCGTCCTTGACTGATGATATCAAGGCGAAGCAGTACGACGATCTGTTTTTGGTCCAGTTGAGGGAGGATGTGGGGAAGGGGAAAGCCCCTAGATTTGTGGTTCACGATGATGGAGTTTTGAGATTTCGCGGCAGACTATGTGTACCGAGTGTTGTTGAGCTGAGACAGAAGATCTTGAGTGAAGCTCATACCACACCTTACTCCATACATCCTGGTACGAGTAAAATGTACAAGGATGTGAGGAGTAACTACTGGTGGAGTAATTTGAAGACAGATGTTAGCGAGTTTGTGTCGAGGTGTTTGACCTGTCAGCAGGTTAAGATCGAGCATCAGCGACCGCGGGGCTTTTATGACCATTTCCTATCCTGGAGTGGAAATGGGAGGATATTTCTATGGATTTCATTACCGGTATGCCTAAGACTCGGACTCGAATGAACATGATTTGGGTCGTTGTCGATCGACTAACCAAATCAGCTCATTTTCTGAGCATTAAGGACACTTGGGGGCCAGAGAGACTAGCGCGAGTGTTTATTGCGGAGATAGTGAGGTTGCATGGGACCCCCAAGAGTATTGTTTCGGATCGTGATGGCCGGTTCATATCACACTTTTGGCAGGCCATTCATAGAGCTTTGGGAACCGAGTTGAGACTTAGTACATCCTACCACCCTCAGACAGACGGACAGTCTGAGCGGACGATACAGACGCTGGAGGATATGTTGCAAGCCTGTGCTTTAGATTGGAAGGATGATTGGGAGTCGCACTTGCCATTGATCGAGTTCACATACAACAATAGTTGGCACGCCTTGATCAAAATGGCACCATTCGAGGCATTGTATGGAAGGAGGTGCAGATCGCCGTTGTGTTGGGACGATACGTCCGAGGTGATTGGTACCGAGCCCGGTATGGTAGTTGAGACGAGGGAGAAGATTGCTCTCATTCGCGATAGGTTGGTGACGGCCCAGAGCCGACAGAAGTCTTATGTCAATACACGTCGCCGACCGTTGGAGTTTGAGGTGGGAGACCATGTGTTGCTTAAGGTGTCGCCGACACGGGGAGTTTACCGCTTCGGTCGGAGGGGTAAACTTAGTCCGAGATTTATTGGGCCGTTCGAAATCCTAGAGAGAGTCGGAGAGCTTGCATATCGGTTAGGCTTGCCGCCGTCCCTGAGCCACGTGCATAACGTATTTCATGTTTCCCAGCTTAGGAAGTACGTACCGGACCCCAGCCATATTATTGATTTTGGAGAGATCGAGTTGGGGCCCGACATTACCTTTGAGGAGAGGCCGATTCAGATCTTAGAGCATCGGGTGAAGCAACTCAGGCACAAAACCATTCCTTTGGTTAAAGTGCAGTGGTCGAGGCATGGATCCGAGGAAGCTACGTGGGAAACGGAGGAGAGTATGAGGTCGAGATACCCCGAGTTATTCGTGTTGTAAGTTTCGGGACGAAACTTATTTTTAGAGGGAGATAATGTAATATCCGCTTTTTCTATTTTTAGTAATTTCTATTTTTGGTGTATATTCGTTTCGAAAAACTCGCTTGGCACTGTTTTGGAATTCTGAATCTATTTTGTTCTTGGAGTTTCTCCGTTGGGACGAGTCTCGATGATGTTTTTACGTAATTGAATCTTGAGTTATATTTTATCGCATGTGTCTTCGATTCTTGTTAAACTCGTTCGATTTCATCATTTTCCTATTTCCATGAATTCGTTGGGTTGAGTAGAGCATGTTGTGAGTTTCAGATTGTTAATCCGACGTTGTATCGTAAATTTTCGGACGTTTGGTCCGGTTTTGTAATTTCCTATAAGTTTAGGGAATTTGTTCCTTGTTCGATTTTGGTTGTGTACCTCGGACCGTTTCGGGTTATTGGATATTGTTTTTCATTGCATGTAATTTCCTCGGACTGTTGGGTCGGCTTATCGTGTTTTGGATATCGTCTTGGTCGATTATGGTAGCGTTGTTTTCTGTCCAGAATGCTGTCTGTCAGGACCTGTGCAAAACGGCGCAAGACCCGCGGCATTTTGCGCCGTGTCTATGCGCCGTGTCGCACATGGGGTCGATCACTGTCCGAGAAACGGCGCAAGACCTGCGGCATTCTGCGCCGAGTCTGTGCGCCGTGTTGCCCAGTGGTGCCCGCTGCCTTGTGAAACGGCGCAAGACTCGCGGCATTTTGCACCGTGTCGCACAGGGGTCGGCCGCTGACCATCAATACGGCACTGAACACGGCGCTATTTGGACCGTTTGTTGCGCCGTGTTCTGTCCAGTATATAAAGGACAGACGGGTGTTTTAACCCCATTTCTTCCTTTCTCTCCCGTTCCTCCACTCTCTCCTCGCGACTTTGGGCGATTTCAATCAGATATTGCATCATAGCATCTTATAACTCGGAATTGGACATTGTAGCTCGAATCAATCATCTTCCTTCCACCATTCCATCGTTGAATTGAGGTAATTGGACATTATACCTAACTTTAGGGTTCTTGAATATTATTCATTTTTCCTTTCGTTTTTGCTTCGATTGATGATGAATATTAGTTGGGTAATCGTGGTGTTTTGTTTTCCTAGAACTTTAGCGGATAAATTCCAAGTTTTTCCCTTCGTTGATCGAATTCGATCCTTATGCCTCCGTAGTGTTCGGCGTATTGTCCTTTAGGGTAAAACGTCAATTAATTCATGATTTCTCAGTGGTATTGTAGTTGATTGAGTCTCTATTGTTGTTAGGACCATATTTGTGAAGATTGTTCGGACCGAAACCTTTCCTTTCGCCGTTTTCTTCGCGTCGTGTCATCCAAGGCAAGTACATGTATTATATTTCATTATGTGTGTACGGTTTTGATGCGAATGATGTAAATTGAATTATTGAATGATTGTGATGGTCACTCTTCCACCTGGGGATGGCTTGGGGCCTCTGGGGGCCGATACAAATGGGTACGGCTACGGAAGTGGACTTGGGTGCGTGTGTTGATGTTCTTCCACTTGGGGACGGTTCGACGGGACCTCTGGGGGCCGATACTAATGGGTACGGCCGCGGAAGTGGTTTCTCACCTGGGGACGGTCCGACCGGACCTCTGGGGGCCGATACTAATGGGTACGGTCGCGAGTTACCAAGCGTGGATAATGGTGATGTGGAAAACTTGATTATTTACCGTTTTGGTGTAAATGTGATATTCCGGAATATTGGTTTTCAAAATGATTTTCCTATCGATTTGTTTGCGTTGAATCGTGTATGTATATAATGTTGTGTAATTGTGTACTTGCACTAACTATTCGAATGCTAACCCCTTAAATGGGGGAAATGCGTCTTATGCATTTCATGTACCGAGAGAGCTGAGGAGCAGGCACGGGACATGCACGTAAAGGATGGGCTGGCATGATGATGTGGCTCGAGTCTGTGTTTTTATGTTTTGGCATTGCATTTGTCGAGTATTGGAGTTATACTATTTATTTTTAACATATGTGAAATTGGTATTTAACATATGCCTCATGTACTCCGTTAAAATGTTTTGGCCGAGGCCACGACCTTATTTACTTTTTGAGTGCATCTTTTGGGATATCTTTGTGGTTTATGAGTCATGAGTTAGCCTGGTAGACCTCATGGAGGTTCTATGGCGTGTAATGTCCCATTTGTGAATTGGGGTGATACACAAAAGACACTGATAAAACACATGAAGTTATCAGAAAAAGTGGCCAACAGGCCTAAAGAGGGAAACAATATTTGTACAACATAAAACATACTAAAAGAAACATAACAAGCTGTAATTACCTTACAAATACATCTACTACAAGATTAAATTTGCAAAATCAACAGATATTGAAGAGGATATCCCGGGCTCGGCTGGCATTCACTCCCCATGTTGCTAGGCTTGAATGACCAAATCTGAAAAGTAGCATTTATGATTAATGTAACAACTAAGTTACGCAAGCCTATAAGAAAGTCTTCGTAATGACATTTGATATACCCATGTCAATGATGCAATTTTGCAAATAAGAAGGATGTATTTGGAAATAAAGAAACGTGGGCTGTTTATAATCCTCCGAGATGGTTTTTTTTAATTTAACCAAAATTAGAAACAACAAATTATTTTGCCTCGGTTATGAAGAACTGCAAGCAATAAATCAGCATGAATGTTGCTACAATGTACCTAAATGCATTACAAATTCAATCTGATATCATATATTTGTACACAGCAACAGAAACAATGTCAGACCTTCATTTTCAAGCTATTGATCCCAGGGTCCGTTTGTAGAAAGATTTGTTTGACACATTCAAGTAGGTTCGTTTTTTTTATGAAAATGTTTGTCTGGATAAAAGCACAGATATATTAGTAGATTGATTCGTGAAGTATGTCTACCTCCTCACCTGGATGGTATGCCCGATTTGTCATGAAAATAACTCTCTTTGATGATTCATCATAATCTACAAATGTCTCAACCTAGATCAGTCAAACCATTAAAAAGTCAAATTACAACTATAAGACAAGAAAAATGATCTTAAATTAAAAATTTCATTACCACCAATCACAACCTAACAAGTGAAGAAAAACAATGCTGAATGACCATGTAAAACTTTCTATGTTGAACACTTGTAATAAAACACAACAATATTTAAAACAAGCTATAGGGATTTGCACTAAATTGCTGTAGTAGAATTATCAGAACATAGCACGAGTGCTGAACCGTCGCATGAGCACTTTTTATTTTACAAAACAAAACTAAGCAGTGATAATAGAGTTGTGGCTGGACACTGCAAATTAACAAAAAACATACAGAAATATCTCACATCATACTACTATAATACCATTTATGTCCAGAGAAGGAATTTTCTCAATAAGATAATTGTATATTTTAGATTATATATACAACAAATTTTACTTGATATTCTCATCCTGATAGAGATGTGCTCGTGGAAATTGTAGTGGAGTACAATCTCAAAAATGTACATAATAATAATAATTAGATAAAGAAAAGATTAATTTAATCTAGGAATAAAGAGTGACCTACATATGCTGAATGCTTTCCATATATAGTAAAATCTAAAAATCAAAGATTTAATGGTGGTGTTTCGCGAAAGAAAAAGCACGAAAAAAAAACAATGAACGAGTAAAAAACAGAAGAAAAAAAAGGTGAAAATGGGGTGTGTACCAGTTGTCTGGACGGCAACAAGATTTCCACGCGGTAGTTTCCCTAAACAGAAATAAAAACCGCTAACTTACTGTTGGGATACCAAAAACCCTGTATCGATGCTGTTTGAATAAACAAACCCTGTATGATCGTATTGTCAGAATGTTTTGACAATATGCCAAATCCTGAATACCGCCTTTAGCTGTATCGAAAAGCTGATCAAGTATCAACCTGTATCGAAGACTTCTTGCAGTCCCAACCATACAGTATATTGATCATACAGCAAAGAGTCCCGCAAAGCTATAAGTATGGAGGCTGCCTCGAAATATCAATACAGTAATCCTTCCATACAGCTCTCAACAGGACAAGAAGGAATCTTCAGTATTCGCTAGAAGTCAAGTCCCGTTGATAAAGAAGTATTTAAATACTAAAGGATAAAGTATTTAAATATTGTAAGTCAGAAGATCTTCAAATCCCACAATATCCGGATCTCAGTCAAATATCAGTGGTCGCAGAATCTTGCTCAACGAATATATTTCAAACGGATATATTTCAGAGGCTATATATATCTCCAGAGTTTGAAGATCAAGAACTACAGATTGTCTACTGAAAATCTACAGAATATTCACGACTTACAAACGAACAGAGCTTACAAGAAATATTCAGAGCAAAACATATCTTCCTAAGCTTTCTGCTATTCAGATAAAAGAGATATACAGTGCTCAAACCTAGAACAACACATTATGAGCTTAAAGCCCAGAAAGTCATAGATGTTGTTCAAACCCTGTTCTATCTTTGAACAAACTCATATCAGCCCCGTATGGACTGAGGAATCCTTGCTACTCCCTAACTGTGTGTGACGGACTTGCATTGAAGAAGACGAAGCTTCAGAACTGTGTGTGAAGAAGCCAGTCAAGTGTTAGCTCAAACCAATCTGTGTGAACGGTTGAAAGCTAAGATCTTTATATCAATCTGTGTGAACGATATATTGATTAAGTGTTGTTATAATTACGTAGTTGTGTATGCAGTAATTATAATAAACTTTTTACTCCTGTGTGTTGTGCGGCGATTAATACGCCTCGATGGCGATTGGCATAATGATCTGAGAGCCAACCATAGAAGACATACTCTGGGCAAACACCCAGCAGTCGGCACCCACGGCGATCGTCTTTTGGTATCCGGCGATCGTCCTTTGGTATCTGGCGATCGTCTATGGTGTCCAACCAGAGACGATCGTCTCGTGCCATGTATAAATCCAACATCCGTCAAAGTCGTCGAAGACAGAATCTTGGACGGTGACCCACATGCAGATCCGCAAAAGGCGCCGACAGATAAGACCTTTGACCCCAGCCTGTCACCTACCTCACCTACCGATAGGGCCTCCGAAAGGTACAAAGTGGGTCCTCCTGACAATGACTCAGACGCGTGTGCACTTCCCATTGACTCGCACAGTGCCGCGCCAATGCACCTCATACTTTAAGGGAACAGCCCCACGTGACGGGACGATCGGCCATCTTATTATAATATAGAAAACGGCGGTCGCCCGCGATCGCCGGAGAGGCCCCAGCAACCTTGTCTCCTATAAATAGGAGGCTCACAACAGTGGCTGAGGCATCATAAAATCAGCATCAAAATAATCATCGTGAATACAGCGCAAAACATACAGAGAGAGATACATTCTCATACACTGAACATCAAAAGCAAGAACTCACAGATCGCCTTATCTGGTTCTTCCGGCAATCTACACGCTCTACAGCTTAGATAACTAGAAGTCTTTACACTCATTGTAATAGATTCTAACATTAATATTTGTACTCCACAGTATATTTATTAATAACATCTCGCGAGAGCATTCAAGCCCGGGACTAACAACCCTGGGAAATCTTGTGTTATTTATTTTCTCACGGAAGTGTTCTCGCATTTGTTTGTTATTCGATCATTCCAGCAATACTATCTCCGGATAATATTTTGGGTAACAACAATTGGCGCTAGAGGAAGGGACAAATGCGAGAACACTTCCGTGAGAAAATAAATAACACAAGATTTGCCGGGGTTGTTAGTCCCGGGCTTGAATGCTCTCGCGAGATGTTATTAATAAATATACTATGGAGTACAAATATTTTGGGTAACAACAATTGGCGCTAGAAGAAGGGCACATCTTAACCTTCATTTTTATTCCAACCGTCTCGAAGAACACTCACTGTTCTCCGGACATATACTTGAAGAAACACTCACTCTTCTTCAAAAGAAAAGCCTTCAGAAAAATGACATCTGCCACGACCTCCAAGAGAGACACCCTGCGATCTGCCGGAAACCTCATTCCGGCCCGGACCGAATCCCAGCTCATGGCGGAAGGTGACCTCAGTGACACTAGGCTCTCACTCCCGCCCCCGAGGGACGGTCCTAGCCTCTCACTCGATCAGTTCCAGACTGCGGAACAGATCGAGGAGGCTATAGCCATCCTCAGGGAGCGACGGAAGGCATGCGACTCGCCCACCATCACTCTGTCAACCATCCGCCGAGTAGGCAAGCGGAAGCTCAAGGGGATCTATGTTGAGAAATCGACAGAAAGCCCCGAGCCGCAGCAGAAATCTCTCATAAGGCGGGATGATTCCGTCTTCAATCGCCTAGGGAGTGATCCCTCATGGCGACCCGGGCACTCAGGCCCCAGCCGGGAGACATCGGAGTCCGAATCCTTTACCAGGAGTTCGGCATATCCGACTCCCAGAAGACAAACCGGCCATCGAGCCCCCGCTCGCCCAAGAAATGAACCCGCTTGCAGAGAACTCATCATTCACCATGTGGCCAGGGGATCAGTGCACGATCGCCTTGGCTCGCGATCTGGGAGCCAATCAGCGAGCAGTCAGGTGACGGCGATGGCCGTCATGCAGCGCCAGCTCGACGAGATGAAGGCACTCCTGGAAACTGGGCAGGTGCCAGGAGATCGATCGCTGGACCAAGTGAACCACTCGTAATCCAGATCGAGCTCGCCCCAGTTCAACCAGAGATCGCTCCCCCACAAACACCTTTATATGAGGGGAGATCGAATCCGGAGACCCACTTGAGAAAATTCTAGATTTACATGACCGGATGCGGAGCATCAGATGCGACGAAGTGTCGAATGTTCCCGCTAACTCTGGGCGACCTCGCCCACAGGTGGTACATCTCACTACCACCCCGCTCAATCAATTGCTTTGAGAAGCTGGCGAACGACTTCACGTCGTACTTCGCCGCCAAAGGTGCTCGCCCAGAAGGCCCCCACCGCATGATGAAAATCAGGCAGGGGAAGGACGAGTCAGATGAAGATTACATCGACCGGGTAGACGAGATCGTCCTCACTGGCGAGCCCATTAGCGACGAGCTCGCTCTCTAATCAGTCCTGGGGGGATTCTGCGGCCACTCACCCATGTTCAGGCACCTCACTAAGGACATCCCCCCAACCTACTCGGTCTTTCACGTCAGAGCCGCCGATTTCCTGGCCAGGCAAAGGATGCTCTCCCTCCGCTTAGGCGAGGGATCTGCCGGAGAAGGGAGGACGCCATCCCACGTCCAGAAGAAGGCGGTCGCCAAGCCCAGAAAGGCGGTAGCAAATTCGCCTGGTGAGTTCAAAGCTTTCAAGGACGTGGAGGTCCACCTCCTCCACAAACTCAACTTATCTCCGGCCCACATCTTTAACGCCATCAAGGAGCGCGAGTGGCTTAGCAAGCCAAAGCCGATAAGGGACCACGGTCATCTAGACCGCAGCAAGTTCTGTGCCTACCACAAGAGTCCCGGCCACAACACCAGCCAATGCCGCGACCTCCTCAGACAACTCTGGCGACTGTTTGAGGAAGGCAAATTGGACAACTTGGTCACCAAGCCAGAACCCCGAACAGAGAGGACCGGAAGGCGCGAGCGCTGACAAAACAATAGGATCCCTCCAAATCCGGTCGCCAGGATCGAGCAAAACGAGCCGGAGTATTCCGACGAATCAATTCCTCCAATCAACCCTGGCGGTCGGATCAATATGCTTCAGGCTGGAGGTGGAAACCTCAGGGGCCTTTCCCCAGTTTCCAGCATGTCGAACAGGAAGCGAAAGGCCGAACTAAGGGCGTTCACCGGGGTCCATGTCATGGTACCCCCAGAGCTGACCATCTCTAAAGACGCGCTCATCACTTTCTCCAACAGGGATAAGGAGGGAGTGTAGTGCCCCAAAGAGGATGCATTGGTGATCTCCGCGTGTATCCTTGGGAAGATGGTCGATCGAGTGCTGGTTGACAATGGGAGCTTCTGCAACATCATATTCAAATCCACTCTTGACCATCTCGGCAACCTGACCAAGTTCATTAAGCCATTCGACACCGTGCTTCAAGGATTCGGCGACAGCACAGTCTAAGCCTACGGAAGGATCAAGCTCTCTGTCGAGCTAATATGCTTTTACGATCCCAAGGTTAGGATTACTAGGAACCTAAATTTTGTAATCATAGATAGACCCAGCATCTATAATGGATTCCTAGGTCTTCCATTTCTAGAGACCTTTGAGGCGGTCACCTCATCTTTCTTTTACTGCATCAAATTCCCCACTGCCGATGGGATGGTCGGTACTGTAAAAGGAGATCAGCTAATGGCAAAGAAATGCTTGAATTACTCCTATGTCGTAACTTCTTTCAATACTTCCCATGCTATGTGTAACATTGAAACGGTCGACAATCAACTCATGGAGATCGACGGGCCAAGCACATCATACCAAGCCGACTCGGAGGATGCCATCTCACATCGATTAACGGACGACATCGAGCCACGGATCAGTTTCGAGCTAAGTCTCGACATCGATCCGAGGATCGAGTCCGGAAATCGTTCCAAACGAGAGGCGACCGTCCCCGTCGAAGAGTTGGAGAGTATAACGATAGATCCGGCTCACCCGGAGCGGGAAGTACAGATCGGCGCAAGCATCGATCGCGAATTAAAAGAGGATCTGATCAATTTACTACGTAAGAACATCGGAGTCTTTGCCTGGTCGCATCAAGATATGGTTGGCATAAGTCCTGAACATGCTTGCCACTATCTAAAGATCGACCCGGCAAGGAAGCCTGTTCACCTGAAACGTAGGAAATTCGGTCATGAGAAGTACGCAGCACTCGACATAGAGGTCAAAAAGCTACTCAACAACAAACTAATAAGAGTAGCTACAGACGAACCACAGTGGGTCGCCAACGCAGTGCTCGTCAAAAAGCCAAACGGCTCCTGGAGGTTATGCATCGACTTCACCGACCTCAACGCGGCATGTCCAAAAGATCACTTTCCGATGCCTCATATTGATCACTTGGTCAATAGTACTACAGGCTGCGAAATGATGTCATTCATGGATGCCTTCGCCGGATACCATGAAATCCCAATGGCGGAGAAAGACATAAAGCACACATCTTTCCACACGGAAAAGGACATATACTTTTGGGTCCGAATGCCGTTCGGCTTGAAGAATGCGGGGGTAACCTACCAGCGTCTAGTCATCGGAATGTTCGCCAATCAGATCGGCAAGACCATGGAGGTCTACATTAACGACATCATGGTCAAAAGCCTCAAGAAGGAAGACCACCTCAATGGCCTCGCTGAGACGTTCGCCATCCTCGAGAAGTTCAACATGAAACTGAACCCCAAAAAATGCAACTTTGGGGTGGGCTCCGGAAAATTCCTGGGGCACATCGTGATCCAAAGGGGGATCGAGGCGAACCCCACCAATATTCAGGCGATCCTCGACATGCAGGAGCCACGGAATGTCAAGCAAGTGCAACGACTCACAGGTTGTCTAGCCGCCCTCAACCGTTTCATATCTCGGCTCGGCGATAAAAGTAAGCCTTTCTTCGCGACCATAAAGAACAAGAAGTTCGCATGGAAGAAGGAGAGTCAAGTAGCATTTGCCAAAATCAAGGAATATCTATCTAACCCCCAGATCCTGGCAAAGCCGATCCCCGGCGAGAAACTATTCCTTTACCTGGCGGCCTCGGAAGTCGCACTGAGTGCCGTTTTGGTGCGAGCGGAGGGACAAGTCCACTTGCCGATCTACTACGTTAGTCAAGCGCTCCACGACGCAGAAACACGTTATACACCTCTAGAGAAGATCGCATATGCTCTTGTCATGAGTGTTCGCAAGCTAAGGCCCTACTTCTTCGAACATCAAGTGGAGGTTCTGACAACTCTCCCTCTAAGGCAAGTTCTACACCGACCGGACACCAACGGGCGACTCCTCAAGTGGTCACTGGAGATCGCCCAATACGGTATCACATATGCTCCTCGTACGGCGATCAAAGGCCAGGCTCTGGCAGACTTCATGGTGGAATTAACATTCCCTCACAGTCCGACCCAGGTCGGTCGCCCTGCCTGGAAGCTGTACGTGGATGGCTCGGCAACCAACTCGCGAGCAGGGGCAGGGATTGTCCTCATTAGCCCCGATGGACAAAGTTTCACAAATGCCGTGCGTTTCGGGTTTCGTGCGACCAACAATGAATCCGAATACGAAGCCTTGGTAGGCGGGCTCGATCAAGCCCTCGCCCTAGATGTTCGTCGCCTACATATCTTCATGGACTCCCTCTTGGTCGTGAACCAAGTCAAGGGAGAATATGAGGCGTGCGGCGAACAGATGGTCAAATACCAAGAATTGGTCGCCGAAATGTGCACGAAATTTGAGGAAGTGCTAATCGAACAAGTCCCGAGAGAGCACAACTCCCAGGCCGATGCCCTATCCAAGCTAGCATCGTCAGATGAGGCAGCCGATTTCTCTAATATCCAAATTACAAAATCAGCAAGGCCGGTGATCGACAGAAACCTGGTTACCATAGTTGCCTTTTCCGAGGAGAACTGGATGACTCCGTTCATCAAATACTTAAAGGACGGAACGATGCCTGATGACCATATCAAAGCTCGCCAACTCCAGCTCCGTGCGACCAGATAGACCCTATTGGACGACCGGCTTTACAAGCGGGCTTTCAGCCTTCCCCTCCTCAAGTGTATTACACCGGAGGAAGGTCGGCTCGTTTTAGCCGAGATCCATGACGGGATCTGCAGAAACCATGCTGGCGGGCAAGCTCTCATCCATAAAACAACCAGGCAAGGTTTTTTCTGGATGTCACTTCAGAAGGATGCGATCGTCTATGCCATATCGTGTCATAGGTGTCAAGTAATAGGACCAAACATCGAACTCTCCCCCGAGCAGCTCACTTCAATATAAAACCCATTGCCTTTCGCCCAATGGGGCATCGACCTTATAGGTCCCTTGTCGACGGCGCCAGGGGGTTGTAAGTTTGCCATCATAGGGGTCGACTACTTCACCAAATGGGCTGAGGCCGAACCGCTCAACAAGATCGGCCAAGAGCAAGTAATCAAGTTCATCTGGAAAAACATCATATGCCGATTCGCTCTGCCCCAGGCCATCATCTCCGACAACGGAAAGCAGTTCGACGGCTTAGAAGTCATGCAATTCTGCGAGAAATGGGGAATCAAGAAGTTGTTCTTGGCCCCCTACCACCCTCAGACGAATGGGCAAGTAGAAGCCGTAAACAAAATCCTCAAACATACGATTAAAGCGCAACTCGAGTCCAGGCAAGGACGATGGGCGAGCGAGCTCCCAGACGTTTTGTGGTCTTATCGAACGACGACCCGTAATTCAACCGGCGAAACCCCATTTGCCCTCGCCTTCGGGACGGAAGTGGTGATTCCCTCGGAGATCGCCGTCCTCAGCCACCAAACCGAACAAGAGATGAAGACCGACAATGATGTGGCCCGACGGATCGACCTCGACATGCTCGAAGAACGATGACTGACCTCAGAAATGAAGAACATTATCCACAAAAGGAGATATGAGAAGTTCTTCAATTCGAAGGTCAAGGAAAGACGTTTTCAAGTGGGCGATCTCATCCTCAAAAGGATCCAGACCCACACAGGTGTCTTTGGTCTGAACTGGGAAGGCCCCTTCAGGATATCTAAATGGCTAACTAAGGGAGCCTGTGAACTTGAACACCCTGACGGTACTCCGGACCAATATCCCTGGAACGCCGTACATATGAAGAAATACTAGCAGTGAAAACTTTGTATTCAGTTTCAACTACCCAATGTATAAGGAATATAATGAGATTTCTTCCTATCCCATCTATTCTAGCGATTGCCCCACCAAGAATATCGTATACCGTCGAGGATCGTCGTTCAAACATGGCGATCCGAGGTAGAAACAGTACAACCATGGTCCTGGAGGTCGATGGAACCGACAGCTTCGCCCATGCAAGGTTTCTTTGGGCTGCGACCGCTCGCCCTTTGTTTAAATACGAGGCGGGCGTAGCCGAAGGACCCTCCAAACTAATCTGTGGACACGTTCGCATGCCCTCAAGGTGCATCATCTAACATGATGTACCCAGGCAAGTCGACGCGTCCCTACCCCATCACAACGTATACCGTCGAGGGTCGCCATCTAACATGCCGACCCGAGGTAGAAAAGTGCTAACAAGCCACGAACGTGGAGTCGAATAAACCGACGCCGCCCCGTGCAAGGACTCCTCCAGACCAAGACCGCCCACCTTTCGTTTAAATACAAGGCAGGCGCAGCCTAACGGAGGACCCTCACAATAAAGTGAGTCGCGGGAATATCCTTCGCACATAAAGACACAGTTGTGGAGGTCAGTTCATCGAACTCCGCGACCGTGCACGATTCCTCAGAGTCGGCAAACCTGAAGATAGCTCACCTAACATACTATTTTTGTTCCCTTACTTACAATAAGTAAACAAAAACAAGGGGGCAATGAAGGGGAGCTAATCCTAAATGCGATCGGAAAGAAGGAACCGTACTCGATCGGCTTCGTTCAAACATACGCAGGACGATCGGTTTTGTTCAACAATATTTACAAGTAAGAATTTCCAAACGTGTCAATACATTCAAACATTCAAACAATCAGTCGGATGAACAAGACATCGGAAGCAATCATACACATACTTGTAAAAATTCGCATGCAAACATTCAAAGGCGATCGTACATGAAAAGAATCAGGTGCGAAAAGGGAGTATTTTATTCATTATAAAGGAGTTCGTACAATACAAAGCTCGAAGGCAATACAAAGAAAAAGCAAAAAGTTACAAGTAAAGGAAGACAAAGAAATCATTCAGGGTCCCTCCGGCTGGTCTTCGCCCCCAGGTGGCAGATCGGCACGCGCTCCCCCATCGGCCTCAGGATAAATGAGTTTATCCGGAAAAGGATACCAACTCAAGTCGATCCCCAAGTCGACGAGGTCAAGGATCGGCAGGGAAAACTCCGGATGCAAAGGGTTCTCGAGTGTATAGGCCTTGAAGCTCTCCATCATAGGACCGATCTCGATCCCTACCTTTTTGGTGGCTCGGACAGCGTCGACGTAGGCCACCTAATAGGCGAACTCGCCGACGAGTGCCACATTGAGGTAAGGATCGGTCTCGATCTCCTTTAGCTGCCCTCTCAACTCCATGGTCGTATTCTCAGCTTCCGCTAGCTCGACCACCTTGGCGGCCATTTCTCCCTTAGCCTCCTCAAGCTCTCCCTTTGCCTTCTCCAGGTTGCTGTTGAGCCGATCCACCGTCACCTTCAGCCCGGTCGCCTCCTCCTACGAGGCCACATGCATCCGGCGAGCTTTCTTCTCCTGGTCGCGGAACCGATCGGCCACTTCCTTGGAGCGGCTCAGCTCCTGCTTCATCCGGTCGATATCCTGCTTAGCTCGTTTGGCCGTCTCTAAGTACTCCTTCTCCATAGCCTGGATCCGGTTAGCAAAATCGACGTTTTTATTCCGAGCGGCCTCAAGGTCTTGATGGAGGCGAGCATTAGAGGGTCGCCCCTCGTAATCCTTGGCAGCTTGGACGACCATCGTTGCCGTCTGGAGAGCCAGGGCAATGGTCGCCTGCATGGCATCTCCAGACCGCCGACGAGCGATCGCATCGAGATCGGTCGTCCAACCCTTAGGCAGAGAGGCGATGGCCTTGGAGACATAGGAAGGGACATCAAGGGAATTATGCGGAGACTTGCTCGCCAGGAAGTCCAGCACCATCGGCGAGACGTCCGGATCAGCAAGACGGATCCTGCAGCACAAACAAAAAGAAAACAAAGGAGTTAATATATACCTTACTCAAATTGCCTAACTTGGAAAGATCAATCCGGTCTTACATGTTGACCAACTCGGGATCGCGGCCAAAAAAGGGCTTGCCCCGAGAAGTTTCAGCTTCGGCGATCGCCGTAGCCTTCAAGAAGCCGGTCGAGGGCCTGGAGCCAGATCCCTCAACATCGGAACAGCGGAGATAGGAGCCGCGGCAACCGGCGGCTCCAATATAGACACGTCCGCCTCAGCAGTCGGCAGGGACTCCTCCGGCCTCCGCCTCTTGCAGTTGCGCTAGAGTTGTTCCTCCTCCTAGATTTCCGGCTCGGCGACCGGCACCACAGCGGGCCTCACCACAGGAACGGGGTGAGACGACGTCGCAGCAACGCGACCCGTCTTCTTTCCCTGGTGAAGACGACCGATGAGACCAGGGTTAGACATGGCGATCTCCTACGGTGGCTCGGCGTAGCGAGGAAAATGGATCTCTGTCAAAGAAGAAATTTAAACAAGTTAAACACCTCTTTTAATCAGACGATCGTCCAGCAAGGAAGAAGTAAAATTTATACCTGGAACTCTTAGATGACGAGGGAAGCGAAACAATCGAGCCCCCAACCGATGAAGTTCGTGACCGAGTGAGCGAACGTCTATGTAGGAATCCGGCAAGGCACGAATTCACTCCCAAATGATCAAGAAATCAAAGGGGAGATCGCCGATCGATGGAACAAGGGATCCTGCAAAAAGGAAACAAAATTAGATCAGTCCAAGACGTATCCGATCAAAGGGAGAGTTAAAACCCTTACTCGGATTCCTCTCCCGAAAATTGGTGGGAATCTCCAACTCTTCCTCCGGCCTATCACTCGACGCCGACCTCCACGCTCCGCTGACCCAGCACCATTTTGCCAGGTCGCCCTAGGTCTTGTTCGGCACACCGAGGACCACTCTTCCCATTCGACCTTGAATGTGATTACCGCCGACCGACCCTTTCTGCGCAGCCAGTTTGAAGAGATAGTTCATTTCCATCGCAGAAAGGAGACGGAACAACCGGTGACTGCTGAAAAGTGTCAAAGTACAGATGATCTGTAGCCAGGCGTTCGGCGTCAGTTGGAGCGGCGCCAAATTCCAGGCAATCAATAAATATGACACGGCGAACGGCAAGGGGAACCGCAGGCCGGCCTCCATAATCATCTCATTAACGGCGACCAGACCCTCGGGAGGTTGATCGGCATGTTCGTTTTCCGAGGGCACGTGCAATGAAACATCAGAAGGAATGTGATATTTCGCCCTCCAGCGTCTCAAGTCTTTCCGGGTCGCCGAACTCCGGATCTGACCAAGAGTCCCCTGAGACGGGTCAGTGGCCCGGAACGCCGTCCGCTTCACATGTTCGTAGGGATGAGCGGCGGAATACGCTTCGAAATCAAATTCTGTACAGGGTCCGGCGATCCCCTCCATGAGCCTAGCAAAATCCATATAGGCGGGGCCGAATATGCTATCCTTTTCCCAAGACAACCGCACCAGTTCATCTTCATCCACCAGCGAATCCCCTTGCTCCGCCGTCGCCGCAGATCTCGCCACTTCGGCCTCGTTGAAGAGCTCCTCAAGTTCTGCGGGTGCAATCCCTGCACGAATAGCCTCAACGGCCGTTTCCATATGGAGTCCCATGGGAATTTCCTCTCGATCCGGTGAAGCCGCGGCGGCGGAGGTGCTTCCGGTCTCGAAGGTCTTTGATCCTCCAAACATGTTATAAAAAGTGAAGGGGGAGAGAAGATTTATGTTCTTACCTAAAAGGAAGGACGGTCGACACAAGGATCGTCGGAAAAATTCTGCAGAGTCTCGACTGGAAAGCAAGGATGCGTGAAGAGGAGAAATAAAGTAGCCCTAGCCCCTTTTATAGGCGGGAGCAGGGGTCTCTGTGCAAATAGGCGAAACCCCGAGGGCTGGAGTGCAACCGTCGGGGGGGACACATTAAATGCAGCCCTCGAATCCCGCGTACGCGTCTTTTCGAGGGCACGCCAGGAGACAAGTCTGACAAACCATCAGACTCCCCCAATGGTAGCGTGACGCGTGTCCTTACAACGTTTCGAGAGCCCGCCTTCATTTCCCGCTGCTCCCAGCGCAAAGGGAGATCGTCCAAATTTGAAATTAGATGGTCTGATCGTCTAAACATTGGCGATCGCCAACAGTGCCACCTCACCCCGTGTTTTCAACATCGAAGCGAGCTGGGGGGCAATTGTTGTGCGGCGATTAATACGCCTCGATGGCGATCGGCATAATGATCTGAGAGCCAACCATAGAAGACATACCCTGGGCAAACACCCAGCAGTCGGCACCCACGGCGATCGTCTTTTGGTATCCGGCGATCGTCTTTTGGTATGTGGCGATCGTCTATGATGTCCATCCAGAGACGATCGTCTCGTGCCACGTATAAATCCAACATCCGTCAAAGTCGTCGAAGACCGAATCTTGGACGGTGACCCACATGCAGATCCGCAAAAGGCGCCGACAGATAAGACCTTTGACCCCAGCCTGTCACCTACCTCACCTACCGACAGGGCCGCCGAAAGGTACAAAGTGGGTCCTCCCCGGACAGCGACTCAGGACGCGTGCAGGCTTCCCATTGGCTCGCACAGTTGGCCGCCAGCGGCAGCCTCAGACTTTAAGGTAACAGCCCCACGTGACGGGACGATCGGCGATCTTATTATAATATAGAAAACGGAGGTCGCCCGCGATCGCCGGAGTGGCCCCAGCAACCTTGTCTCCTATAAATAGGAGGCTCACAATAGTGGCTGAGGCATCATAAAATCAGCATCAAAATAATCATCGTGAATACAGTGCAAAACATACAGAGAGAGATACATTCTCATACACTGAACATCAAAAGCAAGAACTGACAAATCTCCCTATCTGGTTCTTCCGGCAATCTACACGCTCTACAACTTAGATAACTAGAAGTCTTTACATTCATTGTAATAGATTCTAATATTAATATTTGTACTCCACAGTATATTTATTAATAATATCTCGCGAGAACATTCAAGACCGGGACTAACAACCCCGGCAAATCTTGTGTTTTTTATTTTCTCACGGAAGTGTTCTCGCATTTGTTTGTTACTCGATCATTCCAGTAATACTATCTCCGAATAATATTTTGGGTAACAACACTGTGTGGAGGACCAGTGGACGTAGAGGGGTTTACCTCGAACCACTTTAAATATTGTGTTATTTACCTTCTGCCTTTATTGTTTTATTAACTGTGATTATTTAGGTATACACTGCACACCGAGTTGCTGTATCCTCAGCAACTTACTTTATTTAAGACTTCTGCTACGCACTCAGATTTAAAAACAGTACAGCTTGTTGTTTAAAACACTTTCCAAGCTGTATCCAGTATACTTAGTGGCCAACAAGTGGTATCAGAGAGGTTGATTCTTAAAAGAATCAGTCGTATTTTTAACCGAATCAGATCCAAAATCACTTATTTTATAAAACAGTCTTTTTCATTCCTACATTCTCATATGGATACATCAATGATCAACAAAGTTCCTATGTTCTCTATTAATGAATTTGATGATTGAAGAATCAGGATGTAGGATCATCTTGCAGCAATGCACGAAGAGATGATTTTTGTTATACAGGATGGCCCCATCAAGATAATGAATGTAAATCCGGCCGCAAGGATTTAAGGCGAAGCCCATGCTGAGATGCTCGAGAAGGAGCGCGATCAATGGACCATAGACGAAAGAAAGCGCGCCAACCTCGACAATGTTGCGAAAATACATTGTTTATCACCCTCGACAAAGGCACATTCTTGAAGGTAAAGAGCTGTAAAATAGCCAAGGATATCTAGGATAAACTCAAGTTGATTTGTGAGGGAACTGAGCTTTCAAAAGAAAACAATATTTCCAAATTAACTCAGCAATTTGAATCTTTTGGAATGAAACCAACTGAAACATTTGAGGAACTTGACCTCAGATTCACTGGAATTGTTGGTGAAATGATGACAGCGACGGCGATATCCTGTCACAAGATGAAATGGCGCTCCTCATGCCAAATTCAAAAAGTTCATCAAATAGTCTGGAAAGACTCCCTACAGGCCCAAGCCTGTTCACAAGGTAAGTACTGAAACTTCCTCTGGTGACGCTAACCTATGCTATAATTGCAGGAAACCAGGACATTATGCAAATAAATGTCCTCATCCCAAAGTTCAAAGGTTGCCAGAAGCCGAGCAACAACAGAGGGATGAACGAAGACGTGCTTAGAAAAACAAGCTCAAGGCACTTATAGGAGAATCAGAAGCCTACCCCACACCATCCAAATCCGAAGAATGTCTTCAGGTAGTCACTGAAAGTGACTCATCTGATGATGAATTCGAAGATAAGGCATATATGTGCTTTATGGCAAAAGACATTCTGGAAGAAGAATATAGCGATGATGAGGTAAGATCAACCTCAATTATTCCAGTAAATGCATCGCATACTTTCGAAAACATGATGAATGAATTTAAAAATATTCAAAAAGCCCATGAGACTTTGAAAAATGAAAACATTCAGCTTCAACTTTCCAACATAGAGCTGAAAGAAGAAAACGACTTGCTAAAGATAAATTATGAAAATATGTCTATTGATTGTGAAAACAGAAAGGTCGAGCATGAAAAACTCGTGGAGAGCAATCATCAACTTGCTCATGAACTAAATGAGACTAAGTCTCAAAATGGAAGCAAGACAAATGATTTTGTTCTACTTCAAGCAAAATTTAATACTCTCGAAAAGCGGAAAGCGAACTTGAGACTATTCTGAAATTATTCGAGAAATCATCTAAAAGAATGGAAGAAATTCTAAGCACTGGCAATATGCTCATGATAAAAGTGGCTTAGGATACAGCTCATTTTCCAATAAATGGAAAACTAGTACTATGTTCGCCAAGAGTGTGGAACACATTCCTGTATCGGAAGATACTCCTAGTCCTGAGAAGGAACCTGCTGCACCGAGAAAAGCAAAGGCTGCCATTCTGCCCCTGCAATCCTATTCAAGACAGCGGAATCATAAGCCATTTCAACCTGTAAGGCGCACGCAACAGCATGCTCCCCGAGCATATCAATAGCGCCAACAACCGTTAAGAAAGAAGGCTGTATCCAAATACCAAAGGCCCGCACGGAAGTACTTTCAGTACAGCACGCCTAGGTATTGGATACAGGAGCCTCGTCATTCATCGCGACAGCAAGTTTCCACACAGTATCAACAACAGCATTGGAATCCTACTAGAGACCCATAAGGCAAGCTGTAACGCCAAAGAAAATGGCTCCACCTCCGCGACGGCATACGCACTGGATTAGTAACAATAACCCTGATTTTTACATGTATAATGATTATCATGGATACCGTAACTACGTACATACCCCACGTAGATACCGCAAATCTATACCAAACGTAACCTACAGTAAACCAATTGCTGTCAGGAAAATCTGGGTACCAAAAGGCACTAAAATTCACGGACCCAACAATCAAAGGGGACCTAAATCTACATAATTTATGTGCTACAGGACATTTTGGAGAAGGACATATGGTACTTCGACAGCGGATGCTCCCGGCACATGACAGGAGATAGAAGCAAGATATCAGATTTTGTAGAAGGTCGCGGTCAAAAAGTGCGCTTCGGTGATAAATCTAAAGGAAGAACAAGAGGAAAAGGAAACCTTCTTGTCGGAAAATTCAAAGTCACCGATGTAGCTCATGTTGAAGGCTTACAGTACAATCTACTTAGTATTAGCCAGTTCTGTGACAAACAGTTCTCGGTGAAATTCTATATAGATCACTGTAGAGTCAAGAACATCCTGACCAAAGAAGTTGTGCTCACAGGAAGCAGATCAGGTAATATGTATATTGCTGACTGGATGCCTACGAGCTCCACTATTCCTTGTTTAGTTGTCAAAGGCACTGCAGATCTAAGCTGGCTATGGCATAAGAGGATGTCACACATAAACTTCAAGACGATCAACAATCTCTCAAGACAGGCACTGGTTAGAGGATTGCCAAATGTATCATTTCAAAAAGACAGTGTCTGTGGACCATGTCAAAAAGGCAAGCAAATCAAGTCCACCCTGAAGAGCAAATCCTACCTTTCAACACACAGAGTGTTGGAAATGCTACACATGGATCTCTAAGGTCCTGTAGACCCGGTAAGTTTGGGAGGTAAGAAATACTATCGCGTTGTTGTTGATGATTACTCCAGGTATGCTTGGACAATTTTCTTAAGCAAGCAGAAGGAAACAACATCAAAGCTGCCCGAGCTCCTGAGAAAGCTTCAAAATGAAAAAGGATCGAGTATCGTGTCCATTCGTTCCGACAGAGGTACAGGATTTACTAACCGCTTTATAGAGCAATACTGTTCGAAAAATGGGATACAACACGAATACTCAGCTGCCCATACACCTAAACAAAATGGTGTTGCCGAGTGAAAGAATAGGATGCTGAAAGAAGCAAAAAGGACAATGATTGCCGCAAAAAAGTTGCCACAGCGTTTCTGGGGTGAAGCAACCAATACAGCATGCTACACTTAAAACCGTTGTATCGTCACCAAGCACCACAACAAAATAGCATACGAGGTATGGAACAACAAAACTCCTTTAGTTTCGTATTTTCACATTTTTGGATACAGGTGCTATGTATTGAACAATGGGAAGGATCAACTTAGAACCTTTGATGAGAAGTCAGATGAAGGAATATTTGTAGGATATTCCTCCGTCAGCCTTTAATAAAAGGAAGCTGACGATTGAGGAATCAGTTCATGTAGTGTTCGACGAACCTAACCATGACCCTACAGGAGTAGAAGGTGTTACTCAGAACATCCAACAACTTTCCATCTTAGATCCACCAAATCGCATAGAATCTGTTGTTGACCTAGAAATCAACCCCGCAGCTGTAAGAATCTATGTAGATGAAGCCGATGCTGTACAAGCTGAAGCCGAGACTACAACAACTCAAGATACAGTATGGGCCCTGAATTAGAACCCGATCGAAGATGGTTGAGAGATCACCCACAAGAGCTGATCATTTTAAACAATAATGCTAGTGTTTCTACCCGTAGGAGAATACAGAGTACACAAGGAAATGTAATGTGTGCACAAGAAGAACTAGATACTGAGATATCACCATTCCCTGAATGGAAATCTCAATCCGAGCTTAGAAGACTCCATATGTGCACTATTACTGTATTCTTAGCCCAGTCCGAACCTATTTCTACCATAGAAGCTCTCAATAATTCTGATTGGATAACATCTATGGAAGAATAGCTTAACAGTTTCGAAAGACACAATGTATGGTATCTTGTACCCAGACCTGCGCATCAATCAGTTATTGGAACCAAATGGGTATTTAGAAACAAGAAGGATCGAAATGGACTAAAGTAATAAATCCAGACTAGTCGTACAAGGCTATAGACAGGAAGAAGGCATAGACTACGATGAAACTTTTACCCCTATAGCCAGACTAGAGGCCATTAGGATATTTTTAGCCTTTGCCGCCCATAAGAGCTTCATTGTATACCAAATGGACGTCAAAAGTGCATTCCTAAATGGAGACCTTGCCAAAGAAGTTTATGTTGAACAACCACCAGGGTTTGCTAACACATACGGCATAGATCTAGTATACAGGCTAAGGAAAGCACTGTATGGACTTAAGCAAGCCCCTAGAGCATGGTATGAGACGGTGTCCAAGTATCTAACCGATAATGGATTTGAGAAAGGTGTTGTGGACAAGACCTTGTTCAAAATACAGGAAGGCGATGACCTTCTAATGGTTCAAATCTATGTAGATGACATTATATTTGGTTCAACTAACCTTGCTTTATGTCAAAGGTTCTCGCATCTCATGCAAAGTAAATTTGAAATGAGTATGATGGGAGAACTTAGTTATTTCCTAGGTTTGCGGGTAAAGCAGTTGCCTACAGGTATTTTCATCAACCAGGAAAAATACAACAAGGATCTTCTCAACAAATTTGTAATGAACACTTCCAAATCATCGTCAACCCCCATGAGCAGTTTCGTGCAAATTAGTGCTGATGAAGCCGGAAAGCCAGTTGACCAATCACTCTACAGAAAGCTTATTGGCTCTCTCCTGTACCTAACGGCTAGCAGGCCTGAAATCCAGTTTGCTGTAGGAGTGTGTGCGAGATATAAAGTAGCGCCCAAAGAATCACACTTCAATACGGCTAAATGAATCCTGAAGTATATTAAAGGAACAGTCGATGTAGGACTGTGGTATCCTAAAGAAGGCGGATTCGATTTAGTTGGCTACAGCGACTCAGATCTCGGAGGCTGCAAGCTAGATAGGAAGAGTACAAGTGGAACTTGTCACTTTATTGGACCTAGACATGTTTCTTGGTTCAGTAAGAAGCAATTGGCAAACTCAGTTTCCACGGCTGAATCAAAGTACTATGCTGCTGGTAGTTGCTGTATGCAGATCCTTTGGATGCAGCAACAATTGTCAGATTATGGGATTGAAGCCAAGGAAACTCCAATCATCACGAGTGTAATTGCAATAACGCACAACCCTGTATTGCACTCGCACACTAAGCATATCAACATGAAGCATCATTTCATAAGGAATCATGTCGAGAACAAGGATGTTTGGTTGGAAAAAGTTCATACAGATATTCAGTTGGCCGACATCTTCACCAAGCCTCTCGACACAGCAAGATTCAACATACTTCGACAAGAATTGGGATTGCTACAGCCTGACTCCCTATAAGTATTTACTGTTTTTACTCAACAATTGAGGGGGAATGCTGTAAGACCCAAGAATACAGTATCCAACATTAATTATCTGTACACTCAGAGCCTTCAATACAGCACTGTAGGGAACAAAGCTATATGAATCATCCTACAGCTGATGTGTGCATTAATTTAGGGGAAATACAGTATGACCCATGAATACAACATTAATCCAAAAGTTGCTGTATGGAATTAAAACCTATATGTACCTTTTAAGGGGGAACGCTGTATCGTCGCGGATACAGCACATACTATGGGAATTCGATTCATTATATATTATAATATTCATTTTAAAAACAATTTTTGTCCACGTGCCCTGTTTTTATGTCAAACGTCTTTTACATTAAATGCCTTACACGACATCTGGACAATTGAATCTCAAAAGCCGGGATGTTTTCAAATTGTTTAATATTTAATACTGCCGTTTCAGGCATTAAGGGTAATATCAAATGTCAGAAGTGGGACCTGCTCCTATTTTAAAAATCAATGGATAAGTGTACCAGTTACACTCAGTCCATCGTGACCGTTCATTTCAAACACCGGTTCCCATCCCTTAAATCTGACCATTCGTTCTCTGAAAACCCTTCTTCTCCGCCTACTATAAAAGGACTATAAATGCCATTTGAGACTCTTTACGCCTTCTGCATATTTTAAGAGCACTCAAACATTCAACCTACAAGATTTTTCTGTGTTTACTGCATATTTTTCGTGTATCTTTTTCTCGTTCTTGAAGAATCATCAATGGCTTCTACTCAGACATCTTCCACCTCTCTCAAGAAGTCACTCAACTTTATCGATGGACAGATCTTCTCCAGATCTGTCGTGATGGAACGCATTCACGCCGAAAGTGATGACGTCGATGCCATGGAAGTCGTCACTACAAAAATTCGTCAACAAGGCCTCTACCACCTTGGGAGCCACACTGCCAAGAACTATGACGTTCATCTAGTTGAGGAATTCTACCTCAACGCCGTAGTTCATTTTCTGCCTCTGGATCTAGTAGGTCATGTCGCTGATATCACAGCAGTTATCCACGGAGTGGAGATCCGCATTGACCAAGAGCTTCACAAAAACATTTCCAGGCTACCTTCTGATGGCCTGACTATGGAAGAACTTGAGACCTCTGGGTCTCAAGAACTGCTGACTCAGTACTATGGCTTATTCACCGGCTCAGCAACGGTGGAAGTGGTTCACATCACATGCCATAAGAAAAATTTTTGTTTACCGTTTGTTTATTTATATGATTTTTGCTGCCGCATTATTGAGAATCGTACACGTGCTTTTGAGATGTGAACCAATCTCAGATTCAGGATGATGGTTGCTATAATGACCTGCGAGAAGGTCAACTGGTGTCAGGTCATCCTTAAGCGTTTGCAGGAAGATGTGTCTAAACCTGATTCTCAGAAGAAATCGTTTGGTTTATTCTTAAACTATGTTTTGACGAAGTGCGGACTTCAGCAAACCGCAGAAGCAAAGAAGATAAGTTCACAGATATTCCTAGGAGGCGTCAGGCCCACTGCCTTCAACCAGAGCGTCCTGATTGCCAACAGACCTTTTATCCAGAATTTGCCGCTGTCTGAAGATCCGAGGGATGTTTCTTCTAAGTCCCAAAGTGTCGAATCTTCGAAGAAGAGAAAAAGATCTCACAGCAAGACACCAATTGCTATTGAGAAGCCGAAAAGGAAGCTAAGGAGGCTTACGAGAGTTAAAACACAGAACCCTACGAGGATGCTTATCTCGTGGCGCAACCCACTGATCAACTACCCCAGGGCCCAACCCCTGTGGAAGAGATGCCCGCTACTGTATCGACAGTAGATCCCGAGCCCTTGGCGGCTACGACGGATACGAGGACATATACTAACTCAAAAGACTCTGGTGAGTCGGCTGCCTGTTTGGAGCCAATAGCTACCTCTCTTATACGGGATTCCACACCCATTCAGGATCCACCTTCCTTCGGGGTACCATCAACTGTAAGGAATCCCTCTCCAATACAGGATTCCACACCTGTAGAGAAACCCCTTCCTACAGCAACCCCAGGCGTTGTATGGAGTCCCTCCCCGGACACAATAATTTCCAGGACCCTGCTTTCCATGCAGATTGAACAGTCGTTCGAGTGGTTTCTCCAATGAAAGAGCTTTAGACTTGCTCCGTACAAAACTTTGTTCAACTGGAGCGAGTGGTGTAACGAAGAGAAATTCGTTTTGGAAGTGACGGACACTTAAGAAATTGTTGTCCTGATCCAATGGAACAATTTATTCGTTAAGGAGCTAATTGAGAGTCATCTGTATGATAAGGCTGAAGCTAGAAGGAAAGGAAAAGCTTCGTCAATGGAAACTCCCGATAGTCCAAAATCTGATCCTGATTCCGATGACGATGACGACGCACTCCAGGATGGTTTGTGGATGAGTCGAGAGGAAGCCCAAGCCACGAAAGATGAAGGGACATCTACCCATCAGTCGCCCCCTTTGCCACCGCAAGACAATGTTCCCGACAATGAGGATTCAGTCCCTCATGTCTAAGAGGAAGAACATAAAGAGATAAATTCACCACTAGAAGGGGGGTTGAATAGTGGTAATGCGGAATATCGAACTTTCTTGCGAATAAAGAGAAATAGTGCGGAAAGTAAAAGAATCAAAGATTTATAGAGGTTCGGAAACTTGCCTATGTCCTCTCTCCGACTTCTTTTTCTAATGGCTCAAGAACAACCACTTGACTCATCTTCGATCGGTCCGAGTACAACAACCGTTACAACCGCTTGTCTTCTATTGTTCCAAGCTCAACCACTCTCAAAATAAACTTTGTTTATCTAGTGTTCTATCGGAACTAGATAATCCTCACTCTACGAATATTGGAGTGTAATCCTAACAATGCCGGATCAAAGATCCTAATAACACCGGATTAGTGACTCTTAATTCGTTTCTCTTACGCTCAAGTATGAGTGATGCAACACTCACAACCAAATGAAAGAATACAAAGTATAATAAATATTACAAGGTGTTTCACTCTTTGTATCTTTCTTCTCACAACTTAGAATGTAGTAATAGATAGAGATTTGAGCTCAAGAATGCTTTGATTGCTTGTATGCTTGAATGCTTGAAGTTGTGTTTGAGATACCCAAATGATATGGGTATTTATAGGTGTCAGCCCTTCTTTAAATTCTGATATTTGTATTATTAGTGTGCGCTAATAATACCTCCATAGCGTGCGCAATCGATCTCTGACTTGGTCTATCTGAATGGTCACAAAACTGTTCCAACAGTAAAATTATATGTCTAGCATGCGCTAGTCATATACTCATAGCGTGCGCTATTGGTTGGTCAATAGGTCTTCAATCTTGACTTTAGGATATGTCGGTTTGTCTCCCCAACGTCTCTTTTCCAACGGCTAAATATGTACTTAGCGTGGGCTAGCAATTATGAATAGCGTGGGCTAGCAATTTGTTTTCTTCAATATAACATCTCGATGAGATACGTTTTGTTTAAATGTTTTGAATACGATCATCATCAAAATACTTTGAGTCAACAATCTCCCCCTTTTTGATGATGTCAAGACATTAAATTTATACCTGCAAAAACGTTTTATAAAAAATTTTCGAATCAAGGTAACTTGTTCGACATGTTAGTACGTTCTGATTTTTAGAGTATTTCTCCCCCTTTTTGACATAAACAAAAAGGACTCCCCCTGTGTTTTTGCGTAAAAAAAAATACTAACCAAATGCCATGAACCAAAATGAAAGCACATAATCACCAAATTGCCAAACTTCATGAAACCAAATGAAGGAAAATGCAAATTTCATTAAAAGGTAGTTCAAGCATTACACAAACATTCCAAGCATGAGACATCAAAACTATTTGAAAGAGAAGTTGCTACAACAAGTATCAAACTCCTAGAAGCTAAGAGGCTTGGTCAGGCGAAGAGGATGGGAATGGGAATGACGGGTGAATGAATCGGATGAAATCAGAGATCAGCCCACGAACTTCTCAGACTTCCGATCGGAGAGACCGAACATCCTCACGTATTTCTATTTGTGCGGTCTCGATGCTCCGCATCCGAGCAACGAGGTCACTTTATTCTTCTTCGGTGAGGGAGTCTTTCATCGGACGCTTGCCTTTGGAAGTGGGCTTCCTCACGAATTCCCCGGTTTGCATTTTCCCAAGGGTGTGTGGTCCTCGACGAGTGATTCTCTCCTCCGGTGTAGCCATACGTGACCCTTTCTCCACTTGGTCATCTTCGCGAAGATAAGGGAAGAGGATCCAGCCTCGGTTGGTCGTCCGGATATAATGCATGGCTTTTAGTGAGTAGTCCGAAATCTCATGACCGAGAGAAACAGGGACAGCTTTGTCTTTCGACAAATCCACATGATGAAATCTGAATATCGCCGTAAGGATGGAACCATACGGCATTCCAGCCTTGCGGGATCGAGACGCATAGTTCTTCGACCGAAAAAGGTCGCCCTTCACTTTCATCCAACTAGTGACGATATCGGCAAAATTAACTTTATCATCATTAAGCACGCGGTAGACAACGTGTTTCTCGACTCCGACTAACTTGTGTTGAGTGTTTACCTTCGGCATTATGCACTTTGTGAGAGCAACTAAAAGGAGTCGGATGTTAATACCAAAACCATTGTTGTCGAAGAATTCGTCAGTTATGTGTATTACAACTTTTGAACTCAGGAATTCTTTCACGTCAATCTCCCTTACACCAGTTTCTTCAGCAAGCGATTTTCCAGTACATAAAAACCCGTTGGATGGAAGACCAAAAATTTGAGTTAAAATTTCCGAGGAAACTTTTACTTTGGTTCCTCCAACAATACTCCCTAAGACTAAGGATGATGAGCCTTCACTTTCAGCAACATGAAGGTTTGCGTAGAATTCGCGGACAAGTTCAGGAAATATGGGATCTTTACATTCAACGAATCGGGCAATTCCAATGGAAGTAAAAAAATCAGTGATTACAACATTTACCCGTTCTAGACTCGGAACGTTGAAGAAGTAGTAGTCCGTAATGTGTTCTTGACGAAGAATTTCAGAAAACACCTTCGATACGGTGTATGACACGAATCGGGTCGCATCGTATTCAGGGTCGCGAGGGCGTTTTAGGTTTTTGTAAGTTTTCTCCATAGCTTTGCGGCCCTTGCTTGACATGAATTTGGAGGTAATTGGAAGATTTGAAGAGGAAATCGGATTTGGATGGATTGGATTTTTCGGATAGGGTTCTTCGCTGAAAAGGGGATCTCAGGCTAGCGTACGTTATGAGAGAATAAGGATGTTTCTGAGCCGAACGCTGTTTATATAGTGGACTGAGTAGGTTTAATTAGCGTACGCTAGGAATGAAAGGTTAGCGTGCGTTAGGAGTAGATAGGAAGCTCACTGGACAGTCCAGTAGTAAATTTGGAATATGAAGAGTTTTAATTAGCGCACGCAAAATATAGAAGGTTAGCATACGCTATCGAAAACGAAAGTTAGCACGCGTTACAAAAAGGAAGCTGGCGCGCGCTAGCGAATGGAACATTTCAAGGATATTGATTTCTCGAGTAGAAAACTAATTTCAAAAATTGTCTAGATGTCCCATACCAAGTTGCAAACGAATAGAACTAAATGATTCTTCAGGAAGAGGTTTTGTAAAAATATCAGCAAGTTGGTCCTTCGTCCCGACAAAAATTAAGCATATATCTTTCTTTTGCACATGATCGCGTAAAAAGTGATGTCTAATGTCTATATGCTTAGTTCTACTATGCAATACGGGATTTTTGCTTAGATTAATCGCACTAGTATTATCACATAGAATAGGCGTATTTTCAAAGTATATGCCGTAGTCGCGGAGTTGATTTTTAATCTATAACACTTGAGCACAGGCACTCCCTGCAGCAACATATTCGGCCTCAGCTGTGGACAACGCCACAGTGGTTTGATTTTTACTTCCCCAAGATATTAGACATGATCCAATAAAATGACACGTACCACTAGTACTCTTTTTATCAATTTTACATCCGCCGAAATCGGCGTCACTATATGCAATCAAATTAAAGTCCAAGCAAGAGGGATACCATAGACCTAGTCCGATAGTCCCTTTTAAGTAACAAAAAATGCGTTTACAAGCGATTAAATGTGATTCCTTGGGATTAGCTTGGAATCTAGCACATAAGCATGTAGCAAATATTATGTCTGGCCTAGAAGCAGTCAAATATAGCAAAGATCCGATCATACCTCGATATAATTTTTGATCTACGGATTTGCCATTTTCATCTTTTGCAATCTTTAATGATGAAGACATTGGCGTTGAAATCACCTTGCTACTTTCCATTTTGAATTTCTTTAGGAGATCATTTGAGTACTTTGTTTGATGAATAAAGATTCCATCTTCGCATTGCTTGATTTGAAGCCCAAGGAAGAATGTTAATTCTCCCATCATACTCATCTCGAACTCTCCTTTCATAAGATTAGAGAAATCTTGGCACAATGATTCGTTAGTAGCTCCAAATACAATGTCATCAACATAGATTTGGCAAACAAGTATATCATTATTCAATATTTTCACAAACAAGGTATTATCGACTTTACCTCTTTTATAATCATTTGCAATTAAAAATTGACTTAAACGATCATACCATGCTCGGGGTGCTTGTTTCAACCCGTAGAGTGCCTTGTTGAGCTTGTAGACATGATCCGGAAATTGATGATCTTCAAAACCGGGAGGTTGCTTGACATAGACTTCTTCTTGAATGTAGCCATTCAAGAATGCACTTTTCACATCCATTTGAAATAGTTTGATCTTTTTGTGGGTGGCAAAAGCACATAACAAATGAATGGCTTTGAGTCGAGCCACGGGAGCAAAACTTTCTTGGTAATCAAGGCCTTCCTCTTGATTATACCCTTGAGCGACCAAATGAGATTTATTTTGAATTGGATAACTGTCTTCGTCACTCTTGATTTTGTGCACCCATTTAGTTCCGATAATTGTTTTATCTTTAGGAGCGGGAACTAAATTCCATACATTATTGTGCATGAATTGTAGAAGCTCCTCTTGCATTGCCATCACCCAACTTTCATCATCAAGAGCCTCGGATATATTCTTGGAAGCACAATGAGCCATATACTCGGTGGTTCTCCTTCGGGTTTGAACACCATCTTCAATGTTTCCAATCACAAGATCTTTTGGATGGTCTTTGATGTGCCTCCAATCTTTCGGTAGACTCTCGATTGTCTTCTTTTGAATTTCCGAAATTTTCTCCATTTCGTTTGAGGGATGAGAATCCGAAAAAATACCTGCATCATGAAAATATTCTACCTTTCTCGGGGGTAAGATCATATCGTTGAATTTAACATGAATGGATTCCTCAACTTTATTTGTTCTAATGTTATAAACACGATATGCTTTGTTATTTGTAGCATAACCAAGAAATATACCGGAATCGGATTTAGCATCAAATTTCCCAAAGTTATCCTTACCATTGTTTAGGATAAACACATTGCAACCAAAATGATGGAAATACGATATATTTGGCCTTTTGCCCTTCCATAATTCATACGGCGTTTTAAGGTTAGTTCTACGAACATGGACATGGTTAATCACATAACATGCCATAAAAATTGCTTCGGCCCAAAAGTATTGTGGAAGAGAGTATTCATTAAGCATAGTCCTTGACATTTCCTCCAAAGAACGATTTTTCCTTTCAACAACCCCATTTTGTTGAGGTGTTCTAGGAGCTGAAAAATTATGATTAATACCATATTTGTCACATAAAAGCTCAAACGGAGTGCAACTAAATTCACCTCCGTGATCGGTGCGGATTGAAATTATAGAAAGATTTTTCTCATTTTGCACCAAACGACACCATTTGGAAAACTCGGAAAATGTGTCATCTTTATGAGCAATAAACCTAACCCAAGTAAAACGAGAATAATCATCAATAATGACCAAAGTATAAAGCTTACCATTTAGACTAACATATCTAGATGGTCCAATTAAATCCATATGCACAAGTTCAAGAATGCGGCTAGTGGAAACCTCGAATTTTGGTTTGAAAGATTCTCGAGTGTGTTTCCCTTTTATGCATGATTCACACAAATGTGCTTTCTATCAAACTTGATTTTGGGCAATCCACGAACAAGGTCGTGTCTAGATAAAATGGAAATGATAGGTAAATATGTATGTCCCAATTTTCGATGCCATAAATATGCATTATCATCCAAAGTAATAAGACATTTTTCATTGAATGAACTTTTATCATTAAGATCAACAATATAAATGTTTCCACATCTCAAACCGATGAATGCAATTTTATTATTTCAAAATGCCGTGCAATGCGTTTGTTTAAAGAGAATTTTAAAACCTTCATCGCAAAGTTGTGAAACGCTAAGTAGATTATGATGCAAACCTTCAACAAACAATACTTTGTTGATAGAGGGAGAAGGTTCCTTACCGACTTTGCCGATTCCCTTAATTTTTCCTTTTTGATTGTCACCGAAGGTCACATGTCCTTGTTCTTGATATTCGAGGTCTTCAAACAAATCCTCGGAGCCACACATGTGCCTTGAACATCCGCTATCAATGTACCACTTGCTTTTTTTTGGTGCCGGTACCTACAAAAATAGAATTTCTCGGTTGTTTCGGGACCCAAGCCCGTTTGGGTCCTATAAAGTTAACTATACATATAGCATTGGGAACAATTGTCCCTTTAGGAACCCATATTTGTTTAACCTTGATGATTCTCAACTTTGAATGAACATTAACATCGTGAACTCATTTTTTGAAAGGGGCTTTTGAATTCTCGGTTTCGGTTTTCTTTATTTTGTCAAGGTTGATAAGAGATTGTTCCCTTTTAAACGGATCGAAACCAAGACCGTGTTTTAGCAAAGGGGATTTTTGAATAGATAAAAGATTTTCGAATTTCTCGTTTCCGAGAGTAAATTTGTTCAAAATGTATTTCAATTCCTTTTGAGTTTTAGCAACTCGATTTTCAAAACGTTTTCCTTTTCAAGGCATAAGGTATGGTCGAGCTCAATAGTTTTTCCTTTGTTTTGAGGGAGGAATTTTCGAGTTCTAGAGATTTTATTTTTCTCTTTAAAGATATATTTAATTTAACCATCTCGTCTTCAAGGATTCAAACGCACTTAATAACTCATCGTCATGATGAACTTCTTGTGAATCGCAAAAATCAAATGCAACATATTCGTCATCATTGAATTTAGCACTTACCTCGATATTGCTTTAGGAGTCGAGTGCCATAAAAGCAAGATTGGCATCGAGAGATCTTTCAATATCCTCCTCGTCATCACTGCAAGAAGCGACTAGGACCTCCTTCTTTTTGAATCTTTCCATTTGAGGCTTTGAAGAGGATCCTCGACAATCCTCGGCATAGTGACCGGCTTGACCGCATTTCCGACAATTATTGTCGAACTTCTTTATAGGAGTATAGCCACTCTTCATTTTCTCCGGCTTGCCATCCCGACCAAGGAAACCTCGCCTTTTTTGAATTAGGCTTTTATACCTTCTAAAATTCTTGGCTTAGAGAGTAAGTTCCTCGTCATCTTCATCTTCGGGAAGATCTTCCTCAACATCGCTATCAACATTGAATGCAACTACTTTTTCACGAGGGTTTGGTTTGGTGCCTCTAGACTTGAGAACGATCTCATAATTGATGAGTGACCCGATGAGGGCACTAAACTCGAGCTTGTTGAGATCTTTGGATTCCATGATCGCGGTAACCGTAGCATCCCATTCTCGTGGCAACGAGCGAAAAATTTTCTTGGCTTTGTCGCTACTCGATATAGGCTTTCCGAAAGATGCAAGTCCATTGGTTATATCCGAGAATCGATCCAACATATTGGTGATCGTTTCCTCATCCTTCACGGAGAAGAGTTCATAGTCATAAAGCAGCATGTTGATTTTGGTCTCCTTAACTTAGGTGGTTCCCTCATGAGTTACTTCGAGGCTTTTCCAAATTTCCTTTGCGCTTTCATAGGAAGACATCCTATTGAGTTCTTCGGGATTAAGGGCGTAATAGAGAAGTTGAGTAGCTCGTGAATTGATGTGCGTGTTCCTCCAGTCCTCATCGTTGAATTCATCGAACTTTTTCAACGATCCATCCTCTTTCTTTGAAAGCTTCAGACCAAGGGCAATAACTTTCCAAATTTCAATATCGTAGGCTTGAACGAAGATAGCCATTTCTTTTTCCATGTCATGAAATTGGAACCGTCAAAGAAAGGAGGACGGTTGAGAGCATTTCCTTCGATTTGGCCAAGAAGTGCCATTTGTGGATCTTTTTTCCTTAGGTGGTTAAACCTTTAAAAAGAGACCTGCTCCGATACCAACTGAAGAGATAAATTCACCACTTCAATAGTGGTAATGCGGAATATCGAACTTTCTTGCGAATAAAAAGAAATAGTGCGGAAAGGAAAAGACTCAAAGATTTGTAGAGGTTCGGCAACTTGCCTACGTCCTCTCTCCGACTTCTTTTTCTATTGGCTCAAGAACAACCACACACTTGACTCGTCTTCGATCGGTCCGAGTACAACAACCGTTACAACCGCTTGTCTTCTATTGGTCCAAGCTCAACCACTCTCAAAATAAACTTTGTTTATCTAGTGTTCTATCGGAATTAGGTAATCCTCACTCTACGAATATTGGAGTGTAATCCTAACAATGCCGGATCAAAGATCCTGATAACACCGGATTAGTGACTCTTAATTCTTTTCTCTTACGCTCAAGTATGAGTGATGCAACACTCACAACCAAATGAAAGAATACAAAGTATAATAAATATTACAAGGTGTTTCACTCTTTGTATCTTTCTTCTCACAACTTAGAATGTAGTAATAGATAGAGATTTGAGCTCAAGAATGCTTTGATTGCTTGTATGCGTGAATGCTTGAAGTTGTGTATGAGATACCCAAATGATATGGGTATTTATAGGTGTCAGACCTTCTTTAAATTCTGATATTTGTATTATTAGCGTGCGCTAATAATACCTCCATAGCGTGCGCAATCGATCTCGGACTTGGCCTATCTGAACGGTCACAAAACTGTTCCAGCAGTAAAATTATATGTCTAGCGTGCGCTAGTCATATACTCGTAGCGTGCGCTATTGGTTGGTCAATGTAACACCCCGAGATATTCGGAATAATTACAGCGCCGTAAACCCTTTAGATAAGGATTTACAAGGCTAATTTTAAAAGAAGTGTAAAAATAATCCAATCGAACAACTGAAGTTCAAATACAGATTTGATTCAACCGATCAAATGAGTTAACTTATACAACCATATCGAAATGACCTTATTAAAACAGACGTACTCGAGTACTAAACGAACCAAGAAGACAGATCACAATAACAATAACATCAACCACATCACTGAGCCATTTCATCGTCTGCAGCCGATCGTGGTTGCCTCCCCGCTCCTCGGCTACCTGAACATCAAAACAATGTCCACCCCCGAAGGGGTTAGCAAAACAATGCTAGTACAAGTATCATCATACAATAAATCATCAATGCATCATAAAACATGCAAAACAGACTTCCGCCACCGGAATCTAACGATGCGAATCCTCACGATTCCATCAACACAATACAGGGTAATCCAGCGATCCAGCGCCCTTGGTATAGATCCCCATGATGATCCCGTCGGACCAATGCATGGTGGAAAACCCATCCAACGATCCAGCGCCCTCAGCATAGATCCCCATGATGATCCCGTCGGACCAACGCATGGTGGACATTCGATCCAGCGCCCTCAACATAGATCCTCATGATCCCCTCAGATCATTTATACCATAAATCAATCAACTATGCATACACATATGCATTTCAATATGTTCATCAATACGAACAAATAACAACGAATATCACGAGAATTTTCAGAAATACATCTCATATGAAACGATATGAACAAAACCACAAGCATGATCAAAGTTTCAATATAAATCGAACTCGACATATGATACTTGCCTCGAAAATGGCAAGGACGAAACACCTCGATGATCTCAACACACCCGAAGGCCGCCTCCTTCGATCAACGTAACAAGCTCGAACCTTAACAAAAGGAATGATATACAAATCATCTCAAGTCGAACGATGGCCTAACAATTCGTTCTACGGCCCAAAAGTTCAAAATAAACAATCTGCCTGGACTGCTTAGCGTGCGCTACGTATACTACGTAACGTGCGCTAAGCCTGCCTGTTAGCGTACGCTATCGTATAAGCCTAGCGTACGCTAGACACGGACTGACAGTAGACTCGGCTGACATCGTAACGCACGTTACGTATGTATCGTGCGTTAACTAAACCCCGATAGCGCACGTTAATTTACAAGTGTTAGCGTGCGCTAACCTTGCATGGCAGAATACTGCTAACAGAAAACTGGATTGAAAGGTGATGAACTCATGAATTCTATGTTGATACAACAAGTCATCCTCAAGCATGTCATGCTAATAAGGTTTGTGGAAGTTCCATGATCATGAGGTACAAATATACGGATAATCATCTCAACATCATAATTTATCTTCGATCTTCAAGAAATATACCAAGTTCCGATTATTCCAAGTCCCAAAACATATGATTCCTTACGTAAAACATACGAACTAGGTAATCTTCATATACTGGTCGATTGGTTTTGAAGATACATAACATGCTTAGGAGTCCACATACTAAAAGGTTCAATGGATTATACGATGAATAAGTGTCGAAATGTCGAAAATATCCTTCTAACACATGATGTACGACTAATAACGAATCTAACTGACTAGATGAACATGATCAACATCCTATAGAACACTACTAGTATTGGTGAAGAATCACCTACCTCAAGGTAGTGAAGAACACGGAGGAAATTAAAGCAATCCAACACCGAAAGCTTGAACACCAATCTCCAATGATATACGATCTTCAATCACGAACTAGGATGTTGATATGAAGTGTTTAGGATGAAGGAAGTTACGTTCTAAGTGTAAAAATTCGGGTATGGGAGAAGAAAGAACTGAAATCACGAATAGGATGCTGTCCTATTTATAAGAAATGGCTATTAGCGCGCGCTAGTCCCTGCTCGTAGCGTGCGCTAACGGCTCACTGACTTAACTGTACTCAGCACTTAGCATGCGCTACGCATATACCTGTAGCGTGCGCTAAGGCGTTGACTTGGCTTTTCCCGAAAGCCGTCCACGTTCATCCCGACACGATCCGACAGGGGTCCCCCGGCCAGATCTCACCTACCACACGTCTCAATCAAATTGACCACGCATAGCGTGCGCTAATGACCCTGTGTAGCGTGCGCTATGAATCCACGTTAGCGCACGCTAAACATAGCCGATAGCGTGCACTACATGCGCAGAATTACAATCTTTAAATCACAAACACGAAATTAAACGCTCGACAACATCGGATTATGAAATACGGATAATAGTACTCAGACAAAAGTACAATCATTACAATATCACAAGTTCCAATTACATAACAGAAATCTCGGGTATTACATCCTTTCTCCCTAAAAAGAAGTTTTGTCCCGAAACTTAAGATGAAAACAACTCCGGATATCTAGTCTTCATACTGTCCTCCGTTTCCCAAGTGGCCTCTTCGACTCCATGTCGTGACCATTGTACTTTAACTAAGTGTATTGGTTTATTCCTCAATTGTTTGATCTGGCTCTCAAGTATCTTGATTGGTCTCTCTTCGAAGGTGCCATCATTATCTATCTCGATCTCGTCGAAATCAATGACGTGACTGGGGTCCGGTACATACTTCCGCAATTGGGATACGTGAAACACATTGTGAGCGTGACTCAGCGATGGCGGTAAGGCCAACCTGTATGCTAAATCTCCAACTCTCTCGAGGATCTAGAATGGTCCGATATATCTCGGACTAAGCTTGCCTCTCCTCCCAAAACGGAAAATCCCTCATGTAGGAGACACCTTCAATAGTACATGGTCTCCAGCGTCGAACTCTAGAGGGCGATGACGTACATCTGCATAAGACTTCTGTCGACTCTGGGCAGTCAACAGTCTCTCTCGAATCAAAGCTATCTTATCCTGAGTCTGAATAATCAATTCCGGTTCCGTCCCGATCAAATCCGAAGAATCATCCCAACATAGGGGTGATCGGCATCTTCTCCCGTACAAAGCTTCAAATGGTGCCATCTTAATTGAAGCATGCCAACTATTATTGTAGGTGAATTCAACTAATGGCAAATGAACTTCCCAATCAGTTGACCAATCCAAAGCACAGGCTCTAAGCATGTCTTCTACAGTTTGAATAGTTCTTTCGGACTGACCGTCCGTTTGGGGATGATAAGCTGTGCTAAAGTTGAGCTCAGTCCCCAAATCTCTGTGAACTGCTTTCCAGAAGTGCGACACGAAGCGACCATCTCGATCCGAAATGATGGTCCTCTGCGTCCCATGCAATCTGACTATCTCCGCAATAAATACTCGTGCTAACCTCTCGGGTCCCCATGTATCTTTAATTCCTAGGAAATGAGCCGAATTGGTTAGTCGATCAACTACAACCCAAATCATGTTCATTCCCGTTCTAGTCCTTGGCATACTGGTGATGAAATCCATCGAGATGTCCTCCCACTTCCATTCAGGGATCAGAAGCGGCTTTAACATTCCGGCAGGTCGCTGATGTTCAATCTTAACCTGCTGACAAGTCAAACACTTCGAAACGTACTCTGCTACGTCCTTCTTCATATTCCCCCACCAGAAGTTTTGCTTTAAATCCTTATACATCTTACTACTGCCTGGGTGAATAGAATAGGGTGCGCTATGAGCTTCCTTCAAAATTATCCGTCTCAAATCATCATCCTCGGGAACGCAAAGTCGACTCTGAAATCTCAGAACTCCATCGTCTTGTATCACGAATCCTGGGGCTTTTCCCTTCTTTACTTCATCACATAATCGAAGGGTCAGAGAATCGTTCAATTGTTTAGACTTGATCTCCTCGACTAGTGATGAAGTCAGTTCCATCACATAAAGTTGCCCTTGGATTCCTGGTGTCCATACTTCAATCCCCTCGCGGATCAGTTCCCGTTGAATACTGGTTTGGGATGTAAGTGCTTCCAACACTTGAAGAGAAACAGGTTTTCGGCTCAAGGCATCGGCTACTACGTTTGCTTTCCCCGGATGATAGAGGATCTCCAAGTCGTAATCCTTAATCAATTCCAGCCACCTTCTCTACCTCATGTTTAATTCTTTCTGACTGAAAATGTACTTGAGGCTCTTATGATCTGTAAAGATCTGAAAATGAGTGCCGTACAAATAATGTCGCCAAATTTTCAAGGCAAAGACCACAGCTGCTAGCTCCAGATCATGAGTCGGGTAATTAACCTCGTACGGTTTCAATTGCCGAGAAGCATAAGTAATCACTTTATCCTTCTGCATCAACACACAACCCAAACCCTGATTTGAAGCGTCGCTGTATACCATGAATCCATCAGTTCCCTCTGGCAGCGCTAATATAGGTGCTGTCGTCAGTCTCCTCTTAAGTTCGTCAAAACCAGCCTGGCACTTCTCATTCCACGTGAACTTTTGAGTTTTACCTTGGTGAGTGAGCGGACGAGCAATTTTGGAAAATCCCTCTACAAAGCGGCGATAATATCCAGCAAGTCCTAAGAAGCTTCGGACTTCTTTCACGTTTTTAGGAGCTTCCCATTCCAAGATTGCTTCGACTTTTTTCGGGTCCACCTGAACTGTAACACCCCCAAATCCTATTGGGTTATTACAGTGCCGTGGACCCCACGCCAGGAGATCCACCAGGCGAACATGACTAAAAATACATTAATTAACACAACAAGGGAAAAATCATAGTCCCTACCATGATATCCGACACAATATTCCGATAAGGAATTTTAACGACAAAAGTGGCCTACATGGCCAAAATGAAATACAACAACCTCCACGAACATCTGTTCGAGTAATACAACATGACAACAACTGACGATGCAGGTTTACACTACAAGTGAATGTCCATCAATTTACATCTCGGACTAGTTTAGCTCGAATGCCTCATTGCCAACGTCATGCCTCTCGTGTCTCAACTCTCTCTCGCAAGCACCTAAAACATGAAACATGTTCCGCCCCACTCGATCATCCAGATAATGAACATCAAATACATGTATAACATGATATGCATCCAAAGCGAATGAAAGCAGTACAATGATGATAATAATACGAGATGCTCACAAACCAAGGTAAGAATCGAGCATTCGTGAAATACTATGCCCACGGCATACTATTTATACCGTCGACAGGTTAGAACATAAATGCCCAACGGCGAATTATAATCACGAATACCACAATGAATTAAACGACATGAACCAAACCAGAATGAATTAATTATGAATCACAATGCCCGAAGGCTCCATAAAATTACGAACCATAATAAAGGCTTGAAAGCCGTTCAATGAAATTAACAAGTATCACAAACACTGAAGTCAAAACACCAAGTCAGAATAATGAGGGCGAAGCCACGGCGAAGCCGTTTCACAATGAGGGCGAAGCCACGGCACGGCCGTTTCACAATGAGGGCGAAGCCACGGCATCCGGCCATTATCACAATTAGGGCGGCCACGGCATCCACCGTATCACAATTAGGGCGAAGCCACGGCATCCACCGTATCAATTAGGGCGAAGCCACGGCACGAAGCCGTATCACAATGAATGATAGTGTGCTGCCTTGAGTCGGCCAACACGATGATAGTAACACACGGATAGACACCGTCCTTGGCGATCCCAAATTAACACCTCGATTGCCTTAGAACGGCCAACCGACAACAATGATGCAAATGATGATTTAATACCTCGATTGCCTAAAACGGTCAATCGACAACAATGATACCATAGATGATTGAACACTTGATTTGCACGAGAACGGCCAATCGATGACAATGATACGATGAATGAGTGAATACCTCGATTGCCTTAGAAAGGTCAATCGATAACAATGATTTAGTGAATGATTGAACACTTGATTTGCACGAGAGCGGCAATTCGATAACAATGATATGAAGGATGCCTCGGCACCTTTAATCCGTTAAGCGGCGAAGATGAGAAATGAGTAAGCCAATGCCTTAAATCGGCACATGCGGTTTTAATGACAATCCGAGCAGAATAACAATGATCTCAACGATATCTTGAATTGACATCTATATTAACAACAATCGATACATCGATACCGCGAACCGGCTATCGACAATGACATTAATAATGAGTATCACAATGCCTTGAATCAGCCGTTAACGAACAACAATAACATTTGGCAAAATTGCCGAAAGGTATCGTGTCGAGCGATCTCTTGATATCAATGAATTCATGAAGAGACTAAGTCTCGGAATGATACAACACATTCATACACATACATGATGACATTAGCTCATTGACCAGTACAAGTATAAAACTTGCCTCAATACCGAAGGCGAGAAGGTACTTCCACGATCAACGTCCTTAGTGAAATTACCGGTCGCTCGAACAACCTTAAACAACACAAAAACCAACAATTCTCTTAATACATGAATCAATCATGATCACAACCAACTCAAAAATCGATTCAACAATACCCGAAACTCATTGGGGCATTTAAACAAACGCGTTGTAAACAATCTCCAATTGTTTACAACCAAAACTCATTTACATCCGAAACCAACTCCCAATGAATGATTCAAAACCACAAAAACTCATGAATACTATCAATAATCCAATAGGAATACTTAGAACGATATTTCAACAACATTTAGTCGAAAACCCCCAAAATTCCAAAGTCAACCCGTAAGGGTTCTTGAACAATTCCTCAATTATTCACAAATCCCGAAAATTACACCAATGAATCCGTAGAAATACATGTATCCAAGATAGATAATCCATATCTAACATATTCCAACATAATATCGATTTAACATGAAGAGATCAGAAGCAAAACACCCAAGATCCGAAATTCTAGATCCAAGAATCATTACCTTGATTTGGAGTGATGAAACTGATTTAGATGATGATTAATCCAACTTAGGAGCTTGAAGATGATGCTAGATGATTGCAGTTCGGAAAGACCTTTCCGAATCGCCCGAGCTCGTCCGAAATGATTGAGAAATGAAGAAATGACAAAGGCTGGACCGAACTGTCCTATTTATATTGTCCCAGCTTAGCGCACGCTATGACTTGATATTTAGCGTGCGTGCGCTAGCGGTTTACGGGCGATCCAGTGAGGTTCAAATGCCTCGTTAGCGTGCGCTACGACTTGGTAGCGTGCGCTAACACCTTACCGATAGCGTGCGCTATTCCATATTGTTAGCGTGCGCTAATCGATGTCCGATACCCAACGGTCAAATCCGTAACTCATCGTCCTCTGTCTTGCACGCGTTAGCGTCGCTACTAAAGTGACTTAGCGTGCGTTGCCAACACAATTAGCGTACGCTACTTACCACTCGTAGCGTGCGCTACGAATTTCCCAAATCAGCCCGGTACCTTACGGGTATCTGTCTCACTTGCGCTAGCGTGCGCTATCTTGAATCATTGCGTGCGTTACATGCACCTTATTAGCGCGCGCTAACTACAATGTGTAGCGTGCGCTACCTCTCAAACCGCAAATAAAAACATGATGATGATGACGACAACAATTTGGCTCGATCTCAAACGGTGATGATCCCAAAATACGCCGAATGGTGAACATAGTTATTTGAATATGAATGATGAATGATTATTACCGAGTGAAAAAAATTACAGTGACGATTCTTGAATGATAATAAATGAATTCACAACCGGGTATTACATACTCCCCCTTAAAAAGAGTTTCGTCCCGAATCGAGGGTAAACAACTCGGGATATGAACTATCCATCACGATCTGAAAACAATAACGCCCAAATAGTCCTCGGGACCAAATCAACCGCAAGCCCAAGTCCCCAAGACTTGATGTCTCGAAACACGGTGAACGATTTCTCACATTATCACGAAATCTTGAGCATAACGCCGGAGGTATGAACTCCCAACAAATGATCCAAATCTCAAGATTCTCAAATATAATCATAATAAGATAGATCAACAATAAATGATCCACAGTCACGATACATTATTACTGATTAGATTAACACAGTCATCCAAAAACAAGGTTACATCTCAAATGTACCCAACATCGATATCCTTCCATATCCTCGATTTCCTCTATCTCAACGATTTAAGGTATATCCGACGATGAACTCGCCGCTAACTAAGACCTCAGAAGGTCACGAGAATGAAAGTGACAAAAATGAATGATGAATGATAAATGACTACAAATCCGACACGGATTTAGAATGACTCACCAAGGTGAATTACTAATGTCATGAGTGATAGTTCCTGAAGTGATTGGAACCGCCGTTCCTCGTGAATTGAATGATTAATCGATAATTATGAGTCCCCATATGATTAATATATATGATGAATGAATTATATGAATGAATGAACGACACTGAAATGAATGATTATACTATTAGCGCACAAGAATTAACTTGTTCAAACCGGTGATGAATGTCCTTACCTCTGGCCCTCGAGGCCTGATAGGGTCCCTTGGATGATGCACGGGCTGGAGTAACGAAGTCTCTCGAGGCCCTCGAGCTCTCTTGAGATTTACTGGCGCTAGAACCCCTGCAGTATTTCTGCCGGTGTCCCTGCCTCCCACACAGAAAACAAACAATAGCTGGCACCGTGCACCGGGTACTAACGTGACCTGCTGAATCACAGTTAAAGCAAACAACAGTCGAACTCGTCGCCTGAGAGGAAGATGTTGTTCCAGCACGAAGACGACTAGAAAATGACCCCTTGGATGGCGGAGCCCGATGTCCCTCTGAACGAGCCGGCATTCTAGTCCTCTTACCTGAAGAAACTGAAGGATGCTTCTGAGTAAGCTCCTTGATCAAAAGTTCCGCTCCAAGAGCCTTCCCGATGAACTCACTAAGTGAATTACAATTTTGGTTGAACAACTGCATCCTCAACTGCGGATTTAGCCTCTTGCTAAAATACTTAATCTTATCTGCCTCAGTATGGATAATTGACGAAGCAAACTGAAGTAGTCCCTGAAACTTCTCAGCGATGACAATAACACCCTCGTCCCCATCGGGTTCGGGGTTCAAAACATCTGACAACTTAGCTTCACGAAGTGGAGCCGGATAATACCTCTCTAACATGAGAGTCTTGAACTCGCTCCAAATACAATCACGATCGATGGGTTTCACAGAAAGCCACCACGAATAAGCGCCCTTACTCAAGTAATAAGCCGCTACTGCCACTTTACTCTCCTCCGGACACTGAACCATGTCGAAGAGTTTATCAAAATGCTCGAGCCAATGAACAATATCACCTGTTCGACGAACCCTCAAAAGTAGGCGGCATCGGCGAGAGATATCGCCAACAATCGATTCACTCCTCCGATCTCATGAAATGGCACCTGGTATCCCTGTTGCGGTGGACCACAACCCATCGAGGTCTGCATGGTCTCCACTATCCGCGTCATCTGAGTCATCTGGGCCATCATGCCCTGCATAAATATGAATGGATCAACCCGAACACCTTCCGAGTGAGATGCCTCTCGGGTACGACCCCCTGACAGTGAATGATTATCTGCTGATGAATGAGTAGCCTCGCTGTTTGATGAATTAATGATATCCCTCGCGTTCGTGTGGGCATGCACACGAGATCCCGGGTTCCGGCCCGCACCGCGGCCTCTTCCCCTGCGTCCTCTGACAGCTCTATCCATACTGAAGTAGGAAAGTCACATGATTATAGATTCCGCATGAATATCGTATTATGATTACGTTACAGAGTGACAACAATGAGCATACACGCTCTAACACAATGACTGCATTAATGATTTAATGAAATGATCGTCGACATTACGTCAGAGTATGATAAGACCGTATGAAACATCAAATGAGGTAACATGATTGCCTGATGAAATTCCTGAAATGATTACCTTGAACAAGTTAACAAGGTTGAAAATTAGATCCTCAAGATCAACAACTGAACCGTGAGATGGGCTGAATGATTAATGAATTAACTGAACAATGAGATTGACTGAATGAGGAATGAATTAACTGAGCAATGAGATTGACTGAGTGAGGAATGAATTAACTGAGCAATGAGATTGACTGAGTGACGAGTGAATTAGCTAAACGATGAGATTAATTGAGTGATGAATGAATTAGCTGAACGATGAGGTTAATTGAATGATGAACGAAGCAACTGAGTAATTGATATTGACTGAATGATGAATGAATTAACTGAGTGATGAATGAGTTAACTGAGTGATGAATTAACTGGGTAATGATATTGACTGAGTGATGAATGAATTATCTGAGTGATGAATTGACTGAGTAATGATATTGACTGAGTGATGAATGAATTATCATAATCGACAAGATCAGCATGATGATTGAGGATTATTAACCGATGAATGAGTTGATCCTTAATGCTTACACAAGCCACACGTGTCCCAAAACAATTAGTCATGAATCAATCATAACACTAATATCACATATAGGTTTCAACAAGGCACGAACAATTAATGACATGATGAATGTATGAACATAAAGAGAATCGAGTCCTTACACAGGTCATACGAAGCTTCGAGGTCTCGCGATACTAGTCTTCACTGACGACGACTCGATGAATGAATGACTCGTGCGATTACTAATATTACGACTCACAAAACTCGATCGACTAGATTGTCATAACCTGACAATCCCACTACTACCGCGTCGGTAGGACCACATAACTCACATCTCGGGGTATTTCACAACCCAAATCTCTGATACCATTTCGTAACACCCCCAAATCCTATCAGGTTATTACGGTGCCGTGGACCCCACGCCAGAGATCCACCAAAGAACATGACTAAAAATACATTAATTAACACAACAAGGGAAAAATCATAGTCCATACCATGATATCCGACACAATATTCCGATAAGGAATTTTAACGACAAAAGTGGCCTACATGGCCAAAATGAAATACAACAACCTCCACGAACATCCATTCGAGTAATACAACATGACAACAACTGACGATGCCGGAGTACACTCCAACTGACTGACCAACAATGAACAACTCGGACTAGTATCGCTCGAATGCCTCATTGCCAACGTCATGCCTCTGTGTCTCAACTCTCTCCTCGCAAGCACCTAAAACATGAAACATGTTCCGCCCACGGGTCATCCAGATAATGAACATCAAATACTTGTATAACTTGATATGCATCCAAAGGCGTAATGAAAGCAGTACAATGATGATAATAATACGAGATGCTCACAAACCAAGGTAAGAATCGAGCATTTGTGAAATACTATGCCCACGGCATACTATTTATACCTGTTCGACGTGTTAGAACATAAATGCCCAACGGCGAATTATAATCACGAATACCACAATGAATTAAACGACATGAACCAAACCAGAATCAATTAATTATGAATCACAATGCCCGAAGGCTCATAAAATTACGAGAACCATAATAAAGGCTTGAAAGCCGTTCGGCGGAAATTAACAAGTATCACAAACACGAAGTCAAAAGCGACCCAAGTCAGTAACAATGAGGGCGAAGCCACGGCACGGCCGTTTCACAATGAGGGCGAAGCCACGGCACGGCCGTTTCACAATGAGGGCGGCCACGGCATCGGCCAGTATCACAATTAGGGCGAAGCCACGGCATCCACCGTATCACAATTAGGGCGAAGCCACGGCATCCGGCCGTATCACAATTAGGGCGAAGCCACGTACGAAGCCGTATCACAATGAATGATAGTGTCCGCCTTGAGTCACCAACACGATGATAGTAACACGGATAGACACCGTCCTTGTGATCCCAAATTAACACCTCGATTGCCTTAGAACGGCCAACCGACAACAATGATGCAATGGATGATTTAATACCTCGATTGCCTAAAACGGTCAATCGACAACAATGATACCATAGATGATTGAACACTTCGATTTGCACGAGAACGCCAATCGATGACAATGATACGATGAATGAGTGAATACCTCGATTGCCTTAGAAAGGTCAATCGATAACAATGATTTAGTGAATGATTGAACACTTCGATTTGCCTGAGAACGGCAATTCGATAACAATGATATGAAGGATGCCTCGGCACCTTTAATCGGTTACCGACGACGAAGATGAGAAATGAGTAAGCCAATGCCTTAAATCGCCTCGCATGCTTTAATGACAATCCGAACAGGAATAACAATGATCTCAACGATATCTTGAATTGACATCTATATTAACAACAATCGATACATCGATACCGCGAACCGGCTATCGACAATGACATTAATAATGAGTATCACAATGCCTTGAATCGGCCGTTAACGAACAACAATAACATTTGGCAAAATTGCCGAAAGGTATCGTATCGAACGATCTCTTGATATCAATGAATTCATGAAGAGACTAAGTCTCGGAATGATACAACACATTCATACACATACATGATGACATTAGCTCATTGACCAGTACAAGTATAAAACTTGCCTCAATACCGAAGGCGAGAAGGTACTTCCACGATCAACGTCCTTAGTGAAATTACCGGCCGCTCGAACAACCTTAAACAACACAAAAACCAACAATTCTCTTAATACATGAATCAATCATGATCACAACCAACTCAAAAATCGATTCAACAATACCCGAAACTCATTGGGGCATTTAAACAAACGCGTTGTAAACAATCTCCAATTGTTTACAACCAAAACTCATTTACATCCGAAACCAACTCCCAATGAATGATTCAAAACCACAAAAACTCATGAATACTATCAATAATCCAATAGGAATACTTAGAACGATATTTCAACAACATTTAGTCAAAAACCCCCAAAATTCCAAAGTCAACCCGTAAGGGTTCTTGAACAATTCCTCAATTATTCACAAATCCCGAAAATTACACCAATGAATCCGTAGAAATACATGTATCCAAGATAGATAATCCATATCTAACATATTCCAACATAATATCGATTTAACATGAAGAGATCGGAAGCAAAACACCCAAGATCCGAAATTCTAGATCCAAGAATCATTACCTTGATTTGGAGTGATGAAACTGATTTAGATGATGATTAATCCAACTTAGGAGCTTGAAGATGATGCTAGATGATTGCGATTCGGAAAGACCTTTCCGAATCGCCCGAGCTCGTCCGAAATGATTGAGAAATGAAGAAATGACAAAGGCCGGACCGAATCTGTCCTATTTATATTGTCGACTTAGCGCACGCTATGACTTGATATTTAGCGTGCGCTAGCGGTTTATCGGGCGATCCGGTGAGGTCGAAATGCCTCGTTAGCGTGCGCTACGACTTGGTAGCGTGCGCTAACACCTTACCGATAGCGTGCGCTATTCCATATTGTTAGCGTGCGCTAACTGATGTCTGATACCCAACGACTGAAATCCAGAACCTACTGTCCTCTGTCTTGCACGCGTTAGCGTGCGCTACTAAAGTGACTTAGCGTGCGTTGCCAACACAATTAGCGTACGCTACTTACCACTCGTAGCGTGCGCTACGAATTTCCCAAATCAGCCCAGTACCTTCTGGACTGTCTGCCTCACTTGCGCTAGCGTGCGCTAATACTGAATCATTGCGTGCGTTACATGCACCTTATTAGCGCGCGCTAACTACAATGTGTAGCGTGCGCTACCTCTCAAACTGCAAATAAAAACATGATGATGATGACGACAACAATTTCGGCTCGATCTCAAACAGTGATGATCCCAAAATACGCCGAATGGTGAACATAGTTGACTGAATATGAATGATGAATGATTATTACTGAGTGAAAAAAAAATTCTGAGTGACAGTTACTGAATGATAATAAATGAATTCACAACCGGGTATTACATGAACTACGTCGGCTGATATCACATGCCCAAGGAAGGTTACTTCCTTAAGCCAGAACTCGCATTTTGAAAGTTTTGCATACAGCTGTTCCTTCCTCAAGGTGCTCAAAACCACACGTAAATGTTCCGCATGTTCCTCTGCGTCCCTCGAATATATCAGGATGTCGTCAATGAAGACGACCACAAATTTATCCAAGTATTCCAAGAATACCCGATTAATCAATTGCATGAATACCGCAGGAGCATTGGTAAGTCCAAATGGCATTACTACAAATTCATAATCCCGTACCGGGATCTGAAAGCAGATTTCGGTAGATCCGACTCCTTAATTCTCAACTGGTGGTATCCCGATCGCAAGTCAATCTTAGAGAATACCCTTGCCCCTTGCAGTTGATCAAACAAGTCGTCGATCCGAGGTATAGGATACTTATTCTTGATCGTCATCTTGTTGAGCTCCCTGTAATCAATACACAGTCGGAGGGATCCGTCTTTCTTCCGGACAAAGAGAACGGGCGCTCCCCAAGGAGAAACACTAGGTTGGATATAGCCCTTCTGTAACAATTCCTCCAGTTGCTTCTTGAGTTCATACATCTCGGTTGGCGCCATGCGGTATGGTGCTCTGGAAATAGGAGCTGCTCCAGGCTCTAATTCGATCGTGAATTCCACTCCCCTCTGCGGAGGTAACCAAGGTAGTTCGTCAGGAAATACATCTGAGAACTCATTCACAACTGAAATAGACGAGAGCTCTACTCCTTTCTCTTTCCTCATGGCATAGCACCAAAGTCCGTGACATCCCTGCTTCAGTAATGTCACGGATTTCATTGCCTTGATCAATTTTCCCGAGCTTCCTGATCTCCATCCTCGGAATAAGTGTTCAGATCCGTCATCAGCAATGATGGAAATGACTCTCTCTCGGTAATTCAGAACAGCTCCATAACGGTTGAGCCCATCATCTCTGAGAATTAAATCGTCACCGTAGATGTCAACTACAATAAGATTCGATGGCCAATCTCTTCCTTCTATAGATACTGGGAAATCCCTAGCTTCTAGGGTTCCCACAATTTTCTCTCCGCTCGGTAATCCCACAACATAAGGTTCACAATTATACAAGCATGAGATTTTCAAACGATTAACACAGTTCAAAGATATAAAAGAATGCGTAGCTCCCGAATCGAACAAGACACTAACTGGTTGCAAAAATATTTGAATCATACCTGATGCAACAGCTGTGTTCTGATCATCAGATTTCCTCATTTCGTACAGGCGCGGAGGAACGGACCCAGCACTGGATGTCTCTCTCTTCCCAACGCTCACTTTGAAATCCACTGCGTCTGGTTCACACTCGTCTCCTTCGAATCGAGCCGAGTGCGAGTACCAAAAGATCGGGTCGCATTCCCACAAAATGTTGCGCGATTTCCTTCGTCCACACTCAAACAGTCACAGCAGCGCGAAACAATCACGTCGAACATGTCCCGCTTTGCCACGCTTATAACACTTCTTCCTGCGTCAAACAGCTTGGTGCCGCCGAACTTCTTTCCACCTCGAGAAGGATGCGGAGGTCTCCTGGATGAATGAAAAGAGGACTGACCCCTGCGAGGCCCGCTACTCTTATCCTCCGTGAAGTTCCCAGACACCTTCTGTTTCTTTGCTTCCATCGATTTCTCTACTGCTGCCTCCTTCATATCATAGGCCAACGCCTTGTCCTGATACTGTCGCAAGGTGGTACATTCAATTCCGGACATATACTGCTGAATTTCCGGCTTCATTCGCATGTCAAAATGAAAAATCTTCTCCGCCTCGGTCCTGACCAAGTGGCGCACATAAGTCAGCTGGTGATTAAAAGTCTAAATCACGTCCGTCACAGATGCTTCTGAATTCTGTGGTGAGAAAAACTCTCGAACTCGGGCCTCTCTAACTGGGCGAGGACAATACTGCGCTTCTATCATCAATTTAAATTCCGTCCAGTCAACATTGTGCTCCTCCGGTCGAATGGCCTCCCACCAGTCGAAAGCCTCCCCTGTCAGAAGATACTGGGCGACCGGAACCTTCGTATCGTTGGGACAGTTAATCCCCGCAAAAATCTTCTCTAATTCCTTCAGCCAGTGATCCCAAGAAAGCGTCTCAGTCGAACCATCAAATTTCGGAGGATGCAATTTGACCACCTCGGTAAGCCATTTATCTCCCCGATTATCCACGTTATGCTGTTGTCCCATTGCCGTCTCCATGCGATTCACAACTTGAGCAAATTGGTTTATCTGAGCAACCACCTGCTGAAGCACTCCTGGCACGTTAGGATCTGCATCATTATTTGCCGATCCATGCTGTCCCCCGGAATGGGAATCCGTTCGACTAGCGGTTATCTCTGGGGTAGATACCGACTCTTCTTGCCTCGCATTTCCACGTCCGCGTCCACGACCGCGTCCGCATCCACGACCTCCTCTCAACATACTGTAAACATAAATACTCAATATCCAGGGCAAACTTTCTCAAAGTACATCCATCAATGTTTACAAGACATGAATTAAATAAAACGGTAGTATTCGAGATTAGGAAACTTACAACCACGGTCCACACGACGATGCTGGCTCAGCAGTGTTGTTACGAACGACCAATAATCAAATAACGTAAACAGACCCAACTAACCCGACTGCCAAGATATCCATGAATCTTAGCTCCGATACCATATTCTGTAACACCCCGAGATATTCGGAATAATTACAGCGCCGTAAACCCTTTAGATAAGGATTTACAAGGCTAATTTTAAAAGAAGTGTAAAAATAATCCAATCGAACAACTGAAGTTCAAATACAGATTTGATTCAACCGATCAAATGAGTTAACTTATACAACCATATCGAAATGACCTTATTAAAACAGACGTACTCGAGTACTAAACGAACCAAGAAGACAAATCACAATAACAATAACATCAACCACATCACTGAGCCATTTCATCGTCCTGTCGGTACTGTGGTTGCCTCCCCGCTCCTCGGCTACCTGAACATCAAAACAATGTCCACCCCCGAAGGGGTTAGCAAAACAATGCTAGTACAAGTATCATCATACAATAAATCATCAATGCATCATAAAACATGCAAAACGGACTTCCGCCACCGGAATCCAACGATGTGAATCCTCACGATTCCATCAACACAATACAGGGTAATCCAAATGATCCAGCGCCCTTGGTATAGATCCCCATGATGATCCCGCGGACCAACGCATGGTGGAAAACCCGTCCAACGATCCAAAGACCCTCAAGATAGATCCCCATGATGATCCCGTCGGACCAACGCATGGTGGACATTCGATCCACGCCCTCAAAGATAGATCCTCATGATCCCCTCGGATCATTTATACCATAAATCAATCAACTATGCATACACATATGCATTTCAATATGTTCATCAATACGAACAAATAACAACGAATATCACGAGAATTTTCAGAAATACATCTCATATGCAATGATATGAACAAAACCACAAGCATGATCAAAGTTTCAATATAAATCGAACTCGACATATGATACTTGCCTCGAAAATGGCAAGGACGAAACACCTCGATGATCTCAACACACTCGAAGGCCGCCTCCTTCGATCAACGTAACAAGCTCGAACCTTAACAAAAAGAATGATATACAAATCATCTCAAGTCGAACGATGGCCTAACAATTCGTTCTACGGCCCAAAAGTTCAAAATAAACAATCTGCCTGGACTGCTTAGCGTGCGCTACGTATACTACGTAACGTGCGCTAAGCCTGCCTGTTAGCGTACGCTATCGTATAAGCCTAGCGTACACTAGCCACGGACTGATAGTAGACTCGGCTGACATCGTAACGCACGTTACGTACGTATCGTGCGTTAACTTAACCCCGATAGCGCACGTTAATTTACAAGTGTTAGCGTGCGCTAACCTTGCATGGCAGAATACTGCTAACAGAAAACTGGATTGAAAGGTGATGAACTCATGAATTCTATGTTGATACAACAAGTCATCCTCAAGCATGTCATGCTAATAAGGTTTGTGGAAGTTCCATGATCATGAGGTACAAATATACGGATAATCATCTCAACATCATAATTTATCTTCGATCTTCAAGAAATATACCAAGTTCCGATTATTCCAAGTCCTAAAACATATGATTCCTTACGTAAAACATACGAACTAGGTAATATTCATATACTGGTCGATTGGTTTTGAAGATACATAACATGCTTAGGAATCCACATACTAAAAGGTTCAATGGATTATACGATGAATAAGTGTCGAAACGTCGAAAATATCCTTCTAACACATGATGTACGACTAATAACGAATCTAACTGACTAGATGAACATGATCAACATCCTATAGAACACTACTAGTATTGGTGAAGAATCACCTACCTCAAGGTAGTGAAGAACACGGAGGAAATTGAAGCAATCCAACACCGAAAGCTTGAACACCAATCTCCAATGATATACGATCTTCAATCACGAACTAGGATGTTGATATGAAGTGTTTAGGATGAAGGAAGTTACGTTCTAAGTGTAAAAATTCTGGTATGGGAGAAGAAAGAACTGAAATCACGAATAGGATGCTGTCCTATTTATAATAAATGGCTATTAGTGCGCGCTAGTCCCTGCTCGTAGCGTGCGCTAAGGCGTTGACTTGGCTTTTCCCGAAAGCCGTCCAGGTTCATCCCGACACGATCCGACAGGGGTCCCCCGGCCAGATCTCACCTACCGCACGTCTCAATCAAATTGACCACGCATAGCGTGCGCTAATGACCCTCTGTAGCGTGCGCTATGAATCCACGTTAGCGCACGCTAAACATAGCCGATAGCGTGCGCTACATGCGCAGAATTACAATCTTTAAATCACAAACACGAAATTAAACACTCGAAAACATCGGATTATGAAATACGGAGAATAGTACTCAGACAAAAGTACAATCATTACAATATCACAAGTTCCAATTACATAATAGAAATCTCGGGTATTACAGTCAACAGGTCTTCAATCTTGACTTTAGGATATGTCGGTTTGTCTCCCCAACGTCTCTTTTCCAACGGCTAAATATGTACTTAGCGTGCGCTAGCAATTATGCATAGCGTGCGCTAGTATTATTTAATTTTAGCATTTCCAAATTTCCCGGATCTTCTTTGACTCGTGTGTTCGAACGGGTAGAATATCCAACGGTAGAATTATGACTGATTTAGCGTGCGCTAATGTGTATAATGTAGCATGCGCTAAACAAGTTCCACATAATGTACGTTAGCCTGAGTAACGTACATAAGAGCTTTCCACATTTGAGTCCAGTGGCTACTGGACTACCAAACTTGTTATCCGGTAGCGTGCGCAATACTTGAAATGTAACGTGCGCTAAGACCTCGTAGTAGCGTACATAAATGAACATTGGTAGCGTGTGCAAGTCCTTTTTCCTTTTTCTTTCCAGACCTTACTGTCCTCTGACTTGATATGCAATAACGTGCGTTAATAATGTGGTATAGCGTGCGCTAATAATAGTATTTTAGCGTATGTAAATAATAAAGCTTTTGCGTGCGCTATCCATCAGGTAGGTTCCGACTAAACTGCAGCTGAGTTGACTTGTCTGTATATATGCCTCGATAGCGTGCGCTACTCTGAAGCATGTAGCGTGCGCTAAGACCAGTTTTCTTCAATATAACATCTCGATGAGATATGTTTTGTTTAAATGTTTTGAATACGATCATCATAAAAATACTTTGAGTCAACAATCTCCCCCTTTTTGATGATGTCAAGACATTAAATTTATACCTGCAAAAACGTTTTATAAAAAAATTTCGAATCAAGATAACTTGTTCGACATCTTAGTACGTTCTGGATTTTGGAGTATTTCTCCCCCTTTTTGACATAAACAAAAAGTAACCCCCCCCCCCCCCCCCCGTGTTGTTGCGTAAAAAAAAATACTAACCAAATGCCATGAACCAAAATGAAAGCACATAATCACCAAATTGCCAAACTTCATGAAACCGAATGAAGGAAAATGCAAATTTCATTAAAAGGTAGTTCAAGCATTACACAAACATTCCAAGCATGAGACATCAAAACCATTTGAAAGAGAAGTTGCTACAACAAGTATCAAACTCCTAGAAGCTAAGAGGATTGGTCGGACGAAGAGGATGGGAATGGGAAGGACGGGTGAATGAATCGGATGAAATCAGAGATCAGACCACGAACTTCTCGGACTTCTGATCGGAGAGACCGAACATCCTCACGTATTTCTATTTGTGCGGTCTCGATGCTCCGCATCCGAGCAACGAGATCACTTTCTTCTTCTTCCGTGAGGGAGTCTTTCATCGGACACTTGCCTTTGGAAGTGGGCTTCCTCACGAATTCCCCGGGTTACATTTTCCCAAGGGTGTGTGGTCCTCGACGAGTGATTCTCTCCTCCGGTGTAGGCATACGTGACCCTTTCTCCACTTGGTCGTCTTCGCGAAGATAAGGGAAGAGGATCCAGCCTCGGTTGGTCGTCCGGATATAATGCATGGCTTTTAGTGAGTAGTCCGAAATCTCATACCGAGAGAAACAGGGACAGCTTTGTCCTTCGACAAATCCACATGATGAAATCTGAATATCGTCGTAAGGATGGAACCATACGGAATTCCAGCCTTGCGGGATCGAGACGCATAGTTCTTCAACCGAAAAAGGTCGCCTTTCACTTTCATCCAACTAGTGACGATATCGGAAAAATCAACTTTATCATCATTAAGCACGTGGTAGTCAACGTGTTTGTCGACTCCGACTAACTTGTGTTGAGTGTTTACCTTCGGCATTATGCACTTTGTGAGAGGAACTAAAAGGAGTCAGATGTTAATACCAAAATCATTGTTGTCGAAGAATTCGTCGGTTATATGTATTACAGCTTTTGAACTCAGGAATTCTTTCACGTCAATCTCCCTTACACCAGTTTCTTCAGCAAGCGATTTTCCAGTACATAAAAACCCGTTGGATGGAAGACCAAAAATTTGAGTTAAAATTTCCGAGGAAACTTTTACTTTCGTTCCTCCAACAATACTCCCTAAGACTAAGGATGATGAGCCTTCACTTTCAGCAACATGAAGGTTTGCGTAGAATTCGCGGACAAGTTCAGGAAATATGGGATCTTTACATTCAACGAATCGGGCAATTCCAATGGAAGTAAAAAAATCAGTGATTACAACATTTACCCGTTCTAGACTTGGAAAGTTGAAGAAGTAGCAGCCCGTAATGTGTTCTTGACGAAGAATTTCATAAAACACCTTCGATGCGGTGTATGACACGAATCGGGTCGCATCGTATTCAGGGTCGCGAGGGCATTTTAGGTTTTTGTATGTTTTCTCCATAGCTTTGCGGCCCTTGCTTGACATGAATTTGGAGGTAATTGGAAAATTTGAAGAGGAAATCGGATTTGGATGGATTGGATTTTTCGGATAGGGTTCTTCGCTGAAAAGGGGATCTCAGGCTAGCGTACGTTATGAGAGAATAAGGATGTTTCTGAGCCGAACGCTGTTTATATAGTGGACTGAGTAGGTTTAATTAGCGTACGCTAGGAATGAAAGGTTAGCGTACATTAGGAGTAGATAGGAAGTTCACTGGACAGTCCAGTAGTAAATTTGGAATATGAAGAGTTTTAATTAGTGCACGCAAAATATAGAAGGTTAGCATACGCTATCGAAAACGAAAGTTAGCACGCGTTACAAAAAGGAAGCTGGCGCGCGCTAGCGAATGGAATATTTCAAGGATATTGATTTCTCGAGTAGAAAACTAATTTCAAAAATTGTCTAGATGTCCCATACCAAGTTGCAAACGAATAGAACTAAATGATTCTTCAGGAAGAGGTTTTGTAAAAATATTAGCAAGTTGGTCCTTCGTCCCGACAAAAATTAAGCATATATCTTTCTTTTGCACATGATCGCGTAAAAAGTGATGTCTAATGTCTATATGCTTAGTTCTACTATGCAATACGGGATTTTTGCTTAGATTAATCGCACTAGTATTATCACATAGAATAGGCGTATTTTCAAAGTATATGCCGTAGTCGCGGAGTTGGTTTTTAATCCATAACACTTGAGCACAGGCACTCCCTGTAGCAACATATTCGGCCTCAGCTGTGGACAACGCCACACTGGTTTGCTTTTTAATTCCCCAAGATATTAGACATGATCCAATAAAATGACACGTACCACTAGTACTCTTTTTATCAATTTTACATCCGCCGAAATCGGCGTCACTATATGCAATCAAATTAAAGTCCAAGCAAGAGGGATACCATAGACCTAGTCTGATAGTCCCTTTTAAGTAACGAAAAATGCGTTTACAAGCGATTAAATGTGATTCCTTGGGATTAGCTTGGAATCTAGCACATAAGCATGTAGCAAATATTATGTCTGGCCTAGAAGCAGTCAAATATAGCAAAGATCCGATCATACCTCGATATAATTTTTGATTTATGGATTTGCCATTTTCATCTTTTTCGAGCTTTAATGATGAAGACATTGACGTTGAAATCACCTTGCTACTTTCCATTTTGAATTTCTTTAGGAGATCATTTGAGTACTTTGTTTGATGAATAAAGATTCCATCTTCGCATTGCTTGATTTGAAGCCCAAGGAAGAATGTTAATTCTCCTATCATACTCATCTCGAACTCTCCTTTCATTAGATTAGAGAAATCTTGGCACAATGATTCGTTAGTAGCTCCAAATACAATGTCATCACCATAGATTTGGCAAACAAGTATATCATTATTCAATATTTTCACAAACAAGGTATTATCGACTTTACCTCTTTTATAATCATTTGCAATTAAAAATTGACTTAAACGATCATACAATGCCCGGGGTGCTTGTTTCAACCCGTAGAGTGCCTTGTTGATCTTGTAGACGTCATCCGGAAATTGATGATCTTCAAAACCGGGAGGTTGCTTGACATAGACTTCTTCTTGAATGTAGCCATTCAATAATGCACTTTTCACATCCAATTGAAATAGTTTGATCTTTTTGTGGGCGGAAAAAGCACATAACAAACGAATGGCTTCGAGTCGAGCCACGGGAGCAAAACTTTCTTCGTAATCAAGGCCTTCCTCTTGATTATACCCTTTAGCGACCAAACGAGATTTATTCGAATTGGATAACTGTCTTCGTCACTCTTGATTTTGTGCACCCATTTAGTTCCAATAATTGTTTTATCTTTAGGAGCGGGAACTAAATTCCATACATTATTGTGCATGAATTGTACAAGCTCCTCTTGCATTGCCATCACCCAACTTTCATCATCAAGAGCCTCGGATATATTCTTGGGAACTATTTCGGATACGAAAGCACAATGAGCCATATACTCGGTGGTTCTCCTTCGGGTTTGAACACCATCTTCAATGTTTCCAATCACAAGATCTTTTGGATGGTCTTTAATGTGCCTCCAATCTTTCGGTAGACTCTCGATTGTCTTCTTTTGAATTTCCGAAATTTTCTCCATTTCGTTTGAGGGATGAGAATCCGAAAAAATACCTGCATCATCAAAATATTCTACCTTTCTCGGGGGTGAGATCATATCGTTGAATTTCACATGAATGGATTCCTCAACTTTATTTGTTCTAATGTTATAAACAAGATATGCTTTGTTATTTGTAGCATAACCAAGAAATATACCGGAATCGGATTTAGCATCAAATTTCCCAAAGTTATCCTTACCATTGTTTAGGATAAACACATTGCAACCAAAAGGATGGAAATACGATATATTTGGCCTTTTGCCCTTCCATAATTCATACGGTGTTTTAAGGTTAGTTCTACGAACATGGACACGGTTAATCACATAACATGCCGTAAAAATTGCTTCGGCCCAAAAGTATTGTAGAAGAGAGTATTCATTAAGCATAGTCCTTGATATTTCCTCCAAAGAACGATTTTTCCTTTCAACAACCCCATTTTGTTGAGGTGTTCTAGGAGCCGAAAAATTATGATTAATACCATATTTGTCACATAAAAGCTCAAATGGAGTGCAACTAAATTCACCTCCGTGATCGGTGCGGATTGAAATTATAGAAAGATTTTTCTCATTTTTCACCAAACGACACCATTTGGAAAACTCGAAAAATGTGTCATCTTTATGAGCAATAAACCTAACCCAAGTAAAAGGAGAATAATCATCAATAATGACCAAAGTATAAAGCTTACCATTTAGACTAACATATCTAGATGGTCCAATTAAATTCATATGCACAAGTTCAAGAATGCGGCTAGTGGAAACCTCGAATTTTGGTTTGAAAGATTCTCGAGTGTGTTTCCCTTTTATGCATGATTCACACAAATGCTTTCTATCAAACTTGAGTTTGGGCAATCCACGAACAAGGTCGTGTCTAGATAAAATGGAAATGATAGGTAAAGATGTATGTCCCAATTTTCGATGCCATAAATATGCATTATCATCCAAAGTAATAAGACATTTTTTATTGAATGAACTTTTATCATTAAGATCAACAATATAAATGTTTCCACATCTCAAACCGATGAATGCAATTTTATTATTTCTAAATGCCGTGCAATGCGTTTGTTTAAAGAGAATTTTAAAACCTTCATCGCAAAGTTGTGAAACGCTAAGTAGATTATGATGCAAACCTTCAACAAACAATACTTTGTTGATAGAGGGAGAAGGTTCCTTACCAACTTTGCTGATTCCCTTAATTTTTCCTTTTTGGTTGTCACCGAAGGTCACATGTCCTTGTTCTTGATATTCGAGGTCTTCAAACAAATCCTTGGAGCGGCACATGTGCCTTGAACATCCGCTATCAATGTACCACTTGCTTTTCTTTGGTGCCGGTACCTACAAAAATAGAATTTCTCGGTTGTTTCGGTACCCAAGCCCGTTTGGGTCCTCCAAAGTTAACTATACTTATAGCATTGGGAACAATTGTCCCTTTAGGAACCCATATTTGTTTAACCTTGATGGTTCTCAACTTTGAACGAACATTAACATCGTGAACTCATTGTTTGAAAGGGGCTTTTGAATTCTCGGTTTTGGTTTTCTTTATTTTGTCAAGGATGATAAGAGATTGTTCCCTTTTAAATGGATCGAAACCAAGACCGTGTTTTAGCAAAGGGGATTTTTGAATAGATAAAAGCTTTTCAAATTTCTCGTTTCCGAGAGTAAATTTGTTCAAAATGTATTTCAATTCCTTTTGAGTTTTCGTCAACTCGATTTTAAAAATGTTTTCCCTTTCAAGGCATAAGGTATGGTCGATCTCTAGAGATTTTATTTTTCTCTTTAAATATATATTTAATTTATCCATCTCGTCATACTCCGTGTTCAAGGATTCAAACACACTTAATAACTCATCGTCATGATGAACTTCTTGTGAATCACAAAAATAAAATGCATCATATTCGTCATCATTGAGTTTAGAACTTACCTCGATATTGCTTTCGGAGTCGAGTGCCATAAAAGCAAGATTGGCATCGAGAGATCTTTCAATCTCCTCCTCGTCATCACTCCAAGAAGCGATTAGGACCTCCTTCTTTTTGAATCTTTCCATTTGAGGCTATGAAGAGGATCCTCGACAATCCTTGGCATAGTGACCGGCTTGACCGCATTTCCGAAAATTATTGTCGAACTTCTTTATAGGAGTATAGCCACTCTTTTTTTGCTCCGGCTTGCCATCCCGACCAAGGAAACTTCGCCTTTTTTGAGTTAGGCTTTTATACCTTCTAAAATTCTTGGCTTAGAGAGCAAGTTCCTCGTCATCTTCATCTTCGGGAAGATCTTCCTCAACATCGCTATCAACATTAAATGCGACTACTTTTTCACGAGGCTTTGGTTTGGTCCCTCTAGACTTGATAACGATCTCATAATTCATGAGTGACCGGATGAGGGCACTAAACTCGAGCTTTTTGAGATCTTTGGATTCCATGATCGCGGTAATCGTAGCATCCCATTCTCGTGGCAACGAGCCTAAAATTTTCTTGGCTTTGTCGCTACTCGATATAGGCTTTCCGAAAGATACAAGTCCATTGGTTATAGCCGAGAATCGATCCAACATATTGGTGATCGTTTCCTCGTCCTTAATGGAGAAGAGTTCATAGTCATGAAGCAGCATGTTGATTTTGGTCTCCTTAACTTAGGTGGTTCCCTCATGAGTTACTTCGAGGATTTCCCAAATTTCCTTTGCGCTTTCGTAAGAAGATATCCTATTGAGTTCTTCGGGATTAAGGGCGCAATAGAGAAGTTGAGTAGCTCGTGAATTGATGTGTGTGTTCCTCCAGTCCTCGTCATTGAATTCGTCGAACTTTTTCAACGATCCATCCTCTTTCTTTGAAAGCTTCGGACCAAGGGCAATAACTTTCCAAATTTCAATATCGTAGTCTTGAACGAAGATAGCCATTTTCTTTTTCCATGTCATGAAATTGAAACCGTCAAAGAAAGGAGGACGGTTGAGAGCATTTCCTTCGATTTGGCCAAGAAGTGCCATTTGCGGATCTTTTTTCCTTAGGTGGTTAAACCTTTAAAAAGAGTCCCGCTCCGATACCAACTGGAGAGATAAATTCACCACTAGAAGGGGGTTGAATAGTGGTAATGCGGAATATCGAACTTTCTTGCGAATAAAGAGAAATAGTGCGGAAAGTAAAAGACTCAAAGATTTATAGAGGTTCGGAAACTTGCCTGCGTCCTCTCTCCGACTTCTTTTTCTATTGGATCAAGAACAACCACACACTTGACTCGTCTTCGATCGGTCCGAGTACAACAACCGTTACAACCGCTTGTCTTCTATTGGTCCAAGCTTAACCACTCTCAAAATAAACTTTGTTTATCTAGTGTTCTATCGGAACTAGATAATCCTCACTCTACGAATATTGGAGTGTAACCCTAACAATCCCGGATCAAAGATCCTAATAACACCTGATTAGTGACTCTTAATTCATTTCTCTTACGCTCAAGTATGAGTGATGCAACACTCACAACCAAATGAAAGAATACAAAGTATAATAATTATTACAAGGTGTTTCACTCTTTGTATCTTTCTTCTCACAACTTAGAATGTAGTAATAGATAGAGATTTGAGCTCAAGAATGCTTTGATTGCTTGTATGCTTGAATGCTTGAAGTTGTGTATGAGATACCCAAATGATATTGGTATTTATAGGTGTCAGCCCTTCTTTAAATTCTGATATTTGTATTATTAGCGTGCGCTAATAATACCTCCATAGCGTGAGCAATTGATCTCTGACTTGGCCTATCTGAACGGTCATAAAACTATTCCAACGGTAAAATTATATGTCTAGCATGCGCTAGTCATAAACTCGTAGTGTGCGCTATTGGTTGATCAACAGGTCTTCAATCTTGACTTTAGGATATGTCGGTTTGTCTCCCCAACGTCTCTTTTCCAACGGCTAAATATGTACTTAGCGTGCACTAGCAATTATGCATAGCGTGCGCTAGTATTATTTAATATTAGCTTTTCCAAATTTCCCGGATCTTCTTTGACTCCTGCTTTCCAACAGGTAGAATATCCAACGGTAGAATCCTAACTGATTTAGCATGCGCTAATGTGTATAATGTAGCGTGCGCTAAACAACTTCCAGATAACGTATGTTAGCCTGAGTAACGTACGTAAGAGCTTTCCACATTTGAGTCCAGTGGCTACTAGACTACCAAACTTGTTATCCGGTACCATGCGCAAGACTTGAAATGTAACGTGCGCTAAGACCTCGTAGTAGTGTACGTAAATGAACGTTGGTAGCGTGCGCAAGTCCTTTTTCCTTTTTCTTTCCAGACCTTACTGTCCTCTGACTTGAGATGCGATAGCGTGCATTAATAATGTGGTATAATGTGCACTAATAATAGTATTTTAGCATACGTAAATAATAAAGCTTTTGCGTGCGCTATCCATCAGGTAAGTTCCGACTATACTGCAGCTGAGTTGACTTGTCTGTATATATGCCTCGATAGCGTGCGCTACTCTGAAGCATGTAGCGTGCGCTAAGACCAGTTTTCTTCAATATAACTGTAATGGCGTAGGAGAGAGAAGTGACCCATCTCGATGAGGTACATTTTGTTTAAATGTTTTTAATACGATCATCATCAAAATACTTTGAGTCAACAGAACATGTTTTGCAATAGGCACCCGAGCCTGCCGTCCCCACCGAAGAAGAAGAATCACGCGCCATCCAGCAAGAGGAATCAGTCCCTCTGCCGGAAGAGGCGGATGCTGAGAGACACCAGGAGGAATTGGTACCTCCTGTATCCATGTCTACAGAATCCACTTCGAAACAGGAGGATGCCGCACCCCCTGCCGCCGAACCCGAAACAGTTACTCCCGCCCCATCAACCACCTTGGAATCCGACGACGGTACTATACCTAAGGATATCCAACTCAATTCACGCCCTAATGTGAATCTGAGAAGGTTGAATGGAGTCGAGGACTTTTCCCAGCCAGACTCTCCCCGCACCGAAACAAGAAAAGAGCGATTACGTGCTCCTGGCCTCTAAATTGTCTTTATTCAGGACGCAGTCAATGCTCTACACTCTGTAGAAAAGTCTCTTGATTGGATTCACACATCTGCTGTTGAAGAAATGACTGGATTAAAGCATGAAGTCTCTCGAGTAGTCGAAGCCTTAACTGTCTTGCCAGAAGTCTTCAAGCAAGCCCTAAGCAAACTGCAAGAGAAGCAAGAAAAGATCCTGAGAGAAGAGAAATCAAAACTCTGTGTATCTGAGGCCAAGACCGCATCTGCTCTAATCAAATCCGGTTCCCAACTGCGAGCCCATGACAAGAATATGAAAGATATGTCGCAAGTGCTCTTCTCCCTTGTTGAGAGAATGTCAAATATTGAGACGAAACAGGATGCCGCTCTGGAGATCCTGGAACATCTTGATGAAATGGTGTCATACCTTGATGATGCCAAAAAGGGGGAAGAAGCAAGGGAAGCTGCTAGGAGGACGAGGTTGGAGCAAGAGAAAGAGTTGTTAGCTCCGTTTGAAGACTCCATCACTGCAGACATAGCCCGTATCTCAACGCCGAATGTGAGGATACATGGAGAAAGACCAGAATTCCAGGATCCTAAGTATCCTTGAAAAAGCCTAGTCTAAAAGCCGCACTCTTTGAACCTCCCGGCAGACCATCAACCTACCGCTGCAGAGATCAAAGACTGGAGGAGAAATAAACTGTTAAGATACTTCGTTGTACTTATAAGGGATTCCCCTTTATTCAATAGATGCAGAACGGTGCAGGAAGCCGCAGAGGAATTCAAGACGAAGCTGGAAATGGATCGCTCCCGATACAGCTGCAGATGAAATCAAAGCACAAGAAAGGTGACTTGGTGACCCATCCAGAAGACTGGATCCTAGTCTTTGATAAATCTTATGAAGGACGTGCAATTTATCATAATCGAGACAAGGAACCAGAACTGGTGGCGAAACACCAAGAATGACCCTTCCAAGCGACCATGGAGATACTCTGACTTTAGGAGCTGAATACCTTAGTGTATTATTCGATTGTAACTTTTTCAAAACAGCCAATTTTGTACTCCTCATTTTAAATATCAATAAAAGTTTTGCCTGTCTTGAAAGATTACAACTCGTAATCTACTGTGTTCTTATATGTTTACAGTCACTTTATTTATTTTTGCTGCATTCATATTATGAAACCTATTTCATACACAAGCTGTAAGAACTTGTCTGCGAATAGTTCATATTTTAAGTTGTATGCATCTAGAAAACAATATAAGATTGTGCCTGTGCGCCAATCATAAGTTTTCAATGTAACTTTCTTTTGATAATAGCTGAACTTGCCTGCGAGCAGTTCTTAGTATTAAGCCCGAATACTGAAGGCCAGAACATTTGAAAGAAGACCAAGAATTCTGCCCTACTTCAAATCGCTAAGTGTCAAAGTTTTGGCATCATCAAGGATGTTTGGAAAACATCATAAGGTTTTATAAGGAAGACTCGGAAGGGCTTGGCAAATCATCAAAAAGGGGGAAATTGTTGGGATAACAAAAACCCTGTATCGATGCTGTTTGAATAAACAAGCCCTGTATCGATCGTATTGTCAGAATGTTTTGACAATATGCCAAATCCTGAATACCACCTTTAGCTGTATCGAAAAGATGATCAAGTATCAACTTGTATCGAAGACTTCTCGTAGTCTCAACCATACAGTATATTGATCATACAGTAAAGAGTCCCGCAAAGCTATAAGTATAGAAGCTGTCTCGAAATATCAATACACTAATCCTTCCATACAGCTCTCAACAGGACAAGAAGGAATCTTCAGTATTCGCTAGAAGTCAAGTCCCTTTGATAAAGAAGTATTTAAATACTAAAGGATAAAATATTTAAATACTGTAAGTCAGAAGATCTTCAAATCCCGCAATATCTGGATCTCAGTCAAATATCAGTTGTCGCAGAATCTTGCTCAACGGATATATTTCAAACAGATATATTTCAGAGGCTATATATATCTCCAGAGTTTGAAGATCAAGAACTACAGATTGTCTACTGAAAATCTACAGAATATTCATGACTTACAAAAGAACAGAGCTTACAAGAAATATTCAGAACAAAACATATCTCCCTAAGCTTTCTGCTATTCAGATAAAAGAGATATACAATGCTCAAACCTTGAACAACACATTATCAGCTTAAACCCTAGAAAGTCATAGCTGTTGTTCAAACCCTGTTCTATCTTTGAACAAACTCATATCAGCCCTGTGTGGATGGAGGAATCCTTGCTACTCCCGAACTGTGTGTGACGGACTTGCATTGAAGAAGACGAAGCTTCAGAACTGTGTGTGAAGAAGCCAGTCAAGTGTTAGCTCAAACCAATCTGTGTGAACGGTTGAAAGCTAAGATCTTTATATCAATCTGTGTGAATGATATATTGATTAAGTGTTGTTATAATTACGTAGTTGTGTACGCAGTAATTATAATAAACTTTTTACTCATGTGTGGAGGAATAGTGGACGTAGAGGGGTTTATCTCGAACCACTTTAAATATTGTGTTATTTACCTTGTGCCTTTATTGTTTTATTAACTGTGATTATTTAAGTATGCACTGCACACCGAGTTGTTGTATCCTCAGCAACTTACTTTATTTAAGACTTCCGCTACGCACTCAGATTTAAAAACCGTACAGCTTATTGTTTAAAACACTTTCCAAGCTGTATCCAGTATACTTAGTGGCCAACACTTACAATAACACAGGTAATAGATGATCTACAACCACATCAAGTTGGTTATGAAAATGCCATAAACCAGATCGCAGAAAACAGACATCATAGAACCCAAGTTGGGTAAAGAAAATTTTGAGTAATGGTTAATTCAGTCCTTACCTAACACAACGCAACAATGATAATGCAACCGAGATTGAATTACAGATAAAAAGCAAGGAACAACTGTGAGCGATCATGAAATCAAAATAGATGAGGTGTTTCAGAATGGTAGCAAAAGTAACTCAAGAAAATATATTTATTGCAAATCTGATTCAAAATATAGAAAAGTATCTTGAATGAAATGTAGGACTTGCTGGATTTGTTAAGCCTAGGGGCATTCATCACCAGCTTTAACGGATCATCTTTATTATCACAAATACGAAACACCGAGATAAAATCATAACCCAATCACTCAACATTCCAATTCCATAACACCAATATCACACAAGACAAAAGAAGTTGAGAAAATAAGAAGGTGCTCAGACGAGTAAACATGCATTTTTATATACTTGCTTTTTGTAAATGCTGCTATGAGTCTCACTTTTTCCCAATAATCGAACCTAATGATTCCTCTGTTGAATGTTTCATTATGCTGGCAATTTTTTATTCACAAACACTCGAGCAAGCTAAAAAGTTAAAATGTAATACCTTTTCCCTCTTCTACTGACATCTATCTAATTACTTTACTGTATATATGTAGTTTGCGGTACCTATATTCCCCAAATTGAATTTAATTCTTGGTTAAGATTCATCGAGTTCTAAAAATACTTTCCCAACATAGCACAAATTAAGCCCCACCAACAAATACCCCAATTTCAAACAACAAGAACCCCAATGGAGAAGCCTCAAGAAATACTCCAGAGAATCCGAATAGAAATTCGGAAAACCCAAAAAACCCATCCACAAAAACACAACCAGAAATCAACGAGAACGACCACAAATATGAAAGTTTGTTCAGTCCAACATCCCATTCGAACCATAAGAAAGGATCCGAGTTACGTAGTTTTACTCAATCAACATTCAACAGAGTTCGATTATATTCTTTCCAGCCGTAATCATAGAAATCAAGAAATAAATAAAAGAAAAGGAAAAAGGTTCCTGCCAATGAACACCCGAAAGCAAGAGAAAGTAAAAATCAAGAAATACTACGTCAGGCTGCCGCCGATAACAACAACTTTTAAATCTAGATTTAGATATCATTTCCAATTATCATATCCAAATCCAAAAACAAGATAACGAATATCATCATGTATAATTGCATCATGCTAGTTATTTATTCCTCAAACAAATCCAAGGAAAAATTTTAATTCATCGAACTATTTTACCTCGTGATACCAAAACAACATAATCGAAACAATTAAATCGGAAAAAAATAAAAAAAATCTTTCATATATTCACTCAATAACAACCGTAGGAGAATATTAATCTCCTTTCCTAAATTTCACCTGATTGATAAATGTATGTGTCAGGAGAAGAGAAGCAACCCATAAACGCAAAGTAATTGGGAAAAGCTAAAACCTTAATTTAAAAGGCCGAAACAAAATCAGAAGGTTAAGATAAAAACTTACCCGAGGCACTCGATCAAAGAACAAGAGAAAAATGAAAGTGAAATGAGAAATACAAATGGTAGCAATTTATTTCTCAGGAACGAAGAAGAATAATAAAGATGGAGGTGGTAGTCCGGCAGCCGAAGCAGGCAGAAGGTGGAAATCTCACGAAAAAACAAAAAAAGAGTAAAAAGAAGCAGGAGACGACGGAGGAAGAAGGTGAAGAAGGCTGGACGCGGACTACGAAACATACAGTCATATTATATATGGTATCAATATATATGGTATCAATATATATAAGCCAAGATGGATATTTGTTGGAAACTGATCAAGGTAATGTATACATTGTTGGCCACTAAGTATACTAATGACAACTTAGAATATAGAAGCACAGTAAGATGTACAATTTTCGAAGTTAGTTTGCGTAGTTGAAGTTTAGGTGTGAGTTGCTGTAAATACAACAACTAGGCGTTCTCCTATTTGCTTAGTGCGTACAGGGTTTTGGCAGTATACTTGATAAATCACAGTTATGAAAACAGTAAAGACAGCAGGTAAATGACACACAATTTAAAGTGATTCGAGGTAAGCCCCTCTACGTCCACTGGTCCACCACACAGGATTAAAACATTTATTATAATCACTACGTACACAACTATGTGACTATAACTAAACCTGTCTTTGTATCGTTCACACAGATTGATACATGGACCAAAGCTTCTTGCCACTCACACAAATTGGCTTGAGATCTTCCTCGACTCACTTCTTCACACACAGATGTCGGAATACACACAGATCCTCAGTCCACACAGGGCTGATGATTAACTCAAAGGTAAAGGGTAGAATTCTCAGAACAACAACTTGATCTTTGATATACAATTGTTGTATGCTGTGTTGTTCTCGTTGAGGACTTAGTATATTCCTTCACTGTAGATACAGTTGTATGCTTGCTAAATATACTTGCTCTTGATATAGCTTAGATTATCAGCATCTTTGTCAGAGTTTTTTCGAGTATGAATTCTTCGTATGCATGTGTCCTCAGCTTGGGGCTATTTATAACCTTTGGAAAATGCATCCGTTATAAATGTAGCTGTTGCAGGTAGGTGAGATGTTGACGTCTCTGATTAGTGGCTTGCTGAATATTTAAATTAAAGTAGATTGCATTTAATGCTTCAGACATTCTTTTTGACTTCGCATTAAATGCTCTGGAGCGCATTCAGACTTGTCTCACTCCGGCTGCATTAAATGTTGTCCTATCAGCAATAAATGATGCTTTAACCGTGAATACTTTATGAATAAACAAAGTTTATCTCACAATGGCTTAAAGTATTCTTTAATCATGCCTGTCGGATGTGTTTTCCTTTTCCCAGGTAAAACATCTTATAGCCTGACTCCTTTATCCGACATATTGTCTTTTGCTGAAGCTGTAGGCTCTATAGGATAGACTGCATGAGATCTTCAATGCTGTATGGAAGGGACTGTATGGAGATTCCAGACAGCTTCCATACTTATTGGCATTTTAACTCTTTCGACTTCTTTGCTGTATGATGGCAATTATCAAAACAGGACTGTTTATCCAAACAATTTCCACCTTTTTGATAATGCCAAAACTTCTTCAAGATAACTTCTTGATTCAGAGAGGCTGACTCTTGGTCTTGTGTCGAATGTTCTGATCTTCAGCACTTAGTCTAAAAATGTGAACTGCTCGCAGGCAAGTTATAAGAATTTGAAAATATTTACAGGAATGTGTATTACAACTTAAACTTATGATTGGTGCACAGGCACAATCTTACAGTGTTTGTCTAGGTTGGATATAAATTAACCTATGAACTGTTCGCATACAAGTTCTTACAGCTTTAAGACAAGTTCTATACTTGTTTGTTTGCAGTAAATAAATTCGTAATCAAACAGTAAAATAGTTAGCATAGATTACGAGCTGTAATCTTTTAAGATAACAAATTTTTATTGATAATCAAGGAAAATTACAATTTCTTAAAATAGAAAATATATAGAAACAGTCCACACTGCAATAATAAGCCTAATGAACAGATACAGTGAGATGGGCCAAACAAGCTAATTCCTGTACTGAGAATGCCTCCAAGGTCTCCTGTTAGGATTATTTTTGGTCCCTTTCCACCAATTGACTAGTGAATCCTTGCCTCGATCCTGGTAAAGCTCTTCGTTCAGTGGATTGGTCGAAAGCGAGTATCCTGTCATCTGGGTGAGTGGCACGATCACCTTTAAGGTGCCTTGATTTCATCAGCATTTTCATAGGAAGCTTTCCTTCTGCTAATATCCTCATGAATTCATCTACAGCATCCGCCAACTTCTTGAACTTGTTGAACATAGAGGACTCCCTGGTGAGTTTAACAAAGTATCTCATCAGTTCATTTTTCCTCCAGTCATTTACTTCATCAGTTGTAGGCTGTCGGTTAGTGGGCAGAGGAATCTCGGATGGTTTTTGCATGTTGTTCTTCTAAGGAATGTTGGGATCTTGGAACTCCAAACGAGAACCAGATACCCTGTATCCTCTTGCAGGCGAGTCCAGACGGCCTATTGCAGCAGTGGCATTATCTTCAAGAATAGCGTCCATCTCTTTTTATCTTTCCAACCTCCATCTTCTTCCAACATCTCTGGCTTCTCCCACCTTTTTGGCATCATCAATCTCTGACACCTTAGAATGAATCTCCTCTAGGATTTGTTTGGTCTCCAGAGAATTGATTTTATCCACTAGAGTACTGATCACCAGATACATGTCATCTATCTTATGATCATGGTCTGTTACTCTGATACCAGTCTCTTTAAGGGCAGGGCCATCTTGGCTTCGGCTATCCTGAGCTTCTCCTGCTCTTGCCTCAGGATTTTCTCTTGATTCTATTTAAGTTGAGTGAACGCTTGCCATAATGCATTAGGCATTAGGCGGAATGTGCCCTCGATTTTTCTTAGTGTAGTCTTTAGATCGGAGAGCTCATCCTGGGCAGTCTCTCGCATCCAATCAAGTTCCTTACCAACGTCGTACAGTGCCTTAACTGCATCCTGCAGGAATACTGTCTGTCGGCCGATTGCATGGAGTTGCTCGATCCGGGCCCCTCTGGTTCATTGAGTTGACGGATAACCACATTATGATGAGGGCATCGTGGTCTGTCAGCTGGCAGGAAACCATCATCGGAACCAGATTTGGAGCTCACAGAGATGGGAGATGCAGGGGCATCTTGGGTTGGAACAGCAGAGGGTGTTATTGGTTCAGTCTTGGCGGCAGGTGCTTCGGGAGCAGGGGCTTAAGAAGCAGGTGCTGCGGGAGATTGTGCAGCATGATCATCAGTAGTCGGAAGTACAGGAGGGACTGAATCCTCCTGCCGACTCACAGCTTCTGCCTGCTCCGAAAGAGGGACTAATTTCTCTTGTCGGATGGCGCGGGCTTCTTTTTCATGATATGAGACAGGTTGGGCTGTCTGTTCAAAAACTGTTTGCTGTACAGGAGGTACTGAATCCTCCTGTATGTCTTGAGCAGCGTCCTTTTGAGGGGTAGGGGTATTATGTCTTTCGGAGGTCCCCTCACCCTGTTGGTCTTGCATTCGAGCCATTTCTCCTTCCCTTGCCTTTTCGTGACTGATCCTTAGACTGGCCTGTATAGCATCATCATTGGCGTCTGAGTTGGGGTTGGACTTGTGGCTGTCAGAAGGAGCTTTATCATCGGACTGGGACTTTCCTTTCAATTGAGCCTTCTCTTTTTCCAGATAGTAATTTGCAATCATCTCGCGGAAAAATTGATTATCCATTAAATCAAGACTTCGATATCCAGGGTGTCCGTGACCTCCATAACGAATTGTTCTTCCTCCTTCCACTCGTCCCAGTTGTACAGGACATCATATGGGGTGACCCTGTATGATCTCCAAGTTATAAAGCACTCGTAGGCTTGTTCAATTTGCACCCGGAGAAGAGTTTCATTGATTAGAACTGATGGGGAGGGACTCCTTACAGGGGATGGTACCCTGATGGGAGAGGGATCCCTAACAGGGGATGGTACTCTGATGGGAGAGGGATCCTATATGGGTGTGGGTTCCCTTACAGGATAGGTGGCCTTTTGCTCCGTGGGGGCAGCCGAATTGCCAGAGCCCTCCAATTTGGCAAATAGTTGTTCCGTCATAGCCGCCACTGGCTCGGAATCTGCTGTTTGTGAAGCAACTATTTTTTCCAAAGGGGTTGCGCCCTTAGGGATTTGTACAGTGGGTTGAACCATTGGGACATCTATAGTGACCGATGTAGCCACTGTAGCCTTATATGTGGAAGCTTTCTTTAGCTTCTTCTTCTTCTTCTTCTCTGCAGCATACGGTGACCTGCTGTCAGAGATACTTCCCTTTCTCTTCTTCTCTTCACGCACAACCTTGATAGTAACATCCCTAGGGTCATCAGAAATGGGCATAAGCCTGGGATGAGGCCTGCTAGAGACCAGTCCATCTTTGTTGTAGATAGTGGGCTTGCTCGCATCTATAAATTTTCCTGGGCCAATCTTCTTGCCACTACGAGACTGCGGCAGACCATAGTGAGTGATAATGTAATTGAGGATGAGGACGAAGTATTTCTTTTGAGTTTCCAGCTTGGAGGTCTCTTCCTATATCCATTTCAATACAATTTGGCACCAGTTCACACTTTCACCATACATGATGGCTACCATCATCCGAGAGCGAAGGTTCGTGCATATTTCAAATGCTCCAGTCTAGTTCTCAATAACTCGATAGCAAAAATCATGGAGATAAATGTACGGTCGGCAAAATATCTTCTTGTGACATGACGGGTGGACGTTCTTATCCGAACTATCACATGTGAATAGCCCCCAGTAGGCCATCGGACGACAGCCTGAATAAGCTTTCCAGTAACTCCTAGTTCACACAAATCTCAATTCCACGAACGGTAGCAGTAATATCAAAAACATCTCCTCCTCTTTTCAGAGAAAAGAACTTGATAGAGGCATCAAGATAGAACTCTTCAACAATATGCTCATCGTAGAGCTCAGTGTGCTGACTTCCAATGCGGTACAAGCCTTATTGCCTGATTATGGATATAACCAGTTCTATTTCGTGAACGTCATTAATTTCAAGGTTAATTTTCTCGATGACGACAGATCTGCCGAAGATTCGCCCATCAATGATCGATTCCTTCTTCTTCCGGGATAGAGAGGAAGTTTGTGAAGTTTCCATGTGATTTGCAGAAAGAGATTTGAAGAAACAAATAAAGAATGCAGTATATTTTGCAGAAAGTTTGTAGGCTGTTTGCTCTTGACTCGTCTAATATTGTAGAAAATGTAAAGAGTCAATGGGAGAAAGATGCAGTCTTTTTATAGTGTGCAGGGAAGATTAGGGTTACATATAGTGAACGGTCAAATTTAAGGGATCGAAACCGTCTTTTAAAAGAACGAACAGGATGAACTTAGAGTAACTTGTATGTCTTATCCATCTATTTTTGAAATGACAACCGGTCCCACTTCCGACAGTTCATCTTCCCTCATGGCATGAAACGAAGGTTTTGAAATCATTAATATTGCAGTGTTTGAGTTAAGTCCAGATGTCGTTTAAAGCATTAAAGAATAAAACGTTTGAATTTCAAAATAGGGCACGTAGACTAAAAACATTTTCAGTACGAATAGAATAATAATATAATGTTAATTGACGTCCCACAGTGTATGTGCTGTATCTGCGAATAATACATCGTTCCCCCTTAAAAGGTACACACGGGATTCAATTCTTACAGCAATGTTTGGATTAATACTGTATTCATGGATCGTACTGTATTCCCCCTTAATTAATGTACACGTCAGCTGTATGAAGGTTTTGTACCTTTTTCTTACAGCAAGATCTGACTTGTTCTGAGTGTACAATTAAGTAACAGTAGATATTGTATTCTTGGGTCTTACAGCATTTCCCTTCCATTGATGAGTAAAAGCGTAAAAACATACAGGGAGTCAGGTTGTAGCATTCCCAATTCGTTTCGAAGCATACAAAGTCTGGTTGTGCTGAGAGATTTTGTAATGATGTCGGCTAACTATCTGTATGAACCTTCTCGATCCAAATATCCTTATTCTCAACATGATTCCTGATGAAGTGATGCTTCATATCAATATGCTTAGTTCACCAGTGCAATACATGATTGTGCGTTCTTGCAATTGCACTTGTGCTATTGCACATGATCAATGTTTCTCTGGCACTGATTCCATAATCTGATAACTGCTGTTGCATTCAGAGAATCTGCATACATCAACTTCCAGCAGTATAGTATTCCGACTCAGCTGTAGAAAGCGAGTTGGCCAATTTCTTCTTACTAAACCATGACACAAGTCTAGGTTAGAGAAAGTGACAAGTACCACTTGTACTCTTCCTATCCAACTTATAGCCTCCGAGATCCGAGTGGTTGTAGCCAACCAAATCGAATCCTCCTTCCTTAGGATACCACAATCCTACATCAACTGTTCCTTTGACGTACTTAAGGATTCATTTGGTTGTCGTGAAGTGTGACTCCTTAGGTGCTACTTGATACTGAGCACACACTCCTACAGCAAACTATATATTGGGCCTGCTAGCCGTTAGGTACAGGAGTGAGCCAATTAGCTTCCTGTATAGTGATTGATCAACCGGATTTTATGCTTCGTCACCACTAATTTGCACGGAAGTGCTCATGGGGGTTGATGAGGATTTGGAGTTGTTCATACCAAACTTGTGGAGTAGCTCCTTGCTGTACTTCTCCTGGTTGATAAAGATTCCTGTAGGCAGTTGCTTCACCTTCAATCCTAGGAAATAACCAAGTTCCCCCATCATACTCATTTCAAATTTACTTTGCATGAGATGAGAGAACCTGTGAAATAAACAAGGTTAGTAGAACCAAGTATAATATCATCAACATATATTTCTACCATTAACAGGTCATCTCCTTCCCGTATCTTAAATAAGGTTTTGTCTACAGCGCCTTTCTCAAATCCATTATTAGTAAGGTACATGGACAAGGTTTCGCACCATGCTCTAGGTGCTTGCTTAAGTCCATACAGAGCTTTCCGTAGTCTGTATACAACCCTAGTGGTTGTTCAACACAGACTTCTTCGACGATGTCTCCATTCAGTAATGCGCTCTTAACGTCCATTTGATATACTATAAAGCTCTTATGGGCGGTAAAAGCTAGAAATATCTTGATGGCTTCTAATCTGGCTACAGAGGTAATTGTCTCAATGCCTTCTTCCTATCTGTAGCCTTGTGCGACTAGATGGGATTTGTTCCTGATAACAAGTCCATTATCATCCTTCTTGTTTCTAAATACCCATTTGGTTCCAATTACAGCTTGATGCTCAGGTGTGGGTACTAGATACCACACATTGTTTTTTCGAAACCATTAAGTTCTTCTTCCATAGAAGTGATCCATGATAATTATTCAAAGCTTCATTGGTAGAAACATGTTCGGATTGAGCTAAGAATACAGTTAGGGTGCACATTGCTAGTATCCTAAGTTCAGCTTGAGATTTCCATACAAGAGATGGAGATTTCTCAGATGCGGATTCTTATTGCACACACAGTACAGTTCCTTGTGTACTTTGTATTCTTCTTTGGGTAGATACACCAACATCAATGTCTCCTATGATTAATTCCTGTAAGTGATCTTTCAACCATCTCCTGTCAGGTTCTAGTTATGCATCCCGTACTGTATCTTGTGGTCCTGTAGTTTTGGCTTCAGCTTGTACAACATCAGCTTCAACTACCTCTGTTCTTACAGCTGCGGGGTTGATCTCTATGTCTACAACAGGTTCTGTTGGAGGGTCATTGATGGAGAGTGTTTGGATATTCTGGGTTAATTCTACTTCTGTAGGATCATGGTGAGGTTTATTAAATACTATATATACAGATTCCTCGATTGTTGGCTTCCTTTTATTAAAGATTCTAAAAGCCTTGCTGACAGAGGAATATCCTACAAATATCCCTTCATCCGACTTCTCGTCAAAAGTCTTGAGTTGATCTTTTCCATTCTTCAGGACATAACATCGGCATCCAAAGATATGAAAATATGTAACTAACGGAGTTCTATTATTTCATACCTCATTGGCTGTTTTGTTGTGATGCTTGTTGATAATACAGTGGTTTTGTGTATAGCACGTTGTATTTGTTGCTTCACCCCAGAACTGCTGCGGCAACTTGCTTGTGGCAATCATGGTTCTTGTGGCTTCCTTAAACGTCCTATTCTTTCTCTCGGCAACACCATTTTATTGAGGAGTCCGGACTGCTGAGTATTCATGCTGTATTCCATTGTCCGAACAGTATTGCTCTATAAAGTGGTTAGGGAATCCAGTATCCCTGTCGGAACGAATGGACACGATGCTCAACCCTTTCTCATTCTGAAGCTTTCTTAGGTGCTTAGGCAACTTTGTTGTGGTTTCTTTCTTCTTGCTTTGAAATATTGTACAAGCATACCTGGAGTAATCATCAACAATAACAAGACAATATTTCTTACCTCCCAAACTTACAGGGTCTACTTGACCATAGAGATCCATATGTAGCATATCCAGAACTCTATGAGTGGACAGGTATGATTTGCTTTTTTAGGGTGGTTTTGACTTGTTTGCCTTTCTGACAGGGTCCACGGGACCCCTTCATACCCACATTCAAAAGGCCCATGAGACCTTTTGGTACCCATATTTGCCTAACAGCAATTGGTTTACTCTAGGTTACTTTTGGTCCAGTTTTGCGATGTCTACGTGGGGCAGGCACGTAGCCACTGTAACCTTGGTAATCATGCATGTAAAATCGAGGGTTATTATTATTATTCCAGTACGATTACCATCTCGGAGGTGGATCCATTTTCTTAGGCCTTACAGCTTGCCTTATGGGTCTCCAGTTGGATTCCCAGAGATGTTGATTATACTGCGCAGTGACCTGCTTTCTGGATAGATAACGGGGATCCTGTATCCATTATCTAGGAGCACTGTACTTTTGAAAGTACTGTGGTATTGGCCTTTAATATTTAGATACATCATTCTTTCTAAACGGCTGTTGGCGCTTCTGATATGCTCGGGGAGCAAGCTTTTGATCAGGCCTTACAGGTCCTCGAGGCTGAGGGTTCCACTATCTGTGATATGAACCTGGTGGCGGAATGGCAGCCTTTGATGTACGTGGGGCAACTGTTACCTTTATGAAACTCGGGGTCTCTTCAGGTACAGGAATGGGTTCCACACCCCTGACGAATACCGTACTAGTTTTCCCTTGGTTGGAGAATGAGTTATATCCTAAGCCACTTTTACCATGATTTATATCCTAAGCCACTTTTATCATGAGCATGTTGCCCGGTGCTTAGAATTTCGTCCATCTATTTAGAGGATTTCTCGAATGATTTCAAGATTGTCTCTAATTCCCCTTCTCGTTTCTCGAGAGTTTTTACTTTGGCTTCGAGTAGAGCAAAATCATTTTTCTTGCTTTCATTATAAGACTTGGTCTCATTTAGATCTTTATCAAGTTGATGATTGCTCTCCATGAGTTTTTCAAATGTGACCTTGCTATTTTCACAATCAATAGACATGTTTTCGTAGTTATTTTTCAGCAAGTCATTTTCTTTCAGCTCTAAGTTTGAAAGTTCGAGCTATATGTTTTCTCGTTTCAGAGACTCATGGGCCTTTTGAATGTTTTTGAATTCATTCATCACATTTTCAAAAGTATGAGATGTATTTACATGAGCAGTTGATGTTGAGCTCACCTCATCATCGCTGTCTTCGTCGTCCTGTATTTCTTTGGCCATAAAGCACATATAGGCTTTATCTTAGATTGGTTTTGTTTAATGTGGTCGAGGCTTTTGATTCACCAGTTAGGGCCTTGAGCTTGTTTTTCTAGACAAGCCTTCTTTCATCCTTTTCTTGTTGCTCGGCTTCCGGAAACTTTTGCACTTTCGGGTGCGGACACTTATTTGCATAGCGCCTGGGTTTCCTACAATTGTAGCACAATTTAGAATCACCACAAGGATGAGATTTGGAACTTACTTTTTGAAAAGGCTTGGGCCTGAAGGAAGTCTTTACAGACTATTTGATGAACTTTAAAATTTATACATAAGAAGAGCCATTTCATCTTGTGACAATATATCATCATCACTGTCAGCAGTCTTGTGGGCGGACTTGGATGTGCTAGGTGCGGAGCTGTGTCTCCAGTCAGATACAGCATCCACCATTGTAGTCTTAGCAGGTGACTCTTCGACCTTCTCTCTCCTGTCAATATTGTACTCGAAAGCTTTGAAGTCAGAGAATAGGTCAAAAGTATAAATATTATTAAGATTACATGATACACGCATAGCTTTAGTCTTAATGTCCGATCGGGCAGGGAGTGATCTAAAGATTTTTAAGTTTTTCTCCTTCTAGGAATACATTTTATCCAATATTTCAAGTTTACTGACAATGCTAGTGAATCTGAGGTCAAGCTCCTCAAGCATTTCAGAAGATTTCATTTCAAAGGATTCAAATTGCTGAGTAAGTTTTGAGATTTTATTTTATTTTGAGAGCTCATTTCCCTCACAAATCATCTTGAGTTTCTCCTGGATTTCATTAGCTATCTTACAGCTCTTTACCTTCGAGAATGTGCCTTTGTCAAGAGTGACAAACATCGCATTCTTAGCAACATTATCGAGGTTCGCACACTTGTAATCTTCTGCAGTCCATTGCTCACGCTCATTCTTGAGCATTTCAGCATGAGGTTGTCCTTCTACCCTTGCGGCAGGATTAACCTTCATTATCTTTATTGGACCATCTTGGATGACAAATATCATTTCCTTGTGCATGGCAGCAAGATGGGCTTCCATCCTGTTCTCCAGTCATCAAACTCGTTAATCGAAAATATAGGAACCTTGTTTGTCATTGAGGTATCCATTAGAGAAAATAGGAAAGATAAGACTGTTTCCAAAAATAAGTGATTTTGGATCTGATTCGGTTAAAAATACGACTGATTATTTTTAGAATCAACCTCTCTGATACCACTTGTTGGCCACTAAGTATACTAATGAAAGCTTAGAATATAGAAGCACAGTAAGTTGTACGATTTTCGAAGTTAGTTTGCATTGCGGAAGTCTAGGTGTGAGTTGCTGTAAATACAACAACTAGGCATTCTCCTATTTGCTTAGTGCGTATAGGGTTTTGGTAGTATACTTGATTAATCACAGTTATGAAAATAGTAAAGACAATAGGTAAATGACACACAATTTAAAGTGGTTCGAGGTGCGTCCACTGGTCCTCCACACAGGAGTAAAACGTTTATTCTAATCACTACGTACACAACTACGCGACTATAACTAAATATGTCTCTGTATCGTTCACACAGATTGATACATGGACCAAAGCTTTTTGCCGTTAACACATATTGGCTTGAGCTCTTCCTTGACTCGCTTCTTCACACAAATTTTGAAGCTTCGTCTATAATGCTATTATTCCAAGACAGGTCGGAATACACACAGATCCTCAGTCCACAAAGGGCTGATGATTAACTCAAAGGTAAAGGGTAGAATTCTCATAACACAAACTTGATCTTTGATATACAATTGCTGTATGTTGTGATATTCTCGTTGAGGACTTAGTATATTTCTTCGCTATAGATACTACTGTATGCTTGCGAAATATACTTGCTCTTGATATAGCTTCGATTCTCAGGATCTTTGTCAGAGCTTTTGCGAGTATGACTCTTCGTATGTATGTGTCCTCAGCTTGGGGCTATTTATAACCTTTGGAAAATGCATCCGTTATAAATGTAGTCGTTGCAGGTAGGTGAGATGTTGACGTTTCTGATTGATGGCTTCCTGAATATATAAATTAAAGTAGATCGCATTTAATGCTTCAGACATTGTTTTTGACTTGGCATTAAATGCTCTGCAGCGCATTCAAACTTGTCTCACTCTGGCTACATTAAATGTTGTCCTATTAGCAATAAATGCTGCTTTAACCATGAATACTTTATGAATAAACAAAGTTACCTCACAACAGTTTAAAGCATTCTTTAATCATGCATGTTGGATGTGTTCTCCTTTTCCCAAGTAAAACATCTTACAGCCTGACTGTTGTATCCGACGCATTATCTTTTGCTGTAGCTGTAGGCTCTGTAGGATAGACTGCATGAGATCTTCAATGTTGTATAGAAGGGACTGCATGGAGATTCCAGACAACTTCCATACTTAGCGGCATTTTAACACTTTCGACTTCTTTGATGTATGATGGCAATTATCAAAACAGAATTGTTTATCCCAACACACAATATGTTTGCTCAACTTGAATGTCAGTTAATCGAGAGATTTGGATCGACATTATCGAAAAGCAAATGATCATATACCCTTAAATGTTAATTTCTTTGTATCATCAATATTTCTTGATAGATAAATGATGGTCTACTGGCAAGCACATCCATGGAGTTTTTTTTATAGAAATAGGGGTCTTTGGAAAAAATTTTGTAGAAAGAAGGGTGTTTTAAAACTCTTTGTAAGAAACTACTCGCAATTAGGGATTCTCTATATGAGTACTGGAGATCGTGCGTCAAAAAAGTCTCACTGTCTTGAGATGATCCACCAGATGGGGGGCTTCACGTTCTCACATTCGGCCAGAAACTCGCAGACTACCCCAAATGTTTCATACAGAGCATTGCTTATGAACCAAGGACCTGAAAAGGAACAGGTGACTGAAAAAAAAAGAATCATGAAGGGTGAAGAGGATGTGATCAGGAGGGAGGTCAATGGGATCCCTTTGATTCGTTTCTCGGATCGTGTTCGGGAGAAGATGAGGGAGCAGATACGGAACACAGTTGTCGTTATGCTACTTGGTCGGGGCATTAGATTCATGACCTTGTCTAGTAAGCTACAAGGATTATGGAAGCCTAAGGATAACTGGCAGATTATGGATCTTGAGAATGGATATTTACTCATTAAGTTCAAAGACCAGGGGGACTACACTAAGGCGCTCAGGGGTGGTCCTTGGGTGATATATGGATATTACTTAACGGTGTAACCATGGTCACCGGACTTCTCGACTCTGGATGATAATCCACATGAGAAGTGGGAGAGACAATCAACCATGTGATCAATGTAATACTCGAGATTTTCGTTCATGTTATTGAGAATTATTTGTCGTTTATGCCAGTTATTTATTACATTAATGATTATTTGGAATTTCCTCTCGGTTGTGTACGGTATAATTGTAATATCCACAATTTTCGATTTTCGGTAATTTTCTTTTTTCGGTGGGAGTCCATTTTGACGACCCACTTGTGACCGTTTCGTCATTCTGAGAATGTTTAATTCTGCACTTTTCGATGTCCGAGTTCGTTTCGGTGTCGTTTTGCCGAGTTCCGTGCTTTTTAGCGACTTTTCCGCACTTGAGTTCGATTCTTACGAATCTCATCCGAAACTATTGTTTTGAATTTCCCGTAAGTCCGTTTAACTTGGTTAGACATGCTGTGAACTTCGATTTTGTTATTCGATCATGTATCGTGATTTTCGGGTGTTTTGGGCCATTTTGTAATTTACCCAAAGTGGTGGGTATCCGTATACGTATGTGTTGTCTCGGCCCTTTTTATGGCCGTGTGTGAGATTGATTGTAACTTAAGCTCTTAGTATGATCTTATTCTGGAGCATTCTGTGCGTATCTTGAACTTGATGTTCCGATCAGAGGAATCCGTTATTGTAATCGGCTTTGAGAGCACTGTTGCTGTCCTTTTGAGTCGATAGCGCACGCTACACCTATTGGTTAGCGCGCGCTATGGTGCGGTTGTTAGCGCACGCTACAGGTTTGGTAACCCACGCTAACGGGTGGTGCAGAATTAGTCCAGAGGCTACTGGACTGGGTTAGAACGTTGGTTAGCGCACGCTATGTGGTAACATAACACGCGCTAAGGTGCATTGGTAGCGCACGCTGGGGGGAGGATAGCGCACGCTACCTGGTAGTTCAGGGCAGTCCAGAGGCTACTGGACTGGGTCTGGGGCCTCGTTAGCGCACGATAATTTTTGTAGATAGCGCGCTCTAAGTGTACATGTTGGCAGAACATTTTGTTCTGATGCTTCGATAGCGCACGCTAATCAGGTAGGATTAGCGCACGCTAAGTTGTCCAGTATATAAACTGGACAGCAGTCATTAATCTGCATTTTCTTCATTTCCTTCTTCTTCCTCCGCGGGTTTGAGACGTGGCGACTAGGGTTCTCTACCTGGGTTAATTTACTTGCATTCCAAGATATTTTGGAGTATCCTAGGTGATTATAACATCATCTAATCCATTGTTCTTCACCGAATCAAGGTATTTTTCTTGGATCCCTAGAGTTGACTTTTTGGAGGATTTGTTCTTGATTTCGTTTTTCCTTTTGGTTTTGATAGACCAATTATTGTTTAATGATGTTGTTAAACATATCATATGGATTGTATATCCATATTTCAGTTTGGAATTCCGTTTTCATGTTTTGGTCGGTCGATTCGCATTCTTGGCCGTTTTGGGGGAAACCCTTGAACTTTCGTCGTTTGTTCTTTGAATTCAGAGGCTTTGGGTCGTGCTATAGAATTCATTTTCATTGTTGTTATTGTTGTTCGTAGTTTATTATTGCGGGTTGTCATTCGTTGGAGTCGGCGGGTTTATAGTCGGTTCGTGCCAACCTACTTCGGTCGATTCCCCGCGTTGTGGTTATTCGAGGCAAGTACCTTGTCCATACAATTCTTGTTCTATGGATATGATAACTAGTGATCGTCTCCTTGTGTTTATTTGATCGTTTGAATCTCACTTTCAAAGACTCGGTTAGCCTTGTTAAAGGCCCTCTTTCAAAACGCGTGTGTTTTGTGAACATTGTGTTCGTGGATGGTTACGTGAATTACTATGAATACACTTGGTGTTGTCATTGTGCTTTGATAATATATATGTATATATTATCTCATATCGGTGCGTTGTGATTTGACCATTGCGTTGTGCATTGTGTTTGTTGCCATTGAGTGAATTACTTGGATATTATTGATGTGATATGTTATTTGTGTGAATGTATGGATTTGGTTGAAGGTCTACAGTGACACATGGCATGTGATCATGTGGTCAGGATGCAACAAGTGATTGATCCAACCGTGAGAGCCTGATATAATCTACAGTGACACATGGCTTGTGATCATGTGGTTAGGATGCAACAAGTGATTGATCCAACCGTGAGATATGGTGTGTGAATTGTTTAGCTAGCCAGCTCGGAAGGGTCCTTAGAGGCCTCGAGTGGGATTTGTGTCTTCATCCCGGTCCTAGGCGATGCATGTGCGTGATTTGTTTTATGATTGTGGCCAGCTCGGTAGGGTCCTTAGAGGCCTCGAGTAGGATTTGTGGCTTCGTCCCGGTCCTAGGCGATGCTTGTATGTGATTATCCTGTGTTGATTTTATGTCCGTTGAGGACACTTGATGCGGGCCTGGCCCTGTTAATTGTTGTTGGTTCTATTTGTGAAAATGAAACCTTTGGGCTATGACCCCAGTTGATTTTGGAAAGAGAAGGATTTGATAATCCTAAATTGTTTTCTACTAAAACTCCCGATGGCTCATTAAACCATTTTGTAAATTGTTTTCTCCTGGATTGTGATCTTTTGGTTTTGGAATGTTTTACCCAAACTCTTGCCTCGGAAAGTGTATGTTTCGTTGTATTTGAATCTTTGAGGATTCCTGGTTATTATTGTTCTTGGAACTCATATTATATGGTTCGTATTTTTTCACTTGTACTTGCACTAGCAAAATAGTGGAATTTTGCTAACCCCCGAGTATTCGGGGGGTGGATGTCTGTATTGCATTCAGGTTTTGGAGCATAGCACAGGGTCGGCATGAAGGATGATGAAAGATGAATGATACTAATCACACGAGGACCCGTTGATGTCGTATTGGTTTAGTTGTATTTTATTTTCCGATGCAGTATTCTTTCCCCATTGTATGGGAGTTGGTTGTACTCGACCCTGCGTGGGCATGTGTTGTGATTGAGTTGTGTGTATTTATTGAAAGAACAAATCGGTCTCCTCAGTCATTTTAGCCTTAAAGGCATTGCCGAGATGTTTAATGTTGTTACCAACCTGGTAGATCCTTGAGGAAAGGTTCTACGGCGTGTAATATCCCTGAGCGGATTGGGGGTGTTACAATAATGTACCATGTCGTGATGTTCGTCGGATACAACTTATTTTTTGTGTAAGTCGCACAGATCGTGTGTACGCATGTATGACATGGCATATTGTATTACGTTGTCGTTTTGTCTCTTTGAAGGCGTTGTGAGCTCTTATTTTCGTTCCCTTTCGAGTTGGTTATGTTCTGGGTGCTTTCAGAGCCGTGTTGGGCTCGATGTTAGACCTTGATTGTAACACACGAGCATGCCACACAAGTAGGTGCTCGTGCGCAACCAGTGCTCAGCAGTGAGCTTCAGGGACGCACGAGCATAACACACGAGCAGCTGCTCATGCGCGGTGCTCGTGTGTGATGGCAGAAGGCTGGACAGACATCTAGAACACGACCAGACGCACGGCCACTTGATCTTGTGTGATGGTCGTGCGTCGCTGATGTATATAAGAGGACAGACAGGTTCTTCACCCCATTTCCTGTACTTCTTCTCTTCTCCTCACGGCTGTCGGGCGGATGAGACTAGGGTTCGAATTCTTGGTCGATTCTACTCAATTCCAAGGTGTTTTGGCGATTTCTAGGTGATTATAACATCATCTAATCCCTTGTTCTTCATCGGATCAAGGTAATTCTTGATTTTTCTTCAAGTTGATTTTCTTGGAAATTTGGTCTTGATTTCGATTCTAGTCGGATTATGATGAATCAGTTGAGGTTATTATGTGTTGTTAGACATGTTCTATGTATTGTATATCCATATATTTGATTCGTTTAACCCGGTTGATGATCGTACGGTTCTTGAGAATATATGAACATTAAATGTTTGATTAAATGTTCGAATGATTCAAAAGTTTGATGTGATTTTCGTTGTTTTTAGTCTTTAACCTCCTTGTGATCGTGTTTTCATTTGTTCTAGCATAAGCTGTAAGTTTCAAGGCACTTCGATCGAGCCGTGTTCGTCGGAGGATTTGTGTGCCGGTTTCGAGGCAAGTATCTTGCTTATACATTTCGTACCTTGTGAAATGAATGATTTGTAGTTAGTTGTGATAATCTTGAATGTGTAACTTTGATATGTATATGTTGGTTGATTGTACACTTGGATGTGTATCATGTTATAGGTATTGATCGTGAGTTATGTGATTGTGCATCGATTGCATCGGTGATTTGGATGACGAAATTGTGTTATGTGTGTTTGGTTGTGTAAAGCTCGTATTGGTTCAAATGTCGACTTCATGCTATGTGTGCTAGTTGTGTGAAGTTAGGATAGACAATGTGATTGGCTGATCGTGAGCGTGTTGGTATGATGTGCATGTGAATGTTGCGTGATGGAATGCTATGTTCACCGTGTGGGTTCGACGGGGCCTACGAGGATTCATGGCATAGGTCTATGGGATCAGAGCTTAGTATGTGGTGCTGAGGTCCAATCGTGCGGGTCTGACGAGGCCTACAATGACACGTGGCATAGGTCCATGGACTCAGGACACAGTATGTCCAATCGTGTGGGTTCGAGGGGACCTACGGTGACACGTGACACAGGTTCATGGGGTCGGGACTGGTTGTTGTGATTGATGTGTTTGATTCTAACCGTGCGGGTTTGGTGGAACCTACGGTGACATGTGACACAGGTTCATGGGGTTGGGACTGGTTGTTATGATTGATGTGTTCGATTCTAACCGTGCGGGTTCGGAAGAACCTAAGGTTACACGTGACACAGGTTCACGGGGTCAGGACTGGTTGTTGTAATTGATGTGTTTGATTCCAACCGTGCGGGTTCGGTGGAACCTACGGTGACACGTGACACAGTTCACTGGGTCAGGACTAGTTGTTGCGATCGATGTGTTTGATTCCTTTCGTGCGGGTTGTCGAACCTAGGAGACTTGTGCCAAGAGATCACAGAGTCATGAATATGTTTTGATAAACCTAGTTTCGAAAAGAAAGTTTTTATAAAAAGAATGTTGGGCCGAGCCCCACAAAATTTGTGGAAATGTTTTCGTACTGTAAATAGCTGAGATACAAATTGAGATTTGGGATAGAACCCTAAGGTTTTTGAAAAGGTTTTACAAATCAGGACTCGAGGTCCTAAAGGTTTTGTGTTTCTAAAAATCCCCGAGATGAGAATTTTATTTAAGAATACTTCCTTGCTCATTTTCTAAATTGTTGAAACCTCTCAGGAATGATTTGGTACTTGGTTATTGTATCTAATTCATGGTTGATGTTTGCTTGTTACGTTTCGTATGATTTGATACTTGCACTAGTAAAATAGTGGGGTTTTGTTAACCCCCGAGTAAGCGGGGGGTGGATGTCTGTATTGCGTCCAGGTACATGTAGGTGGGTGGGAGCAGTCACAGGACCGACACGTAAATATGATGGGTTGTGATACTAATCGAGAGTTATGGATTCAGTTGTTGTTTTCGTGTCGTTGTATTATTCTCAGTCTTCCACTGTGTTGTATCGTATTGTATTTTGGACCCCTGCGTGGGTATGAGTTGTAAGAATTATTTCAGTTGAATTAGTTATGTGACCTTATCGGTCTGAGTTGTCATCCTGTTAGACCGTGGCCGGTCGAACAATTGGTCATTTTATTGTGTTTAGCCTGGTAGATCCTTGAGAAAAGGATTTACGGCGTGTAATAGTCCTAGTTGTATTTTGGGGGTGTTACAATCAAGGTTGATTATCACACAGAGAATGGGATGAGAGGGAGGTTTGCCAGAATGGTCGTATAGGTCGATATCCATTCTAAGTTATGATCCAAGATCACGATAGATGACGCGTTGCAATCGGTGGTGTATGAATTCTTACCGAATGTTTGCTTCAAGTGTGGCCACTATGGCCAAATGAATGAGCAATGCCCTGCTAATAGGAAATCGTCGAAGGAAGGTATGGACAAAGAGGACGAAGCTGGGAAGGGAAAAAACCGAATAGGAACCGCTCCACGTATTACGTCGAAGGGTGGCGGAGGAAGAGTACGGGGACTGGATCCTAGTGGATAATTGGAAGCGCCGACTGTGAGACCCTGGGTTTTTACCCCTAAATAAATTCGAATCTTTGACCCATTTTTCTGGATTCTTTTGTCCTTTTGTTGAACTTATGCAATCTTTCATATTATTTTGTTAGACTGGTTATTCCGTCTTATCATAACTTTATTACCAATACATAAATAGAATTGCAATATCGTTGCATGTTATTATTGTTACCGTGTGTTGATAATGTATATGTATCATACTGTGACTGTGACCGGATCGTTTGATCAATCTCGAGATTTACAACTCTTATTAGAGTATTATACCATTGGAACGTTCAAAATATGAATGGAGTACCAAAAAGGTGTTGATAGAAACAAGAGTGGACATTTATGGATAGTGCTGTGTGCAAGGACTGACTTTGATCAATAACCATAAATTCAAAAAAAAAATCAAAACTCTAACAATCTATAGTATTGTAGATTATTAAGTTAGCTTTCTAATGGAGCGAGTCATTACGAGTATGAATGTGGAAGTTATAACAGAAATAAGACAAGGATATCAGTCTGTCGCAAGGCAAATTACCGTAATGCCCTTATAACCGACCATATAGGTTTTGATGGATTAAATAGCAAATTTCAGCCATTTCATGGCATTTCAGCCGTGAAGAACATAGTGATTTAGCCCTTACTTTAAAATTCCAATCCGGACTGGTTTCGAGCGGTTTAAACGCGTAATCAACGCCCGAGAATCAAATTACCAAGCCCTCTTCAGCCGATTTCAGCAGTTTTCGCCGGATTGGAGGAAATGTGGCCGTGAATCCTAAATTTATTTTTCTAGATTCTTGATGAATTATTGTTTAGAATTCGTAAATGATTATATCGAGTATCCTAGGGCTGTTCTTATCGATTATGGTGGAGCGGAAATTAAATCTCCCATTCAAATCGTCATAATCTAATACCATCCGCGAAGTGTTCGATAAAAATCCCATTAGAGTATGGTTTCGAATTTCAAATATTATCTTGATTCGAATATGTAGCTCTGATACGAATCTTGATATAATGATCATATTAGGTTCGAGAATTAGGTTGGATGGCCTCTTGTCTGAGTTTTACCGAACTAGTTAAATCGTCGAATTCCATGCGAGTATTTGATTATGTTTATGTATTATCCTACAATTTAAAGTGTAAAAATGTGTTTTTGGAACTGAATTGTTTGTATTCTGAATTTGACTACTGTTTATGGATGTTTTGAAATGTTTTTGTGAATATTTTCCAAACAAATTAATGAGTTCTGAGGGTTAAAAAACATAATTACGAACGATGTTTAAAAAGGATTTTCAAAAGGTTTTTTCGAAAAGAAACTGGAAGTGGTTCTTCAAAAATGTCAAGGGCTGACATACATTCCTAAGTTTATATTGAGATGATGGCATTTCATAAATATTTTGTTGAAAACGATTCGGAGATATTGCGTCTGATTGTGATTGAAAAACACAGTTATAACGTTTGATGATTTGAGACTGGCGTCGTAAAAATATGTGGCAACGGATTGTGAAATGTGAAATGACATGATATTGGTGAGTGTGTATGAGCCAAGTAAAACCAGCAAAGGTCCTCTGGGGTTCATTAGACTGCATTATCTTTGAATCACTTGGTTGGGCCATACAACCAGCGAGAGCCCAATGAGGTCTCTTGGGGTGCGTATCTTGCGGGATGCGGTAGCCAGTATAGCTCGGGAGCTTATTTTATGTATGATTGATAATACGCGTATTGTTCTTCAATAATGATGTGATTATGCTCCCACTGTCACGATACTGTTGAGACGTTGGTAAAGATGGTTATTCTTTTCTCTGGTAATGTTACTGTACTCAGCCCTCTATTTATTGTTATTGTACATTATACATACTCATGTATCAAATACTCGTACCGGCTGTTTGCTGACCCCTTCGGGGGTGAATACCTTTTTTGGGGTATTCAGGTACAAGGTTGTCGATGTTGTTTTAGTTGTTTTGGTCTTCTTTTGTATAAGTACTCACGAGTACTGTTCTTATTGATATTACGCCTGTGCATGGGCTTGGGAAGTGTCTTGGAGTTTGTTATATGTATGTTGACAGGTTGTGACTGTCATCATGTTTGACCTTGCTGGTCGTGATATTGTAGATGTGTTGAATTGTCGACCTCACCGGTTGGCGTGTGTTGTTTTGATTTTATGTTTGACCTGATTCTTAGGTGTGTGTGTGTATGTGTGTTAATCAGGTCTTACCTTGTGGATTCCCGAAATGGATCTGCAGTGCTATAACAGTTCTGGCCCTGGACAGTGTAATACCCTCGCCTTTACTATTGTATTTTCCGATTTAAATCGAGCATTGTCGTACTATATATGTGTTTCTTGTAATAAATATATGGATGGGTTCTGTTAAATTGAATTGTTGATCTTAGTCATTCACTGTAGTTGCTTATTAGATGATTAGTGGGAATTTCATTTTACTTGTTGATGTTGCTCCTAACGTGCATTAGCACACTTAGCTTACGTACGCTATATAAGTCGAATTACGTACGTAACCTTTTCAAGTTAACGTACGTAATGCGGGGAATCTTTCAGCAGATCACCTTTCGTCGGATGGGGCCGAGTGTGTAGGTGATGGTCAGAAGTCGATTGCGACAGCCAAGTCAACGGCTGTTACGTACGTAATGGCTATATCTCTACGTACGTAGCGTTATGTGTATTTTAAGTCAGAAACATTTGGCAAAATGGATACGTGCGTAATGTTTATAAGATTACGTACGTAAGCACTTTAACATACGTTAATCCCTCTTTATAACGTATGTAATGTTAATTTTGTGTTATAAAAGTTTGAGTTGCCTTTCATTTCTACACGAACTTTTTCCATCCTCCCTCCCTCAAAACCGATTCCCTGCTCCCTTAAACCATAATCTTGCCTTCTAATCTCGTATTAGAGCTACAACCCTTGGATTATAACTTGGTAACTAGAAGATAGGAGTGTGTTCTTGGAAGATTTGGTGCTATTCTTCATTCGTTTCCTTGAGGTTGGATATCTTACTCTTGTTGTTCATATGATTAGTGATGTTAGTAGTAGAATAACCTGATATATCATGATGAACATTGAAGTTATGAACAAATTTAGTTTGGAACATGATAATATTGTTAGAACCCTTCCTGGAATAATTGTTTAAGTTGTGGATAACATGTTCAATGTAGAATCCTTAGTTAATCATGTTAAAATTAGGAGATAAAGTTATGAATGTGTTCTTAATTTCTAGAAGGATCCTCTGATGTTATAGCCATATGTTGGAGAAGGTTTAACAACTCATTGGGAAGAGATTGATGATGTCTTTAAGAATTTCAAAACCTTCAAAGATATAATTATGCTTGAAGTAAAAATCTTAGGGATGATGATAGATTATGTAGAACATAAGTATAACCTTTATATATTCAAGATAATTGGGTTTTTTGATAATTCAAGTAGGGGTTGATCACTATATTAATATGTTAATAGTGTTCTAAGACGACTATAACAAATATGGGTAATAACGGTGCGGTAGAATTAATAATCGAATTCTATTACGTTGATCCTCGTGTATTAAGATGACATAAATTATGATGATGTTCTTGTTATGCTTAAAACTTAATGTTATTATTTCACTGCTGGATTGGCTTAACGTAATTATTGTGAAGGTGACGAAGAATGTAAATAAACACAAACTGCTATAATAATTTGTCAGTTAATCGGAAGTGTTGATGAATTGAAAGTATGTTTAATCATCATAGTATTACATTGATAATATTATTGACTTCAAACACTTTCCATTAATGTTAGAAAGGGTGGGAGAATCTAATAAACTTGTGATGTGATAACCCATAATGGGAGCGTTAGAATATTCAGTCGGATAGTCAAAACTACTCGAGTAAAATTACAAATATTGTTTCTATGAATTAATACCATTATAGTACGAATGTGTTGTTGAATAAATTACATTTCATTCAAGGTTTCTTGTTCAAGTGAGTATTGTTAGACGGAGACAGCGTTCATTGTTCGTTCAAAGAAGGATTATTCATCTATGGAATTGAGGCAAGTTATCTTGCTTGGTTATAATGATGGTTGAATTCTTGTGATTATTATGCATTTCGTGTAAAAGGAAATGTTCTGTGAATCAATGATTCATGCTGTGGTGATATCCTTGATCGTGTTGCCGTTTGTGGCGGAATTCCATTCCCAAACATATCGCCCTTGATACCGTTTGTCTCATTGAGCTTTGTTGTCACTTTGGTGAGTTGTTCGATTCTTTGATAAAAGTGTAATTCATTGAGCTTCGTTGTCATGTTGTATCATGACATCTCTGGAGTCATATATGCGTGCCAATTGGTTATGTGTAGGATTTTTAGCCGGGCACTTGATGGTCATGCGTGGATGTTTCCGCATTAGATCATGCACACGAGACGTAGTTCGTGAGGCTAATTAGGTACATCGTCCCACGTATATTCTGGATTCCGTATACGGGGTGGATATGTGCTCGGACACATTTCCTGATCGAGCGTACTGTGATGTCCGTCTCGAGCCATATCATTTGTTCGTTCCTATGATCGGATATGTTCGACAGTTGGGACTGACTGTTTATATGCCTGCGGGGTATATTCAGTAGTCGGTTGTTTCTCTGGGATAAGTATGTATATGAATTGTATAATGCCATGAGAATTATTATCATGTATAGCTGACCCTGTGGTTTGGGCGAAATACTTGTATTTCAGGGCATGGAAAGGGCAAGGCACAGGAAGAGCACGACGGTGATGGAGGGTTTTGAAGGATGCTAATTCGGGAGCTCCAAGTCTTTTGATGTTCAGTTATGTCTTAATGTGACTGTCCATTATATTTTATTTCAGATGAATATATTATAATTTGTAAGGTATTTTCCATCATCATATGGTCTATACCGATTTTGGATCCTGTGTACGTTGTGTGAGTTGATATATGTATAATTTGTACTCCACGTCGGGGTTTGGATTAATATTGTGGTTCGGTACCACGCTGTTGGGTTTTTAAGGTTTATGTTGTGATATCGCCTGGTGGGTCCCGGTTGGGGTCCATGGCACTGCAATAGACGCCGTTTTCAGGGTGTTACAGACAGGGTTGTTACAAAATATGGTATTGGAGCTTTGGTTTTTGAATACCTAGGCTGCCGGTTATTGGGTCTATTTTGTCGTGTCGTTCTTTGTCATCTGTGTTGAGTAATATCACTGACTGACATCGTCTCGTGCGACATGCGCCTGTAAGTCCCTTCAATCCTTAACTTCCTTTCTGAATTTGTTTGAATTTTGTTTTGAGATAAAGGATCCCCCTGTGAACTGCATTTCATCGGAATCGTGCTAATTGATTTTATTTTGGTCCTATCCGAGTCCTATGAGGAATCAGAGCATTCTTTTCGTACTTCGATCTTATTCGAATTATGTTAATTATTTTCCTTTCCAAGAAGTTTGAGAAATTTGTGCTTATTAGCGTATGGTGACGGTCACCGAGGGCGAAATTCCTTGAAAATGGGAATAAATTGCGTTGATTTTTCGCTTGATTCTAATACCTACGAGGTGACGCCGGTTGGATAAGAGATATCAGACTACAATGAGATAAGGCATGATACCTCGGGATAGCAAAATTATTGTTGAGTTAAAAATACTCGGCGATGTTTATGCTCGTATATTTTATTTGAATGAGAGTAATCAATTTTATAAACCATACCATTACTGCTTTTTTTTTTTGAAAATTTCACCTAAAGTACAAATTCAAACTCTTTTTAGTAAAATCAAGTATGCCATCTTCAAAAAGGAATTTCATTTTCCAATTTTGATCCAATGTTCTTATGGAAGTCAGTAAATTTAATTTTGGATTTTAGATTCAGATGTGTGACGCAAAGATTTATCATGCAAAATAAATTCTTTTGCAACTTGATTTCCACTAAATGTATATTGTAATTTGCTCGAGAACAATGGGAGCTGGAAAATGGCTCTGTTTTGAGAAGATGTCGGAATTTTTCAATGATAAACAAATTTTTTTTGCACTTTTCAAATCTAATGTTTTCGGGTTTGAAATGGAAAATTGATCTCTGCGCTAGAAGCTCCTCGAAGAGAGTATGTATGTATAAAAGTAATATATGATTATGAAATAGTTTTTTTTAAAAGACAAACATACGAGCCCATGAACCGGGAGTAAGAGTGCAGCATAGCCGCAGTATGAAAGAGAGTCATATGAATGTCCAAGCATGAATTATTTATGAGCGACATTGTTGATGTGTAGTGGTTACAAGAATGAGTTCGTAATTAGAATTTTGTCGTTTGACGGTCCCAATTGAGATGCAATATATTGGCATTTCATTGAGTATGAATTTTCTTTCATGGCTTAAATGTCTTCCGTCATTTGCTTTGCGTGTGAAGCATTATCTCGTTAACCTTTTGGCTTAACCAGCACTCCAGTCATACTTATGAGTGCCTTGATAAGTTCGTGGTGGTGTTCATTGATGACATCTTGATATATCAAAAGAATGTAGCAATGTAATATCCAAGATTTTTCATTTCCTGCGATCCTGAATTAAATTTCGTCTGGCATCGAGTATTTTTTATAATGATGAATAATTGAAAAGTCATGGTGTTTGCACAATTGTTACCGTTATCGAGTTTTTTTGTTTTATCGGGTTCTTGTAGCCGCCCTGCTGCTAATGCAATGGAAGTAGCGCATGCTATGAAGTAATATAGCGCACTTTAAATTACAGTAGTTAGCGCACGCTATTTTGAGTGGTATTGGACGCTAACTGTTGGTCGACACAGTCCAGAAGCTACTGGACTGGAATTAGGATTTTATTAACGCACACTATGTAATATTACAGTGCGCTAATATGTCGTGTTAACGCACACTATTGAGATAGTAGTGCACTCTAATTGGTTGTTAGGGACAGTCTGGAAACTACTGGACAGGATTGGGGGATTCATTAGCGTACGCTAATGCTTGTTGTTACCGCACGCTAACATCACATCTGGGCATAACCTATTTGGTTTCTGGACCGTTAGCGCATATTAATCAGTGTGGATTAAATCACGCTAAGCAGTTCAGTATATAAATTGGACAGCAGGCCTTCTTACACATTTTTCCTCGCTTCCTTCTTTCTTCCGCAACGTCTGAGACAAGGGTGAGTAGGTTTGACCTCCTGGTCGATTTTAATTAATCCAAAGGCATTTTGGAGGGTCTTAGGTGATCATAACGTCGTCTAATGCTTCATCAAATCGTAGGAAATATCCTTAAATCCCAAAATGTTTCATGATCTCATAACGTCGTCTAATGTTTCATGATCCATCGATAGAGCAGATCTGGAAGGATGTTATAGAAGAAAAAGCCCCGAAATTTTTAATCCATGAGGATGGGGTTTTGCGATTCCAAGGCAGATTATTTGTCCGGAACAAGGTTGAACTCAAGAGAACGATTTTGAACGAGGCTCATGCCATACCATAGTCCATGCATTCGGGAGCAAGTAAAATGTATAAAGATGTGAAGAAGAGTTTCTAGAGGCCTAATTTGAAGAGAGACGTGGTGGAGTTTTTTTCACGGTGCTTGACTTGTCAACAAGTCAAGATTGAACACCAAAGACCAGTGGGAATGCTAAAATCACTTCCTATTCCAGAATGGAGGTGGAAAGTTATCACGATGGACTTTATTGTGGGGATGCCAAGAACCCGTATCAAAATGAACGAGATTTGGGTGATCGTGGATAAATTGACCAAATCAGCCCATTTCCTGAGCATTAAGGACACGTGGGACCTGAACATCTAGCTCGTCTATTCATTGCTGAAATTGAGAGATTTCACGGTACACCCAAAAGCATTGTATCCGACCGAGATCGTCGATTCATGTCATATTTTTGGCAAGCCATTCATAGCGTACTGGGTACTGAACTGAGATTCAGTACATCATACCACCCTTAGACGGATTGGAAATCTGAGCATACAATTCAAACTCTGGAAGATGTATTGAGAACATGCGTTCTAGGCTGGAAGGCGGATCGAGAAACTCACTTACTGTTAATCGAGTTTACCTATAATAACAGCTGACATAATTCGGTTAACATGGCACCCTTTGAAGCACTTTATGGTAGACGATGTAGATCTCTGCTGTGTTGGGACGAAGCATCTGAGTTAATCGGAGTGGAACCAGACCTATTGGTTCAAATAAGAGAAAATGTCGCCCTTGATCCAAGAAAGACTTTTAACCACGCAAAGTCGGCAAGAATCCTATGCTAATATTCGTCGGAGACCGTTAGAATTCCAGGTCGGGGATCATGTATTATTGAAAGTATCACCAACTCGTTGAGTATTCTGATTTGGTAAAAATGGAAAGTTGAGCCTAATATATATTGGACCATTTGAGATCCTAGATAGAGTCGGTGAGGTAGCATATCGCTTAGTATTACCTTCATCACTTATCCATGTTCACAGTGTGTTCCATGTCTCTCAATTCAGAAAGTATGTCTCTGACTGCAGCCATGTGATCGATTATGGAGAGCTTGAAGTCGCTGACGGTTTGACTTTTAAAGAACAACCGGTTTCGATTCTGGAGCATCGAGTAAAGAAATTAAGGAACAAAGTAATTCCACTAGTTAAGGTCTAATGGTCACGCCATGAAATTAAAGAAGTGACATGGGAAACATAGATAGCATGCGTTCGAAGTACCCCGAGCTTTTCACGTCTTAAGTTTCAGGAAGAAACTTCTTTTTAGGGGAAGAGGTGGTGCGACCCTGGATTTTTACGCCTAAATAACTTCGAATTTTTGACCCATTTTTGTGGATTCTTTTGTCCTTTTGTTGAACTTATGCAATCTTTCATATTGTTCTGTTAGACTGTTTATTCCGTCTTATCATAACTTTATTACCAATACATAAAAGAATTGCAATATCGCTACATGTTATTATTGTTTATGTTGATAACATTTCTGTATCATACTGTGACTATGACCGGATCGTTTGATCAATCTCAAGATTCACAACTCTTATTTAGAGTATTATACCATTGAAACAATCAAAATATGAATGAAATATCAAAACGGTGTTAATAGAAATAAGAGTGGACATTTCTGGATAGTGCTGTACGCAAGGACTAACTTTGATCAATCGCCATAAATAAATTCAAAAAAATTCCAAAACTTCTAAGATTTTTCATTATTGTAGATTATTAAGTTAGCTTTCTAATAGAACAAACAACGAGTCATTCTGAGTCTGAATGAGGAAGTTATGATAGAAATAAGATAAGGGTGTCAGTATGCCGTGAGGCAAATTACCGTAATGCCCTTATAACCTACGTTACGAGTTTTTTTTTTGGGTTTAGATAGCGAATTTCAGCAATTTTCATGGCATTTCAGCCGTGAAGGACAGAGGGCTTCAGCCCTCACTTTAGAATTCCATTCTGGCCCAGTTTCGAGCGGTTTAAACACATAATCAACGCCCAAGAATCAAATTACCAAGTCCACTTCAACCGATTTCGGCGGTTTTCGCTGGATTGGAGGTATCTGGCCCTGAATCATAAACTTATTTTTCTAGATTCTTGATGAATTAGTGTTTAGAATTCGTAAATGATTATATATGGAGTATCCAAGGGATGTTCTTACCAACTCTAGCGGAACGGAAATTAAATCTTTTGTTCAAATCATCGTAATCTAATACCATCCGGGAAGTGTTCGATAAAAATCCCCTTAGAGTGTGATTTCGAATTTAAAGATTTATCTTGATTAGAATCAGTAGCTTTGATATGAATCTTTCTATATTGATCATCTTATGTACGAAAATTGGGTTTAGTAGCCACATGTCCGAGTTTTACCGAACTAGTTAAATCGTTGAATTCCAGGCGAGTATTTGATTATGTTTATGTATTATCTTGCAATTTAAAGTGTATAAATGTGTTTCTGGAACTGAATTATTTGTATTCTGAATTTGACTAATGTTTATGGATGTTTTGAAATGTTTTTTGGAATATTTTCCAAACAAATTAATGAGTTCTGAGGTTTGAAAAACAATAATTAAGAATGATGTTTAAAAAGGACAAGTGAAGCTTCGTGTTGCTGAAGACCACACTATTGCCGCCCTAGAATACATCCGCTCAAAACTCACTGATCATGATCACAAGATAGACGGTCTTACAATAGTGGTTGCGAGGCTGGTTGATAGTGTCACTAATCTAAAGACCAAACAGGCCGAATCTATGGAACTCCTTCGGATATTCACGGGATGGTATCAGAACTTGATAATGCCAAAAAGGGGGAAGAGTCGAGAGAGGCTGCCAGGAAGTGGAGGCTAGAGAGAGAAGGAAATGGAGGCTGCTCTGGAGGATAGGGTTGCAACTGCCATCAGAAGACTAGCCGGACCCGAGACAGGTCAAGGAGCGAAAGGATATAGGATAACTGGTTCTCGATCTGAGTTCCAGGTTCCCAATTTTCCATGGAAAAATACAGTACGTACGTAGTCCTGCCGAGATATTGCTCCCAACAGATCGACAACCTACATCAGACGAATTAAAAACATGGAAAAATATTGAACAGTTGAGATACTTCTGTATGCTCATCAGGGACTCCGCCATGTTTAACAAATTCAAAACACTGAAGGGCGCCACAAATGAATTCTCGAGGCTACTGACAGAAGGAAAGCTACCCTTACAACTAAAAATGAAATCTAAACACCAGAAGGGTGACCGGGTAACCCATCCTGAAGATTAGATTATAGCCTATGATTTCTTCTTTGAAGGACGAAGCATCGACATGGACCGAGGCAAAGATTCCCTAATCAACTCGTGGAAAGGAACCAAACATCATCCCTCTTGAAAGACTTGGAAGCATCAATATTATAGGGACTAGCTTCTGACTGTTGTACTTAGTATTTTATCCTACTGTATGCTCTTCGATGCAACATTTACATATCTTTCAAGCCCTGTAATTTCAATTATCAATAAAATTTTGATTTCTTGAAAGATTACAGCTCGTAATATACTTTTACTATTTTATTGTTTTGATTACGATGAAGTATTGAAATATTCAACAAGTGCAAAACTTGATAACCCTCATGTTATAAGAACTTGTCTGCAAACAGTTCATAGATTAAGTTGCATTCAATTAAGATTACATCCTTTAAGATTGTGCCTGTGCACCAATCATAAGCTAAGTTATAATACACCTAGTCCTGTAGGATCTTTTATTTTAGAACTTGCCTGCTAGCAGTTCAAATTTTCTAGACTAAGTTATGAAAATCAGATCTTTCGACAAAATACTTGGTGACAGCCTCTCCGTATCAAGGAAGTTTTGGCATTATCAAAAAATGGTAAATTATTGGGAAAAGTACAGTGTTGTTTTGATAATTGCCACCATACAGCATAAGGTCTTCAAAATCAGAATATGGAAATTGTTAGGAGACATCATTTAGTCTGTCCAGACAATAAGAGATCTTCCTGAATAGTTTGTTCCTACAGTGCCTGCATTATTATACAGCAGAGATGAAGAAAGTTGGATACAGAACTCTTGTTGTAAGGTATTTTACTTAGGAAAAGTAAAATACATAACCAATATGACTGAAGAAAAGCTTTAAACCATTGTGAAATAAACATTGTTTATTCATAAAGTATTCAAGGTTAAAGTAGCATTTCATGCTGATAGGACAGCATTTAATGCGGCTGAAAGAGAGTGCAGTCTGAACATGCTGAAGAGCATTTAATGCTAAGTCAAAGAGAATATTTATAGCATTAAATGCGAATTGCCTTTAATTCAAACATTCTGCAGCCGCCAATCAGATATGTCTAAATCTCACCAACCGGTCGACGGATACATTTATAATGGATCTATTTATAAGGTTATATATAGCCCCAAGAAGAGTACATTAGACACAATAATTCGAACAACAATATAAGTTATTATCTCGTGCAATGCGTCTGACAATTAGCTCTGATAATCAGAATATCAAGCTAAGAAAGAGCATTATGTTTCCTGAGCATACAATATCATCCAAGGAAAGAAATATACAGTCCTCAATGCAAATGTCACATTATATAGTGAACGATCATCAAAGCATACAACTGCTGTTTGAACTTGTTCTACCTTAGCTTTTCGTTAAGAGCAACCTTAGCCCTGTGTGGACTAAGTCCTTGCTAGTTTCGACCTGTGTAGGAAGAATAGCATTGAAGACAAAGCTTCAATCTGTGTGAGAAGAAGCAAGCTGAAAGAGCCAAATCCAATCTATGTGAACGGCCCAAGCTGTTGTCATTGTATCAATCTGTGTGAACAATACAATGACAGGTTTAGTTAAAGTCATGTAGTTGTGTACGTAGTGATTTTAATAAATATTTTACTCCTGTGTGGAGGACCAGTAGACGTAGAGGGGTTTACCTCGAACCATTTATATCTGTGTGTATTTTACATTATGTCCTTACTATTTTCATATCAACCTGTGATATATAGTATATTTATTGTGAAAATGCTGTACGCATTAAGCAAACAGGAGATTACCTATTTGCTGTATTTACAACAACTCAATATTAGTCTTCCACTATGCAAATAACTTCGAAAAAAATACAGCTTGTTCACCCCCTTCTAAGCTGTTTACTGTATTACTCTGTGGCCAACAAGTGATATCAGATCGGTTGATTCTAAAAAGAATCAGGTAATTTTTAACTGAATCAGATCCACAAAAATCACTAACTTTCGAAAACTTTAGTGTTATATTTTTCATCACTTATCCTATTTCTATAATGGACACCTCCATGATAAATAAAGTTAATATGTTTTCATTAATGAGTTTAATGACTGGAAAATTAGGATGTAAGCTCATCTTGCAGCGATGCATGAAGAGATGATCTTCGTCATCCAGGAAGGACCAATATAGATAATGAAGGTCAATCCATCCGCAAGGATAGAAGGACAGCCCCATGCTGAAATGCTCGAGAAAGAGCGTGAACAGTGGCGACCGATGAGCACAAGCGTGCAAACCTGGACAATGTAGCCAAGAATACGCTATTTGTCACTCTCGACAATGGCAAATTCTCTAAGGGAAAAAGCTATATGACAATGAAACAAATCTGGGAAAAACTCGAGCTCATTTGCGAGGGAACTGAGCTCTCGAAAGAAAATGAAATTTGCAAACTAACTCAGCAATTTGAATCTTTTGAAAAGAAATATTCATAAACACTTGAGGAGCTTGAATCATTGGGTAAAGTGTATACGCAAAAGGAGAAAAATTTGAAAAAATTTTGATCACTCTCTGCCTGATGGGACATAAAAACCACATCTATGCATGTGTCATGTAACTTAAATAATATTTCCACTTTTGATCTCTTTTCTAACCTAAAGGCATTCGAGTATGATATAGACAGGAGAGAGAAATCTGAAGAGTCACCTGCCAAGACTACAACACTGGCTGCTGTATCTGACAGGAGACATAGTTAAGCACGCAGCATATCCAAATTGGCATGCAAAGCAGTAGACAATGATGATGACATCCTGTCGCAAGACGAGATGGCCCTGCTCATGTACAAATTCACAAAGTTCATCAAACAGTCTGGAAATACCTCATACAGGCCCAAGCCATTTAATAAGGTAAGTTCTCAATCCCCTTCATTTGGAGATTCTAACTTATGTTATAATTGCAGGAAGCCTGGACACTATGCAAATAAGTGTCCTTATCCAAAAGTGCAAAATTTAACCGAAGCTGAGCAACAGGAAAAGGATGATAAGAAGCATGCCTGGAGAAACAAGCTCAAGGCCCTGATTGGTGAATCAGATGCTTTGCCCGCATCGAATAAGACCAAGGAGTGCCTACAGGTGATCACTAACATTGACTCCTCCGACGATGAAATTTAGGATAAAGCATACATGTTCTTTATGGCCAAAGAAATAGAGGATGATGATGAGAGCGATGATGAGGTAAGCTCAACCTCAACTATTCTGGTTAATGCATCGCATACGTTTGAAAGTATGATGAATGAAATTAAAACCATTCAAAAAGCCCATGAGATGCTAAAATAAGAAAATATACAGCTCGCCATGTTAAAACTAGAGCTGAAAGACGAAAATAACTTGCTTAAAAACAACTATGAAAATATGTCTTCGGATAGCGAAAATAGAAAAGTCACTTAGGAAAACCTCATGGAAAGCAATCATCAACTTACAAAGGAACTAGATGAGAAAAAGTCTCATAGTGAGTGCAAGAAAAATGATTATGCTTTACTCGAAGCTAAAATACAACTCTCGAGAAACGATAAGGAAAACTCGAGACCATCCTAAATCATTTGAAAAATCTTCAAGAATGATGGAAGAAATTCTAAGCACTGGGTGGCATGCCCACGATAGATATGGATTAAGATATAACTCGTTATCCAATACGGAAAAGTCTAATACCGTGTTCGTTGGGGTAGTAGAACCCATTCCTGAACTCGAAGAGGCCCCAAGTCCCATAAAGGTTACAGCTTCTCCTCCTCATACCGCAAAGGCTGCAATTCCGCCCCCAAGTTCCTATCATAAGCAGCGGAAATCTCAGTCTCCCAGACCTATGAGACATAATCAACAGTATGCTCCCCGAGCATACCAATAATGCCAGCAACCATCCAGAAAGAAAGCTATATCTAAGTATCAGAGTCACGCACCGCAGTACTACCAACAGTATAATGCGCTAGATACCTGATATAGGAGCCCCGTTATCCATCCAGGAAACAGGCCGCCGCGCATTACCACCAACAGATCTGGGAATCCTAGAAGGAAAGCTGTAAGACCAAAAAATTGGTTCCCCCTCCGAGACAGCAACCGTACTGGAACTAAAACCCTAGATTTTTCATGCATAATAATCAAGGTTACAGCAAATATGTGCCTGCCCCACTTAAATATCGCAAGACTGGACCAAAAGCAACCTACAGCAAACAAATTGCTGTCAGGCAAATTTAGGTACCAAAAGGCACTAACATCCATAGACACAATAATCAAAGGGGACCAAAATATACCTAATTTTGTTGATTACAAGATATCAAGTAAAATGATATATGGTACTTCGACAATGGATGTTCTCGGCACATGACAAGAGATATTAGCAAACTGTCAGATTATGTAGAAGGTCGTGGTCCAAAGCTACGTTTCGGTGATAAATCCAAAAGAAGAACAAAATGGAAGTGAACCTTACTTGTAGGGAAAGTTTAAAGTCACCGACGTAGCCTATGTTAAAGGCTTACAGTATAATCTACTTAGTCGATGTTGAAGGCTTACAGTATAATCTACTTAGTATTAGCCATTTCTATGACAAACAATCCTCGGTCAAATTCTATATAGATCACTGTAGGGTGAAGGACATCAAGACCAAGGAAGTCATCCTCACAGGAATCCGATCAAGTAATATGTACATTGCTGACTTGAAGCCCACAAGCTTTATTATTCCATGTTTTGTTGCCAAAGGCACTGCAGATCAAAGCTGGCAATGACATAAAAGGATGTCGCACATCAACTTCAAGACTATCGACAAACTCGCTCGATCGGGAATGGTCAGTGGCTTGACCGATGTGTCATTTCATAAAAACAGTGTATGTGGACCCTTTCAGAAAGGCAAGCAAGTTAAGACCACCCTGAAAAACAAGTATTATATGTCCACCCATAGGGTACTGGATTGACTACACATGGACCTCCATGGCCAGGTAGACCCTATAAGTTTGGTAGGTAAGAAATACGGTCATGTTACTGTTGACGATTTTTCCATGTATGCTTGGACAATATTTCTGAGCAAAAGGTAGGATACCATCACAAAATTGTCAGAGCACCTGAGAAGCTACAAAATGAGAAAAGGGCTGAGTATTGTGTCCATTCATTCCGACAGAGGCACTGAAGTCACAAATCATTTCATAGAGAAATAATGTGCGGACAATGGAATATAGCACGAATACTCAGTAGCCCGAACTCCTCAACAAAATGGTGTTGCCGAGCGAAAGAACAGGACACTCAAGGAAGCAACAAGGACCATGTTAGCCACAAGCCGAAGTGGTACTGGGGAGAAGCAACAAATACAGCGTACTATACACAAAACCATTGCATCATCAACAAGCATCACAACAAAATAACATATGATTAATGGAATAATAAAACTCCAATGGTTGCATACTTTCGCATTTTTGGATGCATGTGTTATGTACTAAACAATGGTAAGGATCAACCCAAGACCTTCGTTGAAAAGTTGGATGAAGGTATTTTCGTAGGATACTCCTCTGACAATAGAGGAATCCGTCCATGTAGTATTCGAATTATGACCCTACAGGAGTAGAAGACATAACCCAGAATATCAATACACTATATCTATTATCCCCAAACTCTAATAGAACCTATCGTGGACCTAGAAATCAATCCCGCCATTGTAAGATCAGAAGCAGTCAAATCTGATGTTGTACAAGCTGAAGCTGAGAGTACAGCACCACAAGATACATCACAGGATGTAGAGTTAGAACCTGACAGGAGGTGGCTAAGAGATCACACCCAGGAATTGATAATAGGAGATATTGATGCTGGAGTAACCACATGTAGAGGAATACAGAGTACACAAGGCAATGTACTTTGTGCACAGAAAGAGACAGATTCCGAGAAGTCTCAATTTCCTGTATGGAAATCCCAATTCGAACTTAGGAGACTAGATATGTGTACCCTAGTTGTATTCTTAGCCCAGTATGAACCTATTTCGACCAATGAAGCTCTGAATAACTCTCACTGGATCACTTTAATGGAAGAAGAGCTAAATGATTTCAAAAGAAACCATGTGTGGTATCTTGTACCCAGGCCAGACCACCAAGCTGTAATTGAAACCAAATGGGTATTTAGAAACAAAAAGGATGAAAATAGACTTGTCATAAGAAACAATTCTCGACTAGTCACTCAAGGTTACAGACAGGTATAAGGCATAGACTATGATGAAACTTTTGCCCTTGTAGCCAAACTAGAAGCCACCAGGATATTCCTAGCATTCGCCGCTTACAAGAACTTTATAGTCTATCAAATGAACATTAAGAGTGCATTCCTAAACGGAGACCTCGCCGAAGAACTCTATGTTGAACAACCACCAAGGTTTGTCAACTTTGAAGGCGGAGACCTAGTACACAGGCTAAAAAATGCATTGCATGGACTTAAGCAAGCACCTAGAGCCTAGTATGAAACTCTGTCCCTATATCTAATCAATAATGGGTTTGAGAAAGGTGCAGTGGACAAGATCCTCTTTAAGATACAAGAAGGTGACGATCTGTTAAGGTTACAAACTTATGTCGATGATATTATATTTTGTTCAACTAACCTTGCTTTATGTTAGAGATTCTCTCATCTCATGCAAAGTAAATTTGAAATGAGTATGATGTGAGAACTTAATTATTTCCTGAGGTTAAGCAGTTGCCTACAGGTATATTCATCAACCAGGAAAAGTACAGCAAGCAACTGCTCAACAAGTTTGGGATGAACAACTCCAAATCCTCGTCCACACCCATGAGAACTTCTACGCAGATAAGTGCTGACGAAGCTGGAAAGCCAGTTGATCAATCACTCCACATGACGGTAATAGACTCGCTCCTATACCTAACAGCTAGCAGGCCTGATATCCAGTTTTTTGTAGGAGTGTGTGCTCGGTATCAGGTAGCACCTAAGGAGTCACACTTCACCACAACCAAATGAATCTTTAAGTACGTGAAAGGAACAATCGATGTAGGATTGTGGTATCCTAAAGATGGAGGATTCGATTTGGTAGGATATAGCAACTCGGATCTCGGAGGCTATAAGTTGGATAAAAAGAGTATCACGCATAACCCTGTATTGCACTAGCGAACTAAGCATATTGATATGAAGCATCATTTCATCAGGAATCATGTTGTGAATAAAGATGTTCGGATCGAGAAGGTTCATACAGACAACCAGTTAGCCAACATCTTTATAAAATCTCTCAGCATAACTAGATTCTGCATGCTTCGTCGGGAATTGGGAATGCTGTTGCCAGACTTCCTGTAACTTTCTACATTTTACTCATCAATTATGGGGGAATGTTGTAAGACCCAAGAATACAATATTCACTATAATCAACTGTACACTCAGAACTTCAAGCCATACCTTATTGTAGGAAGAAGAAGGCATATGCCATTCCTATAGATGACGTGTGCATTAATTAAGGGGCAATACAGTATGACCCATGAATACAGTATTAATCTAATATTGCTGTAAGAACTGAATCCTGTATATACCTTTTAAGGGGACACACTGTATTTTCGCAGATACAACACATACACTGTAGGATATTAAATTAATATTTAAATCGTATCCATATTCATACATTTTCATACAGTAAACCGTTTTAAGTCCACGTGCTCGGTCTGAATTTAAAATGATTTATCCTTTAATAGTTTTATGACACCTTGACTTTACTGCCTCAAATACTGCAATTTCAAAATTCAAACTGCCATTTCATGCAATAGTGGAAGACGAACTGTGTCAGAAGTGGGACCTCCCATTAATTTCAAAACTGATGGATTAGACATACAAGTTACATCTGAGTCCATCCTGTACGTTCATTTTAAAGACGGCTCCCATCCCTTAAATCTCACCGTTCACTGTATAACCTAGTCTTCCCTGCACCCTATAAAAGGACAACACATTGCTCTCACAAACTCTTTATGCTTTCTGCAAATTAATAAGTCTACAACAATCTGTATACACTCTCTGCATACCTTTGCTCAATTTCTTGTTACTTCAATCTCTCTGAAGAAGAAGGAAACCATCACCAATGGTCGCAAAGTTGCTAAATATGTTCTATCGGAGAGGATTGCTCTTGAAAATGAAGATGAAATAGGAATGAACTTGGTCGTTGCTCGATTGAAGCAACACGGTCTGTATCATATGGGAAGTCATCACGCTGATAACTATGACGAACATATAGTTGAGGAATCCTATCTGGATGCAACATTCAAAACACAATGCAGAGAAAAGGCTCTGAAATCACTGACATCTTTGGAACACTGCAAGGGATTCAAATCCGTGTGAACAAGGAACTCTTGGAAAACATATATAGGTTGCCCTCTAACGGGCTGAAGATGGAAGATCTGGAGACCTTCAGGTGTGAAAGTCTGTTGTCCGCCTACTGGAAGCTTTTTACTGGCACTTCCATGGCCACCAATGTCCACCCTTCTTGCCACAAGAAGAACTTCACCCTCCCATACATTTATCTTTATGACTTCTGCTGCCGAGTGGTTGAAAACTGCACTGGTGCTTACGACACCAATTTGAGATACATTTTTTTCTTAAAAAAAATGAGTTTTATTCAACACATCATAAATGTGGGGGGACGAGGCCCACTACATGCCCTAAAAGATCGAGGGAGGACGAGCCCCTCTACACGCCCAAACTTAATTATGACAAAATAAAAAACGGCCAACGAGTGGCTTACTTGAGTCTAACATAAGGGAACCGCTTTTGTCCAGTCTAATCATACCACGAATCTGCCCGGATATATCCAACGGGCTGTGATGTAACCGAGCTGATCGGTCACCAAGAACCGGGTTAATCTTAGAAGTTTAGTTAAGAAAACCCAAAATATATGAAGTACTCTCTTTTCTTTCTCTCTCTAAAATATACTGTATTCTCAGAGTGTGTGTTATTTTTTGAGGAACCCCCTCTCTTCCTTTTATAGGAGGAGGGTGCCTTGTTATCTGAGATTTTTCCTGATTCCCAGAGAGAATCCCGGATATCCAGGGATTCAAGCTGCGATTTTCCATCCCTGGATTTCCGGGATTGCAAGGTATGGGCTCTCAATCCCTGGATCTCCGGGATGGCAAGGTATGGGCTCTCAACCCCTGGATCTTAGGGATTCTGTCAGGTAAGTCAGGATCTTCTTTCCCAAGAGTTCTACCTTCCTGAGTTCGGTGGTTTTTAGGTCGGCTCATCCCTATTCAAATCAGTAGTTTGAGAGACCCTTGAGGTCGGCGACCTGTTATCGGATATCATAGGTCAGCGGGGGCCTCCGAGGTCGGCGCCCTTCTAACAGATGTCACAGCTAAACGGGACCTCCGAGGTCGGCGACCTTTATCAGATATCATAGGTCAGCGGGGCCTCCGAGGTCGGCGCTCTTCTAACAGACGTTACAGCTAAGTGGGGCCTCCGAGGTCGGCGACCTTCTAAAGGACCTTGGGGTTGTAATCTCTTTATCTAAGAACCTAGGTCGGACTTTTATTGGTCCATATTTTAAACCGGGTTTTCAGGGAGCGTACATTCGACGTCCTATCAACCAGTCCCCCCTACTCTAGTCGAGTTGTAAGACCGAGTAGAGTAAGATTTGTTTACAACCGGACGACCTTGACGTAATTTATCCTTGGGACTCCTGTTCCCAGATAACGAGGCTCTTCGGACTGTGTGCGCTATAATTGAGCTGTCTTTTCCTTTCCCCGCCTCCCAAACGTCGCGTCGATGGCCGAAGCCAGGTGTCGACCTGCCATAGGTCGGCTAAGACGGTGCCAAATCCCACTGCCTCTTCGAATAGGGCATCGGACGCCCAGATCGTCCCTATCCTTCTTGGTTTTCGCCTCCCTCCTATAAAAGGAGGTCTTCTTCCCACTTTATCACTTCCGTTTTTATACCCTCAACCTCTCAGTGCGAAAATTCTCGGGCGACACTAGCGATCACAAATATCTCGTCCTGCGACGCGCTTGCTCTACCTTTCTCCGGCGAACTTCCACCCAATCCCATGGGTATGTTCATCTAAACATCTCTTTAGCTTTTTAATTTGTTTTACAGATATTTTCCTTTTCTTCTTCCTCCCCTCTTCTTCCTTTAGTTATGTCGTCTGCTTCGGATTCTCAAAATATTTCCGGCGAATCGGCCGTGAACTCTTTTTTGGAGGGTCTTTCCTCTTCTGATGGGGATTCGGGGGGTAGGTTGGGGCGAGCTACTGGTTCCTCCCTCCGTCTTAGGGATGAGCCTTTAGGTGACATAGACTGGTCCGAGCTAGGTGACATCCCTCCCTATGGCATCCCCCTAATCATTGTAGATCCTCCTTCCCCTCCCCCCATGGACGAGGTAACTGTGACCGGCCTTTTAGCCGACCCATATCAGACAATTGTAGGGGCGACTCGAGTTCTTCCTCCCCACCCTCTATCGAGGACTAGCCCAGCCGCGCTGGCTAGTTTTATAAGATTTCTTAGACTTCCCCCGGGATGGGAATTTGTCACACCTCAGGCTAGTGATACCCCTGATCATCCTCCTCCGGGTCATATTACTTGGTTTGTGGATCAGGTGAGCAGTGGTCTTCTCTTTCCACCCCATCCCTTCCTTGTCTCTCTCTCCGTTAAATACAATCTTCCCCTCAACCAGTTCTCTCCTAACTCTTTTCGCTAAATGGTGGGTTTTCTCGTGCTGTGTCATTACAGACATGAGGAACCCGACCTGGGCTTTTTCTATTTTTGCTTTGGGCTAAAGAGTTTTAAAGGCTCTTTTTACTTGACTTCCCGAAACAACGCCCATTTCTTCACCCACCTCCCTTCCAATGTGAAGGACTCGAGGTCCCGCTTCTTTTTCCTTCGGCTCCCCACATCCGATTCTTGGGGCTTTCCTAGGAAATGGACGCAGGCTACTCCGAGCCAGGATCCTATTCCTAGGCGTAATTCCATCCGGGCTGCGTGGGTCGAGAAAGTTCGGGAATGGAATGCCATTCCCTATAATGCTTTCCAGCTGACGCAATTCCATGATCTTCTGTTCCATTGTGGTCTGAGCTCGAATCCCTACCCGGCTATCCCTGACATTGGTAGGCTTTATCTATATATTTTTTTTAGATCTTTGTTATTTTGCTTTTTAGCTATTTCTTTGACCGTTTGTATTGTTTTTTATAGATCGGTTCATGCGGACCTGCCAGTCGGATGCCTCCAAGCCGGCTGAACCAATAAAAGAGAAGGTCCCTAAGTCGACGAATCCCCCCAAGGAGAGGGCGGAGGGCTCGTCCAAAGCTAAACGGAAGGTTCCTGCTCGCCCCAAGTCTGGGGTAACTCTCCCGTCCGACCTGGCTCCTACCTTGACCACCGGACGAGGCTCTGCGAGCTCGTCTCGGCAGCTTCAGGTCACTTAGAGGGCCTCTTCTCCTAGCTCCCCTGCTTCCAAACGGCCGAAGACCGCGGGTCCTCCAGGTCCGGCTATGGAGACTCTTCTCCGTTGCAAGGAGTTTGAGAGATTTCTTCCTTATTTTAGCTCCATGGTCCCGGCTAAGGATAAGCTGGGATTACGAGACGCCGAGGAGGACCGTAAATTTGATGCTATGATGATGTACTTTGGGAAGGTATTCCCCTTTTCGCCTTCATACCCCTTTTGGTTATTTTTATGTTTATTATTACCCTCTGCCGACCTGATATAACTTCTTGTGCAGTTCTTCGCCACCTTCGTGACCTTCGCCGAGGATCATAAGCTCGGCGCTACTTCTTCTTCGCAGCTCACCCAGATGCAAGACGACCTGGAGGCCGCCCTGTCAGCTAATTCTGATCTTTCGACCCGGCTTCAGGAGAGGGAGTATCGCTTAGATGCTGCCCTTAAGAAAAATTCTGAGCGGGAGGCGGTTTTAGAGCGGGCCCAGATGGCCAATGTTCAGCTAAACCAAGAGCTGAAATTTTGGAAGACCATGTCTTCAGCTGAAACGGAGAAGGTGGGCCATCTCGAGGCTCAGTTGTCGGAAGCTGGGGCCGAATCTGAAAGGATAGCTCAACTTGAGGCACGGGCTAAGGCTGAGTTGGAGAAGGTCGCCGACCTCGAAGCTCAAGCTAGAGCGGCATCAGAAAAGGTGACCCTACTGGAAACTCAACTAGCCGAGGCTAGATCCGAGGGATCGTCTTATGAGCGCGGGGCGACGGATGGCCGACATCGATTCCTGACCAGTGACGTTGGTCACTCTTTTGTGGAGGCCTACCGTTCCACCCTCCTGGCCCGGTATCATAATTCCACCGCATTCCTGGTTAAGCTAGCCCCAGCTGCGACACAATATTTTGATTTTGCTCTGACTCGTGCTCGTGAGCAGCTAGCTTCATTGGGCTTTTCGGGCGAGCTGGACCGGGATGCTGCATTGGACGGGGCTCTCGTTCCTTCGGGTTGGTCCGGGGACGTGGAAGAATCTCCGGAGGCGGCCTGGTGGAAGGACTCCCTTGAGGAGTCCATAAAGCAATCTGGCTTAGATTTGGAGCTGCCTTCTGATCCTCCCAGTTCACCTGTTAAGGCCAGCACTCCTAGTCCCGAGGTGGTTGGGACCGATCGTGATGCTTCCCCTCCGTTGCCTCCTCCGTCTTCAGAGCCTGTAGCTTAGTGTAGTCAATGTATATTTTTCTTCTGTTTCTTTTCCCTTCTTTATTTGTACTGGCACAGCTATTTTGAATGAAAACCTTTTGAGTTGAATATACTTTGGGTTTGTGTGCTTTGTATGACAAGTTGATATAGTTCGGTGTTGCTTGTAACCTTGATGTATCTTGTGCCTGTTTGATTTGATACGATTACTTTCCGATATGGCCTGACTTTTAAATTTCGAAAAATCCTAAATGTAATCCGACCAGTTTGACTTAATCTTTTCACCGATCTTTAGTGTAGGTTGGGTATTTCCCTTAGTCATAGCTTCATAGGGCGGTTCACCCTTACTCGGATCTGGAGGCGTTTTGCCTATTCAGATGTCAGAGGGCGGTTCACCCTTACTCGGATCTGAAGGCGTTTCGCCTGTTCAGATGTCAAAGGGCGGTTCACCCTTACTCGGATCTGGAGGCGTTTTGCCTATTCAGATGTCAGAGGGCGGTTCACCCTTACTCGGATCTGAAGGCGTTTCGCCTATTCAGATGTCAGAGGGCGGTTCACCCTTACTCGGATCTGGAGGCGTTTCGCCTATTCAGATGTCAGAGGGCGGTTCACCCTTACTCGGATCTGGAGGCGTTTCGCCTATTCAGATGTCAGAGGGCGGTTCACCCTTACTCGGATCTGAAGGCGTTTCGCCTGTTCAGATGTCAGAGGGCGGTTCACCCTTACTCGGATCTGGAGGCGTTTCGCCTGTTCAGATGTCAGAGGGCGGTTCACCCTTACTCGGATCTGGAGGCGTTTCGCCTGTTCAGATGTCAGAGGGCGGTTCACCCTTACTCGGATCTGGAGGCGTTTCGCCTGTTCAGATGTCATTTCTAGTTTTACTTGATCAACACATTCAGAGAGATATATTTTTGTAATAGACTTTCATTAAAACAACATAAGCTTTTTTCCACACCTCTTCACACAAAATACTTTTTTAAGTGACATATGTTCCAAGGTCTTTTGATGAGGTGCCCTTCCATATCCTCAAGCTCGTAAGCTCCCCCCGCATAAATTCGGATTACCTTGTAAGGGCCTTCCCGCCTCGGCTCAGCCTTTCTGTTTTTTCCGAGGGCATCACCGCCTAAGCACCAAATCACCGACTGAATTGTCTCTTCCGACTCTTTTGTCATGAGCCGCTTTTGTCGCTTTTGTATCTTTCGATTCGTCCTGCCGCTTCCCTCCTTTCTTCTATGGTATCTAACGCCTCCTTCATTATTTCCTCGTTCTCCACCTCGTTGAACCATCGAACCCGATGGGACATTTCTCCGACTTCTGCGGGGATGACGGCTTCGGACCCGTAGACCATACTGAAGGGCGTTTCTCCTGTTGACGATCTAGGTGTGGTCCTGTACGACCATAGTACCGAGCTAAGTTCATCCACCCATCCTCCTCCCACTTTGTCTAAGCGGGTTTTTATCCCCTGCAATATTGTTCTGTTAATTACCTCTACTTGCGCATTAGCTTGCGGGTGAGCAGCCGCAGCGAACCTTTGCTTGATATGCATACCCTCGCACCAGGACTGGGTTCTCTTCCCATTGAATTGGGTTCCATTATCTGAGATGAGTATCTGGGGCGCTCCGTACCTACAGCAAATGTTGTTAAACAGGAAACTTATGAGTCTTTGCTCGGTTATGGTGGCCACGGGCTCGGCTTCTACCCACTTGCTGAAGTAGTCTATGGATACTATTAAGAACTTTCTTCCTCCTGAGCGAGGTGTAAACTGCCCCATGATATCAATTCCCCATTTAGCGAATGGACAGGGCGCTCCATTGGTGACCATATCCTCGGCTGGGATATGAATTAAGGGTGCGTGCACTTGACATTTTTGGCATCGTTTAACCATTTCTACTGCTCTCTTGCTCATGGTCGGCCAAAAGAAACCAGCCCTTAGCGTTTTGCTAATCAGCGCTCTTCTTTTGGTATGGTCTCCGCAGCACCCTTCATGGATTTCTTCCAATACACTTCGCCCTTCTTCTTCCGAGATGCATCATAGGTATGGCCCGAGGTAGGACCTCTTGTATAGCTCATCATTAATGCAGCAGAACCTCGCTGCTCTTCGCACAATTTTCATTCTTTCTTGTCTCTCCTTGGGTAATTCTGCCCTTCTTAGGTATGCCAACAAAGGAGTTCGCCAATCTGCCATCTCATTCACCTCCATCACCTGTTTCATGATGCTACTGGCCGCTCCCGAATCGCATCGTTCGCGAGCGGCAATCCACTAAGGAGCTTCCCATCTTTGCTAGGTAATCAGCTTTTGCATTCTCCGACCTAGGGATATGGATTAACTTCCATTCCCCTAGTTTTTTGGCAGCCTCTTTCACTTCCTCCACATACTTCTTCATCCGATCTTCATTTATCTCAAATTTTCCTTCTACCTGTTGTGTGACCAGTTGGGAATCAGAGTAAGCAATGAGTCGTCGCGCGCCCAAGTCTATTCCCAGCTGCATTCCCTTAACCAGGGCTTCATATTCGGCCTCGTTGTTAGATGCCCTGAAATCGAATTTTATGGCATACTCTAATTGCTCACCTTCCGGGGTAGTGAGGATTATCCCTGCCCCAGAACCACTGGTTGTCGCCGATCCATCCACATGCAACAGCCACTGTCCTTCTGGTGGCGATGGCATGGCCCCCTCTTGGATAAAGTCTGCTAGGGCCTGAGCTTTAATCGCCGTTCTCGGCTCATATTCCATGTCGTACTCCCCCATTTCTACCGCCCACTTCACCAGACGACTTGACACATTAGGTCGCCCTAATATCTCTCTCAAGGGCAAGTTGGTTCGCAATTTTATCCGGTGGGCTAGTAAATAGGGCCTCAATCGCCTGGCCGTAACCACTAACGCTAGCGCCCCTTTTTCTAGCTCGGAGTAGTTCCGTTCTGCTCCTTGCAAGATTCGGCTTGTATAATAAATGGGCTTTTGTTTATTCATTTCTTCTCTTAGCAAGACCGAGCTCACCGCTCCTTCTCCCACGGATAAGTAGAGTACAAGATCCTCTCCTGGTACCGGTTAGGTGAGTAGGGGCAGCTCGGCCAAATACTCTTTCAATCTTCCGAATGCCGTTTGCGCTTCCGGGGTCCATTCGAACTTGTTCCCTTTTCTTAAGAGTTTAAAAAATGGGAACCCCTTCTCGGCCGAGCGTGATATAAAACGGCTCAGCCCTGCTATTCTTCCCATTAGTATCTGGATATCCTTAATATTTTTTGGAGGATTCATTTGCAGTACTGCTTTGACCTTCTCCGGGTTGACCTCGATTCCTTGTTCTGTGACCACATACCCCAGGAATTTTCCCGATTTGACTCCAAAAGAACATTTTGATGGGTTGAGCTTCATTCCATACGTGCGCAGGTTCTCGAACGTCTCTTCTAGGTCCCTGATATGTTCTCCTGCCTTCACACTTTTCACTAGCATGTCATCCACGTATACCTCCATGTTTCTGCCGATTTGGGATTTAAAGATTCTGTCGACCATCCTCTGATATGTAGCTCCTGCATTTTTTAATCCAAAAGGCATGCGTACATAACAAAAAGTTCCCTTTGAAACCACAAAACTAACCCACTTTCTGTCCTCGGGTGCGAGAGGAATTTGATGATATCCTTGGGAAGCGTCCATCATACTGAGTAACTCGCACCCCGAGGTTGAATCCACCAGCTGATCTATGCGGGGTAACGGGTAGTGATCCTTGGGACATGCTTTATATAGGTCCCGGAAGTCCATGCATATCCTCCACTCCCCCTGGCCTTTCCCTACCATCACAGCGTTGGATAGCCACTCCGGAAACTGGATCTCCATTATGTGCCCAGCTCGGAGGAGCTTATCGACCTCTTCCCCAATCACCCCATCCATATCTGGCCCGAAATGCCTCCTCTTCTGCTTTACTGGTCTTATGGTGGGGTCGATGTTCAACCTGTGTTCGGCAACTGCTGGGCTGATTCCCACCAGATCCTCAACTGCGAACGCGAAAATGTCCACGAATGTTCTTAGCAGGCTGATGAGGCTTTCCTTTATTCCATCGTCCAACCGACTTCCCATGCGAGTCTTTGTTTCCGGCTTTCCTGGAACCAATTCTATTTCTAGAAACTCCTCGTTGGGCTTAACACCTTCTTCCTCAGCTTCCTCGGGTGCCTTCGATTGCTTATTCCTCTTAGACTCCGGATCCGGACCCCCGAGCTCGGGTGTCCTCTTTCCGCGCTGCACTCCCTGCTTTACGGTTGTTTGATAACAAGAACGGGCGACAAACTGATCTCCTGCTACTTCTCCCACCTCACCTCCTACGGGGAATTTTACTTTCATGTGCGCGGTAGAGGCTACTGCTTCGAATTTGTTGAGCCCTGGTCGTCCTAAAATGGCGTTATAGGCCGATTTGGTGTCCACCACTAAAAATATGAGTGTCTTGACCTTCCGATGGGGCATCCGACCTAGTGCTACTGGAAGCACCACTTCTCCGACTGGTTGCACCTCGGTCATACAGAACCCATAGAGCGCGGTATCTACCTTTCTCAATTCCACTTCCAGGTTCATCTGTTTGAAACAGTCATAGAATAAAATGTCTACTGAGCTTCCTGTATTGATAAACACCCTTTGCACATCGTAACTGGCGATTTCCGCTGTGATGACCAACGCGTCATTGTGGGGCGTATGTATCCCATTATAATCCATGGGGCTGAACTGAATGATAGGCCCACTGCCTACAGAGGCGACCTCCTTGAGTTGATGACACCTAGCCTTTCGTGCGTGGGCTTTTCTAGCCTGATTAGAACTTCCGTCGGTTGGTCCCCCTGATATCATGTGGATCACTCCTTTTTTAGTCGGGGGAGCAGCGGGTCCCCGAGGAGCTTCTCTTTTCACCCCCGCCCCTCCTTGGGGCATGGGTGGTTGCCTCCGACCTCCATTTCTCTGTTGATATGTGAACTCCATCAGATGTCCCGCTCGGACCAGCCTCTCGATCTCATCCTTAAGGTGCTTGCATTCGTTTGTTTTATGCCCGTAATCATTGTGGAGTCGACAATAAAGCTCTGATTTCGGCTGGGTGGGCCTATTAGGGCGAGATTCAGGCCACTCGATGACCCTGCTCATCTTACCCTCAACTGCTTCCAAAACCTGGGCTCTCCTCATTGTTAGTGGACTGTATTGGTCAAATCTTGGTCGCCTTAGAACGATATCGTTCTTCTTCCGATCTGTTTTTACCCGTGACATCTCTTCCCGAGGCAAATTTCCTTGAAAGGTGTACTCCTCCCGTCGTATCAATCTGTTGGACCCCCTTTCCCCATCCTCGGGCTTTTCATGCAACTCTTCCATATCCTTCTCGGTTTCCTCAACATTGATGTACTTCGAGCATCGGGCTAAGACCTCATCATAAGTTCTGGCTGGTTTTTTAGCTAATGAGGTGCGTAACAACCCCGGCCTCAGTCCCTGCGTCAAGGCACTGGTTTTTACTTCTTCTGACGACGAGGGTACCTCCAGACACGCCTTCGTGAATCGGGTCACATAAGCTCTCAGCGCTTCTCCCGAATATTGCTTGATACTGAACAAGGACATGAAGGTCTTTTGGTGCGCCCTGGCGCTGGCAAAGTGAGTCAAGAACGCGGAGCTGAAAGTTTTGAAGCTGGTGATTGACCCAGGGGGTATCTGGTGGAACCAATCCTGAGCTGACTCACAAGGTGTGGCCAAGAATGCTCTGCAACTCACGGCATCCGAATATCTATGTAGTACCGCCATGTTCTCGAATCGGTATAAATGTCGGGTAGGATCTGAGAGTCCATCATAGGTGAAGGTGACAGCCCTAAACCCATACGGGAGCTCGGACTGTAGTATGCCTTCTGAGAAGGGATGGCCTGGATGACTTTCCATGTCCCTCCCCGCAACCCTATGTCACAACTCTTCCAGCTCGTCCTGCATGCTGGATATCAAGGGATCCTGCGTTTTTTCCTGCCTAGATCGCTCCCATATTTTTGGATAACTCTCCCCATGTTCTTCCTGCTGATCAATTTCTTCCGGCCCATCCGAAAGGATGGGTATTATTTTTCGTGGTACCCTTTGTTTGTCGACCTCCCGGCTCTTCTGGATTGCACTGGCGATTATGTCGGCTAAGGCTTCCTTCTTCAGTGTAATTGTGCTTGGTGCGACTTCTTCTACAGGGGTGACGGGTGTTTTCTCCAGAGTCGCTTCTCCACCCGCCGCTGCTAGTTCCTCTTCTAGATTTCTGGGTATTAACTCCCCTGTTCTTTTCTGGTTCATTTCTTCTGCCATTACTAACCTCACGTCTCAACTCAAAGTGACTCGATGTCACACTTCCCACAGACGGCGCCACTTGATGTAACCGAGCTGATCGGTCACCAAGAACCGGGTTAATCTTAGAAGTTTAGTTAAGAAAACCCAAAATATATGAAGTACTCTCTTTTCTTTCTCTCTCTAAAATATACTGTATTCTCAGAGTGTGTTATTTTTTGAGGAACCCCCTCTCTTCCTTTTATAGGAGGAGGGTGCCTTGTTATCTGAGATTTTTCCTGATTCCCAGAGAGAATCCCGGATATCCAGGGATTCAAGCTGCGATTTTCCATCCCTGGATTTCCGGGATTGCAAGGTATGGGCTCTCAATCCCTGGATCTCCGGGATGGCAAGGTATGGGCTCTCAACCCCTGGATCTTAGGGATTCTGTCAGGTGAGTCAGGATCTTCTTTCCCAAGAGTTCTACCTTCCTGAGTTCGGTGGTTTTTAGGTCGGCTCATCCCTATTCAAATCAGTAGTTTGAGAGACCCTTGAGGTCGGCGACCTGTTATCGGATATCATAGGTCAGCGGGGGCCTCCGAGGTCGGCGCCCTTCTAACAGATGTCACAGCTAAACGGGACCTCCGAGGTCGGCGACCTTTATCAGATATCATAGGTCAGCGGGGCCTCCGAGGTCGGCGATCTTCTAACAGACGTTACAGATAAGTGGGGCCTCCGAGGTCGGCGACCTTCTAAAGGACCTTGGGGTTGTAATCTCTTTATCTAAGAACCTAGGTCGGACTTTTATTGGTCCATATTTTAAACCGGGTTTTCAGGGAGCGTACATTCGACGTCCTATCAGGCTGTAAAGACGAAAATTTCTGGACTTGTATCCTTCATTGGCTAAGTGGTCTGCAATGGCATTCCCTTCCCGATAGATATGGGAAAACGAGATATCCATAGAACGACGAAACGACAAGATTTTGTGCCGAATGCTTTGAAGTTGCCAATTTCCGATGTTAGGCGAGGTAATAATAGAAAGAGCAAAAGTCGAATCCACCTAAACCCAAACCTTCTGAATGTTCCTCTCATAACAAAGGTCCAACGCTCTCCAAATGGCAAAAAGCTTGGCAAAGTTATTGGTGTGGTTGCCGATAAATTCGTAAAACGCAAAAATCAGATCACCCGAACAGTTTCTGGCTATGCCTCCCGCGGCTGACTCCCCTGGATTACCTTTCGATGCCCCATCCGTGTTGATTTTGGTAATCCCGAGGACCGGTTTAATCCATCTAACAATGGTAATTTTTTTTCTTTTTGTTATTACAGTTACAATGGCAGCTGCTAATGAAATTACACGGGCAGAAATTCAATCCCAAAATATCCACAAGAGCCGGGGCACCAAACCAGGCCCGCGGCTTAGGGCCCCGGTGCCCTTTGATCAAATCCAATTAGCCCCAAATGCGATCGCACACTCTTTGGGCCGTGAAAGGGATCTTCTTGACCCGTATGTCATTCCTAGAACACCAAATAAACCATAGGATAAGAATAGGGATAATACGCAAAATGTGGATATCTCCCGAGGATTTATTAAACCAATTGGTAATGACCAAGTTAATATTATTAGTTTGAAAAATAGGAATCCCAACTAAAGTGCAGAAGTTAGCCCAAACCGCCGACGCTACCGGCCCATTAAGAAAAAGATGAGGAAAATCCTCAACGCCATCACAACAAAAACAAGCATGGTCGGCAATGATACCCCTGGTTCTAAGACCATCCGGGGTCGGGAGCCATTTTTTTAAAATCCTAACCATAAAAAAGGACATAGTGGGAGTAATGATTTGATTCCAGCAAAATTTTAAAATATTGTGATTGTCTTGGCGTTGCCGAACCTCCTCCCAAGCACTTTTAAAAGAAAAACCACCGTGAGAGGTTAGTTTCTAAAATACTTTCCGACCGACTATATCCCCATCCCCATGAGTGGGAAAGTCCATAATGTAGTCTCCAAGATCGAAGGGATAACGGCTAGTAGTTTTGACCGATCCCAGCCATAAGGAGACCAAAATTGATTAATACTAGCATTCGAACGGGTATTAGAGACCCATTGGGATAGCGGACTAAAATCGCACCAATTATCGCGCCAAAAACAAATATCACCATCACCGATATCCCAAAAAATCCATTTGTCCGCTAAATACCGGTTGGCACAGAGATTTTTCCACGTAGGAGAATCATACGGGTTTGTTTTAACAATCATGGGGTGGAGGCGTTTACAGTACTTAGCACGCATAAAATTGGACCAAATGTTCGAAGAAGTCCGAAAACGCCACCAAAATTTGATTTCAGCCGCTTTAATGATGTCCCTCATACTCCCACACCCGAGACCACCCTCCTCCTTAGGGTAGCATAACTTGAGCCATGCCCCCCAATGGAGTCGCTTTCTATTATCGTTAGTTCCCCAAAGGAATTTGTTGAAAAGACGTTCGAAAAAAGTAATGACATTCTTTGGGGGTTTAAGAACTTGGAGACAATAGAACGGAATCGAGCTCAAGGTCGTTTTAATGAGCTCAAGCCTACCTCCCGTGGTTAGCAAAAGATGATTCCACGACTGAAATTTAGAACAAGTTTTGGAAATCAAATCTCCATACATGTTAAAAGTTTGGTTTGGTTTCCAAAGTGGGGAACCCAAATAATTGAAGGGGAGATTAGTTTGGGAAAATCCAGTCATTTGTTTGACAATGCGGACTAACGGGTTATTCGGCTTGGCAAAAATAAAATGACTTTTAGAATTGTTCACTTTTTGGCCCGAGCTCGCCGTGTAGTGTTCCAGGCAATTCTTGAGTATAAGGAGATTATTATAGGAAGCCTTAGTAAAGATCAGCACATCATCGGCGTAAGCCAGATGGGTGATCCAACCATTCTTCCTGATTTTAAAAAACATGTCGAGGTGGGAGTTAAAAGTTTTGTCCAGGAGCCTCGATAGATAATCAGAAGCAATCACAAAGAGGAGAGGGGATAAAGGATCACCCTGTGTAATGCCCCTACTAGATTTAAAAAACCCCGCAGCATTATCGTTAATGAGAATAGAAAACCAGCCATTCGATATACATCGATTTATCATGTCGGTCCACTCATCAGAGAAACCAAATGCTTTAAGGATATTCAAAAGAAAAGCCCAATTAAGTCTATCATAGGCCTTTTCCATGTCCAATTTGATCATCACATTCGAATCGTCCCTCGATATATCATGACAGACTCCTTGGGCTGTTAAAATATTATCAGTGATAAGGCGACCCTTGACGAAACCCGATTGGGCAGGGCTAAGAATTTTTGGAAGAAAGCGGCGCAAACGGGTACTGAGAATTTTCGCAATGATTTTATAAGTTGTGTTGCAAAGACTAATCGGCCTGAAGTCTTTCCAAGATAGGAGAGGGGATATTTTCAGAATAAGAGAAATCGTAGTGCAAGTGAATGATCTGGGCATGGGGTTTCTGGAGAAAAAATCCCACACGACCTCACATACATCCTTAGCGATAACATCCCAACACCTATGAAAAAACAAAGCATTAAAGCCATCCGGCCCAGCCACACTATCCAAATCAATATTAAAAATAGCACATTTAATCCCATCCACATCCGGCATAGCACACAAAACACGATTATCAGAATTATCTAAGGTACAGGAAATAATATCCGGCCTTGTACTATCAAAATCGTGATCTGAGCATTTGAAGGCATTAGAAAAGTAATTAACTCCAGAATTTTAGATAGCATCAGGGTCATATATTTGCACATTGTCTATAATTTGAAAAATACGGCTTTTACTTCTTTTGGATTTAATAATATCATGAAAGAATTTAGTGTTACGTTCCCCTTCAATGCACCATTTTAATTTAGTTTTTTGTTTCCAAAATTCTTCTTCCATAGCCATCACTAGGTTGAGATTAGCTTTGGTTTTCTTTAACAAGATAAGATTACTATCCATAGGGTTATTATCAAAATCACGTTCTGCCCCAGACGCAAGGTCCCTAGCTTCGGAAACTTTAGAAAAAATATCACCAAAGTGAGTTTTATTCCACTCCTTAAGAGTAAGTTTGATCCGATGAGGGAACCGGGATCACCCACGAGTCCCGGATGACATTAAGAAAATCCTTGTGTTTGACCCACATGTTCTGGAATCTAAAGGATGGTTTAGATTTAAAATTGTTATTACCGAACAAGCATAACATCGCAGCATGATCCGAATGAAAGCGAGATAGGTGTTTCACAACCGAATCCGGGAAAGTGTCAAACCATTCCGGCGAGTGTAAAACCCTATCCAGACTTTGCCAAATCAAGTTACTGTACCACATAAAAGGCGAACCAATAAAGCCAAAATCAACGAGATTATAATAAAAAAGAGAGTCATTAAAATCTTCCATCTCCGAGGGGATGGGGGCGGCCCCGCCTTTTTTTTCAGTAAGGTGTAAGATAATATTGAAGTTGCCCCCGACCATACACGGCCCCTGATTATTACTAACCGCGAGAAGGTCATCCCAAAGAACCCTCCTTTCAACCCTAGTGTTTTTCCCATATACAATGGTTAAAAAATAGGGGACAGGAGAGGTTTTTGGGGTGACTTTCAGGTGGAGCAAATGATTAGTGTTTTTTAAAACAAGAATATCATTAAGGTGATCAAAGAACACCCAAATGTGATTACTTTGGTTGGCAGTAACCTTATTAAAGCCCAGGTACCTGCAAAAGAATGCCGAATCAAGGAAAATTTTTAGCTCAATAAGGGCCAAAATATTCACTTGATGATCTCGGCTAGAGTTTTTAACATTCCGTTTAGCATCTTTCTTACCCATCCCCCTAACATTCCAAATGAGTGTGTTAATCATTGGAAACATTAGGGGGTTTCTAAATTCTCGCGCTTCTCCTCCTGCACTCCGTGTTATTAACGTCCTTTAGGTCCTGGTCTCTGGACGGACCGACAAGGCCCTGGGCCTCCCTTTCCAATTGTCTCCCATATTCAATATCTCGTAAACGGCGCTGCTCTCTCCTTAAAATCTTGGGTGATTTAGTGATGGAATGAGGTATGGCCAGCACCACTTGCCCTACACAGCATTAGAATCAATAACAGGGCCAACATCCGGGGGTTTCAAGTCAGACTCAGTGTCTCCACAAGACTCAGATGAAGCCGAGACAGTGGCCTCGGGAAGGTCACTGTTCTCTACTTCCTTAGGTTTCTTGTGAGAACACTCAGGGATGTCCTTGGTCGCTGCTTCCGTCTTGGGAGGGGATTACAGTCAAATTTTGGGGGGAGACCCTCCAGCTGGGCCAGGGCAAGATCAGGGGAGAGTAAGTCTCTCCCAGGCATGCCTGGTTTGTCAACCAGAGGTGGAATCAAAGAATTTTCTTGCACAACAGGGTCAGCAATAGGTTCAATAGAATCTAACACAATAAGTTCATCACCGTCAATATGATTAAGTGTGTTGAAAGGGTTATTAGATAGAGCATCCTTAACCGGGGCAGCATTATCCTGCACACAGTGAGATAAATCAGTTTTGTGGGAGTCGACACCAGAGGTGTGACCTCCTTTTTGTTGGATCGGAGGAATATCTTTATTTTTTGGAGGGGAAGAAGTTTCAGTAGGAATCAGAGAACCATTTAACGGTATATCCCCAGTTTTATTGTCCTTAGCAACATAGTTGATTTTGGAAATTTTTTCTGTGAATCATTTATTTTTCTCTGCAAAGTTGGGCCGAAGTTTATGATTCTTAATATAGCAGTCATCCTCGACATGCCCAATATGATTACAGAAATGACAGTATTTCGGAAGACAATAAAATTGAACATTTATCTCAACAGATTTCCTTTCACAATTAATAGCAAATTTTTCAACTGGAGGTGTTTCAAGATTAATTTCAACACAGAAACGAGCATAATTCAAACGGGATATAGATAACGTCGCATCATCCGCCATAACAAATTCACCAAACACACTTGCAATAGTTTTTAGACTCCTGAGATCAAACCACTGGATGGGAAGGGCAAAAGCTTTCAACCATACTGGAACTACTGGAGGTTCATTTTTGAAATCAAAATTCGGAGTCTATTTAAGGACCCTCATTGGGAGAACAGCAATTGCAATTTCTCGTTGGATCCGAACTTTAGCAAAATGTTCTTCGTTAAAGCAAGTAATTAAAACATGTCTAAGATTTAAATATTGCACTTTGCACGGTTTATACCCGAGATCGTTAAGGTTAGCACGTATTACCTTGTTCGTGGGTTTCCTATATGAGAACTTACCAACCACCGAAAACAGAAAAGCTTCGGACGCCTTTTCACACTCTGGTTTGGAAAATCGGATGGTAGGGACCGCCCCGGAACGGTCAACGGTGCCAAAAGCACCCTGCATAAGTCCAGAGCTCCCAGAAATTGCAGCAACGTAGGATTTCACCACCGGCGTAACCACGTCTGATGGGATACCATCTTTTCTGCCAGAAGGATTCTCCGGGAAACCGGTGGACGCTCCTTTTCCTTTGTCACCGGGGATATGAATCCCCTTAGAGATTTCTTCACAGACCAAGTCAAACTTAGCCGACGCGTCTTCATGATTATCGCTCCCGGTCGCAGAAGCCCGATTAGGGTTTTCCGATATACGATCCGCCGCCACTATCGAAATATTGGCAATAGAGATGTCTAAGGATGTCGTAGATGGGAAATCCTCAAGCGAAATCCCATTTCCCTGAAGAACATGACCGCCCGCAGCATCCCCATCTTGGATGCGGACAAGATTTTCGGGAGGGGGGGTTTGAAACTGGAATAGGGGTTAGATTTGTCGGATTTTTGATATGGACTCCCATAGAGGAAGATGGAAAATCGGTGAAAAAAGGAAGATTTGCAAGCTCCAGAAGAGATACCGGTGAAGATGGCAGCGAGAGAGATTTCACAGGGGGGGTTTGTCAACAAATGATGCCGCGTCGGTTTTGAAAGGTGGAGTAATTCCAGAAATTACGGGAGGAGCCTCGTGGAAGTCTCCAGCTTTTGTATTCTTATGAATTTTTTTTCCTGATTTTGGGGAGGTGGTTAGGCAGATGGGGGGTTGAAATCTTGGTCCACGATATAGGATGGTTGATGGGCGGTGGGATTAGCTGTGGTGTCACATGTTGGAGATGAGTGGGGACCCGCCCCCAATGCAGATGTTTTTTCTGCCATAAGACAGATGAATTTTAAAGCGGGACCGCCGCCCTAGGCGGCGGAAAAGATGAAAAAAGAGATGTTATCAGATGAATAATGTCCGGAAACTCAAATACGGATGAAGGATGGATGAAGATTGTAGAGAGGAGGAGAAAAGTTCTAGCGAGAGAGAGAGAGAGCATAGAAAATACCAATTTGAGATACATAATGATGGTCGCCATCATGTCTGGTGAGAAAGTGAATTGGTGCCAAATAGTTCTGAAACACATTCAAGAGGAAGCATCTAAGCCGGATTCTGCCAAGAAATCCTTTGGCCTAATTCTGAACCACATCCTTACTCGCTGCAAAGTACAGCAGTCCGCAGATGCCAAGATAATTCTGACCAAAAAGTTCATCGGTGGTTTCAAACCCACTGTCTACAACAAAATGCCCAGTCTTGGTGATACGCCCAACCCTTACAGCATGCCAAACTCGAGTGACCCTCGGGATGTCACTCTTAAGAATTCTGATGATGGGAAAAGAAGAGGAAAATAAGTGTTCCCGACAGCAGCTCCCCCAAAGCTACTGAGAAGAGGAGAAAGAAGACGAAGAAATCTTCTAAAGCTATTCCTACAGTGACTACAACAATCACTCTATAAGTACGATCTACCACTCGAATCGATGAATTTATCCCACATGGCGCAAACCCTATGGAAGAACCAGGTTTTGCTCCTACAGCAGTTCCCGAGACAGTGATGGCTATGATGGAAGAACAACTGTTTGCCATACTTGAAGGGTCTGGCGAATCGGCTGCCCCTTAAGAACCAAAAGCCACAACTCCCGACAGGGCACCCACCCCTATATGGGGTCCTTCTCCCAACATGGAAAACTACCCTATTAGGGATCCCTCTCCCCAATAGGCTCCCACATATGTTGAGGATCCCCACCGGACAATAGAGCCATCTGTCATTCGGAGTCCCTCCCCAACAACAATAATCAATCAAACAATCCTCCAAGTACATATTAATGAAGCCTCTGAGCGCTTTAAAATCTGGAAGTTATACAGGGTCGCTCCTTACGACATCCTGTATAACTGGGAAGAATGGAGAGACATGGAACTATTTGCTCTGAAGTTCACGGACATCCAGAATGTTGAGGTCTTGACCAGATGGGAAGATCAATTTGGCATAGAGATTATCACGTCTTACTTAATGGCAAAAGAGAAGGCCCGACTCAAAGGGGAATCACAGTCCAGTGATAAAGCTCCATCACCTAGTCATCACTCCGGCCCCGGCTCCGATGACGACGATGAGGCCATATAGGTCAGAATTCAGATGAGCCGTGAAGTGGCTCGGGAAGGAGAATATGCCAACATTCAGGCTCAATAGGGCCAAGGGACATCAAATGATAAACATCAATCCCAGACCCAGCAACAAGAAGAAGTATCCCACGAAGAAAATAAACAGGAGGAATGAGTCCTTCCTATCACAATGAAGAAGCCGCTACTTCCTCCCGATAGTAAGCATATCCTCTATAATAAGAATCTGTCCAGCCGACAGAGAAGAAGAAGAAGAAGCCACCTACACCATCCGCCAAGAGGAATTAGTCCCTCTTCTAGAACTGGCGGCCATTGAGAGTCGGTAGGAGGAATCAGTCCCTTATGTAGTTTTGATTACCGAAAACCAAGAGAGGCAAGAGGAATCAGCCCCTTCTGTCTCAGAGACGGAACATGCAGCACAACCTATAGAAGCACCTGCTTCCGAATAGGTTGAATCTCCTATCTCTACAGGATCCCCATCTAGATCGGATGACGATTTCCTTGTTTACAAACCACGCGAGCCCCATCACAACATGGTTCTCAAACAGCTCGGATAACCATCTAACTCTAATATTGCACACACACACTCTCCATGCATAGGCACGAATCGTACAGCTCCAAGCTATCAGTCGCCAAACTGTGTTCCTACACGATGCCGTTAAGGCACTGTACGAAGTTGGAAAGGAATTGGACTGGATGCGAGAAACAGCTCAGGATGAACTCCCGAAGCTGCAAAGGGCCATTAATGATGTGGAAGAGGCTTTTCGCATCATGCCCACTACTCTTTGGCAAGCCCTAAATCAACTGAAGCAGCATCAAGAGCAAATCCTGAAGCAAGAACAAGAGAATCTTCGTGTTGCTGAAGCTAAGACTATTGTCGGCCTAGAATACACCGGCTCAAAACTCATCGACCATGATCACAAGATAGACAATCTTACAACAGTGGTTGTGAGGCTGGTTGATGGTGTTACTGATGTGAAGACCAACAGGCCAAATGTATGGAACTCCTACGGGATATTCATGACAGGTCTCAGAACTTGACAATGCCAAAAAAGGGGAAGAGTCGAGAGAGGCTGCAACGGAGTGGAGGCTGGAGAGAGAGAAGGAAATGGAAGCTACTCTGGAGGATAGTGTTGCAACTGTCATCGAAAGACTGGCCAGACCCAGTCCATGTCAAGGAGCGAAAGGATACAGGGTAACTTGTTCTCGACCTGAGTTCCAAGATCCTAATTTTCCGTGGAAAAATCCAATACGTAAGCCTGCTGAGATATAGCTCCCAACAGATCAATAGCCTACAGTAGATGAATTAAGAACATGGAAAAACAATGAACTACTAAGATACTTCTGTATGCTCATCAGGGAGTCCCCAATGTTCAACAAATTCAAAACACTGGAGGATGATAAGTGTCAGTTTTATACACTTATCCATGATTTGTATCGATATATTTCACCCATAATTGAGCTAGTCTACTCGTTTTTGCTTTGAATTAATTAGTTTTTAATAATTTATTATTTATCAGATGAAGTTGTAAATTTAGTCTTAATCGGATTGAATTACTGATTTACTCAAGAAATAACATGTTTATAAAATATTCTCTTTATTGAGTTTTTATGTATTCATGTTGTAGGGCTTTCCGATATGAGTTCGACAGTCTTTTCCGATTCAAAATCAGAGTTATATATCAAAAGTTATCATCCGAAGAAGATTTGGGGCAAAAATGCAAAGTCTAAGAAATTCTGGGCTGAAAATAAAGTCTGAAACTCCATACGGGCGTGTACGGGCGTAACTCACAAATGAAAAAAAATGTAGCCATGTTACGTCCGTAACTCATCAATGTTACAGCCGTAAGTCATCAAAGTTACGGTCGTAACTCCTCAATGTTACGGCCGTAACTCTTGGCAGATTATTGATCATTGCCTAATTTTTTATACTTTTGGTCTATTAATGAGGGGATGGCTGGAATTGATCCGATCTAATGTAATAATGCTGGAGTTTTGGAGCTGTTAGATGACTTTAGTGTATAAATAGACCCCTTAGATCCATCATTATTAATCATTCATCTTATATTTTTCCACTTTTTGTAATATTTTCTTCTTGTGTGAAGAACACACTTGTGTTCTTGAGTGATTTGTGTAATAGTGGTATAGCATATTGTGTTCAGGGAGTTTATTGCTTCTTTCTCCTTTATCTACTAAGGGAGTTAGGATCAATTCTTTCTCTTTTTCAACTAATAATGACCACTCAAGCTTGTATTATGTTTATTAAACCCTTCATTGGCTAAGTGACCTTAGTTGGGATTATAAACAAGGTTAGTCAGGTTATTTAAGTTTGTATAAAGAACTATTATGAATTACTTATTATTGTGTGTGATTTTCATTGTTTTAACAATCTTTATTTATTTGGCCAATAAATGATGATATTTATGGTCTTCATATGTTTCGAAAGCTTCACTCTAAGTTGTTCTAGGGGATAGAAATATACCTCTAGACCTTAAATGATTCTTTGAGTTATTTTCATAAAACCTAATGTTATGTATTGAAGCCAATCAACATAGAAATATAGTGGATTGATTAAATATATAAGGGGCGTTTTATAGTTCGAAAGAGAAACCGTCTTTTTAAGGAAAATCGAATCTACACAACATAATAATTAAATTCATCTTCTGATCTCCTATACATCTTCTATAACTAATGATGAACTAAGTTTGTAATCACAACTATTTCATTATATCTTTTATTAATCTATTATTAGTATAATCTTTCATTTCCTTGAATATTAGAACTATTATTGCATTTTCTTTGCAATTGTCAAACCAAACTCTTAAATTTTGTGTTTCAATCATATAAATCTATATAACAAATAGTTAACTAGTGTATAATTCAATATATAACCTAACTTCCTCATGGGATCGATAAACCGGACTCAAAAAGTCCACTTACTACTTGATACGATATCGTGCACTTACGATAGTTACACTTAAGACGTGTCAGAGGACGCCGGAAATGAATTCTCGAGGCTACTGGCAGAAGGAAAGCTACCCTTACAACTAAAAATGAAGTCTAAACACCAGAAGGGTGACCGGGTAACCCATCCTGAAGATTGGATTCTTGCCTACGATGTCTCCTATGAGGGACGAAGCATTTACAGGGATCGAGGCAAAGATTCCCTAATTAACTAGTGGAAAGGAACCAAACATGATCCCTCTCGAAAAACTTGGAAGCATCAATATTATAGGGACTAGCTCCTGGCTACTGTACTTTGTATTTTATCCTATTGTATGCTCTTCGATGCAACATTTTCTTATCTTTCAAGCCCTGTAATTTCAATCATCAACAAAATTTTGATTTCTTGAAAGATTACAGCTCGTAATCTACTTTTACTGTTTTACTATTTTGATTACGATGAAGTATTGAAATATTCAACAAGCACAAAACTTGATAACCCTCATGCTGTAAGAAATTGCTCATGAACAGTTCATAGATTAAGTTGTATTCAATTAAGATTACATTCTCTAAGATTGTGCCTGCACCAATCATAAGTTAAGTTGTAATACACTTAGTCCTATAGAATCTTTTATTTTAGAACTTGCATGCGAGCAGTTCAAATTTTCTTGACTAAGTTATAAAGATCAGATCTTTCGACAGAAGACTTGAAGATAGCCTCTCCATATCAAGGAAGTTTCAGCATTATCAAAAAGGGGAAAATTGTTGGAAAAATATACATCCTTATTTTGATAATTGCCAGCATACAGCATAAGGTCTTCAAAGTTAGCATATGGAAACTGTTAGGAAACTTCATTCAACCTGTCCATACAGCAAGAGATCTTCCTGCATAGTCCGTTCCTACAGCGCCTACTTTATTATACAGCAGATTGAATAATGTTGGATACAACAATCTTGCTGTAAGGTGTTTTAATTAGGAAAAGAAAAACATAAAACCAACAGGACTGAAGAAAAGCTTTAAAACAGTTGTGAAATAAACATTGTTTATTCATAAAATATTCATGGTTAAAGTAGCATTTAATGCTAATAGGACATCATTTAATGCGGTTGAAAGACACTACAGTATGAACACATGGAAGAGCATTTAATGCGAATCACCTTTAATTCAAACATTCTGCAGCCGCCAATCAGAGCTCTCTCAATCTCACCAACCGTCCAACGAATACATTTATAACGGATCTATTTCCAATGTTACAAATAGCCCGAAGCAGAGGACATTAGACACAACAATTAGAACAACAATACAAGTGATTATCTCATGCAATACGTCTGATAATTAGCTCTAGCAATCAGAATATCAAACTAAGAAATATACAATCCTCAATGCAAACAACACATCGTACAACAAACGATCATCAAAGCATATAGCTGCTGTTTGAACTTGTTCTACCCTATCTTTTAGTTCAGATCAACCTTAGTCCTGTGTAGACTAAGTCCTTGCTAGTTCCGACCTGTTTGGGAAGAATAGCATCGAAGATGAAGATTCAATCTGTGTGAGAAGAAACAAGTTGAAAGAGCAAAAACCAATCTGTCTGAATGGCCCAAGCTGTTGTCATTGTATCAATCTGTATGAACGATATATAGAGAGGTTTAGTTAAAGTTATGTAGTTGTGTACGTAGTGATTTTAACAAATATTTTACTCCTGTGTGGAGGACCGATGGATGTAGAGGGGTTTACAGTCCTTACTGTTCTCATATAAATATGTGATTTAAAGTATACATATTGTGAAAATCCTGTACGCATTAAGCAAACAAGAGATTACATAGTTGCTGTATTTACAGCAACTCAATATTAATCTTACGCTACGTAAATAACTTCGAAAAATATACAACTTATTCAACCCCCCTTTTAAGTCGTTTATTGTATACTCTGCGGCCAGCAATGTGTGAGCCAATTAAAACCAGAGAAGGTCCTCTGGGTTCCGTTAGACTACGTTATCTGCAGATACTTGGTTGGGATATACAACCAGAGAGAGCCTGATAAGGTCTCTCGGGATGCGGTAGCCAGTATAGCTCGGGAGGTTGTTTTATATTTGACTGATGATACGCGTATTATTCCGAAATAATGACGTGGATTATGCTACCGCTGTCACGATACTGTTGAGATGTTGGTAAATGATTGTTATTCTTTTTTATGGTAATTTTACTGTACTCAGCCCTCTATTTACTGTTATTGCACGTTATACGTACTCATGTATCAAAAACTCGTACTGGCTGTTTGCTTACCCTTTCAGGGGTGAATGCTTTTTTTGGTGTATTCAGGTACAGGTCTTAATGGCGAAAAGGCGCATGAGGGGTACATGGACGACGAGCAACATTGATATTCTCTCGGGTTGTCGATGTTTTATAGTTGTTTTGGTCTTGTTTTGTACAAGTACTCGTGAGTACTGTTCTTATTGATGTTACGCCCGTGCGTGGGCTGGGGAACTGTCTTGGAGTTTGTTATCTGTATGTTGAACAGGTTGTGAGCGTCTTCATGTTCGACCTTGCCGGTCGTGATGTTGTGGATGTGTTGTGTTGTCGACCTTGCCGGTTGACGTGTGTTGTTTTTATTTTGTGTTTGACCGGATTGGTCGTGTGTGTCTATATGTGTATTAATCAGGTCTTGCCTTGTGGATTTCCAAAATAGATCTACATCACTGTAACAGTTCTGACCCAGGATGGGGTTGTTACAAAATATGGTATCGGAGCCTAGGTTTATGAATACCTAGGCCGTCGGTTATTCAGTCTATCTTGTCGTATCGTCGTTTGTCATCTGTGTGGAGTAATATCATTGGCTTCCATCGTTCCGTGCGACCTGCGCCTATAAGTCCCTCTAATCCTTAACTTATTTTCTGAACCTGTTCGAATTTTGTTTTGAGATAAAGGATATCCTTGTGAACTGTATTTCATTGGAATCGTGCTAATTGATTTTATTTTGGTCCTATTTGAGTCCTGCGAGGAATCAGGGCATTCTTTTTGTACTTCGATCTTATTCGAGAAGTTTGTTCCTTTCCTATAAGTTTGAGAAGTTTGTGCTTATTGGCGTATGGTGACGATTATCGAGGGTGAAATTCCTTGAATAAATTGCATTGATCTTTCGCTTGAATCTATTACTACGAGGTGATGCCGGTTGGATAAGAGATATCAAACTGCGATAAGATAAGGCATGATCCTTCAAGATAGTGAAATTACCATTAAATTAAAACTACTCGACAGTACTTAGGCTCGTATATTTTATTTGAATGAGAGTAGTCTATTTTACAAACCATACAATTACTATTTTTTCCAATGTGACAGCTAAAATATAAATTCAAAATATTTTTAGTAAATCGAGTATGCTGTAACACCCCCAAAACTATATGGGAATATTACGCGCCGAAGACCCCTATTGACGAGGGTCTACCAGGCTAAACCTTACAAAACGACCAAATGTTTGTCCGGCCATGGTCAAATAATAAAATAATATAGACTGTTAAGGTCACTTACGCGTGAATACACAAACCGATGAGGTCACACAACTCAATCAACAGAACTGACTAAAACAACATTACCCACACAGGGGTCGAAACACAATACAGTGGAAGACTGAAATCAACTCTGACAACACAATGAAAATCGAAAACAACTCTCAATTCTTGATTAGTATCGCAGCTCGTCATCCTCCTATGCCAATCTTGTGACTGCTCCCCTGAACCTGCATGTACCTGGACGCAAAACAGACATCCACCCCCGATTACTCGGGGGTTAGTAAAACTCCACTGTTTTACTAGTACAAGTATCAAATCAAACGAAATGTAACGAGCAAACATTAATCATGAATCAAATATAATAACCAAGTACCAAAATATTCCCGGGAGGTTTTAACAAAGGAAAATAAGCTATGAAGAATTTGAAACTAAACTTATCATCTCGGGAATTTTAGGAACAAAAATATTTAAGGCCTCAAGTCCCCAAGTTACAAATCCTTTCGAAAAACTTTAGAGTCTTAACCCAAATCTTGTTTCAGAACTCAACAGTTCACAACACGAAAAACCTCTACCCAATCGCTCAGGACTCGATCCAACATTCATTTTCATAAAACTTTTCCTTTCAAAACTTGATTGTCAAAACATATTCATGACACCGTGATCCACTGTCACGTGTCTCCGTAGGTACAACAACCCTCACGGACTATTCCATGCACAAATAACCAAACATAATCAATTCCGACACCGTGATCCACTGTCACGTGTCTCCGTAGGTTCAACAACCCGCACGGACTATATCAATCACAACAATCACGCACACAGTCCCAACACCGTAGTCCACTGCCACGTATCACCGTAAGCCCCATCGAGCTCACCCGGTTGGATGCACTGTGCCCTAAACTCATGGTCCACTGCCATGTGTTGTCGTAGGCCTCGTCAGACCAACACGATTGGACCTCAGTACCTCACTAACTTTTGACCCCGCAGTCCACTGTTACGAGTCCTCGTAGGTCCCATCGAACCATCACGAGTGAACTTAGCGGTCACACACATATTCACATTCATAGTTCATACAATCATGAGCACAGATAATCAATCACATTGATCACCATAAAATCGTACATCACGCGCACATAACACAATTTCAACACTCATAACAACTGTCATCAATCAACGACGCACAACCAACATAACTCACAATCGATACATAATACATTCCACAACCAAGTGTACAACCATCCCTATGTACATTGCAATCCTGCACAAATGGCACAACACCTAACACATATACCAATATAACACTATCATCACAAAGCCTTCAAATTTCGGAATACACAGCCAACTCAAACGAAACATATTTATGAAGGCAAGCAAAATCATCATTAACATAATACGTGATTTCTAGTCGCAAGATACAAGTCGTATAATAAGATACTTGCCTCAATTTTCGGTGCCCAAATATTCCTACGAACACGGCACAACCGAGAAAAAACCCCGAACACCTACAATCCTCTGGAAAAAACAACGAGGATACGATTACAACGAGAATCAAAACCGAAAACAATGAAAACCTCATCAAACTATCGAAGGGAAACTCATTGGGACATTTAATCGAACACTCAACGTTCGATATCTCCCAAGAACACTCGAATCACCAATCGAGTTGAACAAACTCGAAATACGGACATACAACCCATAGAACACGATTAATCATGTTCAATAACATTAACCGATTCATCAAAATCAGACGAACAACAAAAATCAAGAAGGAAATCTCGAAAGTCAATCCTAGGAGATTTCAAGAAATTACCTCGATCCGACGAAGAACAAGGATTAGGTGATGATATGATCGACAAGAATCTTCCAAAATGCTTAGAAATCGAGTGGAATCGGCCAAAAACTCAACTCCTCGACTTCTCCCATCTCCAGCCGCCACCCGGGTAAAGAAATGGGGTAAAAATGAGGCGTGGCCCGTCCCTGGCCTATATATGGCCGGCAATGTTATGACCGTAACCGGCAGTGACGTACGGCCGTAACTTGGTCAAATACCGATAGCGCACGCAATGGCCGAAGCCCTGCGTACGCAACTATCGATCCTTACGGCCGTAATCGGCATAGCCTTATGCCCGTAACCGAACTCCCAGGGGCCACTGACTGAAACCTGTCGAGTCACTACGGCCGTAACTGAAACCCCCTTACGGCCGTAACCAGCACCGTACGGCCGTAACCAACATGCCTTACGGCCGTAACCGGCCTTCGTCCAGTCTGTGTCTGCCGATCGCTTACGGCCGTAACCCGGCCAGGCCAGTACCAGCTCCACAAAGTGCGGCCGTGACTCGGCCGTGGCCACTTCCGACGGCCCGGACAACCTCGAAACCCAAACCTGAATATGAATCGAAGATACGGTTACGAAGTACTCGCAAAGATAAATCCAAGCGCTAAGAGAACACACCATTCCGACCACCTGCAGGCTCAAAATTCGACAACGGAAAGTAATTACCCCAAACTTTGGGAAATTATGAAAACGGCCCAAAACGTCCGAAATACACGATACAAAATCAAAACACCAAGACAAAGCTCACAAAATGATTAATAACATTAAATGAACTTACGATAAACTCAAAACAACAGTTTCAGACGAGATTCGCAAGAATCAAACTCAAGTGCGGAAAAGCCGCTTAGGAACATGGAACTCAACAAGATGATACCGAAACGAACTCGGATGACAAAAAGTCTAGAATTAATCATTCTCAGAATAACGAAACGGTCACAACAGATTTGCTAATATGGACTTCCGCCAAAGAAAAGAAAATTACCAGAAATCGAAATTGCGGATATTACATACTACCCTCCTTCAAAGAGGTTTCGTCCCGAAACTTAAAATAAAACATCAGGGTAGAATAAAAACAAAACCAAAATCTTCACGCCACAAATATCAATCTCTACACGAATTACAGCACAAAGTACGACACACAACTACATCACTGGACACCACTGGGCCCTCCCCGAGTAGGAACAAAAACCCGATTCCCGAACATCTTAGCAACAGTCTCACAATGCACCGCTTGGTGCCCCAGTTGACCGCACTTGAAACAATTAACCGGTGGCGAACGACAATTCTGTCTCGCATGGCCCACATGACTGCAGTTAAAGCAGATCTTCACACCGTTCGTCTTAGTCGCCTCCGGAGTAAGGTTCTTAGACTGGTCAACCGAATGAGGAGTGCTCCCAGAAGGAAAATGGGAAGCAATAGTCTCACGGATCTCACTTCTCTGGCCTCTTAAAAAGTTACTCGAGGTCTTCTGCCTCTTACCTCCCGAGCTAGCCTCTGACACGGAAATAGCCATCTCGATGGCTAGAGCTCGGTCCTGATATTCTTTTAAGGTAGTACACATAAGCGGAGCCACTCTCACGGATATGGGGCTTCATGCGCATATTGAAGTATCGGACCCTGTCCGCTTCACTTCTCACCTGATCACGAGCATAAGCCAGTTGCCGATTATAATCGACTATTGCCTGGGATATTGACACATCCTGGGGTGTAGTCGAGAAAAACTCAACGATCCTGCGCTCACGGACAGGCAACGGGCAATACTCTGCCTCCATGGCGGTCTTAAACTCAGCCCATGTAAGTGTACGATCTACAGGCACTACAGCCTGCCACCAGTCTGCAGCTTCTTTGTCAAGCAAGTACTGAGCAATGGGTACCCTCCTTTCCTCAGGACAAGCTACAGCATCGAATGTTCTGTCCAACTGGAAGAGCCAGTTCTCCCAACCTAACGAGTCAGAAGAACCTACAAAATGGGGCGGTTGCATCCTGGTCACATCTCGTAACCACTTACTAGCCCCGTTAGTCCCATTTGGGTTCTCATTTCGATGTACGACCTGATTCATCTGCACTAACTGGTCAACCACTTGACGAAGGATGGCAGCGGCGCCAATATCGACATTAACGCTAGCTGATTGTCCCTGATCTCGCGACTGGTCATCACGACCATCTGTACTGAGTGGATTGGTACTCGACAAAAATTAAGTCGCCCTCTCATGCTCCTGATTACGACCGCCTCCACGACCACGGCCTCGACCTCTCAGCATACTGAACGGACAACCATTCAGAATAACAAGATAAAATGAGCCTCACATAATCAACATAAGCCCACAAACAGCAGCATAATACAATATTCACACCAATTCACTACTCGAATACACGAACTAACACTTGCAATAATAGAACTTAAATTTAAAAGTAATTCACATGTTCACATCGATAGAGATGTACGACTTATACCTCAGCATACACAGTTAAAACATTAAGCATACCATTGTGGTCCAACATGGATAATATTCTTAAAACAAGTTTTTCGAGGTATCTGTTCGAATGATAATATTTTAAAATCCATGAGTTTGAAAGATTTTGCTGGGATGAAATTTTGAAAACACTTTGTTTAATACCTCGGTCATTTAACCAAAACCATAGACCCATTATCAAAACTGCTTTGATTTGAAATCACTTGCACAACAATACGTTGAAATATCAAATCCACTGTATAACCGATGTCAGCAAAATGACCTAATTAATATGTGCCAGCACACTAATCATTGCCATAGATAAGCTATCATGTCAGGATAACGTCATAGGATAATACAATTAAATTAGACTATGCCGACACAACACTTAGGTATACAATCAAGTTTGCTAACAAGAAGGGTAACGATCGCCAACATGTCGATAATATCGAAACAGGATAAACAACCGAGCGCGACATTGCTGATGCAATAGCTAAGGTTCACAATCGTCATCTGCAGACCACACGACTAAATCCATAGGAATCGAACGACCGGTAAAGTGTACAGATATGTCTGTAACAATAAAATTAAGGTTGTGACAGCAATAAGCTTACGACCGTAATAACACACAGATTATGGCCGTAACAACTAGAAGATTACGGCCGTAATACCAACATCTCACGGCTGTAGCAACTACCAACGTACGGCCATAACACAGATTTCGTACGGCCGTAACTGTTCGCTATTAGACGGCTGAAGTGACCCAGCAGCCCCGAAACGGTTCCGGGAGTTAGGGAACGATACCTAACAACGTATCCCAACATCTAGAAAATACTAAAACATTCTCTGGCGAGCACAACAACGCAACAAACTTACCGAAACTACTAGTCTCAACACACAAACACATAACGTTTAAAATTCCGAAAACCCATATCGTTTTGCAAAATAAAATTTTTTAAAATCCTTTAGTTCATAACCAAAAACGACGGTAATATTTTACAATGTCTGAAGTACTTCAAAACACATTTTCCAAATACCATCTGATGGTGTCATTTGAAAATACACGACCGATTTGTCAAAATTTAACCGATTTTAAAATCCATACATGTGGATGCAAGATCGGTTATTGCGCCATTTGTGCAGAAGCGTAAATATAAGTGCGGAAAATAAATCACACAAGGATTTTTAGATGTTCGGCCAAACGTGCCTACGTCCTCTCTTGATGTATCTTTTTCTATAGGCTTAAGATCAAAACCTCTACACCTCTCTTCTATCGGTCGAGGGATTACCGTTACAAGCTCGTCTTCAATCGGCCGAGTAAAACCGTTTTTCCTTTTCTATTAGATAAGGAATCAACCACTCTAGCTTTCTATTCGTACTAGATAAACCTACCTAAGATAGCAATTGCGATTCTAACCATGTCGGATCCTTGATCCTAATAACACTGAATCCAATCGTATCTTTTCTTTTTCTCACTCGTGTATGATTTTATGTATCACACTCAATCACTCTCATTTAAGCTCAAGAACAACAACTACAATGTTTACAATGATATCTCAAGTGTATATGAATTGCTCAATGTTGTTGTATGGAATGATACCAACTCATTTGGTATTTATAGCCTTCTTCCACAAACTAGCCGTTACTGCCAGTTGTTTATTAGCGTGCGCTAGGCTGACTTCCTTAGCGTGTGCTATCGCGTGTATTTAGCCTTAACGTACGTTATGTACTGTTACGTACGTTAACGTCCTTCCAGTTTTAGTCCAGTGGCTTCTGTCCTTCACCGTTAGCGTGAGCTAACACTTCAATTATAGCGTGCGCTAATCATGCATCATTGCATGCGTCATATATCCGTTAATACTTTTTGACTTGTAGTAGATTCTCCCCAACGGATTGATTGACTTGATTCAAACTGATATTTAGCGTGCGCTAAATATCATCTCTTGCGTGCGCTAAGCTTACTTCAGTGCATACGTCATTCTGTGTTTCAATCTCTTCACAACAGTAACATTGGCTCGATAGCGTGCGTTAATAAACACGGTGTAGCATGCGCTATCCTCATCTGGTTACTTCACTTCAGATTACTTCGAACTCGACTGATCTGTAGCTAACTCCCGTTAGCATGCACTAACATGAATATCTAGCATGCGCTAGCTTTGTATTTTGTCCATCTTTTTGCATCTTCGATTCCTTCGTCGTCTTGCTTCGCCTCTTTGTTGTTTTGTTTTGTTTAGCAACTTAATCATCAAAACACTATTTTCTAATATGTGGAATAAATGTTCCAACAATCTCTCCCTTTTTGATGATTACAAAACAACCCTTGAATTGGATAAAACCTGCAAAAATAAAAATATATGTATATGTACGTTTCAAAGTTTTCGACTTTGATCGTTTCGTTAGTTTCACCCATCTTTTTCTTTTTCTGTCATTTTCGACTCCTTCGTTTCTCCCCCTTTTGTATGCTTTCTTCTCCTTTTCGACTTCTTCGATTTTTTATTTTTCTTGTCATATCTTTCATGATGCTTTTATCCGATTCAACTTCTTCTCCCCCTTTTCGTATTCAGCAAAAAGTGTAAAAAAAATATAGATGATACCAATAATCGAATATAAAAACAATGCATGAATAAAATATAAACTCTCCCTGAGTATATTATCTCCCCTTGAGTAAAATACCAATTTAAAAATTAATTTTGGGGATCCAACCTATAGTTGGTTTTTCTTTGGAAACATAGACGATATTTGGAATATACGTTCCTTTGGGAATCCAAATTTTCTTAGTTTTTATCGTTCATCTTGGGCTCTTACAGTTTGAAATATGATGCCCGATTTTCAAACATTTTTCACACCGGGGTATTTTAAAATTTACGGATTCATTTTTAAAACGTGGTTTGAATCCTAACCCCTCTTTATTCAAAGTAAATTTTTGAACACAAAGCATTTGTTCAAATTTCTCGTTTCCGATAGAAAATTTCTTCGTTAAATGTTTGAGCTCGGTTTAAACTTTAACAAGATCATTTTTTAAAATATTCTCATTCTCAACGTATTTAGAATGATCGATTTCAACAAATTTTCCCTTCTCAAGAATTTTGGAATTTTCATTTTCCAAAGATTTGTATTTAGTTTTAAGGGATTTAATTTATTTTAAACCATTTTGATAATCGGTATGTAATAACTCGAATGCTTCAAAAAGTTCGTCATAAAAATTACTTGGCTTTCGATGTCGCTATCGTCGAATGAACTCCGGGCCATGCGCGCTAGATTATTTTGATTCATGAAATCTTCATCGGGATCTTCGTCACTCCATGTTGCGACTAAAACTTCCTTGGGTTTAACCCGACAATTCTTAGCAAAGTGGCCTGGTTTACCACATAATCGACAGGTGTTTTCGAACTTCTTAGATTCGCCCGCTTGGATGTCCTTCTTTCTCCGGTTTAATAAGTGTTGGAACTTATTAATATTCTTGGCATAATATGCCGATTCTTCATCGCTTTTGTCCACCGGGATTTCTTCCTTTCTATATCTCGACATCTTAGCCTTCATGGCTATCGATCTTTCTTTCGGCTTCGGTTTGGCATTCCGAGATTTTAGAACAATCTTGTAGTTGATAAGAGAACCAACGAGAGCACTAAAATCAATATTATTTAAATCTTTAGATTTCATTATTGCCGTCACCGTACCGTCCCATTCTCGAGGTAGTGATCGGAGAATTTTCTTTACTTTCTCACTACTCAAAAGTGGTTTTCCGAAACATGCTAATCCATTTGTGATAACCGAAAAACGATCAAGCATTATCGTGATGGATTCGTCGTCCTTCATTTGGAATAATTAATAATCGTGAAGGAGCATGTTTATCTTCGTCTCCTTGACTTGAGACGTACCTTCGTGTGTTACCTCAAGCAGTTTCTAAATTTCTTTGGCACTATCACACGATGATATCCGGTTGTGTTCTTCCAGATTTAAGGCACAATAAAGAAGTTGAGTTGCCTTACAATTGTAGTGGTCATTTTTCCAATCGGAATCGTCATATTCTTCGAAAGTTTTAAGCGTACCGTTGAAATTCCTCGGAATTTTCGGACCAAGACAAATCACCTTCCAAAGATCGATGTCATATGCTCGGATGAATATTGACATATTTTTCTTCCACGTCATAAAGTTCGAGCCATCAAAAAATGGTGGTCGATTGAGAGCAAGGCCTTCGAAGGGAGCAAGTTGAAACGCCATTTTGGATCGACTCCTCGGATGTTAAGTCGTGTATTGGAGGAACCGCTCCGATACCAATTGTTGGTGCAAGATCGGTATTTGCGCCGTTTGTGCGGAAGCGTAAATATAAGTCCAGAAAATAAATCGCACAAGGATTTATAGAGGTTCGGCCAAACGTGCCTACGTCCTCTCTTGATGTATCATTTTCTATAGGCTTCAGACCAAAACCTCTACGCCTCTCTCCCATCGGTCGAGGGATTACCGTTACAAGCTCGTCTTCAATCGGTCCGAGTAAAACCATTTTTCCTTTTCTATTGGATAAGGATTCAACCACTCTAGCTTTCTATTGGTACTAGATAAACTCACTAAGATAGCGATTGCGATTCTACCAATGCCAGATCCTTGATCCTAATAACACCGAATCCAATCGTATCTTTTCTTTTTTCTCACTCGTGTATGATTTTGTGTATGACGCTCAATCACTCTAATTTAAGCTCAAGAACAACAACTACAATGTTTACAATGATATCTCAAGTGTATATGAATTGCTCAATGTTGTTGTATGGAATGATACCAACTCATTTGGTATTTATAACCTTCTTCCACAAACTAGCCGTTACTGCCAGTTGTTTATTAGCGTGCGCTAGGCTGACTTCCTTAGCGTGCGCTATCGCGTGTATTTAGCCTTAATGTACGTTATGTACTGTTACGTACGTTAACGTCCTTCCAGTTTTAGTCCAGTGGCTTCTGTCCTTCACCGTTAGCGTGCGCTAACACTTCCATTATAGCGTGCGCTAACCATGCATCATTGCATGCGTCATATATCCGTTAATACTTTTTGACTAGTAGCACATTCTTTCCAACAGACTAATTGACTTGATACAAACTGATATTTAGCGTGCGCTAAATATCATCTCTTGCGTGCGCTAAGCTTACTTCAGTGCATACGTCATTCTGTGTTTGAATGTCTTCACAACGGTAACATTGGCTCGATAGCGTGCGTTAATAAACACGGTGTAGCGTGCGCTATCCTCACCAGGTTACTTCACTTCAGATTACTTCGAACTCGACTGATCTGCAGCTAACTCCCGTTAGCGTGTGCTAACATGAATATCTAGCGTGTGCTAGCTTTGAATTTTATCCAGCTTTTTACGTCTTCGATTCCTTCGTCTTCTTGCTTCGCCTCTTTGTTGTTTTGTTTTGTTTAGCAACTTAATCATCAAAATACTATTTATTAATATGTTGAATAAATGTTCCAACAATACAAACGGTGGTTTGACCGCACCACCAAAATATTTTCCGAAAATCGATTTCTACAAAAATGCTCAAACCGTAAAGTCCTTCAGAAAACATTCTCAAACCTACCCTTAGCGGCAAAATTACAACATTCCAAAAATAGTCGAATTTAAAACCACATGCTCAAACGGCAACCAGGATTGCCAATTCAATCAAATGCATCTCGTGGTACCAAGTTTAAACACAACAAAATCATTCATCGGAGTTTCTTACAAACTCTACCGTCGATACCTTTTCAAAACCCATCAAGGTTTACAACTTTCACCCCATACCACCCCACACGGTGGTTCAAAGGTAAAACAACAATATGACCAATTTTATACATATACAATGTGCCACAAGTATTAAATACAACTATATTATACAACACCGAGCAAATAAAATTATGCACCGCAATTAACTCACTTAGCCAAAATCAAGATACACAGGTACCTCGCATAAAAGAGGAGACTTACGTCCACAGGCCGCACGGAGATGACGGTCGCCAATGATACTAATCTCATCCGAAAACATATCCGACACGTTGTGACTACACACAACTCAACTTGTCACCCGACATCTCGAATGACAAGACCACACAATACTCGACAAATCATGACTCGACTTGACCCGACAGCCAAGGTTTCCGCAACCTAAGCTCCGATACCATAAATGTAACACCCCCAAAACCATATGGGAATATTACACGCCGTAGACCCCTATTCACGAGGGGCTACCAGGTTAAACCTTACAAAACGACCAAATGTTTGCCTGACCAGGGTCAAACAATAAAATAATACAGACCATTAAGGTCACTTACGCGTGAATACATAAACCGATGAGGTCACACAACTCAATCAACAGAACTGACTAAAACAACATTACTCACACAGGGGTCGAAACACAATACAGCGGAAGACTGAAATCAACTCTGAAAACACAACGAAAATAAAAAACAACTCTCAACTCTTGATTAGTATCGCAGCTCGTCCTCCTCCTGTGCCAATCCTGTGACTGCTCCCCTGAAACAGACACCCACCCCTGATTACTCAGGGGTTAGTAAAACTCCATTGTTTTACTAGTGCAAGTATCAAATCATACGAAATGTAACGAGCAAACATTAATCATGAATCAAATATAATAACCATGTACCAAAATACTCCCGGGTAGTTTTAACAAAGGAAAATAAGCTATGAAGCATTTGAAACTAAACTTATCATCTCGGGAATTTTAGGAACAAAATTCTTTAAGGCCTCAAGTCCCAAGTTACAAATCCTTTCGAAAAACTTTAGGGTCTTAACCCAAATCTTGTTTCATAACTCAACAGTTCACAACACGAAAAACATCTACCCAATTGCTCGGGACTCGATCCAACATTCATTTTCATAAAACTTTTCCTTTCAAAACTTGATTGTCAAAACATATTCATGACACCGTAATCCACTGTCACGTGTCTCCGTAGGTACAACAACCCGCATAGACTATTCCACGCACAAATAATCATACATAATCAATTCCGACACCGTGATCTACTGTCACGTGTCTCCGTAGGTTCAACAACCCATACGGACTATATCAATCACAACAATCATGCACACAGTCCCAACACTGTAGTCCACTGCCATGTGTCACCGTAAGCCCCATCGAGCTCACCCGGTTGGACGCACTGTGCCCGAAACTCATGGTCCACTGCCATGTGTTATCGTAGGCCTCGTCAGACCAGCTTGATTGGACCTCAGTACCTCACTAAGTTCTGACCCCGTAGTCCACTGCCATGAGTCCTCGTAGGTCCCGTCGAACCATCACGAACCCGGAAAAATCACCGAACACCTACAATCTTCTGGCAAAAACAACGAGGATACGATTACAATGAGAATCAAAACCGAAAACAATGGAAACCTCATCAAACTATCGAAGGGAAACTCATTGGGACATTTAATCGAACACTCAACGTTCGATAACTCCCAAGAACACTCGAATCACCAATCGAGTTGAAAAAACTCGAAATACGGATATACAACCCATAGAACACGATTAATAATGTTCAATAACATTAACCGATTCATCAAAATTAGACGAACAACGAAAATCAAGAAGGAAATCTCGAAAGTCAATCCTAGGAGATTTCAAGAAATTACCTCGATCCGACGAAGAACAAGGATTAGGTGATGACATAATCGATAAGAATCTTCCAAAACGCTTAGAAATCGAGTGGAATCGGCCAAAAACTCAACTCCTCGACTTCTCCCATCTCCAGCTGCCACTGGGTGAAAAAATGGGGTAAAAATGAGGCATGGCCCGTCCCTGGCCTATATATGGCCGGCAGTGTTACGACCGTAACCGGCAGTGCCTTACGGCCGTAACTCGGTCAACTGTCGATAGCGCACGCAATGGCCGAAGCCTTGCGTACGCAACTATCGATCCTTACGGCCGTAATCGGCATAGCCTTACGGCCGTAACCGAACTCCCTGGGGCCACTGACTGAAACATGTCGAGTCACTACGGCCGTAACTGAAACCCCCTTACCGCCGTAACCAGCACCGTACGGCCGTAACTAGCCTTCGTCCAGCATGTGCCTGCCGATCGCTTACCCTCTTAACCGGCACCTTACGGCCGTAACTCGGCCAGGCCAGTACCTACGCCACAAAGTGCGGCCGTGACTCGGCCATGACCACTTCCGACGGCCTGGACAATCTCGAAACCCAAACCTGAATATGAATCGAAGATACGATTACGAAGTACTCGCAAAGACAAATCCAAGCGCTAAGAAAACACACGATTCCGACAACCCGAAGGCTCGAAATTCGACAACGAAAATTAATTACCCCAAACTTTGGGAAATTACGAAAACAGCCCGAAACATTCGAAATACACGATACAAAATCAAAACACCAAGACAAAGTTCGCAACATGATTAATAACATTAAATGAACTTACGAGAAACTCGAAACAATAGTTTCGGGTGAGATTCGCAAGAATTGAACTCAAGTGCGCAAAAGCCGGTTAGGAACACGGAACTCAACAAGACGATACCGAAACTAACTCGGATGACAAAAAGTGCAGAATTAATCATTCTCGGAATGACGAAATGGTCACAACAGAATCGCTAAGATGTACTTTAGTTAAAGAAAAAAATTACCGGAAATCGAAATTGCGGATATTACATATGCCATCTTCAAAAAGAAATTTAATTTTACGTTTTTTTATCAAATGTCTTATGAAAATCAGTAAATTTAATTTTGGATTTTAGATTCAGCTGTGTGACGTAAAGATTTATTATGCAAAATAAATTCTTTTGCAACCTTATTTCGACTAAATGTATATTGTAATTTCTTGAGAACAATGGGAGCTAGGAAATGGCTCTGTTTTGAGAAGATGTTGGTATTTTCAATGATAAACAAAAAGTTTGTGCACTTTTCAAATCTAGTGTTTTTAGATTTGAAATGGAAAATTGATCTCTGCGCTAGAAGCTCCTCGAAGAGAGTATGTATGTATAAAAGTAATATATGATTATGAAGTAGTTTTTTTTAAAAGACAAACATATGAGCCCATGTACCGAGAGTAAGAGTGCGGCATAGCCGCAGTATGAAAGAGAGTTATACGAATGGCCAAGCACGAATTATTTATGAGCGACATTGATGATGTGTAGCGGCTTGAAGAATGAGTTCGTAATTAGGATTTTGTGGTTTGGCGGTTCCAATAGAGATGCGATATATTGGAATTCCAACTCGTTGAGTATAAATTTTATTTCATGGCTTAAACATCTTCTGTCATTTGTTTTGCATGTGAAGCATTATCTCGTTAACATTTTGGCTTAACCAACGCTCAAATCGTATTTATACAATTAATGAATAAAACTTTATCGAGTACCTTGAGAAGTTCGTGGTGGTGTTCATTGATGACATCCAAAGAATGTAGGAGTGTAATATCCGAGATTTTTCATTTCCTGCTGTCTTGAATTAATTGTCGTATGGCGTCGAGTATTTTTCCTAATGATGTATAATTGATATGTCGTGGTGTTGTGCAATTGTCACGGCTATCGTGTTTCATTGTTGTAATGGGTTCTTGGAGCCGTCCTACTATCGGCGCAACAAATGTAGCACACACTATGAAGTAGTATAGCACACATTAAATTATAGTAGTTAGCGCATGCTATTTTGAGAGGTAGCGCACGCTAACTGTTGGTCAAGACAGCCCAGAAGCTACTGGACTAGAATTGGGATTTTATTAGCATACGCTACGTAGTATTATAGCGTACGCTAATTTGTTGTGTTAACGCACGCTATTGAGATAGTAGTGCACGCAAACTGGTGTTCAGGGACAATCCAGAAACTACGGGACTAGCTTGGGTGATTCATTAACATACGCTTATGCTTGTTGTTATCACATGCTAACATTACATTTGGGTAGAACCTATATGGTTTCTAGCCCGTTAGCTCACGCTGCGCGCGCTAAACTTTACAGTATATAAACTGGACACAAGGCCTTCTTGCGCATTTTTCTTCACTTTCTTCTTTCTTCTGCGATGCCTGAGACAAGGGTGACTAGAGTTCGAACTCCTGGCCGATTTTATTCCATCCAAAGGCATATTGGAAGGTCTTAAGTGATTATAAAATCGTCTAATCCTTCATTCTTCAACATATCAAAGGTAATATCTTTAAATCCCAACAGTCTCATGATCCATCGCTAGAGCAGATCTGGAATGATGTTGTAGAAGGAAAAGCATCGGGATTTTTAATCCATGATGATGGGGTTTTGTGATTCCAAGGCAGATTATGTATCCCGAACAAGGTTGAACTCAAGAGAATGATTTTGAACGGGGTTCATTCCATACCATACTCGATCCATCCGGGAACAAGTAAAATGTTTAAAGATGTGAAAAAGAGTTTATAGTGGCCCGATTTGAAGAGAGACGTGGCAGAGTTTGTCTCACGGTGCTTGACTTGTCAATAAGTCAAGATTGAACCCCAAACACCAGTGGGAATGCTAAAACCACTTCCCATTCTAGAATAGAGGTGGGAAGATATCACGATGGACTTTATTGTGGGGATGCCAAGAACCCATACTGGAATGAACATGATTTGGGTGCGTCGATAAATTGATCAAATCAGCCTATTTCCTGAGCATTAAGGAGATGTGGGGACCTGAACATCTACCTCGTCTATTCATTGCTGAAATTGTAAGATTTCACGGTACACCCAAAAGCATTGTATCCGACCAAGATGGTCGATTCGTGTCACATTTTTGGCAAGCCGTTCATAGCACTGGGTACTGAATTGAGATTCAGTACATCATACCACCCTTAGACGGAGCTGAGTATACAATTCAAACTATGGAAGATATGTTAATAGCATGCATTCTAGACTGGAAGGCAGACTGGGTAATTCACTTACCGTTAATGGAGTTTACCTATAATAACAGCTGGAATAGCTCGAGTAACATGGCATCCTTTTAAGCACTTCATGGTATACGATGTATATCTATGTTGTGTTGGGACGAAGCATCTAAGTTATCAGAGTGGAATCGAACCTATTGGTTCAAATGAGAGAAAAGGTCGCCTTGATCCGAGAAAGACTTTTAACCGCGCAAAGTCGGCAAGAATCCTACGCTGATGTTCGTCGGAGACCGTAAGGATTCTAGGTCGGGGATCATGTATTATTGAAAGTATCACCAACTCGTAGAGTATTTTGATTTAGTAAAAAGGGAAAGTTAAGCCAAAGATATATTGGACCATTTGAGATCCTAGATATAGCGGTGAGGTAGCATATCGCTTAACATAACTTCCATCACTTATCCATGTTCATAGAGTGTTCCATGTCTCTCAACTCAGAAAGTATGTCTCTGACCCCAGCCATGTAATCGATTATGGAGAGCTTGAAGTCGCTGATGGCTTGACTTTTGAAGGACGACCAGTGTAAATTCTGGAGCATCGAGTAAAGAAATTGAGGAACAAAGTAATTCCACTGGTTAAGCTCTAGTGGTCATGCCATTGAATTAAAGAAGCAACATGGGAAACATAAATAGCATGTGTTCGAAATACCCCGAGCTTTTCACGTCTTAAGTTTCGGGGCAAACTTCTTTTTAGGGGGAGCGAGTGTGAGACCCTGGATTTTTACTGTAATACCCGGTTGTAATTCAGTCATTTTTATTCAGTAATTATCAGTCAGTAATTTTTATTCAGTAATTTTCATTCATTAATGATCACTCATCATTCATATTCATTCAACTGTGTTCACCGTTCGGCGTAATATTTATTATTCTAGTGCTTTTGTCCCCGTACTTCTCGAATTCTGCGATTTTTGTACTCGGTGCATCGTTGGGCAGAACTGCTTGTCGGGCACGGCCGCACGAGCAGGCCGCACGAGCATCTGGTCGTGCGCGGCGCTCGTGCGTTGCGGCTGGACTGGGCAGGAGAACCAGCGGCCGAGTCAGTACCGCACGAGCAGGCCGCACGAGCATCTGGTCGTGTGCGGCGCTCATGCATTGCGGCTGGACTGGGCAGGAGGCCCAGTGGTCGAGTTAGTGCCGCACGACCAGGCCACACGAGCAACTGCTCGGGCGTGGTGCTCGTGTGTGGCGGCTGTACTGGGCAGGGGCCAGCATTCGAGTCAGGGCCGCACGAGCAGGACGCACGAGTTGCTGCCCATGCGCGGTGCTCGTGCGCTAAGAAAACAGCCGGCAGAAGACTCACGCACGACCGGATGCACGGACACTTGGTCGTGCGGGTTGGTCGTGCGTCCTTGGGACTTATATAGGGTGGACCGACGAGATTTCCTCATTTTCACCATTTCTTCATCCTACTTCCGAGAGAGAGGGTTTGTGGGAGAAATTTTCATCATCAATCACTTGATTACTCGTTTTTTCATCATTTTCATTCAGTTGTGAAGCTCGGATTGTCGATCTAACGCGTGTTCATCAAATCAATGTACTCGGATCTTCAAAGGTAATTTTCATCAAACCTCTTGGATTTCGATTTTGTGTTGAGATATGATGTTTTGGACGTTATAATCATGTTGTATGAAGAGATATACATATGATTATGAATTTGTATGAATATTCATCGGATTATTGAAAGGTTATTCAAGAACACTTTGAATATTGAGTTGGATTTGGGGGTTTTCGATTAATTGTTGTTGAAATCACGAATTTGGATATTCATATTGGATTATTGATCGTATTGAAGATGTTTTGTTGGTTTGAAACACTTCTTGGGGATTTGATGTTGGTATAATTGAGGTTTGATTGTAAACAATCGAAGATTGGTTACAACGTGTTCGATATAATGCCCCAATGAACTTGGTTTAGTCGTATCAACGTTTTGAGTTCGTTATATTCGTGTTTGATTCGTATGTTGAACGGATTGTTGGTAATTGTGTTATTCAAGGTTGTTCGAGCGACCGACATTTCATTTAGGATGTTGTTCGTGGAAGGACATTGTTCACCGGTGTTGAGTAAGTTAATTCTTACTCGGTTAAAAGGATTTTCATTCCTTTCGTTGTTCATTCATAATGTATTAATCGTATTGAGACTTGTAATTGTCAATTAATCACTTCATTCACGAGGAACGATGGTTCCAATCATTTCATTGAGCTATCATTCATTTCACTATCATTTCATCTCGGTGAGTCATTCTCGACTTTGTCAGATTGTTATTCATTATTATTCTTCATGGTTATTCTTGTTCACATGACCTTCTGGGTTCATATTGCGCGGCCGGGTGTGGATGTGTGGGATTTTTAGTCGGGCACGTGATGGTCATGTTAGGAATACTTGTTAGATTTTGATGATGTCATTAATATAAAATCAAATGTTTATTACTTGGCAAAAATGTAAGGAAGAACCAAATGAGTATCTTCCATAGGCCAAATATGTTAAGTATAAAACTTGGCAAAATGTAAAGAAGAACCAAATGAGTATCTTCTGTAGGCCAAAAATTAGTTAGGCTAAAATCGGCAAAGTACTGAGTACAGCTAAGTCTATCAGAGAGGATCAGTCGAGTCGAGTCAGAGAAGTCCTGGTCAACATAATTTATCAGAGGGGTTTGACCAGACTGCAGCCAAGATACCTCAGAGAAGTCACCTGATCAGATAAGTCACAAACAGTGAACATCAGAGAGGTCCAGACTGCAGAGATGTTAGCTGCTCATCAGCCTAGTCGAAGTCAGCCAAGTACTCCAAGTCCACGTTAGCATGCGTTGAAAAGTCAAGTATTACGGAAAGTCACTGCAACGTGAAGAGACAAATTGGAGTGATTCCCGCAAGAGATATGATTTAAATAAATCATCGAGACCCACCTTGAGGACTTTAATCGTTTTATAATCAAAAGATTCGGCGCATCACATGCAGAAGTCTTCTCAACGGTCGGAAGATAGATTAAAATAATGGGAATCCAGCCTTGGAACGTTCAGAAAGATTAAACAAAGAAGTCTCCCTCCAACGCACGGATTTGTTCAAAAGATTTGCAACGTCTACAAGGAAAAAGCTCAGAGATCGTGACCTATATATATCCGAAGATTTGAAACTGAGCAATCACCGGTGCGAACATACTTTCAAGCGATCAAAGCATTCAAGCAATCAAAAAGCAATCTATAGCATCATGAAAAGAGCGGTTCTAAAAGTTCATACTTAAAGAAGCTCTTAGTTGGAGAAGACAAAACCTCTTGTCTATAATACTGAGTTTGGGGTACTTCACTGGTTGAAGTTAGAGACTGTAAAGGCATCCAAGGATCGAGGATCAAGAGGTGCAAGGCAGTCGAGTGTGGTACAACGACACGGATTTCCACTAGTTGGAAGTTGTTGTAGATTTGTTTGAATCACTGTAATATTTATCACTGGTTGAGAATTATAGTGAATTCATCTCCAACTGGTTTGGAGAAAAGTGGATTAGTAGAGGATTACCCCACCTCTAAGACCACTATAATCGCTTGAGTTCTTTACTGTTTTATTGCATCATACTTTAACAGTTGCATTCATTGTTAAGTGTTTCATTAGCTGCTTTCTATTCGTCATCAGCTGACTTCCGCATATATTAAAGAACAAACGACTCCAAGTCATTTGTTTACCTATCAGCTGAAGAAACTCACTCTTCGTGAAAAAGAGTTTAAGAGTTTCTACAAGTCTATTCACCCCCCCTCTAGACTTGTACCTGGACGACTTGTGACCTACAAGTGGTATCGGAGAGGTTGGTTCATTTACTTCAAGAACCAGATCTATATCAGATATATATCTTCACTCTCATTTTATAATGGAACACATGCATTCTAGACTCCCTGTGTTTTCAGTTGACGAGTATGATCTGTGGAAGATAAGGATGCAGGCACACTTATCTTCGATTCATGACGACATGTGGTGCATCATCGAGGACGGTCCATTCATCTTTGAGAAGGATAACACAGCAGAGGAGATCGCAGCTGGGAAGCCAGAGAAGATTCCTAATAAGAGGACGGAGCTGACTCCCGAAGAAATAAAACTGGCCAATCTTGATAACCGGACCAGAGATGTATTATATCAGACTCTTGACAAATCCACCATGGTCAAGATCAAGAACTGCAAAAATGCCAAGGAAATCTGGGACACATTAGCTTTAATGTGTGAGGGAACGGAGCTAATCAAAGAAAATAAATTGTCAATCGCTATTCAAAAGTTTGACAATTTCAAAATGAAGAACGGCGAATCCATAGATCAAGTGGACACAAGGTTCACTGAGATCATTAATGAGATCAACTCCCTGGGCAAAACCTATGGCAATAGGGAAATGGCAGTAAAGGTTCTCAGATCTCTAAACCCTGAATGGAGCATGAAGGTCGTGGCCATGAGAGAGTCCAAGGACCTGAATAAGATAAAAATCCAAGAGCTGTTCTCTGATCTGAAGGCTTATGAGTTCGAGCTTCCAAGTTCATCCTCAACTGAGCCTGCAGAGAAGGGAATAGCATTTGCAGCCGAGTCCCCTGCCAAGAGCCTATCTGATGTAAAGCCTCCAAATCCATTAGATTTTGAGGAAGAAATGGTGTTTATAATGCAAAGGTTCAGCAACTTTAGAAAGAACTACTCCAAATACAAGAAAAATTATAAGGAGAATCCAAGAAGGAACCAGAAAGCTGGAAGCTGGAAAGTAGAGTGCTACAATTGTCACAAAACCGGACACATCCAAATGGACTGTCCTGAGCTCAAGAAGGACGAAACCAAGAAGGAGGTGGGCAGAAAGGAAGATAGAAGAAAGGTCCTCATCGGAGAAGACCAGGAGCATGTCGAATCAAACAGCGGATTCTTTTCTGATGAAGATGAGGAGTATGACTGCCTGATGGCAAACCTAGCTGATGAAGACGTAACCTCTAAACCCACCGGTTCAAATAATAGCTCAGCCATGTCACAAGATATGGATCTGCACGAATCGGTAAATCAGTTATTTAAAGATTTTGAGACACTCAAATCTGCACACCAAATCAGACGAGAGAAGACTCACTGCAAGATGAGAATAAGCACTGAAAAATAATTTCAAAAACTCACCTAGATCGAATAAGGTTGAGATAATCAAATGACTTTAAAACCAAATGATGTTAATACAACTGAGATAAACAGACTAACCATTTTACTTAAAGAAAAATCAGCTACACTTGCTCATGCCAAAACTGAGTTTACGAAGCTGACACAGGTAAATAAAACTCAGGCGCAGGAAATAACCTCCCTGAAGGCGTCTTCAACCCTCGAAGAATTGTGTACCAATAACAGGCCACTATATTCCAAATCAGGCCTTGGATATGATCCTCACACTCCCTCTAATTCTAAAAGAAAGTTTATCAAGGGAGAAACAATTGTCTCGACTGTTGAGCCTACATATAAACCGATATTTAAAAACAGTAACGGCAAGTCACATGTCTAGCCGCAATCGGGTTACACAAGGCACCACCTAGACAGCGACTAGGCAAAGGCCTGTGCAAAAGCAAAGAAATTCCGCACAACATGCCCACTATTACCAACAACTCCCTAAAAACAGATTTCAAAATGGGAGGGGCAGATGGAAACCTCAAGGTTATCCCAATTTCCAAAACGAACAAGTGTGGAGACCTCAAAGATTCAATAAATGGTCTCAGCCAAGATTTAGACATGGCCCACACTATCAAAATTTTGAGGAATATCCAGTATACAATCCCAACAGGAGATTCAGACCTCGAACTTACACACCTTATGAGGGTTATAATAATAATAACAACTTTTACAATCCAAGGAGAAATCAATTCTCCAGGAAACCAGCTAACCCCAAAAGACCCACACAGATTTGGGTACCTAAATCTCTGCTTGTCTGATTGCAGAAAAGGTGGAAGGACTACAACCACATCTCCACAAGCTCAAATTTTGGAGGTGAAGAATGGTTTGTAGATTCTGGATGCTCGAGGCATATGACCGGGAACAAGAAGATGTTGTCCAAATACACCAAAGAAAGAGGTCCCGATGTAACCTTTGGAGATAGCTCTAGAAGACAAACAAAAGGCTTTGGAGAGCTGCACCGAGGAAATATTGTGATATCCAAAGTTCATTATGTCAAAGGGCTCAAGTACAACCTCCTGAGCATAAGCTAGTTCTGTGACGAGAAGAACCTAGTAGTCTTCACCATCTGGAAATGTATGGTGATAGACATCTTATCTAGAGAAGTAAAGCTACAAGGTTTCAGAATGAGAGATGTATATATGATTGATTGGAACACAGGAACACCTAACTCCTGTTTTCTATCCAAGACAGTAGCTGAGAATGGATGGATGTGGCACAAAAGACTATGTCACCTGAACTTCAAAGCCATCAACAAGATCAGTTATCAGAAGCTGGTCAGAGGACTTCCAAATGAAGCATTCAAGAAGGAAGCTCTTTGTGATGCTTGTCAGAAAGGAACGCAGACCAGAGCATCGTTCAAACCAGTCCAGCCTACAACTCTCACAATAAGGATCTTAGATATACTCGACATGGATCTATTTGGTCCTATCAAGCCAAGGACACTGAGCGGCCGAAAGCATGCACTTGTAATAGTAGATGATTATTCAAGGTACACTTGGATTATCTTCCTATATAAGAAAAGTGAAACCTTGACCAAGTTACCTGAGCTGCTGAGAAGGATCCAGAATGAGAAATCCCTATCCATCATCAAGATCAGATCAGATAGAGGAGGAGAGTTTCTCAACAAGGCGATAATCGACATAGCCGATCGTAATGGGATCCGGATGAGCTCTGCGGCCAGACGCCTTTGAGAATGGTGTTGCCGAAAGAAGAAACAGAACTCAAGGAAGCAAAGAAGGTCTATGATTGCGAGCGGACTCGCTTAAAAGGTTCCGGGTCAAGTCACAACACTGTCACACCTGCAGCAGAGTATGATAGTAGGGAGACATGGCAAAACTCCCTATGAGGTTTGGAATAATAGAACTCCTACTGTTGCTTACTTTCATGTTTTTGGTTGTAAGTGTATCATCCACAACAACGGTAAAACACAGCTAAATGCCTTTGATGCTAAAACTGATGACGGTCTCTTTATGGGATATTCACAAAGAAGCAAGGCATATAGAGTTTTTAATAAAAGAACCTTAGTTGTGGAGGAAACACCCCATGTTGTTTTTGATGAATCTACCGTTGAGTACAGGAAGCAAGTTGAGCTAATTGAGAACAAGCTCAAATCAGCGACCCTTGAAGAAGTCATTGTACATGACACTGGAATGGTGGACTCACCTGCAGACCAGCCTGATGATCCAGTTGCAGCTGCTGAAGACCCAACTGCAGATCAGACAGGATCACCGAACCTATCTGATCCAGTTGCCGCTGATGAAGACCCAGCCATAGCTGACAAAGACTCCTCTGCAGATCAGAACCAACCTGCAGATGACAAGACGGTAGCTGATCCAGTTGCAGACCAGAACCCAGCTGATGCAGAAATCCACCAGAGCAATCCAACAGGGGGAACAAACCCAGAAGAGGACGACATTCCCAAGTGGCTCAAAGATCACCCAATTCAGAAAATCATCGGAAAGTTGACTGATGGAGTTAAGACAAGACAGTCAACCCTACCAGTAGGAATGGCTATGTTCTCATGCTTTTTGTCACAAATAGAACCTAAAACTACAGAACAAGCCTTAGAAGATTATTCTTGGATAAATGCTATGCAAGAGGAATTGGAGCAGATGGAGAGAAACAAAGTTTGGGAACTAACAGACAGACCTGATCACAAGAAGGTTATTGGCACCAAATGGGTGTACAAAAATAAGAGTGATGAAGACGGAACTGTTGTTAGGAATAAGGCCAGACTTGTAGCAAAAGGTTATGCACAGTGTGAGGAAATAGATTTTGATGAAACCTATGCACCTGTTGCAAGATTAGAGGCCATCAGACTATTCCTCGCATATGCTGCATTCAAGGATTTTGAAGTATATCAGATGGATGTAAAGAGTGCTTTTCTAAATGGAATCCTAGAAGAAGAAGTCTATGTAGAGCAACCCCCAGGTTTTGTCAAAGGAGACAAAGTCTATAAGCTGTTAAAAGCTCTCTATGGACTTAAGCAAGCACCTAGAGCGTGGTATGAAACATTGTTTGTGTTTCTTGAGAAAAATGGTTTTTGCAAAGGAAAAGTGGACAAAACCCTATTCAGAGTGGAGCACGAAGGCCACATATTAATAGTCCAGATATATGTGGATGACATCATATTCGGATCAACCAATCCAGAGCTATGCGAGAAATTCTCCAACCTCAGGCACGGAGAATTTGAGATGAGTATGATGGGAAAGCTTAACTTCTTTCTCGGACTACAAGTTAAGCAGATGGAAAAAGGAATTTTCATCAACCAAGCTAAGTATTGATCAAGAGATATGGAATGGAATCAGCCAAACCAGCAAGAATTCCTATGAGCACAAGTACTCATCTGGATGCAGACGAGGCAGGCATATCAGTGGACTCAACCCACTACAGAGGACTCATTGGATCTCTTCTGTACCTCACTGCAAGCAGGCCAGACATATCCTATGATGTTGGAGTTTGTGCGCGATTCCAGTCCAAGCCGAAGCAATCACACCTAGATGCAGCCAAGAGGATAATAAAATACCTTAAGTCTACAATCAATGTTGGACTATGGTATCCCAAGGATGATAATTTCGAGCTGTCAGGATACTCAGATGCGCTGCGGGATGCAAAATCAACAGGAAGAGCACTAGTGGAACGTGTCAATTCCTAGGAACCAGACTGATATCCTGGTTTAGCAAGAAGCAGGTTTCTAACTCTATCTCCACTACAGAGTCAGAATACCTAGCTGTAGGTAGCTGTTGTGCACAGATTTTATGGATTAGACAGCAGCTAAGGGATTATAATATTATTTCCAATGAAGTTCCTATCTGGTGTGACAACAATAGTGCTATTGCAATAACCAACAATCCGGTTTTGCACTCAAGGACGAAGCACATTGATGTTAAGCACCACTTCATCAGAGACCATGTGCTTAACAAAAGGGTTAGAGTTGAAAGAGTCAGCACAGACTACCAGATAGCTAACATCTTTACCAAACCCTTGCCAGAAGAAAGATTTTTGGAGCTGAGCAGAGATCTTGGATTATTAGAATGGGAATCTAGTACTGAAGCAAGCTGAAGCATTTCAGAGGAAGGACGGACCCAGCTGAAGAATCAGATCCTAGCTGATGCAGGCAAGAAGACGAAGGACGGACAAAGCAACCTAGCTGATCAGAATATCAGGCAAGAAGTCAACTCACCTGATATAGAGCGGTCAAGTCAACAAATCAGACCAGCTAAGTTTTCTAAACTGACCTCTGAATATTTAATTATTATCTGCCATAGTTATAATATTATTATATTAATTTTGGTTAACAAATGGCATTTAAATATATATTTTCCTAAGCCAAGTGGCAATTTTAATATACGCGTCAATCGCTTATTAAATCGACCTCCACGGTGGCCAATCAGAATCAACCGTCAAATTTTAAAAATGGACCACCGATTCAAATTTGAAATTCAAAAGAATCTCAAAAGGCGTACCACTGTTTTAAATATATTATAAATTAATACATACGTCTTTTCATCTTCTTTATAAGGAAAGAAAACCAGTTACTTTACCTTTTACGCTTACCAGAAACCCTAGATTTTTCAGAGCAAAAATTCCTTGAACACCAAATACACTAAAATATTTTATTTGCAGAAATGGCATCCTACTTCGAAGGCGTCAACCTGAAGGTGGTCAAGGACCAGATTATTTTCTCGCTGGTCATCGATTTCGAAGGCTTATTGGAAGCGAATCTGGAGGATTACGATGTGCTTGACCTAATCCGTGCAATGAAGCTCAATGGGATCTACCCATTCCTAGACATCAACCCTCAACATCTGTACAAGGAGGATGTTATATCGTTCTATCGCGAAGCTTGTTTGATTCAAGACGGAATTCGAAGCACTGTTGGCGGAAGGCAAGTCGACATAACGCGAGAGTCGATTCGCAGAGTTTTCGGTATGAAGCACCGCGGCATAGCCGTCGAAGCCCTCAAGCAGTCTTCTGCCGAAATCTGGAAGAAGATTAAGGTGGAGAATATCCCCGAAAAGCTGAAACTCACTGCCAAGAGGAGTGAGCTTAAGAAAGTTTATCGTTTTGCGTTGGACATAACCAACAAAATAATCATGGGTATGGCCGGCAGTTATGATCAACTGTCGTCGGCAAAATTTATGGTGCTGGGAGCACTAATTCATGAAGAAGAAATTGACTGGGCAGATTACATATTCAGGCAACTCGTTCGAGAGGTGAACAAAGCCGAATCGCTTGACGATGAGAAGAGATTTAAGACAAAGCTGGCGTTTGGAACGCAGCTGAGTTGGATGCTGGAAAAGACAGGCATGGCAAAGGGAAGCACTGACCCCTTTCATCCCAACAAAAGACTTTGTCATATGGACCACGAGAAGCTGAGAAAATTGGGAGGCGCAAGGAGAGCAGCCCAGATGCTGAAGGACCTACCCGACACAAGGCCTTATCCGAGATATTATTCGTCAGGAGAGTCGGACAGACCTGCAGCCGACATCCCAACTGCAGTCGAGTCAGACACCGAGTCCGACGACACTCCCATAGCAGTCATATTTAAGAGAAGGGGACCAGCCCCTGAAGGACCTTCTATCATGCAGTCGTCACCAGAACCCTCTCCCAAGAGGCCAAGAAAACTGCAGTTTAGTGAGGAAGAGCAGTCTGAACATCTTGCCAGCCCCTCAGCCAGGTCTCCAACTCATCTAGAAGACCAGCCTGCCCCAGGCACCCACGAGACTCGGATTGTGGATGTACTCACCCCCCCAGCCTACATCTCCGAGGAAGAAGAAGCAGGTCTAATAATTTCTATCCCTGAAGCCAACTATATCTTTAACCTCTTAGAAAATAACACTTTCAATATATCCATCGAACAACTACAACTTGTAAAACCTCTAGCTTTAAAACAATCGTTCTTTGGAATTTTTGAAGAATTGAAATTTTTAAAATCCTTATCCTTTGTCAAACTTCAATCTTTTATTGACACTTGTGGTTGGGACTATCACCAAGCCACGGAGGAAGTGCTGATAGATTTTTGTAAAACATCAGACACAATTTTGATCCTTCAGGAGGACTGGTTCATGTCCAATTTTAAAACCAACATGGACCAGTTCATCCACTGCATTATGCTTAGTATTTTTGACGGTCTTATGAGAAAGATGTTGAGGAGGTAGTTGAAAAGGATATTAGGATTGAGGAGGTAGATGGAGAAGAAAATAAAGAAGTTGTTGTTTTGGACGATGAAGAAGAAGAGGAGGAAGAGAGCAGAGAAGAAGACAAGATCTTAGTTGAAAATCAACCTGATGAAGTAGAGAAGACAGAAGAGTTGAATGAAGAAGAAGAAGAAGTAGAACAAGATGAAGGTGAGAAGGAGGATGATGATGAAAAGGAGGATGATGATGAAGGAGAAAAGGATGGGAAGGATGACAACAATGATGATGATGATGATAATGATGATGGAGGAGATGAAGGAGCTGAAAAAGAAAATGGAAAAGAAAAGGAGGAGGATCAGGAGAAAGAGGAAGAGAAGGCAGAATAAGAAAAGGAGCCAGAGCGAGCGTATCCGACACAAGAAGTCGCAGATAGATCATGGTACCCGCCACACCACACTCCTAGATGCAGAGTTAGCTGAGGACTCCAGATCAGGGATCCCAGAGAAGACCCCCTCTGGAGTACTAGCTGCAGACAGAAGCTTGCAGTCCAATGGTTCGATTACAGAAGGCTCAGGAGAGCACTCTCCATCAGCTCAGATATCTCCTGCCATGACTGAGCTGATCAGGCGGATAGTGAAAGATACAATTGGAGACCTGCTGGCAACTCAGGTCACTCCTGACCTTCAATCAATTAATGCAAAGATCGACACTCTGCTGCAGAGAGAAGTTCCTCAGCCCCCTCCCCCAACCAACAACAGAATGCCATTTGGCATGTCTGATTGGATGAGCAGACTGGAGCAGCAATTAACTACCCTAGTTGATGCTGGCAAAAAGGGGGAAGAGAGAATGCAGGGGGAAGGAAGTAATCAAGGAGAGATAAGGGCAGAGCTAAGAACCAAAAAGAGGCAAGATATCCTTCAAATTGAAGGACCATCAAGTCTGAAAAGGAAGGGAGGATCAGATCCGTAGCAGTGGCCGGCTGAAGGCAACAAAAGGAGGACTAGAGGAGGTCTTGAGCCTACTCTAGAGTGGGAAGGAAAGGAGTTGTGGTTTGTGGAAGATTTTTTTCCATATGAAGCTCTGGAAATGTGGGGATCTGCAAGAAAGAGATTCATCAGAGACTACTACATCTGGGAAATACTCCAGGATGATAATCTCTCCCCACAGCAAATCTTCATAAATTTCATGGAAACAGCTTATCCACAACTCTGGGCTATTCTGAAGAAACATGCTGCGAAACAAAATGCCTATCCCAGGATTCCTGTATTCACTGCCAAAGATCCTCCTACTATGGAAAGAGGAGGTGCGTTGGATGAACTTACGCTACAAAGGAAAATCAAGAAGCTATGTCTTGAGAACAAATTTTCATTCCAAGAAGAGCAAGCCTTCGCAGCCCTTGTCGTGAAAAGGAAGTATGGTCTTGCCCCACTCAAAACAAGACCAATTGGAGCTAAACCCTTCAGACCTGCCAAACAGCCTATTCGAAGAGGCAGAGGAAGAGGCAGATGACTCTTATCTATTTTTACTTGTAATGTTTTATGTACTTAAAATTTTCTTGTAAAATTCAGACATGTACTTGTAAAATTAATTTTATAACAGTCTTTTTGAATGACAATTCCCAGTTGTCTCAAAAACTAGATTGATTTTTGTTTGTGTCTTGCACTCAAGTGCAGACTTGATCATTTGATTGCTTGTTTAAAGTTTTACCATCATCAAAATAGGGGGAATTTGTTAGGAATACTTGTTAGATTTTGATGATGTCATTAATATAAAATCAAATGTTTATTACTTGGCAAAAATGTAAGGAAGAACCAAATGAGTATCTTCCATAGGCCAAATATGTCAAGTATAAAACTTGGCAAAATGTAAAGAAGAACCAAATGAGTATCTTCTGTAGGCCAAAAATTAGTTAGGCTAAAATCGGCTAAGTACTGAGTACAGCTAAGTCTATGAGAGAGGATCAGTCGAGTCGAGTCAGAGTAGTCCTGGTCAACATAATTTATCAGAGGGGTTTGACCATACTGCATCCAAGATACCTCAGATAAGTCACCTGATCAGATAAGTCACAAACAGTGAACATCAGAGAGGTCCAGACTGCAGAGATGTTAGTTGCTCATCAGCCTAGTCGAAGTCAGCCAAGTACTCCAAGTCCACATCAGCATGCGTTGAAAAGTCAAGTATTACGGAAAGTCACATGCAACATGAAGAGACATATTGGAGTGATTCCCGCAAGAGATATGATTTAAATAAATCATCCAGACCCACCTTGAGGACTTTAATCATTTTATAATCAAAAGATTCGGCGCATCACATGCAGAAGTCTTCATAATGGTCGGAAGATAGATTAAAATAATGGGAATCCAGCCTTGCAACGTTCAAAAAGATTAAACAAAGAAGTCTCCCTCCAACGGACGGATTTGTTCAAAAGATTTGCAACGGCTACAAGGAAAAAGCTCAGAGATCGTGACCTATATATATCCGAAGATTTGAAACTGAGCAATCACCGGTGCGAACATACTTTCAAACGATCAAAGCATTCAAGCAATCAAAAAGCAATCTATAGCATCATGAAAAGAGCGGTTCTAAAAGTTCATACTTAAAGAAGCTCTTAGTTGGAGAAGACAAAAACTCTTGTCTATAATACTGAGTTCGGGGTACTTCACTGGTTGAAGTTAGAGACTGTAAAGGCATCCAAGGATCGAGGATCAAGAGGTGCAAGGCAGTCGAGTGTGGTACAACGGCACGGATTTCCACTGGTTGGAAGCTATTGTAGTTTTGTTTGAATCACTGTAATATTTATCACTGGTTGAGAATTATAGTGAATTTATATCCAACTGGTTTGCAGAAAAGTGGATTAGTAGAGGATTACCCCACCTCTGAGACCACTATAATCGCCTGAGTTCTTTACTATTTTATTGCATCATACTTTAACTGCTGCATTCATTGTTAAGTGTTTCATTAGCTGCTTTCTATTCGTCATCAACTGACTTCCGCATATATTAAAGAACAAACGACTCCAAGTCATTTGTTTACCTATCAGCTGAAGAAACTCACTCTTCGTGAAAAAGAGTTTAAGAGTTTCTACAAGTCTATTCACCCCCCCCCCTCTAGACTTGTACCTGGACGACTTGTGACCTACAGGTCATGTGTTGGGTTCACCGACACATTGGACTGTGCACACGGTAATGTACCTCCATGAGACTAATTAGGTACAATGGCGGGTGTGTCCGGACATCCGTCTTGTGCACGTGCACATTCCATTACGGGTGTACTATGATGCCTCTCTTCAGCATCATTTCATAATTAAGTTATATCATGTTTGTGTTTATTCAACTCTTGAGGATTGTTGTTCTGTGTAACTGACCCCGTTGGGGGATATTTTTTTCAGGTCATGGCAAGGCTATCGCACGGGAAGAGAACGTTGACGGCGAGGAGTCCCAGTGATACTAGTAGGGGGGCCCAGTCCTTTCATTCACCATGTTGTCCTTATTTTATTTCCGCTGCAGATTTCCGTTTGGATATTGAGTTCATTCAGTGTTGTATATTTTATCTCCATATAAAATATACTTGTATTCGGTTATTATCTTGGGTGTGTTGTAATAAAACTCCTCATCGGAGTGATTGATGATATATTATGGTTTGGTACTACAATTATATTATTTAATTCATTAATTTTCATTCGCCTAGTGGGTCCCAGTCGGGGGTCTACGGCACTGTAATATCCGCCTAGTTTGGGGGCGTTACAGAGTTAGTATCGGAGAGTGGTTTTGAATACTACCTTCCGAGTCACGTCTCATTTGAAATCATCGTTCATCATACTAGTATCATTGGACTTTCGCGTCACGTGTGACCTTTGCAAGAGCCGAGCCCCTCAGACCAAAGAACAGTAAGATTTCTGACGCCATGGTATAATTTCTGGCAATAGAATCACTCATTCATCATTCAATAGTCAACAATCCTCTTTCATCATTTTCATTTTTCATCAAGTCGATCATATGAATTCATGAATCACTCAGTTCATTTCATTGTTTAGTTGTTAATCTTGAGGATCATATCATTAATCTTGTTAACTTGTTCAAGATATTCATTTCAAGAATTTCATCAAATAATCACGTCACTTCAGTTGATCATTCATGTAATCATTGTGTTTGAGCGTGTATGCTCATTCTCATCATTTCATAATATAATCATAATGTGATATTCATGCGAGATATATAATTATCATATGACTTTCCACTTCAGTATGGAAAGAGCTGGCAGAGGATGCGGGGGTAGAGGCCGTGGTGCTGGCCGAAACCCGAGAGCTCGTGTGAACACACACGCGAATGCAAGGAATAATGCTAATTCATCGAGCAGTGAAGCTGCCACTCATTCACCTGGACGTAATCATTCATTATCAGGGAGTCGTACCCGGGACACAGCTCAGTCAGAGGGTGTTCGGGTTGATCCACTCGCTTTTATGCAGGGTATGATGGCCCAAATGACTCAGATGGCACAGCTGATGGAGACGATGCATAACTCAACTACTCAAAATCAACAGGCTCCTCCGCCGCCACCTCAGAGGTAAGAGAGGGGTGTGAGCAGTATCATTGGCGACATCTCTCGCCACAGACCACCTACCTTCGAGGGCTCATATGAGGCGGCGGATATCATTCACTGGCTTGAACATTTCGAGAAACTATTTGCTATGGTGGACTGTCCTGAGGGACACAAAGTTTCAGTTGCGGCTTACTATCTTGGTAAGGGTGCACATTCATGGTGGTTATCGCTGAAGCCCACCGACGGAGCTTGTTCATGGGAATAATTCAGGACTCTCATGATGGAGGGATATTATCCGGCCCCACTCAGGGAGGCCAAGTTGTCAGAATTACTCACTCCCGACCTTTCAGCGGACGATGATGTTCTCGCCATCGCCGAGAAATTTCAGGAAATTCTTCCTTTCGCCTCATATATCATTCATTCAGAGGCGGACAAAATCAAGTACTTAAGAAAGAGGTTGAAGCCTCGTATGCGGATGCAGTTGCTTAATCACAATTGCACCACCCTGGCCGAATTCATTGAGAAAGCTCTTACGTATGAGCTTACCGCTAAGGAAATTGCTAAGAACCAAACTTCATCTACTGGCAAGAAGTCTAAGAATCGCAATCACTCTGACGGCAGTCAGGCCACTTTCAAGAAACCACGTGCGGGCTCTACTTTTTCTGAGCGACCTCATATGACGCCTAAACCCGCGGAATCTCAGTCACGAGCGGCCAGTTCGACCATCACCTGTTTCAACTGTGAAGAACAGGGTCATTTCAACACCAAGTGTCCGAGGTAGACTATCACGTGCCACAACTGTGGGATTGCTGGGCATAAGGCCCGTTTTTGCCGAAGGGACTCTAAACCTACTCCGGCATCATCTCAGGCCCCGAGACATTCAGCGGTGCAGAATCAGGCCACTCAGTCAGCGTCGTTCAAGACGAAAGGAGATAATAAAGGCGGAGCCAAAAGCTATCAGACGGGAGCATCCGGTTCGGGGCCGGCAAGCCCCGAATTTATGAGATGAAGAAGACCGACGATCCAGAGGCACCGATGATCTCAGGTACACTCGATATATTATCTCAACATGTGTGTTCCCTTTTTGATACTGGTGCATCACATTCATTCATTTCCGAGTCATGTTTGAGTAGACTACGTCTCGGTAGTGCTACTAGTTGTGAGCCTTATGTCATTGGTCTACCTGATGGTAGAAGAATTATCGGGAATCATGAGATTAAGGATTGTCCGATTTAGATTCATGGCCGTGATTGGTTAGCAGACCTAATCGTGGTAGATTTACCGAGGGACGACATCATTCTGGGTATTGATTGGATGGACCGTCACGATGCCGTCATTAGTGTCCGTAAGCATATGGTCACTATCATTTCAGACGATGGGGTCGAATGTGTATTTCAGGGAAGTAATCCCAGCTGTTCTGGGAAAGTCATTAACTTGATGAAAGCAGTGAGATTACTCAATCAGGGGTGTGTCGGTTATTGGTGCTATATGACCAAGACCGAGAAACCATCAGTAATGCTGGAGGATATTCCGGTAGTGAGAGATTATGCCGATGTCTTTCTAGACGAGTTACCTGGTTTGCCTTCACAGAGAGATGTGGAATTCACAATTAAGTTGGAGCCTGGTACGTCCCCGTTATCGAAGTCACCATACTGGATGGCCCCGACCGAAATGCAGGAGTTAAAGAATCAATTAGAGGATTTGACCGAGAAGGGTTATATCCGACCGAGTGCATCCCCGTGGGGAGCATCAGTGTTGTTTGTCAAGAGAAAGGATGGTTCGTTCCGCTTGTGTATTGATTACCGGGAATTGAACCGAGTGACGATCAAGAATAAGTATCCTCTACCCCGTATTGATGATCTTTTGGATCAACTTCAGGGAGCTTCAGTATTTTCCAAGATCGACTTAAGATCTGGATATCATCAGTTGCGAATTCGAGAGTCGGATATCGCAAGGACGGCGTTCCGAACACGCTATGGTCATTATGAGTTTGTGGTTATGCCGTTTGGGTTAACTAATGCACCTGCGGTATTCATGGAGTTAATGAATCGGGTTTTCATCGACTATTTGGATCAGTTTGTGGTTGTCTTTATTGATGACATTTTAATTTATTCTCGTGACCGAGAGGAGCACGAGTTTCACCTTCATCAAGTGCTCGACGTGTTGAGACGAGAGCAACTTTATGGGAAGTTTTCCAAATGTGAGTTCTGGATGTCCGAAGTGACATTTCTTGGACCTGTAATTTCATCAGATGGTGTGCGTGTTGATCCTCAGATGACGGAGGCTATCCGAGATTGGCGACCTCCGAAGAATGTTAAGGAAATCCGAAGCTTTCTCGGATTAGCCGGTTATTATCGGCAGTTTGTGGAAGGATTTCTAAAATCGCTAAACCCATGACGAATCTATTACGGAAAGATAAGAAATACACGTGGTCCGACGCGTGTCAACGGAGTTTTGAGGAACTCAAGAGCCGGTTAATTTCAGCACCTGTCCTTTCTTTACCGCAAAGGACGGAAGGATTTGTGGTTTATAGTGATGCGTCCGGACAGGGTCTCGAATGTGTGCTCATGCAGAATGGAAAGGTTATTGCCTATGCTTCACGGCAATTGAGACCTTACGAGGTTAATTATCCGACCCACGACCTGGAGCTAGCAGCCATGGTGTTCGTTTTGAAAATCTGGCGTCATTACCTTTATGGCGTCACCTGTCAGATTTTCACCGATCACAAGAGTTTGAAGTATATATTTACTCAGAAGGAGTTAAATGCGACAGATGCAGTGGTTGGAACTAATCAAAGATTATGATATCGAGATCCTTTACCACCCGGGCAAGGCGAACGTTGTCGCCGACGCCTTGAGTCGTAAGTCTGTTCAGGAGCAGATGCTTGCTCGTTTAACAGTTCAGAAGTAGCTTCAGCAGGAATTACTTAGACCCGAGATCGAGGTCTGGCTTCAGCGAGTTCAGGGACAGCTTTGTATGTTGGAGATCTCATCGTCACTTGAGGAGGAAATCAGAGAGAATCAGGGTTCGGACCCATCATTGTTGCGCATCCATGAGGATGTGGCTCAGGGGAAAGCCCCTGGATTCGTGGTCCACGAGGATGGACTTTTGAGATTTAAGAATTGGTTGTGCGTACCGGTGAATGACGAGTTGAAAAACTCGATTTTGAGAGAAGCTCATGCTACCCCTTATTCCGTTCATTCGGGGTCTAGCAAGATGTATAAAGACTTGAAACAAAATTACTGGTGGAGTAATATGAAGCGAGAAGTCTCGAAATTTGTTTCGAGATGTTTGACCTGTCAACAAGTCAAGATAGAACATTAGCGATTGCGGGTATGCTGAAACCTCTCCCTATTCCAGAGTGGAAGTGGGAAGATATTTCAATGGACTTCATCACGAGTTTGCCGACGAGTCGTCGTGGCATGAATACAATCAGGGTAATTGTGGATCGCCTAACTAAATCAGCTCATTTTCTTGAGATTAAGGATACGTGGGGTCCCGAGAGACTTGCCGAGTTGTTTATCAAAGAGATAGTGAGATTGCACGGTACTCCTAAAAGTATCATTTCCGATCGTGACGGACGATTCGTGTCTCATTTTTGGAAATCAATTCATCGTGCTATGGGAACTCAGCTTAATCTCAGTGCAGCTTTTCATCCTCAGTCCGACGGACAATCAGAGAGGACTATTCAGACCTTAGAGGACATGTTGAGGGCATGTATTCTCGATTGGAAAGATGATTGGGAAGCCCAACTACCGTTGATCGAGTTCACGTACAATAATAGTTGTCATGCTTCGATTAAGATGGCACCTTACGAGGCCTTGTACGGTCGTCGTTGTCGATCTCCTTTATGTTGGGATGACTTATCAGAATCAATCGGCACCGAGCCCGATATGCTTATAGCCGCACCTGAGAAGGTAGCTTTGATCAGGAGTCGTTTGTTGACTGCTCAAAGTCGACAGAAATCTTATGCAGATAATAGCCGTCGACCTTTAGAGTTCGAGACAGGTGACCATGTTTTGGTCAAAGTATCCCCGAGTCGTGGTATCTTCCGTTTTGGGAAGAGGGGAAAGTTGAGTCCGAGATTCATTGGACCGTTTGAAATTTTGGATCGAGTAGGCAAGTTAGCTTATCGATTGGCCTTACCTCCGGCGTTAAGCCGAATTCATAATGTGTTTCACGTATCTCAGTTACGGAAGTATGTTTCCGACCCGAGTCACATACTTCAGTTTGATGAAATCGAGATCGCCGATGATCATTCATATGAGGAGCGTCCTATATGAGTATTAGAGCGGCGAATCAAACAGTTGAAGAACAAGACGATTCCTTTGGTAAAGATCCAGTGGTCTAGACACGGAGTCGAAGAGGCTAATTGGTAAACCGAAGATAGTATGCGGGAGAGTTATCTCGAGTTGTTTGGCCCTTAGTTTCGAGGACAAAACTCTTTTTAAGGGGGGAGTATGTAATACCCGGTTGTAATTTAGTCATTTTTATTCAGTAATTATTAGTCAGTACTTGTCACTCAGTAATTTTCATTCATTAATGATCACTCATCATTCATACTCATTCAATTGTGTTCACCGTTCGGCGTAATATTTATTATTCTCGTGCTTTTGTCCCCGTACTTCTCGAATTCTGCGATTTTTATACTCGGTGCATCATTGGGCAGAACTGCTTGTCGGGCAGGGCCGCACGAGCAGGCCGTACGAGCATCTGGTCGTGCGCGGCGCTTGTGCGTTGCGGCTGGACTGGGCAGGAGAACCAGCGGCCGAGTCAGTACCGCACGAGCAGGCAGCACAAGCATCTGGTCATGTGTGGCGCTCGTGCGTTGCGGCTGGACTGGGCAGGAGGCCCAGTGGTCGAGTTAGTGCCGCACGAGCAGGCGACACGAGCAACTGCTTAGGCGTGGTGCTCGTGTGTGGCGGCTGTACTGGGCAGGAGGCCAGCATTCGAGTCAGGGCCGCACGAGCAGGATGCACGAGTTGCTGCTCGTGCGCGGCGCTCGTGTGCTAAGAACATAGCCGGCATAAGACTCACGCATGACCGGACCCACGAACACTTGGTCGTGTGGGTTGGTCGTGCGTCCTTGGGACTTATATAGGGTGGACCGACGGGATTTCCTCATTTTCACCATTTCTTCATCCTACTTCCGAGAGAGAAGGTTTGCGGGAGAAATTTTCATCATCAATCACTTGAGTACTCGTTTTACATCATTTTCATTCGGTTGTGAAGCTCGGATTGTCGATCTAACGCGTGTTCATCGAATCAAAGTACTTGGATCTTCAAAGGTAATTTTCATCAAACCTCTTGGATTTCGATTTTGTGTTGAGATATGATGTTTTGGACGTTATAATCATGTTGTATGAAGAGATATACATATGATTATGAGTTTGTATGAATATTCATCGGATTATTGAAAGGTTATTCAAGAACACTTTGAATATTGAGTTGGATTTGAGGGTTTTCGATTAATTATTGTTGAAATCACGAATTTGGATATTCATATTGGATTATTGATCGTATTGAAGATGTTTTGTTGGTTTGAAACACTTCTTGGGGATTTGATGTTGATATAATTGAGGTTTGATTGTAAACAATCGAAGATTGGTTACAACGTGTTCGATATAATGGCCCAATGAACTTGGTTTAGTCGTATCGACGTTTTGAGTTTGTTATATTCGTGTTTGATTCGTATGTTGAACGGATTGTTGGTAATTGTGTTATTCAAGGTTGTTCGAGCGACCGACATTTCATTTAGGACGTTGTTCGTGGAAGGACATTGTTCACCAGTGTTGAGTAAGTTAATTCTTACTCGATTAAAAGGATTTTCATTCCTTTCGTTGTTGTTCATTCATAATCATAATTCATTCATAATGTATTAACCGTATTGAGACTTGTAATTGTCAATTAATCACTTCATTCACGAGGAACGACGGTTCCAATCATTTCATTGAGCTATCATTCATTTCACTATCATTTCATCTCGGTGAGTCATTCTCGACTTTGTCGGATTGTTATTCATTATTATTCTTCATGGTCATTCTTGTTCACATGACCTTCTGGGTTCATATTGCGCGGTCGGGTGTGGATGTGTGGTATTTTTAGTCGGGCACGTGATGGTCATGTGTTGGGTTCACCGACACATTGGACTGTGCACACAGTAATGTACCTCCGTGAGACTAATTAGGTATAATGGTGGGTGTGTCCGGACATCCGTCTTGTGCACGTGGACATTCCATTACGGGTGTACTATGATGCCTCTCTTCAGCATCATTTCATAATTAAGTTATATCATGTTTGCATTTATTCAACTCTTGAGGATTGTTATTCTGTGTAACTGACCCCGTTGGGGGATTTTGTTTTCAGGTCATGGCAAGGCTAAGGCACGGGAAGAGAATGTTGACGGCGAGGAGTCCCAATGATACTAGTAGGGGGCCCCAGTCCTTTCATTCACCGTGTTGTCCTTATTTTACTTCCGCTGCAGATTTCCGTTTGGATATTGAGTTCATTCAGTGTTGTATATTTTATCTCCATATAAAATATACTTGTATTCGGTTATTATCTTGGGTGTGTTGTAATAAAACTCCTCATTGGAGTGATTGATGATATATTGTGGTTCGGTACTACAATTATTTTATTTAATTCATTAATTTTCATTCGCCTGGTGGGTCCCAGTCGGGGGTCGACGGCATTGTAATATCCGCCTAGTTTGGGGGTGTTACATTTACCCCTAAATAACTTCGAATCTTTGACCTATTTTTGTGGATTCTTTGTGTTCTTTTGTTGAACTTACGCAATCTTTCATATTGTTGTATTAGAATTCTTATTCCATTTTATCACAACTTTATTATCAATACATAATAGAATTGCAATATCGTTACATGTTATTATTATTACCATATGTTGATAACATTTCTGTATCATACTGTGAATGTGGCCAGATCATTTGATCAAATTCGAGATTTACAAATCTTATTTAGAGTATTATACCATTGGAACGTTCAAATATGAATGGAGTACCAAAACGATGTTAATAGAAACAAGAGTGGACATTTCTGGATAGTGCTTTGCGCAAGGACTGACTTTGATCAGTCACCATAAATTCAAGAAAAATTCAAAATTCTACAGTTTTATAGTATTGTATATTATTAAGTTAGGTTTCTAATGGAAGAAACGGCGAGTCATTTCAAGTTTGGACGAGGAAGTTATGATAGAAATAAGAGAAGGGTGTATTGCCACATCTAGGAGCTGCAACTGAGGTAATTGATGGTATGGACTCCTAATTTTCTTATTTCCGTTATGTCAGTCAATAATATGAAATTAATGTCATGGAACTGCCAAGGTTGTGGACACCCTAGATTTCACAAATTTATTTTTGAGTATAATGTGGATTTTAGGCCGGGCATTGTTTCTTTGGTTGAGACAAGAATCAGTGGTTTGAAATAAGCTTGGTTTTGAGCGATCGCATCGGGTGGAAGCGAGAGGCTTTGCTGGGGGGCTCTGGCTACTTTTGGAAAAATATTGTGGATGTTGAAATCCTGGTTAACCATTAACAATTTATTCATTGCAAAGTCAAGGTTGTGGGTATCTCGGCTATAAGCTATGTCCCTTTCATTTATGCTAGTCCTCAATCGGATAAGAGGAGGATGTTATGGGATGCTCTCAGGATCATTGTTTGTTCGATCGATGGTGTTTGGGTAATCTTGGTGATTTCAATGCGATCTTGAAGGGTGAGGAGAAGAGAAGTATTTCGGACACAACACATGTTGGTTGTAAGTTGTTTCATGATTTGCTTTATGATATGGGGTTGGAAGATGTGGGTTTCACCAGATCGAAGTTTACTTGGCAAATAGGCAGTGCTCATGAGAGGTTGGATCGAGTTTTGCAGAACAGTTGATTGGGTTTTGAATATTCAGATACTACTGTTCAGCATCTTCACCGATTAAAATCTGATCATAGGCCGATTTTGTTGTCCATGGGGTCTGGTGTGGGGAGCCAAGGAGGAAGCCGTTTCGCTTTATGGCTAGTTGGTTGAATCATAAAGACTTCAAGTAGGTGATCCGGGATAATTGGAATGATGAACAAAACATAGAGGTTGCGCTTCCTATGCTCACTAATAAGTTGAAAAGTTGGAAAAGAGAGGTCTATGTAGCGTATCTTTATTTTCAGAACTCTGTAAAAGAGAGTTATATGTAGTGTATCTTTATTTTCAGAACTCTGTTAAGTGCGAGAACTGTGAGAACTCCCATTGACCAATCATAATTTAGTAAAGTATTTATATTTAAATTAATATATTTAATTCACTGGGGTATTAAGGGTAATTAACATGTACACATCATTTGCATATAATTAACAAAAAAAACATGGTTGATATTGTTGATATGGTTCAGGACGACAGTGGTACTCTTCCAGATGATACCGTTGTGCAAGAAACGGATAATCAAACACTTTTGATATCGGAACAAGATCTTGAACTGGAGAATCTGCAGCATGATCAACACGACAACATTGGTTTCTCTTTTTATTCCATTTTTATAAATTTTTTACTGTCTTTAATATAATGTCTTCTCGTTGATTTCATCAGGTTTAATGGGTTAATTTCACTTTTAGTCACCAAACTTTGCCCCAGATTCAGTTTTGGTCACCAACGTTCACCCTTCATCAAAATTAGTCACTTAACTATACTTTTTAAATCAAATTTAATCATCACGTTATCACACCGTCAAAACACTGACGGAGAAAATTGAAGTGGCGCGAAATACATTTGGGTTCCTTCCTATTTTTATCCCAAATTCCCCATGCCTCTTTCCCCATCTACCCCTTTCTCCAAGCTCTAATTTCTGTTCAACTTCAAACTATTTCTCTATAGTGTAATATGTATTTTATTAGATTTCATTTTGCACTAAATTTCTGAAAAGTATCACTTGTAATGCTGAAAAGTATCACTTCAGTAGAATACCAAAAAAAAAGTAAAAAATAGGGGTGTGCCACCTTTTGCGGCTAATTTTACCAAAAGCAAAAAAAGATGTGCACAAAAAAAATAATCATGCTGATGCTAATTTTACCAAAAGCACTTGTGCAAAACATCACAAATCATATGAGCCCCCAACTAGTAAACAAACATGACTGAAAAGTATCACTTCATAACACTGGTCCAACAAAGTAGACAATTGCTCACTTTCTTGTTCATACAAAATACATCCATAACACAAACGATGAATTCAACCATCCCTTGGCTTATCACTCTTGTCACTCCCACTTTTCTTTCCTTTGACATGCCCAAAAGATGAACTTTTCCCTTGGTAATTCTTCCCATATAAGCAATTAGATTTGACGTAGTGATATAAATCACACCTCCTTTCACAATAATTGAACTGTTAATCCTTGATGATTGAGCAACATGCACAACACAATATTACATTCATAAGATGTTACTTTTCACCTAAATTAGAAACCAAGAGAGGCACTCACATTTGCCCCCACATTAAAAGGATTGGTTGATGGACCACTTACAGCTTGTGCTTGAGAAGATCTATGACAACTCCTCTAACTTGAAAATTAAAATACCAATATAATAATTTAAATACTTTAAAATTACAATAGCAAATTGAAATAAGTAATCAAAAGTAAAAAGATCTAGAATTTACTGGTAATTTTTGTTTATTTGGTGGAGGGGGTTTGGCTTCAATAGGAGTATTTTCCACACTGAATGGCTGAGAATCTGCATTGAGAATTTCTTGATGCTCTACATACTTCGTTGGTGGTTATGCATTCATTTCTGAAGGAGAAATAGAAGATTTAGAAGTTACTTTGGGACAAGTTATTTTGTTGTGTGCTAGTACACCACATTTTCTACATGTCAAAGGTCTTTGACTCCTCTTTAACCTAGTAGGATTAGATATTGATGCTGCTGCAGGGGCTCATTAGGACCTCTTCTTCTCAGCTTTTTAGGTCTACCTGCTCTTTTCTCATACTTTGGTGGTAAAAGTGGTGGCAATCCACACTTGGGCCACAAATAAGAATCATTGATCCCCATAATAGGATATGCATGTGCTCTCTTGTAAGTCTCAACCGTGTAGTGATGATGCACATATGACTGATGCTCCTCATCTCTAAACCAAATGGCTGAAATAGCATGTTTACAGGGAATACCAGTCAAATCCCATAGCTACATGATTTCTGGCCTATGTCAACATTGTGCTGATCAAATGGGCCCGTTATCTGAAAATTCCAATCATCTGATTTCATAGGAATGCATTCACCTACAAGCTTCTTGTTTTTCTCCAAAATCATTCTGATTCTAGGACAAATCGAACTCTCCCATTTTTCTGTATCATCTCTATTCACTTGCAGCCTAGCCATGAGTATATTTCTTATAGTTTCTAGCATGGTGATGATTGACTTGTCTCTTGCATCAAGGATGAGTGAGTTGAACCTCTCACACATGTTATTTGTCAAGATGTCACATTTAGGAAAAGGTGTAAAGTAAGCCCTAGACCATTGAGAAGGTGTTTTCTTCACTAGCCAATCAAATGCCTTTTCATCCAAGGCCTTAATTTGTTCCATTCTAGTGTTGAATACTTCGATCCTTGTTGCTCTAGTTGTTGCCCACAATGCATTTTTAATAGCAATTCCTAAAAAACCATCTTTTTTCATGTTACTGTGTAGGCTGCACACAAAACCTGTTATCCGCATCAGGGAACATATTTTCAAAGGCTGGGATCAACCCTTTTTGCTTGTCACTCATGAGGGTCCAAGCATATTGATCTTCAAAGCCGATATCATGATCCAAAAAGGTTAGAAACCCTTCCCAAGCATCTCTAGTTTCACTCTCCATTACTGCATAAGCTATTGGGAACATATTGTGTTAGGGTTGTATACGTCAAAGCATACTTTATGCTTGTATTACCTAATTTCCTGGTCTTTATCTATGTGAATATTTAATTCATTTATCACATGTTTTGCATATTTATTCATGCTATGGTTATGCAAATGTAGTCTAAATTACTTTATATTGTAGATAATGTGGTGTGTCGTGTCACACAGAATATCACATTATCGGTTCCTTATATAGTAATATTTATTTCACAACCTATATAACATTAGACTGTGAGAGGTTGTCGTATATGCTTGAGATTGATTGGTCTTGACCATTAGCATATATTAGCATATTCGTTATATGTTGAACAGGATCGAGGTGAGATAGATTCTTCTATACTGACTATAAGAAGAACGTACATCTCGGACAATTATTATTTCTTAATTCTAGTGATTAATATTTAATTATATATTTAATATTTATTGCTTTGGTTTATCATGGGTGAGAGCCACAATGATTGACTCAATATGCTCGATATTTTGGGCAATATTATTATTTATATGATAGTTAATATTATAGCTAGAAATCGTGTCCCGACCAGTCAGGTTGATCATGTCCCTTGAGGCACTCGAAAGAATTATTATATTAAACCCTGCAAGTGGAGTTAATTTTCCGCTATAATAATAAAGGTCGAGTGGTATACTCATGTATAATATATTAATTAATTAAAAACTGTCAGTAGCTTAAATTTATTAATGGACATGGAATATCTTAAACACGGGAAATAATTAATTCAAAAGGGAGCCCAATTTCATAATTGGGGATTTTGTAGGAAATGCAATATCAACCTTTTAGTGGACTAAGTTGATATTAATAGAGTCTTAATATTAAGAAGAGTCCTAATATTGGAAAGAAGATATTTATTGGCAGTCCTTACCATATCCTCCTTAAGGTCCCTAGAGTAGCCCAAAACATCTATATATAGGACATTGGTGTTGACTGATTTTCATCATCATTATTGCCAAAGAAAATCAATTTTTGTGTGTGTGTTTAATTGTGGATCCTGACTTGCGTCTTGGATTTCATAATTTAGATAACACAATATTTTCCTAAAAATACCAAAATATTCAAGAAAAATAAAGAGAACAAAAATCATGAGTTTCTTGAGAAGATAATTCGGCCGATGCATTGTAGTCTAAGTAGTCCGGTAGATTGTTGCCCACACGACATCCGGACGTAGGCGGGATATACTCTAGAAGATCTTTAGAAATACTAGAAGATCGTAGAGGAGTACGAAGAGGAGATAAATCGACCAAAAGAGAATTTCTACCACTTCACGTCAAAGGTATAAATTACCGACTCCCATGCGTAAATATGTGTATTTAATTGTTTATTAATCTGTTTAGTTAATTAATTGACAAGCCTAAATAGATCCGGTTTTTATGTTGGTTAATTTATAAACCTTTCTTAAATAATTTACACCAACTTACTTCCGTTGCGTTTTATATTCCAACATATTATGGTTAGGATCAATTCCAACTGTAGCTAATAGTTGGCCACCTTGATACCCCTTAAGAAAGCAGCCATCTACCCCAAACACTTTCCTACAAGCTTTAAACCACTGTTTGCATGCCTCCAAACATATATACAGCCTAAGAAACTGGGGTGCACTACCCTCACCATCACTCTCAATCAGTTTCAACACTACAGATGACCCCGGGTTAGACCTCAACAACTCTTCACAATAATCTCTTATTTTACTAAAGTGCTCCTTCAGGTACCATTAATCAGCTCAAGCGCCCTCTTCTTTGCTCTATATGCTTGTTGCCCTGAGATGTTGGCTCTCAATTTGGTGCATACGTCACTCCTAAAGTCACTTGTTTTTAAGTTGGGATTATTTTTGAATTTCTTCACGTAATGCTTCCCAATCCAGTTAGATTTGATACTAGAATTTTTCTAATTCCATCCACAATTTGTGTGCTTTGTATTGAACACTTTTACCTACCAACTCTTATCATTTTGCATTGGAGATACCCACAAATACCAACCACAACCCTCTTTTGTGCATGTTGCTCGTAATCTTTTCTTATCATTCCTCGTAAACCTGAAATTCATCCCCCTCTTTATATAATAGGTTGAAATGGATTCCTTAGCTTCTTTCTTTGAGGAAAAAATAAGCCCAACCTTTACCTCAGATTTTTTGGATTCAGTTTTAGGATTAAACCTAGGATACTCAGGCATATCCTCTTCATCATACCCCTTAATGCTATCAAATTCAACACTACTATTCACTTCTTTCTCATTATCCCCCTCCAACGTGGCATAAACCTCTTCACTTACTATTTTTTCTTCACTTCACCACCATCACTTGGAATAGGATTGAAGTCAACATCATGATCAACATGCTTTTCATATAACCTATCATCCTCCCACATATCATAATCACTGTAAAAAAGTGCCTCATCATCCTCTTCTGAGTTGGAATTCGAGTCCTCTGTTTCATAAATTGGTTCCCCACGAACATCTTCCAAGAAAGACATGTCCATAAAGTCATCACTACACTCACCATGAGCAGAAACTAAATGTTGTAAATATATCACAACCTCTCTATTCTTATTTATGTAATTAACCAACCTACATACAACAGCATCAAAATTAAGAATTCTTCCCCCACTATTCAAATTATCTCCAAACAGATGCCAAAACTTTACTTCTTTTCATCATAGCCTAACTGATTAGCGAAATCATTAAGTTCAATTAACCCAAACATATCCCCATCAACAAAGTCAAAATAATCTATAATACCCCCTTCACAATTTCTGCCACGTTCATCTTCTATTAATTGTCCACAATGAATAATTTTTAATGTAAAAAAGGTTGGTTCGTTTTTTGCATCTGCATAATAGAAAAACCGAAAGAAATAGATAAACAAGAAATTAGACAAACGATGGCTTGAGAAACAGACCCATAAAATTGAAGAGTTAGACAAAAAATCGATTGGTGTGCATGGGTTACAGATTCACGCTTATCTCTCTTGGCCATTGTTGGGAGAAATCGAGCACTGGTAATTCGAGCAGAGAAATGAATTGGAGAGATAGTGATTGGTACTGTTTAGAAATTAGGGCATGGAGAAAAGGGAGAAAGAGGAAAAAGACGCACTGAAGTCTACACCCTAATGTATTTCGCGCCACTTCCGTTTTCTCCATCAGTGTTTTGACAATGAGATAACGTGGTGATTAAATTTGATTTAAAAAGTATAGTTAAGTGATTAATTATGATGAAGGGTGAACGTTGGTGACCAAAACTGAATCTGGGGCAAAGTTTGGTGACCAAAAGTGAAATTAACCCATGTTTAATCCATTATATTTTGTTTATCTTCTTAAACTGAGAATGTACGTTTGTTTTCTTAATTTGTAATACGAATTGTTCCCTGTGCAGTTATTGAGAGCATATAAAAGTTAAATACCTTTTATTCCCTTTTCATAAATGTTTCCAGGAAACCAAGTTTCATTTATTTACAAAAATTCCATGGTACAATCTTAACCATTACGTTAATCCAAGGGTAGAAAATGGGTTCTCGCAGTTCTCGCGCTTAACAGGGTTCTGAAACAATCAAGTTGTTTCAGGATTTGATTTATGATATGGGGTTGGAAGATGCGGGTTTCACCGGACCGAAGTTTACTTGGAAAATAGGCAATACTCATGAGAGGTTAGATCGAGTTCTGCAGAACAGTGGATTGGGGTTCGAATATGTAACACCCCCAAATCCGACCGGGAATATTACAGCATTGTGGGCCCCGAGATAGAACCCACAAAGCTGCAGGAAATTTTCGCAAACATTTACAAATGCCCAAGAGGCTAACGAAGGTATTATCTATTTAAAACATTCGAAGACTTTATAAAATCCGTTTATCAAAACCGTCCTGAAATCTCATTTGAAACCACAAGGCCCGAAACGCCAAAACTCAACAGTTTAAAAACATACGTTAAGCTATCGCTTACACGTACCGACAGAATAGATTAAGAAAACGATTGCCAAAGTGACCTGAGTTACCAGATACCAAAAGGCCATTTAAAAATACTCACACAACGGAAAAAGACAAACAATTAAAATACTCTAGCAGCAGAATACAAGAACTAATCAGGAAACTCAATACACAAATACATGTCCTAGCCAGTATCCTCCGGGAAGCTCATCTCTCCACGAACGCTACAAGCTTGATAATCCAAGAACCTAAAAACAAAGCCCACGATGGGGTCAGCCATAATATCCAACAATGATAACCATCATATCACGTCAATAATTACATACCAATGCAAATACTAAGTAAGAAGACGACCAATGTAATCTTACCGCCATAACTTTACCAAACTCGTAATAATTCTCATCAGAATAACCATTATTGCAATGCACATCTCGTGATCTCGATTAATCAGTTAAATCAAATATAACGTCCATACGGTACCTCAAGCAATACCCAAGATTCTCAAAACATCATCATACTCGCAATACGGAAGTATACTAACTCTGTCCAATTCGATCTATCGAAAATAAACATCATCAAATCTCGACACGACAATCGATTGTCCATCCCAGGACAAGAATCAATAAGGAAAATACGGAACATACCTCAAGATATGAAATGCCACGACGAAATCACGTCAGTCTAATCCAAGATCAGATCAACACAACATACGAACATGGTCCTAACGCAAGACCTACAAATGCATACTCATATGACAACGTCAATATGCTCATAACAATAACAACAATGTATACTTATGGCAAACCCATAATATGCATATGCACAACAACAATACATGGCAATCCGATGATCCAGCGTTCACTGCCTAGATCCCCTGATGATCCCGTCAGACCAACCCGAGGTGGAAAACCCGTCCGATGATCCAGCGCACGCTAGCATAGATCCCCCGATGATCCCGTCGGACCAACACGAGGTGGACATATGACAACAATGCACAACTGCACAAAATAACAGTACACAATACACGACAACAACAATGCACAAATGCATGACAACAACGATACACGAATGTATCACGACATGATCGACACAAATGATAAAAATGATTAGAGTACTTGCCCCGAGTCCTTCGAGAACGATCTCAATGTCTAAACCATCACGAACCATTATCCTCAATAATCGACGGTCCAAAGTATCACGGATTGCAGATAATTCATATCTTCGTCTTTATCAAAATATATCCTCGATATGCAAGTATACCAATAACAAAAGTAAATCATTTACATTATGATTTAGATTCCCAAAACTCGAATACGATTTATAATCCCAAATCTACTGTGATTACGATTATAAATATTGATATACGAATTATAACGAATGAAACTGAAATCATTCATTAAATATTATAAACTGAGCAAGTAATAACTTGCCTCGATACCAATGAAGCCGTTACCAATTCCATTGTCGTCATCTACAAGTCCCTCGGCCCCAATCAATGCAGTTCACGAACATTCTCGAACATGACCGCAACGCATAGTTCTAATCATCGATTAATAATCTCAACCTATCACAATAATCGATAAACAACAAGTTCGACAACAATCAACAATCGATAAAACCAATTCACAAACCCAACGGCTCAATAATATCTTGGTTAACCACAAGTCTGATCAAACCAACTTAAACGATCACGAATTCATAACCGAAACAGAATATACTACCCTGCCTGTTGACTTAGTGCACGTCAATTACTTAACGTAGCGTGCGCTAAGTTGCTCCCGTTAGCGTGCGCTAGCCAGTAAGCTTAGCGTGCGCTAATGCTATACAGTGGCATACGTTCCAATCATCGACTAACACCTTGCGACTACGAATCCGAATGAAAAGGAAATCATACTCCAAGATTAACAATAACTTTCCAGATCCAAACTCATCATCATATTCGAATCATATTCGTATTCTTATATGAATATTATATCAAAACACATAACTTGGATCTAGATACAAATATCCCATATTCATATCCAAAACACCAAGATCTTCTATACATAATCATCATATCCTATAATTTCAGAGCTCTTCAAGAACATGAAATATCCGACATCACGTTCAAAACAACATAATCCGAGGTATATATTATAATGTTTATCATTTTCTTCATCATGCAAATCACATAATCAAACCAACCCGATAACAAGGATCATCTCATACATAATCTGGAATACATCCTCATATCATGATTTAACTCATCTAAATTGACCACTGAAATTATCATGATTCAGAAATCCATGATTCAACCTCATCAAGTTAAACAAATCACCATTAACGTGAAGAATCTTAAATAACATCCGAAAACTCTTATCAAAATCCCATAAAATCTCATATAATATCGTCACATGATTATCCAACATGTTCCTCACATGTAATAATCTTAAAAACGAACAACTAACAAGGGATACGAATATTACCTGGATTAGATGAACCAAGAAGAAGAACACTTGAACTCCATTCCAAGAATCATGAGTAACTTGAAGAACAAGGCTTGAATCCATGCTCTCTATCTTAATCTTGTTAAAAATCACCACCTCACCATGTTTGGGAACCTCAAGAACCTCCCAAAGCTCTCTCTATCGACTGAAGGAGAAAGAATAGACTAAATGCACCTCAAAACCCGTCTGTCCCCTTATATAATAAACATTACTAGCGTGTGCTAACATCTCATGTTTAGCGTGCGCAACAGCCTTAGCGTGCGCTAACTGACTTTGTTAGCGTGCGCTATCGCGGTCCAGAGGCTACTGTCTGGCTTCGTACATGTGCTTACGTACGTAATGCCCATGCATTAGCGTACGTAACTTACACTCTCTAGCATACGCAAGTCCTTGCGTTTAGCGTGCGCTAATATCAATTGACTCATTTGTCTGTATGCTCTGAAGACTGGTCCATACGCCGAAAGTGCTGACGAGGATAAGATTCCTTTTTGTCCAATATACCATTAGCGTGAGCTAACCTTTAGGGTTTAGCGTGCGCTAGTACTACATTACAAACATCCGTTGACTTATCAGAACGTGCGCCGAAAGTGGCCTGGTCCACATGCAGATTCCTTCCGATCTGACTGCATTAGCGTGCGCTATGATTTTACCTTTAGCGTGCGGTAACCCTGCATGGTAGCGTGCGCTAAGCTTAACTATTAGCGTGCGCTAATAAGGCTATACTTAGCCATTTACACTGATCTTGCTCATCGTCTCAACATACTAGATACGTATACATGATGCAGTATATCCTTTGTCGACCAAGTACGACAATTATACCAATAAAGATGTCTCAGTTCTACAATTATTTTATCCATGAAGAGATAAATTTACCACTAGAAGGGGGGTTGAGTAGTGGTAATGCGGAGTAACGAAATTTCTTGCGAATAAATGAAAGATAGTGCGGAATTTAAAGACTCAAAGATTTATAGAGGTTAGGCAACTTGCCTACGTCCTCTCTCCGACTTTCTTTTTCTATTGGCTCAAGAACAACCACAATCTTGACTCGTCTTCGATCGGTCCGAGTTCGCAACCGTTACAACCGCTTGTCTTCTATCGGTCCAAGCTCAACCTCTCTCTCAATATAAACTTTTGTTTATCTAGTGTTCTATTGGAACTAGATAATACTCACTATACGAATATGGGAGTATAATCCTAACAATGCCGGATCAAAGATCCTAATAACACCGGATTAGTGACTCTTGATCCGTTTCCCTTACGCTCAAGTGTAAGTGATGCAACACTTACAATCAAATGAAAGAATACAAAGTATAATAGATATTACAAAGAAAAATCACTCTTGTTTCTTTCTTCTCACAACTTAAAATGCAATAAAAGGTATGAAACTGAGCTCAAGTATGCTTTGATTGCTTGTATGCTTGTATGCTTGTCTGCTTGACGTTGTGTGTTTGATACCCAAGTCCTTTGGGTATTTATAGGTGAGAGCCATCCTTCAAATACTGAAAATCATATTATTAGCGTGCGCTAATAATATCTTATAGCGTGCGCTATCGATTCTGACTTGGCTTTTCTGAACGGTCACAAAGACTTTTCTAACGGTAAAATTGTATGGCTAGCGTGCGCTAGTCATGTACTCGTAGCATGCGTTATCGGCTGGTCAACAGGTCTTCAATCTTGACTTTGAAAGTGTCGGTTTGTCTCCCCAATGTCTCTTTATCCAACGGCTACATTTGAGCTTAGCGTGCGCTATCAAGTATGCATAGCGTGCGCTAGTATTAATTAAATCCAACTTTTCCAGATTTCACGGATCTTCTTTGACTCTTGCCTTCCAATGGTAGAAAATCCAGAGGTAAGATGCTGACTCCTTTTAGCGTGCGCTAATGCTTTTATCTTAGCGTGCGCTAAATATTTTCTTCAGTAACGTACGTTACCCAGTGTAGCGTACGTAAAGTCCTTGACATTTTGAGTCCAGTAGCTACTGGACTACTGACCATGATATCCGGTAGCGTGCGCAAGTAATGAGTAGTAGCGTGCGCTAAATCCTTGTATTAGCGTACGTAAATAGTTGTTCATAGCGTGCGCAAGTCCGTTTCCTTTTTCTTTCCAGACCTTACTGTCCTCTGACTGAATGATGCGATAGCGTGCGTTAATAATGATTATATAGCGTCGCTAATCAGAAGTTACTTAGCGTGCGCTAATGTTGAAAGACTTGTGCGCTATCCATCGTGTGACTTCACTCATTTGCGGTGATCGATGGCTGATGCATACAGTCCTCGATAGCGTGCGCTACGCTGGTATAGGTAGCGTGCGCTAACACCAATTTTCTCCTTTAATATAGCAACAGGCTGAAATTGATTTAATTAAATGTTTTGAATAAAATTATCATCAAAATACATTTTGAGTCAACAATCTCCCCCTTTTTGATGATGTCAAAACATTTAATTTATACCTGCAAAAAAAACAAAACCGCTTCGAATCAAAGTAACTTGTTCGATATATTAGTGTGTTTCGGTTTTTGGAGTATTCTCCCCCTTTTTGACATAAACAAAAAGGAACTCCCCCTGAATTGTTGCATTTTTTAACAAATACCAACGAAAATGCCATTAACCAAAGCGAAATTACGTAAATAACAATACACGTAAACAACAAATACCAAGTGAAATGCGAATATCATTAAGATAGAGTTCAAGCAATATATAAAGTTTTCATGACATGAGACATAAAGATCATTCGAATAATAAGATCTACAACCAAGCATCAAATTCCTAAATTCTAAGGTGCATGATCGGAAGAGGACGATGGGAAAGGGAACGACGGGTGTGTGTAACGGATGAAATCGGAGATCAGCCCACGAACTTCCCCGACTTCCGAACGAAGAGACCCGACTTCCGCGCGAAGAGACCGAACATCCTATCGAATTTCCAGCTGAGAGGTTTCGATGCTCCGTATCCGAGCGCAAAGATCGCTTTCTTCTTCCTCCGTGACGATGTCTTTCATCGGGCGCTTGCCCTTGGAAGTGGGCTTCCTCACGAACTCCCCGGTTTGCATCTCTCGAAGAGTATGTGTAATATCCGAAAATTCTACTACTGTTGTTTGATATTATTTTATCCGAGTTATATTGTACAGCGTGGAATCTGTACAGTAGGGATAAAATAAATAAAGGACTGAGACATCTGTATTGGTATAATTGTCATATTTGGTTGACAATTACATTTAAGAAGTATATGTATTCAGTATGCCGTATGTTCGTATGTTGAGACGTTGGACGAGAAGAGTTGGAAATGGCTAAGTATAGCCTGACTAGCGCGCGCTAATGGTCAAGTATAGCGCACGCTATCGTTCATGGTTAGCGCACGCTAGAGGCAGAATGTAGCGCACGCTAATGCAGTCAGGTCAGAAGGAATCTACGCGTGGACCAGGCCACTTTCGGCGCACGTTCTGATAAGTCAACGGATGTTGTAATGTAGTGTTAGCGCACGCTAATGCATGTTGATTAGCGCACGCTAACTATATATCGGTCAACAGGGAATCTTGGCTTTATTGGTTGATTTCGACTTGTGGGGTCACGAGCATCTTCGTGGTAGGTGTAGACTGTAGCAAGTCAACTGGTATTAGCGCACGCTAAGGTAAATGACTTGTGTACGCTAAGCAGGATGATTTACGTACGTTAATGCATAGGCATTACGTACGTAAGTAAGTCTACGAAGCAAGACAGTAGCCTCTGGGCCTCGATAGCGCACGCTAACAAAGTCAGTTAGCGCACGCTAAGGCGGTAGCGCACGCTAAACGTGAGATGTTAGCGCACGCTAATAATGAATATTATAAAAAGGGACAAAAGGGTGTTATTAAACCTTTCATCATTCTTCCTTCTTTCAGCCGAGAGAGAGAGTTGGGATATATTTGAGGTTCCAAACACTGGATTAAGGTGAAGTTAATCATCCATAACAACGTTTGAAGCTTGAAATCATTGGTGATTCTTGGAAATGGATTCAACCTTGGAAATCAATCTATTCCTTCAAAAAGGTAATTACTCTTCACTTTGAGATTTCGTTTTGGATTGTATATGATGTTCTTGAGCTGATGATTATCATATAAACAAGTTCATAAGTATGATTATGAGTTGGACTACCGGATTATGATAATGTTATTGTCGATATGAAGATATTAATATGAATTGGATGGTTTCGAATGTGTTGTTATCTTCAAAGAGATATGTTGGATAATGTCTTCCTTCCATTCGGATCTGTGATGTTGTTATTGTTGGTTCCTTCATATGATTGTGAACATGGCATGATTATGAGTTCTTGGTGTTTAGGTTGTTGATATTAAGAGAGATGAAATATGAATATATGACTTGAATTAAAAGTCGGATGATTACCTATATGTTAAAGGATATTGGATTTCGTTGTTTGATAGCTATGAACATGATTCAGAATCACTTAGAGTTTTTGATTATCGCCGATGTTGATCGGTATCAAAATGCATGTAATCGCACGTTATTAGCGCACGCTAAGCCTACCGCTAGCGCACGCTATCGGGAACAACTTAGCGCACGCTTCTGAGAAAAGATTAACGTGCGCTAAGTCAACAGGCAGAGTAATATATTCTGTTTCGGTTATGAATTCGTGATCGTTTTAGTGGTTTGATCAGACTCGTGGTTAACTAAGATATTGTTGAGCCGTTGGGTTTGTGAAGTGGTTTTAGCGGTTGTTGATTATTATCGGATTGTTGTTTAATCGATTATTGTACTAGGTCAAGTTTATTGATCGGTGTCTATAACCGTATGTTGCGGTCGTGTTTGAGGATGTTCGTGAATTGCTTTGGTCGGGACCGAGGAACTTGTAGATGATGACAATGGAATTGGTAATGACCTCATCATTGTCGTATCGGTATCGAGGCAAGTTATTACTTGCTCAGTTATAATATTTAATGAATGGTTTCAGTTTCATTTCGTTTATAATGCATATAGCGATGATTATTATTGTAAACTCTGGGTATTCGGATCGCATATCGTTCTTTCGATTCTGGGAGGTAAATCATAATGTATATGATTTATCTCAGTTATTGGTATGTTCGAGTATCAAGGTTACATTGTGATAAAGACGAGGATTCGAATATTTATGGTTCATGATACGTTTGTATCGCCGAGCATTGAGGATAATCGTCGGTGATGATTGGACATCGAGGTTGCTCCCGAAGGACTCGGGGCAAGTATTTCCATATTGATTATGGTATAATGTTATTTATTTTGGTCTCGTACATTTTCTTTCATGTTGTTGAACATGGAGTCGTCCTAGTAAATTGTCATGTTATCGTGCATGTTATGTTGTTCATGTTGATGAACATATTGAGTTGCATATGTGTATGCATAATTGTATTGTTTATGTTGTGTTGATCCTGTGAGATCATGTGAATTATACGTTGTGTTGATCCTGTGAGATCATGAGATCTATCCGAGGCGCTGGATCGGATGTCCACCATGCGTTGGTTCGACGGATCATCATGGGGATCTATGCCGAGGGCGCCGGATCGTTGGACGGTGTTTTCCACCATGCGTTGGTTCGACGGGATCATCATGGGGATCTATGCCGAGGCGCTGGATCGTTGGATTACCAGATTGTGTTGATGGAATCTTGTGAATTCGCATCATTGATTTTATCATGTGTTGTTGTTCACATGTGTATTGTTAGTTATCCACCTTATGTTGATCTGATAGGGTCAACAAAGGGATCTATGCTGAGGGCGCTGGATCGTCGGATTTCCATTGAGTATACATGATTGTTATTGTTGTGATCATATTGACGAGGTCATATGAGTATGCATTTGTAGGTCTTGTGTTAGGACCCTGTCCGTATTGCATTGATCTGATCTCGGATCAGACTGCTATGATTGTCGTGGCACTTCATATCTCGAGGTATGTTCCGTATTTCCTTTGGTTTTCGTCTTGATGGACGATCGGTTATCGTCTTGGGGATTTGATGGTGTTATTCGATGGATCGTATTGGTCAGAAATGGTATGTTTCCGTATCGTGAGTTGGTTATGATAGTTTGAGAATTACTTGAGTAAGCAAAGTTATGGCGGTAAGATTACGTTGGTCGTATTCTTATTCTGTATTCTCATTGGTATGTATTATTGATGTGATGTGATTGATATCATTGATTGGACGTTATGGCTGACCCCGTCGTGGGATTTCTTCTTAGGTTCTTGGAGTATCGAGCTTGTAGCGGTCGTGAAGAGATGAGCTTCCCGGAGGATACTGGCTAGGACATGTTGTGTGCATTGAGTTTCTTGATTGGTTCTTGTATTCCGCTGCTAGAGTATCTTCATAGTTGGTCTTTTCCGCTGCGTGAGTATTTGAAATGCTCTTTTGGTATCTAGTAACTAAGGTTACCTTGGAAATTGTTTTCTAAACTTTTGAGTGTCGGCTGTTTGGCCTTGCGATTTCAAATGAGTTTTTACGACGGTTTTTGATAAATGGATTTTATAAGTCTTTGTGCATTTTTAAAGATAGTACCGTCGTTGGCCTCTTGGGCATTTGTAAATGTTTTGTGAAAATTCTTTTAGCCTTGTGGGACCCATCTCGGGGCCCACGGCGCTGTAATATTTCCGGTTAAATCTGGGGGTGTTACAGAATATGGTATCGGAGCTTAGGTTGAGAAAACCTAGGCATTTGGGTCGAGTTGAGTCGTGTTTTTGTTGCGTCATTCGAGTTGTCGATTGACAAATACTAGAGCCGTGAGTCTTTGTTGTTCACTCAGGCTTGTGCGTTATCGGATTTGCCAGTATCGTACTGGGCTTGTTATAACTTTTCCAAATGGTGTTTACGTGATATATTGTGTTCTCGAGTTGCACTGAGTTTGCAAAACGTGTGTTTTGAAAATATCTGTGTCGAGTATTTTCTAGAGTCGAGACATGTGCCAGTATCACGGGGAATCGTTGGCTTCACGATCTGTAAGTATTTGGATTTTTGAATTTCATTGAGATTTATTGCCGTTCTAAGTTGATATGTTTTGAGATTCAGCAGATATCATGCGTTACAGTGTGAGATGTCAGAGTGGGACAGGATTGATGATCTTGAGGAACTATGATGTTGGAAATCATTATGTCGGTTAAATTTTGGAACGAAATTGTGTAATCGGGAGAGGGACGGTGAATTGTTGAGAAGAACATATAACATGTTAATTCATTTTGAGATATAGGAATTGCTTTTGATCATTTGAAAATGATACTTTTCAAAATGAATGTCTTACGGATGTTTTACGGAAAATGATTTTTGGGTCGAGACCCAATTGATTTTGAAATGGTTTTATAACTCAGGACTTGGGTTCGAAAAAGGGTTTTCTACTTTTTAAACTTCTTGTAATGCGGAACGAGTTACGGGCTGAGACCCTAATGTTTCAAACGGCTTTTCTGTTTTCTTAAAACTCCCGAGACTTGTAAAACACTTTACCAATCGTTTACCTATGTTATTTCCGCCTTTCGAGGCTTTGGTTTACTTGTTCAAATGGAATTTCTCGGTAAGTCTTTCGCCGTGTTTGATTTGTTGATTTGTTTCAACGTTTTGTCATATCATGTTTGAGGTGATCCAGGAAGGGTAAATGGTTGACGATACGAGTCATGTGTGGAAAAGGAGTTTAGTCGGAATTTATATATTGAGATTTTGGAACTCGATCGTGTGGTTTTCCGATGGAATATCAGTGGATATTGGTGACGAACCGAATTGGTATACAGGAGTATGGATATAGTCGGGCATTTGCATACTTTTCATTTTTAAAACTTCAAAATCGTGTGGATTCGAAGGAAACTGTTATCGAATACTTGGCACCATCGAGCCAAGTTAATTTTTTCGAAAATTGATTTTGTGGTCTTACCAAAATTTATGTTTTTAGTTTTGAAATTTCTGAAAGAACTTTCGAAAATTTGTATTCTTGACGAGACTTTGTGATTTCAAACTGGTTTTGAAAATGTGATTGATATACATACGCATCTAGTGCATAGTGCATATCATATTGATGGTACGATGGAAAAGGAATTCGAACTTCGGTATGTTAGTTTGAGTATCCGGCGATGATCGGTTGAGTTATCGGATAAGAGAAATATGTTGCGTGTTGTAGATTCATGCACATAATATTATTTTGGAAACTTGGGATTTTGTGAAACCGGAACATATGTGCTATGTGATTCCATTGGTATGGTAGTAGCGCGATTTTACCTTAGTGATTCTGGAATGATTTCCTTGTAAGCGTAGATTTGGGGATGGTGAC